>CM073125.1:51532808-52891142 GCA_037039145.1 Fundulus diaphanus | reverse complement strand
TTCTTGCTCAGATTCAGATTAATTCCAGAGACAAAAAACATATAGTTGGTACTTCAAATACCTTAAAACAGCTAAAGTTTAAATGCCAACAGATGATGAAGTGTGATAATTTAAAGGTTACAGTGGTTGTATGTGGAAGGAGGGGAGACATACTGTAGTTACTGACGTGTGTCGTTTCTTTTTATATTCTCACTTTTTGGTCTTTGCTGTCAGAAGAACCTGAGGCATAAACGAGCCGTGACCCCAGTTAACATCTCCTCGCTGTCTGTCAACTACAGTAAGCAGCAGATTCACATACATAACACATTAGAAATGCTTCTAACAGGCATCGTAGGTATACATGGACATATGGATACACACAGTTCTCTAGAGCTCAGATCTACAGACCGCAGTGCATCTGTACTCAGCTGTTCTTTCCTTAAATCTGGCCTTGATGGTTGTTAGAAGGAAGCCATTGCTAAGATAAAGTGTTAAGAACTCCCAAAATGTACGTATTGACATACATTACCAGCAAAATGCTACTCACAGGGCTAAACTAACACTTTGAATCTGCATGGTGAAACATGGTGGTGGAAACATCATGTTGGGAAGCTGCCTTCCTTCAACAAGGACAGGGAAGCTGGTCAGAGTCGATGAGAAGGATAAACAGCACTTCAGTACCAAGAGATCCTGCAAAAGAAAACTTGCTATTGTCAAGAAAATCTTGAGACCCGGGTGAAGTTAGTCTTCTATCCAGCAGGACAAATAACCAATCAGTGCAAGAATACAATGGATACCATCAAATCACATGGCCCAGGCAACGTTAAAACAGGACTGGGATTTTGAATCTGCAGCAAGGCTTAAAAATTCAAAGTGACTGAGCCTGAGCTAATTTGCAAAAAGAATAGGCAAATTATTCAGTCTCTAGATCTACAAAGCTTTTTGAGACAGACCTGTAGTAAAGTAAATGTATAATTCTGGAATGTATTAACTCAAGTATTTCATTTTTTAAGAGATCTGTGGATTGATTTATGGGAAGGGTAATTTTGCACATGTAATTTTTGATCTGGAAGTGGTTAGAGTTAAATAATTGTACGTATCTTATACATTTAGCCAGATTGGGCCCGACCTCCACGTTACTCTTTGGTGGTGGGCTCACATGGAGTTGGTACCATTTAGTTTTTTCTTCTGTCTGAGCCCCGCTGAGCTCCAGGACAAAGGTGGAGCGCTCACTTCCAGTCGGCGGACCTCTGAGCCCATCCCCTCTGATCCAGGAACACTCTGTGACCCTGCAGGAGGAGCTGCATTTAGGTGGGATGTCTGGGTTTCAGTCCTGAACTTGTTCCTTCTGCAACCCGATGTGTGAAAGAAAATTTATATTTCCTATACGTGAGACACCAGTTACTGTTTACTTCATGTTTGCTATTCATAGATAATTTCTTTACAACCATAATCAGATCCAGCCTAATATTAACGAAAAGTAAATATTTGTTGGGTTTAGTAAAAGATATTACGCAAAAATAAACCGAGAAAATATAAAATCATAACATTTGAGTAATCACACTAAATGCACATACAGGCTCATACACACCGATAAAAACTACAACGCTAACCTCTAATATATGCATTCCCACAAAAGGTTAAAAATTATTATGATTTCAATCAGATAATAAAAGAGTTTAAAGTTATCATTGTCAACAAATGTCTAGCCTTAGCTGCTAAAACTAGAGCCAATTAAATCAAAGTTCTACCGGCTGACATAAAACTCCAAATTTTTTTACTTGATTTTCAGGTGAAGAACCCGCGTTTGATTGCAGCAACACGTCAACTTTGTCTAGAGATAACTAGACAAATTTTTTATAAAACTGATTGCAATAGAGAAAATAATATTCCCTGTCAAGATTTAGATTTTTGTTTGTTTATTTTGGACTTTTCTGGACCATCCTATCAGCCTGTCACCTCTCAGCCACCAGCCACTATCCAATCAGCTCAGCCACCAGTCAATTAGCCCAGAGCAGCTCCACCTGCTGCCAGTAATTACTGCCAACTCTGCTCACCTGTTCACCTGTTTACATATACCTGCCTGAGCCAACCCATCCCTGCCTGAACGTCTCATCTCATCTTGTTTCGTCTAGTGTGATGTGCCCTGCCTCTACCAGATCCTGTGTGCTCAGCCAGCTGGACTCTTCTGATAAAAGTTGCCTGTTTACCCGTGAGTTTCAGCCGCTTGCTCTGCCCGTTCTGGTGGTTCCCCGTTCCCCTGATCAGTCACTACCTGCATCTTCTGGTCTCCTGCTCATCCCTGCCTGCCTACACATTCAGCCATTATTCAGCTGTCTAGTCTAGCTCTGCCTGTCTGCCTCAGCTGCCACGACTTATCCCCTTAAAAAAAACTTTTAAATCATAACTCTGGTTGAATATTGGGTTCACCAGCATTATCCATTACAATTCCCATTCATCACCTACTTATGGAAGTCCATCTTATTTTTATCCTTATAGCTTCACTCATTAAAAGATCTCCTGGGAAAAATGTCAATGTCAACTTTATTTATATAGCATGTTTAATACAGATGCCTCTGTCCAAAGTGCTGTACACAGCGACAACATATAAATATGTACGTATATACACACAAAATAACAAATGCACAACACAAAATGAGAGTAGTTAAAAATGATAGTTAAAACACTAAAAAATACTAAAAACACTGAAAGAAATAAAAAAAGAAATATAAATATATATATATAAAAAACTGCGATAGACTGGCGACCTGTCCAGGGTGTACCCCGTCTCTCACCCATTGACAGCTGGAGATAGGCACCAGCACCCCTCGTGATCCCAGAAGGGATAGACGTTTTAGAAAATGGATGGATGGATGGATGGATATATATATATATATATATATAAAAGAATGATAAAATTGAGTTAAAAGCCTGTGGAAACAGGTGGGTTTTTAATAGGGCTGGACGATAATTCAATAACAATATATATCGATCGATAGACGTGTGGCGCGATAGGAAAAAATAGGGTCGATAAAAGTTCGATAGAGAGTTTTCCTTCCTTCCTTTCAGCCTATCATATTCGTTGATGCTACAGTCACTACTTCCTCTTGACCAATCGTAATCGCGGACCCAGGCACACCGTCACAAAGCGCCGCCCTCTCAAACCACAACACACAGCATGTGAATATGTCGTAGCAAGTAGCGGCGGAGGAAATGGTCCCAAAACTGGGTTTTACTAGTTCGCCAGTCTAACTTGGATCATCATTTGAACCATCTCGTGACCTCCTTGGGGGTCCAGACCCTCACTTTGGGAACCCCTGTTCTGGCTTCTTAAACATAAGTTTGTGATTACTCAGTCTTTTGGGAATATGTGTTCCAAACACACAAATCCTCTTGGATGCATCCAAAACCAGAAAGTGACCCCTCTTAACTGTCCAGTGCTGGTAATGTTGTCTGATGTGTTTCTGAGTCATCCTCTGTGTCTGTTGACCTTTACGCACCGCTTTTTACTAACATCCAACAGTGTTATCTGCCTGATAACATTCATTTATGATGTCGTCACATATGCCCTCTTGGTGGCCATCATGAACATGTCGGCTCCCTGCAAATTGAATCATTAACACGCACACAGACATGGACCATGTGGACCAAATTACCTTCAAATTGGACCATTCGCTCTAGGTCCAATCAAATAGAAAGGGCAACCCTAAACTACCCTCCTAATTTGCACTGCCACCTCCTTTCAACACAATGGAGCAACAGTCTTAATTCACATTTTAATGAAATCAGAATAGAGTTTGGTTATAAAGTATGAAGAGAAATGTGGAGGGCACTGGGGGGTAAAGAAGGTTGATCAGTGAACAAAATATAAACAAAACCGCAGACAAAGCCATGGACGATAAAAAATCACGGCTTTAATTTTAACAGAGAATTAGCTTCATCGATTCTGTTTCCATCTTCTCATAAACTGAATGAATTTCAGATTCATATGTGCTCTAATTTAAATTATTTCAAATTTTAATTCGACTACAGCCATTAAATACACTTACCCCCCAGCTACTCGGTTCAAAGGTAAAAGTTAAAACAGAGACCTTATACTCTACTTGTAAAGTCCCTCGTTTCATGAAAACATGGGCTCATGTTGTTATGCGCGCCTGTCAAGCCTCATTACAGCTCTGTCTGTTGGGTGTCCCTGGGAAGCACGGCAGATCATTGGTGTCCAGCACGGCTGATGCGCCCCCGCTGGTTTGTGTGTGTTTTAATGTTCATCATAATTACAGGGAAAGGTTATCCTGAGAGCGTTTTGCAGCGCGTGTCAAACTGTGTATGTGTGTGAAGGGTATTTGATGTGACATCAAACAGCTTCAATTATTTCAGCACCTCAGGTGTCGTCCTTGTTATCCACTTACAACAAGCGGTGTGTGTGTGCGTGTGTGTGTGTGTTCAGAGAAATGAGTGTACAATGTGACACATTACACAGACAAAAGATAACCATTCCTGAGAGTTGTTTTTTTTATTATTATTATTGTGAGATTATTTAGGCAAAAAATGACCAAAAGATCTGGGGATTTTTATTTTAATTAAAAGAAAACTTTCTATGAGTTCATTAGCAGCATAACAGGTTGCTTTAACTTCACTTTTAATCAGCCACATTATTTTGTATTAAAATATAAAGCCTCATTTGCAGCTTGCAAATAAAAAGCCATACATAACCTTGTTGCATACAGCCTGTACTTTAACAGGATTCACAGGTTCCATTTATGCAATGTAAAGGTTATTTTGAGTCTACTTTCCACAACCTGCCCGGCTAAAGTCAGGAAGCGGTATTTTTACAAGGTAACATGTAACTTTGGTCCTTCCCGAACTTATGCATTACTTTCCAGAACTCACAGAATGCTTTCCAAGAATTTATAGGGTACTTTGTGGACCTTGGAGGTTACTCCATGGCAGTGGCGCCACCAGGGGGTGGCCAGGGGTGGCCATGGCCTCCCCTTGCCATGTCCTGGCCACCCCACTGGCCAGTGCAATTTGTAGCATCAGTTTAGCATTTCATCCCATTATGAGCAGCCAGCAAGGCAGTCGCTCTTCCTGACCTTCTATCACGCTTTTATATGTACTTGCCAGTATCTACTTTCCTCTTGTAATTGTTTTGTTTTTCAATAAATTAATACATGTACACCTTATTTCTAATATATTAAACAATAAAAAGGAATTTTGTTCAACTCAAAATGTTAACTGTACTGTTATTGGTCTACGCACATTAGATCATTAGCAACATTAAAAACCAAACAATAAACCAAAAGTGTAACGTTTCTGGCACTGGAGCTGCTAATTGCAATCAGCGCACCTGTGCTGCCTTCACCTCTGCCGGCTTATAAGCCCTGCGCCTCGCAGCCTCCAGTGCCAGAACGTCTCGAGCCTCACGGTGAGAACTTCCAGCCATTTTTCTGAGAGTCTGTCTGCCTGTCTGCCTGTCGACCCGTTTTTGCCCCTGTTTTTCGAGCCAGCCTGACCCCCGTTGGATTTGTCTGCCCGCCTGAGTTCTGTTCTTCAGCCTCAGTGATTTGGACTGCCTCCCTGTGTTTCGGACCCTGCCAGCCTGTAAGTTTCTGTGATTGCCTACTCTTTGATATTGTGATTCTGGATTTTGGATTTGGACCTGGACCTGGAACCGTCTCTGGATTCTCCCTCGGAAACCTCTGCTGGATTAAACGGATATCCCTCCCGTCAAAGAACCGGACCGGACCTGGACAAAGAACTGGATAGCCCCTTCACGGACCCTGCTGCTTCCTGGAAACCAGACGCTGCTAAAACAAGCCGTCCCCGTGCCCCAGTGACTCAGCTCCGTGTAATATTCCCTCTGTGCCCCGCTGGTCACTAACCCACCACTCTGCCTTCAGGAACCGCCAGAGGCTGTGTGTTGCCGCACATACCAGGGGGGTCCGCGCCGCCACCATCTTTAATAAACTGTTAAAGTTTTACTCACTCGTTTTCGGGTATTACTTGGGTCCATCCATATCCATTACAAAAAGATGTTATAGGCATTTACTTAAGTCTTTCTGATAGTTTTCTACTGGCAGGTTTACTACAACAGTAGAAAAAAATCCTGAAATTACGGCTTTTAGTTTCAGTGTCACCCCAAAAGTTTAAGTGGCCCCACCGGGGCCCCCTATGAAACATTTCTGGAGGCGCCACTGCTTCGTGGAATTTACTCAGGACTTTTCCAGAGATTTCTGATTACACTCCAGGACACATATGGGCTGACTTCTTTAAGGTTAAGGTGAGTTACTTCAGGAACTGACATGTTACCATCCAGAACATACGGGATATTTTTTAACAGAAGGTACAACTTACTTTCTCAGAATCTACATGTCACTTTATAGCCATGATGGGTTACTTAATGGAACTTACATGTATCTTTCAAACATGTTTTAACTTATTTTTCAGACTACCAGCCCAGAATTTACAGTTTGTTTTTCTTTTTTATGAGGTTACTCATACGCTGCTAGTTTCCAGAATGAATAGGTTACTTTCATGGGACCTAAAGGTTTAGTTCTTGATCTGCAGATTTCTTTCTGAACTGATTAGGTTAGTTCAGTGAAAAGTAACCTGTGGGTTAAATTAACCTGTAAGTTTCAGACAGACACAGTGTTCCTCAAAAACTTAAAATAAATAACCTGGATGTTCCAAGAAAGTGGCCTTTAAATTCTGAGAAAGGACAGAGTATGTTACCATGCCTTGCACACTGATCTTACTTCCTGCCCTTTTTTTGCCACGCTGCAATCACGTTTCCAGCACTTAATTCCGGTTTCATCTGACAGACCTACATTGCTTTGAGGCTATATGTTTCAGGTAAAGGCACCCCCACAGCATGATGCTGCCGTCCCCATGTCTCACATGTTTTATCTGACCAGAAGAACTTCCTCCACATGCTTCTTGTGCTCCCTACGTGTCTCCTCTACACGGCAAACTGCAAATAATAGACTTCCAATGCCTTTCTTTTTAGCATTAACATTCTTGTTACCACTCTCCTTATAAGCTACATTTGTAAAACGTACAACTAATAGTTGCCTAAACACCACCTCAACTGCAGATTTCTGCAGCAGCTGAAGAGTTACTATCGGCCTCATCGCAGCGTCTCTGATTAATGCTCTCCTTGTCCAGCCCATGGGTTCAGGTGAAAGGCCCGGTCTTGTTAGTTTTGCTGTTGCTCCTTTCGCTTTTTATTTGTGAAAAAAGTTTTAAATAGTGGCCTGTAAGCAGTTCAAATCTTGGGACATTGATTGACCGGGCTTTAAATTTTATTCACTTTACTAAATTGATTATTTTGATGGTAGTTGTTTGCATTGCATTTTATTTAACTATATTAAAGTAAAGAGGGCTGATTAAATATGGAAACTACACTTTTCAGACTTTATTAGATTACAGAATATAATAAAGTCTGCGTTTGTAATACGTAAATTTCGATGGGTGCAAATACTTTGGCAGAGCGCTGTAGCCCCACAAATTTAGCTCCACATAGTAAAGCTACAGGGGACCGACTTGTCAAGCCTAGAAAAATATACATGGACAGAGGGATAAGGCAAAAAAGATTTTTGCAGAAAATAAACACCCCCTAAGCCCTTTATTTGAGCTTTTCCCTTTGGGAATGAAGGTATTCCCCTCCTCTATCCTCAAGGAAAAGGACAAAAATTGTACCACAAGTGATTGAGTTGTTAAACAGTACAAAAGCATTGCATTACTGTGCAACTCGAACTTCTTTGCTGTTTACCTCATTGTATATATTTATGTATATATTTTGTTGTTTGTCATGTAAATGCCTGGTGACAGTGCTGCAAATTGATTTCCCTACGGGGAATAAATAAAGCCATCATTATCGTCATGACAGAGGCATAGGATGTTTTAGCGGATAGTCACTGTCAACTTTAATTCTGTGCAGAAGTTAATTGAACTGGGAGTCTGTTCAGTGGTAGATTCACCTGTCTGAACGTTTGCTGCAGCAGGGTGTATATTTGTGAAGGAATATGTTGCCAAGTGCAACAGTTTCCAGACAACAATGCAAACCCACGGCACAGAGGAATTATATCAGGCCTTTCCACAAAACAGGAAAATAATGCCTGCCTCCGCTGAGACCCCAGACCTTGAATGTTTTATGCTCCCCAGTGTGCCAGGCAAATATGGCAGCCAGTTGTGGGCCGGAACTGGTTGAGATCCTTCATCTGTCAGTGGAAATTACTTCAGTTTCCATTTATTTTTCTGGAAAATAAGACAGCGTGAAGACTGAGCCACAAATCCTTAGATACAGCGACAATAAAGGAGCGGAGCTTGGAAATATTCAGCCTCTGATATAGTCGTTTCTGTTATCACTATTTGGCTGCAACATTTTCTAAAATTAATGTAAACAATCTGACTGTAGAGCAGAGCATCAGCTTTGAAGCACACATTAGGAAAATAACACATTTTGTGACTGATCACATATACTTGGCAAGAATTAGCTGCAGGTTAGGGTTTTGTAATCCAATCTAGCCCAGCTCTCGTCTACTGAGTAGAAATGAGGTTATCCTGCCCTCCTCCACTTCGTTGGCGGGCGCCTTGGCCCCCTGGCGCGTTGGTTGGCTTCGGGTTTGGGGCGGGTTCCCGGGCGTGCGCCGGCCCACTCCCGGCGGCCTCTTCGCGGGGCCTGGCCCCCCGGGGGGCGGCCGGGGCCCTTGTTGCGGGGGCGGGGCGCCCCTGGGGCCTCTGGCCCTCAGGGCCCATGGCCGGGACCACTTCAGCGGGGCTGGCTGCCGGCGGAGCCCACGGGCTCGTCTCCGCGGCTCTTGAGGGCGTCGGCATTGCGGTGGCTGGGGGATTTCCTCGGGGTCGTCTCTGCTCCTTCCTTGGGGGGGGTGTTGCAGATATCCTGTGTCTGCCCCTCCTGGGCGACCTGCTTTAGGGGCCCCTTTGGGAGTCCGGGGTTACGGGTCCCCTGACGCCTGTCTCTGTGCTCGGGGAAGGTGGGTCTTCGGTTCTCCACAATCACTATCAAGCTATTTCTGGATAATCTTCACCTAAACTAGTGCACTTTCACATCTCCCACAGGTGCTGGGTCCCAGGTATTAAGTGTTCACTTATATACAGTAATCTTATAATTTGTTTATTTATTTATTTATGTTCTTTCACTTTCTTTTTTCAAATATCACATTACACATGTCAGCTTACATAATATATATGATTTAGCAATGGCATCTAGGTGTTATTCGAGTGTATCTGTTGCTTTATGTCTGTCGGTTGTGCTGTTCTTTTTGTGTCTCTTTCCAGGTGATGGAGCAGACAAAGAAGGTTTTATCACTCTCTCCCTTTTATCTCCTCTTTCTTTCACCTCTACTCTTTTTTTTCTTTTCTTTCACTTTTTGTTCTTCCTTTACTCTCCCATTGTCATGTCCATATAATTTGAAATTCTCCTTGCAGGAATCATAATAAAGCTATTTACAAGCATAAATCAAGTGGAGCACTATGGCGAAAACTGTTTGCTCCACTTGTAAAAGCAAAATCTGTCGAGCTCTATCTGGCATTGAGACATCAATTCCTATTGCCACATTGCTAGACAGGACACTGGGAAAAAAAAAAAAGAAATGAGGTTCTCCGACTCCAATAAATAACATCTACCAGCTGGAGGTCATTCATTGTTAATCCCATGAGTCTATAATTGAAATTAATTTGAAATCAGAATGTGTATAGGGTGTAACCTGCCTCTGATCTAATAACAGCAGAAGATTGAAATGAGTTTCCCAGAGTGGGGATAAACAACGGACGGACGGATGGATGGATGGACGGATGGATGGATGTGTTTTATGTTGATGAATGAATCTGGAAGCTTGAGTTACGGTAGCTACTCAGGGCGAAAGACGTATGAAACACATGAAAATGTAAAATTTTCACCTTATTACGTCGGTTCAGAGTCTGCCTTGTTTAAGCCATTTAAATCCTAACTGACTTGAGCTTTTTATTGATCGTGACAAATATTTCTATAACCCCCGAAGTGACGAGGTTTGGAGTTTTTCTTCTGAGAAGAGAATGAAATGGGACAGAGGGCCAAATATTGTGACCAGCTGAGCGTTGCTGAGACTCAGAAGAGAGAGAGGAGAGCGCAAGTGTCTTCAGTTAGAGAAAGAAAGGGAGCAACAAACAGCAAATGCCCTCAACATGTTGAAACAGATTTGGCATTTGGTGGGCTAATTGTAATAATTGAAATTACTAATAATGTGATTTTTAGATACATTTAGCCATACTATTTCAACCAATTATACGTGGTACTGTATACAGTAAGGTTCCATCTGTACATTTTACTACAGTGTATTTACTACAGTACCTTAGCGGTTCCCCAAAATGTTGCTTTTGAAAAATCCCTCAAAATATGAAAAGGAATTTCAGCCCTTTAATAGACATGCCTGTTTTATTAATGCAGTTACAGAAACCAGAAGAAATTCAGACGTGAATCCTGGCGGCTGGCTGAAAGGTAAACTGATTTGACAGTAGTATAAAGTCTAAATGGATGGTAAGCAAATATGAAACAAAAACAAAGCATTATTTATTGATTTAATTTTTAAGGTAAAGCAACTGCAATATTCAGGATTGACTGGGTAAATAAAGCAATGCCAAACTGATCAAACGGGCCTGGCTGAGCATCACAAAGGATGAACTGCACTCTTTGATGTCATTGAGATCCAGACTTCAATGGATTCTCACGATTTAATAAAAAAATTATTTTTATTTATGCATATGCTCGCTACCTCGATTGCATATCAGAGGATGACTCAGAAACACATCAGTGTCAATGTTAAAGAGGTGTTTCTCTAAACTCTTCGTCGGTACAACTGTAACTTCACAATGTTATGGTAGATTAGTAAAAAGTAGCTTTAACCCTAAATAGTTTATTTTGTTCACTGCGCTCTTTCCAATCCGTGGAGCATTAAAGCACATTTCTGCTCGATCATCAGCATCACAGCTCACCGCTTCACCTTAGGTTCATTCTCTCAGCTCAGCCCATCATTTTGAGCAACAGCAGGGAGTTGTTTTCAAAGAAAACCTCCTGAAGAAAGCCTTCTTTACACTATTCGCTCAGAACCAAACAGCAGGCAGGCAGCTAGTGAGGAACAGGCAGTTAGTGAAGAACAGGTGTGCTTTTCAGCTGACAAGCCAGGTGTTTCCTTTGGGGACCTAGACAAAGCTTAAAGGGGAATAAATATAATGGACTCAACATTTCTCAGATGGACAAAATACTACTCTGGAGGCGGAGGAAAAATAATCTATAAGGACTCCTGGAAAGGGTTGAATTCCAAATGCTTATTTCCTGAAAAAGGAAAATGGGAACTGAAAACTATATGTGAGATTTTCTAATTTTTGAATAAAGACAAACCACCATATGGTCTACATAGCTTGAAAAGATTGCTAGGAATTAGTTACTGCCACAGATGGCGGAGGTTTTAGTATTTCTGGGTCTTATTCATAAATTGGGGATGATTGAAAATGAAGATCAGGTGGCAGAATGGGGCAGGATCTAGTGAGGTTTTTGGTTAACAGGGAAATCTACAACCCAACACCTGTGATATGAAACAGTAACTAAAGACGGAAAAGAATGTGATGACAATGTTAATGAGCTTTATTCACATGGTGGCAGAATGAACCCTTAGCAATAGCGCCTTCGCCGCTTTGAAGGGAGGTTTATCTGGCTTTTGCCATCTGGTAAGGATGCCTAATGCCCGGATGCCCTCCGGTGGAGTTGTTGCAGATGTGGGGGTGTCTCCCCACCAGAAAGAAGAATCTGTCCAGGGTTTGTTGGAGAGATCACATTTCCTACCCTAGCAAAAAGCACAGTTTAACATCAAAGCATGTCTACTTATTTTATTTTGGACTTTTGAGAATAATTAAAACTCGTTAAGGCAACATGGAAACCCTAGATTTTGACATAGCTGCATAGAAATAACTCAACAGAGCTCCTGTTTGATCAGCCCTGTATTTTGTTACTTTTGGTGCACAGTTGTGGAAATTTCTGTTCTGCCTTTACGTCTGAGAACAAGTCTGAGAATGCACAATTGTTAATGTACAATTAAAATTGAAGCACAAAGGCTGCCTCCTACGCTGCTTTTTATGCTGACTCTTATGTTGCCCACATAATGTTAAAGGCCAGATTAAAAAGAAGGCTTCCTTGCATGAGGACAGACAGCAATAGGGTGGCTAAGGTTATTCTCGGAAATTTAATTTGCAGGAAATCTGGAGGACAAATGTATGGCCTTCCTTTATGAAGTAAGAAAAACTCTTTCTTACTTATGTTAATTTTCTTACTGAAAATTAACATAATCTGGTTCTTAACTTTCCATAAAAGTTGAGAGGTCCACACTTATGTCATTACGCGAACGAAACATATGCATGATTCTACTCAAATCCAGGCCTACAGCCTTCCGAAAATGAACTACAAAGTGCACACTTTCTTCACTCCAGACATTTTTGTTAATTTCCATGAAGTGGGCTGTGCTTAAGTTATACGTCATGACACACAAAGGATTGTGGGATTCCTTATAGCTCCAAAGTGTTGGTAAGGGACATCTGTGAGCTCCCTATGCTAAAGGAGCTATGATAGGAAGCATACAGGCTCCCTTTCTTACCTCCTTCTTTACTGGCTGCACTATTCGGACAGCACCGCTTTGGCTAAAGAGTCCTTACCAATTAGACCTTTTCAGATGCAGCCCAGGGATCACCAGTTCAGGCCAGCCTTCACAGTCATCAGAATCACCATTCCCTAGTCAGCACGCTAATTTGTAAGCGTAAGCCTGACAAATCTCATCTGTTATCGCCTCACTCCTCTGCTGACTTCTCCTCTCCACCTCCATAAAGTTCCTAAAACTCTGGAATCCCACCAACTGGCGCATCCTGCTTACACACTTGCTTTAAAAATAAAACCTTTAAATCTTACCTTGGTGTCCTGCTTTTGGTTCTGCATGTGGGTCTGAAAGCTACACTCTATAATAGGACATTTCTAGGTTCAAAATATGTTGTATATCTGGAGTGAAGATATACAAGAAACATTTTTGCCCTTGCTTTATTATAGACCTTCTTTTTGGACAACGGCAAATTAAATACATAAAACCATTCATTAGCCCTGGGTCATTTACACTCATTCAGGTTTTTCTTTATATTTGATTACATAGAAACACATGTCTGGTGTGTTTAATGTAAGATACACAATAATGCATGTTATTAGGTACTGTAAATTATAAATAATTTATGACATGACTATTCATGAATGTGCAAATTTGGACTCTGCTGGTCTCTGTTGGATGTTCTAAAATGGTCACACACACACATACTTGTATTGCACTGATTCCTGGATATCAGACAATTCCCTGCTGTGAACCAAAGAGCACTGATGTAATGTAACACAGCTTCACAAAGGCAGTGAGGGAACACTCGTATCTGCACATGCATACCTGTTTGCCAAGTGTGCATTTTAACCAGGAGCTCCATTCCTGTGCTTTACTGGGAATTTAGAAACACCACTGCTATTCTTGTGCAGCACAATCACAATTGTGGGCAGTAATGACCCGAGAGGAAAGAGGGAAGTTTCAAGATTGAGAAAGAATAAAAATCAACCCCTCTCACAGTGGGGTGTAGGGATTTCTGGAAATTTTGGTCCAAAAAGGTTACTTATTGTTGCAACGCTAAGCGCTTGAGAACAATGGAAACAACTGTGTCAATTTGGCCCGAATTAAACAAAATATACTGTCAATAAGGATATGCAGTAGACTACTTTACAGAATTCTGTGTTTAGTTAATGCAACAAACTCATATCTCTGCGGCCAATCTTGACCTTCTTCATCTGCTGTTGGGCGCTGCACAGTTACCACTTAGAGCAAGAAGGTCTCCTTTTCAGCTGCAGCTCTTTAAATGCATTTCTGTGCATGGTTCTCCATATTTGTGCACCCCTGTTCTCACCTGGCAACCACTTGGATATTCAGAGGAAGCTGGAGCCCATCCAGAGGACCTGTAAACCCTTGAATGGGCTCCAGTGACCCTGAATAAGATAAAGCAGATATGAACAAGGAATGAATGACTCATTGGCCCTTGATTACACATCAACTCCTTGTCCTCTTTGCCATCTGGATGTGAGGAGAACTGGATTAAAAAGTGGGGCCTCATTCATTCAAATGAAAATTTAAAAAACGCAAACAGATTCCAAACGTTCCAGCATGCGGTTCTGCATAACAGTGTTGCAATTAGTTCTCCATTCGCTTCGGTGTCCTTGGGGAAAAACGACTCAAGTTGTTCCTGCAGCAAGCTGCTTTCTCAAGATCTGAATCCAAGTCCTACTTTGTTAAACGTTCAGGTACATGGCTGGACTATTTTAATTAAACTCAGCTTCTTCTTTTTTTCAAATATGGTATGAAACCTAAAAAACAAATATTGTTTTAAACTTTTTTTTTTATCAGAAGATTACACATTTTAATATCCCCTAAGTGAGTCCTAGTGAGACAGAAAGCAGCTCAGAAACAGTATAGGATTTATTACCAATCTAAGAATTAAAACTAAATAGAATAATGACAGCAGTCATCCCTCATCCCTCATCAACACATTTTAAACCAGACATTTTATATAAGCCTACTCTATCAGTTATAAAAAAAATCTTCTAGCATTTGTTGTTTGCACTGAAATACAAATGGTGAACTCTGCACACTTCTGGTGAGCATGAATCTAATTATCCAGTTGTCAGCTACTGGCCTGGCCATTTGAAGCGCAAACATCAGTAAGTCAACCAGTTAGTAAGATATGGCTGCCAAACCCAATAAAAAATATGTGTTGGTTTGTCTCCCAAATTTTCAAAATCTTCATGCTAAATAAAGAGGAGACTGTGCTCTCACAAGCTCTTTAATCAGTTATCTGCGATCGGGTTGCAGAGCTAAAATGAAAGGGAAAACGTAGACATCCCTTTCGCCAGTGTCACTCTCTCGCTCGTCTGGGGACGCCACAAGGTGTTCACAGAAAAAAAAAGGATGTTCTGGGTATGCCCTGAGGTTCTCTTTCCAGTGGGACATTACTAGAAAAACTCTGAAAGCAGGTATCCTGATCAGATGCCCAAACCCAACTGAAACGTTTCAGAGCTGAGTTCAGTCGTATCCGGCCTTTTTTTGCTCTGCTTCAAACCCCACACCCATGTCCTGTACTTGCAGAAAAAAATCAACAGTTGCAACAAGTGCATATTTTCTTTTCTCCTCTTTTTATGCTCATTGTGAGCATTTGAGCAGCTCAGAGGCTGCGATGGGGCAGCGTCATCCCACAGATAAAGGGGGAAAGCTGTGCGGCATCCACAGAGTTAGACTTTGCCTTCCCTTTCCTGTTACACTGCAGTTCTATACACTCCGTTTGCAAGAGATCTCCAAAAACCACATGGATTATATACTAAACAGTTCCAAATTATTATTAGCATTTTTGTTTGTTAGTACCGTGTGAACTCGTGCAAAATGTGCCCTTGGGAACCCAGCGGGACTGAGTTGGCCAGTGCATGGGACTCTTCCACAAGTGCAGCTCGTCCACCTCAGCGCTTTGAGCGACTTGTTTCAGTGTGCTATGGAATATAGCATCATTGGTGTGAGGGTTATACTGGTTAGATTTATATATTGATATGTAGGCATTGAGCATGACATGTCTGCGCCAGGGGCGATTCTAGGATCTGACCTTTAGGGGTGCTCAGCCCCCAGTATTGACTGTGATTCCTGCATGAACAACAGGCATTCCATTTTTAGTCCAGATGTAAGATTCTTAGAGTTGACTCATTTTTGAGCTAAAACTCGTCAAACAAGCTAAAATATAGGCCCATCCAAAGGCAGTGACAAACAGATTGAAATGTGTTCACGCGATAAAACCTTGTGCATTTGTAAAACCTGCATGATGGCAATAGTTAGACTAGCTATATTGATAAAAGTGAGTTTTTTGTCTTTCCCCAAAGACAAAAAACTAATTTAGCGTTCTTGAAATGTAATTTTCTCTGGCTTAACAGAGCAAAACATGGTAGCCCACAAAAACCTTTTACTGCACAGTGTTTGTCAGCTGGCTGAAAACAGGGCTGATACTACACTTTCCTTATTGTCGTATTGCTTTGCTTACAAGAGAGACAAATTTATCAGTTTGGACATATACCCAGTTGTGGAGAAGCATATATATATATATATATATATATATATATATATATATATATATATATATATATATATATATATATATATATATATACCAGTCGATATGCAGTCTCATATAAGACATAAGCCTGCCAAATATTATGGCGGTCTCATGACCAGTCCATGTCTTCTGTCAAGCAAATTGCTAATAAGTTAATAAATCCCTACACATTTTCTTTATGAATTTGCACACTGAACTTTAAAACTCAGATTAAGAGAAATAGTTTCCTTATTAGGAAAAAAAAGGAATACTCTGAATCAGTCATTTTTAGGGGTGCTGAGCTAAGATTTAGGGGTGCATGAGCACCCCTAAAAATGGCCT
The DNA here is from genome assembly GCA_037039145.1 of Fundulus diaphanus. Taxonomy (NCBI): domain Eukaryota; kingdom Metazoa; phylum Chordata; class Actinopteri; order Cyprinodontiformes; family Fundulidae; genus Fundulus; species Fundulus diaphanus. Next base: position 52,874,633 of record CM073125.1, on the reverse strand, counting down.
AAATACGCCACTGGTCTGCGCTAATCATGCGCTAAACATGCACGCACACACACGCAAAAGAAAACAGCCAATCAGGAAGAGGGAAGGCGGGATTTAAGGCAGCACAACCAATGAGAGTGGAGTTAAACAGCACACAGCACAGTCCGGTGTGCTGCAGATTTAAAGGGACAGGAAAGAAAAAGCAGGCAGTGGAGCTGCGCACAGCAGCGTTGAAATGACACCGTGGGAACGCTGAGCGTTTCAAATGGAGGCGCTCCGGGCGAACCTGTGCATGTACGCACGTCTGGCAGAGCCGAACCGACACGCAGGAATACTCTAAATCAGTCATTTTTAGGGGTGCTGAGCTAAGATTTAGGGGTGCTTGAGCACCCCTAAAAATGGCCTAAATACGCCACTGGTCTGCGCTAATCACTCATTCTCACTCCTACCATTACTCCTGAACAAAATGTTAAGATACCTGAAATCCTCTGCTTCTGATCCTTGATGCAAAGGGAGCACTTCTTTTCCTGCGTGAGAACCATGAAATCAGACTTATGGGAGCTGACTCAGTGAACCACTCCAGTGCACGCTTTGAGAACGGCCTAAATACATTTCTCATTGTTATTTTCCACCTCCGTAAGATTCTCTGATGTATATCTGCTTCACAGCCCTTGGACCAAATCTGCCACCCGAGAACTCAAGACCAGAACAACCCTTCACCTGAAAATGCTGGGCAGAGGACTCCTATAACTTAAAGGCGCAGGAAAGGACGCAGGTGATAGACATTTTTTTGGCAGATCTAACCATGGAAATGTTTGCAAAGCAATGGACCCAGAACCCAAATAAGGCTTGCCCCATGATACTAAACCAAAACCTCTTAACTGAAGTTTGGTGCATGCTCAAAACAAATATTAGTCATTAATACATGGATAGGGCTTGAAAGGGTGATGTAACATCCGCATTGAATTGTGGGATACCTTGGCATCTGGAAACCGTCTTCAGGACATTCACGTGTTGCATATCTTCCTGCGCTTAAACGACATGATGGTTTGTCCAAATGTGTCGTGTGTTAGGGGAATTTCATAGTCACGTCTTGCAGTAGTTTTTAGTTTTAAACTTGAATAATTTATTCCTTCGTTTATCTATAGGTGATCTTCTTGAGACACAAGTTCTCGTTTACAAAAGGGACCTGTTGGTACAAGTGGTGCAAGCTGATGGAGGATTTGTTACTACAACACAAACATGATTTAAAAATTATACATTTTCCAAACTCAGGAGGTTATTTTTTTTAAGGATTTGACAATGATGACATGACAGTGCTTTTGTCATATATATTCTTTAAATCTTTCCTTAAACAAAGATTCCATGGGCTTGAGAATGGGCTTTAGGCTACCAGCAGCATCCTTACATTCTTTAAAAATAAAGGAAATTGTACACACATTAAAATCGCATTTAGCATATAATTTTATTTACAATAGATCCCCAACATTAATTAAGTGAAACGGCAAGAATGACAAATAAAACTAGATTAGAAGGGCCTGACCTTTTCTGTTGTCTGTTTTTCTGAGCATATCCAACTCTGCTGGTCATCATGCATCAGTTTCACATTCGCAGATTCATCTCTGCGCTGTTTTTTTTTTTTTTGTTCTTTTTGCCTCAGTGCCTCGGGGTCTAAATAAGCCTCCAAGCACACGCTGACAGTGAACGTGCACTGAAATCTATAATGGAGCTTTTTATGCACGGTGCACAGAGAGATGGAATGTGTTAATGCCAAATAACCTGTTAGTGGCTGCTTTTCTATATTTTTTTTTGTGTATGTGTTTGTGTCTTGTATATAGAGATGTGTTTCTTTCTTCAGTAATAAAGCAAACTTCACAGTGTTCGGTCCAGCGTCCCCATGAAACACAGGGGCATGTTCATATTTTAAGTGGTTAAATCTGTGATTGCGTGTTTATGCTTACACACACTGAAACTCATTATTAAAAGAGGAGACTTGAGTGATGCACGCACCAACAGAGTACATGTCAAAGGAGAAAGAGGAGAGCGCCTGGCCTGCTTGGATAAAAATCCAACGGCTTTGTGAATGTTGCGTTTGATGTGGAAATTAATCATTCAGATTCACTGGGCTCCGACTTGTCTCTCCACACCCAGTTTCTACCTTCTTCCTTCTTTTTTGTGTTGGACCCTCTCCCTTTCCAGATCCATCTCCTTTTTTTAGTCCTTCACACTCATCTCAGATTCAGTGGTGTTATTTATAGGGCCTCAAACTTCTGTGCTATTTGTGGTCGAACGTGGGAACAGAGACAATGTCATTTTTCAGTCCTTTATCTAAAACTTCACACGGGGAGAAGAAATTCAGAGCACAAGTTAAAGCATCAGAAAAGATGAAGCCAAGGACAAAAATAGAAAAGTCATGTCCAAGACAGGATTAGGGCAATAGTTTTTTCAGCCACATTAAAACAAAAAGAATCGAGTGAATTTTCATTTCTCATCCATATGCAAAACCCTTTTAAAACTGCTTTTTAAAGATTCCTTAAAAACTTAGAATAAAGTGCACTTGTGTTTGCAAATTACAAGTCTGAGGCCAGTGTCCTCAGCCAAAGAAGGGAGTACCGGCACCTTCCGGTTGGGAGTGAGTTATTTGTCTTGAATGACAGGGTATAAGTATTTCTGGGTCTTTAGAGCATGGGAAGATCGGAGCTGGGGACTTCATGGACTGGAGCCCAATTTGCAGTGAGGCTGTACAGGTCTGTGATGAATAAAGTGCTGAGCTAAAATTAAAAACGATAATTTTATCAGGTAATTGCCAACCTTCACTTGAGGTCATGAGATGTTGGTAATGCCCAGAGGAATCAAGTCACAAATACAGTGTGAATTAGAGGTAGATTGGGGAGTTCAACTGTTATGGAGGACTTCCAAGCTGCCGCGCCTTCTCTGGATCAAAAGGAGCCAGCCGAGTTGGTTTGGGGATCTGGTAAGCATGCCTTCTGAACATAACCTCACTCTCGCCAGATGGATGTCATCCCACCAAGCTTCACACGACTCCACACATCCATCTGGAGTCGCTGCCATTGGGAGGGATTTCAATACCACATAAACTGGACGAGCCAATCAGGATTGCTGGGTGGGGTTTTGGTAGATGTGACGCATCAGAGAAGCGTCTGTCTGTTTGGATTCAGACAGCAATGGCAGCTTGCAGGGAGGAAGCGAGCGGTAACATTGATGCTGCTATGTCATCAGTGTTGTCCAAATTACCAAATATTAATTCTTTAAAAGAACACCAGAGAACGGCTTTGAAGGTTTTTGTTAGTGGAAACAATGTCTTCGCCCTACTCCCGACTGGGTTTGGTAAGAGCTTGTAGCGCCTCAGTAAAGTTAACGGACAGGTGGTTTATCCAATCATATACAAGGATTTTTGATAAGGCCCCTCCTTCTAAAATATATCTCCAATGGAGCGATCCCAGATGGATGCGTGGAGCTCGGTGGAACTACATCCATCTGGTGAGAATCAGGTTATTCTGGATGACCGCTTTTAGGACAACGCTGTTATTAGATTTTACTGAAAAGGTTCTTTAGGGAAGACCCACTTGCTTGAAAATGTGTCAGATGACCCCAGATGAACCAGAGAGGGAGGCTGAATATATCTGAGCAGGACCTTTTCCAAAAATGAATGCTATGTGCCTACCTCAGCTATGAAGTTCTTTTCCAGTAAAAGCAAGCTCAATGTGCTGATGCTAAATGCCAGATATTTCTATGGGTTGTCTTTCCTGGTTCTCCTGTGCATGAAATGCAAAGCAGCTGATAACAGAGGGGCACGCTTCTAGAAGATGGCTCTACACAGCTGTAAAAAAAGATATCAACTGCTTTATTTTTAATTGCTAGTCCAGTTACGGTATTTCTGCTAGAGCTTACTGGTATTTATGCATCGGATAACACAGTATGCAGAAATTTGTGCTTGATATCTTTTAATTCAATTCAAAAATATTGAATTTTTGATAATATGAGTTGTAACTCATATTATGCAGGTTTTGTCAAAGATTTGTAGAAGATGCTGATTGCAATGGACATAGCGGTTTATGGGAGACATAAAAATGTAATTATTCAGCAGATCTAAAGGAGCTTCTGACCGAAGACACACTGTTGTATGACAGTCTGATCAGGAGGATGCTCAGAGTTGCTCAGCCTGCAAACATGGAAGCCAGTAAGAGAAGCGGACCAGAAATAGAACAGAATACAATCTCATATACCTGTGGAAGTAAAAATTCTGTGGGGTTTCACAGCAGCAATGGAAACACTAGGTGTCAATATTACTTATTCCTCCTTTAATTAAACAGATTGGTGTTTTCAGTTATGACGATTTTGAGCTTACAGCTAATGAAAACACGACATCTAAGACTGGAATATTACATCAGACCAAATAGATTTATACAGATATGTGGGCCTAATGAAAAGTATGGTTAATTCCTGAAAGTTTTTATTTTCAAAAGATACTACACCACTACGATACGTGATAGTATAGAACGCATGCTCATTTTTATTGATGTCTATCTGTCTCAGCATCTCCTAACATGGTTAAAAGCAACAATAAAGCTGGTGGAAAATGGAAAATGCAACAAGACAGCTATAGTTCATAGGAATTTGGTATCAGTTCGGCTGGGGGACGAGGTTGACAATGTTGAGCTTGTTCCTGCTCTGAATCTATTGAAAAATGTGTTCAGTTCATTGGTGTTATATCAATCTGATACCAGCAAGTATCTCCTCTCAATGCATTCCTGGATGTAGAAGTATGAACAGACAGATCAATAGACTGCTCAAGCTTGTGCCAAAACTATAATAATTGCAACAGTTTTACCATTTTTTTTCTTTATCCTAACCGTGTAACACTTAGGCCATATGAAGGTTTAACTACTGAGAGGAAATCTTAAACAGTATCAATAATAAAAAGATGCTAATATCGTTGGAGAATCACCTGTCCCACAATTTTCCACTGTGTCTTGTTAACAGAAGGAATGTAACAACATAAATTCAGTCCTTGTGCCATCTCTGCAGCAATTTAATACAACTAAATTCAGATTTTTACTCTCTTAAAAAGAATAAATGTCTTTCAGATTCCATCAAGGTTGAGGAGAGGTATTGAAAATTTTTCTATCAGAACTGGTTGTTTCTTGTTGTTCCTAAAAAGGTTAACACAAATCTGCTGTAGCGCATGGTGCTTAACTGCTTTCTCATGTATTGATCATTTGTAAATCCGATAGAAACAAACAAACATCTTGGCAAGCATGGGATACACGTTACCCATCTTAGATTGATTTTGTGCAAACATTGACTAGTCCTCATTAGCCTTTTGGGTTATATTCCTGTATTTATGGAGAGTCTAAGAAATTATATGACAGAAGAGAACGGGAGACTTCAAAAATGTAATTTCACCTTGAGGCAAACACAACTCCCGACGGCACAAATTAACGTTTCCAACCAAGAGCCGGTGTGTACCACCAACAAAATCTTAGCCAATAGTGGAAACTCCTTTGTGTACAGGAAGATGCATAATTTAGTGGGACTGGGAGGCTCAGTTTCAAATACACAGTTGCTTGAGGCTCAAAACCTCCCATTCCTATAGGTATGTCTGCTGTGACAAGGAAAAAGAGACATCCTCGCACAGATGTGATGCACAGGTGTGTGTGTGTGTGTGTGTGTGTGTGTGTGTGTGTGTGTGTGGGGGGGGGGGGGGGGGTGTAGGATGGTATGGAAGAACTTACCAGTGTCATGATTCCATTTAGTTAGGCTTTTCAAAATGTTGATCCAGCCACACTGGCATGTTCATGAGGGTTGTGGACATCGGTTGGTCTTTAGCCACATGGGAATTTTGCTTTGTCTGATATGCATTAAAAAATAAATAAATGAAACAAACAAATTTTTCAAAGAATGATCTGTTAATCTGTCCGGAATTTGGAACATTTAAATTGTGAAACAGCACTAAATAGCTACTTTCATTTTTCTTCTTCTCTTCTTTTTTTTTCTTTGCTAAAAATTGTATGTACGTTTCTGTGTGTTTGCCACTGTCACACCTGAATTTCCCCATTGCAGGACAATAAAGGGATTTGTATCTTACTGTTAACATGATCCTCCTGCTGCCTGTGTCTGTGAGGGTAAAACAAATCAGCTGACAATCATCTGACAAATCTGTATAAAAAAAAACCTGAGCTGAGAAAAGCTGATGTTGACTGAACCACATTTAATGTGCTCCTTTGGTTAATGGTCTTAATTATTGTGTGTGTGTGGGGGGGGGGGGGGGGGGTTCTTATTTGTGCTGATGGTTAATTTACACCATTATGTAGCATGGAACTATGACGGCAACAAAGACACGCTCTACCTGGATGTAAGTGCTACATGCGACACAGATAAGCACGATCTTTGATTGTTAAACTGGAGAAGTGGGTGGGACTTTCTGGAACTGTGATAAATGGATTCAAATCTTACTTGGCAGACCAAAACTACTTTTAATCATTTGGGAAATATAAATGTGAGCCAACAAAGATCACATATTGGGTTTTGCCAAGGATCCATTCACATGCCCTTTTTATTTAACATCTGCATAATTCCTCTGGGATTTAGAATCCTAGATTATGGAGTATTGCAACAGCCCGTACCCTTCCAGTGCTTATGACACATGTCTATATGTTTCTTTGTCTCCACAATACCTAACAGCCCCTAAGTAAATGTGCTATTAATATCAATGAGTGGACAAGAATTCAAGCCTAATGGAGAAAAGACATAAATTGTTGTTCTCTGTCCCAACAATGCTAACAAGGTGGGAGATCAGAGCTCAGCTAGTCTCAGTGTGGCTAACAACTACAGGTCGAGTATAAAACAGCTATTTTAGGCTATTTATTTTAGTTAGCAGCTATTTTCTTTGCTTCTTGGCTCTGTAATCAATGATTATAGTATATCGCTGGTTTCAAATAATGGACAAAGCTAATTTAAACAGTTGACAAGTTCAATTGCATTTTACTGCCACTTTCTATCCGATAATGCCCAGAAAGATAACCTCTTAAATATTTCCATTCAGTAATGTAGCCAACATGGCCGGATGGCCACCACAAAGACAACACGTATTCTTAATAGGTTTGCCTGCATTCACGATCTTATCTCTACCCAGCAACCCAGAAGTTGATGCTGGTGACAGCTGACGTTAAAATCTGTAAGCACATCTGAAGGGGAAACCCTCTTTGTAGATTATGTACCCTGCGCAGCTCACTTTGTAAATCTACTTGAAGTAACATGTGAAAGGTGACAGCAGCCTGGAGGTGTGAAATTAACTCGACATGTTACAGTGACCACGTAACTTTTCATCTCAGTCTACAGACAGATTCTGGGACAAGGATGGAACGAGTTTGAAAGTAAAAAGAAAGAAAGTAAAATCGAGCCACCAACCAGATTAGAGCCTACAAGACAACAATGAAAGACGGTGTTGCACAAACTGCCGACTCAGATGATGAGAAAAGGACGTTAAACATCCAACTCCATACATGCCCATTAGACTTAAACATTGATTGGGAGGGATTTCAATACCACATGAAATGGACGAGCCAATCACGATCGGCAGGTGGGATTTTCATAGATGTGATCCGAACGCGCCTTTCCCCGCTCCGTCGGCGTTACAGATCGGGCAAAACAAAGCAAAATCAGAGACGTCCCTGGTTTTTGTTTGAGAAATCTGGTCACCAGGTAACATTGATGCTGCTATGTCATCAGTGTTGTTCAATCTACTGAATATTTGTTCTTTAAAAGAACAACAGAGAACGGCTTTGAAGGCTTTGGTTAGTGGAAACAGTGGTTTTGGTTTTGATGTGAGTGGTTGAAGTAGCGCGTCCGTAAAGATGACGGACACGTGGTTTATCCAGTCACATGCAAGGGTTTTTGATAAGGCCGCTCCTTCTAAAATACATCTCCAGTGGAGCGATCCCAGATGGATGTGTGGAGCTCTGCGGAACGAAATCCATCTGGCGGGAGTCGGGTTAGCAGAGAGGGCTGCTGGATACAGTGTAAGCTGATTGGCAAGATGAGGCTGACAGTCTGAACATGCAGATTTTTGGCGACGTCTTTCAGTCATCTCTCACTTCAGAGGTTTTCAAAGAAGGACTCATGCACTAGATGGACTGTGGGGTATGCAGTCTTTGGAAAATTAGAGCATAAATTAAATGTGAAAGAACAGCTGACCATCTTTCCAGGGAAATTGAACCCAAGGTCTAAACATTCAATGCTGTGAGAAATTGAAAGATCAAGTGGATGAAAGTATGTTCTTTTAAATTGGTTGAAAGACAAAGTCTCCTCTCTCTAAAAATAATATGACAACACCACTTTGGTTTAAAAAGTGGAGCCCGAATGATCTAAAAAGAGACTTTGGACCAACGTCAGCCATGCAATGCACAGCAGAGTGTTATGAGACATCCAAACATATCTCACACCAACTGTCCTGCGTCAGGTGGAGGGGATATTATTATCTGGGGTTGTTTGCAGCTGCTGGATGGATACATATGTTTAGGATTTTTCAGATGTGTTTGAAGATAATTACCTATTTCTGAAACCAAGCAGCAATATTTTTACAGATTAAAACTGCAGTTTTGTCTGACTCCAGACTCCAGAGCCTCATGAAACCCCCTTTTTTTAAACTTTGGATATTAATTCAACAGCAGTTTTTTCCAAAAATATATGTGCCAAATTCCCTGAAATGCTCAGAAGGCTTCTGACAACAATTTGAATGACAGAAGTTAGTCTGTGACTCATCTTACAAGAAACCGTCCATCGTCCCTGCAAGATTTGTTTGGCACGCAGAGTAGATAAACAATGGACTTCCACAGATCCCCAGCTCCCAATGTTTACAGCAGTAATAGAGTTTGTTGTCACCGGCTCCACTTCAGGGAGTCAAGGCGTATTTTCTTCAGACGTTTCTTATTAAAATCCACAAACCCAACTTGGGACTCTTGCTCTTCGGTATGTACGGCTTTCCCTTTCTAAATGTTCTGTCTGTTCATCTTGTTACTCAACACAGGAAGCAGAGATTTGCTCTTATATTCCGAGCAAACAGCGTCACCTTCAGAAACTAAACTGCATCAAATACAAACCAAATCAACAAAGTCAAAGTGCTGCCCACGATGGAGGACTGACTCTAGCCCACATGCTAAGAGCAGAAACTAGATAAAGAAAGGTGATGTGAAGTTGGGATAGTTGAACTACACAAAGGCAGCTTTGTGGGTTTCTTCAAAGTAGGGTTGTTTTAAATAAAAAGGGAAGGGTTGTTTTAAATAAAAAAAGGAACATCAAGTGCCAGACTGTCAAGAGATAAAAATCTCATCCCACTCTGTGTGAAGTAATTGGCAGCGAGTTAACAACATTTGGAATGTATGATATTTTCAATCTGAAAAGGCACTCAGAGACTCTGCTGATGAAGTCTGAATTTAGATTTGAGGGATAAAAAATAAAGGAGGATTAGTGTGTTTACAGTCGCAGCTGGAGAGAACACGTGTGCACATGTTGGAGGAATAGAAACTGGACTACTGATGGACAAATGCATATAAAACAAAGTCCCACTCAGTAGAAAGATAGAGGAATAAAATAGACTGAGAGGAAAACGGGCAAAAAAAATGAAAGTGAAATCTTGTTTTTCCAATAACTTTATAACTTCAGTTTCTACAGCGGCAGTTTGCATCCTGTCTAGATTACTTTGAAGGATGTCAGTAGAAATTCAAATGATTTAAAGGTTTGTCAAAATTAGCATCACAAAAATTGTATTTGCAGTTCTTCAGCATAAAATACCAGTGAGCAAACTGATATCGCTGAAAAAGAAGAGCTGAATGGTCGCTTTAAGCATTAGCGGTGCCTCAAAATCATTATTCTTTAGTCGAATATGGTTTACCCCATGGAACCACATGCTGTCACCACTGCTCTGCATGAAAAGGGCTTCAGAGGCTTCTGCTAGTAAGATTGTGTCCAAATCATCTAGACTGACATTCTGCAGAAAGTACTGGGACTGAACAGAAGATAACTGGGGTAAAGCTACTTTCTCTAATGAAGAATGTCTGTTTGAGATGTCTGGGACTGTCTGGATAAGAAATGAGCCCCATGTCATTCCAACACTAATGCACCTTGAGACCATTCGTTTGTGGGGTTGCCTCTTGACCAAGGGCTGGGGCTTACAAACAACTGTGCCTAAAAAAACACTGTCATGAATAACAAATATTATCTAGACATCTTTCTTTTCATTTGGCCAGTGATCCAGGGATAACATTGTAATAAACAAAGATCAAAACCGTCAACTTCTGGCTCCATGGGAGGTCCATAGATCTTTATTTCCATTAACCATTAATCATCATCATCATCATCATCATCATCATCATCATCATCATCATCATCATCATCATCGTCTTTATGGTTATTACTATTATTACTACAATTCTTATTATTCTTATAGGGGGGATTCTGTTATATACTACTACTACTATTATTAATAATAATGATAATTATTATTATTATTATCAAGAAGAAGAAGAAGAAGAAAATTAGATTGATAGCCTTTTGGGTTTCTACCGTGCCAATATTTAATTTGAAATATATTACATGTGAATATTTTATGCTCACGAGCAAGAGCACGTGCGTAAGAAGAGGTGAGGTGAGAGAGCGCGCGGATCTGGCAGGTTGTTTAAAGGCGCGTAAACGTGCTGCATGGGCTCAGACTCAGGCGCTCAGAGCAAGCTGGGGGAGTCTGAATGGTGTTGAAGTCTGAAGACTGAATGACGGCTGGAGCGCACATGTGAAGCTGACCGAAGCGGAGATTATGAACAGCGGCACAGACAGGTGACCGATAACTGGACACGATTCAAAATGAGACGGACCACCTGAGCCGCGGTTCAGATGGACGCTTTGACAGACTGACTGGGAAGATGTTTGCCGCCACAGAATGTGTTTTACTGAGATTTAGAGACCGAGACTGCCGTTGAACCTTCACAGGAGTCCAGTAGGATAAACCTAAGAAGAAGAAGAAAAAACGAATGTTTCCTGAAATGTCCTGTCATACGTTTGGCGACTCTGGCGCGTAAAGATCAAACCGCAGCCGAGCGCGCAAGGTATGCGCACACTTTCAGGTTGCACCTAGTCTGACCTTCCTGCGTTATGCTGAATGGACCCACCTTCCACCGCTACGACCCGATGCGACTGGTCGACCCAAGGCACCTCCCGCAACTGATGTCCCTGGAGGACCATGAGCCCACCATGGCGGGAGGGACCCTGGAGCCGCGCAACTCCACAGCGCCGTCGATCGAGGAGGGGGCCCCGGGTCAGCATCAGCACTCCTTCCCATGGGTGGCTACCGTGCTTGCCGGCGTCCTCATCACAACCATCGTGGTGGATGTTATCGGGAACCTGCTGGTGATCGTGTCCGTGTTCAGGAACAGGAAGCTCAGGAAAGCAGGTACAGAGAAAGCGGGAGCTGTTCCACAAGGTGTGAAACAGTATGAGCTGAAAGGCGTTAAACCGCCTTAGTTATATTTTCAGCCTATTTGAATCACTTGTGATTTCATATAGTAGCTAATAATCCCTATAATAATAATTTATTTTAATAACTTAACAAGAAACACATTTTTTCCTGCAGGATTCAATTCAAGAAGTTTTATATTTGTAAAAAAAAACGTTTTACTGTAAAACTAAAATTATACAGTTGAACTTTAATATATGGGATAGTATTTTACTGTGCAAATTACATTAATTAGATAAACTACCAGACGTTTTGTGTTAAAGGGAAGTTGCTGCTCATTCTTAAAACAGACAAAATGACCAATTAGTCTGGAGGTAAAGCTGCTGAAGGATGTTGCCTTCCCCGTATTTGCCTTTTTTGTTGTCTGCCATGTGGAGAGACCCCAGGGCCCCCCTCAAACGCTTTCACCTGCAGATTATCTGACTCACATCAATTATTTCTGAAGGTTTAAACTTCTGAAGCAGCTCTTATTTGTCCTGCCAATGAGTTTGTAAACCTGCTAGTAACCTTGCCATCATTAAAAATCTCCACCGCTGTGCACAGAAAAGGAAAAATAATTACAACTAATCAAACATGCATGCAACATGATTGCTCTAACTATTATTACTCACAAGGCACCAAACTCCACCAGAATAACCTGAAGCAGAAAACATTACATTAAAAAATATCTGCGTATTAAGCAACGTTTATAAGTTTGATAGCATGTAAACAGCGAGGGAACCTTGACCTCCACAGCAGCTTCCCAGGCAGGGACGTAAATCCAGTCTATCTATCTTTTTGTACTAGCTAAGCAATAAAGAGCATTAAAGGTCATGCTAATTCCAAAGTCAACAGGGGAGAGACGGAGGAGAAAGACAGCTACGTCTCCTCCCTGAAAGCTCAAATCAAAAGGCACTTAGTGAGACACTTTACCCAATCTGCAGTAATGGAGATCAACAGGAGGTTCCACATGCAGCGAGTACCATGTGCTAGCCGAAAGCAGCAATCCCATTCATACCTCCCCGCAGAACCAAGAGCGTTTCTACCCAAAGAGTCTAACTCAAACAGTACTTAGACTAAGACATGAAAAACTGAATAAACACCAGATTTTTGTGCACATAAAAATATACCTATGTATAAAAGATGAGGGTTCCCAAAGTTTTGGTTAAAACTCCAAGCTCAGATGTTCGTCCAGGATTTGAGATGTTGTTGTTTTAGAACAGCTGAAACGTAGCGATGAACCGATTAAGCTCTTCCCGGCCAGTACCAGTTTTCTTGAAAGTGTGACCTGCCCATTGGGAAGTACGGCACACAAAAGGGGAAAAATGGGCAGCAGTTCCTCTGATAGAGGTCGTAGCTTTAAACAAAACAGAAAATGAAGAAATCACAAGATTTTTCCAATTTAGGCAGCAAAACATATGTCCATAACCTTTATCAGAATTCTTTTTTATTTTATTATGGAAATTATTTTAGTTGTTGCATTTCTACTGAAATCTGTTTAATGCATTTAATCATCAAGTAGAAAATAATGTGTATTGTTCCTGTATTATTCATCAGAGCTGATGAGGAAAAACTGCCTGATTATGAGATCTGGCTGATTGACCGGTGCATCTTAGTTTTAAAGACTCGTGCAATCACACTCTTCAGAAAACAAAAGCAGAGAAGCTGGCAGATGTGAAATATCCACCTGAAACTGTGGAAAGGTCAGTTCTCCTCTCTGCACAGGCTCAAATGCTCCATGAAGAAAAGTGTCTGGCAGGAAATTTCACACCTATGAGAGACTGATGGGTCCGTCTGAAATTTCTCTGCAGAGATGGAAAAAAGAAATTCTGCACTGCATCTTGATCCAGGTTCAACTTCTGAACATGTATTTTTGGATAATTATGAAAGGCTTCCTCAAATAATGACAAAACAGCACTGGTTTGTGCTTATTTGTCATATTTTAATACCTAACTTATTTAAAAAAAAATGACAAAATAGATGTAAAGTCTCAAGTCTGGCTGACCAATAAATGTTTTCAATCACATTACTGGGGTTTTGGTTTGCATTCTGCACAGGGACCCTCAGTATGCTGCTGTGTTTTAACAGCCAGCAAATCCAAACTCTTTTAAATATATGTGCATTTTATTTTAGTGCTAAAATAAAGAAACCGTCGATCAGATCTAACCTAGAAATAATCACTCATGAAACTACAGGATACAGGTGAAACTGTGGCAGGTATTTTGAGTTTTCTTGTTTCTCTGAGAAACAAGAAAACTTGTGTTGTCTTAATCTCCATTCTTCTAATACTGCTAAACTGTCCCTAAATTAACAGATTAAAGAATATGTATCACTTTTTTAACTGCTCTAGCAGCCGTAAAAAGTCGGATTCTGTCTCTGTGTACTTGTTGTAAAGTAGCAACCAAAACTGGAAAACTTTATTGACTGCTTCCTTCTTTCATATACTCATTCTGTAACTTTGCTTTCTGTCCTCTCGTCTCTTTTGTCCTCCGCACTTTCTTTTCATTCATCTCCACAACTCAACCTTCCATTAATCTTATTCCTTTCCGTCTTCTCTGGCGCTTCCAATTTAATTCATCCCTTTAAGACTCCCGTTTAGCCATCCTCTCAGGTGTCCTGTTTTCTCGTTTCAGTGACTCCCTTCATTGCCTCTTTTCTTCTTTCCAATACTCCCAGAGTCTGTCTTCTCAATTTCAAGCAGCACCTGTTGAATTATTCTCATCGTTTCCTCTTTTCTATGCATCTGACACATATCAGATCATCACAAAGCTGCTGCTACTTTTCATCATGTAACTGCCACCAAATTGAATAAAAAAAAAACTGTCAGTGCCTTTATTCATGATGTGCAAACTCCCATTCTCTCTTTCTTGGCTTTATCTACTGGCGAATTGAATCTATAATTGTTTACCTCCATCGGGTCTGAATGCACACCCCAGCTCCGTGTTAAATCAGAGGAGGAGGAGGGAGGAGCGCTGTGTGTTTGGTCCTGGCTCGCTGCCCGATCCCGCCAAATTAAACTCGTTTGCTGTGCCTGAAACCACGAGCTGCTGCGTCCATGCTGGAAATTAATCTGAACAAGTCCGACTGTTTCATTGGTCTTCTGGCCAGTAGATCAGCGGTGCTCAACCTTTTCGGAGGCCGAGGACAGTCCCGCTTGGATAGAGTAATCCATAAAAGAGTGGGCCGGTTTATGAACTCAAAATATCACCCAGAGGTACCCATAAGCATGCATTTCTAATGCACCCCTCCCGCGGCACAGCTTCGCGGGAAGACAGCTGAAGGTATTTATACCCACAGAAATTAATGTTTATATTGTTTGTCAGGCATCATCCACGTGGGATGACCAGTTGCTGTTGATAAGGGCGATGTGGCTTTCTGCCCAGCACGGCACCACGTTTTGGGTGACAACACCTCCATAAAAGAAATTCTGTGGTGGACTCCTTCTGCTTTGCATAAGGCATGCCCTGTAAGCAAATATGGCCCCACTCTGTGGCTGGTTCCAATGTGGCATTAAATCAAAGAACTATGACAACTTTAAGTGAAGTTATACAGCAGTGTTTTAAAACGTAAAATATTTAGATGAATCAAACCTGAAATGTATTATTCTACTGAAAATTCATAATTTGAAACGCAAGACCAAATGTCTTGACCAATATCTTTTTATTGAGGTGTGCCTTCTTTTTATGCATCAAAAACTGGGGTTGCAGAATACAGTGGAACCTCTGAATGTGAACTGCAATTGTTTAAGTAGGACATTTGTATTGAAATTGGGATGTGTAATGATTTTATTCTTTAAAAATAAAGGATATCAGTTTAATCTCAGTCAACGTTTCACACACCTTCAAATTGCTCCAGTTTTGAGCCTAACAGAGGCATTATCCCTCTATAGTAACATTGCTAGAAGCACCACCATATGGTGAAATATTCATGAAACATGAAATAATAACGATGCTAACCAAACACAGTGTCTGTGAAACACACCTGTTGCAATGTTTCTGGTATGATGGAGAGAATTGAGAGGTGGAAATTGAAGAGCTTTTTTTTTTTAGGATGAGAAACTGTTTCCATTACGACTTCACTGAAGTCATAACAGTTTCCTCCATCCTGCCGTATTTTGCTCTGACCTAACAAAATGGCCTCAAACTTTGGCAGCACCACTTTCTTTTTGTCACTTTAAAAAAGTTTTAGAGAACTCTCGCCACATTTCTAGGCTTAAATTGAAGGACAAGCTTTAAGTTAAAAAGAAATCAGTAAGACACATCAAGGCTTTAGAATGCCATGGAAATTTGCTCTAAACCTGTTATTTTACAGATTTATGGTTGGATGAGAGCCTTTGTTTTAGGTGATGGGGCACTGTGAAGTTCTACATTAGCCATGGGATGTTATGAGATTCTCATAGAGTGATAACCTTAGCCAAAAATGTCACACCATCACATATTTTAGCAAATAATATAAACTAGACGTCATCCATTTGCCTCTACTTAATAGAGAAAAGCAATAAATATCCATCCATCGCAGGTGTCGTGTCGCTCTGGCATCGCTTTACAGACCTGTGTTCTTCCTTGTAAGCAGGGGAAAAGTGTAGTAGCCTTATTTCAGCCAGCTGACTGTCAGTGGGCAGCAGCAGGTGGGGAAGGGGGAGCAGTGCTGTTTTACTTTAGACGTCAAACAGCAGAAGAAGACTCTAGTCTCTCCGGCACTTTTTGTCTTTATTTAGTTCAGAAAATTCTCTTTTTAGCCCACACATGCAGGCTTGGTTAGCTCATTTTACCAATTTGAATCATATAAAAAACACATATCTCTTTGTCCGGACGTCTTTTAATCCTTGGTTTTTTAACCATATTCTGACTACATTTAGAGTTTCTAAGTATATTTAACCTTTTTTTTCTGGGGGTGGAATTGTTTTGCATCTTCACTAAGATATCTGCATTAAAAGTTGTGATGATTATTTGAAAGTTAAGAAGTTTGTTGAAAAAAAAAAAACGAATTCCATTTAATTTGTTTTTGTGGAGAATTTGTATTTTAAAAAACTTACAGAATTTAATTTTAACAAGCTCAGATGAGTCTCCTCCTGTTACATCCCAGAATCAGTTACAATCGTTACGTTCTGGCTTTTTGGACATTTTAATTATCAAACTTTTTCAGTGGAAAGCACTAACATGCATTTGTAATTTTTACCAAGCCATGTATTCAGCATTTATTATTTTTAACTCCTAATTTACAATAAGCGTGTCAGTAAAAAGTGGAGAAAAAAAACACTGAATTGCAAGAATAAGACAATAAATGTGATCCTCTATTCCTTCACCTACCAAAATTATCTGATAAATATTAAAAGTTTCACAAAGTTTTGTCCAAAGGTTTGAGAGGGACTCAGACGTTGCGATGCGCAAACGTCACAGCTTTAGTTTTTGTTGTGATAATTAACATTGTGGTCAGATCATTAAACAGTGATCTGACCGCTATAAAGTTATGTTACAACTACAGCAGAGCTTCCTGGGTGGATGTAAACATATTTCAATCTGAAAAACTCACACGGAAAGAAAAGACAATTAGAAGAACCCAGGATGCTGATTGGCTTCGTGGAGGAGCAGTTCAAAGCTGATTGGCTTGAGTCTCTGACTGGATGGAGGTAGGCAATAGAGTTTCTTCAATTAAACTTCCGCTTAAGCTCCATTTGCAGGAGCAATGAGGAGATTTGTTTTGGAAAACCATCATGTAACAGGAAAGAAACTAAAAACATGAAAAAGAGACAAATTCTAGGAAAGAGAAAAACTGGTGAAAAGTATTTTTTTCTGACAAATCCTCTTTTGGATTGAAGAATGGAGTGAAGAGGTCCAAAAGTGTCCTGCAGGCACCGGTGGTCTTTGCAACCCATCTCAGGTTCAGTCTCTTTCCTGTTCAGGCTGAGTGAAGCCATCTGGGTAGAAAATGGAAATGGACTTGGTCTGGCCCGGGTCATTACTGAAACCCGTTTGCTGAACATTTTTTCACCTGTTTCTAAATCCATTTCTGCTGCACCTTTTGCTCCAAGTGTGTTGTGGCTACGCAGAAAAAATAATCAGGATTGTTCTTTTTAAGTTATTACATAAAAACATGGTCATTTTTCATCTAAATCCTGTAATATTCTGAATTTCTACAGTTGTTCACAAATGGTGATCAGTCTATTGTAAGACGTGTGATAGTGCGCGATGTCAATGCCAGTGTTGCGTACAGTAAAACCCAGCAGATGTTTGTTTTCTTCTTACAGAGGTTAATCAGACAGCTGCAAAACAGCAGGGCAGTGGGTTCGTCACAGAAATACCACCGACTGAGGGGGATTTGCTTGAAAAATAAGCTCACAATTCTTCCTTGACCTTCATTTTCTTCTTTACATCCTTGGAGCTCTCTCTCTCTCAACATCTCCACAAGGGCCTGCAGCTCCCAGCCAGGGAAGATTATTATGGAAATCAGTCAGCTCTCTGCAGAAGGTGGCCACGAGTTGTTTGGGGGCATCTACGATGACCAGATTTAAACGCACACGAGCGAAAATACCGACAGGGGATGTGATTAGATTTAGAGGCTTTAAAGAAGTGAATCCATCCATCATAGGATTCGTTTAAATCTTTTATTTTTTTATTTATGCATCTACAAGCAGATGGGTAAGAATGCGTTCTGACAAAGCAAGGAATATAATCAGGACTTGTAAAGTAAAAAAAAAATGCCTCCTGAAAATGCAAAGCCACCAATAAATTCTGTATTATGTTAAAGTACTGAAAATAAAGATTCATCAGGAACTTCAGTTTATTTTACTTAATCCATGAAGACCCGTCTCATAATGAATATTGTGTCTTATGCCCTCAATAATGCTGAACTGAACTGTATATTTGGGTGGCTGTGGTATTATTTTAGTTACCTTGCTACAAAAAGCGTGTTTTTGGGGGGATTTGATTATTCATTTTGTTGGTGCCAAGCTTTGTAGGAACATTGAAGCGTAGTGTTAATATACAGAAACCAATCCGTATCTGTCAAATCCAAAGCAGCACCCCTCCGCTTCCAATGTTGATTTCAATGAAAGATGTGCCAAAAATCTGTGATATACACACAGACAAATATTCTGAGGGTAAGCTTGCCAATGTAAACAAATGGAAATCTAGACTAGATTGAGAAATGGAGACAAATTATTTCTTTGTAGCAGGCTGCTAAGAAACACAGCCTAGAGATCATATTTGAAATGTGGTTCTTTGTTACATCATTTGCTACGCTGTTGACACAAAACTGGTTCATTTATTGCATTTAGGAGCTTAATCGGAAGTTAGTAAGAAACTGGGCCAAATATTAGTAAAAAAGATGCCAAAGTAAAAAAAAAATGCTTCAAGTCCTTGAAAAAGTCTAGAGATGCGCTTATGAAGACTGCTTCAAAAGACTGTTTTACTGTTCAGAAAGGAGATAGAAACCACTGAGGGTTGAGTCTGGCCAATCATTCTTTAGGCACTTTTTATTTATAACTACAGAATTAAAATTCACTTCTTGTCCTGCTTTATCATAAATAGAACATAATGGTAAATACAATCTCAGTAGCTCCCCAGTTCTCCTCTTATCACATTCTCATCTTTCTGATTCCGTTCTCAATCAGAGTCCTTCCATCGTCAATCCTAGACCAATCAGTGTTAGGGGAGTGTTGGCTGAGTGGTTAGAGCAGCGCGCTTGCACTCAGAGAAGGTTGCAAGTACCCGGTTCGATCCCCAACGCCTGCACTCTGGGTCCCTGAGCAAGACCCTTAATCCCAGATTGCTCCCCGGGCGCCGCACATGGCTCACCAAGGGTGATGGGTTAAAAGCAGAGAACAAATTTCGTTGTAATGTATCTTTCAATGTATGTTTCAATGACAATAAAGATGATATTACTGTTAGGAATGTGAGGCGGATGTTGTTATGCATTTACATATTTGAACTCTGCCAAAACTGCTGTTTGGACCAAAATTTCTTTTCTTCAAACTTGTCTTACCTTATTCTGCTGCACAGCTGCTTGAAATATAACTCTAACCATGACTGTTGTGTAGATGTTCACCGTCCTTGTTTGTGAGGTCAGTGAATCAGAATCAGAAATACTTTAATAATCCCAGAGGGAAAACAGTGAACAGTGGAAACTGGACTAAAAAGTAATTAAACTAATTAAATACTGAGGTAACTAGAGATGTATTGGTGAATTATGAAACAGTTCCTGAAGGGGATATTTTATTTTATCTTTTTTACTCTGCTGTAAACTGCCCTCTTAAGAGTCTATACCTTACAGTGAACCTGGACACTTACGTTGCCCGAACTGATGTTTAATTTTATCCCACGTTTCTTCGCAAGAAATGAGTCTCTGTTTTTAGTCTCCTTAGTGAACAGATTAATTGAAAATGTTCCACTCTCGTGAACATGCATACATTCAGAGTCTCTGGCTGCTTTCTGGACAGACATTGGTTTGTAGTCTTATGCGATTGTGTGTTCAGGTTGACAACCATCTGATGAGAGCACCTTTTTCAACATGATTGCTGTGTCGACCACATGCTTTGTGACAAACATAAAATGCTTTTCTTTTAACAGTAGCTTACAGCACCTTCCTTCCTGCCTATTTGTGGACCGCTGGTAGTTTTCCTTACAATATTATCTTCCCTGAGCTGTGGATCACTGCAGTTCCTCCAGAGTAAACGATGCTCTGCTTGCCCTGCCTCTTAGTTTAGGTGGGGGTGATGTCTGGCTGGATTTATAGTTGCTCCATACTTATAGTATAGGATAGTGGATTGAAAAAGTGCTCTTTGAGCTGTTCAAACCATGTTAAGGTTGCCACGACTGCTGCATTCCTTGGTCTTCATGATGTGTTGTGTTCACTAACAAACATCTGAGGCCAGAAACAGGAAAGTTGGATTTAAACCAGGGTTGTCAGCTCCCGTCGTCAAAGGCAGGTGTCCAAATAATAACTGTTTCTCTGCTCAAACACGTTTGATTTCAATGCTTGAGTTGCTTCCTTTTTCCAAAAGATGTCTGTTGTTGTAACATAAATGTGGAAAAGTTCAAGGCATGCAAATACTAGAAGTCACTGTCAACATAAACTTATCGTCAGTCATTGAATTTTCTATCTGCTGAAGAAAAGAAATATCAGATTTTCTATTTTGAATGTGACATTAATATTAAGCAAAACAACAAAAATAAAAGTATTGAGTAATAACAATTAAGCCACATAAGCAACAGTTTCTAATTAATCCTTTAAAGCCTGATACAGGTAATTGTGAGGTGTTTGTTTAAAAAAGAAAATCTTTTTTGGTTGCTTTAAAAAATAAATAAATAAAACGTCAGGCTTTCAAATTTTCTTTGTATCGTGATACGAAAATTAATTTTCCTCATGTTTTCTGCGTTTTTAAACAGGGCATGTAAAACATATTCATCTGTATGTTGTAAATTGTATCCTCAGAAAAATACTGACTTTGTCTCAGAAATATTTGTTTGAAAAATGATACATTTGGAGTTATAGGGTTACACTCTTGAAAAAAACATTCCTTCTTTTTGTCCAATGAAAATATTTGACTCAGAACAGAGGAGATTATTAACTTTTTGACAGGAAGATTCCTGATGCCGGTTTTAAAGATGTGTGAGGCGAGGCGTGCAGAGGAAACCCATCATTAAAGCTTAACATTTCCAGCGCCGGGTGACTGCTTTTCTGCAGCAAGGTCGCAGCTGGCCAGCGGGCGAAAGCAGCATTCATGGAAACCTCCTCAGGGTTTTCAAATAATACAGCTTTTGATATGCAGCAGCTGTGTAATACCTGCAAAGGCCTTTTTATTTGCATTTAAATTAGGTGTTTTGCCTCCTTTTAACAAGTGCAAAACAAGGCATTTGTCAGTATTCAGCTTCATTTAAAGATAATTTTCACTGGTGCAAATAAGACAAAAAAGAAAAAGGAGGGTAACAAAAATGGTAGGATGAAGTAGCCAGAGTGTGAGTCAGCTCCTCGGAGGTGAGGCTGTGGTTCTCATCTGGAAAGTTTCTTCTGAGTTGAGCTAGGTCTGGACGATAATTCAACAATATATATCGATCGATAGACGTATATCTATGATAGAAAAAAAAGTGTCAATAAAAAGTTCACTAGCATAATAGTTTTCCTTACTTTTTGTAATGTTCTGTTCTGGTTTATGTTTATTATTTGGTTAAGTAGCTCGTTCCTGCCTCTGGGTTTATTTCTGTTTTGGATTCTAGTTTAGCCTCTTTATTGTGTTCGTTATCTGGTCCCTGTATTAGTTCTGATTTTAGTTCTGTGCTTTGTTTGTTCTGTTTTATCTTAGGTTTATTTTCTAGTGTCCTGTCTGCTCCCTTAATCACTTCCACCTGGTTTTGGTTAATTAGTCCCTCCCTGCTCACCTGTCCGCCCGCCTATTTAAACCTCCCTCAGTTTTCTGTTTGTTGCCGGGACTTCGCTTATGTTTCACTTGTCATCCTTTCATTCGTTGCTTCAGTTTGGTCCTTTTGGTAAGAGCTCCCAGCACCTTGACCCCGTCTGTCTGTAACCCGATCTGTCTGTTTCTACCCAGTTCTGTTCGCCTGTTCGCTGTCAAGTTGTTGTCTGGATGTCTGCTTTACCACCTGTTGGATTCTGTTTGCCCGTCTGATTCCCTCTCATCACCTTCCCTCCAATAAACGCCGTTAAACTCATGTGAGGCCGTGTCTGGCTGAATATCGGGTTCATCTCCTCACAAATCATTACACTTTTACATTCTAGCCATGTAGATTAATATTATAGTCATTACATCCTCCCAACCAATCACAATGCAGACCCATGAAACAAACTCCCCTGCCTTCAAAGAGTTCAGAGAGCACGCGTTCTTTTTCCTTTTTGTAAAAACTTGCAGTTTTGGTAAAAAGTTGGTTGAATAAAGGGTTGACTTTGAATTCAGTGTCTGTGTGTTCTGTATCTAAAAATAGGTAATTAAACAACAGCATAAAATGGCCAGGGCTGCACTTAAAGTATAGGTTTTGAATTTGTCGATTATCAATATCGATCAATATGATTTCTATTTTATCGATATGCTTTTTTTCTATATGGTCCAGTCCTAGGTTGAGCCTCTGGCTACGTTCACACTGCAGGCCTTGATGCTCAATTCCGATTTATTTTTTAAATCTGATTTCTTTTGCGTGTCCAAATATATGCGACTTGTATGTGATCTCCTGTGTGAACTGAATTCATACAGCTTAAGTGTCCCGCATGCACAGTTTAGGACGCAATGACGTCACACGTAGGAAGCGTGCTCAGTGTTTGCAGAAGTAAACACGGATTATAATGCTGGCGCGCATTTTGCGATCTTTAATTTCTTTTCTAACCGGAGCTTTCTCTCCATTGACTGCTCTCCTCATTGTTGTCCACCATGGGTGTCGTTTTTCTTCCTGCTTCTACATTGCAGGACGCAGAATAGTGGCGTTTGTCGAGTATCAGTGATGTACAGATCGGATAAATGCCACCTGGCCGTACAGACACAGGTCGCGTTTGAAAAGATCAGATACGTATCGGATTCAGGACCACATAGGCAGGCGGCCTGGGTCGCATTTGAAAATATCCAATGTGTGTTGTTCAGACTGTCATAAAAAGATCAGATCCAGGACGCATATGGGCAAAAAAATTTGGAATTGGGTCAGTTCAGGCTGCAGTGTGAACGTAGCCTCTGTCTGAAGCAGAGGAGGTCATGTTTTTTACATATTGGTGACTGGTTGGATTGAGAATGAGATGAACAGATGGATCACAGATTTGTCTGCAGGAACGAGGGCGTTTCTACAGTCTGTTGTGGTGAAGAAAGAGCCATGGGTTAAATTTTTTGCCTGGTCTATTTCTTATTTTTAAATGGTGCGCGATGATCTGAAGTTGAGGGGTGCAGTGGTTTAGATGTTGTTATGGGTTCTTAAAGGACCTCCTGGATGAGTCGTCCATGTGCTTTAGGAGTAATTTTGTGAGGAAGGTTCACCACTCACTATTCCATGTTTTCTCCGTTTTCTGGAGCTTCACTGTGGTTTACTGGAGTCCCAAATGGCTTTGTCATGATCCCCAGGCAAATAGATGTCAGATTGTTTGTTAAATCTCTTTAGATCAGGGCATCATGTGTTGGATTTCTATATTTTTTAGCCTGCTTCATGTTCATGTCTCCGTTATGTTGATGAACACGACTGAGACAACGTTCAGGGTTTGTTATTATATCATCTTCCTGCCTCAGAGGCTCACTGGTAAAGGTTTCTGTTTTTTCCTTGTTCTTTCCATCAGACATTGGCTTTTTGAGGTTTGTCTGAGTACAGTAACATTATTTGGACTTTGAGGTGAATGTCTTTGCTTGTGTTCTTTGCAACCACTGGAAGCTGAACTTTGTGGTGAGGATGTATGAAAGGTTTCTTCCTGACGACTTTTTCATAAAGGTCATTGAAATGCAGGCATGAATGCACACCAGAAGAGTTTGGCGGCTCTCTGGGGTCTCTTGCATGCTTTGTTTTGTGCATTCAAGCCGGAGGTCTGATTCTTTCTTTTTGGTTTTCTGAGGCTATCTTAGACCATGAGCTCAACTTACAATCGAAGAACAAAAAAGCTTTATATTTTGCAACCAACATATTGATTTTTCCATCTTTGCGAACATAAAAAGGAATTTTCCGAACATAACTTTAGCTTTTTTCCCCCTAAAAATCCTGCTTTCATTCTTCTGTTTGAGTCTGTGTAGCAGCAGGCTAAAGTGTCATCATTCAGAAGTTGCTTGAAGAATGTCTTTCTTGTGGGAGAAAAATATTTCCCTTCATTTTAAATGATACTTGTAGACCAGGAGTGTCTTAAGTGTGACCAGGGTTCCAATTGCAACCTTCTAACTCTCAACCGCAATGTAATATAATGTAAAAATGGCAAAAATCTGTTTTTTTTAGCTTGAGGTTGGAGAAGTAAGTTGAAACAGTAAAAAAAAAATCACTGATTCAATACCTTTCAGAAAAGATACAGACAAATTCAGGTCTTCTGAAAATGGAAGGTACAACACAAAGAAATCATCTGGATCGACCATGTTTTCTGCTTTTAGTTCGATAGGTCCACTAACCTCCAGTGACTTTTACTCAAGTGCAGACTTTGGTCAGTAAACCAGGCTAAATGAAGCAATCGTTTTCAAAGAAACAGAGACCCGTGTCCCGTTCCTGTTGCTGATAATAAACAAAAAAAAGACAATAATATAAGAAAGAAATACATTTTTAAAAATAGTTTTTTTTCTTTTTGATTTTCTTTTAAACAAGCAAACATATACAATGATTTACACCTCCCTTTTCTACCGGAATCAGACTTATTTTATTAAAATATTGTATTTTATTTACAGTTGTGCAGATAAAAATGAAACATTTTGCCCAAAAACATTGACTTTTGAATTAAAAAAGAAAACAAATCAAAATGTTATGTCCCTTTATTGCTTCCAACTTGATAGTTTTGGCCCATGTGGCAAAATGTTTGGACACCGTTTCTGTAGAATAAATAGTGTTGGTTCCTTTTACAGGCTAAATATCTTCTTTTTTTCCCCTCAATAATCCCTCAGTTTTTCTTATCTTGGGTTAATTTGGAGTAGAGACAGTAAAACTCTGTGACCCATGGAGAGCAAAGGAGAGATGCTGTGAGAACAGCAACAGCTGGCAGGGCGCCTAACAAGCCGGGAGGCGTGCTTTCTGGTGTGAAGGCTCGTCCTGCGCTGCTTTTACAACACGGAGTCGCAGCCTCTGTCTGCTCCCCGACATCTCATCTAATGAAGCTGACCCGAGCTCAGACCTCATCCTGCTGCCGCCGCCGTAGCTCCGGGAGTCAGACGGTCCTGTTCGCTGCCTCGCCGCCGTGATTTATTTTGTTTAATTTCCTTTAAGCGCACAACGCTTCATCATGCACTGCAACTCTGTTGATGCTCTCAGTGTAGGTGAGGATGCATCACCCGCTGGAGGCCTTTGGGACAGAGCTGTGCTGCTCATCTTCACCTTTCAGACCCACACTGTAGAAGCACAAGTGTGTATATATATATATATATATATATATATATATAAATGTATCTCTTGAGTTTACTTGTCATGGGAGTGAGATTCTGTCTGCACCCTGAAGCCACCCAGTCCAGCACAGTGTGATTGTTTTGATTAGGTTGCACGGATTGTGCAGCCGTCAAAGTTTTCTGATCTTGCGGGGAAAAAAGGAGGACGTCCCAACAGTTTTAGGTCTAATCAACGAGTCTTTGTGTTTTCAGAATGTTCTTAGCTGTTTAAAACCAACCGGAAATAAACTAGAAACAAAAAGGGTTGATGGGACTCTTGAAATTTTAGGAACAGGGCTGCATGATGTTAGGAAGACATTCAATTATGATATCTTTGCGGAACATCGCTTATTCTCCTCAGCCTACTCGCTCCTTTCCTCGATGTCCTCATCGTGTCCCCACCACTGTTGCATTTTAGCATCATGCTCGCTGTCGGTCACCCATGTAGGTGGCAGAGGAACGGTGTGCCACTGCTTTGCTGCTTCAGGACCCGTACACTTTGCAATTCATCATTGGTATTGGGAGTCCATTGAGCCATTTTTTACTGGCATGCAGACCATGCATGCGTCTCAGTGGGAATATGTTGACCTGCTAAATATTAGAGTTGGAGATTCTAAACCAGATGCAAAGGATTTACTCCACTATTTCCGAGTCAGGGGTAAAGTGGATATTGGTTTCTTGATGGTCCTCTGGTTGATGGACGTAGATATAATAATTATTATTATTATGCAACTTGATGAAGTACAGGAAACCTGGTGGTTTCTTTCTCTTGTCTTTTATGATTCACCATCCATGATAGAAGGAAATGTAGTATCCTATCTTCTAATTCATTACGGAGGCATCTTTGACAGTGGTCTAAGATATGAATTATGCATAATAAACACTTCAAACAAAGCCATGAATAAAAAGGAAACTGAACGAAACTTTACCTTTCTCGTTGCAAAACCACAAATTACACGCTGCCGTCGCAATTTGAATATTTTTTTTTTACAGAGTAAGCAAATGACAAAAGTTAAACATTATTCTATAAACTCATGGCATCTTGTGTTTTTTTTCTAAACTGATCAATAGATGAACTTTTTCTTTTTTTTTTTTTTTTATTAAAGCTTTTGGTCCGAATGAATGAGTTTTTACATGCCTGCAGCTCTCACAGAGATTTAACCTTCTTTTTCTGAACACGTAATGTATTTACTACCGTCAGGATGGAAGGACCATTTCACCCAGTGTAATAAAAAGTATTTCTGAACAGGATTACCAGCTATAGCTTTAACTCTTAATGAATCAAATACGTTTTTTATCCTGTTTATTGAAAGGATTACAACTCTGTTATTGCTTAATTAGAACAGTCAATTAGAAGTCACATAATTAGAAAGGGCTAGAGTAGGCGCCCCATATACAGAGGCTATTAGTCATTGAAGCAGCTGTCCTGGTCTCATATCTGACTTTAGGACATTTTCTCCATGTCTTTCACCCCCTGTCTCTCTGACCATTTCCTGTCTGATTCCTGTGAATAAAGGCCTCTAGTACTGCAGAAAATCCAAAGTAAAAGCTTGACTGCTAGAAAACAATATGCATCAATAACATGCCGCTATATCCATTACAGCTGAGTTTAATTGCACTCTATACTCTATAATTAAGTTTAATTACCTAAAAACAAAGGCTGGCAGTATTGTGATACATTTGTTTGGTTTTATTATGTTTTTGAAGGTTTTTTTTAGAGAAGACAGAGCTTTTTCAGACATAATTACAGCTACAGAGCTGAAATGAAATGTATCTACAAGCCTGACTTGACAAGAAGCAGCAACAAAAAAGATGATAAATACCATCAATAGAAACTAAACACAATATTTTATGCTGTTTTTAACTCAATAGAAGATGTATCCAACAGTTTTTTTTAAAACCCGGCCTTCATTGAAACGTATTGCAGCCTGATTCACTTTGACATTATGACCTCATCAATATGTATCGATTGATAGACGTATATCGATGATAGAACGAAAAAGGGTTAATAAAAAGTACAATAGAATAAAAGTTTTCCTTCCTTTTGCATTCTAAGGTAAGGTAAGTTTATTTATATAGCGCTTTTCAGTAACAAGACATTCTAGCCATGTAGGTTAATATTACAGTAATTAATCCTCCAATCACAAACGCAGACCCAGTAACGCGCCGTCACCAAGCCCCGCCCCCTTCAAAGAGTTCAGAGAGCACGTGTTCTTTTTTCTGTTGTAAAAACTTGCAGCTTTTGGTAAAAAGTTGGTTGAATAAAGGGTTGATTTTGAATTCAGTGTTTGTGATCTTTATCTAAAAACAGGTCATTAAGCAACAGCATAAAATGGCCAGGGCTGCACTTGAAATATATATTTTGAATTTGTTGATAATTATCGACATTGATCAATATGATTTCTATTTTATCCAGACTCTTTTTTTTTTTCTAAATCGTCCAGCCCTATCATGACCTGCCGTGGCACCTCGTAGTGAGCGGGACAGGCTAAGCAGCATGTGAACCCATAAAAGTGTTTTTTTCAGAACCCAGTAAGGATTTGATCATAGCTTTGAAGTAGTCTTTGTCTACATAGCTACTAAAATGTGTTTGAAGGAGGGAAAAAAGGTGACGGGAATCATGCATGTGGGACGAAACGGTTTATGTTGAAAAATGTAATACAGTTAGTTGCAGAAAGGTGTGCGATCCCATCATACTCTATTATTTTGTCTTCTCTTTCAGTCGAAGAACAGCTGTAACTCTTATCTCAAGTCGGACTCGCCGTGTTTCTTGACGTTTCAGATGTTAGGTTGGGAAGAACACAAGCTGGAAGCAACAATACTGGTACATTGTTTTTGTAAAGCAGATTTTTCAAATCATCTGCGTTATTTATTAATCATAAAATCAAAAGTTTGTCCAGCTATCTACTTTTTATTTTAATTACCACCTATTAAGCTCTGTATTTCTCCATTTATTCTAGTGTTGCCATATTTTAAATCATTGTTGCTACTATTAGAGCATAAAGGTATTTATTCAGTATAATTCAAGAGCTTTTACCAATAAACACTGAAAAAAAATATTTTTAGCTACAAGCTCCAATTGATACTGAATGGAAATTATTAAATAATTAAAAGAAGGGTTTGATTGATGTAAACCTATAAAATATTTTACACCAATTACTTAGAAGGATAAGTAATTGGATTGAGAGAGAAAATATTAACTTTTTCATTACTTTGTAAATTGCCTTGAGATGACATGTGTTGTGAATTGGCACTATATGAATAAAATTGAATTGAATTGATGTTGAAATAATTTTTTACATTTAGATCAACCAGCAGGTGTATGTATCATTTTTGGTTTTTAATAAAGTACAGTCTTTAAAATAGTCTTTATATGAGAGTTCAAAAAGAGGAACTAATGAGGGTAGATAGAGGGTCGGTGTCCCAGAAACCATAGATGTGCCCCTGACCCAACAAACCTGAATCAAATGGCTGAATGACCTCCTTAGAATGCAGTCAACCTCTCCAGAGTCCTGCTAATGACCTCTTTATTTGACTAGGGTGTGTTGAAGCAGAGACACATATTAAAGTTGCAAGCCCTCGAGGTCTGGAGTTGACTATCTTCCCTTTTTTAGGATCATCCTCATCACAACAGGCAAGAACTTGGAGTTCCAGCCCAACATTGATTGATGGTCATACTGCATTTCTATTGCCCCCTTCTTACCTTCTTACTGATGGCCTTAATTCCAGGCTTGTCTTGATCTACTGGGCATCCAGTGTTATTCCTGGTGTTCTTTGACAGCTCTTTTGTCTTGCCAATAAAATGGCAAGTGAACTTTATACCTATAAGAAGTTGAGGTCATAAGTATCTATAATTGATTAATTAATCCTTGTGCCACATGGGTACATACCTAATCTACTAGACTTCTGGCGGAATAATTATTGATAACCTTGTATTGATAATGTTCATTAAACATTTTAATAATTCCTTTGAAATATGGAACCCGATGATGCTGGTATTGTGAGTATGACTCAGCCCTCTGGAAACGAGCAATCAGAGCACTAATGATCGCTTCTCAGGCAGATGGTCCTCTTTTGCTTGTGAGCTGCCAGTCTTGACCGTTAAACTTGTGATCCACTATATAGCGTAAGCGAGCAGTCTGCAACTACACAGGAGGAGCTCGATAATGGTCTGAAGGCAGGACCACCATCACCAAGAACACAGCTGTTAAAACACTGCGCTGTGATCGATTGAAATCCTGCAGCTGTTGCTATAGAAGGAGAATCGGGGCTCGCCATCTTCAGTCCTCACAGTTCTGCTGCTTTTAAATTTGTCCCTTTTCTAATGCAGCTGAACTAAATAAATGGCTAAGTACAGGCCTCTGAAGAACTTGATGACATGCTGAGGATGCAACTTGATCCAGGTGTATTGGAGCAGTGGCGCTCAAGGACTGGAAACTAAGCTGATATAAATTGTTAAAAGAAGGCTTTTAACAATTACAGGCCTGTAATTTATTTATTTATTTATTTATTTTCTTTCACTTTCTTTTTTCAGGTATCACATTACACATGTCAGCTTAAATAATAATACATATGATTTAGCAATGGTATCAAGGTGTTACTCGATTGTATCTGTTGCTTTATGTCTGTTGGTTGTGCTGTTCTTTTTGCGTCTCTTTCCAGGTGATGGAGCAGACAGAGGACGTTTTATCATTCTCTACCTTTTATCTCTTCTTTTCTTTCACCTCTTCTTGTTCTTCCTTTACTCTCCTACTTTCCCATTGTAGTGTCCATATAATTTGAAATTCTCCCTGCAGGAATCACAATAAAGCTATTTACAGGCACAAATCAAGCGGAGCACTATGGCGAAAGCTGTTCGCTCCAGCAAAATCTGTTGAGTTCTATTTGGCATTAAGACATCAATTCTTATTGCCACATTGCTAGACAGGACACTGGGAAGAAAAAAAAAAAAGGCTTTTAGATTTGGTCAGATATCAAGCACAGAGGTGAAAGCATCATGCTTTGGGCTGTTTTTTTTCTGGACAATATCACTGTATTGAGGAGAATGGATTGGGTCAGGTGTTATAAGGACTTCAACAAGAACTCTCTTCCCTCAGCAAGAACAATAAAGCAGGGTTGAGGAGGCGTCAGTGACCCAAGAGGTACCAGCAAGACAGCGAGGAAGTGGCTAAAGAGGAAGGTAGTGGATTAGTTGAGCCAGTCTAAAGACTTCGGTCACGCAGAAAATCTGAGGTGGGAGTCAGAGTTTTGATTTGCCGATAAGCAGCCAAGAAACCTAAAGGAGTTTAGAAAGGTTGCAAAATCTGATTTGTTCAAACCTGGTGCTGAACTGCATGAAACATCTCATGCAAAACTATTCATACCCACTTAGGGTTAATCTTTCTAATTTACCCAGACGTTTCTGAGTGGAAGTAATATTAATGTTTTGGAGCAGAGGACGGGTACCACCTTGAATCTGATAGAGAATCTGTGGAAGATTAGGGTGATGGAAAGAGGCTCTTCAACCTCAAAGACTTGTAGCTCATCACCCAAGAAAAATAGCTAAAAAATATTACTTCAAAATGGTAAAAAAAAAAAAAAACAGGTCTGCAGTTAAATAAAAGAGGACTTTGATTTCTTGTTCTTGCTTAAAGTTTGATTTTTGTAAAATTAGAGCTGTTTTAAAATGTCTGTATTTTTCTCTGGGTTGTTTTAAGCGTGGAGAAAAAAAAGATGTTACTTTAGCGTTAGTGGACTTTCATCAGTTCTCCTAAGACTGTTATGTTCTACTAAAATGATCTAATGACTTAAGCCATGCACAGATCAAAGGCTGTGAAGCTCCTCTAGCTCCTCGCCTGCAGCAGCACAGCTGGTCCGCTGATGCAACGCGTCCGTTTGGTTAGCGTCAGTTTCTGTGATCTGAAGTCCTCCTGTGACAGGAAGCAACAGGAATTCAAAGCAGAAGTCAAAAAGTCTCTCATCAGCTTTGTTTTAAGATTTTCCAGCTTTATAACAATACATTTAGGGCTAATATTTGTTTTAAAGGAACTTTCAAGAATATTAATCCTCCTTATAACGTCCTACATTGTATTATGTAACAGCTAGC
This sequence comes from Fundulus diaphanus, assembly GCA_037039145.1. NCBI lineage: Eukaryota > Metazoa > Chordata > Actinopteri > Cyprinodontiformes > Fundulidae > Fundulus > Fundulus diaphanus. Next base: position 52,843,037 of record CM073125.1, on the reverse strand, counting down.
GGCTTGAGTATGTTATATTGGGTTTTTGTGATAGGCCGACCCAAAGTAATGCATAATAGTGAACTGAAAAGAAAACGAGGCAAGGTTTTACATTTTATTTTACTAATACAAAACTAAATCTCACATACTTTTTTAAGTCTTACCAGAATTTGCCTATTAGATTAGAACTAGGCCAATCTAACAAATGAGCACGCTTTGATCTGAACCATTTACTTCTAGTTATCCTGCTTACACATCTCAAGCCTTTTAGGGCCTCTAACATGTTATCTTCCAGGATTGCCCTTTGTTTAGCTCCAGCCGTCTTCCCATCAACTCTTTCTAGCTTCTGTCCTCGTTGAGGAAAAGCATCCGCACAGCATGTTGCTCTCAACCCATCTTTCATTGTGGGCATTTCCTGAGTCGGGTATTATGTGTCTTTCAGACCCAAAGCTGCATGTGCTGAGCATGCAACAGGAGTTAGCGCTAAACTCTGTGGGATTAGACCAAAAGCATTATTGACTGCGCTGGACTCTGCAGTGGATGAACAGAGTGCAGTGCAAAGAGGCAGCGTTTTGAAAATAAGTAGATAATGGCTATGTTTTGTGTGAAAACCTTCTGTGCTGATGCATTTGTCTCCAATAAACGTGATAGTGAAACAGACAGAGAGGGGGAAGAAAATACAAAGGAGAAAAAAAATGATGATGAGACGATGTGATCGAGAAAACGGTGTGCGGGTTGTGAAGGAGCTCTGGCTTCTGTCAGCTCAGCCAGCTGAAGATTGTGGCTGCGTATGTGTCAGAGCGAACTGTGGGCAAAGTTGAACAAATTTCAACAGCGACCAGAGTGCTTCACCGAGATTTTTATCAAAATGTCTAAAACAACGTATGGTCACCTGAATTATCTGGTGATCACATTAATTTGTGATGCAGTGCTGAATGTGTAGGAAGGCAATGTTGGCCCATTATTTACCTAATGCAGCGTGTCTGCCCATGCCACAGATATGCAAGAATGTAAGGGGACGTTAACTATATTGTTCCAGTTTCCCGAATCAGCAGGAATGTTTGCGGTAATACAAATAGTTTAGGACATCCAGGGTTGTCCTACAAGCTCCATGACCGTCTCACCCTGTGGAGGGTGATGCACAATCTTATCGCCACCAGTGCAGAGCTTGCTCAGTGGTTATAGACTACATCCAACATGAAGATTAAGCCAATAAAACAACTTCAAGATTTAGTGATAATGATAACAGTGAGAGTTCAACCTTGGCTAGAGTCAGAAAATCTTAGTGGGGTTGCATGTCCAAGAACACTGGTGTGGACAGAGAGTAGGATCAAGGCATCCTCCAAGGAACAGGTTCTTCCAACAAGTCACTACGAAAATGTGTTTCTTTGTGGATTCTCTACCGTAACGTAGAACCATGCCTCAAGGCAAAACGTAGTAGAGCTTCTTTTAAGACTTTAACCCCACTTAGAACCTTTACACATTTTGATTTATTCCAAAAAGGCAAGACTGGTTCACCGTCAGTCAGTATTTAGTTCAGTTGATGTTGAGCGTGTCAGTGAGAACTTTGGTCAGAGCTGCAGTCAGGAATACTTTGTGGTTTTTTTTCTCTCTCTCTCCAATTGTGGTCATAAAAAAATTATGCAGCCATAACTCATCCAAAATCACTTTGCTCATATTTTCCTTATAGTTAGTGTAAATCTGATGTGTTAGAGAAAATGACATTTATGTTTAGTCTTGTGGGATCATCTAAAAACTGAATGTTTTGGTTATTTATCTTTGCAAAATTTATCCCAGTCAGCCAGGGTAGATGGAAAGCGTCTGTTAACAGTACTTTTCCGCTCAGATTCTCAATTGAATTTAGGTCTGGACATTCAGGAATATTTTATTATACTAGATATTCTAACAGATTCAGACGATTTGATAAACTATTACGTGTCAGCTCTGGCTGCCTGCTCCACCATAGTCTCCACTCATCTGCAGCTTCCAACAGCCCTGATTTTAACTCCATCCAACTTCTAACTAACTCTTGCCAGCATCTTTATCCCTGATGAACAAAAACATCCCCGCAGCTTTATGCTGCCATCTCCATGTTTTGTTAGTTTTTCAAAGATTTTGGTCTCGTCTGACAGGAGAATCTTCTTCCACAAGGTTTATTTGTCCTCTGCATTGATTGTGCCAAACTGCCAATGGGACTTTTTTTGTTAGTTGGTTTTTATCGGTAAAAATTCTGAAAAACATTCCTGCCACCTCCAAACTGTGCACTACTTTCTGCTGGTCTTTCAAATAAAAAAGCATTTAAGGATATAAATGAGGACAAACTGTGCCTCTTTAATATACTAGACAAGTTAAAGGATTTAAGATATAGTTTGTTTTTAAATATATTTTTAAGGAAAAAGGAGAAAATGAATAAAACGTGCAAGTTTGACACAGCTTTTTCCTAAGTTTGCCTCAAATGACTCCTCGTATGCCTCCGTCGTCAGTTTTCTAACCCCAAACTCCGAGCTCCGCACAATAATCCGCATCCAAAGACACGAGCTGACAAACAAGCGGCTATTTTTACATCCAAACTGCAACCTGAAGTGTGTCTGAAGTTGACATCCGTGTTCGCTCTACTTCAACAGGGATCCAGCAGCACCAGCAGCAGCCGTGAGAGCTGCTGACACGATCAAAGACCCCGGAGGTGCCACATTCTCACCATCGGGAGAATAAACTGAAACACTCGCTGTGTAGTGAGACTCGGGTTTCAAAACAGGCTCTCTCCGGTAACCAGAAGCTTCCCGCATGCTGGTATCTACCTGTTTCTGTGAGACAAACACACGGACTCAGGAACACTGAAGGAAAAACGTTCACGACTCTTCTCTCTCCGCACAGCAGATGATCAGATTAGATATTTGTTCGACTCTGTGCATAAATTAGCATTTCAATGTGTATAAACCTAGAACTTTGAAACTACTGTAACTTCTCGCCGCCTTCAAAAGGCAAAGATCATGCTGATAGAGATCTCTCCCATTGAAGTCTCCATTTGTCTTAATGAACAGGATGATTAAGAGCCGGCTCGGTTTCATTTATCATTAGACAGTTCAGATGTTTCCAGCTGCAGGTTGTGTAACCTGAGAGACTAATCTCTACATTTCAGTGCAGCGCAATGCAGATGTCTTTCTCCGTTTCACATTTACTACTCGCTTCTGAAAGATAGACTTTTAGGTTATCCATTAAAGTGGCGCTGATCAATAGTCCACAAGGCTATCTGAAGGTGTGTTTCTTATGACTTTGGCTGCTTCAGGGAAATGTTTACTTTTGTCTGCTTGTTAAGCCTTGAAATTCTCCTCATTTGGGCATAAAGGAGCTGAATTCCAGGAACAAAGCCCATGTTAGAGGAAACATTGCAAGACAATGTGAAAAAACATATGAGTTTGATGGATTATTTATTACCCCCGGAAGCCCCACCCCCCACATGACCACCATGTGACCCCGCTTTAATCATTATTATTATTTTTATTTTTATTATTATTTTTATTTTGATTATTATTTTATTATTATCAATAAAATTATTATCATTAACATCATCATCATTATTATTATTATTATTATTATTATTATTATTATTAATAATATTAATATTATTTTCATTATTGTTATTATTTTATTATTATTATTGCGATTATTTAAAGTTATTTCTAATTATTTAATTCCATAATGCATACCCACTATTGATGGTCTTTTATTATTATTATTGTGATTATTTAAAGTTATTTCTAATTATTTAATTCCTTTATGTACACCCAATCTTGAAGGTGGGGGAAATCAGTTTTTTTTCAGCTGTAAAAGCCATCAGACTCTGAATGCCTAAAGGCTGCGGGATAGGAGACTTTACTCCTTAGAATCAAAATAAACAAATGTAAACAAACAGTTTAGGCACATAAACGTCTTGCTCATTTAGAACAACGGAAAAGAAGAAGAAAGGGGGAAAATCTGCAAATAAAAAAACATACAATTTTACGAGCAAACTCTGCTCGCTCAGCCGATAACCCTGCATTGTAATCCTTCAGTTCTCCCTCTAAGCACTAACCGCTTAAACGCATCTACTGACGGGGTTGGTAAATGCTGCAAAGAACAAAATCTGCCCATACACTGTACCGGTCACTGTGTCACTGTGAGGTTCATGAGTTGAATTGGGGAGTAAAAAAAGTTAAAAGAATACCCCTCGCTGTTCGAAGCGCCCGCATGGCAGGAAGCACAAGAGAAGGTGTCGCCTTGTCTCAATCAGCTGATCCCTCAACACAAAGACTGTGTCTGTCTCTCCAGAACCGTCGCGCTATCTTGCTTATCATCCATACAGACCCCGAGACCCTGTCAGTCAAATGTGTCTTTTTTAATGAAACCTATCCAATGATAGCCCTACAGTAACTTTGAACGACAATCCCTGTTTTTCTTTCAGGTTTTCCCTGAAAATTAAGGAACTGTTTGCTCATTTCATCTGTCAGAACACCCGAGGAACAGGCGTAGCTGGTTTGAATAACTTTTATTTCATTTTAAAGAGCGTTTAAGAAAAAGTATTTAGGTTCAAGTGAAATTTTCTATTTGGGCTTGGACTAGATCAGTCTAACACCGGTATATGCTTTGATTCAACCCACTCCATCTTTGCTCTACCAGTATGTTTAGAGTTGCTGTGCTGCTAAAGGGTGAGTCTACCCCCCCAGTCTCAATTTACGTTTGCTTACGTTTTTGCACTGCATTTAGCTCCATCAAAGCCCGTTTGTATAAAGTAATGTAGGTATTTCACTCTTTTTAGTTACAGTTGGAGCAAGATGTTTATGTGTATAAACTGTTGTAATAATAATAATGATATTAATGATAATAATATTATTGATAATAATAAAATAATAATCAAAATAAAAAATAATAATTAATACAGCAATAATAATAATGATTAAAGTGGGGTCACGTGGGTGGGGGGGGGTCACGTGGTGGGAGGGGGGGGGGCACGTGGGTGGGGGGGGGGGGTCACGTGGTGGTCATGTGGTGGTGGTGGTGGGGGGGTTATTAAAAAGGGGCGGGACTTCCGGGGGGTAATAAATAATCCATCAAACTCTAATCAAAATTTGACAGAAGGTATACCCATATGTTTTTTTAATGTGATTCAAATCAAATAAACTGATTTAAAGTACTTCGTTACCAGGAGCTTGTCACAAAAACATATAGCGAAGCTTGACAGAAAGACAAAAGGCCGGCTGACAGTCAGTCAGACAGACGGACGGACGGACGGAAGTATTTACACCAATAACATCTCTAATGAATCACAACTGCTCAGGGAATTGAACCGTTAACAATGTTGCCATTTTATTTCTGCCTTATTAATATTTACCTTCGGCAAACACCAGAGGATGGGATTTTCCTGCCAAGGGCAACCGCAGTAATAAAGACAGAACCACCAACTAATACAAATTGACTGGTGGTTAACAAGTCCCCTGTCTCTGTGAGCCACAGCTCTTTGCTCAAAACTTGTGATCTGCAGCAGACAAAGAGTACCATCCTGAATATTAACAGCAACGACTCCTCATAATGAAGATGGAGTCGTGGGGTGATAAACACTAAATTTAGGTGTAACAAGGTCTTATTAAGGCCACAAAGGTTAATGGCCACATTCTCTCTGTGTACGTTGATAAAAGTTTCCACCACAACATGTTTATTACAGCAGCAGCCAAGAGGTGAGACGCACCTCAAACACACTGAGGTGTTTCAGCCACAGCTTATCTTCAGTCTTTAGTCACAGCGCATAATTAGACTCAGTCAGTCTGGTCACGATTGGAGGTCGACTCGAGGTCTAAAATGGAAAGTTTTATGGGAACAGTTGAGATCGGGGAAATGCAACTTGGAGCGGTATCAGGAAATATTTTTGCTTCACGCCATCACGTGAAGACAGATATGTTAAGACATACAGTACGCAGAAAACATTTTCGATATTAGAATATCTTATAAATTGAATTTATTTGGAAACTGGTGCCAAAAAGGAAGGCAGTAGATTTGCATGATTGTGTCGTGAGTCGCAACGTTACCTTTGCCGGAATACTTTGCAGGAGAACAAAAACAAGAATATCATTATACAGACATATTCAATAAATTAGACTATACATTTCTAAGAGCTTGTTTGTCAGATTTCAAGTACTTTTTGGAAGAAGAAAAAACCTTTAACCCAGTTTTAAACATCCTTTCCATTGAACCACCATTTCTGCATGCAAACGTTTCTTTTTTTATTGGTCTGATGCAATATTCTAATCATGCTGTGTTTTTATTAGCTGAACGTGATTAAAAAAATCATAATTAAAGAAATACTTTAAAACATCATTAGTCTGTGCTAATCTATATCATATGTTTCCCTTGCTGAATTCAGTTACTAAAATAAATAAACTTTCAATAATATTCTAATGCATACATTTTATGTATGCAGGTGTAGTGTAAATGGAGACAGAAATGAAATAATTTAACCCAACAGAGGTTAGATGTGTTTTACAGAGGAAGTATTGTTCTTTATCCCCCATTTAAAAAAACATTGTAGGAGAAAATTGACATTCCTTCACCAACCAATTACACAGAATGATTCAAGTTTTTACATATTTAGGTACATATGGAGGCCAGCAGTGGATACAAAAGTGATTTACTTCACAAGGCGAGGTGATGTGTGAAAGTGGTGCCAAAGGATAAAGTATTGGTGTTACATTGGAGTTGTCATTGGAGCGTCCGACAGTCAGTCAGGCAGTGGGCGAAGGTTACCTTCATACATTTATTGGACAATATTTCCAGCACTTGATGAGGTCAGATAGGGGTCACATTGTGGGTTTGCGTAAAGCCAGATAGAAAACTGGTTATTGTGCAGTTAGTTGCTCAGCATGTGCTTTGCACAAGTGCCAGATGGGCCTTCTGTCATAACTAATGGTCGTATGAGGGCACCCACACATCCTGAAAGTCATCCAACACAGGCCACACCAAGGAAAGATGATAGATTGTGCACCAACTATTACAGAACCTAATAGCCTCTATGTTGTCCTTCCACCCAAATCCAGGTCTTAGACTCTTCAACACATTGTCATTTGGATTTGTGTCTTAATGAGTTTCGTCCATATAAATCAATGACAGGGAGAAAATATGGAAGCCATGAAGACAGGAAAACACCATTGAATTGCAAGTTTAGGAAAGGATGGAAAACTTTAATATTCATATTCCTGTTTGTGCTTAGAAGGAGAATCATGTTTATGGGCCAAGACTGTGTTCACAAACTAGGACTTTTTTTTCTTGGTCTTCACAAGCTCTCGGCGTACTGACAAAAAAAATAAAGGGTTACAACTCAATTTCTCACTAGGGTTGTCACAACACTAAGATTTCAAACTCAATATTGATACCCAGGAAAATATTCAATACTTGATACCATTTTCCGTACTACAGGGATAAAAAATGACAACAGCATAACAAATATTTTATTAACATGAAAAATTCACCCTTTTCAGTCTCAACATGGAACGTGCTTTCTCAGCAGACTCACAGATGCTAATTAAATGTGTGCAAATAAATGCTAAATAAATTACCCAAACATAACACATGCCTAGTAGCATGCTAGCCCAGCTAATCACACATTACAGGGTTTCCCGCAGCGCTATCTTGGCGAGGCGGCCGCCTCGCCAAGATAGCGCTACCGCCTCGCCAACATTCCAAAAAAAAAAAAAAAAAGTGACGTTAACACTCGGTTTGTTGTTGTTGCTTTCGCGCGTGCGTGAGTGGCGGGGAAAAAACACATGGATACGCTCCGCGAGTCGGTCCGCGGACAACGTGTCGTCCACCCCCCCCCCCCCCCCCGCTCCGCGAATCGGTCCGCGCCTCGCATAACCAAATTCCTGCGGGAAACACTGCATTAACACCGACCACCGGTCGCGTTACATCAGTAATATGGTTAAAAGTATTAAATTAAATTATGAATGGAAACTTTAATTTCTTAACTTGTCAATTCATCATGAAGGCCGGGGTGTCGGTCCTTGAGATGTTTGTTGTGTCGCTTGACTTTGTTGCCACCACTTTAAAGCACTGTTTGCACACAGGCTTGTCAAGATCTTTGGGTTTCCCTTCTTAGTTTGTCTCGTATGCAAAATATTTAGTATCAAAACCATATCCAATTAGTTTTGTAACCATATGCTGCCTTTCAGTATTGATACTTTTGAGAGTATGGAAACTTTTGACAACCCTATTTCACACCAAATGTATATAGGCTCAAGGGGATGCCACACCTTACTAAAATGGGACCATCATTGCATCCGTAATAACTTTTTTCATTTTATCTAATATTGTAAACGCTGCAATATAGTCACATGACCTTTCACCTTGTACAAGTTTTTTTTTTTTTTCAACATCCCTGGGTGCTTTCAACAACATTGCTTCTTCTGCTGCATCTCAAGTATTTGATTGTGATTGGTGTTTAAACAGATTTGTTGCATGAGAAAAGCAGTAAAATCAGCTTAATACAAGGGGATAAAAATATACTTAATTGCTCCTCAGTGGGGAAATTCAGCTGTACTTGCAACAAAATAATAAAGATCTGGCAACGCCTGAGCTCCGTCTCACAGGACGTCAACCTACTATTCCTGTTGGTGCAACATCCTTTCATGTCGACACTGGCATCGCAACCAGAAGTAAATATTTATATATTTTGGACCAGTTAAAATTTATAAAACAACTATGTATATAATATATATTTAGTTTTCTGTAAAATTAAAAGTTTTATTCTGCATAAATCTAGACGCTCTGTGGATGTATTATTTTTGAAAAATTAATCGTTTTGTGGCAAAACGTTGTAGCAATGACCATTAAACAAATAATTTCTCAGATCATAATACAGCAATAACAGAAATATACAAAATGAAATTACCATGAACCACAATAAATTCACATCACAGGGATTCATTTGAATCTGACTATTTCAACTTCAAAGAAATCTGCAACTGAGTAGGATAATAAAAAAAAAATTACAACATATGCATGTATTTGTGTATTAAAAAACAATAACAGACCATTTACAAGAAATGGAAAAACTGCAAATAACAGGATGAATAATTTATTGAGTTTGTTGGGAGCAGTGATGGTTCTAAAATCTAACAATCTGCATTAAATGCTGCTTTGTGCACCTAGGATGGTGTAGTCTGTCACTGAAGTATCCGTCAGATACAAACAAGCAAAAACCGTTTTGTTTTTTAAGGCAAGTTGCATAAAGGTAAAAAAACAAGAAAGTAAAAGTGGCATCAAAATAAGTGAATGAAACAAAACAGGGAGCAGAGAGCCTCTCTGAGAAGCTTCAGCTTCTTTTTTATTATCGTCTCCATCATAAATCTCTCCAAAACTCATCAGTGCACTTCAGTACCGCTATCAACGGTTAGGGATAATGAATATAACTACAACAAGCATCAAATGTATACATTCAGTCAAGTATTGAGCACTCTAACCACTACATCAGCTCAAGCTGACTTCTCCAAGATAAATGTAATGTGTTGTTGCTCCCTGGGGGAGGTGTAAACACGGCTTTACCAGCCACAATTGAAGGTGAATTCAATTTTATCTCAGCTTTTAGTTGTTTCCTCAGGCAAATACAGTATTTTTTGGACTGTATAAAAGCGTCGACCCAGCTGATGTGCATTAACGGTCTCTCCCTCACATATAAAATATGCATTCGGAAGGTCTGAATTATGAGTTTAACATTTACTTGCTTCTCCCAAATGAACTATGCAGCATTTTAAATTTTTGCACCTCCCCATTATTGCAACTGAAGAGCTCACTTTGTAAAACTGCCTCAGTCCTAACAGAATTAGTAAAGAAAGTAGGGTACATATATAGCATTTACTTACAAGCTGTAAAGCAGCTAGTTTATTCTGCAAACGGTGCATTTTCTGTTAAATTATATATTACACAAGTCAATCCATCTATCCATTTGATACTTAATGAATAGGTAAACGAGGTCGGTTGAAAATGTCTGCAATGGCTCTGATAAAGAATCTGTACGTGCCCCCAAACATGAGAGGGATCTAACCGATTTGTTTTATGAACAATACTAAGTGGGATTAAAGATGATTATTAATTAGTGATTGATTTATTCCTAAAATAAGTAATTTTGCAGTTCTGAAACAATGTAGACTCGCAGAGGAGGGGAACTGGTTACCAGGATTTAGGGCCATTTTCAGAGGAAGATCTGGGAAATGCACATTTGAATGCATGCTGTTGTGAAGTTGCACAGAGACGTTTGCCTTGGATCAGCTGGAGAAACTGTACACGCCAAAGAAAGGCTAGAATATCAGTTCGGCTGTTGCAGTTCTACATGTTAGTGTGCTGATATATGGATTAAATTTCACACTTTTCAGCCAGATATACTGATGGAAGGTTTCAGACAAGACTCCAAATGTGTCTTAAATAATGACCATAGGGAGTATCATATTATAATAACTGTACAACATACATTAGCATGGACGTGTTCCAAGTTTTGATTTGTCGGTTTTGAAGTCTTTAAATCTCTTTTGTGACTCCATAATTTTTTATATGGAAGAACATTCTCCTTTTTTTGCCACCTTCTGTGCATCCATCCCACATAATTCTGAAGGCGAAGTAATTGAAACACTGAATAAATGCAGCTGTATTATGTAAATAACTATTGTCTCCAATCCCCAGTGTACACTCTTCTGGGCAGTGGCTTCTTTTTCATAAATGCTGCAAGGAACTTGGCCAGTAAGGATTTCTATAGCTGAATAGTAGAGTCTATCCCAGTGGGACGTGCTTGGAAACCGTCCAAAAAGGAGGCATCCTAATCCGAACACTTCTACTCAGTCCTTCTTTTTGTGCAGCTGCTCTGCACACCTGAGCACTAAGGCAAAGCCTGGCTATCCTGTTGGTGTTGCTCGTATCTGTAACAACTTTCTTTCAGTCAGGAGTGAGAATTTGAAAGAATGTATAATGTTGGCAAGTATGTGACTCATCTTCTTTACAGTACTTCGTGAAAGAAGAAGAAATCTTTATTTGTCATTACAATTGTACATTCCAATGAAATTTATCTTCTGCATTTAACCCATCCCATCACAGCGCCCAGGGAGCAATCTGGGGCTAAGGGTCTTGCTCAGTGGTAGTCTGCTGGTAGTCTGCTGGGATCAAACCGGGTACCTGCAACCTTCTCAGGTTGCAAGCATGCTGCTCTAATCTCTAGGCCACCACTCCCCTAAGTGACATGACAAGTGACAAAACCACTGGATCTAATGTCGGACAACTATGTCATCTGTATCCTCCACATGTGGCACTCTGGTCTCAATCAAACTCAAAATGTGATTATGAGGATCATTCCTTCAGGGTGCCATTTTTTCTTGCTGGGTGTATGTTTTATGTGTTCTGTTTAATTCGTGTAACAGTTTAGTGGAGTCCTTAAAACAAGCCTTTTGAGTTTTGTTTTTAATAGCTGTTTATAGCTTTAAGATATTTTGTGTATGATCTCTACATAAAATAGAAAAACATGCTTATTTTAATTATAGCATAAGATTCAAGTAATTTATTGTCGGTATTTACTATTGTTGACATACTAAACTGATTCCAAAGCCTTGAAAACAATGAAAAAATGTTTTAGAGGATTTATTTACAGAGCATAATGTGCTTTGCTTTTATTTACAAATGTTTGATAAGGGGGAAAAAAACCCGGACCAATGTTTAGTTATTTGGCCTTGTACACATGCAGCCAGGTATTTATATATCTCCTATATACAAATTAGGGCCAGACGATAATACAATATGACAATATATAATTGATCGATAGACGAGTGGTGCGATAAAAAAAAAAGTTCAGTACAAGAAAAGATTTCCTTTCTTTTGTACACTAGCCTATCATGTAGGTTAATACTATAGTCGCTACATCCTTTCAACCAATCACAAACGCAGACCCAGGAATGCTCCAAGCCACGCCCCCTTCAAAGAGTTCAGAGAGCATGTGTTCTTTTTTCTTTTTTAAAAACCTTTAAAAAGTTGGTTGAATAAAAGGTTGAGTTTGAATTTAGTTTGTGTGAAAAATAGGACATTAAATAACAGCATAAAATGAACATGGCTGCACTTGAAATATATGTTTTGAATTTTTTAATAACTATTGATATTGAACAATATTGTTAACATTTTATTGATATGCTTTTTCTGTATCATCCAACACTAATGCAAATATCTCCCCCACATTTAAAAAAAAAAAAATATCGTACACACGGGGTTTTCAGAAAAGTTTGACATCAGCGGCGCATTATTTGTCGCTGACTCTGATCCATCAGCAGCTCCAGACCCTAAAACTCAATTTTGCCGTGTAGTTTGCATGCTCAAAAACTGAGTTTTAAGAAATCTTTACTTTGTCCAGAGTTTTCGTATATAATAATTTTTATGTGAAATGGAGTTTTAAATGGAATTTGTTTTCCCAAATATCTGTCTGTGTGTACTAGGCTGGACGATATTGAAAAAAAGCATATTGATACAATAGAAATCATATTGATTGATATCGATAATTATCAACTAAATCAAAACGTATATTTTAACTGCAACCCCGGCCAATTTATGCAGTTGCTTAACAACCTATTTTTAGATACAGAACACACAATCACTGAATTAAAACTCAACCCTTTATCCAACCAACTTTTTTAACAAAACTGCAAGTTTTTAAAAAAGAAAAAAAGAACATGTGCTCTCTGAACTCTTTGAAGGGGGCGGAGCTTGGTGACAGCCTGGGTGTGCGTTTGTGATTGGTTGGGGGGAAGTAATGACTGTAATATTACCATACATTATATATACATTATATTTTGCATTCTAGCTTATAATGTGTATATATATATATATATATATATATATATATATATATATATATATATTGTATACATTATATGCTAGAATTAACTATTGAACTTTTTATTGACCCTTTTTTTTCTATCATCGATATCATCCATAGCGCTCGATCTATATATTGTTATTGAATTATCGTCCAGCCCCAGTGTGAACAAGGCCTATTTGGAATCTTTTTACGTATTTTCTAAATATGCACATTGGTTTCTCTAGGTTCCAATAAAGTGTAATCAAAATAGTTATTTTGTGCTCAACAAAAGTACTTTTTGTTTAATTTACTATGAAAGTCAGTTGCCCACATGAATCTTTTAACATACATCTGTTTCAGCACTATCAATACTGATAAAAAGGCTGGCAGCTGTTTTATCAAAAGTACATGATGATATTATTCATACTGGATTTTCAAAAAGAGAGCCTTACAGCTGTTGAGTCTTTAAATCCTTTCATTTCCAAAAATCTTCCTGCAGACACATGAAAGCTTGTATTATATTGTTGTGTGAGTGTCTGCCACATCTGAAAACCATCTGCTCAATAGAAGTACAATGGCCGCCTTCTGTTTTCTGGTGCAAACGTTAATAAAGAAACAAGCACACATTCACTGCAACTGCTGAGTTTGTTTGTTACCCTTTAATTTGTATATTAAATTTAAATGGTGGAGGTTGATCAAAAATGTCACTTTTGAAGTCCCAAAACCAAAGCAAAGTTAATTCATTCGAGCAGAGCGTGATTCTGCTTTTGAGCTTTTCAAAACAAAAACAAACAAAAAAACAGCTTATTCCTTTTTTATATTTACATATTTAGGGGAGTCTTTGAAAATATCCTGTAAAGTCTTTTTGTTTCTGTATGTGGTGTTCACAGATGCATCTACATTGACCTTTGGCCACATTTAATTACTTTCACCAAGGCTATTGAAAATGCTGATGGCATACTGAATCTTAACAATGTAAAGGTTTTCATGATACTAAAATGTTAGGTTAAAAAGTGAAAATGTCATGATTTGGGTTTTTATTATTTGCTTATGTTCTGTTTGGTCTTTATGGTGATTTTGGTTCTGGATTAGTTTAAGTTCTGTTTTGGTTTAGTGATTCTTTTATGTAATTGATTCTGTCTTAGGTTTAGGTTCTGTACTAGTTTTGGTTAATGGAATAGTTTGGGTTTTAATGTGGTTTGATTTTGTACTTTGTTTTACGTTATCAGTTTCTTCTGGCCTGCTCTGATCACTTCTGTCACCAGCCTTTATTCAGTTCACCTGCCAGCATTCTTTCATCTTCCTGTCACTTCCCTTCACCAGTCACCGTCCAACTGGATGGTGACTGGTGAATACTGGGTTCGGCCTGAATACTGGGTCCTGAATCAGTCTCTCGTTCATGACAGAAAACTATCATAAAACCGTTTAAAATAGTTCAGAATATAACTTTAAATAGTGATTGTTGCGGTTGGGGAAAAAATTATAGCTTTTCTTATTGGCAGCCTATTGAGACATCTCAGCTTCTTCTAAACTCCTGAGAGATCCGGACATTTTTTATTAAAGTCTAACATCACACTGTTGCCCCTTTGACCTAATCTTGGCTAAGAGAATGACAATGGCTGGATTTTCCCCATATTCCGTCTAGTAGTACTATAAAATAAGTTAGAATCATTTTTGCCCTTGTTTTCTGATTCTTTTTACATGATTAAATCACTGGGAGATAGGCCTTGGAGTGATGATCATTGATTACATGTATTTACTTTGATTGCTGCTGAAAACAAAGCTCAATTCTGACAAATGTACTGATTTCCGTTTCTTTTTGCTTATGTATGATCGGTCATTGATTTGATTGTAAGACTCGTAATTTATTCACGTCAAACTGTTTATTGGAGTTTAGTGTTCAGCTTAAGTTTCTGGTAAGACTTTCCCTCTATCGTGGCATTCTGAGTTGCTCAAATGTTGCTGCTGCCACATGACCTTTTAACAACTACCATGCATAAAATTCAAACCACTCTGCATCATCTATTTATTTTTGCTTCTAACCAAACAGACTCATTCTACGTAGTCTCCCAAGATTGTTGGGACATCTAAGATTGTTCTTCGACTTTGGCTGCTTCTTAATTCATTTACGAGTCCAGTCCTTGTATTTGACTCAATAAGTAAAGTGAACAATACTTTTACCAGCCATGGAAAAAGTCCCGTAACAGAATCTTTGACAGTGTCATTCCTCAATTGATCATATGTCAACATGGCATAAGACATTATTTGAGCTAAAATCCTTTAATCTATAATCTTTGTTATGATTAATTAAATAAAATGAATGGGAAGACCTTGTGGCTCTTATAGGTCAGATTTAATGGCTTAATAACCAATAAAAAATATAGCTAAAAAGCGGTAATCTATAAAAATGAGAGATAAATGTGCCAAACATTTGAAAGACCTTGAAAAGGCTGGAGAATTATCGATCAAGAACACTTTAGTAGATTACAAAAAGGTCTGGATTTTTTGGAAGGAAGCTAAATAGAAACAAGGGAATAATAAAACGATATAGAGCTGGATATATCAATAGCCATTTTTATTAAACTTGTGCCTTTTCCTTGTCTTCTCTTTTTTTAGGCAATGCCTTTGTGGTTAGCCTGGCCTTTGCTGACTTGGTGGTCGCCATCTATCCTTACCCACTGGTCCTGACCGCCATCTTCCATAATGGCTGGATTGCAGGCTACATCCACTGCCAGATCAGTGGCTTCCTCATGGGCCTCAGTGTCATTGGCTCCATCTTCAACATCACCGGCATTGCGATCAATCGATACTGCTACATCTGCCACAACCTCAAGTACGACAAACTTTTCTCCAGCAGCAACACTATGTGCTACGTTATGCTCGTCTGGACGCTCACAATCCTAGCCATCGTGCCCAATTGGTTTGTGGAGTCGCTGCAGTACGACCCACGGGTTTACTCCTGCACCTTCGCGCAGTCAGTTAGCTCGCTGTACACCATCACGGTGGTGGTGGTGCACTTCATTCTGCCGATGAGCATCGTCACCTACTGCTACCTGCGCATATGGATTCTGGTGATCCAGGTCAGGCGGAGGGTCAAGCCAGACTCACGGCCTAAAATCAAGCCGCACGACCTTCGCAACTTTCTCACCATGTTCGTGGTGTTCGTGCTGTTCGCTGTATGCTGGGCGCCGCTGAACCTGATCGGCCTGATGGTGGCGCTGGACTCGAGGCTGAGCCGGGCCATTCCAGAGTGGCTGTTCACTGCCAGCTACTTTATGGCGTACTTCAACAGCTGCCTCAACGCCGTCATCTACGGCGTGCTGAACCACAACTTCAGGAAGGAGTATAAGAGGATCGTCCTGATTATCTTCAAGTTTCACTGCTGAGATGAAACACTGAGAGCAGACACAATGAGCGGTGCTTTCTAACATTACTCACAAGAGAAGACAATTAAAAAGCCATGAGCAAAATAAATAAAAGAAGACGAGAATTTCAGATGAATAAAAACAACACTGTGAAAGGAAGAAGCAGGAACATGTAGTTTGGAAAAGAAAAACTGTGGAACTTTGATAGCTGTAGGAGAAGAAGAGGATAAAAATGAAGTAGAATAAATGACGCCATACTGAGAGTCGTCAGTGCTGCCTTCAGGGAAACCGAGACTTTTTAAAAATGTAGCGAGTCACGCAAAGACCACAGATTGGAAGTAACTCTTAGTAATTTGTCTCCTCATGACTGTCTTTGGTAAGAGGGTCATTAGCTGTTGTTGAAATTTGAAACTTATCGACTTCTCATGTTTTTAACCAGCATCACGATTCATTTAAATGTCGGAATATCAAAACATTGTGTCCATTCACCTCTGCCTGATTATTTTTCTAATGCAGAACATGCTGCTGGACTTCTCCAAAACTGTGAGTTTGAGTGATTTCCTGAATGGTAAAATGTGGGTAAAAAATACTAAAATGGGTGCTGCTGGGAGAAAAAAAACAGAACAAAAGCATTAAAAAAATCAAGATTTAATTTTCATGCTGTAGTTTGCAAATATATATATATATATATATATATATACTTTAACATTTCTTGGCTTTGGGGCGAAGAAAAAGGGCAACAAAAGAATAAGACTTGAAAGAACTAACTTGAAATAACTTACTAATGTTCATTTGCAGAAAAAAAAACATTTTTAATAGGAAATAGAACTTTTTAAACAGTTTTATATTTTACAAGTCTTAAATGCAACAGAAGTGTGTCTGCTCAGCAATTTAACTTCAGATATAAATTATTACAATGAACGATTTCAGAAATCCAATTCCACAACTTAAGATTCAAGTAAACACACAGGTGCCTGTTTTAATACTGGGTTTTAAACGGGAGTTTTTGGGTTTTACCCAAGGCCTTTCTCTTAATGGGACATGTCCAAAAGAACCTCAGATCGAGGGGGTTTAGGTGTCTTACAACCATCCTGTAGGCTTGTATGACCATCTCTGTAGGCTCCTTTCAATGCAGAGCAACAACTCTTGAAGCACCACAATGAAATGACCGGATCACGACCAACCGATTATTAGGCAATGAGTTTGTTTCCGGATATGTTAAAGCAAAAATAAAAACAGGCATTGAATAAAAGGACATTTACATGTAATGGACTATACATCAGATGGATTAAGCCTTTAACATTTTTTTAAAAAATGGCACGTTTATTTTATATACACAGAACGTTTCCGGTTTTCACCAATAGCCAAGCTACATGCAAACATCCATTTTTTTCTAACCCAGGTTTCCTGGACAAAGTTTGGGCTGCATTGGCTGTAGCTCTTCTATTTCTTCTCAGCGGACCAGCCAATTTGCCTTTTAATTGAACATAAATGTTGCAAATCTCACCAGCTTTGTGAAATATAAACCAAATATTAGAATAGTTTCTGGCCTGGAGTGTTGGCTTTTAAAAATAAGAGCATGTCAAACTTTTTGGGACATTTCAAGTCTGTTGGACAAAAACAGGTAGCAACAAAGCCTTTAAAACCTTTAAAAGACCTGGACAGACTGTTCTCAGAACCCTTTCAACAAACAATTGATATGCAATACTTCCCTAATAAGACATAAAATGAGATTATGGTTCAGCTATCTTGCAAATATGCAACGCTGTAGAGCGGTTACAACTTTATCTGGATGTCTCTGACATCTGGATATAAGTATTTGCTTTACCCAACTGTGTGGTAGTCCGGGGTATTAGATAGAATATGTTTAATAAGGCAACAAAGTGTCTGTGTCGCTGTAGGATGTTCCAACAGCCCAATTGTTCCTGCTCCCCTTTTGGATGGTTTAGTTGGGTCCCTGGATCTGTCCCACCAGACAAGTGAAGCCCGCCTGGAACCGCAGCTGTGTTCTTGTGCCAAAACTCTTAGTTCATGAACATTTTTGCTCATGGGATGTCTCCATTTCTGCCTGTTGCCTTCCGTCCCAGTCATCTGAGGATTCTCAGTTTGGTTTTCTGAGGTTCCTGGGTCATCATCTTATAACATATCACCCTTATAACATGGCTAGAACCAACGTTGTCAAAGCAATACATTAGCAAGAGCTCAGAACCCTTTCAAACACGCCTTTGCGTGGTCCCCAATGGCTGCATCCAAAAGGACTCTAACCCTGATAGCCTAGGGGTAGTGAAATTATAAGTAAAAGTCTGTATTTCCTGTCGTGAACAGATGGCATTTTGCAGTAAACTGTTTAAAAACTGAATAAATTCTCAGAGCAGTGAAATACTAAGAGCTAATCAGAAGAGTCCCCAATGTAACCAGCTTAAACTGCAAATGCTCATATCCCTGCTATACACCACTACATTAGCAAACATTAACCAGCTACACTGTTGTAAAGTTTGCTGATGTTTTCTCAACCTAACAGCTAAATTTACCTCGGCCAGGGGCTGCCAGGTGCTTGATAACTAATATGGCAATGTAAACACAGAAAGTGCAAACCTAGATTTGCCCATAAATTCAGCCCCTGTTTTCTGAATTTTGGCTTAACAATATTGTGTTGACTAATATTCTCCTGCTATGGCTGTGGCGGCATGACTTCTCTTAAATCTGAAAGTGGGATTAATAACAAAGTTACCATATCTTGACTTCCTCTTTGCCACTCATTTCATTAAGAAATTAAGGGTTAAATGAAATACTTATGTAGCACATGTCAGATAAATGGACTTGTCGGATAAATGGACTTGAGAAGGATCTTCTTTTTATTTTGGTATGCTCTGCAATACAAGCGACTCTGCCATGACCATGCCATTTATGTTTAAGCTAACTTTCCAGCGAGTACCTGCAAGGTCCCCTTAGTTGCCCTCACCAGTGCCTGCATAGGTCTCTTGCACATTCCCTGACTCAAATGACTATAACCATTACAGCCATTCAGTCCCTTCTTGTGAGCAAAATGAAAAACATTAAAATTGTCCTCTTATTAATCCTATAATGGAACCAATGAAAAATCCAAGCATGTGATAACGTGGGTGGTCTTTACAATTAATTACAGGAAAACACTGTATATAACTGTTTGCCCCACACGTAGAGTCTTTCAAAAAACCAATATGTATTCATCTTTGGCTCCTGCTGCTGGGAACAGGAGCAACTGTGCTGGAAAGGAGTCTCCACCTCTACCACATAAATATTCAGAGATCTAAAAAAAATGGACCAGATAGGTCTCTGTCTGCCAGCAGTAAGAACATTTAATCAGATATGGACGTGAAACACGATGAATAAAATAATAAAAACAAAGGTGAAAATGAGGAATCGAGACGAGATTGTTCTAATGGGTTATTCTGACCACATCACTGTTTCTCACACCCCTAGAAAGTGTAAGTTGTGCTTGTATGATTATAAGGGGTGTTGCTGCTGTGAGCATCTGGCTGCTTCATTCCTATTTTCATGAGCTCACTGGTTGTCTGTGGATCCGGCTGTTCTGGGACCGTTTCTTCCCTGATTTAAAGGTCTACTAAGGACACCTAAATTGGCAATGGGGCCAGTTTTTGGAAGGAGAATTAGTTTTATCTGTGCCAAAATGTTACAGGCTCCCATCCTGGTTTAAGTTGGCATGTGAAATCTCAAAGTGCACAAGCACAAGCTCTGCAATTTAAAAGTTTTATTTAACCCAGATGAATAAACATAAGCACACACTTTAAAGAACAACGACAAAAAAGGCGACCGATCGACCTTATTTCTAATGGGATGTATCACATCAGGGTTTGAATAAGAGGAAATCCTTCTACGTTTCATTTATTTAATCAAAACTGTCAAATTATTCTTTGATTTCTCCAAGCTACTAACATGGAAAGGGAACTGGGTTGGTTTATTTGTTTTGCCTAAAGAACCATTCTGAAATGATTGACTTTTGCGTCCTCTGCTTTAAGATATGTCCAGACATTTAACTCTCAACATGTATTTAAATTGGCTTATATCTTTGATTTTGTGTATATTACTTTAACTATTTGTTATAAAGGGCTACTACTGTAGCTGAGCAGAGACCTACCCACACTGGTAGCATTACAGATTGTTGTCTTATCAGGGCATTTTAACTTTAATTTGCATAACATGGCGGACAAGCTGTATAGTTTAAACCCTGCTGTCCAAGTAATCGTTTCTGAGTTTGAAGGATGCCTAAAGGAGGTCTTTTAGAGATCGTCTCCTCTAGAATCTGGGTAAAATTTCATTTGGTCTTCAGAAGGTCTGCAGATGTTGGCCTAGTCATAAATTAAACATCTGCATTTTACATATGCTCCCTGAGCACCAGCAAGGTTAAATTAGCAAGTTAAATGCAGGAATGAGTTAATGAATCTCTTCTCAGACAGAGCAAGAAATCATTACAGAATATTTCCTGGATGCAAACTTAAGGTTTTGCATCGATAACTAATTACATTGGAAATCAATGATTGATTGGATGACATTTTAAAATGCATAAAGCCACAACAACATGAATACAAACAGTTACATCACCAGATGATGAAAAACTAACGTTTCCCTCTGTCTACATTCTGTGATGAAAGCTTTTTAGCAGCATCCACGTAATTCTGCTTTTTGAATCACTTTAGAACAAGTTTATATTTTTTTCACAGATTTTGTATCAACACAGTCTAGGGAAAGATTAGTACAACACCTTAAAGAAAAGATTTAAGCATCAAAAACTCTCGTTAATTTTACGTCAGACCGTGTCTCTCTCACACCTTGCGGGTGAGTTTGCCCCATTTTTCTTTCCAACATGGTTTAGCTCATTGAGGTTTGCAGACTTTCATTTAACTACCATAAGGTCGGGATTATGGCTGAGCCACAACAACAACCTGGTTCTTTTCTCAGCCCTTCTTTTGTAGATTTTATGCCATTTTTGAGTAATTTTGACGATCCAGTTGATCCCCAAACATGGTCTTGTACATGATGGCCAAACGTCTATACTTGGGTCTCATCTGCTCAAAGGACAATGTTCAAAAAGTCGGGTGGTTCATTAAGATGTAAATTTTCCAAACCTAACTTGTGCTGCAGGATTCTTTTTAGAGAGAACAATCTTTTAACTCGTCAATCCAAACAAGCCATATATGTTTTTCTAATTATCCAGCGATGAACTAAAGTGAAGAGCTAAAGCAAGGTTTGAAGCATCTGAAACGAAGCTCCTAGTGAGTGCTTTAATCATTGACATCCTGCTCCTTCTTTCTTAATTCAATAGGAAAGACGATATTAACTTTTAACTATAGATATCTATACATTAAATCACAGTGGAAGGAGTTTAAACTAAAAAAATCTTTGCCTAAGCACTACAAAAACACTATAAAGTTGTTTCTCAAGAATATTAGTGAGGTGAAAAATATTTACCACTATAATTGACTTTAACACTCCCAAATGACCTCATTAAGCAATTGCATCAGTTCATTCACAATCCATAAGCTGGAAATCTGTTGAGATGTCAGGCTCTTAGGCTCTTATTCCCAGCTGAGCCATTAGCTTAATCATATATTTTTGTTTTTTTGGTTAATTAATTTTGTTCCCTTAAAAATAAACTAGATAAACTTGTCACTAACCTCCTGCTGTGCTCCTTCGCTCTTCAACACAACTTTATTAATTGAACCTATTTCTTTATCCTGCCACACTTTTGCTTATCATGATTACTCTGATGTCCGATGACTTTATCAGTTCTAAAAAAAGTATATATTTCTTTGGTCTGTTGTTGCCTTTGCGTTCTGTGTTAATCTAATTTTGTGCCATTTCAGAGGTTGCATTGTGTTGATATCTGTGGCTCAATGACTTCAAAAAATTTTTAATCAAAGTAAAAGAGGACAAAATCTCAGACTCTGTCAAGAAATTTCCCCCAGATACAGAAAATCCAACGTTGTGCCAAAGGTTGAAGAGGCGGAGAGATTGTTTATTTACTGTATTCGTACTTCTTGTTTTTAATACTTTTTTCACCTTGCAACCACAAACCTAAATCTATTTTATTAGCATATTTTTAAATGTTAGACTAAAAGTTGTTTTGTGTTGGTCAATCACAGTGTATTATGTTCCTTCCACTTCTCAAAAAATGTGCAACTTTGTTTTGGTCTACCTCATAAAATCACAATAAAATCCATTGGAGCGTGTGGTTGCAATGTGACAAAATGTGAAGAAGTTTAGATGAGAGAGCAGGGTATGGATACATTTTGAAGGCAATGTATGCTAGAACATTGGTGACCAATATCAGCCATCAAGGGCCAGTGACTTCTTCAACACACATTAAGGGTGCATTTTTAGGCCTATGCAGAATCAGATGCCATGCTGAGGTTGTAATCCAGCAATTTAAATCAGTTGTGTTAAAGCATGGACTTGTTTTTGAAAACACCAAAATAAGAAACCCACTGGTCTAGAAAAGCAGCTTGTTTCCTACAGTCCATGGTTGCCTATTTTGTCCTTTTTGGTGTAGGATAATCTGCATTAACTGGGAAAAAATCTCAGATTCAAGTTTTACTTTGTCAAGAAAGTAAAAAGCTTTTCCCATTTATTAATCAATTAATTTATTTTGGTTTCATGCAAAAGGCATTTTTGGTAACATCAGCTCTACATTAAACTCACTAACAGTAAAGTGAATCCTTACAGCTTTAAAGTAAGTGCACATCAGAGTGTGTAGTACTTCGATAATTACCTTCTTAAGTTTATATTTCCAAGAGCAGATATATGTATGATAAATTAACATCCTCAGATCCTGCAGAAACTAAATGAGCCGTCTGTATTGGCTTTTCAGAGCAGCCTTTATTGGGGGAGTTGCAAGTTTAATTGGCCCACAGAGGATGCAAAAATACAGAATCAGCCTTTCACCTGTTGTTATCTGCATTAACCAATTAGTATTATTCTTGTTAGTGCTGAAGAGCAATGCAATGAACCAAGCTTTGTTGATTTTGGTGTGTTTGAAGCAGCAACAAAAAAAAAAAGAAAAGAACAAAAAGAACATTTTATACTGTGTTGGTATGTGTGGCCGAAGGCCAACCAGCTGCAATGGGAGCTATCAGTATTCAGTCTAAGAATGTAACTGTTTTCCTTTCATACGCTGTTTTTGCACATCGCCATGAAGAATGTTTCCTTTGAATGTCTGTAATGTTGATGAGACAAAAGACGCCCGCTGAGCCCTAAAAAACATGTCTTAATAAATGAACGTTCACTGTGAGACGGCTCCCTTCTTGCTTCCCCCCCCCCCAACTCTACGACTTTAGCACTTCATACTTAGAAAAATATGTTTATCTAATTTGACAAGAATTCCGTGACAAAAAAACAGCTTTTTGTCTGAAATTAGGCTTTTTTAACAGCAAAACTGCAGGGATAGAGGCATAAACCTTGAGTCAGGGCCAGTTTTTAGCCATTGGGTTTTCCCGTGACTCTAAATACTAACTGAAGAGGACACGAAAACCACAAAAAATCACAGAGACAAAATCTCTGTGATTTTTGTCGAGAGAAACCTGACAGCTGTCTGCGTTTTCCGCGAATACACTCACATAGTTGTACAAACTCCATCCCAACACCATCCTCTGTAGTCTGAAGGTGATGGTTGCGGTAACAGCAGGATCTGACAGGCAGGCTGTCGCCAGAAGCAACACTGCAAGTCAAGCAGCGTCTCCACCAGGGGGTGAGAAGACCGAATGAATTCAGAGGGCACACGAGGAGAAAGATAAATGGAGAGACAGCAAGAAACAGAGGAATGATAGCACCGAGGAACTACCTAAAAACGGAGATCAAAGTGTCTATAAGAGAAATTCAAATAGTAATCTTTATTAATCTGTGCAGGTGAATAATAACAGATGAAAGAAACAGTAAGTGTCTGTTCTATTTAGACTATGTGCATAGCGTTTGTGGTGGTAATCAGTGTTTGCTTAAATGTTGAATTACAATAAAACATCCTGCAGATTCATTTAAGTGGCTAAACAATTAAGTCTGCACAGCCACATTGATATGGCTGCAGATTGAGCTCTAATATGTGGAGCAATAACTGTAACTTGTAAAATGTAAACTCTTAATGGCTTAGGTGAGGGCGATCGTTTCAGTTTTTCCACCTTTTTCTGTTTTGATACATTACGCTCATGTCCCAATTATCACTGCTCGGAGAACAAAGTCACAATGAGGCGAGACCTTACAGAAAAACTGGAAAAAGTTAATAAAATGTTGACAATGACCCCGTCAGTAAACAATGTGTTTTCTACGTAGAGTAACAGATGTTGTAAAACAACTGAAAAATAGGACTTGGACTTTTTCAGTTTTTTTTTTTTTTTTTTTTTTTCTTTGCCATGTTACCTTTTGGCTTTGCTGACAACTTCTTTTTCTGCCTCGTGTTTTTTTGCTTTTGGTCAACTTTTTGCTCTTTCTTTATGTATTTTGAATTAGAATACTTTTGGTGCAGTTGATTAAACTTGTTCAAAATATTTCTTTATTAATAGTTAATCATTCCACCTCTTAAGTTTTACTTCCTCTGTGTATTTATATGTCAGTTGTTCAGTCGGACGTGTCAGTATTTTGTCCCTACCTGTTTTGTTTCACCTACTTTCACATTTTGCGGTCACATTTCCTGCTTCTAAAGACGTTTAATTTATTTTTATAAACGTCTAACGTCTGGATCACCTATTTGGGCCCTCCAACCATCCTAAATCCTTGGCTTGAAGAAGGGGGAAAAATATGCACATGCAGTTCTTATGCTTCTATCTGCAGAAGCCGAAAGCATGGAGCTGCAGGACAGGACAGTTACCCTCAGGCTTCCCTGAAATATTTGATGCAATGCCGCACAGATCAGTGCTGCAGCCGGGGGAGTGAGATGAAACACCCGACAGTCATTAAAATACAGAGAAGGGGGAGGAAAGTGCAGAAAAGTTTAGTGAAATGAAACCACCGCTGATATGAGCATTGAAGTAAGGATGAAACATGTGCCTGTGAGGACAAAATAAAAGATCAGACAACACAAAAAGATTAGTAAAAATGAGGAGGAAAAGGGAAGAATATTAAATGTCAGAAAATCTGACATTTAAACTGAAGAACTTCCTAAAAAAATAAAAATCAAGTTAACTCTTTCAGCGATTTTAATCAAACAGTTCATAATTTTTGTTCTGCATATAATCTGGGTAGCTGGAAATGTTTAAGCTATCAAAATATCCACATTAATGGACTAGCAATACGAATTAAACAATTTTTCATTAAAAAAAAGCCTTGCTGCTTTCGCCTGAGTGCTCCGCTTGACTTATATATGCAAGAAGCTTTAGTAGATTTTTTTGCTGGGACTATTTCATGTTCAATGGACACAGAAACGGGAAGGTAGAAGAGGAAAAAAAGGAGAGTAACAGATGAGATAAAATGCTAAAAGGGAGAAAAGGTTAAAGAGAAAGAGGAGAGGAGAGGAAAGGGAGAGAGCAAGATAACATCCTCTGAGTCTGCTTCTACACCTGCAAAGAGAGATATAAACAGAACAGCAAAACCAGCCGATAAAGTATTACAGGTACAAACAACCAACGCCTTCATAAGTGACAGCTAAAGATAATAATAGGGGTTTTCTGTATAGAAGTGATGTGTTTCTGATAGTGCACTTGTGTACTGTATGTGAGGATTATCCATGAGAAAAATGCTCAATAGTGGTTGTGAGGAGCCAAAGACCCGCCCCCCAGAGCACCGAGGCAGACGCCAGGGGAACCAGAACCCCAGATGCCCAAAGGGACCCCAGAGCAAAGGTGCCCAAGAGGGGCCAACACAGAGAAAGCTGCCTCCCCATCCCAGGGAAGATCAGAGATGAGCTCCAAGAAACCCCCCAGCAGCCACAACGCCGAAGCCCCCGGCAGCCGCGGGGACAAGCCTGTGAACTCGGCCGGCAGCCAGCTACGCCGGAGCGGATCCAGCCATGGGCCCAGAGACCCGAGGCCCAGTGGCACCAAGGAAAGATGATTAATGGAGTGGGAACAGACTGATTATCTGAATGTGAAAACAGCTGTGGGGAAGAATACAAGGATCGGGCGAAAAATAATAACATAAACACTACTTAACACCAAAGTAACAAGTAACACAAGGCCGAATTAGAAAAGGAAAATAAGGAAAAGGGGCTGCGAGATGCCCAGATGCACCCATTGATGACTCAGTATTAGTGATTCATAAACAACCGGTGAAGATTTTTCTAATTTACAGCATCATTACTCATTATTCACCCCTCCCTGCTCTATACTTTGAGCCTAAGAGTGGATCTTTATTCGGCCAGCTGCTGTGAAACACAAATGTCTCTTCAGTTGTTGCCTTATCATCCAGGAATTCCTTCTAAGCGTTTTCAATCCTGCGGCAGCTCCAATCGAACACGCAGCGGTTCAGCCCACCAGAGAAATTTGGAACTTGGAAGTGAGGCAGGAGCAGCATATTCTCCTTTAATAGCAGGCACCACACTAACAAATTAGTTTATAATTACTGGCTGTGTGTACTTGGGGTGTGAAACTGAGGCAATTAGCTCAGCGGCAAATGGCTGTGCTGTGAGACTTTTTCAGGGTTAATATGAATTTTCTGTCTCACAGAGACCCGCAGAGTCAGATGTGTCCATTCGCTGCTTGTCTGACAAAAGCCTGCTTCAGCTTAACAGCTTATGTAAAAGTAAACAAAGTGACAGACACCATTTTATACTTTGCACTGCAAAATTCTGGAAATTTCCTCAGCGTGCGTGATGCTTTTCAATCAAAGAGAACCTCCCCCCTCTCTCTCTCTCTCTGCTCATGGTGAGCCACCCTCCATCTCTGCAGGAAATTATCGTCCACTTAAACAGAAAACACACATTATGCTCTCCTCAACCCGGCTCTTGGAGTTTTGAAATGGAAAACGGCTTTCTAAAGATGAGGAGAAAAAGAGCTGAGCTGATCTTATAAGCCGAACGTCCGCAGGGAAGCTCTCCTTATCTCCCTGTTCTCAGTGAGAGCTGGATGCGCCAGACAGCGCCGACAGAGCTGCCTGCTCTCCCAGCTTCAGAACGTTCCAGCTCCGTGCAAAACAATCTTCTCAGAGGAGGCCAGGGTAACAGCAGGAAACAGCTCCATGCCCGGACATTTAACTACAAGCCTGTGGAACAAAGGACGAAGCTCATTGTTAAATGTATAATTGTGTATAATTGTATGGTTACGTTTACTAAACATATTTCTTTATTCAATTTAGGTTGAATGTCTGAAATAAAAATTCCAAAGAAAGAAAGATATGGGTTGGATTGTCCTGTCTATGGTCATGAGGGATGGATCCTGACCATAGGAATGAAATCCCGGGTACAAGTTGTGAAAATGACCTTCCTCTGGAGGGGTCTGGGCTCAACCTTTTGGTGGATTCACACCAAACGCGAACGAGACGTCTGGAGCGAGTGATTTAGATGTTTCCCCCATGTAAAGCCGCTTTCAGGAGTGGTCCGAGTTGCGAAGGACACGTTTCGAGTGATGCCAACGGCACAAACTGGGCAAAAAGAACGAAGCAAAACTGCAAATAGAGCAAAGCGTAATCTTGCTCGAGTTCAAAAATCTGAACTTTTCTGTCAATTCATGTTGCGTTAAGGGTCCCCTTTGTCCATTTATTGGAGCACAAAAAAGTTTTTTTATATGTTAAATATTTAGACAGTACAATTAGGCTATATTTCTTTTGAGCAACAATGGATTTCCTGACTGAAGACGGCTGTAGTTCGTGTCTTGAAGCGAAACCCGCCCCCGACGCGGGGCAGCAGCTCCTCATGCTGGGTCCTAGAAATATGGAAGTACCACTGGAAGCAACCATCATCCAGACGGAGCAACAGGCAGTGGTAATTCCCAAACCAGATACAGATCCTCCGTCTCCACAAACGGAGACTCTACTGGACCCAGGGGTGCTGACGCCATCGTTCGGCTTTCCACATTATATACAGTACCTTGACTTGCTCCATAAAATTCCACAGTGAGTTGAACAGACAGGAGGGACACCAGCAAGCTGATGGACGCTCTTCCTATTTGATGACGCGGCACTTAATTTTGTCATTTACATTCAAGGAATAGTGTTTTATAATGTTGTTTTAAAAGATTGGCTTTATAGTAACGATACAATAAACAAAAAGAATTAAAACAATTATTTGTACTTTTTTTTACTTTTTTTTCTATGTGGAATCCAGCAGACTTCCATAAGTAACTCCAGTCAGCCCAGAATTTGAATCCATACTTTTTAAGCAAAGTCACATGCAGTTTTCGCTGCGTTTCAATGGAAATGCATCAATGAAACACTCACCAAATTGTGAAGGGTGATCAAAAAGCAGATAGTTTTAGCCCATAATAAAAAAATCTGAGTAATGCTGTATAATCATATTTTAAACAATTTTTCTCCAAGAAGATATAACGTTCCACCCCAAATGCCTCCAAACCCAAAGCAGCCAATGATGCATTTGTAAAAACTTAAAAAAAGTCTTTTTTTTTGCCAGTTTGAAGTTACATTTGAACCACCTTCCATAGCTTGTCAAGTTATTCTTGGGACAATCAGATAATGATGGATGTAGGTAATAAATAATCTATATTTATAGTCATCTTTTTTGTCATTGCACTCCATTGAAATGTGTATTCTGCATTTAACTTACCAGAACCCAAGCTAACTGCTCTGATTACTAGGCAACCACTCAGTGCTGTCTGATAAATCTATCATTTTTTTGGTTGAAAGAATAGTTTTTAAATATTCTTGTTTTTGTTTGCAAGTGTTATTTTTCCATCACTCATCAGACCTTCAGAAGCCCATTAAGTTGTATGATCAGGTGTCTTATCCTAACTTTTCAATAGGTATTGATCTAATCTCCATTTTGATTCTGAGTGAAGTTGTATAGACGTCACAAACACAGGGTGAGAGAGAAAAATGGCTGATCAAAACCTTGTTTGTCGTCTTTAGGAGGAATTACCCAGCAGATGAGCAGCGTCAGAGCCGACTGCTGTGGGAGCTGCCACATCATGATGAGGTTTCGATAAGATGACTTGTCCTGTTCAATTGTTTCTGATCTGTGGTGGGCGAGTAATTCAGGTTATTTGCAGAGGTGCAATTATTGCACATAAAAACAGACCTGAAAAGCCGCTGTTATGGCTATGAAAAGCTGTTTCACCTTATTGTCATTAAAAAAAATGGGTGCATTTACAGCAAGTTAATGCGTGTTGAATTCATGTCATCGATTTGTTCCAGTTTTTGTTTGGGTGGGATGGTAATGAGGACAAATCAGGTCATTTCAGGATGAAAGAGAGAAAGTGAGTGGACACCTAATGAGGGAAGGGAACACTCCCACTTCCAGATAAAAAGAACATAAACCAGAGCAAAAGGTCACACACATAAGCAGAAAAATGCAGCAACCTAAGCATCCAAGGAGTCCGTATCAAGTAGTTCATTTACTGTGCAGGGAGCTGAATACATCAGTCTGCATTAGTGACTGCTTACCCACAGGTTAATCATATGCTACCTCAGGCTGACCCTAAGTACAACATGACGTTTTTCGCAGGAAAATGAATCACAATGTGGCCTTTTTTTAACCCCCTCAATCCACCAAACATCCTCTCATTTGTATAAATTTGGGCGTGAGGATTACTCGGGTTTGCTTGTGAGACAATAATCTATGAGAATTAACAGAAACGCGGAATAGACAAATAAAAGAAGCAGAAAACATCAGAACCACAAATCCACTCTAATTTTTTTTAATTATTATCTTTTTGGCTTGGATTTACAATCTGCAATTAAGTGCTGACTTAAAATAAAGAAAGTCTTACCTTTTTTTGTTTAAATGTTCAGTATCAAACACATTCTCTTTAGGTTAAAAAAACACTACACCTACAGTGTAGTGTATTAAGATGTGATCAAAAACAAACATCTGGCAAGGCAGTGGGAAGCAGAGGTATGGAGGACCTGGCAGCATCCCTTGATAAATGCAAGAGATCAAGCATTCATGCATTCATGCATTCATGCACTAAGCAAAACATTGTTTTTAAGATTTGTCATTGTTTTGTAAAAACTACAATGTAGAAGACATGACAATCTACATCATCCTCAAATGAATGAAAAAGTAATTTTTACATCTGGTCCTGCTCAGCTGTGTTCAATTCAATTCAATTTTATTTATACAGCGCCAATTCATGAAATATGTCATCTCAAGGCACTTTCCAAAGTAAAATTCAATCAGATTATACAGATTGGATCAGATTATACAGACAAAAAAAAATGTCCTATCTAAGGAAACCCAGGCTAAGGTGTCCAGGCTTGTAGCTCACAATAGTTATTTTAACTTCCATGACCAAAATCAAGACATATGGAAAGAAAAATAAATAAATAAAAGGGCACAATGTCAAGAATACATCTAAAAATTCTAAATTATGAAATTATGTTTGAAATGTCTTTTTCAACATACAGTCATGTCAGCAAAATCATACCGTTGGGCCGGACCACACGCACCCCCTCCAAATCAGCGCCCATGCTCGCCTTCTGTCTTGCTGTAACTCTGTCTCTTAACACCTCTCCTTCCCACCAGCGTAAACACATGGGCACTTCTGGATTTTTCAAAATAAAAACCACTCAGATGGTCAGGTTGTCAATATCATAAAAATGACATTCTAATCAATTATAATACATTATAATCAATTATATTAATTGATGGCCTAGTGGTTAGAGCAGCGCGCTTGCACTCAGAGAAGGATGCAAGTACCCGGT
Source organism: Fundulus diaphanus (assembly GCA_037039145.1). Classification (NCBI taxonomy): domain Eukaryota; kingdom Metazoa; phylum Chordata; class Actinopteri; order Cyprinodontiformes; family Fundulidae; genus Fundulus; species Fundulus diaphanus. The sequence continues at coordinate 52,812,053 of CM073125.1, read as the reverse complement.
TCGATCCCCAGCGCCTGCACTCTGGGTCCCTGAGCAAGACCCTTAACCCCAGATTGCTCCCCGGGCGCCGCACATGGCAGCCCACTGCTCCCCAAGGGTGATGGGTTAAAAGCAGAGAACAAATTTCGTTGTAATGTAGGTTTCAATGTATGTTTCAATGACAATAAAGATGATATTACTTATTACTACAATGATTGCTCAGGGGCTGGTGGTCGGGGACCCACAGTTTAGTCTACTCCTACATCCAGTCGATACATTAGTACAGAGAGATTGGACAGCCAGATGAGTAGGAGGCAGGAAAAGGAAGTCCTTTGCAAGGTCAAGCTCTTAATTACATTTTCATCCTGTTAAAGCCTCAGACATCAACTCGACACCTCAGGTCAGCTAAGCAGAGACTGCTGCTAATTCCTCAGACTGGATTTAAAGCCTGTGGAGATAGCTCCTTATGATCTAACCTTGACTGTGGAGCATATTTCACCTGTCTTTACATTGTATTTTCAATGTTAATTCCTGTAAAATGCTGCAGGAGACTCTTTCCATTCAGACAAGCTTTTTGTGATGCGCTTTTGATTCTGTGTCCTTCTCGTTTTTTCATTTTGTGTTCATTCTAAGTTTTAAGCTTATAAGTTATTAAAAAAGTTATAATTGTTACTTAATTTAATGCATTAATTTCATGCCTGGCTAGTAACTGATTTATTGCATAGCTTATATACACACATAACTTTTTAGTACTTTAAAGCTGGAATATTTTATTATAGCATAACATCATGAACCGTAAAGCCCTCAGACAGACAAGGGCAGGCTCGCGTTGGTGGTTAAATTATTAAATTTATTTTCTGTATGTAAAACAGATAAGTGTGTTCTCACTATTTGACCTTACCATTAATATGGAGGTTAAAGTAAGATCATGCTTGTTATCTCTGTCTTATACCAGGGGAAGAGTATAGATGAGAGATAATGGCTCATCAAAATGGTTTATACAGCCAAGGCCAAAATGAATCAGACTCCTGGCAGATTTAGAGTTGGGGGTGAACATCGGAGCAGTTGGCAGCACTGTTGCCTTGCAGTGAGAAAGTCCCAGGTTCAAATCCCAGTCTGGGGCCTTTCTGCATGGGGTTTGCATGTTCCGCCTGACTGTGCATGTGTAGCTTCCTCCTATTGTCTGAAAACATGCCTGTTAGAATAACCGGTCTCTCAAAATTGCTTTTAGGTGTCTGTGTGCATTGTGCTTTGTCATGTGTTGCCCTGTGATAGACTGGTATTCTGTCCAGGGTGCACCCGGCCTCTCACCCGAGAGGGTGAGAGGCCGGGTGCAATGCTAAAAGTCACTCAAGTCCTCTTTCTTCGTCCTTCTGATGCTCAGCTTGAACTTTCGGAAGTGGTCTAAACCACGTCTGCATGCCTAAATGCATGGAGTTGCTACCATGTGATTATTCACTTTATTCACTATTTTTGCTTACAAGCACAAATGGAATGAGTGAAACCATCGGAGTAGGCAGTAAGTGTGTTTTGCTTCATTGGCAAATCATTTAAGTTGAAGTACATGTTAAATGAATTTTCTCTTTTGGCGCCACCATTGCTATCGGGAAATAAACCTCGGGTTACATTAGAGGAAATTATATTAGTCTACGAAGTTACTGTCAAGAGAAACTAGGGCCAAACAAATAATTTAGTTAAATAAAATACAGAGAACAAAAGAAAACAATTTCTCAAAAGTATTTTTAATAATTAAATCCCTGATTAAACCAATAAAAACAAAATTACAGTTCTCAGTGATCATGCCATGAAAATAAAGGAACTTAAACTGTTTAAAAATTGGATTGCCTGTGAGTCATTTTGGTATTAGCGTTAGTAAAACTGTTTTACCAAAGCCCAAACGTGTATTTAATGGGCCTTTAATAAAACAGATGATGGTACAAACCAGCTGCAGAGTTTTCAATCTCATCTTCTTCAAGTTACCTTCCAACAGACCACACCGTCGACTTTACAACCTTAAAAACATTCAAACGTAAATCTGAATTATAAAAACATTTGTCTTTATTTGCTAAATAAGATCCAAACCAGACGCTTGGTTTAATTATCTTTACATTTTAAGACTCTGAGGAGGACAGTCTGAGAAGCTCTTTGGCTTTTTACTTGCTGAAAGAAAGTTTAATTTATGTTTGTGGAGAAAAGCTGAAAATAAATGGGAAAAGTGAAAAAAGAACAATTTGACAAATTAAAGAAGGTAATAAACTCCCTGCGGGCTCCCTCTGGTCTATTAACCAGCACATTAACCTCTCAGATGTAACAGGACTACGAGGGCAATAAGAGCGTCTTCATGCATTTATTCAATTGCATTAGATCTCGTTACAACATGACCGCTCTGATTAAGAGGTGTTATTTTCTGCCAGGATTAATCTGTCACACATACACACACACGCGCGTCTGTTTTAAAATAGCCCGGAAATAACTCCTCTGATCGGTTCCTGTTTTGACCTGCAGAGCAGTAAATGAATTAAAACAAACCTGACGCTCAGCGTGACAGGTGAAACATGACATGCTTGTAGTGTTGACAGTAAGGTGTAAAATGAACAAAGATTGCAGAATATTCAGTAGACGTGGTCACATGGTGTGTTCCTTGGCAAAAAAGTAGTTCATTCAAGTGTACTACAAGCATACTTATTTCATACTTAAAATGAGGCGATGTACTTGGAGTTTACTTTTTATAAATTCTATATACGTAAGTGTTAGGTATATGTAAGTATACATATACTTAACACTAGTATAGTGAAGTATACTGACTTAGACTGAAAAGTATAAACAGAAGTCTAACACTAAGTACATTAATACTAAGACTTAAGCTTGTACTTTTATACTGAAGCTCATACTTGTACTTTGCTATACTTTTTACTTACTGATCCAGCACAGAATAAGGACAAGTCATTGACACATGCATACATTTACTTTTTTCACTACATGCTTTGCTTTGAGATATTACCCGTTATAAACGTACACATTCAAGGTCATTTAGTGCCGGAGTTTAAAGGTTTACAGTAAATAGTACGTGTACTCAACTGAATTATCTTTATGTACCTTAAGACATACAGAGAAACAGGGAAACATTTAACTTGACTTTATTGATCCAGTTCTAGTTCCTTTCATAGGGGTTTGGCAATGGTGTTATGTACACAGCATCATCTCTTTCATCAAGAACACATTTGGTTTTAATCATGTCAGGCCACACAGCAGTAACAGTTTCAGCTTTTTTAAAGTCAAATAAGAATGTTCATTGTATATTGATTTGTGAATCTTTACATACAGGCCTGTCTAATTTAGTACCTCCACTAAAAGACAACATAGTTTGGCAAGTGAACAAAAAGCTGAAAGTTGATGTGAACATGTTTGTTTAAAAATAACCAAATCATTAATTAAACAAAATGTTCCATCCTTTAAGCATACAGCACTATTGTGTCTCTTTTTTAATCTGTCATAGGTTTGACTGTGCTACAGAACTCCATCAACCCAAAAAAACGGTTGTAGGCCCAGAAGCAGTTGCTTAGATTTCCACACAACGTTGTGATGGCAAGCTTATGCAATATAGTTTCTGCATTGGGGATGACCAAAACCTCTGACACTTTCAGTTAGTATTTCACAATTTTCTATTTGTCATGTATTAAAGTTCTTCAAAAAAAAAAAAAAAGATTGATCTTTTTCACTTTCTGGATGGATAGTGTTCTTGGCCCATTTTCTCTCCACAACAGAAATGTTCTGAAAATTTCTCAGGGGACATACTGTGTCCCATGAAAATACTTCACGAGAGTGCCCATATTGGATTGAAATAAAAAGGTTGATGTAGCCCATAATGGCCCCCATTGTTTGACACTTTGAACTGTGTGTGTTAGCAAGTGGATATTAAAATTCATGTTACTTTTCCCATACAGTCTTTTTTTAGGGTTAGCTCTGCTATCAAGATGCTTTCAGTCTTTAAGGCATTCTGCAATAATGTATGTATGCCAAACACCAGAAGTAACAAATGGTTCCAAAATCTTGTGGGGAGTATGCCTTTCTATACAGGTAGAGAATAGAAAAGGAGAAATGCTCGCCACTCTGAAGCTTTCCAGAACTTCCGTTTAGACAGTGACCTTGGTGTCCTAGTAATCTCAACAGGTGGTTTTATTTTTGCCATCTGTCGCCTATCAACTTCCTCAATCTCTTTACCAATGAACCAGGGTGAATCTCTGTTTGTTGACTCAAACCACAGTGTTAGAGAGTTGGCAAGTGATTCTAAGACACACATTGTGTTGATAGTCAGGAATAAAGCCAATGTATCATTTGTGAGTGTTGAAGTTGCATTAAAGGAGATGGCCCCTTGACTCCGCGCACTGGCTCTTCAGTTGTACGTGACATTGCATGACTGAAATGATACCTCTCATTTCTAAGTGGGGGGTTCAGGTTGTTTGTATGGAAACGAATTACCACCTCTGTGCAAGCAAAAATCACAGTCGTAAAAACCATTGAACTGTTTAGTGTTGCGAAGCAATGGACAAGCCACAGAGTCAGATGTACAAACACTTTGGAAACATGACTGGGTCCTTCTTTCTCTTGTCAGGCAATACCATCCATCCATCCATCCATCGTCTTCCACTTATCCGGGGTCGGGTCGCGGGGATAGCAGCTTTAGTAGGGAGGCCCAGACGTCCCTCTCCCCAGCCACTTGGGCCAGCTCCTCCGGGGGAATCCCAAGGCGTTCCCAGGCCAGCCGAGAGACATAGTCCCTCCAGCGTGTCCTGGGTCTCCCTCTGGGTCTCTTCCCGGTGGGACGTGCCCGGAACACCTCACCAGGGAGGCGTCCAGGAGGCATCCTGACCAGATGCCCGAGCCACCTCAACTGGCTCCTCTCGACGTGGAGGAGCAGCGGCTCTACTCTGAGTCCTCCCCGGATGACTGAGCTCCTCACCCTATCTCTAAGGGAGAGCCCAGACACACTACGGAGAAAACTCATTTCGGCCATTTGTATCCGGGATCTCGTTCTTTTGGTCATGACCCAAAGCTCATGACCATAGATAAGGGTAGGAACGTAGATCGATCGGTAAATCGAGAGCTTCGCCTTTTGGCTCAGCTCTCTCTTCACCACAACGGATCGGTACAGCGCCCGCTTCACAGCAGACACCGCACCAATCCGCCTGTCGATCTCCCGCTCCATCTTCCCCTCATTTGTAAACAAGACCCGAAGATCCTTAAACTCCTCCACTAGGGGTAACACATCCTCTCCAACTCAGAGAAGGCACTCTACCCTATACCGGCTCAAGACCATGATCTCGGATTTGGAGGCACTGATTCTCATCCCGGCCGCTTCACACTCGGCTGCGAACCACTCCAGTGAGAGCTGTAGATCACGCCCTGATGAAGCCAATAGGACCACGTCATCCGTGAATAGCAGAGACGCAATCCTAAGGCCACCAAAACGGATCCCCTCAACACCTTGGCTGCGCCTAGAAATTCTGTCCATAGAAGTTATGAACAGAATCGGTGACAAAGGGCAACCTTGGCGGAGTCTAACCCTCTCCAGAAACGAGTCCGACTTACTGCCGGCAATGCGGACCAGACTCTGACACCGGTCATACAGAGACCTGACAGCACTTATTAAAGGGCCCGGTACTCCATACTCCCGGAGTACCCCCCACAGGATCCCTCGAGGGACACGGTCGAATGCCTTCTCCAGATCCACAAAGCACATGTAGACTGGTTGGGCAAACTCCCATGCCCCCTCCAGGATCCTGCTGAGGGTGTAGAGCTGATCCAGTGTTCCACGGCCAGGACGACAACCACACTGCTCTTCCTGAATCTGAGATTCGACTATCCAACTGACCCTCCTTTCCAGAACCCCGGAATAGACCTTACCAGGGAGGCTTAAGAGTGTGATTCCCCTGTAGTTGAAACACACCCTCCGGTCCCCCTTTTTAAATAGGGGGACCCCCACCCCAGTCTGCCAATCCAGGGGAACTGCCCCACGCAATGCTGCAGAGCCGTGTTAACCAACACAGCCCCACAACATCCAGAGCCTTAAGGTACTCAGGGCGAATCTCATCCACCCCCGGAGCTTTGCCACCGAGGAGCTTTTTAACAACCTCGGCGACCTCAGCACCAGAGATGGGGGAACCCGTCCCAGACTCCTCAGGCTCTGCTTCCGCAATGTAAGACGTGTTGGTGGGATTAAGGAGGTCTTCGAAGTATTCCGCCCACCGCCGCACAACGTCCCGAGTCTAGGTCAGCAGCACACCACCCCCACTATAAACAGTGCTGGTACTGCACTGCTTCCCCCTCCTGAGACGCCGGATAGTGGACCAGAATCGCTTTGAAGCCGTACGGAAGTCTTTCTACGTGGCCTCTCCGAACTCTTCCCTAGCCCGAGTTTTTGCCTCGGCGACCAGCCGAGCCGCCCGCCGCTTTGACTGCCAGTACATATCAGCTGTTTCCGGAGTCCCACAGGCCAAAAAAAGCCCGATAGGACTCCTTCTTCAGCTTGACGGCTTCCCTCACCGCTGTTGCCGCCGCGACATGCACCAACAACTTTGCGGCCACAGCTCTGACTAGCCGCCTCAACAATAGAGGCGGGGAACATGGTCCACTCAGACTCAATGTCCCCCGACTCCCTCAGGACGTGTTCAAAGCTCTCCCGGAGGTGGGAATTAAAGCTCCGCCTCACGGGGGACTCTACCAGACGTTCCCAGCAAACCCTCACAATATGTTTGGGCCTGCCAGGTCTGACCAGCTTCCTCCCCCACCATCGGTGCCAACTCACAATTCAAAATCAGTCAAATCATCTTCTTCAACAACTCCATTGGCATACAACTTCTGATACAGAAGTTGTTTAATCTGTGCATGAAGGGGAATTACAAGAAAGCAGAAGCCATTTTTAAACTTCTGTTGGCATCAAACATTGTGCTGCAAAAGGTACAGTGAAATCGACAGTGTGCGCTAATGCTAAGGTATGCGAGGCATTTTTCACAATAAAAGTAAACTTCAATTTGTGATGAACTTCCAAGCTCTTTGTGAAAAACGTAATGCGAGAGTGGAATCAGACCCGGAACCATTATGTTAAACATTTCCAGTAAGTGGGTATGTGCTTTGCCTGTTAAATTGTTCCGCAGCACATAAGAGATGAGCATCAATAGACTTTCTCCCTTTGAGACAGATGCACCAGGATACAGGGGATTGTCACCATCTGCTTGGTTTTCACTGCCCTATAGATACAGGGAAAAGAGAAAAAAATAACATGTATGAATGAAAATGAGTAGCAGCACGCTTAAGCAGTAAAATTAGTCTAGTATAAAGTATTTTAACCTTAGAGAAATATTCAAAACAATTGGTTTATAGCCTGGAAAGTAAGTTTCCTAAGGGTCACACAAAATATTGTAATTTACCAATAAAAAAATGCCTTTGGACCCATGATCATTTTAAATCAGAGGCAACTGGACTTTCACGCGGTTGTCTTTTTCCTCCCAGGTGCACAGGATGAGCCTCCATGTGCTTAAAAACAGCAGCGCTCCAACTGCAGGTTGCTCAGTATGAGCCACCAGAGTGGACAAAGACTCCTGGATAGGTGTCGAAACGTTTTCAGATAAACTGAGCGACAGTCAGGTTGCCTCCGATTTAAACCTGTTTGCTGTTGTCGTGACCCGGAGAATTGAGAATTTGCACACATGATAATTATGTGTTTAAGCCATTCAGACTTGTAACCTACATGCTGTTCTACCTTACAATCATGAAAGGGATCGGCTCATTCCCGAAAATCTTACTTCCCCTGTATACTTCACCATGATCAAGATAAAGTAGCAAATCAGCAAGCTCACAGGACGACATGTCTGGAATGGCATCTGCTGTGAGCTTGAAGATTTGATATTTCCCAGCATAGGATGTAGCACAGTGAAGTGTAAGGCGGGCCTTTGGATGAGAGCACTTCCCAAAATTTCCCAAAAGGTTAAGCAGAATGTCAGACATTTAAATCATGATTACAGGAGATTTTGAGGTGTGTCCAGCTATCAAAGGATCATACTTAACACACTTCTCAGTCAGGATGTTACTGGACTTGGAGAACGCTCCTGACGTGTCCTCTAGTGGGTCGTGGGTCGTACCAGATAATGTGGATTCTCTGTTACTGGGAAATGTAGAGCCCCTTTTGTCTGCTCTCTGTATCATTGAAGTCAAAGCTATTTCCAGGGTGGGTTGGACTCTGTCAGAGTTGCCTGCTTTTGGAAAGGATGTCAAGGCGGATTTGAGGAAAGGAGCGGGTCGGCGGAAGTAGGCACATCGCTTTGTTCCAGTCTGGCCAACGAGACAGACTTACGATATGTGTATCCGATACACAGCTTGTCAGTCTGGACAAGCTCAGACTCTGGTGTAACACTTACCGGACCAATCACAGCATGGGAGGCAGGGGTTTTATGATGCTTCACTCTTTACCCATAATGCAGCAGTGCTCTTCTGTAACCATAACAGTCATGATGGCAGCCGCAACGGAGCAATGTTTTAATGATACCCTTTATCATTTCCTGAATGAGCTGGATATAACTTTAAAAACTCAATAACTGGCTGCTCTAAGAGCTCAAACAGAGTGTGTAGCTTGGCATTTGAATCACATCCGTAGTTATCTGATTGGTTCTACCCTGTTTCCGCTGATCCTGCTAGTACTGCCTTTGAAATCGGGGTCTACCGGCGGCTTTCCAGACTGATATGTGACGTTTACGGCATAAGTCAGTCTGGCTGGCAAGCCTAGTTTTGTTCTTTTCTGGAGAAGATATAGCTGGATTGAAAAGCAAAGCTCTGTTTTATTTTATTTGTGGTTTTGATACCAAAATCTCCCCGTCTGTGTCACGGCACTTTGCTGCTCCCCGATCCCCTCTCGTACATGGCTCAGCGGCGCTAGCCAATCAGCACGCAGGCTAAGCTTGGCCCGCCCACTCAGCTCTCTCACACAAACAACCGCGCTGCTGCTGATCAGACTCGGAGAGAGAGAGAGAGAACGCAGGAGCGGAAAACCATGAAGAGGGAAAGAAGCGCCGTTTGGCTATTTTTTAATACCGTAAATGAAATCAAGCTGTATGTTTTGTAAAAAGCCGGTTAGATTCAGTGGAAACACAACTAATTTATATAAGCACGTGAAAAACCATGAGCAAGAAAACATCGAGCGACAGAAACGGAGAGAGGAGACGAAACTTCTCTCATTGCCCCGACAGACCCAGACCCACAGACTGACGTCACTGACTGAGGCGTTTCAGTCCTCCAGAGAACATCCAGGTAGATAAGAGTAGTCATCTTCAGCAGCACTTCATGTTAACTTTCAAAATAGATATTATCTATCATATGTTACTGGAACCCACACAGAAAATGTAATTAAGACGTTGAAAGAACCCAGTACATATATCCTATTAAAAAGTTTTATTTAAGATAAGATAACATTAGCTAAACCTTTATTTATCCCACGACGGGGAAAATTATAGGATTAAAGCAACAGGCAGGTGGACACAACACAGACAAAATTACATAAGGATTGAAAGATATAAGAGGTGGATTAGGGAAAAAAAACACTATGAACATAACATTATTATTATTATTATTTAATTTTAATAATAAAATAAAAATCACAAAACCCGAAAGGTCAACAGTTTCATGATACATCAAGCTTAAATGTCAAAAGTATCGGTATCGTATCGATAGCGCCGATACTCACCCTGTATTTACTTCGGATCAGATCTATTAAAAATTCCCGGTATCGCACACCTCTAGCGGGGAGCTGTGGGGGAGGGGGTGGGGGGGAGGACCCAGCATGTGTTTGAGGAGGAGAGAGAGAGAGCCATCCCTAGCGATAACAGAGACAGTGCAGGTGGAGAGGCTTACTGCCCGATCAGATAGTCTGAGCATAGTCGCTCAGAGATGGATCACAGCGTTAATTTCAATGATCCCGCGATATGGCCAACAAAACTGACTGATTCTGATCAAATGAATGTTGTGCGTTTAATGGCAAAAAGGAAGCCTTTCTCAGAGATTCAGAGGGCAGAGAATTCCCAAAGTATCTAACATATTCTACTTCCTGCAATGGAAGGGAAAAACTTTGTTAGGGACTGGCTAATATACAGCAGGTCAAAAAAGGCCATATTTTGGCTGCCGTGCTTGCTGTTCTCTTATGAAGAAAAGATCAACTAGTGCACTAAATTCAATAGATGGGTTGAAAATATCCAATATAAAATACAGAGATTTCCAGGGCATGAAGTATACAGTTAAGTTGAATTTTTTTTGGTGTGTGTGTATGTGTGTGCGTGTGAGTGTGGTGGCGGCAGGTGTAGAGGGGGGGCCCAAAAAGACTGCGTTGTCCCGGGCCCTAGCAAAGCTGTCAGCTGGCCTGCCCACACATCCCGCACACAAACTGTTTAGACTTTTACCCTCAGGCCAGTGCCACAGAGAGCTGTTTACAAAAACTAGCCGCCACAGAGAGTTTCAACCCCAAGGCCTTCTCTCTGATGAGCACAATGAACACTTTGTAGACCGAGTAGTCAGCTTCCCTGCTTTGAAACCAAATAATTATATTGCACTTTCACAACCTCCCCTTTTCTTTACATACATAAAAACGGTGATTCTGTAGATCTACCGGAGCTCTGGAATGTAGGGAGGAGCTGAGATTAGAGTGAAATAAGGGGTTTAGGAATTTAGATGTGTCCCTAGGTCGAGTCAGAACTTGGAGCTGGAGAGTGCTGTTGAGGAGAAGAATGCCTGGGTTTCACAGGTTGCTTCTGTTTCCTCCCTGGGTAGACAGAAGGATCCTGTAAAGTGGTTGCCAATGTACCTTACCTGAAGTGTATAGTGGTTATACAGGACTGAGTTTGGGGAGATTGGAAAAATCTGTCAGTGGTAACAGAAACAAAGTTGTTAATATCGATCAATCTGTGACAGGTTACAAAGCCATTTCCTAGGGTTCGGGGTCCCAGTAAACCACAAAGAGAGTTCTTATTTACAAATATACAGCACACTGCTCCAAGAGCACGCCGAAGATTCATCCTGTAGGTCATAAAATAACCCAGGACAACATCTAAAAGGACTATAGTTCAGACGTGCCTTTTTTAATTCAGCAATAAGAAACAGAATGGGTATAAATGGTAGGGTTTCAAGGGCAAAATCCCAGCTGACTTATGTAAACACAAAGGCCTGTCTCACTTTCTGATGACCCCCAAGACGTATGGGAAACTCTTTTGGAAGGTGTAGATCCTCTAGAATAAAACTGTAACCTTTCAGAAAAGCCGAACATGGTGGTGGTAGTCTGGAATCTGTAATGTAGTGTCGTACATGGCTGCAGTGTAATTCTGCCATAAGTAAAACATGGACTGATTATGTGGAAAAAAGTGAGACTTGCACAATCAATGTTTGGCTTGCTAGTTTAGGCTGTGATGAGTTTTTGGGAGAAATTCAAGGGCTGATAGTTGTCTGCCCAAGAATAGCAATGTTAATCAGAAATGGAGGAAAAATTATGCCCCTCTGTATTCTGCCAGAATTGTATTGCTTTTAATTAAATTTTTCTGGCCATCTCCCATTCATCATCGCGGTGAATTACAAGGAGCATAGGCTTATGAGGAGACTTTTTAAATTCCTGACTAGGGCGCTGGTTATTTATGTTTCCAGACAACTGCTCTCCTCCTAACTGGATAAATCATTGAAATCTTCAATCTGGGAACTTTCTGGTTGCGATCCTGGCAGCCTATTGCCCACTGTTTTGCATTCATCTTTGTTGTTTCTTAGATTTCAGATATGAAAATTAATTTAACCATCATGAGCTAAAATCCAACCATAAATAAAAAGGAAAAAATGTAAAGATGACAGATGCCATTTAGACCCCAAACCACTATTTTATTTTGTTGCTAGACTGACCGTTGTTATACAATGCAACCCTAAATTAGAATGTGTTTCAGGCAGATGCAGAAATTAAAATTGAGCACAATTGTTCTTTGTTCAGATACACAATAAATATGAATAATAATTTGAGGTGCATACATTATGTGATTTCTACCACATGTAATCTGGACCTACAGTAGAACTGAAAGATGTCAGAAAAGTGATGTTTGGTTTGGACAGCATGGGCCACACTTTTGAATAAACGTACCCGGCATAAATCTGACAGATGACGAACATAAAGGCCAGAGATTCCAGCTCATTAAAGGTAGTTTATTTTGAGAAAGGAAAAAGGAAATTACATAGCGCTAAAGTAAAAATGTGTTGGCCTGCCGCTCATTGGGAAGATGCAGATTTATCATTTTACTGACATTTATATTATCTGCTAAACTAAACAAAGGATTTCAAAATTATTATTATTACTAAGCTCAACATAATGGAAGATTTACACGTGCAACAGATGAGTATATATCCACACACACACACACAGACACACACAAGTTCTAGTTCTTTATACACATAAGGCATGTGGATATAATTTTTTTTTTTAAATGATTTCTGAAATTTTCTATTAAAAGCTGAAAAATGTCTCTGGTTGATACTGCCACATAAACACTGAAGACTCACAACAGTGCAGAAGCTTTACAGTCAACTTACAGTACATGTTGCTTTTCATCTGCTCAACACTGCAGATAAATCATCTTTTATTATCGGACATACAGCATCTGTAGTTAAACCAACCTGTGCAGGTTGGGTATATCAAATAATAAAAAAAAATAATTAATCAAAAAAAAAAAAGACTTAGTAAAAACATTCAAACACAATGAAAAAAATAAAAGGAAAAAAATATTTTAAGACACAGAAGAGCTCCTGTATATTTTAGAATGAATTATAGACTGATGAAATTTGGACTAACATCTGGTTTTATTCAACAGCTTTATGTTATTGTGCTTTTTCATCTCGCTTTTTATCAAATCCTTGTCGGTGAGGATTTTAGGAAAAACCTTTTAGAGTTGTTCATACAAGAATGTACATTTTTGTCATCTCTGGTCAGAAAGAATTTAAATGTTGGTTGATTTTCAATGACATTTACATTGAAAAAACTTTGTCTGGAATACGTCCTTGCTTACTCACGAATCTACCAAAATATGTCAAAGCTATGGAAAGTCAGTAAAGCTGACGTGCCTGGGCGCAAAGAGGAGCCTTTACAAAATTCATGGTGGTTTCTGATCAGAAATCCCAGATTAACACTTGCAGCAGGAGAAATCCATGAAAAAACTCTTAGCACGATCATCACCACTTGTGTTTGTGCAAAAACAGCCTTAACCTAAAGGCTTATGAATATTTCTGAAGAAACTTTGAAGGGTGGGACACAACTACTGCAGCGCTATTGAATGAGACAGAAGTGACAGATGAATTAGTCCATCAATAACCAAAAAGCAACTTAGATGTGCTTATTATTGCTTAACAGAGGGAGAGGAGGAGAAGAAACAGCGCAGACAAACTCCGATTTCTCTCCCAGAAAATATAACAGCCCCATTTATGTAGCAGGATGAGTTTGGTTATAGGAGCACTTAACCGTCGGTACGCCTGTCAGACTGAATGACCGCCGAGCACTATGTCAAGCTCACAACTACAGATTAGGTGTGTTGTTTTTTTTTTTGTTTTTTTTTTCCATGACAGATTTTGACCAAAGCTGCCCGATAATCACACAGTGTGAGCTCAGATATTCAGTAGGAGACACACTGGGGGGAAAGAAGATGGCAAACCCTGGTTTTTAGATGCCCGAACTGCACGTGCAGAAATGTCCAGGCATGGGAGTCGCTTAAAATGCAAAATCTTCTGACTAGTTCAAATGGTTAAAACCTGGGATTCATGAAATCATCGCAACCTAGGATAAACAGTCAGAGGTAAAATCTCCCCGAAAAACGCAAAGCTTTAACTGTGATTGTCTACAACTAGAAATGGTACCAAAATGCCTATTTAAATTTTGCCCGGTGTTTCAAATGTGAAGTACGATGGCGATAAGAAGTTCAAAAGTGTTGATTTCTTAACTTTCACCAGTATTCCAACATAGTATTCTGGTATTGGGGGAAATTTTACCCTGTTTTTACCTTAATAAGCATCGAGTCGCTTGATTTCATGAATGTTTTGTATCGACGTTTCCAATAATGTGGGATAAAATAACACAACGTGTGCTTCAGGACAGTTTAGCATAGTTATGCTTTTCTTTAACACAATTGACCAGAGACACATGGATGGATTTGATAAGTGAAGATAAAAAGCACAGTTTTTACCAAAAATATGAAAGGGTTTGGTATAAAACCCTCAGTGTTTTGTCCGAACACTGTTTTTTTTATTTATTTACACTCCATTTAATGTGTCACCAAAAACTGCTAAAGTAGTGCACAGTTTTACTCAATAAGGCATAAATCAAAGTGCATTTTTCTCTTATCAAGGTGTCATTTTGGCCAAGATGGTGGATGGTAATTAAAACCACTCAAAGCTGTAAACTCAAAGCTGCTTGGGAGAAGGTGAAAAAACAAATCAATTATAAGTCAGCATCAGGTCTGAATCTGGGAGTCAAAACTAATGGCAATAATTGAGGTAGTTTGATCTGTTGACAGGAAACTTACACGGATATTTTCAACCTGTACACAAGATAAATTACCTCTAAAACCTTTCTAATCTCTTTAAATCTGGTTGTACTAGTTGTCTTCAACATGAAGGTATGTACAATTACGTTTGGACTGCACTAATGCCTCTAATTAATTTAATGTGATGCTCTCGTACATTAGTGACATAATTACATTAAAATACATGTAAAACAGCAGCAAATAAAAACATAAAATACAAATGTTCCCTTGAAGGGCTTAAACGGGCCTGGATGGCCTGACAGTCTGTTTTACTGCACCATGTAGGTGTAGAACGTCTCTTCGTGTTTGACATTATTTCGGGCGATGATTTCCACGATGGCGATGTAGGTTCCTAGGAAGAAGCCGAGCATCCCCACCACACTGATGATCAGGTTCTTAATGATCACCAGAGGCGACAGGCCCTCCGTGTGAAAGGCTAGGACCTCCAGGATGGGCGGGAAGATGAGAGCCAGGAAACTGCTGCTGAACGAGCCAACCAATGAGATGACGAGGTCCAGCTCCGGTATCAGGATGGCAAGAGCACCTGAGGAGCAGAGAGGGACAGAAATGCGTTAGGAATAGGATTTAAGACAACCCTGAGGATTTATCTGGGCTTAAACCGTTCACACGCCCTCCAGGAAAACACAAAAGACGCTCTATAAACCTGTCGCGTCCTCAACCTCAATTCTGTTAAGCAACAATATTGCTGTTCGGCTGTAATTTCTCACCAACTGCTACTTCCTGCGTAAGCGCGATGCCACAAACGGCCCATCAAAGTGGCATTACCAGGCCTTCATAGTTGTTTAATACTGACCCAGTTGAGGTTTCATTTAGGAAAGCTCCCGCCTGCGAGCGACATCCGTCCCGGCTGGCAATTTAAAAATGAAAAGAGTAGCCTTAAAGAGGGGCTCGTCTTTGTGCTTGTGTGTAATGAGGCGTTTATGAAAGAGGTCATGATTCAGTTAAAGAAGTATGAATAAATCAGGCCTTTAGGATAGTCTGCTTCGTAAACAAAGCCTAAAGAACCCATTTAAAACTGGTTCTTTGCTTAATTATTTATATGGTGACTCAGCAATGATGCATCCCCTCGAGTTTTTGAAGTGTTTTTATGCCTGAATGAGTTATAGATCAGAGTTAAAACGTGACTCTGGAAACGAACTGAAAATAAATGAAAGGATAAAGAAAACTTTGAAAATACCCTTAGAACGCATAAAACTATTGATCTCTTTAAAGGAAGAACATTTGAAATGACTGAAAGGCAAAAAAAAAAAAATAAGGAGCTTTAACCAGACTTTCACACATTACTGCTCTCATTATCAAGAGATTCATTCTGACGACAATGTTAACATTAAATTAGCTAAAAAAAGTTTTCCTCAGCTGAACTGTTCTAGAAAAGTCTTACAACACCAAAGTACCAATTTGAGGTAACATCTTTTTAAATAATTGTATCTACATTTTTCTCTGAAAACAGATGTTCTGCCAAAGTCTCCATAAACATAGGTGCAGATGTTCAAGCTTTCAGAAAAAACAGCTAAAAAGGTGTAGAGTTTATACAAGACCCAGATTGTGAAGTCGGAAATTAGCGTGTCTAGTTCCCTGCCCTAGCCTGCCACCAGAGTCGCTTTGCACCCAACCACGATGTCTCTGCTCGTAGATGGTGGGTTTGTGTAGCGGGTGAACCCAGGTGCGTCACAGCGCTCAGGGCTTGGCCATCAGGAGCTAGATGGTGGGCCTGGGCCCCGGGGCCATGCTTCAGGCCCTCCACCTTCCCTTAATCTGGCTCAGGTCCGTCAGTCGTGGAAGTCTACCGTCATTTGGTGTTGCTCTCAGTCTGAGCCCCTCCCTTGAGGCCATCCGGCGATTGGAAACCCAACCAGGGCCCAACAGCTGAAACCCTAAACGATATGGTCCTCAGGATGATAGCGTACGCCAAACTTTTCACAACATTAAGGTGCCGATTACATTGAAGAGGTGGTAAAAAAAAAAAAAAAAGCCAGTTCTGAGTGAATTAAGGTCATTAAGACATACGACCCAAGAAGTGCCACTTGGGAGAAAAGTCTGGACCTGTTTACTCCACGTCTACCCCACTTTTGAGGAGTGGGTGCGTGGGTGGAAGAATAGAAGCTCAAATTGTAATATTTTAGTATTTACAACATTCATAACTTAATAACGTAACATCAAATCCAGAATTTCCTGTTAGCTGTGGACACCTTGTTCTTACGGTTGCTTGCAGAGGAACGTTGGTCTATATGACCGTCAGATATGACGTCAGAAGTCCTGCACTTAAACAACATCATTACTGGTGGAATGATTTTTGATGCCAGCTTCAAGCCTTTCAGTAATTCACACACACAAAAAGAGCCATAATCAATGCTCTGCCTTGGAGAGTAGACCCTGCATTTCTCTCCAGCTCACGAAACACATGAAAAAAACTGTTACTTTTTGATATTTGGTGTTCAAAGGATGCAATCTTACCACCCCTCCCCCCCCCCCCATAGTCTCTCATTTCACTGAAAATGATCACGTGTAGCTGAAAACCCAGATGATGAATAGCATTCAGTGTAGAAGTGACTCATTTCTATGTTTCTGCCTCAGCGTCCGGGCCTGGCACTCAGGAATACAATGTATGGGGTTGATGAGAAACGAGGTGAAATACAGTCAGAGAAAAAAAAAAGGAGATGGATTAGGTCAAACAAATGACAATGAAAAGGGAGAGAGAAGAAAATGACAAGTTTAAAGGGGAGGAGGGACTCCCGCTGAGTGAACAGGAAACGGCGAACGTGGGGATTGTTTTTCACGTGGCGAACGGAGCGGCGACCATGCTGCTAAAATCATAAGGGACCAGAGTCACCTTGCGTGGTTGCTACAGAGACAAAAGCGCCAACACTTCTCCTGACGCGGAGCTTCATTCGTCACAGCTAGAAGTGCGCGTCTAGAAGACTCACACGTGGATTGAGTTACCCTGCTGCGGCGTTTATTAGCATCTCCTCTACGCTGAACAGGGCGGGCGCTCCAGAACGGGTGTTCTTGTTCCGTTTGTACACCAGGCACTCAGAAGCCTCTTTAAGACACAATCAATCATTCACCACAGCTTGTTAAGGTCTATCAAATTATCCTAAAAGGCAGATAAATGCAAGGTCGAGCTTTCATGTAACAAGCACACCAGAACTCCCAGGCGTCACGCGTCCGTGTAGAGTAGAACCTGTCACTGCTTGAGATACGCAGCCCTACGCTGCTCTTCAACCTAGATTTGAAGCTTTGCAGGGCATCAAACGAGGCAGGCCTGACGCTGAAGGAGGACTGAGGGGAAGGCCAACTTAGTTAAAGAATATGCTGAGCCTTTCACAGCAAATAAACCTCGCGGCTGCTTCTAAAAGGCTTGCTGCTGTCCCCTGGGAGAGAGGCAGCAAGTGGATCATCGGGCGGCTTCAAAGACGAAATACGGCGAGCGCCCTAATGCGGCCGAACAGCCTCAGAACTTACAGAAACAAAGACGTTTGACGCTACGATCGGCTTGCTGCAGATGTGGGATGTCGGAGAGAATTCTGCGCAGCGTGAATAATAAAATCTATTTTACGGGAGAGGATGAGAGTGATAGTTTAAGGATAGTGGTAAATTCTCAGCTGCTGAGCTACACAGGGAACAAGGTCTCTAATGGACAACAATCTGCTTGTCTCTGATGGTAGAGGTGCACATGAAATACGTGATCTCAGTTCATGAAGGCAATTACTGCTCTTAGGAAGCCTTTTTCCACTCAATTCCAAGTACTTGAGTCATTCGTTCTCACACCCAAAGACATAGATCCAGCATTTCCGAAGCCTTTACTGACACCCAAACTCATCAAAATACACAACCTTTGCACTGAGAACGTATTTGAGCATTTTAATGTTTTTCACTTCTCCGCGTTTTGGTATTAAAGAGGATGAAATTCTGAAGTCTGGGTTTGCTTTTCGTCCCACCCGTCAGCATCAACAGACCAATTGGCCAGGCCAGTTCAATTAAGCAGCCAGAAGTAGGAAATAAAGGACGGACTCGGAGGGAGAGGAGCTGCCAGCTTTTAGACTGTCAGCAGGCGGTTTCAGAAGCAGGCCCACGGGTTTTTTAATCCGCAGGGAGAGAAAGAGACAAGCTCTACAGCCAAGCAGAGTCAATTACCTCCAGAGCTCCGAAGACATGGCAAGCAGTCGGGATGCTCTAAGGCGGGATTAGAGATTGGTAGGGGAGGCTCTTAGCTTTCTTTTCTCCACAGACAACCAGAATACACCGGAGGCAGTCTAATTTCTTCCACCTCGCCACCGGCAGCCACCACCCCGAAATGAGTGAAATGCCTCGGAGTCCTACAGGCCGAAGCAGACTCATCTCGCTCACCCAGAGTTGGCTGATCTGCTGCACAAGTGGTCATTAAACACTGACCCGGGCTCAATCTGCCTGAAAGGCTCACATCTTTTACTGAGCAGCTGGTACCTGCATAAACTAATATTAATGAGCGGAGGAGCAGCAGCGTAAATGCCACTGGAATATCCACTGAAAAAGGCTAAAGCTTTGCAAAATACAACCATCAGACAGCTTTTAAAGATTTTAGAAACAAGGCCAATTATACTTTAAATTAGTTCAGTTAGAGGAGATTCACTGCAACTGAATAGTTTACAGTGTGTTGCAAAAGTATTCACACCCCCTTCAAACCCTCCATAAAACAACCATAAAACATATTTTAATAACAAAGTAGCGACTAATTGTGAAGTGGAAAGAAAGGGTTTGAAAATATCTGTTACAAATATCAAAAAGTGTTATATGCTTTGACCCAAACGCTTCCATTGCAGCTGTGGCTGTATATATAGGGCAGTGTACTGCTGGAAGGTGAAACTCCTCCTCAGTCTATCGCATTTTCTCTCAGGATTAACTTGTACTTAATTTAATCCATCTTCCCATAAACTTCAACTATCTTCCCCCGTATCTGCAGAAAACCATCCTACAGCTTGATGGTGCCACCACCATGTTTCACCGTGGGTATGGTGTTTTTGGGGTACAGTGTAAGAGTTCCTCCACACTGCCTTTCACATGAAGCCCAACAAAGTTTTAGTCTCATGTGATCAGAGCGCCTTCTTCCACAGGTTTGGTGTGTCCCCTACATGGCTTGTGCAAAACGGATTTTTAAGCCTTTTTATTCAACAATAACTTTTAATTTTCCCTGTTGACATATTTTCCCATTTCCCATCTTTGGATATCTTCATCTCCAGAGTTTCCATGCTGTTGTTCATTAATGCTCTTCAACAAACCTCCAGGGCAGATCACTTTTAAATAACTAGGGCGATTTTGAAGGTCATTAGCTGCTTTAGGTTGTATTTAGGGGTACGAGAGAAAAGGGTTCTGATTATTCCTTTGATCCTACATTTTCAGAGATTTGTTAAAAAATAAAACGGATACAAGAAACATTTATGCGCTACTTTTGGTTGGTTTATCACATAAATGCCTCTGCCTCCAAAAAAGTATCTTAGAGTTTTAGGTTACAATCTGTTAAAATTATTTTTTTTTAAAGTTCAAAGGGAATAATTACTAATTAATTATCACTTCGCTGGTCTGTGCTTGGACCCAATTACACTGAAATGGGACCATTACTACTGTGTGCTAAAATTTCTTTACAAGCGTCCATAAGAGCATACTGACAATGATGAACAGCACTGTTAAGAATGGCATACTGGGTAAAAGAAGCTCTATCTGAATGGGGTACCGCGAGCGAGCTATTTTTAGAAACGTAACGTTACGATGACGTCACATCACGTGGTACGCAGTAGGACAAACTCCCAAACCCGCCGTTAGCCTAGGTTGTACTGTTTAAAAGACTGCTTTTTCCAAAATCTAAGACCATGGTTTATAAACATTGTTGCTATGGAACGTGCAACAGCGACTCGAGGTACGCTGATCGGCCGCATATGAAGGATGTTTTCTTCATTACTTTCCCGAAATTCAAGAGTGCCAAGGAGAAATGTGTGCGCTTGGTCCATCGGTGCGGTCGGCCTGCATATGTAGCAAGCATTTTGTCTGAGGAAAGGGCCCAACCGAAGAACATCCTGACCCAATTCCAGCGACATCAAGTAGTGAACAGGTAAGATTATTTTGGTGGCCAACATGTTAATAATGAAGCGCCTCCTACCATGATAGCATATAGGCAAATGAGACAAACATTAAACATATACCGATCCCTGGACGGTGATTACAAACAAACAAAAAACGGCCGACGACGGCATGACCGCCGCGCAGGAAAAAAAAAACAAAGCTTACCGTTCGATCGACTCGACCCGTTTTCCGGTCTTTTTAAGCCCTCGACACTCAAGCCATCGTTTGAGCTGAAGGTTGGTGTGTTCTTCGACAGTGCGACCAGTAAACCGTGCGCCTGGGACATCATTTTGGGAAAGTTTAAAGGCATACTATGCAACATTTTTCAGTTAATTAATGTGTTCCATACCGTTTTGGATGATTAAATGAGTCATTTCAGGTCGAACAAAGGTTTTCTCGGCCGCCCTGGGGGTCTGTGGGGGAAATACCGCACTTGCAATGCAAGAGCCCTCGGCTCGCACACACAGAAGTCTCGCTTTACGGCGAGAACTCCATGTGTTTTTGCCCTGCCATTCACTATATGCACGCGCGAAAGCAACAACAAAGAACCGCGTGTTAACGTCAAATAAACATGCAAGCATATCGAGTTTTATTAGGGTTCCAAGCCCGCAGCGCAGGCGAACGGCTATGCCGTTCGTCTGCTCTGTGAGCAGAGAACCCTATTGTTTTTCTAGTGTTTTTAAATTATTTATTATTATTATTATTATTATTATTATTACGGGTAATTATTATTCTCCGCTAAAACACGTTGGGCGGCCCATGCGGATTTGTAACGAACCTATTGAATCAGGTATCCAAGTACAGAATGTGCACCGCTACTCAAACCCAGAAATTCAGACCCCTCAACAACTAGGGGGCGCTATAACAAAGGACAATGCGTTTTGGCCTATAACCACCAAACTACTGGTCCCACACTCAAAAACTTCACATCACTTTGTTTATTGGATGATTCTGCAAAATAAAGGGAATTGGCACACCCTTCGTTTCCCAGCTAGTTTTCGCGCTACATGGCTACAAAGGTTAAACCTTTCTTGTTTAACTCCTCCTACATTTTTTATGCAATCCGCGCAAAACTCCACATATAACAGCGTAATGGACAAATAAAAAAAGTGAACGCGCCGGATTTTTGAATTTTGACTTTTTCGAAAAGTAACGCTAAAATAAGTGATTGTTAGCTAGCTAGCTCTAAATGTAATTGCTGATTATTCTAAAACCATAACAGATTTTGACATGTCCTTCATAACCCATAGTCCAAATAAGATTTTGCACATGTGACCCGCGTTTGAGGATCGTCCATCACTAGGGGGCGCTGTGATGTCAAGAAATCTACTACGCAAGAATGGCTGATCGGATTTTTACAAAACCTTCTTCATCCCCTTCCAGTCATACCCCTGAACTCAGGTATTAAATATGGTAATTATTAAAACAAGTGGGCGGGGCCTATTTCCAAAAGTGTTAAAAAACCTGGAGAATAATAAAAACAATAAAGTAAAGAATAAAAAATGCTTTAAAATCAATTTTTTGATCCCAGATTTTCAGGATGTATTCTGTGAATAAGGTGTAACAATTCTCTCACTGCATGTATTGTTTTTTTTTGAAGTGCTACACTCTGAATTTTTAAAAGTTTGTAAAATGGAGAAATCAATGTATTTTCCACAAATATTGTTCAACCCCCCAAAATATGGCCTCTATTTGTAAAGCACATGCAGAATAAACATGGATTTCAGTTTGGTAAAAATCCAGGCGAGTTTGACCAATTTACAAGACTTTGAAAATAAATGGTACAAGACTATAAAGTTTAATATTTTATTTCTCTGAATCCATTTTTTTAATGACCATAAAAAAAATCCTGTCGTTAGATAAAGCACTCTTTGAGATCCATGAATATTTTCAGAATTTTAGAGCCAACCGTTGATTATTAACGAATTTATGAAGTTTGTGATCAGTTCACAGCTTTCATCATCCAGAGCTCTGACTGCAGAGCTTTGAACAGGGCGGCCATTTTGCCCATATTTGGGCACATCACAGGAAGTGACGTCAAAACAGCCATCTTAGGTCAGACCAAGCTGCCATCTTAGGTCAGACCATAGAGAACACAGACATGAATACGTAGACGCCGCGTCCTCGGTTGAGAGGCGTGCCGACAGAGCGGCCATCTTAGGTCAGACCAAGCTGCAGTCAGACAGAATACAAGTCATTACAGGAAAATGTACTTTATGTTTTCAGACACTCTGAATCCGGTGAATTCTCACCCGATTTCCAGATAAATCAACTGACTGAAAACGTCACCCCTTTAGGGGCTACATGGGACCAATTGATTGAATTAAATTATTGTCTAACTTAATAAATAATTTCGATTTTGTATTGAAAGTAAGCAAACTTCCAGAGCTACGTCCCAGGAAGCCCGACTTTTACTCCGCTTATGGGTGCGCAAATAAAAGGACACTAGGAACCAGATCCTGGGGAATTACCTTCCATAAGTAAGATTTTATGATAGATCATCCTCATGCTTTACAGTTACAGTTTTCCGGCATAAACACAATATGTGCTAATGGGTACAGCGATGGAAGTAGAGAAAAGTACATTAAACACCAAAAACAAACAAAATGGTCCTAAATTACTGGATAGACATGATTTGTGGGGAGTGGGGGGGGGAAGCCCGTGCTGAGGGTGATTAGGTTTTTTGTTGATTTCTTTTTGTTGATAATTGCTGTTGTCTATAGATCGGTGTCTGTGTATATAGCTTAAATATATATATATATATATATATATATATATATATATATATATATATATATATATATATATATATATATGCTTGTCGGGACTTTGATGCAATCAACTGGTTTCCTTATATAGGACATTTTATTCAATCTGTATAATCTGACCCAATCTGTATAATATGATTGAACTTGATTTTGTAAAGTGCCTTGAGATGACATGTTTCATGATTTGGCGCTATATAAATAAATAAATTGAATATATATATAATATTGGAAGAATTTTAGAGCAAACTGTTGATTTTTAAAGAATTTATTTATGAATTTAAAGAGAATAACATTTCCGAAATGTGCCCATGTAGGGATTTAAAATTTCCAGTAGATGGCAGTATTTGATTATATATGGATTCTTTACACACACACACACTTATATACATAAGCTTTACATTGAATGTAGCTAGTTGCGGAGCCAGAGGGGTGGCAGGGGTGGCATTTGCCACCCCCAACAGAGCCCTTGCCACCCCCTACTGCCACCCCACTGGAAATGGTAATTTTAACATATAATACTTATGAGATCGGCAAAGATTTGCCAGGAAAACTGTAATTTCCGACTGTCCCTGAAGGCAGCCCATGCAGTAGCAGCCTACACTGCGCACTGACGCTGTTCATTGGTTAAGCTGACATGTGGTTCCTGCTTGATCCAAAACACACCCGCGGCTTTAGAGTACACCGTTGAGGAGTTTTGCAGGTATTTACAACATTTTACAGCTCAGCGGTAACCGCTGTGTTACCTTCCTAATGAGAGGCGGCACTTGTCATACATTTCTAAAAAGAAAAAAAAAATGGTTGTGCACCGCTCCGTCCGTAGTGCCTCGTTTATTATATTAGCCATGCTAGTGCTGATAGATCGTGTTTTAGACAGATTCTTTTAACATATGTTTCAGTGCACATGCTGTCCTGTAATGTTTTATTAATTTGGCCAGGATATATCTCCCAGCTCTTGCTTGAAATGTGTGTGGTAAGAATATGTGAAAAACCATTGTTAAGTTTATAATGACTGAAATGTAAATAGGCTATGTCATATGAAAGCTTTGAATTATAACCTAACTAGTTATATTAATTTAATTAATCTATTTTTAATTTAGTATTATTTTAGCTAGCTACAGAAAACTAAAAACTATTGTTTAAATAATATTTAAAATAGTGTTGTCTTTGCCATACAGTCATGGAGTCTAAATACCAGGCTGCCTTATTTTGTGTAGAGCCCAAATGAAGAGAAAAGAGAATATCTCACAGTTCTTCTTAAAGAGGCAAAAACCAGGGCCAGACCAGGACCACACAGAACCCTGCAGCAGTGACCAACCTGGAGAAGCCAGCCAGGAGACACCAGGCCCAAGTGTATCACCAGCAGGTTAGAGGCTGTGACAGAGAGTTATTAAGTAGTAAAATCCAATAAGCCTAATTGTAAAGGTTAGCATGATGCTTTTTGCATTTTTTATTGTGTCTGTTTATGAACACAATTGAAACAAGTGGGCAGGGCCTATTTGCAAAAGTGTGAGAGTAGGGAGTAGCAAGATGGCGGCCAGTCACTAGGGGAGGTCACTGGCCGCCATCTTGCTACTCCGTTCTCACACAGAACCCCATAGCATTTGGTTGCAACAACAAGCAGTTTGGCTGTGTGAAAACGTTTCACAGGTAACTTTAAAGTCAGTGGTTGTTATACTTACTATACAAATTACTTTTGTTTTGGTAACACTTTATGTAGGAGCCATACTTTGTTTTTCTGTATGTCTTGTGCTCTTCTGACAATAATATCCTCTCTATGGGTGTATGGGCACCCGCATGTGACGTCACTGGTATCTGTGGGTGGCACCGTGGGTGTGGTGTCATCTGTATTAGTTTGTTTGCTCACCTGAGTTCAACAGCGACCTGGATTACGGCGGCTGGGTGAGCTTGGGGAGAAACTTTCTGTTAACCGTCATCAACGCACGGTTTGATGTATCCATGCACGGCTCATGAATGTAAGTAAAAGTTTTGTGTTATGATCGTGAGATGGAAAAATAAAACGACATCAACGTGTGTAATGGTTCAGCGTGACGCGTCGTCAGTAGCCATTACCCCTTGTCTCAGCCGGCCGCGGCGTTTGGATAAGTTTTTAAATTGATACGCCGCAATATTTTGTTAACAGAAAACTTTGTTGAAGCGCAGATTTAGGCGTATTGTCATTACAACGCTGGGCGTTTTTTGGTTGCTTTCATAAGGTTGTAAATGATAGATGTGAGCGCACGCTGGATTAGACGCCCATTCATTCACAAATCTATTGCTGCTACTCAGCTCGTTCTGTTATCACACTTTCCTACGGTGAAAACATAGACTGCATCATTTTGGATTGGATCTGTTGTGTTTTGCGTGATTATATTCCCTGCTAGGTTCAGCGGTACATTCACATAAGGTGATGTACTGGTTTTGTTTGTTTGGCACTTTTTGTAGTGGTTTGTTTCGTGTGTCAAGCGGGTGAAGCATTGCGCTTGGGAGTGCCGCCGTAGTTCTGGTTCCAAGACGGTCAGTCTGGTTCAAGACTATCGGTAAACAGGCACATAAATACCCACCGCTAGTATACACAGAAGACTAGGGTTGAGTTTAGTTTAGCCCCGCTGGATAGTTAGAGGGAATGATTGACAACGCGTTGCACCTTGTTTACGTAGAACCTAAGCCATAAATTAAGCCGCTGTGTGAGTGTTACAAGCAGAAATTTTTGTGGTTTGTGATTTTTGGATCGTTTTGGCGAATAAAAAAATGGAGTCTATGGATACCAGATCAAATGTTGGAAATGAAACGAGAGAGAAAAGACAAATAAAACTTACACCCAAGGCTTTTGAACTTAAAGTGGAGAAGCTTCAAGAAGAACGGCAAAGAAAAGTAAAACATATCAAAGGTGTAATAAAAGAAATTAAAGACCTAATGAAAAGTGCTGACAGCATAGAAAAAGTAAAGTCATATCTTGAAAAAATTTCAAGTATGTTTGAAGAGGCAATACATATGCATGGTGTTCTGATTGCCATGCTCCCTCCTGAAGAACAAGAAAAACAAAATGCTTGGTTTTACAGTATTGAAGAACATAAAACCGCTTTTGTGGAAAAAACTAATAAATGGCTATTTGATGTGCAAGAGGGCGCTGTCGTAGCATGCTTGGGGCCTGCTGTTTCCAAAGATAACATTGATAATGCAGTTGAAGATGACATAAGACCAAGTGACAGTGTTTCTAATGTGTCCGAAAGATCAAAGAAACGCAGCACGGTGGTGAGTAAAACGTTGTCCTCTGCATCATCAGCCAGGCTGAGAGCTGAGGCTGAAGCAGCTGCTCTTATGGCTCGTCAGAAGCTGCTGAAGGAGAAGCATGCTCTGGAGGAACAGCAGGAACAGCTGAGGAGAAAAATGGAGGAACAGCAGGAGCTGTTAAGAAGAAAGAAGGAGGAGCTGGATTTAGACATGGATCTGGCAGCTTCTATGGCTAAAGTGAGTGTGTTAAAGGCTTTAGAGGGATCTCATGTGTCTCACATGTCTGCCAAATCAGATGGCATGAATTCCTATTTAAAAGAAAGTAAAAGAACACAGCTAAATGTTGATGCTGCAGCATTTGTATCTAAGTTCACCACACAGTCATCGGCTTTGGAGGCTGTAGATGGTGTTTTGCCTTTAGGTTATGATGCTGTGAGGCCAAAGACACACAAAATGGAGATGCCCACTCTGCCTATGCTGCCTGCTAATATGACTGGTCTCCCTACTCTGACCACTGTTGTGACTGCAGTGCCCAATAGGTCCACTGCTGATCGTATGCCAGCTGT
Source organism: Fundulus diaphanus (assembly GCA_037039145.1). Lineage (NCBI taxonomy): Eukaryota > Metazoa > Chordata > Actinopteri > Cyprinodontiformes > Fundulidae > Fundulus > Fundulus diaphanus. The sequence continues at coordinate 52,784,819 of CM073125.1, read as the reverse complement.
TCTGACTGGGGTTGGTGAGCCAACTCTCTCCACGCTGCCCGTTGCTGCTGGCCTGCCTGCTGCTGTGACCGGAGCTGATCCGCGTGTAATACCTGGAGGTGCTTTACATCCATCAGAAACTCACCCCCAGTTTGACCCAACTTTACCTGTAAGACAGAATAACCCTGATCAGCGTTTCCTCACAGTTTTAGAGAGGCAAAATCAAATAACATCGTTATTGGTTGAACAACAGTCACTTTTCCTTTTACCTAAGCGAGACCTGCAGATATTTGATGGAGACCCACTGCAGTACCAGACCTTCATACAGGGATTCGAGCACAACATTGAAGGAAGAACACAAAGTCATAAGGACTGTCTGTATTACCTCGAACAATATACTAGAGGTCAGCCCAGAGATTTAGTTCGCAGCTGTCAACATCTGCCACCTTCTAATGGATACATTAAGGCAAAGTCACTACTTCTTGAACATTTTGGTGACCCATTCAAAATAGCTTCTGCTTATATGGACAAGGTGCTTTTATGGCCAATGGTTAAAGCTGAAGACATCAAAGCTTTACAGGCTTACAGTCTATTGCTGCGTGAATGTTATAACGCTATGGGAACTACTGCAAGTGACTTGAATGTGCCTACAAATATGCAAACCATAGTGAAGAAGTTGCCTTATAAGCTGCGGGATCGGTGGCGAAGTGTGGCCTGTGATATTCAGGAGAAATTCCATCGTAGAGCCACATTTCCTGACATTGTTGAGTTTTTGGAAAAGCAAGTCAAGATTGCAAGTGACCCTTTATTTGGAAACGTACAAGATGCACCTGTTACAGGAAAAAGAGATGCAAAAATTGTCAAGTCTCAGACTAGCTCAAGAGCCAGAGGCAGCAGTTTTGCCACTAATGTAGCACCTGCCAAGAAGAAAGTGGAGCCTGGAAACAAAAAAGGTAGCTCACATGATAAGGTGTGTCCGTTTTGTGGAGCTGGACATGATTTGGATGTTTGCCTTCTCTTGGATAAAAGGACTCAAGATGAGAAGATGTCTTTTTTGAAGGAAAACAAGATGTGCTTTGGATGTCTGTGCATTGGGCACATGAGTAAATATTGCAGAAAACGTTTATTGTGTAGAGTATGCAACCTTAAGCACCCCACATTGCTGCATGTCCACTCCAAAGCAAAACAAATGAGCGCAATACAGGCTAATAATGACTTGGAAGTGGCTAGAGAAGGTGCTCTGATGTCTGTGCAGTCTAGTGGCTTGACTGGGGCCGGTAGACTGGACTGTACGCTCTCTATCCTACCTGTACAGGTGAAGTCCAAAAGGGGAAACGAGACTGTGGTCACATATGCATTCTTGGATCCGGGGAGTACTGCCTCATTTTGTACAGAACGACTTATGAACCGGCTGAATCTGACAGGAAGGAAGCTGGGAATACTCCTCAGGACTATGGGTCAAGAAAAGGTTGTGGACAGCTACATGTTGTCTGGTTTAGAAGTTGCTGGGTTGGATTCAGACAACTTTTGTAGCTTGCCTGAGATGTTTACACAGAGAAGCATGCCTGTACATCAAGGGAACATACCACACTCAAAAGATCTCATAAGATGGCCACACCTTAGTGATATAAAAATCCCAGAGATCAATGCGGATGTGGACCTTCTGATTGGGACCAATGTACCTCAAGTTCTAGAGCCATGGGAGGTGGTTCGTTCAGTGGATGGAGGTCCTTATGCAATCAGGACCATCTTGGGTTGGACAGTGAATGGCCCGCTCAGAGGAGACTACCAGATCAGTGACCAGTATGTGCTTCCTGACATTAGAGTGAATCGGATCTCTGTGGCCAGGCTTGATGAGCTTTGGGAGAAGCAGCTGAAGGTGGATTTCCCTGAGACCGTGCATGAAGAACAATTTGGGCTATCAAGGGAGGATCAGCGCTTCATGAAGTCTGTTTTAGAGTCGGCCAAGCTCATTGATGGTCATTACAGTATTGGTCTGCCAGTAAAGCAAAGACATTTTAAAATGCCAAACAATAGGACAGTTGCAATACAGCGTGCATTGAGTCTCAAAAGACGTTTGAATAAAGATCCGTCTTTTTGTATAAACTACACCACATTCATGTCTGAAATGCTGGCTAATGGCTATGCAGAGAGAGTTCCAACTGAGCAGCTGGCCCGTTGTGATGGGAGGGTGTGGTATATACCGCACCATGGGGTATATCACCCAAAAAAGAAGAAGCTGCGGGTAGTTTTTGACTGTGGTGCCACATTTCAGGGGACATCACTGAACTCACAACTTCTGCAAGGACCAGACCTCACAAGTTTGCTTGTAGGAGTCCTCACAAGATTCCGTAAAGAACCTGTGGTGCTCATGGCAGATGTTGAGGCCATGTTTCATCAGGTCAGAGTGCCAGCTGAGGACTGTGATTTGTTGAGGTTCTTGTGGTGGCCAGGAGGAGATTGTAGTCAGGAGCTGGTGGAGTTCAGAATGGTGGCACATCTATTTGGCGCTACTTCCTCCCCTAGTTGTGCCTGTTTCGCTCTGAAGAAGTGTGCTGAGGACAATCGTGAGCATTTCAGTCCTTTGGCTATTAACACAGTCTTACACCATTTTTATGTTGATGACTGTTTAGTGTCTGTTTGCTCTGAAGAGGAAGCTGTGTCTTTGTGTGGAGAGCTCATCATGTTGTGTGCTAAAGGTGGGTTTAGACTCACAAAATGGATCAGTAACCGACGCACAGTTCTTGCTACTATCCCTCAGGAGGAGCGAGCCAAAGAAGTGAAAGATCTGGATCTGGACAGTGATGCCTTGCCTGTTGAGCGTGCCCTTGGTGTGCAGTGGTGTGTACAGTCTGACTCATTCAAGTTTAAAATCATCCTCAAAAACCGACCAATCACAAGAAGAGGAATATTGTCTGTGATCAGCTCGGTCTATGACCCACTTGGTTTTCTGGCACCCGTTGTTTTGTCTGCCAAGATATTCCTCCAAGGCCTTTGTCGGAAGCGTCTGGGATGGGATGACCCTTTGCCTTGCTCTGTCACCAGAGAATGGATGTCCTGGCTGGAGGACCTTCATCACCTTGAGAATTTCAAAGTCAGTAGGTGCTTAAAACCTGTTGACTTTGGTGACCTTGTTTCTGCTCGGCTCCACCACTTTGCAGATGCAAGTGAGGAGGGATTTGGAACTGTGACTTACCTACTACTCCAAGACAACAAAGGACATTTTCACAGTTCATTTGTGATGGGGAAGGCACGTGTCGCTCCTTTAAAACCTATCACCATTCCCCGTATGGAGCTTACTGCTGCAGTCGTGGCTAGTAGGATGGACAAGTTGTGGAGACAGGAATTGCAAATGGACCTCCAGGAGTCAGTTTTTTGGACAGACAGCACATCTGTTTTGAAATACATCAAAAATGAAACATCAAGATTCAAGATATTTGTTGCAAACAGAGTGTCTGAAATACTAAAGCTGTCTGACATCTCTCAGTGGAGATACGTGAACACATCTAACAACCCTGCGGATCTTGCCTCCAGAGGTGTTAAAGTTCAGTCCTTTCTGAAGACTGGTGTGTGGCTCTGCGGTCCTGATTTTCTATGCAAGCCTGAAATCAGGTGGCCCGAAAACCCTGAGATCTTGGAAAGTTCTCTTGTTGGAGACCCAGAGGTTCGGACTGAGTTGGTAAATACTGTTCAAGTTGAGCAGGTCAGTCCAATGGAGAAGCTCATTGGTTACTTTTCCTCCTGGCTTCGTCTCAAAAGGGCTGTGGGTTGGTTTCTCAAGTTTAAGACCGTGCTGGTGTCTCTGGTACAACATCGAAAGCTGCTGAGAGAAACTCTTATTCAATCTGACCTGAATGCCGAGCAGCTGGAGAAAGAAGTACAGGCTCAGATGAAAAATGTTAAAGCTCAATTGCCAAAATGTTTTCTGTCCATGGAAGACATGGTTGTGGCCGAATCAGCTATAATTTGTTTTTGTCAAAGAACAAGATTTCCAGAGGAACTGGCCAACTTGGAGAAAGGGCAGGGTGTGAGAAGGACGAGTCACCTTTTCAAGCTAAGTCCGTTCCTGGAGGGTGGTCTTATTAGGGTCGGGGGGCGGCTTAGTAGAGCTTCTATGCCAGTTGAAGCTAAGCATCCAGTTATACTGGCAAAAGATCTGTACATCTCTAATTTGATTCTCCATCATGTACATGAAGTAACAGGACATGGTGGACGAAACTACATGCTGTCTCATCTGCGTCAGAAGTATTGGATTCCTGGCGCCTGTGTTGCCATAAGAAGAATTCTGGCCAAGTGTGTCATCTGCCGTCGTTTGTCTGCTGCTCCTGGACATCAAAAAATGGCCGATCTTCCTCATAACAGAATTACTCCTGATGAGCCTCCTTTTAGTAGAGTTGGTTTGGACTGCTTTGGACCATTTGAGGTCAAGCGTGGAAGAGCTGTGGTCAAGAGGTATGGGCTCATTTTTACCTGCCTGGCGATACGAGCCATACACCTTGAAGTGTTATCATCTTTGGACACAGACTCATTTATTAATGGTCTCAGAAGATTTATTGCACGTCGTGGTCAAGTCCTGGAAATCCGTTCAGATAACGGTACTAACTTTGTGGGCGCTGAACGAGAATTAAGGAAGGCCATTGAAAAGCTGAACCACAAACTCATAAATGACGTGCTGCTACAAAAAAATGTGAAATGGGTTTTCAACCCTCCAGCAGCATCACACCATGGAGGTGCTTGGGAAAGGTTGATCCGTTCAGTTCGTAAGGTGCTCAACTCTATTTTGAAGACTCAGACCTTGGACGAAGAAGGCTTGGTGACTGTGTTTTGTGAGGCTGAATCTATTGTTAACAGCCGTCCAATAACAAAAGCATCAACAGATCTTCAAGATCTGGAAGCATTAACACCTAACCATCTACTTCTTCTCAAGACACAGCCGTTGTTGCCACCTGGAGTGTTTGAGAAGGAGGATCTGTACGCTCGTCGTCGGTGGAAACAAGTGCAGTATATGGCGGATCTGTTCTGGAAGCGCTGGGTGAAGGAGTATCTTCCTGAGCTTCAGGAGCGCCAGAAATGGAATACTGCACGGAGAAACTTCGTTCCTGGAGATCTAGTGGTGCTAGTGGATGATATGGCACCGCGCAATACTTGGACTACAGGAAGAATTGTGGACACTGTTCCAGACAAAAATGGACTAGTTCGGAGTGTACGGATTAAAACTAAAACAAGTTGTTTGGACAGGCCGATAACCAAAGTCTGTCTTCTGCAGGAAGCAGAAGAGCAGTGAAAACCTGTGGATTATTTGGGCATGAACTTTGAGCTTTTGAATGGACTGGTCTGACTTTATTAGACTGCTTGGATCTAAGACTATAAATTGGACTTTGATGAACTTGTGTGTTCACTTTGAATGTGCATTGGTGTCTCCTACAAGGTGATGGTGGTGGTGAATTATTATCATGAAATAATTTGGGGCCGGAAATGTAGGAGCCATACTTTGTTTTTCTGTATGTCTTGTGCTCTTCTGACAATAATATCCTCTCTATGGGTGTATGGGCACCCGCATGTGACGTCACTGGTATCTGTGGGTGGCACCGTGGGTGTGGTGTCATCTGTATTAGTTTGTTTGCTCACCTGAGTTCAACAGCGACCTGGATTACGGCGGCTGGGTGAGCTTGGGGAGAAACTTTCTGTTAACCGTCATCAACGCACGGTTTGATGTATCCATGCACGGCTCATGAATGTAAGTAAAAGTTTTGTGTTATGATCGTGAGATGGAAAAATAAAACGACATCAACGTGTGTAATGGTTCAGCGTGACGCGTCGTCAGTAGCCATTACCCCTTGTCTCAGCCGGCCGCGGCGTTTGGATAAGTTTTTAAATTGATACGCCGCAATACTTTATTTGTGCCTAAGATTTACATGATACTGTCATAAACAGAGGCTGCACAGTGAAGCAGTGAGAAGTGTTGTTGCCTTCTGGGTTCAATCACCTGGGTCTTTCAAATCCTCCCGGGTCTTTCAAATCCTCCCGGGTCTTTCAAATCCTCCTGGGTCTTTCAAATCCTCTGGGTCTTTCTGCATGAAGTTTGAATGTTCTACCTGTGCATGCGTAGGTTCACTCCGGGTACGCTGGCTTACTCCCACAGTTCAAAAACATGACTGTCAGTTTAATTGTCCTTAGGTGTGAGTGTGTGCAAGAATGGTTGTTTGTCCTGTCTGTCTCTGTGTTGCCCTGTGACAGATTGCCGACCTGTCCAGGGTGTAACCCGCCTCTCGCTCAGTGAACGCTGTGTGTATATATATATATATATATATATATATATATATATATATATATATATATATATATATATATATATACACACAGAAAGCTATATACACGGTAGACTGTGCGTTAATGTAACGCAGAAGGTCTGGAGATGCTACGTTGGTGTAGCTTGTAGGACCTGAACAGGGGAGAGAGGCAGAGTCAAGTGTCACGGGGCCTCTGGGCCGTGTTAATAAGGCTGGTAGCGGATGGGAAAAAACTGTTTTTGTGTCGTGAGGTTTTGGTCCTGATGGACCGCTGCCTCCTGCCAGAAGGAAGTGTCTGAAATATTTTGTGACTGGGGTGTCACAAAATCGGCCACAATCTTCCCTGCACGCCTCAGAGTCCTAGAGGCTTACAGGTCCTGGAGAGATGGAAAATTGCAGCCAATCACCTTCTCTGCAGACCGGATGACACGCTGCAGTCTGCTCTTGTCTTTGGCGGTGGCACCAGCGTACCAGATGGTAATGGAGGAGGTGGTTTAGACACACCTTCTCCTTCAAAGAGTTTTCTTAATTTTCATAACTATGACAATTGTAGATTCACACTAAAGGCATCAAAACTATGAATTAACACATGTGGAATTATATACTTAACAAAAAGGTGTGAAACAACTGAAAATATGTCTTATATTCTAGGTTCTTCAAAGTAGCCACCTTTTGCTTTGATTACTGCTTCGTACACTCTTGGCATTCTCTTAATGAGCTTCAAGAGATAGTCACCTGAAATGGTTTTCCCTTCACAGGTGTCCCCTGTCAGGTTTAATAAGTGGGATGTCTTGCCTCTTATATGGGGTTGGGACCATCAGTTGTGTTGTGCAGAAGTCAAGTGGATACACAGCTTATAGTCCTACTGAATAAACTGTTAGAATTTGTATTATGGCAAGAAAAAAGCAGCTAAGTAAAGAAAAACAAGTGGCCATAATTACTTTAAGAACTGAAGGTCATTCAGTCCGAAAAATTGGGAAAACTTTGAAAGTGTCCCCAAGTGCAGTCGCAAAAACCATCAAGCGCTACAAAGAAACTGGCTCACACGAGGACCGCCCCAGGAAAGGAAGACCAAGAGTCACCTCTGCTGTGGAGGATAAATTCATCCTAGTCACCAGCCTCAGAAATCGCAGGTTGACAGCAGCTCAGATTAGAGACCAGGTCAATGCCACACAGAGTTCTAGCAGCAGACACATCTCTAGAACAACTGTTAGGAGACTGTGTGAATCAGGCCTTCATGGTAAAACAGCTGCTAGGAAACCACTGCTAAGGACAGGCAACAAGTAGAAGAGAATTGTTTGGGCTAAAGAACACAAGGAATGGACATTAGACCAGTGGAAATCTGTGCTTTGGTCTGATGAGTCCAAAGTTGAGATCTTTGGTTCCAACCATCGTGTCTTTGTGCGACGCAGAAAAGGTTTAACAGATGGACTCTATTCAATTCAATTCAATTGTATTTATATAGCGCCAATTCATGAAACATGTCATCTCGAGGCACTTTACAAAGTCAAAATCAATCATATTATACAGATTGGTCAAAAATTTCCTATATAAGGGAACCAGTTGATTGCTTCAAAATCCCGACAAGCAGCATTCACTCCTGGAGAAGCATAGAGCTACAGGGAGAGACGTCTGCATTGTCCATGGCTTTGCAGCAATCCCTCATACTGAGCAAGCATGAAGCGACAGTCGAAAAAAAAAAACCACCCATTAGCGGGAAGGAAAAACCTCCAGCAGAACCGGGCTCAGTATGAACGGTCATCTGCCTCGACCGACTGGGGGTTAAAGAATACAGAGCAGAGACACAACAAGAGAGACAAACATGCACAGAAGCACACATTGATCCAGTAATCTGTTCTACATTAGATAGTAATAGCGGGTGATCTGTCTTCTCTGGATGATGTCACAGTTAACAGAACGTCAGATCAGGTGTACCTACTATGAAGAAAAAAGAGAGAGCAAAAAGTTAAAAGCTGAAATGACAACAGTCATTTCAATGTAATGCAATGCAAAACTGCATTGCATCTACTTTTTTTAGACAAATGCAAGAAAGTAATAAATATTATGACATGCTTAATTGGAAGGGAGTGGGGAGCAGATAGATGGTGCTGCTGTAGAAGGTCGTGAGGATGGGCGGGGACAGGTGGGCTCTCCTCATCCTCCGCAGTAAGTGCAAGCGCTTCTGTTCCCTCTTCTCCAGTGACATGGTGTTCACAAACCAGCTGAGGTTGTGTGTTATGTGCACCCCGAGGAATTTATTGCTGCTGGCCACCTCCACAGCTGAGCTGTTAATGAGAAGTGGAGCATGGCGAGGCCATTTCTTCCTGAAGTCCATGATGATCTCCTTCGTTTTCTCCACGTTCAGGATCAGTCCTGGTCCTGGTCCTGGTCGTTGTTGTCTCTAATCAGGCCCACCACCGTCGTGTCGTCTGCAAACTTCACGATGTGATTGGTGGTGAACCTGGGGACACAGTCGTGTGTCATCAGGGTGAACAGCAGGGGGCTCAGGACGCAGCCCTGAGGAAAGCCCGTGCTGAGGGTGATGACATCAGTGGTTTTCTGTCCGACCCAGACCAACTGAGGTCTGTTGGTGATGAAGTCTAGTAGGCAGTTGCGAACAGGTGTGCTGAAGCCCAGATGTTCCAGTTTTGATGGTGTTGAACGCTGAACTGAAGTCCAGGAACATGCTCAAGGGGGCGGTGCGTGGGTGGGCTTGGAACCCGTTAATAACTGCTTGCAGTTCTAGTTATTATTATTATTACGGGTAATTATTATTCTCCGCTAAAACGCGTTGGGCGGCCCATGCGGATTTGTAACGAACCTATTGAATCAGGTATCCAAGTACAGAATGTGCACCGCTACTCAAACCCAGAAATTCAGACCCCTCAACAACTAGGGGGCGCTATAACAAAGGACAATGCGTTTTGGCCTATAACCACCAAACTACTGGTCCCACACTCAAAAACTTCACATCACTTTGTTTATTGGATGATTCTGCAAAATAAAGGGAATTGGCACACCCTTCGTTTCCCAGCTAGTTTTCACGCTACATGGCTACAAAGGTTAAACCTTTCTTGTTAAACTCCTCCTACATTTTTTATGCAATCCGCGCAAAACTCCACATATAACAGCATAATGGACAAATAAAAAAAGTGAACGCGCCGGATTTTTGAATTTTGACTTTTTCGAAAAGTAACGCTAAAATAAGTGATTGTTAGCTAGCTAGCTCTAAATGTAATTGCTGATTATTCTAAAACCATAACAGATTTTGACATGTCCTTCATAACCCATAGTCCAAATAAGATTTTGCACATGTGACCTGCGTTTGAGGATCGTCCATCACTAGGGGGCGCTGTGATGTCAAGAAATCTACTACGCAAGAATGGCTGATCGGATTTTTACAAAACCTTCTTCATCCCCTTCCAGTCATACCCCTGAACTCAGGTATTAAATATGGTAATTATTAAAACAAGTGGGCGGGGCCTATTTCCAAAAGTGTTAAAACACCTGGAGAATAATAAAAACAATAAAGTAAAGAATAAAAAATGCTTTAAAATCAATTTTTTGATCCCAGATTTTCAGGATGTATTCTGTGAATAAGGTGTAACAATTCTCTCACTGCATGTATTGTTTTTTTTTGAAGTGCTACACTCTGAATTTTTAAAAGTTTGTAAAATGGAGAAATCAATGTATTTTCCACAAATATTGTTCAACCCCCCAAAATATGGCCTCTATTTGTAAAGCACATGCAGAATAAACATGGATTTCAGTTTGGTAAAAATCCAGGCGAGTTTGACCAATTTACAAGACTTTGAAAATAAATGGTACAAGACTATAAAGTTTAATATTTTATTTCTCTGAATCCATTTTTTTAATGACCATAAAAAAAATCCTGTGGTTAGATAAAGCACTCTTTGAGATCCATGAATATTTTCAGAATTTTAGAGCAAACCGTTGATTATTAACAAATTTATGAAGTTTGTGATCAGTTCACAGCTCTCATCATACAGAGGTCTGACTGCAGAGCTTTGAACAGGGCGGTCATTTTGCCCATATTTGGGCACATCACAGGAAGTGACGTCACATCCCGTGTTTTTTCTAAGCGGAGCAGAAACTTGAAGAGGGAGGATAGCTTTTAGGGTTTTCTAAAGAACACATCATTTAAAAAACTTAATTGAATATAAAAAAGATCAAGCAGAAGACAGGAAAGTTATTTAGAAGGCAAAGAAGACAAAATGGAGAGATTTTTGTGATTCAATAGGCAGAACAACCCCTATAGCTTAGGTATGGGGAATGATTAAGAAAATGAAGGGAAATAGACCAGAGAGAACATATCCAGTTCTAAAACATGAAGAAGGAACAGCAGTAACAAATGAAGAAAAACTAGAAGTAATGGCAAGAACATTTGCAAAGATCCATAGTTCAGATAATTTAACAGAAACGGGGAAATTTAGGAGAGAGCAGACAAGAAGGATAAATGATTTTATTTTAGAAGGTGAAACAACTCCAGGAAATGTCATGGATGTTTATTTTTCTATGCAAGAAATGAAGAGAGCGATATTTAGATCAGGATTAACAGCACCAGGAAAAGATCAGATATGCTATATTATGTTAAAAAAACTTAGGGAAACAAGCTGAAGAAAAACTTCTAGGTTTATATAATAAGATTTGGAAAGAAGGAAGATTACCTTCTAATTAGAAGGAAGCAATTATTGTGCCAATTATTAAACCAGGAAAGGATCCAAAAAACCCTTTAAGTTATAGACCAATTGTACTTACTTCATGTTTAGGAAAGATTATGGAGAGAATGATAACAGAAAGGATTACATATTATGTAGAAAGTAAAAGACTGTTGTCTTCATGTCAAATTGGATTCAGAAAAGGAAGTACAATGGATCCAGTTGTGTGTCTGGAATCAGATATTAGAAAAGCTCAGATTAATAGGGAAGTAGTAGTAGCAATATTTTTTGATAATGAGAAAGCATATGACATGGTATGGAAGGATGGGTTGCTTATAAAATTATATAAAATGGGCATAACAGGAAGGGCTTATAATTGGATTGAAGATTTTTTGTTTAATAGTTATACAGGTACAGATGGGAGTAACAAAATCTGATAAATATAAAATTGATAATGGAACTCCACTGGAAAGTATTATCAGTCCTTTATTATTCTCAATTGTAAGTAATGAACAACTGACAACAGCTTAATCGGTAAGTGTATCTGTCGCTGCTCCTGCAGTTAATTAATGAATTATTTCCACCTGTGGCCACGTCACCTGTCAGCGTGTATTCCTTCACTGCCAGTAACTTAGCTGATAAACCAAACAGGGATATCCTCATGATTTGCTATTAGCTCAGGCTAATTTAGCATGATGCACTTTTTCTTTTCTTTTTTTTTTTAACAATGGTCGGAATGTGAAACAGTGTCCCGCATTTTAATGGGTCTGATTCAGAAAAAGTGAAAAAATTCCACCTGAGCCTTTCTGTAACAAAGAAGGCAGAGCTGCATCGGCTGTCAGTCAATAAGCAGGGGACACCTGTGAAGGGAAAACCATTTCAGGTGACTATCTCTTGAAGCTCATTAAGAGAATGCCAAGAGTGTATGAAGCAGTAATCAAAGCAAAAGGTGACTACTTTGAAGAACCTAGAATATAAGACATATTTTCAGTTGTTTCACACTTTTTTGTTAAGTATATAATTCCACATGTTTTAATTCATAGTTTTGATGCCTTTAGTGTGAATCTACAATTGTCATAGTTATGAAAATTAAGAAAACTCTTTGAAGGAGAAGGTGTGTCTAAACCACCTCCTCCATTACCATCTGGTACGCTGGTGCCACCGCCAAAGACAAGAGCAGAGTGCAGCATGTCATACGGTCTGCAGAGAAGGTGATTGGCTGCAATTTTCCATCTCTCCAGGACCTGTAAGCCTCCAGGACTCTGAGGCGTGCAAAAAAGCACAGAAGCACACATTGATCCAGTAATCTGTTCTACATTAGATGGTAATAGCGGGTGATCTGTCTTCTCTGGATGATGTCACAGTTAACAGAACGTCAGATCAGGTGTACCTACTATGAAGAAAAAAGAGAGAGCAAAAAGTTAAAAGATGAAATGACAACAGTCATTTCAATGTAATGCAATGCAAAACTGCATTGCATCTACTTTTTTTAGACAAATGCAAGAAAGTAATAAATACTATGACATGCTTAATTGGAAGGGAGTGGGGAGCAGATAGATGGTGCTGCTGTAGAAGGTCGTGAGGATGGGCGGGGACAGGTGGGCTCTCCTCATCCTCCGCAGTAAGTGCAAGCGCTTCTGTGCCCTCTTCTCCAGTGACATGGTGTTCACAAACCAGCTGAGGTTGTGTGTTATGTGCACCCCGAAGAATTTATTGCTGCTGACCACCTCCACAGCTGAGCTGTTAATGAGAAGTGGAGCATGGCGAGGCCATTTCTTCCTGAAGTCCATGATGATCTCCTTCGTTTTCTCTACGTTCAGGATCAGTCCTGGTCCTGGTCCTGGTCCTGGTCGTTGTCGTCTCTAATCAGGCCCACCACCGTCGTGTCGTCTGCAAACTTCACGATGTGATTGGTGGTTAACCTGGGGACGCAGTCATGAGTCATCAGAGTGAACAGCAGGGGGCTCAGGACGCAGCCCTGAGGAAAGCCCGTGCTGAGGGTGATGACATCAGAGGTTTTCTGTCCGACCCGGACCAACTGAGGGCTGTTGGTGATGAAGTCTAGCAGGCAGTTGCGAAGGGGTGTCCTGAAGCCCAGATGTTTCAGTTTTTCCGCCAGATGCTGTAAGATAATGGTGTTGAACGCTGAACTGAAGTCCAGGAACATGCTCAAGGAGGCGGGGCGTGGGTGGGCTTGGAACCCGTTAATAACTGCTTGCAGTTCTAGTTATTATTATTATTATTATTATTTATTTTTTTTTTTTTATGTTGGCGAGACGCTACCGCGGCGGCCACGGCGAGGTGGCGGCCGCGGCTGCGGCTTGGCGGCGGCGTCTCGCCAACATAAAAAAAAAAAAAAATAATAATAATAAAACTGGCGAGGCTTGGTGAGGCGGCGGCGGCAGCCGCGGCTTGGCGAGGCGGCGGCGGCAGCCGCGGCTTGGCGAGGCAGCAGCTTGGCGAGGCGGCCGCGGCGGCCGCCTCGCCAAGATAGCGCTGCGGGAAGCTTGATGTTCATACCTTCACTGTGTTAGTCATTGTTTGTACTGCCGTTTTTTCCACTTTTCGTTGCGTTCGCCTGTCTGCTAAGCTCAAAACAACCGCGCCTGTCTTGACGGAGAAACCAGAACAGCTGAGCATCTTTACGACAGTGCACTTTTACTTTCGCCCTCTGGGGGGAGCCTCGCTGGAAAATCAACCCAAGTTGCATAGTATACCTTTAATGGCTGCAAAGTCGGTCATATCGCTGGTTCTGTTGCTGGTTGCTACGTGCGTTCTCTATCGGTTTGTCCTACATAAGCGGCAAAAGGGGCGTTGCTCTTGAGGCGGTGACATCACGTGCGCGGTACCCCATTGAGATTCACTGAAACAATGCTGATGTCAGAATCTCACGGAAAACCTGATAGAGTAGAAACTATTGGGTTTAATAGACAACATTTTTGTTACGTAAATCAGGACATTTACTCAGCCTTCATTGAACCAAAGTACTTTGGTGCAATTTAGAGGTAACGGTGCTTGATGATGGGGCAAAAGCTAATGAGGGACTTGAGAACCTTTGGAGTAATTGGATTAACATCCATGCATATGACTTTTCTCGTTGACATAAAGGATACTTAGATGATTTTTTTTGATAGCCTACTTCACCTAATGAGCACGAAACTAGATCCTGATGAAAGCGGTTCTATCCCTCTTGCCCCGCTATGAACCAGTACTGGGTCAGTACTGGGGTTGTAGCAGCCAAGGCAGGGGTTTACCTCAGTGGAAACACAAAAGTGCTCAGTAGGTGCTAGCACCAATTAGGCTCTGGATCTGGTTTGGTGGAGAAAGCCCCATTATTTATTTTTGGTCACAGCAAAATGACTTTGCCAGAAGCAAACACTGTGCGCTTTTTATTTTTTTTAACCTAATATTATTCATTTAATGCCATACTGCTGTCCTTGTTGCTGTCTATCAAATGCTGTGTTCCTGCAGCACTGCATCATACAGCTATGGTGTTCTGAATAACGGCATAGTATTTAGACAGCAGGTTATGAGTTGTAATATATTGTTCATGTTTTGTACAAAGATGTAGTTTAACAATAATGAGCCCCTATGAGCATCCATGGACGTTCCACTCACAAAGCAGTTAAAGTTTACTTGTCTAATAAATAATGAATGAACTAAGAAGCTTTGGTGAGAAAACTAAAGTAAATATGCTGATTGTGCCATTTCTCTACAGTCTTATATTGCATGTAAAGCACACACCCCAGCTAAAGAGCATGATCCTCAATGATCATTTAACTAGGCATCAAATTCAGCTTCCATTCCTCTGTTTCAGTAACTAACAAATAACCTCTGGCTCACCTCTCTTTATTCCCACCTCCATCATCGTGTTGAGTCAGCAGTCAACGTTTCTGCTCACAAAGATGAGCTGACAAAGGTAGCCAAGCTCTTCTCCAGAGACGCTCTGGATTAAGAACTTCACAGTGTTGCTTTAGGGGAAATTTCTTGGGTTGCACTGAATTTATTTATTTTTTATCCAGCCATCAAGATGAGAAGAATTGGATTCACATGACACAAGTTGTTAAGAAAAGGCTTTTCTGAAACATCTGTCAACATCTGGCAGGAGGGTTAAGAGAGGTAACTTAAATGGGTTTGTTGAAATTTACCTAAAAGTAGAACATCAATCTGTTTTAACCACCTTTGTTGGATTTTACTCAATGAAATGCAAGTAAAAGATTTTTTACAACTATAAAATTGAAATAGCTCAACTATAACTTTGACTTAATCCCAGTTAAATACGCTCATATTTTACTGAATGGACATTCATTAAAAAAAAAAAAAAAAAAAAATCGCATGGTATTAACAGTAGTCACTTTTTCAAAAGTACTTAATCCATTTCAATTGAGTCCAACATACAAATCTATATAGTCTAAATACAGCGTATATTACCAAAGCTCTATTGTTCTATATGTAATAAATTAAGATCATTCGATCTTTTAGGATGCTAAAATCGTATCATCTTGGTGGGATGTTTCATGTCAACCATGCGCTGTAAAACTACTCTAAGGGTTCTTGGCAAACTTTTCTGAGGCGTTAAGAATGCATTGGGCTCCATTGTATCATGATAGGTTGTGGAGGGTTTTAAGCAGGCATAGGACTTCAGCAGCAAGGTCATAGTGCTTTATTAATGTGGTGGCCTACCAGCTTGGGTATGGGACCTGCTTGCTACGATGTGGCTTGGGCTTTAAAATATTTTAAGTAGTAGTGAGATGTACTAGCCATGGTTGTAGTGTCCCTTTAATGTGGTGTGGTGTTTTAGGGTGAAGTTTGCTTCCTGACACTGAGGTGCTTCAGGCTGTGGCCAGTGCATTTGAGGCAGATTTCCTGGGATTGCTGGAGTGGGATATCTGGAAAGTGGATCAGGGACATGCAAATATTGTGTAAAAAATGTATTGGGTGATTATTAAGAGCACAGTAATGTGGCGATCCAGCCACGTTTTAATCAGTCATGTCGATCTAAGACTGGTCTTAAGCCTGTTGAAGGGGATCCTTACTGCAGTTTAAAATCTGGCATTTCTACCAGTGTGATGTGGACATAGATCACAAAACATTATATCAATGTGTTAACAGAACAGGAAAAACTATCCCTTTTCTAATGGATCGTTGTTACATGTACTGGTCTTAACGCTCCTCTCATTTTACTTTGTTAGGTACACAATAAAGTTTAACAACATTTCTGAAAGTAACTGAGCAAAAGTGTGACTCAGGTGAATCTGAACCATATCATTGGGTAAATTATAATTTAAGAAACCCATGCAATTGGCAACTGAGAATTTAAATGCTTGTTTTAATTTTGTTAGCTGAAGCAGGAAAATCTGGCTCACACCAGCAAACATTTTTATGTTACACTCAATTCCCCCCCCCCCCCATATAGAATTACTGTTATACCTTAGGCACAAAATAAACAAAAACAAAACTTGGATGTCCACTTAAAGAAGAGGATTTTCAAGCTAAAGCTAGAAGTTGAAAGGGAGAAAGATATGCTTCCCATCTAATTACAATTTTTTGTAGAAGGGAAAAGATGATTCTTATAAAGACTTCTAAAATATGTAGAAACAGTTTCTTAGAAAATTAGGATGACTATTTCAGCCTGCGGGGCTGGTTCTGAGAGTAATCAAAACAGCGGGACAGTGAAAGCAGGATGCTCAGTCCCAGTTATCAATTCAAAGCTGCCAATTTAATTTATCGTTGCTGGTGGTTGTTTGAAGTTACAGGAATACAAGGTAATTGCAGTAGTTTTCTCTGAAAGTGAGCGAGGATTCATTTAATAAGGAGGTGGCAGTCTTGCTGGAGGGGCTGTAATCTGTCTCTGCTGTGATGGGGTTTTATTTTATTTAAAAATTGTTTAACAAGGAATTCCTCAGAAAGATACAAAATATATTTAAGGCAACTACACGACATATTTTGACAAAATAAATAAGTGCAAAACAAACACTTTAAAATTTGGGCGTTTCATTTGTGATATTTCTATATTTAGTTGAAGGTGTAAAACTGATATATAAGCAACTCTGACCTTGAAAGCAATGCTGCACCTTCACATTTAAATGCATTTATATTTAATGCATGCATAAATTAACACAATAAACCATCCAGAGACCTGATTTAGAGATTGTTTGACAAATACAGCAAGAAGCTCCAGCTACAAGAGAACCGACAACCTGTTTAAAGCTGCACTCAGGAAAACAAGCGTTACTGATTAGTAGAGTGTAAACGTGGGCACCAAATTTTGGGCTTTCAACCACATGAATGAACATGGGTAGAACTTTGCACTCTTTGTCATAGTTTGGCGATCGTACGGCTTATATATCAAATTTACGAACCAAAACAAACCAACTAGTAGCCGCAAGAGGCTATAGACGATAATGTTAACTAGGGCGCTCTAGGCTTGTTAAAACTATATGCTGTTCCTTTACCACTTAAAAATGAATTGAAACATTAACTTATACACAACAAAGACTGAACACATGTTTGTATGTTGTTTCGCTGTTTCAGTCACGCGGCAGAGCGTTGCGTGGTGCAGCTCGGTGCGCCCAGACCGCGACAGAACCCTGATATCGGGCTGTCCGTGTAGCTAGTAACAGCTAGCGCTAGCTTACAGGTTTGTTGTCCAGGCATTTTACAACTTTGCTGATGCTGCACATGACCTTTATGTTGCTCTGAAAAATCCGTGACACTCTGTTAGCTTAGCATGTAGCACCTCTACGCCTAATCACCATAATTTTGACAACTTTCAGTGTAACGGCCCGTTACGCTGAAATGTGCTGACAAGAACTTTCCTTTGGATTTGGTGGCTTGTTATCCTAAATTACCCCATTCTTCCTCCCAGGTATGTTCCATATTATTCAGCAGATTGTGGATGCAGTTGTGTAATTGATTAAATGTCAGTTTTTAGTCTTGGGTGCAACTTATAGTCTGGTGCCACTTATGTATGTTTTTTTTTCCTCTTTATGACGCATTTTTTGACTGATGCGACTTATATTCCCAGAACGACTTATAGTCCGAAAAATACGTTACACACAGAGGAGGCTGAATCTCCAAATAAGCCTTGGTTCTACGGACCGCCGTCTGTGTATCCAGTGAGTGTACCCAGGTGAAAATAAGAAAAGTGGCCTAAAACTGCCTGACTGATCTTTTGCAGAAAGAATTTGACCAGAAATAGAAAGCTTCAATGATTACGTCGACAAAGCGGTTTTTCTTCCACTTCCCTGAAGTAGATGGCATTTCCACATGCCTGGTGATTCTTGTGTTTTATTGATAATTCGGCTTTAATTGTGGGCATAAAAGTAAAAGCCTTTAAAGCGGACATTGCGACACGGAAAGGCTGACCGAACAAAATGAATGCTCAGTGGTTATATTTAAACTTAACAGGCAAGTTAAAAGAACACCTGAGAGGAGGAATGGTGTTCTGAAATACTGTTAATATTTAATATTTTTACAGTCTCTGTATATTTTAAAAGAATTACATTCATTCAATCAACTGGCGCAAAAGCAAGGACAAACTCCTCCACTAAGATTTTTAAAAAAAAAACACAGCTTGAGCAGCCATCTGAATTTAAATCTAGAACTGAGAAAATGATGCACGTCGTCTCAGCATGAAAAAGCCACTGCACAGCCCGCAGGATAGAATTACAAACAAACACAGGACAAATGATTACCTTCTGCTGCAAACATGACAACTGTGGAAAATGATTGCAGTAAATTGTATTCCACCGTGGAGCAGCATAATAAATAAAGATGTCTGCTGCTTGTTTGAAGGGCTGCTTCACAAGTCAATACAGCCGATCCGCCCAGCAAACCAGGATTTTAAAATAAATGACGTACGGTTTGAGAAAAGTGAAAGGCCGTGGCCACAGAGGAAGCGGTTGGTCTTCTTGAGTAAGACGGAAAAGGTCACATCAGATCTTGAGAAGTAGATGGTCGGATTCATGAGCAAGAGGCGAGGGCACGGGGAAACGCAAGCGAAAGAGACGCTTAAAAAATGAAAAGGTTTTCTTCTTGTATGTAAATTGATAATAATTTTTGAGACTGAAATCCTCCTTTAACAAGTCATACATCATGTAAAGGTGTACTTCAACTGCTATTCACCACAAATGTAAATGAAAAGAAAGATTAAAATTTTTTATAAAAAACAATTCTATCTCCTGAAAATAAAATCACTGAGTGTTTTAACAAAAGGCCATTTTGATACACAAAAGCCAAGCAGTCTGGTACCAGAGTGCCATGACCTGCCTTTTTTTGTTGTGAGTTTCATTGTGCAACATGAAAATGTCATTGAAAGACCTTTGTAGGCTGCCATGTCGTCAGCTGGAAACAGAACATTTCATTGTGTGACACCTGCAAGATGCCAAATAAATGAAACGAACACAAAAGATGTGCTGGAGTCGTTCAAATACCAGTAACAAGAATAACTGGGTGCAAACACGCAAATCTAATAGAAAGAAAAGAACAAAAAACGGCAAACGTGTCCGTCACTTGAGTGCACAGGTGCAGAAATTAAGCTTAAGCGATAAGGAGGTTCATCGTGGCTCATCGAAAGAAGTTTTCAATTCAAAACTATTTAATTATTGTGTCCTGATTTCTTGTGAATATATATTAGGAAATGTAAATTAATGCTTACAAATCCTCCAGTTAGTCAGGGGTTGGTATAAGATTCTGAGGAGATATTAACCTATAGCCAAAACAATTTGGCTCAACAGTGTTACAATGAAAAAAAAATAGGTATGTACAACACAGAACTACAGCCATCATTGTGTTATTGATGTTAGCAATATCACAACTGCAAAGTACTGCCTTCAGATAATATTTGGAAAGCAGCTTAAATGCAATGCACTGAAACGCTGCTTCCCGATATTATATTTGGGATAAGATGGACTTTCACACTTCTCTATACTAATAAATAACACAAGTCTTGGTGACCAAGATCAGAAAGCTCTGGGAGAGCGGCAGGGACATCGTATTGATGGAAAATGTGGGTTAATCCTAATTAAAGTTGTGTTTTTCTAAAATAGCTCATCTCTGATAAAACAGCATAAATAACATGCTTTAAATTGCACAACATGCAACTCCGACCACCGCTGCTGCTTAAATGATAATCACATACCACTATGACCTTTATCAATATATATCAGTCATTAAGCTCCTTACAAATTGTGACACTAAGTTAAAGTTATCCAATTCCCTGAATTATATTCACACAGCTTTAATCCCTTATTCACCTCGTTGACTCTGTGCCTCTGATAACTGTTTTGGTAAAACTTTGTTTTATTGTTACATTGCCTTAATATTATTCAGGCAATGTATTAAAATGACAAAATTATTTAATAAGGTTCATTTGTAGGTACAAACAAGTTTATATATTGAGAAATAAATACATTAAATTGAAAAATGTTGAGATTTTATTAATAAATTGACATTTATTACTACATTAGAAAAGTACCAAAAATAGGTACCGTTAAGCACCGGTATCGATTCCCAAATACCGAGTATCAATACTGTACCAGTTCAAATGTGAAAGTTACCCATCCCTAGATATAAATTGAGTAAATTTAAAACCTTATAAAGAGTAAATGTAAACTTTTAGTATTTGTGTGAAGCTAATGCATTAAAGAATATTTTTCAAGTGGAACCACTTTTGTAAATGTCACTATGACTTATAGGTGATTAAAGAAATAAATAGAATCTAATTTTTGAGCCTCACCTCAATATTTTTCAAAATAAACACAGCAAACCTACATGAAAAGCCTTTTGAAAATATAGGAGAAGCCTCAGACTTTGTACATCCACATCTTGACTATAACAGCAGACAATCTGGACCAAATCAGCAAAGGCTTTTTTGTTTCACATAGGTTTTAGTAGGCAGTACGCCAGGCGGACCTGTGATTCTGTCACAATTAGGGACGTGTTTTAGAAACATTAAAGTCTCCTTCTTGGAAACAAAGTTTCTGACCTACTCCTAAAGCATGAAAAATGGGCATGGCTCTGCTCACACCAGTACTGGTATGAGCGGGCTTAAGAGGTTAAAAGTATTAAAAGTATTTTTAAATAAATAAATAAAAACTTCAATATGAAAATATTTTATGCAATTGTTAACTTTTCTATTGTATTTTCAACCAGAGAACGTTTCTTCAACTCCTTCAACTCCTTTAAACTCCTTTAAAGTGCCTTGAGATGACATGTTTCATGAAATGGCGCTATATAAATAAAATTGAATAGAATCTGAATTGAATTAACTTTAAGCCCCACAGAAAAATATTACTGTCTCTGATTAAAGTTTTTGGATTGTTCTGTAATTACTTTATTTATTAAAGGAGTTTTTTTTAACTCTGCACATTTCTCTCTCTGCATGAAAATCTTTTTTTTTTTTTTACGCCTGCAGTGTGTTTAGTTAACGGAAGACTAGGCAAACAAAGTGGACACTTTGTCAGAAAGCCTTTGCTGTTCTTTAACAAAGTCCTACAAAGAGCTGAACTGATTCCTCTTTGAACAACAAACATATTATACTGTAAGGACCTCAGAGAATACTACAAAGACAGAGACAAAAAGAGCTCAGCTCTGCAAGCAAAGACTCTCCCAGCAGACTCTTAAACTTTATCTCCTCAGCAAACAAGGCTGAGAACAAACGAGCAAAAAGGATCAGACACGGACTGTTGTCCCTTTCTTGGCTCGGCATCACACTGACCCATCTGTCTTTAAGAGTCCTTGGACGCCACTACGGGTTTCTGAGGGGCTCAGAAAGGGTACAAGAGGCTTTAATTACCGCAGCCACCACTTCTCCAAACTACCGTTCTGTATGTCCGGCAATGTGAAAAAGATGTGTGGTTTGAAGAGGTCTTGTGGGGTACAGAAAAATGTGGAGGGCCATAAAGTTCTTGATGCAAGTCCTTGAAACACTTTTCCACTCTGACTTGACTTATATAAACTTTATCCTTTCGTGTACATCTGCTGTTCACAAGGGTCGTATGTGTTTAAACCACAAAAGCCAACGCAGAACACCCTGTTCCTCATGTGAGGCTAAAGTTTTTTTTGACGTTCTTGCTTGAATGGCAGCCAATGACTGCAAAGGATTGTTGTTGTGTTTTGTACACCACCTAATTGATGCAGAAATATGTGACGATTTGCGCTAAATAAATTCTGACAGGATTGATGTACTGAAATAACGTACCTATAAAGGTTTTATAAAGCATTTATACAGGTGTTCCCAAAGAATTTTTTTGTACAAAAACATTAGGACATAGATGCATTAAGACACATTGTTGCAGCGTATGTGTAAATAACTGAAACGCATGGTAAGATACACTCATTACAGCACACTGAAACGTTTTTCTACTTTACAAAGTGTGTGAAAAGCTGTAGCGGACGTCCCTCCCTCGCTGAATAGCAATTTGTTATATACAGTCGGGGTGAAAAAAAAACCTGATGACAAAAAAAAATAAAAAATCTGAAGAAGCTGAGGTTGGAGAGAAAAGGACAAGAGAAGCTCGAAGAAAGGTAAAATTAGATTAGGAGGGCGAGTGTGACCTTCCCTACCCTGCAGGAGATCCTTGGTGATGACAGAGATCCTCCGGCTGCCTGGGTCATGTGACATAATAATTCAGTCAGAGGGGAGGGGAGGTGGGGGGGTTGTTTGGGGACCGGGGCTGTCGTTCTGATATGAGGCCAGTTTGAAGCATTCAGATGCTGTGTTCTGATTAATTTTTCACAAATGACCTTTAGTGCTTATTGCTGCTGCCGTCTTTTTAGAATGACGCGGACAGATTCATGTGTCAGCGAGACAATAAGTGGCTTTTCAAAGCCGTGCCGTGTTCAGTTGGTCGGCCAACAACTGAACGAGTCGGTGTCACGACTGAAGTTAACTTCAGGCACCTTTCTGGAGCGAGTGTGACTTACTGCAGTCTCAATACAGACGTATAAACTATATGTACCGTCTAAAGTCACCTGGGGCAGTAATTTTATTGCAATTTTAACTATATCAACTTTAATCGACGGATGAAGCCACAACAGGCACATAAATAATAACCATTTTGAATTCCTACTTTCCGTTTATGTTTTATTTGCAATTATAGCTGTACACACCTTTGTATTTTCTGGGTTTTTTCTCTATAGAAGGCAATCGTGGCACCATGCCTCTGTGTTTAGCCATATCTCCGTCCAAGAAGGAACCATTGATGGAGTCATTGTTGCCACTGCCATTATGTACTGGATTAAAAAAAATAACGCAAATTAATCGTATAGGGTAGTTCACTGCTATTGTTTTCATCCGGGTTTTTCGCGCCTGCGCGCCGGACTGGAAGGCAGAAGGCGAGTACAGCGGCAGACGCAAACAGAGCAAACAACGACTTCTCGACGTATTTTTCTCGACTACCTCCCGATCAGGAATCGGACGGTCGGTTGAAAATCAAACATGTTTGAAATTCAGTCGGCCGTCGTGAGGTTTTCGTGAGCGCATCCTGCTGTTCAAGCAGAGCTACGAGGGGGCGCTTTCGTCCCCGAAGCGACCTCCGCCCGGCCCGGGACCCACGGGGCCCGGACGTCGGCTCGCCGGGGGGGGAGGGCGAGCATTCCGGTCCGCGCGACGCGCTGGCCGTCTGTTTCCGTACGCCTCCGCTCGCGGGGGATGGGGTGGGTGCGGGCCGGGCGGTCTGCTGTGCCGCCGGGGCGTCTCGTCTTTCCTCTCTCCCCTCCGTTCCCCCCGACGCCCGGTGCCTCCTGTGCACCGGCGGGTACTACCCAACTCTCCCCCCTCTTCCGGAGGGGGCACGATGTACAGTGTGAGCACTCCGGTCGCGTCCGAGCGTTGCGCCGTACAGTGTGAGAACACAGATCGTGATCGGTGAACTTTTAAACCCCGCGGTTCCATCACACAGTTTGAGATGTATATAAGTACCACGACTGAAAAACTCGTACAGTGTATGCCTGGCTTTACTCACCCGTTTTGTCACGGTGTTTGGCGAGAACAGTCCTGCTTTTGCCTACCGGCGTAACCTGGAAGTAGCGCGGACGTCACTTTACTGTTGTAAAGTGTTGATATTGAGGGGAGTGTTCATTTATTTTCATTGTTTCCCCTACATTACTGTGTGCCACATATGCCACAACGACATGTTAAAACGTCTGAAGGCATGAAATGTGAATAAGAGTTTTTGAACTTTAATGTATCTAATGCTGATTATTCATTGAATCATTTGAATTTAAATATTTAAAATACTTTCACAGCAAAAATTATATGCGATTAATTTAGATTAATTAATTACAGAGTATGTAATTAATTAGATTAATTTTTTTAATCGATTGACAGCCCTAATATATATATTCACGGCCCAGTGCATTTGTGTTTAGCCATGTCTCTTTCCTAGATGACCCTGATAGGTAAGCCATTGCTGCCATTACCTCTTTGCCCATAACTTGTCTTCAGCAGTGTGTTTGTCCTGGAATGAGCTATTGATGGACTTGTAGCTATACGTGACCACTGACACAGCTATTCACTTAGTGTAATCTCTTTGTAATTCTTTTTATGTTAATAAAAATCTTTTTTTTTTATATAAGAATTATTATTTTAAAAACTGTATGGAAAGTATTTGTGTACCAATCATTCTGTATTTACTTGTGTTTATTATCTGGATAAGGGCCAATGACGGAGACAGGAAATTATCAACAGACTGTATTGTAATTGGATTAAAATGTCAAAACAAATAAGGAAAAAAAAAAAAACATAAGCAGGAAGATGACGCATTTCAACTTAAAGAAATCCCCTTTCCGGCTAATGGGAGTCATCATAGCAGAATTCATCAAAATAAACGTATTGCTTTGTAGGTTGTCCTGGTGGAAAAAGATACACAATTATAAATTAATGGCTCTTTTGAAAAAGATCTTGAGATCCTTTACCATCAGTCCACATCTTGCTTTCGATTTTGTCTCTAAAGACAGAAGATAAGTCAGAGATCTGAGACGGAGAAATGGTGCAAACACCAAAATGCAGATTGAAATCTGCTCCACAGCCTGTATAGGAGAAAGTACACTTCACACCCCTGAAAGGGTAAAAAAATATTAAAATAAAAACAAGCAAACTGGAAGCAAAGTTGGAACGTCACCTTCGTGCCAAACTGCTCCAGGATGAAGTACAAGAAGAAGAAAAGAGGTAGCGGAGTCTCACGCCACATTCTCACGAGTCCTCTCCTGTTCCCATCAACACCTTAACAACACATGCAAGCTGTTCACCTGCAGCCTCTGGCAGAGTGACTCAGACCAAGAGGATACTTTAACAGAGAACAGGAAAAAAGACCAAAACCGGCATATAGAGCTGATCTGGTTTCTTAGCTAATAAAGACAAATGTGACAAGAGTTCACACGGACTATGGGAAACAATCTTTTTATAATTACGATAGATCTCCTTTAAGAGAAGTTATTATGGAGATATGTTTTATGTTACTGCTGCATCTGAGCCCGACTCCGATAGAAATGGATTATTTGTGAAAAAAATTTGATATTGGTGGTTAAATTGGGGCAATCTGTTGCTTCAGGCCCACAGGGTGAGGAGGGGTTTTCTGGTGCAAATCGCCCTCAGCTATACCGTCTAAACTGAAACTATCAGAGTGAGACCAAAGATGATTATTGAGGCTTTCCCACAGAATCTATAGAGCTGTTGCAACTTCAACTCAGACGCATCCCCTTCGGCAATTTTTTTATTTAACCAGTCAAGAGAGCCGTATTTCTACATTCGCAGATACCTTCTGTGGTTGTTTGATGCTCAGCTTGCAGCAAATCTATGTTTCATTTCGACTTTGATTTGACTTTACAAAACTGGCCTTATTCAGCGTAATGGGAACACGAAGAAAATAACTTCAGTCACAGCAGTATTTAGTGCGTCTGTACCTTCTTATCATATCCCAATGTAAAGAAATTCCAGAACAGGTGAGATGCAAACAGCTGAGTCCCTTAGTCTGGAAGAGGTAAGGCTCCAGTGAACCACAGCGAGAGCCTTTATCCATAAATGGAGACAACATCGAACAAAGGCCTACCAGTGACTCTACCAGTGATCCTGGATCATCAACTAAAGCACCGAAAGGCTTTGCTTGTCTCCGCCACTGTGACACTTGCAACTAAAACGTCCATGGTGGGGATCAGACACAAACGTCTATGCGTGTTCAGTGGGATCTTTACGTGGGTTGGCAGGGACACGCCTTAGAAAGGAGTCTGAGGACGCTACTAACAGCAAGAACAAAGCTGATATTCGCCTTAGCGTGAACGCATCACCGGACGCTGCCATGTTTGTATCCGGCATGCGCTTCACTCCCACAAATAACAACAGAGAGAGGCGAAGCTACAAGGCCATCATTTCAGAAAAGATGCAACTCGCATGTAAGCACGGAAACAAGGAACCGGCGTTTAGAAATGTATCCGCTCAGACACCCGGTCTCCCATTGAGACCGTCATTGTTTACGGTCTCCCAAAAGGCCGGACTGGTGTGGACGCAAAGCCTAAACACGGCAAAATACTTCTACCATTAATGAATGAAATCATTATTTGAAAACTGCCTTTTTTGTTTATTCAGGTTATCTTTGTCTGATATTAAAATCCTGACTGATGATCTGAAAAATGCAAGTGAAAAAAAATTCAAATAGAAAACACTTTGTATCAAACATAAACAGTTTTTAATGTCTTTATAGTGAGCTGATCTTAGTATAAGCTCATCAATAAATCAACCCAATTGTTCACTTAATATTTTAGATAAAATATCAAAACCACATTTAATGCGTTGGATTTTCTGTGGTCTTAAGTATTTATGGTGCTTTCTTTAATCCCATTCAAACAAACTTTTGGTTCATTAGATAAAAGTTTTTGGACTGAAAATTGCCAAACTGGTCGAAGTTCATAGAAAAAAAAAAATGTGGAAGAGAAAAGGTTTTCATGTTTAGGATCTAAACCTCTTCCACGTTTAAACACAAAAAAGCTATCACGCAATAGAATGTGTTATGGGTCAATGTTTTTAAAGATTTCACAATGACGTCAAGCTCCCATCTATGCACGAGGCAAAGCCTGATTAATGCATCTACGCAAGACAATAAAAAATGCATAGGTGTACGTTATCAACCCCAACTTCAAAGGCTTACATCAAAGCTTGCTCTTGTGGAGTTGTTTTAGGATTTTAGGAAGATGCTATCAGTCAGTAACGGCCAAAAAGACTAGAGTGCAACTTAATGTTTCTGCCTTTAAGTTTTCTAGCCTCGTGTGACAATCCAAGAAATGCACCTTTGGGTAATTTTGTCAAACCTTGTTTAGAGACGCACAGGACAAGAGAAACATACATCAATCCCACCGCTGCCACTCAGAGGCTCTTTTGACTCAAAACGGCGTCAGCTGCAACAGTAAGCTCTTCTGCTCCGCAGCCTATCTGTACTAAATTAGAAAAAGAGACCTCACTTCAAAAGAAATCTCCGAGCATCGAAACGAACTGACCTTTTCAGGGGAAAAGAAAGTCAAATCAGAGCTCAACAGAAGGAAACGGGGGAGCGTTTGCTCAGGGCCGTCCTCTCTTTTACCTCTTATATGCCCGTCTGAGCTCAAACTGAAACAAATGGCGGGGAAAGAAAGGGCTTTGTTGCTGCAGCGGCGACTGACATCCAGGTTTGCTTTACAGCTCTGCCAGTTAAAACGGATCTTAAGTGAAGTCACGGTGGATCTGGGAGGAGAGAAGAAGACCTGCTGGAGCATCGGTCAACCTTGTGACATCTACCGTCAACTAAAAACAACCGATGTTGGAGACTAAAAGCAGTGTTTCTAATAAAGTAAAATGACCCAGAGGTAAGTGAAAGCAGCTCTTTAAAGGCATACTATGCAAC
The DNA here is from genome assembly GCA_037039145.1 of Fundulus diaphanus. Taxonomy (NCBI): domain Eukaryota; kingdom Metazoa; phylum Chordata; class Actinopteri; order Cyprinodontiformes; family Fundulidae; genus Fundulus; species Fundulus diaphanus. The sequence goes on along the minus strand of CM073125.1, from coordinate 52,756,997 downwards.
ATTTTTCAGTTAATTAATGTGTTCCATACAGTTTTGGATGATTAAATGAGTCATTTCAGGTTGAACAAAGGTTTTCTTGGCCGCCCTGGTGGTCTGTGGGGGAAATACCGCACTTGCAATTGCAGGAGCCCTCGGCCCGCGCCCACAGGCTCAGAATCTCGTGCAAGATCGCAAGAGTCGGTTTTGCTTTACGGCGAGAACTGCTACACGCCCCCAGTGAAACGCATGCTCGTTGCTAGCGCAGTGGCGATATCTGTGCAGTTATCATGGCGGAACCAACGATAAAACAGCGAAAGCCCATGTCGGGGCAGGCAAGAAAGAGGAAAAGGGCTCTGGACAGAAAGAGGAGTCGTACACGGGTGAACATCGGGCAAGCTTTTTCCGAATGGTGAGAGCTAAAAGAAAGAGGAGGCTGCAAGGCTGACGCGGACCTCGCATTTCTGCTGATGCGATTGTAAGTAACATTGTAGGGTTTCCCTCCTCCCCTCCGCCCCCCCCCCCCCGGTCGTCCAGTAAGCAAATTCCTAGGGGAAACACTGCATTGGAATGGTTTCTCTCTCTCTGTGTACTTTCACTGTGTTAGTCATTGTTTGTACTGCCGTTTTTTCGACTTTTGTATTCGTTGCGTTCGCCTGTCTGCTAAGCTCAAAACAACCGCGCCTGGCTTGACGGAGAAACCAGTACAACAGCTGAGCATCTTTACGACAGTGCACTTTTATTTTCGCCCTCTGGGGGGAGCCCTGCTGGAAAATCAACCCCGGTTGCATAGTATACCTTTAAATTATCTGAATATGAAATAAAGCCACCTCAGTTCCATATTTATTATGTGACCTTGCACAGAGCCCTTGACTGTCCCTTTAATTGGAAAAAGTGAAATTTAAACCCAAATTTACTCGTTTAAGGCATTGTTTAAAGATACATGTGGATGTGATTTATTTTACTTTGCCTTTACAAACATCCACAACAAGGGCTTTTCAGATTAACTGATCAGGCCTGACTTCTTAACAGAAGCAGCTTTAATGCCAATGCAATAAAATTACAGCCCCAGGTGACTTTAGACGGTACAGAAAGAAAATGACAGAGTTCAGGTATCCAGACTCCTGACCTGATGGGTGACAAAGAGCAATCAGAGGACTCGTACAGGCAACTGTGTTGTGCTGCATGAAACCGGGATGGGAACGGATAGTTCTCGCCTGTGTGGCTCTAAGGCTGCTGACTTTGATTTCCACTGACTAGCCCCTCTCCTGTCGAACAGATTCCAGGAAGCGGGCGCACACTCGGCTTTGAAGAACACGCTGGCTCCCTGAGTCGCAGCGGCAATCAACAAGAAGAGAAAGGAGTGCCAGCATCCAGCAAATTGTGTGCAAGAAGACCTTTACTCAAATAAACATGTGAATACATCCCACACAAAGAAATAACATGTTAGAGCTTTGTTTCCATTAATGCAGCACCCCCCCCCCCCCCCCTATTGTTGTGTTTTTCCCTCACAGTTGATTTAAGCATAGCATCAACTCTGGACTGGCTGGATACAGGGAAATGCTTACTGGTGCCAGGAGCCGCTGAGCAGAGGATGAAGACAATGTGGGAGTCTCATCTCCACCAACCTCACAACCTTCACCAGCAAAAAACAGCCACGTATGTGGGTGGTTGAGTCCTCCAGTTTCACTTCAATTAATCCTTTTAATACAAAAAATATCCTTTAAATATGAGTTCAACAGACAAAAGCCCCTTTCACAAACTACTGGATCAGCTCTTTTCACACTTAACCTGGCAACGGTGGAATGGATGTACCCAATACCACCAGCAGGTGGCAGCAATGCAAGGGCTGTAACTTTAACTGATCAACCTTTAAAGAAGAGCTTCAGCTGGAAATTATGTCTGCGTTATTATCTTTGGCCCTGAAGAGGAACCAACTAGTCAGCAGCAGCTTCAGTTATTATAGATACAAATTAGTGATCAGGCCCAAAATCTGGGTGTAGTGATGGACTCAGACCTGAACCTTCAAGGACACACAAAGTCAGCCTTCTACCACTTTGAAGAACATTTCCAGGATTAAAGGACTGAATTCCCAACAAAATCTGGAGAATCTCATCCATGCGTTTATCTTTAGTCGCATTGATTACTGCAACGGTGTCTTCACAGGTCTGCCCAAAAAAAAAAAAAAATCAACCAGACAACTGCAGCTGATCACGTTCTCACTAAAATTAGGAAGATAGAGAGCATCACCCCAGTTCTAAAGTCCTTACACTGGCTCCCTGTAGCTCAGAGAATAGACTTTAACACTTCTGTTAGTTTATAAATCACTGAACGGCTTAGCTCCAAAATACATTAAAAACCTGTTGTTGCTGCATCAACCCTCCAGACCACTCAGATATTCTGGTACTGGGTCTACTCTGCACACCCAGTGCCAGAACCAGACATGGAGAAGCAGCATTTACTTCTTATGCTACACAAATCTGGAACAAACTTCCAGAAAACTGCAAAACAGCCAAAAACACTGAGTTCCTTTAAATCCAGACTGAAACCCCACCTGTTTAGTTGCTTTCAGTCTTAATAACAGGAACACTGACCAACAGATTTGATGTGTATTGATGTTTTCACCTGATATAATTTAATGTTTGTTACTGGTCTCACAACTAGGGACTCTTTCGATATTTTTATGATGTTTTTATGTTTCCATGATGTAGACCTCTTGCTGCTGAAATGTGTTACACAAATAAACTTGACTTGACTGTCAAACAGCTGATTAGCCACAACAAAGAGTGGCTCCAGGACCGGTGGTTCTTGCAGACATCAGTGGAAGAGCTAAACGAAGACTATGAACATCTTGCATAATCACGCACATGTGTGCCTTACCCAGGAATGTAACGGCTTTATTCACACTGGAGCGGTCCCACTAAATTACCAGGAGTGATACTAGGTTTTGAACCGTTAAATTGCCGGGTATTACCCAATAAATCAGTTCTGGCTTTATTCACATATAACCCTGATTCAGTAACATATTGGGTAAGGTTGTAAGTGTAAAGGGGGCTTAAATCACCTAAAAATACTGAACAAATCACTCATTTCATTTATTTGAGACAAACAGAAGATAACAGTTCTAAAAAAAAAAGTCCTGCAATTAATAAAGAGGCAATGAAAGCGCATAGAATCACCCAGAACGTTCTGTTTCCATCATGCTCTCTGGTTGGTAATTGGTTAGTTGTGGTCTAGTGGTTAGGGAGCTGGGAGTTTGTGTCTTGGAGAGGCAGCAAAGGTTGCCGGTTCGAAACTCAGTTTGTCACTCTGGGTCCCTGGGCAAGATTCTTGACCACAGATTGATCCCTGTGAACCACTCAGTGGCGTCAGCACACTGCTCCCTAAGGAATGGGTTAAACACAGACACAAATTTCCCCTCTGTTGGACTATGAAAGGGAAATATTATTATTATTTCTTACTCTATTTAACTTTTCCCCTACTGTTGGAAAAGACCGTGCAAACTATGCATCAAAACATGTGGCTTGATGAGGAATTGCGTGGAATCAAATAATATTTTCAGATTGTTCCTCATATTATGTTTTTTTAAGGCCGCTCAGCCATCTTTATTGCAGTTACTGCGATTGATCCACCAGGGGGTGCACAGTTAAACCAGAAAGTTTGATCGCTTTATGACGGCAGTTATCTGTACTTGTTGGCCCAGCCCCACGCTCACATCCCACACAGAAAGAAAAAAGAAGAAGAAAAACACAGCCACTAATCTACTGAGGTCTACCCATCCAGTTAACAGCTGATTTTGTCAGATTGAATCCAAATTAAGGTCACAGTAAGGATGGTTTGCAATCAAGTACATTATTCTCTTAATAGCGGTGTCGGAGCAAGTATTCAGCCTGACGAAGTAATCTGATATATGTACATGTACACATTTAGTTGTGTGGCTCTGTGCATTGCAGCTGGATTTTATTTTTGCTCTTTTCAGCCACTCAACCAGATCTATGCTGGACATTTTTATTTAGTCTGTTTTAGTGCAGATCATTTAAACTACCAATGGGATGTGAGAGACAGCACTGTTAAGTCAAAGCTGTTTTTTTAATGCTTTAAATGGATTTATTCTGGTGTAGGACCCAAAGGTCCAGAAAAAAAAAAACTTCTTCCTGAAGTGTAAACTCATCCTTCTGCGGTTGCAATAAAGATCAAATCAGAACAGGTTTATGTCAGGCACCATCCATCAAACATGTACAACATAACGTCCAGAGAAAGAAACTGCAATGGTTCACCTAATAAGGCAGAAATTGGGGTGAATAAATAATCAGAGTAGCTTAACACACTATATATCGGACAACAGAACATGTAGCTCTAAAACACCTATTTTATCAGAAATAATGACATCTTCACAGATGTGGAAGACATTCATGTCATTTGTATTAATGCACCTCTGCAGCATTACGGATGATGGCCTGTGAGCTGTGTGCCTCAAAAAAAGATGAATGATCCTGCTCCACTTTAGCCTGGAGCCAGCAGAGGCCATCCTTTCTGAAATCAAATCCGACTGGTCCAACCAGAGGATGCTTTTCCTCAGGCTAAGATAAGAAGAGGACATTTGGATAAAAACATACTTTTACCTTTTCAGGTTCTTAGAGATGAGAACTGGCAACAAATCTTTAAAGGGGTTGTTGGATATTGGGTATATTTTGAAGCCTGATTACACCTCGTCACAGAATTTTGATTTATTTGAGCCGGGACAAGACAAGACATAAATATAGTGCTATTTTTAAAATAAACCCTTGTCCTGTCTGTAGGCCTTGTCCTGTACCATTACTCTGTTCATCTTTTAACAATAAAAATTTGATCTCTTTTTAAAGCAGCCACCCAGAAATGTGTTGCTTCATAGCAAAAAAAAATGAATAAATAAAAGAAATACTGATCCAAACCTCAGATGTTTAGTCTTTTTTTCTTACATCTTTCTGCTCTGTCAGCTGTGGTGGAGAACTGCTCACCAGGGCAGTGGATCTCATTGGGGGAGCTCAGACAACAGCACAGTTAATGGGCTGTCCATGTCCATTAAGCTAATATTTAAACAGATAGTGTTAGCTTATGTTATCCAGGAAATTTACTACTTCACTTCTGGAGATCCGGGAACTTTACAGACCTTTTTAAAGTATCCCTTAAACATCAGTGTTGTAGCGTCAGCTTGTAGCGTTAGCTTATAGCTTTAGCTTGTAGCGTTAGCTTGTAGCATGTGGCATCTTTGTGCACTGTGGTTTTTTCCTGTCTGTCTGCTTCATAGGTAAAGTGCCTCAACGCTGTTTTGTTTGCCGTCGGCTTAAAAGGGTTGCATATGTTGTTTGTTTTTTTGTGGATGTACGGTACTCGACATGTCAGCAGAGTTTAAAACTTCCAGCAACAGCAGCTCATTGTTTTTGAAACAAAAAAAAAAACTAATCAGGAGATTCCTGCTTTACATTAAAAAGCCCAAAGTAGTGATACGTGAGAACGGATTTTGTGTAAAAGCTGGACTGATGCACGCCTAATTAAAATAAGTGTTTCCTGCAGATAATGTCAAGCTTTGCAATTAGACCAACAAGCGGAAGAAGGGCCCCGACTTAAAATTGATCTGCAAATTGGTGTACAGCTGTGTTAAAGGGGAAGGGTAAAAAATCCACATAGTTCGCATCAGCTCCATTTTCTAATGACAACAGGGGCTGGACAGCCACAAACACCCTGACTTTTCTACTAAGGACAAACCTTTGTACAATCAACTCAAAATAAAAACTTATTACATTACATTTCAGCTGCCTAAGATTTAGGGTTAAAAGAAAACACTGGGCAGTGAATGGTGCCTGTTACAGGTTAATGATTAGGCATCACCGTTGGTTCCTGAATCTGCCGTTATTTAAAAACCAGGCAAGTTGGTTTGAAAAAAAGAATGTCAAAAATAAATCCAAAGATATTTACTTTACACAGACCACAATCTGGTGCTCTTTTCATCGCCCTCTTTCAAATATACCACTTGTTCTTTTACTCCATCCTCTAATTAATTTGCTGGTCTCTGGTGTCAAGGGGAAAATACAAGCAGGACTCTTCCAAGTGCTCTGGACTTGTGGGATCACCTGAAAGTAATCAGCCACAAAAGGCTCACTGAAGTCGCTCGATACTTCTAAAGAGACGCCTTCTGCCTGGTCCACTTGGCTGAACCAGCTAATCAGCTAAATACCGTCCTCGAAGAGGGATGAAAGGCGGCTTTTATATTACAATCAAACAAACAACCTTCTGAGGACACATCTGTTTCTTTTTCTTAAAGAGCGATTTGGCGAAAGTGAAGAAGGAGACAGTTAAAAGCAGGCGCAGATCTTAAAAGCCTCACGACTTTAAAACTTTATAGTGTTCATCACAGACAATCAACTTTATTTGCAGGGTTGGCTTCCTTTAAAGAGTCAATCAGCATGCTGGTTGTGTTTGCTCCGATTTGGCTCAAATAAACCGAGCGGAAAAAAGTAAAACAGAAATAAAAAAAAAAACAGCTTCAGAAGTAACAAACGAAAAAAGACAGACTGAATATTCCTGACTGAAATACGGCAGTTTCTACAGGAGTCATTGAAAACGATTAAGGTTACAAATAGTTTTACTAGGAGAACTAACTGATAAATGACACTTTTGTTCTCAGACTGGTCAAAAAGTCTGTTATACATGTCTTGTTAGGTGTTATATGCAGCTCAGAGAGGCTGTTGGTTTAGGTCATGGAACGAAACATTTATTCTTTTTCTTTTCTTTTTTTTATTATTTGAATGATTTTTGATCCTTCAAATAATTAATCACTGATTTTAAGAAGCAAAAAGAAAAGTTTCAGCTACAACCCTGGGAATCACTAGTTAAAAAAAGAAGAAGGTAATCCTCTTACATGTGATGCAGACCAGAAAAGTGCGAAGCAGAAGATCGACGGGCTTCTCCCATCTCTCCGGCACGCGGGCCAACACCGACGGTATGATGATTTCTGCAGGAACGTAGAACTGCAGGGCGAAGGTTATTAGGATGCCGAAACAGTACAGGAGTTTTACGGCCTGGTACGTCCTGCAAGCAGAGAAAAGAAGCACAGATATTAGCAGAAATCCTCCATTTTCCACCAAAATGATAACACGGAAAACCCAGATTTCTAAAGACTCTCTGATGTGTCGTTTTCATATACAAACATCAGACATCGCTTGGTGTCTGCTCACTGTTTCAGCCAGATGCTGCTAATTACAGTCTTTGAGTTTTAAACCTCATTGAACAGCCAATCTATTCTACTGAAAGGCAACATCAGTCCGGTCACAAAAGGCACTTCAATGGGCGTCGCTCTCCTGCAGCTGTGATGATAGCAACAAGTAATGCGTAAACAAATCCAGTCTGAGACTTCGGTTCCACTGTCGCGCTTCCATCAGAGGGAATCAGGATGACGGCCACTGTGAAAACCGTAGAAAAATGACACCTTTGTCTGTGAAATGCTGATTATCCTGCTAACTTTATTCCTAATTACCAAGGGTTTCTCATTAACTCTGTGGAAAAGAAAAGTTCAAAGTAAAAAAAGAAAAAAAAAAAGTTGGTTTTATAACAGAGAAAGCTTCTACGCTGCCAGGCATGTCAGGATGATTTACTCCTCTAGCCGGGAGGAAGGATTTCACACTCAACTGTTCAGAGGTCTGTCCGAGGTTAATATCGCACCAGCTTGTCCAAACTGCTGATACAACACGACTAAAACTGTTTGTTTTAGTTTCTTTCTATTTAAAGGCATATCACCAAAAGCAGAAAAATATGAGTTTTCAGACTTAACCATGGTCAGCATCCCCAAAGGAAGGATATTTCACATCATCTTTGGCTGAAGTTGAGCATCACTGATTTAAAACCTCTCCCTCTCCTAGTTGGACGGGTTTAATCAGAAGTATGAGATGTTGCAGATAAAAATAGTTTCTTTGTGGCTCAACCCTCTAACTCCTCATTACCATTGCTGATGAAGGAAACCCGAAGACTGCAAAACCAGGCAGAGCAGCTACAGAGAAAACTCTCCACCAATCCGGTGCTGAGGAAACAAGCTCTCTGCAGCTGGGTGAGCACTGACATTCTGCTTTCTTTTTTCCTACAATCCTTACTTTTTCCCCACTCTAATAAGTTTAGGAGTCGATTTTGTCCCATTTTAAACTAGAAACATTAAACTGAAAGGACAGAGATGGACAGTAAAAACGGATGTATGGACAGATAGATGGAATGGGGCAACTGGACGGATGGATAAATGAAAAGGACCGACTAATAAATGCATTCTGTAACTCGATAAATGGATAACAAAAACCCAGATCTCTACTATTTAATCAGCAAAACAGTAAATAAAATCAAACATTTTCTCATACTAACCCAAAACCTGGAAAATACTTTGGTCTAATTAGACGATTACAGATGGTGTGAAAATCCTGTTTTCAAAACTATTTTAATTGAGAGATTTTTTGGAACAATACATCAGTTCACTATTTAATAAAGGCTATCAAACAACAAGGTTGCATTCGTGAAAATTGTGCAATTAATGAATTCCCTATGGGAGTTTTCTTCTGATTTATTTGTGTTTTAGCTAATCAAGGTAACATCAGCTCTGTATAATATGCCTTCTGGCTGAAGCCTCTGTAGGCTCAGTTAGCTGAAGATAAGCTAAGTCTTCTCTGACCCCCATAAGATGTTCCTTTACAACAAAAATTTATCCCTGGATGTATAAGTAGCCTGTAATCATAGATTTAAAGCTAGCTCAGCCAGTTTCCTTGTGCATAATAAAATTAAAAAAAACTTGTTCTTGGCAGCAAATATTTTGAGCAAAATAAAACCATTTTACCTGCAATTGTAACTACATTCTGCTCCTCTTATTGTGCTGTTTCTCGGCACAGCAAAGTTCTATATTTGTATCATGTTCCTTTTATTTTACTATGTATATTTTTTATATATTTTTATTCTATTTCTGTTTTTGTTACCGTTCCTTTTTATAACATGGACTGCCATAAATCTATCTATCTCTGTATCTATGCAACGATTTCATGTCACATTAGTTTCTTCTTCTAACTGTGAAGTCAGTTAAAATTAGGGATCTGACCCTTTATGGCAGATCAAAGAAAACGAGCCGTTTATGTTCGGGTCTTACCAGCAGTTTGGCAGGTTTAAAGTGATGCTCCCACCTATGTGCTCTCCGAAGCACATGTACCCTATGGTGCCCAGGCTGATGTAGAGGAACGTGACGATGCCCATTCCCACATACAGAACCTCAGTGAATTTCTGCGGCTTCTGCATCTTATTTTCCAGGGGAAGGACCTTCGAAACACACAGAAACACAAAGAAGACAGGAACATTAAGAACGTCTCAGCAGGTCAATGATTTCTTCTTCTTTTTTGGAGTCTACATGAAAGCTTACAGTTTTGTTACTCCATCAACAACTTCTCCTGTTCTTAGGCTGTGATCTCTTTATTTGGGCATCTGGACATTACAGCAAAGCCAAATTCACACTGACATTTCAGCAAAAGCCCGTGGCTCCCCTGCTCCGCGCTCAACGTGTTCAGAAGTGTTTTATTCAGCCCGGCACACTGTGCAGATGTCAAGCAAAAACAAATGTTTCTTTTTTGCCTACACCTCCCACAAGGACCTACCATGTGACCATTGGGCCTTAAAAGGAAAAGATAAAGACAACATTTGAACCTGTGATCATGTCCTTTAGAAGATTTAGCAAGGATCACGTCCAATTAAACCCTTAACCAAGGCTTTGGTAGAAGAATATGATCCCTTTGCACACACCACATCTATTTATGTGAACATAACCAAGGCTACCTACAGCCACTGATATAAAAAAAACCTCCACGGTCTTTCAATTTTCAGGTTTGATGTATGAGGAAATTATTATCTGGCCTTTAAGTTCTAAAAATATTTAGATCTAACCTCAGGTGGATAAAGCCCAGCAGGTCCCAGTAATTAGTTCTTAAACAAAGAAGAGACCAACATGGAAAAGATGTAAAAATAATAATAACAAAAAAAACCTCAGTTCATTGCAGACATTTGTTTCTGCACAGCTCTATTAATGTCCCACCAGATTTCCAACTTGACTTAGTTCTGCATCTAGTCCGTTACAACACTATACATTTACATGCACAAAATTTCACGATCGGATAGAAATGTATTCGGATTAAAAAAAAACAAATAAATAATTGGATTGCACCGTTTATACGGCCACCCAATCAATTAATCCAATCATAATGTGCGTTTATATGCACCTTTATTCAGAAAAGAACCACTCTGTCTTGTGCAGTTACCAAATGTCCCAAAACAAAAACAAAAAAACTACAGAAGAAGAACTTCCATCTTTTGCTGAGAAACAAAAAACAGCAACCAAAGCAGTAGTTTACCAGTTTTTTTTTGTCTTCTGAGCGTCCAGGCTGGACTTGTATTTTCAGGTTCTAGTTACGGTTGAAATGTGGCTGAATAAATAACACGTTTGAGCTCTTTTAATGTTTCGAAAAGAAAGGTTGTATTAGGAGCAAAGACAGTTTTGCTTCTTCACGTATTTACGCCACTCAACAATGTGGGAAAATACAGAACTCTTGTGGCGCCTCTCACTGCTGCCTCAGTACAGTGACTCCAGAACGTCTGGTGCTTTCGCTAAAGTCGCCATTAAAACAAAAAAAGTCGTTAAAAGTCACTTGTTGCTGGTCACTTTTTGAAAGAAAACTGATGGAGGGGTCTGAAAAGTTGCTAAATGCAGCGACAAAGACACTAAATGGGCAATACTGGACCATCGTCTTTAGTCTTCCTTCCCTGCTGAGAGCAGCAAGACACAGTAGCTACTAGCAGCTTTGCAGTCAGACAGGAAGGAGCAGGCGGTGTTGGCTTTTCAAAATAAACATTTGACGATATTTAAATTCATTTTAAACTTGGATTATGGTTAGAATAAGAGCGCAGATATAGGCTATATATAATATAGGGTAGATATATATCATATGCTTTAAACTGTTTTACCATAGATTTTTAAAAAGCTCCATTCTGAAGGTGTGGCTGCTTTAATTTTGCTGTGGTACGCCACGATCAATTACATGTATTTTTTAACCTGACTGTAGTTTAGATAAATGTACAGAAATCCATACATGATGCCTCAGATGTTAGGAGACTTTCTGCTCACAGTCTCCATTTCCTTGTCAAAACAATTTGTCCAAAGAGCTTTTTGCACTAGACTGATGCACAGCTTTGGTTTGCACATCTTCTGCAGATTCACACAAAAACAATCCAGATTTATCCGGTTCCCAAGTCATTTATTCTGACCTCAAGCGCAAGAAAACGCACCATTGCTCCTATTGCGTTTAAGAGGGAAATTAGCAGCCAGGTGTTGCTAATTCAAGGCACCAATAAACTGATCATCAGCGGGGCTGCCTGGATAAAAGCAGTGCCAGGGAGGAAAGATATCATCAGCCATGTTGGAGAAGTAATTGTTGTGGATAATTTGGGAAACGTTATGATGACATATCTTAACTATTTAAAGTCAATCACTCTATGGGGAGAAAGATCAATTCGTCAGATAGAAAAACACCTCAAGGTTAGACTTTAAACGGGACTGAACGGCATGTTTGTGAGGGTTTCTGGAAAATAGCTTCTATTTTCTAAAAAGAATTGCAGCTTATGTTTGCAAAGTTGCAAATAAATGAACAACGCGACTTCTGGAACAATAAAGACAAGAAAAAGCAGATGAACTCCTAATTTTACAAATAAATATGATACCACGACAACCTGATATCTAAAGCTAACTAAGATCTAAGACGTGCTTAAATTGAGTCCTGAGGTCACCCAAAAACCACAGCTTTAGTTTTCTGGACCCAAATGAGCATTTTGTTTTCTGTTTTCATGCACAATCAGGCATGAGATTAAGACCTGAATGAGCACCTTAATTTGTCCGCTGCTGAGCTGCTCCTTACTCACCAAACTGTGATGCGTTTCTATCAGAAGCAGCATCAACTTCTTCAGCAATTTGAGCAACGGTAGCTTGTCTGTTGGATCGGACCGCGTCACTGCAGACCAGGATAACCCAATGAGAGCTGTAGTTTTGGAGCTACTCTGACCCAGTTATCTTAACAGGACATTTGGACTTTATCAAACTCACTCAAATCCTTACATTTGGTAATTTTCTTCCTGCTCTTAGCACGTTAACTTTAAGGAGGCTATGTCCATTTGCGGCGCAGAGAGATAATCAGTCTCACTCACGTGTCAGGAGTTATAATGTTTCCCTGGTTGGTACGCTTCTCAGCCTTTCTCATCATAAGTAATTTAAGTACCAAAACCCCCTTTTCAGCATGACGTGTTCCTGAGAATTACTTTAATTTCAAAGAAACTTTCCTGTTCCTGCTTGCCAAAAAGGCAACAATAATTCACAAATGACAGGATTGATTCATTGCATAAAAAAAAAAAAAAAACCTTCATCCACAAGAAGACTAAGGTCTAACAACCAGGGGCTCTTAGATGTTCTGAGGTCCAATTAGGACAGTAGAGGCAATCAGGTTTTCTTCAGCCCCAGAGCTGTGGAATAAGCTACTGATCCATAAAAGAGCTGATTATAACTTTTAAGGTGCTTTTAAAGACCTAAGTCCACTCCTTGGTTTTTGAAATAAATGCAGCCTAACATCTTAACTATTTGTAGTTTAACATTATTTGTATTTCTTTTCAAATTACCGCACTTAAAAATCCTTAAATGTATAGTGCGCCTTAAAATGTGTAAGTGCGACTGGTTAATAACAAAGCCGCCACACTCGATGGATATTCAGAGCATTACGGTACTCTGTGTCACTACCTGATAGGACCCCTGAGCTATCTACCAGACTGCCTGACTGTAATGTCTAAACTAGAAATGCATTCATGTAAGACAGCCCGCGCCCGGACCAAGTAAGTTAATTTAATATAAAAGTTACGTTTATTTTGGCCTTATGTTAGAAACAGGGCAGAGATGGATAGCTCTCCCACTCAGAGAGAGCTGTGTAATTGAAGGGGCGGAGTGATATTACACACTGTGCATTATAATTCGGTGCGGCTTATGGTCCAAAAAATTACGGTAATGAAGCGTTTTTATTCGTCTTTTGGCTTTTCCCTTTCAGGGGTTGCCACAGCAAGTCGTCTGTCTCCATCTAACTCCATCTTCTACACCTCCTGCCTTGAAATTCCAGATTAGCATCCTTCTACCGATGTACTCTGTAAATGTTTAACACGTCCTCTCCCTCTGTTGTACTCATTGCTGATCCCACCACTCCCAAAGAGAACCTTAATTAATTTATCTTTTTAACTCCCATCAATTAGTTTGTTCCTGGTATGCAGCACTTTGGTGCTACCTGTTGTAAAGTGCTATATGAATAGAGTTGACGTTGACATGAAATAGTTGAAGCAGGTAAAACATTTTACGTTCACTTCCAGTTCAAGAATAAAAAAAAAAAAAAAGATGCTTTGGTTCTGAGCGTGTCCAAGTTTCCCATTCTTTGGCTCAGTTATCGCCAGTTGTTCACTTACCACTCCGATCCCTTCAAAGGCAAAGATGGCCGTCCCAAAAAACAGAGGGTAGTCCTTAAATCTGCCGACCTTTGGTAGATCAATAGGGTACGGGATGTTCTGTAAAAAAAAAAAAAAAAAAAGAACAGAAACAGATTAACGGTTTGCTTTAAGCGCGTCCAGACATTTGATACCATCGTTCAAAGGCTTTCTGAATGCCAATCGGTGACTCGTTATGACCAAATACCAGAAAGCTGTTTCACATCTACCCGAAACAAATCTGCAGTCAAGGGGTCCTCTCCGCAGATTACCGGCAGCCACGTTAAAATGAGACCTTGTGCAAAGAGGACGCCCCGTCTCGTCCCTGCTGAACTCATTTGCCGGCTGAAGCCTGCAAATTACCTTTGCTTGTAGCAATTATTTAACACAATCACCGTGCTCTGTTAGCAGCAGCAAAACAGCCAGGATAATACATGTGGAACTGTTATTACGGGCTAAAAAAAAAACACAACTGGGAGAATAAAAGATAATTGTAGCTATTAAACGTGTTCTCCTCTCTGTCAGTGAAGGACAATCTCGTGTTCAAAGAATGTTCCTGCCCTACCGCCGCTTTGATCTAAATGTAGTCGAACTGCTTCAACGAAACGACGACGATATTTAACCACTAAACGAGACACTGATGAAAGTTCTTCTGCGCAGAAACTCTAACGATCGGAGAGTCGAAGCAAGCCTCTGAGAGACTAAAGGTGAAACTGCTCGCAGACAGTTATCCGTCACTTTCCCTAAACTTTGCTGTTGCAGATCCGGCTTGCGGGTCACATATCTCAGTCCCAAATCTTTGTGAGGCTTCTGATGCAAGAAATTGCTTCGTTTCGAGGCGAGCCAATTCCTCGGCGAACACGAGCGCTGCATCTCTACCAAGTGCAGGAGCAGGGTGATGAAACACTCAAGGGCCAGAAAGCCTGTAATCCGGACCGGTTGTCTTGTTATTCGTAAAAAAAAATTCTAAATCCAATCAGCTGAGCAGCTGCCAGGACGGAGCGCAGGGAGAGACGGAAAGGCGCGGGGTTTATGGGGGTCAAACTTTTATGAGGGAAAGTTCCCGTTGAAGTATTGATTCTAATGTAATCACAAAAATATTGATCTTTTTTTTCCCCCTCCTATAGGCTAAAAGATGAGTCACATTTTTGTGCAGGGAATATGTTTACATCAGCACCACAAGCAGAGTGGAAATGACCCCCGTTTACACATCGATGCTCGGTAATATTTAGATTTCTGTGAGGCTATTTCCCAAACTAGGTTAGGTGGATTGGGTGGATTTCCTTTCAAATAGTGGAAAAACTCTGATATAGAGACGGGGACCGAAAGCTTTGACAAAGAGGGAAGTTTTAGGGTTGGTTTGGATGGTAGATGCAGGTTTCATGGGGGCTCTAAGGACCAGGGAAGAGTCAGTCTGAGCAAACTAAAGGCAATAAACCCCCACTGATTACCTCCAAGTTTAACATTGACAACAGCGGTAGGGAAGCCAGAACGGACAAAAACGAAACTTTTTGAGTTCAGCAGCTGACAGATAATATAATTATTTTTTTTTTTGGGGGGGAGGTCTTTAGAATAACAATGAAAAGAAAGCTGATCGGAATTTCCTCAAAATCAGCAGCCGGTACTTTCCCGTGGCTTCATTGATAAGTCATTATAGAGAAGGGGTTCATGGAATCCGGATCTGATTTCTTTCTGAAGTAAAGGAAATTACACCAAGTGAATGAGAGATTAACACTAGATCTCTGTGTTTAGTCAGTCCCAGCACATGTTTTGTTCCGTTACTGTCCAAAACGTCCTTTTCATCCCATGGAAATATTTTCAAACTCTCTTCATTAGCTTAAAAACAGCTGAATTAATCAGATCTGAGGTTTTGCATGTCCTGAACAGGAAAAGTCAAGATTCATGTGATAGGGAGGCCATGTTGAACTGGCCTGTTTCCTCCATAATTCTGCTTGTGAAGACACACACAGAGCTGCAGGGTCTGGTTCGTAAAATACACACATTAACACTTAAACAAAGCAGTTTTATTTATGTTTAAATACTAATTAGCGACTAATAACATTTACTGGAAGACACAGATTTCCATTTGTTTTTTATCTTGATAAGTTTAAATAAATTAATCTGCTGATTCCAGTTTTCAAGTTGTTCAACTTTTTTATTATTTAATTTAAATCTAAAACTCTGACCATAAAAAGAAAAGAAAATATGCTGTACGTTCGGCGATAACAGAGTTTGTAACCAACAGAAAAGGAAGAGGCTATGATCCACTTTTCTACAACACAGCTCAGCTTTTTCTGACTATTTTTTATTATTATTTGTATACAGGCTGAAAGAAATGGGAGTTTTGATCCATCTTGGTCTGTTTATTACTGCAAAGGGGCAAAGTAAGAGGGAGCTAAGATTATATGAGAGTTAATCATTTTATTTAATATAAACTTTAAAATTTTCCTTTTTAGATAACAAGCTAAAAGATACACAAAAATCACTTTTATTTAATAATCCCAGTGTACGGATCACTGCTGTCAGGCTGTATTAATCTACAGCGGTTGTTTAGGGGCTGCTTGTTTACATCGGAGAAGACCCAATCAAGTCCGTTCTGACCCAGATGGAGGGAGGGCGTCTGGGTCCTGGGAGACTCCTGAAAGGATTCGTCTTTCAGCAGCACCTCCGCTGATCCTCATGACCAGAGAGACCCAAATGGAAGCAAGATATGCAGATCCCGGCATCTCCGCACAATCCGCGCTGACGGAGGCGATGCGACGGCACCGCCTGCACAGATGAGTCAGGAGTGAGCATCGTCTGCCACACGCCGTTTCAAACCGAGGTCGTTTGGTCTGCTACGTGTTGTAAACATCGCCCAGAGAGGCAGGTTGGCAGAAAGATTACATAAATCACATAAAAGATGAGATGGTTACCATGAGGGAATAGATGTAGATCAGAACCAGACTGGCAGTCATGACCAGGTTTGCGATGAGGGAGAGGGGAGCCAAGTACTTCAGGTTGGGGGTGAAAACCAGGAGGATGAAGAAGGGCAGGAAGAAGAGCATGTAGACACGGGAGTCGAAACTGGGGATCAGGACATCCGTCTGGTTGGTGTGGTTCACCTGGCAGCTGAAGGTGGTGGCGTTTGCCGCTTCCACAACCTGGGGAACAAAGAAGTGATTTAAAAAAAAACAAGACGAAGAAATGCATTTTATACAAACAAGTAAATCAGGAAGTGTGTGAAAAAAAGGAACTGAGTTAAAGCATAACAAGCTCGTTCAGCATGAACAAAAGAGAAGCATGTTAAACCAGAACATTAAGGACAGGACTGAGTCTGCTCTAAAGTGGCAACAGCAGGTCAAGGCTGATGAAATCTGGAAATAGTCGTCCACCTTTGGCCCACAGTCCAAAAAAAGAGACCAGAAAATGGGAAAATGAAAAGATCACATGAAACATCTGAGGATTTCCAATGTGATGAAGTCAATTCAGACATAAGTCTCCTTTTTTAAAACAGCTTTTAAATATTACCAAAGGAGAGTGTTCACTCTGAGGTTTGTGATGACTGATATTTCTGTGTGCAGCACTGTGCAAAAGTCTTAAATCGTTCCTCAGTCTCTTATATGTTGCATCCAAACCTTATAGCATTTTAAGGTCTTGATCAACATGCCTCCGGAGTCTTTGAACGTTTTCTTTCTAGTCACCTTCAGTCCAGAGAGAGTTCACTTTCAGACGGATGTCCAGAAAATCAATCAGACATTAAAAGGCTCAAGAACTCAAACGATAAACCACATTTTAAAATGGCTTTTTCTTTTTTTAACCAATCAAATCTTAAAGATAATGCAGCTGTAAAAGCAGAAAACACAGTTTCAGCTGTAAATGTTGATTCCTAATGAGTTATAAAGTGAAAACGTGTTATGCAGAAGACTTTAGAGATTTTTCCCTGACCTGATTTTCAGATGCTTTCTATTTCCTGGATAGATTTTGCTTTGGGGTGTCACTTTCATAATTACCCCCACTAATCTCCCCAACAAGCACAGGGACACAGTGAAAGGAAACCAAACTGCAAGGAAGAACGAGTAAATGCTACCATCTAGTGGTGAGAAGATGCACTACAAGAATCCAACTCCAGGCCTCTTTATTGGGGCCGTCGATGATTGTCACGCTGAAGAATTTCCCACCAGTTCCTAAAGGCTTATCTTACGCGAGGCAAACAAAATGTGCACCAATTGATCTTTTTTAAGGCAGATAAAAAATTCCAGACAAACTCAAACAAAGGATCAATGAGTGGTGAAGAGGTCAGAAGTCAAAGGTGGGCCGTCCGCCATTCCAGTGACCTCAGGGGCAAGCACGTGTCATCACGCTTGTGAGGGAAGGAGATAAAAATGTATAGGTTCTAACAAGTTTACATAATTATTTTAAGGATTTGTTCAAATGAGAGCCCAGCTAGTTAGTTTTCACATGAGTGCATATGAGATGTTTTCTACTGATAAAAGATGCTTTCCATCACAGCTAAAGGCATAAACATTGGAAAAGATAAATGAGTACATGTGTGAGGATGTTTAGTAATCCATATTATTTTATCAATAAAAAAATCTGAACATTCTGTATATAACCTGATGTGGACTTCAACCAAATGATACCAGGTGTTTCTGGGGTTTTTCCACCTCATCCTGCAGTGCAGCGGCAAATCTACTACTGGTATTGACCTTCTAACTCTTATTTGTATAACCTTTGAATGAGAGTATCTGTAATCAATATATCTTTTCAAAATCATGGATTCTTCCATTCTAGCTGAACGTGTCTTAATGAGAGCTGAACACAAGCTAAAGCTGAGTATGTCAGTAGAGAGATCCAACTCTCTATGCTTACATTTCTGTTTAACGGTCCAATAACCTACGCAGATTTTCAGGACTGTGGCAGATAAACACCAGAGGACAGGGTGACCTTAAATGTCGCGCCGAAGGGGCAAACATCACCAAAGATCAAATCATTTCAACTGGGACGAGCAGGAAGCAGAGCTCCGCCTGACCGGCGATGTGTTTTAAGGTGTGTGAGTGTGTGAGTGACCAGGACCTGCTTGACGTTGTCGCTGAGGAAGACAAAATAGACGCAGCAGAAGCCCATCTGGGTGATGATGAGGAACAGGTTCACCGTCCGACTGAGAGACAGAGACAGAGGAGGAGCGAAAACAGTCGGCGTTAATTCATTTATAGCAACTGCAATAGACTAGATAGATGAATAATACAATGTTTTAGCTGCTAGTTGAGATTTTCCCACCAATTGTAACTCAGAGCTGAATAATTATATGATTTTTCTGTTGCAAAATGAAAATGTTTCTGCTCCTAATGTGATTTTTTTTTTTTTTTACATAACGATAATAATCCTTCACACGATGAAAACATCGATCCTGCTTTGACAACATTAGACAATCCTTTTTTGTTTTGCTTTTTCTCCAGCTGCACGGGACTAACTAACTAACTAACTAACTAACTAACTAGCTTTGGGGGGCCTGGTCCAGGGGGCGTCTTGTCCGGGGGGCGTCTTGTCCGGGGGCGGGGCCGGGGGCCGGGCACAGGCAGTCGTATAGTTGAATTCTCTCCCTTTTATCTCTTCTTTCACCTCTTCTCTTTCTTTTTTTCTCTTCTTGTTCTTCCTTTACTCTCCTACTTTCCCATTGTAGTGTCCATATAATTTGAAATTCTCCCTGCAGGAATCACAATAAAGCTATTTACATGCATAAATCAAGCGGAGCACTATGGCGAAAGCTGTTTGCTCCACTTGTGAAAGCAAAATCTGTCGAGCTCTATTTGGCATTAAGACATCAATTCTTATTGCCACATTGCTAGACAGGACACTGGAAAAAAAAAAAAACTAACTAGCTAACTAGCCAATATCAGCTTGTTATACTTGTGTTACTCTAGAAAAGGCAGAATGGCAAAAAGTTTGGGGCCCACAAAGAAAAGTCTGGGAACCACTAGGGCCAGTCCTGCGTGTGACTTCTCCTTCTCCTTGGCTCCGCAGCTCGTGTGGACGTTGTCTGCTCTGTGATTGAGTCCTGATAACTCCTAAACTGTTGCTCCAGTCCCTGACTGTCCCTGACTCCATCTGAGACGTCACAGTCCAGAAAAGCCAAAGCTGTTGATCAGCTGTGTGAGGGTACTCAACGGGCTGGATTTATTTTAACTCCTCAGACTGAAGAGTCTCTTGGAGAAGAGATGAAGCGTTTCAACAGAGAAGAACGCATCCAGAGGACCTACTCACTTTTGTTTGTTTTATTTGCAATTTTGTTTTTCAGTAAATTTAGACATCTTATTAAGCTTTCTGTTTTATTTTTATTAGATGTATTTGATACAAGAAACAAAATATAACACTAACCAGCAGCCCCATGCCTGTTTCATGGTGCTTATAGTGCGAGCTAGTTTGCAGCACTTGTCCCTAGATGGGCTAAAAACTATTAAGAAGAGAAATGTAATAATAATGTAAAATATATATAAATATATTTTTTATTGTTTATACAACTATGTTTTATTATAGATACATTTTATCAAATCTTGTTTACAAAGTAGTCATTTCCAAATAATCTTAACAAACTTTCACTGTTCTTCAAAACAGATTCTTGTAGTGATTTTATTATCTTTAAAGTTAAAGTACATTTATTTTTGCATACGAGGAAATTCCTTTCTGATATATTCTGGGGTTTGAGCGACGAAACAAACATCTTGACTGCTTGACGTTTCTCTCACCTTCCCCATCGGGAATGCCTCCTCAGCCACGACACGTTTTCCATCCCGTACTGCATCACCTCTCCGTAGCTCATAGACGGCCGGTTCATCCTAAAAATAAAAAATAAAATAAAAAAAAAACAGCAAATGGACCAAGAAAGTGAGAAACCGGCAGAATATATAAACTCTGCTCTGTGGTGGGAAAGTATGCAGCAGTTAGCCGCGAATGCACCCAGTGGTACAGCACAGCCAGATGAAGGCCGGGAGCGACAGTCAAACCTCGGCCTGTATGCACGTAGACATCTATTCATACAAAGACGCAGAGTTTTGCAGCTAAGATTCGACCCTTCCATGTCTATGAAAGGAAGTGATGACTCTGCATTAAAGACAAGAGAAGACTCTCTTTTCACAAACAGAGTTGTGCAACTCTCAGACTGCCGCAGAAGCGTTCCCTGACTGCGGCCTTTAGCAGACTCTCTTCATTCAAGCTTCTGATCCGGTAAATCCTCTTTAACCTGAGTGGGCGTGGCTGCAGGAGATCTTTGTTTGAGCTCTGCAAACAAACGGCAGGACATACCGCGGACAGTTGAGCTAACCATGAGACGGAGCACAAGCTGCCGCTCTCTGTTTGCTGAACGCTGAGTTCACGTCCGCAGTGAAGACACGGCAACAGCTGTGAGGCGGCCGATTAACACTCAGGAGCCTCGTGGGCCGCACGGGTCAGCTGCAGGGAAGGTTAAAAACACCGGCCGCACAAGCCCAGCCTCTGGTTGGTGGAGCTGATTGCATCGATGGTTGGGATTTGCCTGGCACCGTTGACCAAAGTGTGAGAGCGCACACGACAGGCTGTCAAAGCGCCTCTGATTACTGAGCAGAAAATAGAGACGTGTCTGCCAGGCCGCGACAAGTGAACTGGAGCTGGCCCAGCACACTAACACATAGCAAAAGGAAAACGCAAAACAGTAAAATGAAATTTTGGATGCTTTTTGGTGAAAGAGTCTCCTGAAGTGGCTTTAAAGGCAGGAAATGTACCTCTAGGTTTCGGCTCCAGTCGCCAGAGAGGATTTATAAAATCAGCTGCCCTCACAGACGAGGAAGGAACTTTAAAACACCGTGTGAACTGTTTTATGCCGTGCACATATTTCATTAACTGAAATCTCTTGTGCTGTTGGAAGTGATTAGATTAAATTCAGTGGGTACTCCACTCTCCAGTAAAAACCGGAGATAATCAAAACCCTAATGTAAGCCAAACAAAAACTAATTTACTTGCTAGTATTTGCCTTTTAACCCAAGGCTGGAATATAACTTTTACTTACTTGGCGCTGAGGTGGTGGGAACATTTAACCAGGAGCTTCATGCAGTGGACTGCAATGACTCCCATAACCAGGAGACTTATGGGTCCAAGCTGGAGACAAGATAAAACAAAAATATATTGATAAAAGTAATATAAACAACAACAACAACAACAACAATAATAATAATAATAATAATAATAATAATAATAATAATAGTAATAATAATAATAATAATTATTATTATTATTATTATACAAACAACCCCAAACACACACTCCCTCCTAAGAGCAGTTTAGAGCAACCCATTAACCTAACAGTCGTGTTTTCGGACTGTGGGAGGAAGCTGGAGTTGGAGGAAGGGAACCATAAATTCACAGAGAATACAAGCAAACTCATGCAGAAAAAACTGCAAGGTAACAGTGCTGCCACAGCCCAAAAACTGCAATCACAAACTTAAATGAGTAGTTCTAAAACATATTTAATCAGTTAACATCAAGCTAAGCCTCCAGGGTTTCAGAAGCCCACGTTCCCGGGATGCAGAGGCAGAAATCTAACCGACGTACAGCCTGGAGAGCTCACATGTGATCAGTTTGGCTCACCTTCGACAAGCCAGGACATGAGAACGATAGGAGTGGTTTATTAACAGGGGAGCCACTTACAGACAGAGTTCTGCTCAAAAGTGTTCAAAATGGAAGATTTACCGTTACTATAAGGCGCACCTAAAATCCTTCAATTTTCTCAAAAATTTATGCTGCGTCCTATAATCTGGTGTGCCTTATATATAATTACCGTTGTGTGTACTGACTGATTTTATGTGGTACGATTCACTCAAAAATCTGTTAAAAAGTACGACTTTGGTTGGCAACGAAGCCGCTCCGCTGAATTTGAAGCATTACGGTATACTACCTGTGTCACTACCTCCTGATAGGACCCCTGAGCTGTCTACAGGACTGCCTGATTGTAATTTCTAAACTAGAAATGCATTCATGTAAGGCAGCCCGTGCCCGGAGTACGCGCTAGCAACAATAAACCAAGTAAGTTAATTCAATATAAAAGTTACGTTTATTTTGGCTTTATGTTAGAAACAGGGCAGTGTAGTCCAACCACTCTGTCCTCCCAGCAGAGAAGCAGAGCTCTCCCTCTCAGGAGAGAGCTGTGGATGTAGGGCGGAGTGATATTACACACTTGGGAAGACTATTTAATGCGCTTTATAATCCGGTGCACCTTATGGTCCAATAAATATGGTAATAATTTCTCTGAATTTAGCAAGACTGCTTTCTAATTAAGTAACTCCGTACAGTGAACTACATGGCTGAACAAGTTTGTCCAGAAATATTTTAAAGCACTTATTGTACTAAAGAAAAAGAGTGCTATATTTCCCCTGGTCGGCAAGGATGTGTGGCATGTAAACTTTTCCTTTGACTTTAAACCTATCTACTTTAGGGCGAGGTATTGCAGGACAGTCTACTGGCTCTTACAGGAGCTGAGTCACCATCTTGCTTTTTTGAGAGGACCATGGTGCTACTGGCAGATGGTGAACAACAATGTTTATGTCTGCTGATTCTGCCCGGTGCAAAAATCTTTTTTCGGGCTTAAATGGGACTCAAACCCTATCAGGATGCACCCTTGGCGTCTATTGTTTTATTTGAATGAATACTTATTTTTTTGTATTTTATAAACGTTGTGCCTCGGCTGTGAGGTATATAAATATAAGACTGTAATCTAACACCCATTAAGACGGTCCTGGAAAGGACACAGCAGGATGCCTCCTTGGGATCTACAAAGCCTTTGTCCCAACCAAAGTCAAACTCTTTCCCACGGACCGCCAGAAGGTGCACACCAGGGAGCTGCTCTGTCCGTTTACTGGCCAAAAAGGAAAAACGTTTCTTCAAACTGGGACCGACTGTCTTTCTGCGAAATCAGACATTGAAGCAGGCAGCCGGCCTCCACAGAAACAAGTTGGTTGTGATGCTTTTCTCAGCCTTTGCATGAAAAGCTGACCCAGGACTGAGGGAAGCTGCTTCCTACAGCCGACGGCAGCCGAGACCAGCACCTCTGCATGCCGTGCAGAGCTGCTGCCAAGCGCCGGCCCCAGGTGTGACCGAGAACAGCCTTCATAGGCCCGGTGCGAGGACAGCACCATGTGCAGCTGCACCAGAGAGGCCGTGCAGAAGCCCCCCTGGAGCAGGTGCAAACGAAAGCAGCCCTTCTCGCTGCTGGCCCGGTCTTTACTTTTTCAACTAATCGCTATTGGATGTCCACCCCCCCCCCCCCCCCCCAATCACCAGAATGGGAAACATTAAACGAGAATGTTTGGCAGAGAAAACAAGGAAAGTTAGTTTGGAATGAAATGATTTAGGAATTGTTTATTTTTATTGTGTTTTGAAGCTAAAACCTGAAGCTAAGCTTCCTGCTAGCGCCCATTTGAGCCTGACGCTAATATGTTTTGGGTTGTTGCTACGGCCCCTGGCCTCTTGAGACTGTGCAGGCTTCTATTAGTTATGCAGATTCTGCTGTGGGAGAACTCCTATCTGATTGGCTGCCGGGAGGCTGCAGAGGAGCTGCGACCTCATTGGACCAGTGGAGGACTGCCACGCCAATCAGACGCTGATGAGGCTCACCGCACCACTATAAAAGACTTTTGGACTCATTCTTTCAGGGGGGAAGACAGCTCGTAGGAAGCTGCTTGTGCAGTTGTCTTTTGTCCACCTTTTGGTGCTTGCTTTTGCATTGGGCTGTTTGAACCGGTGGTGCTTGTTTTGTTTGTTAAGCTGCTTTGCTTTGGTTGTAGCTCACGTTTGGGAGGTTTTGAGGCTCCCTTTATGTGTACCTTTTATTTTCTCTTAGTCCTCTTGGGTGGTTTGGGTTATCGTTAACCTGACCAGTTGAACCTTATGTATTTTCTTTTGCATTTAACATCCCTGAAACCATTAGCCCTTTTCTTTGGTTCCATTAATTGAGTTAAGAGTATTGTGTTTTGGTTATTGTAAAACCCTTTCTTTGTAAATTAACCTTTCACATGCCACTCCTTTTCTCTGGACACAGTTTTATGTTACCTCCTCTGAAACCCTAGAAAGAGGGGGCATAACAGTTGTTTTAAAGTTATGACAAACCTTATTTCCATGAGTTTTTTTAGACACCGATGGGACTTCAACGGTTGTGTTTTCCGGTCCGCTCATTATACTGGAATATGACTAAAGTCTCCGATAGCTGCTGATGTTTACGATTAGCTTAAACACAACGTTTGTGTTTGTTCGCCCCACAATTGTACGATAATGCCATTCGTAGAACATTATTAAGGAACATCAATATTGATTAATGGTATTTTGTGGAACTTAAAAGTGTGCCTCACCCCACAAATAAATGTGAATTACTTCGATTCATCCGTCCCTTTAAAGCGTCCCTCCACCATTTTAATTCAAATCTATTATTTCCGGTGAAATTATTACATTAATTAGAAAATCAAGTGTCCTAAAGGTTATTGATTTTCAATAATATTCCCTCAAATAATGTTTTTTCCTAACTGAGTTGCATTGTGAATGGGTTGAACACATGCCAGTTGTTCTAAATGAGTTAAGCTCACTCCAAATTCTTTAAAATGAACTTTGGTTCTTAAAAGTTAAAGATCCTCACTGAAACAACTAAAACTGAATCATTTTTTGATGTTGTTGGTTTTCAACGATTTTGTGTTTGTCATTTTGTTCTTTTTTGTACATAGTTCCTTAATTTCTTTAACCTTAATTTTACTAAGTAGGCTAGTTTCACTACCCTAGTAAAGAATTGTTTATTGAAATATATTTGACTTGAAGTTGAATCATTTCTGTTAATAAACTCTAAAGAGAAGTTGTCATTTATTCCATATGTGTGCAGAGTTTGCTGCTAGAGAATGCTAGAGCTCGAATCCCTCTTTCACCTGTAGCCAAATTGGACTGATAATCACAGGACAATACCTGGCAGACCAAGGGTTGTTTGATTAAATATTAAATAACTTTAAAACAGAAATAGTATTATGACCAGCTGCATAAAAGAAACAGTCGTTCCTCTTTCTGCCGAGAGAGCCCTGACTTGTCGAGGCAAGGCTGTCCAAGGAGTGGACAACTTTTTTTAGAACTTTCCAGTGAAATTTGTCCTCTGCATTTAGGCCATCCATTTCCGGGGAGCATTCTGGGGCTGATGGTCTTGCTCAGGGACACAGAGTGGCAGTCTGTGGGTTTCAACCTAAGAAAACTGCAGTCCATCCAGGAAGAAAGCTCCCTGCTCTAACCACTAGGCCACCACTCCCAATGAATGATGACTGCAACAGTATGACGTCATGACATCAGCCGCTAACATGTAAAAAAAAAAATCATAAATATGTAGTTAATGTGGGACCTGAGACCTTAACTCAGAGCTATGAACATTATTCCACATTAATCTCTGCAAAGGGAACTTAGAACTAGATCCAATAGTGATGACTCGATAAAGGATTTGACCTAAAATAGAATATGAACCCCCTTTTTGACAAGAGCATAAAGTTTTCCTATAATTAATAGGATTTTAACTGTTTTAAAGTAGAGCTTTTGGGATTTTTACGGCTTTTGAAAAGTCTACTGACCAAAATGTCAATTGACTGGGTGGCAAAAATAAACTTGTCAACATTTCAATCTGATAAGCAGAACAGAAAACGCTTTTCTTGTATTTCTCTTTACTCATTGCACAAACCGCATTTCCTCTTACTTTGACCAGAATCTGTCACTTTAATGCGACATGTAAATGTTTTATAATGACAACAGGCGCCTCAGCTCAGTGTCTGTCTTTTGTCCAGCAGTGACAGGGATGTAAGCAGAACCTAATTTTCAAACGCCAGACCTCCGGTCTCAGATGACAACGTCTCTGTGTGCTTACCACCAGCCCGGCGTTCTTTACGGCCAGAGGCAGCCCCAGCAGACCAGTACCGATGTTCCCTTTCAGAAGGTGGATCAGAGTCTGACAGAAACTGCAAAACGGGAGCAGAAAAACAAAACAAGGTCCACTTACAGCAGAAGTGGATCCAAATGACAATATTTAGAGATAATCTAGTTTGGTTTTATTTTACTCACGAGGTTCCCGTCCGTCCCCCGATCCGCTCATAGTTCCGCTGGGGTCTTGATGGTCCAGGAGGAGACGGACACAGAGCGTCCAACTCTGATGGGGTTTGGTCGGAGAAGAGAGAACCTGCCACACAGAGGGCATGCGTGGGTGTAAAGGTATGAGCAAACAGCAGACAGTAGAACTAGGGCTGCAAGTAATAATTATTATGCTAATAGGTCAATCTGTTGACTTTTTTTTATTAACAGATTAATAATCAGACAGCAAATTATTCTCTGTTTTCTTGCAGAATTTGAAACAGGTGAAAGACAAGAGTATGCAAACTTCTGGCAGCAACTACATCTGTCTTTAATTATTATTTTCAAATTTTAAAATTCAACAGCATTCAGTTCCTGTTTCCTGTAAGAACAGGTTCACCACAAACGACAATTTCACATCAGAGTCCTGTGACGAAACCCCTTATAGCAAATAATCCATTTTATTCAAGTTTTACCAGACACCTAACACACATTTCAACTCCTCACTGCTATTGCAGAATGCTTTAAGGTGCTGAACATGTAGAGGGAAGGAAAATATCACAAAGCTGCTCATTCTGCTGCTGGTTTATCAGCTCATTTGTTTGATTTTAAATGTAGGCTAACCTCGGTGCCCATAAAAAGAAGATAAACTGAAACCTCATGACTTTACCAGTCATCAGACACCAGTTTAATGCAGAGATTCCAGCCTTACTGGAGGGCAGCTGACTCCAATGAACAAGAAACAAAAGCGCTTTTTCTTGATCGTGCTGAAAAGGAACAAAGATGAGACGCCCCGCAGCTACAGATTGCGACATGCCTGCTGACACGTTTAAAAACGGCACCAAACGGGTCACCGCTGCAGCTTCCAGACTCTGGAGACGTCCTCAGAGTTCAGTTACAGAGTACAGTTACATTGGAAAGTAGAACGCGCTTTCACAGAGTGAAAACAAACTTTAATAGGACACCGAGGTACACCTTCGACACATATAACCTGTGAGAAACCTGTTTAGTAAGGCAGACTCACGACTCTGACACATCAAGTGTGGTCAGTGGTTTGAAACTAGTATTGAATATATTCCCAAAGGAGAGGCATGTTGAAATAAACCTGCATTTTAAAACTTTAAAATATTATCAAAAGGTTCAAGTTAAAAAAAACATGAGATCCTAAGCCCTGTTACAAACATCCTTCAGACTAACTTCACTGTCAAACTGTTGGGTCACGTTACTTAAGCCAGAACAACAAAGTAACGCATGTTTCACTCTACAAGACAAGATGTTGGCTTTTTGACGCATTAATAAACATGCAATTACTTTTACTTACTCTATTTAATTGTACTGTTATTTTCAGTTGTATATGTACAGCACTTTGATGACCTTTGTTATTTTAAAAAGTGCTTTAGAAATAAAGGGGGTGTGGTATGGAAGGTTGAGTGGAGGGAACAGCATGGTAGAGGCAATTGGGGGAAAATGTGGCCTTGAGAGGATTGGGAAGTCTGTCAAAGAGTTTGGAGGAGTCCCATAAAGCATGGACTGCAGCTGGAGTCGGCGTTTCAAATGCCAGCAGACATAAAGGTTTCCAGGACCACAGTTGTCCCAAGAAACTCCCGAACCAGAGACGTCAGGAGCGTCTCACCTGGACTAAAGGAAGGAAATAATAAGATCTGGACTGTTGCTCAAGGGCCTAAAGTCTTCTTTTCAGGCGAAAGTCACTTTTACATTTCATTTGTAAATTAAGTTCCCAAAGTCTGGAAGAGTGGAGAGTAGGGCTCCTTCACCAAGCTCCGCCCCCTTCAAAGAGTTCAGAGAGCACGCGTTCTTTTTTCTTTTTTTAAATTTGCAGTTTTTGGTAAAACGTTGGTTGAATAAAGGGTTGAGTTTGAATTCAGTGTTTGTGATTACGGTATCTAAAAATAGGTCGCTAAGCAACAGTATAAAACGGCCAGGGCTGCACTTAAAATATATGTTTTAATTTGTTGATAATTATTGATAAATATGATTTTTATTTTATCGATGTTTTTTTTTTTTTTTTTTTTTTTATATATTGCCCAGCCCTAGAGGAGAAGCACAACATCGTTACTGGAGGTCCAGAGATAGGTTTCTATAGTCGGTGATTATTTGGGGAGCCATGCCATCTGCAGGTGTTGGTCCAGTGTGTTTTATTAAGTCCAGAGGCAGTGTGACCGTCTACCAGCAAATGCTGGAGCACATTTTGCTTCCTTCTGCTGAAGAGCTTTACGGAGATGCAGATTTTATTTTGTAGTAGGACTTGGCGCCTTATCACTGCGCCTGACTGGCCAGCAAAGGTTCCTAATCTACATGACATTCACTTTTTGACCTGTTTCTGAAATAAATTGTCTTATTAATATTTTAATTTGTTGAGATGCACCTGTAACAACAATAAATATATTAGCGTGACCCTTTGCCATTCAAGACACACGCCGGGCTATCAGACGGCCCTCACAAATGAAATTAAAGCAGCTTTGATGATTCAGTGGGATTAGACGTAATCCGTCTGCGACCATGTCCCAAGTTCATCCCGTCTCAAACCACAACAACAATGAGAATCCGTCACCTCTCACTTTTTACGGGCGATTAAACATCACAAAAGCTGCTTCCTACCATCAGCTCTGCCATCCACATCACTGGATGCCATCATGATGGGTCGGGTGGAGCTCGCGGGCGGCTGGGTGTTGTTTCTCCCAGCCTCACGGATCCTGGCGCGGCGAAGACAGACGGCTCGACGTTGGCGGCTTCCAAACCTGAAAACATGGCGATAATCGGTGCCGTCAGATGCAGCGGCTCCAGGGGGAACACGAAGAAGTTCCAGCACTGAGGCAGACTGTGTAAAATATTGCATTAATGACGCCGACCGACACGGAGTTTGGATTCAACTGTGACGCCAAAAACAGTAGAAATAATTGAAAAACATATCCCCCAGTTTCCACAAGACTAACCTGAAGTGTAAAATATTTTACCATAAAGTTAAATACCTGCTGAATAATTTAGAACAAACTGTGACAACTTGCTGGCTCCTTCGTGTCAGACCTGGCTGGTTAGTTGGCTGAACGGAGGCACATCAGAGCCGCGTAACTCAACATATAAGCAGAATATAAGCGGGACCGGCTATTGTCAGGAGGCTGAGATCAGCTCTGACCCAATCATAAGCGTCCTAGTTGCCGATTTAAGCATCTGAGGTAAAAGCGTAGACAACCTTTTTTTTCTCCCCTGAGCATAAAACAAACAGTTTGAGAAAGGACAGACTCACATTACAATTTTGATGCAAAATATAGATCATCACACTAGCATTTGACCTTTTTCTTTAGTGTCATGGAAATGTACATAGAACATGGTAAGACTCCAGTTTGCCGCGGACCTGTCTGTTTAAAGCTGTGAAAAAAGGGACAAAAAGTCAAAAAGGTTGAAGGAATCAACCTGTTGTACTTTTAGTGGTTGTAATAATCAGGAATCGTTTATATTCAACGTTTCTAGTCATACTGACCACTCAAGCAGCTTTACCCTGCAGCCACATTCACCCAAACACACATTTCATACACCGATACGCTGCAGATCGGGAGGCAACTTGGGGTTAAGTGCCTTGCTCAGAATACCCATTGACATGTGATATGGGGAACCTGGAATCAAACCCACAACCTTCTGATTACTAGACCACTACTCTTCCTGTCGTAACGCGCCCGTGCACGCATTGCAAAGTGTACGCGCACAATCCTGTGCAAGAGGGGAAATAAAGCAAGAACCTCCCAAGCGATACAAACGGGGTGTTAAAATCTGTTTGATTTTAATGATTTTAAAATATCTGAATGGTTTTAGAAGATTCCATAACACCAGTCACTGGGAAAGAGCATCTGATCGTTGGAGAATGATAAAACAAAATCAATTTCTTATCTTCCTTCTATGTAGTTTTCCCCCCTTTTAGAGCAGCAAATAGATTTAACAAAGTAATAAGTTAATAGGTACCACTTCCAAGCAGCTTAAATTTTCCACCTCTTTTTTCCCTGTGGCTGAAATTTCTTGTACTGAGACACCAAATAGAAAACCAGATTAACCAGAAATGTCTCCAGGTCCTTTAAGCATAGCTGCCCCTTCCCCACCTGTTGCTGTACAGTACTGTACTGCTGCCTGAGAGAAGGCTCTGCTCTTTTTATTACCAGAAGTAAAAGTATAAACGTTTGTTTGTTTTCTTCTTTGGTTGCGGAAGAAAACGTTATGATGTGGTAACTTAAAAAAAAAGGGGGAAAAAAAGGTGGTGGTAAAATCTAAATGCTGAATGGATCCAGTTGGGGAAGCTAAAGGACCCCTGCCTGTTTAGTGGTTGACTGCTAAATGTATGCTTAGTATCACAATCAAAATAACTAAATGGTATATGACATTGATTAATGTTAGAATATTTTATCAGCTATGGCAAAGTTTGGAGCTTTTTCCCCCTTTTTACAGTAATAAATTCACGCTAAACATATTTTTTGTTGTAGATTCCCCGTGATGTAGCGGCTGAGAAACTCCTATCAGCCCATTACCGGCTGTGACATAAAAATGTTTTAATCAAATGTAATCTACAAATGTGTTCAGAACTGGGAGCCTGAGTCTAGTAACGTTATCTTAAAGATACAAAGGCATTTTTTTTTAAAAGAGCTTTCGATGGGTTCGTTGTTGACTCAAGTTAATGGAAAAACACAAGCAAGTGCCTAGCGCTGCTGAATGCGCGCATTCATCTACACGACACTGACCTTTACTGTCAAACATCTCAAAGTAAAGAGAAACTGTAACCGAACTCATCGTTGTATTGAACGTGAATGCAAATAGCAAGATTACTATTTACTAATTCAACCTTAGCTAAAGGTGCCGATGCCATCTTTGTGTTCGTAAACAGCACCTCGGCCCATCACAAAACACCAGCCTACCTCAGCGAGATATGTCGGCCTCCGTCCCTCTGCTTCCCGGTTTCAGTCGGCTTTTATGTGGGTGACCTGACCATAAGCGCTCCTACGTTCCTATCTCTGTCATGTCGGGTTGAAATGGCGCGTTGGCCGAAGAGCTGCGGCACAGATTGTGAGCTAAAACCCAGTCGGCTCTGACTGCTGCTCCTTCTCTCCTCATAGCCAGCCAGCGGTGAGGTCACATGACACGAGCCCCGGGGCCGACGCAACCGCGTTCCACGCTCTGTTGTCATAGAGACGGGACAAACCTTGTTGAGACGAGGACGGAAATTCGTCCTGCGTTGTTTCAAGATGTGAAAATGTTGGGCGTGGATAAATAAATTGATGTTACAGAGTCTGTTTGTAATGACGTTTGAATTTTCAGGTTAGTCAAACGGGTTTCCGATCGAATAAAAAACACAAAGTATCCTTTGCTGTTTGAAAATACTTTTATTTTGAAAGGCAGCAAGAAGGTCAAGTGTTCCACCACTGGACCTGAAGGGCCAAACCTCCCCCGGGTAAAGACAATGGAGATAATAATATAATAATTATATAAGCGTGCACAAGGAAGGATTGTTGTCGGTGAACGATTAATCAAATGGTGAAAACATAAAAAGCCTAGAAAAGACGAATACAAGCTTTATGATTTTGATCAGAACGGATTTGTAAAATTCCATCTGTTCACGTTAAAACTGGACGTTTCCTTTCAGACTTTTCAAAATAAAGGACAGATCAAAAGTGTACGGCTTTGCGTTACCTTGCTTTATTTAATTCCATGAGTGATGTTTTAACTTCAGACGTCAGCAAATATTATGTTAACATAAACTTAACATTTTTATATACAAACCAAAATTTTGCACTGTAACATTTTCTTTCACAATTTTGGACCGTTTTAATACCGGATATCCTGTTTCGTTGCCATACTTAGCTTGATAACGGTCAGCTAAGCAGGTTGTAAACCTCCTTTTTCCCGTTTTTGTGGTCTTTGGCGACATTTCCAAGTTGATTAAAGGCAAAAAATCCAGAGTTGGTCCGATCGCTAAGAGCGACACGCCACTGACAACATGACTGTGAGTTTCTTTTGAGTGGTTTTTACTCGCTTCCTGAACGGGTTTTAGCTTCATTACGTGGCAGACGCAAATGCTTTTAGTTTAGCCTGCAACAAATTTCCCTCAGCTGGGTCGTTTATTAGTCAGAAGTTATATAACAAACGCTGGTTAGGCGGATGGTTAGGGGCTAGATTTATCAGAACAAATGACACTGGTTGGTCCATGTAAGGGAAGCAGGGTTCCTATTCAGTCTGGAAAATCAGGATTATAAGTATTTTCGGATCTAGATGCAGACCCGGCTGCAGAAACAAATTACAGGGGGGGGGGGGCATTCCATTTTTTTAGGGGGGCACGCTTTTTTTAAAAGAAAAAATGTATATGCTTCAGGCTGAACAGTGGCTCTGTGACTACTCTTACAGTGCTGAGAAAGAAACTCAATAAAATCCCAAAATCTAAAAAAACAAACAAACAAAAAGCAATAGTGTAGTCAGTGTTGCAAAATTAGGCAGGTTTCCACCCATTTAGGGGTGGAAACCCATATTTTGAACACATTGAGCTGGAGCAAAAATAGTTTATGGGCAGGTTGTAAAAGAATGGGGAAGCTTTTTACAACATTTGTTGGACTTTTAGAAAGAATTACTAACAAAATATATCAAAATAGTTGTCAATGTCTGGAAGAAAACTAAAACCATTTTAATAAAATGCCATCTCCTTGAACTCATTTTACTGGTCAATTTATTTTTTAAATAAGTCAAATCTGTCGAATCTGACATCATCAATGAATAATAGTTGTAATGAATAATATTGATTGTTATAATAAAACAAGAAAAGAATAATGGTTAATCAAGTGTCACTATAAAATTGTATTGGTCAATGTAAACGCCCAAGAGGGATTGAGTTCTACTGATCAATTTAAAAATATTTCATGGCTGTGTGAAAGAGGAATGTTTGTTTGAGCTATATTCTGTATAGGGCTGGGCAACGATTAAAATATTTAATCGTGATTAATCGCATAATTTGCCTGATTAATCATGATTAATCGCATTGTATTTACAAACTCCAAGAATGAATTCAAAAGTAGTGTAAAGAGCACTTTTATTTTAATGTTCTGCTGCCATATGAACAAAAGTGTTGTAACATTTGTAGCACTTATCAGTAACACATATTTAGTGTAAAGCTCAGCTTAAACATGTAAAACAAAAAATAGCAATAATAATAAATTAAAGGTTATTGCCACTGACAGGAAATTCTCCTGACAGGGAAAAAATCTACCAAAAACAGGCAATTTCTGAGGTAACCACAGGGAGCAGCATTACCATTTTATGTTCAATACCAAAGATTAACTTGGCAGTGGTTACAACTAACTTGTTTCTGTCATATTCGTTGCTGGAAGAACTTTAAACTGAAATGCTTGCTAACTCAATATGCGTGCATGTTTTTTTGACGTTAACAAGCGTTTTTTTGTTGTTGCTTTCTCGCGTGCATATAGTGAATGGCAGGGAAAAACAGGCAAAAACACATTGATACTTTGAAACGAGAAGCGACTTCACCGACAGCGTCGATGCAGACCCCCCCGCTCCGCACAAAACTTGTTCTGTTCGCCAACTCACCGCCTCGCCTAAGCAAATTCCTGCGGGAAACACCGCCTTCCCCATGTCAGCTTTGTTTTTTTCCGGCCAGCACCTTTCTTCCTCTTTGAATCCGAGGCTGGGCTGACAGCGAGGTTATTGGCGCATTATCGCCACCTACTGTTCTGATTCAAACCCCTACACCGCAGCAACAGACCTTCACAAAATAAAAGCATGTGAGCAACATGCGTTAATGCGCGTTAAAGTAAATATCGCCGTTAATAGTCTAATGAATTAACGCGAAATTAACGCGTTAACTTGCCCAGCCCTAATTCTGTAAGAGAAATTAAGTTTATATTAAGGTAGATTTACAACTCATGTTGGGAAGCTATTGATAAAGCTATTGTGACATGCAATCACAACTATATAGTTACCTAGAGAAGGTGTAAATAGTCCTGTATCATCACTTTTACAAAGTCCATATCGGCCACTCCTGGTCCGAGCCGCTCCTAAACTAGAGACACGGTCAGAACCGTCTAACCTGGTCTAAGGAGAGAAACGACTGGACTGTTGCTCGGGGGTCCAAAGCAAGTTTTGTTCTTTCTTTTAAATCAAGGTCTCAGAGTCTGGAGGAGAAGTGCAGAGGCTTCTCATTCTTATCCACTGTGTGTTCAAGTCCAAAGTCTGTGCAGATGTCTACCAGAGCATTTTAGAGCACTTCATGCTTCCCTCTGATGAAATGCTTTATGGAGATATTGACTTTTCCAGCAAAACCTGATACTTGTCACTCTAGCAATGTTCTGTCCTTTTTTGGCCAGCAGCCTGACCCCCACTGATCACCGGTAGAGAATCTTTGCAGTAGTGTGAAGAGGAAGATGAGTCCCATCGCTCGTCAAACCAGACACCCAACATCTAAATATTAACTCCCCGCTGCTGAGCTGTGGGCATATTTTGAACGCAGGCAAAAGAAGTTGAATGTCCAAAACTTGAAAGTCGTGTTTTACGGTTTATTTCATCAGCAAGAAAAATACATTGTCTCCTATTTCTCTGCTGCTCTGGTTAAAAAAAAAAGCATAATAAAGAATAAATAGCTCCAAAAGCTGCTATTAAAGCACCTCAGCAGAGACGCAGGCTTAGTGCCTCAATGCTGCGCCACACTGAAGCAAAAAATCCTGCAAAGGGAGCCCTAAACAATTATAAATAATTATACTATACAGCACATGGCCTTACTTTTCAGTGGGCTGGCATTTCTGTATTAAGTCCTTTTCTTATGGTATGTAATATAATTTTATATAATTTTTTGTAATAATATTTTCTCAGAAAAGGAATATTGGATTTTCATTAGCTGTCATAGTCAGAATCATCAGATCAAATACCT
The DNA here is from genome assembly GCA_037039145.1 of Fundulus diaphanus. Classification (NCBI taxonomy): domain Eukaryota; kingdom Metazoa; phylum Chordata; class Actinopteri; order Cyprinodontiformes; family Fundulidae; genus Fundulus; species Fundulus diaphanus. Next base: position 52,721,461 of record CM073125.1, on the reverse strand, counting down.
TAAAACACATCATTCTGTGATGACTCTATCTGACGAATGACTTTCCAATTGAATGACAATTTTGGCTTTCCTGTGAAAACCAGCTCTGTTGGTCGTCTGGTGCTTCATTGTCACTTTTCCAGTGAAATGTGTCAAAAAGAAAGCATAAATGTATCTTTTAGAAGTAAGATGTCTTTTTCATTTCATGACAAGGTCAACTTTCAGAGATACAAGTTGTCTGTTTTTTCACTGCAGCAATATGAATCTTTCCTTGACATATTCCTTTCTTGAGATATGACTGCATGCGCGCTGAAACACAGCTAAATCTTTTCTGCATAGCCGATACTCGAGTGATTAAGCAAAATGTGATTAAAAAGGCAAATTTATAATGAAAACACATAGGATCTTTAGAAGTAGGGCTGCAAAAAAAAAAATTATATTCACTAATTTCGGGTGAAAACTGCAATAATGATATGACCTCAATAAATAAACAAATTCTTGTGCATTAATGTCTTTCTGCTTCAGCTTCATTTCCAAACATGTTATCTTAGTTTCTTACAACACGTTAACTTCTACAGCATAATATGCTGCGTTAAACAACAAGCAGCATCAAATATTTTACTGGCATAGCGAGCCTGAACACACAGTTCACAAATAATTCTTAATATTTATTGCAGTTGATAGTACTGTGATAACGACAGATTTGTGCAGCCCTACTTATTAAGGTTTGTAGCCAGCCATGTGTTTAAAAAAAAAGGGGGGGGGAGGCAACGCTTGATGGAGCTGGAGAGAGGGATGTCTGGCTTCCACTTACCTTTGTGACCAGACCCTTTGAGGTCAGACACTGCCTGATCAGATTCAAAGTAATTTTTGTGTGAAAATCGTCACATTTCAATCATCTTCTTAGATTCATCTCACGGTTTATTAGAGTCATTTTCAATTCGTCCTGCCAAAACTTCAGAGTCACTGTGAAGTAAATCCTCCGTCTCTGTCACAGAGGCACGAGTTTGAGGTGGCGATGACCTGCGAAGGATGCTCCGGAGCCGTCACAAGAATCCTCAACAAGCTTAAAGGTAAGGCCGCCGCGTGCTCGCTGCTCTTCTTCTTCTCTTTTTCACCTTTCCTTCGGGTTTTAGCCGAAGCACTGGGGTAGACTCACCTCTCGGGCCATCTGGTTGGCCTTTGGCTCCCGCCCACTGCACTTTGTTCTCAGAGCAAATGATTTTTAAGTCACACCTTGACTAACGGTTGTATCAATGTTAGGTTTGTTGTGTGGTAAACTCTTTTCTTACGGGAGATTAAAGGAAAAACGACGAATAACTTAAAAATAACCGAATCTGGTCACAGTAAAAGTGGAGAAGCTGATGAAAGCATTAACTCTGAACAGGCAAAGAAGTGGAGAGTGTTAGAAAAGTCATCATATTTAGCATTTTGTTTTGTCACACTTAAGTGTTTATCATCAAACAGCTCTTAAAATCCTACAGACATAACCTGAGTAAATACAAAAAGTTAGCCAACCTGGCCCTGTGTATAAAGTCTAACTGCTGCTGGGGGGAAGGATCTGTGATGACGCTCTTAGTGCACCTAGGATGCAGCAGTCCGACACTGAAGGAGCCCTCCAGCTCTGCAACAGCTTCATCCATGGGGTGGGAGACATTGTTCAACAGTGATTTTATTTTTGCCAGAGTCCTTCTGTCTTCCACCACTGGCCCTGGGTTGAGGGGCCATCCTAAGACAGAGCTGGCCTTCCAGGTGAGCTCATCAAAGCGCTTCCTCCCAGCTGTAGCTAAGCTGCTGCCCCGACAACCTACACATTAAAAGATAACTTGTGCCACCACAGAGTCAAAAACGGTTGTAAAGGGCACCCTCTGTGATCCTAAAGACCCCGGTCCCTATAGCAGGTAGAGTCTACGCTGAACCTGAACCCTAAGATATCTTGATTATGTGCAGCATTTCAGAAAAAAAGCATATGGCTGCTAATCAAACACAGTGTGATGGTCTGAGGACTGTGTTGCTGTTTTAGAACCAGGTCAACTTGCCGTAATTGATAAAGTCATGAATTCTGCTCCATCCATCCTCTTCCGCTTATCCGGAGTCGGGTCGCGGGGGTAGCAGCTTCAGCCCCTTGGGCCGTCTCCTCCCGGTGGGACGTGCCTGGAGGGAGGCGTCCATGATGCATCCTAACCAGATGCCCGAGCCACCTCAACTGGCTCCTCTGGACGTGGAGGAGCAGCGGCTCTACTCTGAGTCCTCCCCGGATGACTGAGCTCCTCACCCTATCTCTAAGGGAGAGCCCAGACACACTACGGAGAAAACTCATTTCGGCCGCTTGTATCCGGGATCTCGTTCTTTGAATTCTCCTCATTAAGGCAAAATGCAGAAGGAAAACGTCCGATCATGAGTCTTTGTCCTCAAGCTCAAAAGAACTGGGGTACTGCAGGATGTCAATGATTCAAAACACTTTAGTAAGCCCCCCCTTATGAAGAGATTAAAAAACAGAGTGGTTTTAGAGTGGCCTAGTCAAAGTCTGGGCCTAAATTGGTATGAAATGTGACATTGAGCACTCATGCTTGAAAACCCTCCGTTTCAGATTGGGCCAAAATTCTGTCACAGCAACGAAAAAGACTCGGCAGATATTGCAACTGTTTAAGGTTTACTTCTTCACATAGAGTCAAGAAAGTTTGGATCGCTTTGATTTTCCCTTAAAAAATAAAAGCTGCATTTTATATTCATTCAGGTTGTCTTTGTCTAAAATGGAAATATGTTCCAAAACGTGAGCGTGACATAAAACGCAAAGACAGCAGAAACGTTTATACGGGAGCAAATATGTTTTCAGTCCACTGTAAGGTTCAGAGTTTATTATACAATCATGGCTGAACGTTTATTTAGGGTTACTGAACAATTAAAACATTCTGAAGGTTCAAAGGTTCTAATCTTCTGTCCGTCCTTTTACCTGCTACAGAATTTCAGTCTCTCCCTGGATGTTCTTGTGTTTATTTCTTTACCCCGTTCATGACTTCTCTGCTGCCCTTCCTGTCCCGCGCCGTTCTCCGAAGGTTCGACCCGGGCAGAGCTCACGCCAAAACACGTTTGCATCATCGCCAAAGGTTTCAAAAGCAACTACAGTCAAAGTCCAAGTGTCTCTGCGGCGTTGCGTTGCAGCTGATAATGAAAGCAAGATTGCTCTGCTATTATATAAAAGTTTATTTAAAGAAAACAATTCATAAAACGACTCATTTTGATCCTTCGTAAAGAAGCAGATGCATTATTGGTTGGAGCCAAATCCCAAAATATGTCAAGATGCTGATTTTCTATTTCAGCTTCATGACACAAACCAGTAATAATTAGAGTTTTATATGAGGAGGTGGTTCATATCGACCCAAATGGGCCTCAGCATTGCATCCATTCTGCAGGAGACAGTTCTAGATATGTTTAGAGGCAGCTTGCATCACAGCCACCCCGTGACTTCTCACGCTGTTGACTCAGCCGACCGCTCGCCTGCTGCCCAACAGCACGTTTTTTGTTGTTTCACGTTTATTTGACTTAGTCATTTATATGTTTAGTAGGCAAATTTCTGTTCTGTTTCTCCCCTCTGCTGCTCCAGCCTCACAGTCTGAGCCGCGACTTTTCAAACAAGATAAAGAAAATCTATTCCTCAGGTCTTCCTTCACAGTCAGCTCAAAGGGGGGCTGAAAAACCTCCCTTTCATTTTGGAAGCAGAAGCCGATATAGAGAAGTGATTCTGTTTCCAGACCATTGACTCCACTAAAGCGAACAACGTTCCTGTTTTGTTTTTTTTTGTTTTTTCTCCCCCTCAGACGTGAAGTTTGGGATCGACCTGCCCAGCAAGCTGGTTTGGATCGAGTCCGACAGGGATGTGGACTTTCTCATGGAGACGCTGAAGAAATGCGGAAAGGAAGTCAAGTACAACGGCAGTAAATGAAGGAGTCTGCTTGGTGCGTTCGACAGGTGACACGCTGCTGATAACGGTGTTAAAGTCCACGTTCTGCTCCATGTCCTTTTAGCTTTTATTGCTGCATTCGCCTGTTAAGGAACATTCGACAAAAGTCCGCACACATTTGATGTTTCAGCAACTATTTGATTTGAAAGTTAGGATTTGTTCGCTCACATTGTTAAGCGTTAAATGATCTTTTCTTCCAGGAAATCCTGCTGCTGTAAAGAAAAGAATTAAGCTAGACTAGAAGCCAATTACCAGGAGCACCCAAAGGTGCCACGCCACATCAACCCAGATGCTTAAAAATCGATCTCTGATGAACTTTCTCCGATTGAGCCCCACGTTGCACACCCCCGCCTGCAGTTTGGAGCACTTTCAGGTGGAGTTTAAAGAATGTCTGTTAATGACTGTGGTAAACGACCCCTTAAATCCTGCAAAACAATCAAGTTAATCTCCCTTTAGAGCAGTACCTCCATCTGTTTTAAGCATCATGAACTATTGTTTCTCTTTGCTTTCTTACATCGACTCAGTTCTACTGGCAGCAAATCTCGTCCTTCAAAGTGTCATGGAGAATGTCCATCGTTATGATCTGGGGTGGAAGGCTCGCCATCTGTTTGTTTCCTTTCCGGGACCACCAGCTTTTTCTTTATTTTTTACACTACAGTACATCACATGGATTAAGGTCCTCTGGATTCTCTGACAGACAGCTGTGTTTGTAGTTGGATTTGGGTTTTGTTACCACCTTCTCCTGGGATAACATTGATTCCCAGTATGTCTTATCCACGCATAATGGAAATAAAATCATCAGTGTGTAAAACCTGTCCCCATTTGTTTTCCTATTAGCTTTATGCTAACCCTTCCTGCTGAAGTGAGGACGGTTTTCTCGTACTTTAGACTGTAGTTTAAAATACACTTTAATACACGTTAATTGATTTTACACTTTTTTTCATTGTGCTGGAAAAAGGTGCATTTTTAGCATGTTTGTTATGAAATGTTGGAAAATATGGGATCAAAAAAGTCTAAAATGAACAATATAACCATAAAACTGTCAGATTTCAGTCAGCTTAATATAACATATTTTAATATTTTCTCAGCAGCACTGCGGTGTGTGAGGTAAAGACTGCAGATAAATTGTGCTCATTTTAGCCACCATTGGTCACAAAGCAAAAAAGAAATTATTAAATAAAGAAATGCATGTTTCAAATAAAGGTCCAGGGCGACTAAACCAGAGGTAGAAAGCTGTGAATTAATCTTGATGTGCATTTGTTGACCACTGGAGATGGACACCAGCAACCCTGCAAGGATAAGCTGGTATGGATGGACGGATGGATTGTCACCTTTCCTCCTGAGCTGAGCTCCATTAACCTCTCCTGACTATCTGCCTAAAACTGAAACTGATCAGCTTTCAGCATCACTTCCACCACCAGGAGGCGCTGTGGGATAAACATGCTTCAAGTGTGAGGAAAAAGGTTTTAATTAAGAGTGTTGTCTCCTATTTCAGATGTGTCTCTCTCTAAGGTGCACAGAGATCTGTTGCAGAGGAGAAAAATACGTTTTTCAATTCAGTGTTCTGTATTATACAATCCGGTGTTCAGACACATTTATAAAACATGGCTGAGGTAGAATCATTGTGTTAAAAATGCCTGCAGCTGCTGGGTTCTACTAAGAAAAGCTGCAATATTTAACTCCTACCTTTAAGCTCAGAAAGAGCCAGCACATGAAAATGCAAACCTCAGTGAAAGGAAGTGTGTCCTTTTAAGAAAACAGCAGGTAGAAGATCAAACCAGAAGTATAGTATCTTACAGATCACAGAGAATTGTCAAATATAAATTCATAATATGGAAGCTCTAACCATGAGGATCCATTGTTCCGTTTACAAGATGGTTGGGACAATCAAACCCAGACCCAGCCCTTCTAAATGAACCATCACTGTAAAAGAAAATACACCGAGGCTGATAAAGGATTCAGCAGCAGAATGAGAATGCAAAGAAAGCGCCGCATTGCATGGTTCTGTTTAAATATGTGATCACAATGTCTGCCCACAGAGGCGCTGAGAAGAAGGAACTGGAGAGAGTTACCTTAAAGCAGCCAGAAAAAAAAAAAAAAGTCTATTCTTTAGTAAAGGTTTGCACCTGGCAGAGGCAGATTTATTCATGCTAGGGCCAAGGTTTAAAGAAAAGACCCTTTTCTCACTATGTTTAACCTTTTTTTTTATTTGAAGGGTTGTTTTTACCTTATTTCTGCCTATTAAAACTTTTCCATATCAGAGGTATTTCCAAAAAGTTTCTATTTTTGGCATCTCAAATACAAAGTGTCAATAAAAACATTGACGTTTCTGGTTATAACGTGAAAAATTCAAGCGTTTTTTTATTTTTATTTTTCTTGCAGGGCACTGAACATTTAATCTAATAGCTATTTGAATTAGCTTAATACTAAGCACATCACATTCACATTGATACAGAAATTAATAAATGAAATCCATGCTGTGCCCTCTGTTACATATGTTTGTTAGGTTCTGAGCATCTGGAGGCCCCAGGGTTGAGCTTGCATCAGGTATCTCTGATATCTCTGTGCCCAGTGTCTCATCCCTGCAGCAAACCATAGAGATGAGCCTTTGAACGTGTATTGTATTTAAACCTTTATTTTAAGGCTAATTTAATTTACCAAACTGGGGCTGCTGAGCAGTTTACTTGCAGGTACATTTTAATTGTTCTGCAGACGGGGCCTGCTGACGTACCACAGCCATTGTATGAAGAAGGAGCCACGTTTTATAGAAACAGGCCTTCTCCTGTTAACAGTCGACGCAAAGGGCTTCACCGACCGACCCATGACGTCTACAAACAGATGATCCCGGATAATTGCTGCCTGCTCAGCCTCGGTGGGAACGTGGCGAATACGCTGACTCCTTTGAAGAGGCTGCAGAGGATGAAGAGTACCGGGTTGGCTTCAGTCTGAACCAACCGCCGAGGAGAACAGAGCTTCATTGTGTACAGCACAAACTGCACAGATAACAAGGCGGTCAGCTCGTCCCCGGGTTCCTCATCTTCCTCTCCTACGCACACAAAAACGGTGCCACTCTTATGCCGCTGACACTTTCTGAATTCACTGAAGGAGGAGGAGCTGCACTCTCAGTTTAAATGCCTGAATTCAGAAAGACGTCACGAGAGGATGCATTCATCCGAACGTTGATTAAGAGGGTGAAAAACAACAGAGAGCTGCCGTTCGCTTCACAAACTGATGTTTGGTGCCCAAAAATGACTGCCACTGTTGATTCCCTCATGATTGCCTTGTTGTAGGTTTCCATGTTGGGTCTTGCAACAAAGATTGTGTTTGCTCTATTTTGATTATAAAGACACTTCAAAAACCAATTTCTTTAATCTCCTTTTATGTTTTTGCCATATGTGCAAATCACAGCTTGTGTGTTGGGACCTGAACTTTGACTAGGAACTCCTGACAAGTTATATGCGATTATCTAAGCCATTTATTTGAGTGTAGCTCTGGCTGTATGTTTAGTGTCGTCCTGCTGGAAGGTGAATCTCAGCATCAGACTTAAGTCTTTTTCACCCTCTAACAGGTTTTCTTCCACGATTGTCCCGTACTTAGCTTTATTTATCGTCTGTTTCCCTGTCAAAGCAGGTGAAAACCTTCCCACAGCATGAAGCTGCCACCACCATGTTTTATCATAGGGATAGGGATTTTAAGGGAAGTGAGTTTTCTGCCCCATATAGCCCTTTGTATGTAGCAGAGACAATTCAAATTTGGTTTAAGCTGACAAAAACACATTCTTCAATAAGTTTATTTGCCATATATCAAAGTGCAAATGCTTTTTATGGACAGTTGTCCTTCAGTCTATAGCTAGTTAATGTTCTCAATGTTCAAAGCTTGGGATATTGATTTATAACAACACTGCGTTCAACCTCTCCATAATTTTTATTCCTGACTTGTCTGCTGTACTCCTTGGTCTTCATCATGGTGCGTTGAGGCTATGCTCTCAATATTTACATCGTCTTTACATTTGTTTCATGCAATTTTATTAGAACTATTAGTCTAGGTTTTATTTTGAAGGGCACTTTGTTATGGTATGCAGCATTTCCTTTTCTGGTTATTGTCGAAGAACTGTGAACACGCTGTTTCCCATGGCTGCTGAAGATTTGTTACCGTGATCACGGTGGTTACCGTGACTGTGATGAAGAATGAATAAAGAGTAAACTAACGGATGTTAGTGATTATTTAAAAGATGGATGAAGAAGCACTGAACCTACACAGTGCTACTCATTATTACACAAGTTCTGAAGTTAATTCATCAGAGGTATGGCCTCTTTGACTTGACTTGAGTTAGACTCGAGTCACAGATTTGATGACTTGGACTTGAGCATCTTTACTTGAAACAGCTCAATATTCTCAATAAAGTAAAAAAAATGGGGTAAGGGAGTCTATTTCAGCTGCCAACAGGCAAAATATTAGGGTCAGGTACACCCTAATAAGCATTTATAAAAATAAAGCATTTTAAGATGTTTTGTCATATTTAAGCAAACACTTTTTGTTTGGATAATGTTTCAGGAATAGCCCATCATGACTTGATAATGATTTGAAATTTAAACCATAGGAACTGGACTTGAAACGAGACTTGTCATTCTTGACTTATGACTTGAGTATAAAGAAGAATTTTATTTAGGGGTATCAGAGTACAACAGAGTGAATACAACACAGATGTGGACAAGAATAAGATTTTTTTTTATCAATTATATAATTTTTCCATCCCCAACAGTGCAGGTGCTATTTTGTCTTGGTATTCCATGTGAAGCAAAAAAATAGATATATTTGTAAAAACAATACATTGAAGATTGCGGTTGTGATCAGACCAAATTTGGAAAAGTTCAAGGGGTAGTCAAACTTTTCCAGAGAGCACTGTAGCTGTGCTAATGCTGGTGGTTTTGTGTTTAACACACACTACCCTCAGCTGACCACTGATATATTATATTTGGTATGTGAATGCATGTGTATGTGTCTCTGGGGTTGAGAGAAGGTGGGTCAGGGTGCGGCTGTAGCTGTCACATCCTGCCCTGCATGCCAAAACCAACTCACCCATCACCAGAAGGTTGCAGCTAGTCAGCGAAACGTGCAGTTTGACGGACAAGCGCAAACACTCAGTCGACTCCGTGGCTTCACGTCTTTCTGAGAATCTCAGCTGTAGATTTCCTCGCTGTCTGGTGGAACTTTATCATCCTGTGCTTGGGAGAAATCCTTTGTGGTTTGAGCTGTATGTGTAATATTTGCTGTTCATTCATGGAGGTACTACCTCCTATTTTGTTCAATAACTGAGAAATGTTTAAATATTTTGTCATCTTGCTCAAAAGTTTTTGTTTTTGGTAGACTTTATGGGATTTTGTGCCTCAGTTTTATGTATCCTCCTACGTATGTCAGTGTTATAAAACGAGTAATGTTGGAGCGGGCATTTTGTCCACTGTCAAACAGGGGAAGAAATCATGATAGCAGAGACTGGCCTGCCCCAGGCTGAAGATTTTTGTACTGGTTTTGAGATTCTTTTCTCAAAATCACAAAACAACGAAGCTCATTTTAATGAGCTATTTGGTTGTGCAAAGTTTGTTGGGTTTTAACTTGATTCAGATTTTCTCCCCATTGCTTTATTTTGGACTTTTAAATTACAGAGTGACAAAAATCCAGTGAAGTACTTTGATAGGTTCTTAAGTTCTGCAATGACTATGTGCAGCTAAAACCAGGCAGTTTTCAGTCAGTCAGGATTAGCAAAAATTATGTTTGTTAAATGCCAGAATAATAAGAGAGGACATTTTTATATACTTTCTTCAAAGTCAGAAGGTAACAACAGTAGTATTTGGTAGAATTGTCTTTTAAACTGTATGAATTGGCTCATTCATTTTGGGTATCCTTCCTGAAGCTTTTCACTATTGGCCCATTCCTCCATAAGTGAGTAACGTTTGTAGGCTTTCTTGATCACACACACACCTTTAGCTCTGTCCACAAGTTTTCTATAAGACTATCAAAACAGCTTTGCCAAAGTTACTAAAGAACATTGATTTTCTTATCCTTAAACCCGTTTTCAACTGATAGAAGGCACAATAAAGAAATTTTTTTTATGCATTTGGAAAACCCATTTGTGCCCAAGATTTAACTTCCTGTCATGGTTAGGCTTGTTTTGCAACCACACCAGCCGTAACATGAGTTTTAAAAAAAGTTATAAAGAATTGTTTTTTTAATTATTAGAAATTAAATTTTCAATTCAATTTTATTTATATAGCGCCAATTCATGAAACATGTCATCTCAAATCACTTTCCAAAGTCAAATTCAATCAGATTACAGGTAAAAGCCAGTAAATTAGAATAGTTTGAAAAACTTGATTTATTTCAGTAATTGCATTCAAAAGGTGTAACTTGTACATTATATTTATTCATTTCACACAGACGGATGCATTAAAATGTTTATTTCATTTTATTTTGATGATTTGAAGTGGCAACAAATGAAAATCCAAAATTCCGTGTGTCACAAAATTAGAATATTACTTAAGGCTAATACAAAAAAGGAATTTTTTAGAAATGTTGGCCAACTGAAAAGTATGAAAATATTTTTAACCTGTTTTGCTTTTGCATTTTGCACATAAGTTTGTGGGGCATTTGTATCATATAGAAATTATATAAAACTTCAGATATTTCACTAACTAGATAACATACATGAACAAACCTTATAAAAAACAGAAAGACTTTCAGTATTCATTATCCAGTATCCAGTATGAACTCTCCACTAGGTTATTGCGAGAGAACGCAAAACATTTTGTGAGGGAATGCAAAAGTATTACGAGGGAATGCAAAATAAAAAAAGAAATTCCCATGTCCCTTAGGGAGCTCTGTACAATAGAAAGGTTGTCAATCCAGGGGTTTCTTTAGATAAATTATAAGACCTAAAGGTTTTATCAGGAAATTAAATTCCTGAAATAAATCAAGTACAGCGCCATAGTTATAAAGTATAAATGCAAACATTTGTTACCTGTGTAAGACATCAAAGAATATTTGAACCAATATTGCAACTGTTATTGCAACTGTTACTATATCCGATTTATCGTTTGAACAAAAATAGATTAACATTTTTTGAGCCTCACCCAAATGTTTTTCTAAATAAACATTAAAAAACACCATGAAAACCCCCTTTGAAAACCTGGGAGGAGCAGCAGATTGTTTTAGATCCACATCTTGACTATAATTGCAGCAGATTTGCCATGATTTAGTTAAAGCATATTTGTTCCACAAAGGTATTAGAGGGCACTGTGCCAGGCGGAGCTGGGATTTTGGCACAATTTAGCCAAATGTGCTTTTAACATCATACAATGATCAAATGATCAAATAAAAGTTCTTATTTTCATTGTAGGACTCCTTATGTATATGAAATAGTCTTGTGTGGGCACGTCTAGTTAAGGAGCATGAGGGAGAACTTACCCAGTGGAAGTCAAAGGTCGGTATAAACTGTGCGATTGGTGGGAATCGCTTCACTTGTTTCTCTTCGTTTACTGGCAGGAGGAAGAGATGCTGCTAAATTTGGGATGGCAGCGGGGACTGCTGACAGGACGTGAAGTTGTCTTCCTCAGAGCTTGTGTCCGGCTGTTCGTGAGTTGAGAGCAGAGATGAGCATTTCAGGTTGACTTGCGATGAAGTCGTGTGTCCATAGAAGAAGAACAGGATTCCAGGTAAGCATTGGAAGGAATTATTGTGGTCTCTTGAAGAAGATCTCAGCCTCCATCCAAGCAGGAACACACATTTGAAGGACAGGAAGACACTGGGAACTAAAAAACACTCAGCAAAGGGGAAACTATGAGTTACTGCAACCAAGGTTGACCATCAGGTGAAGAAGGGACATCTGCCACATCCTCTTATACAGCCAGCCCGATGAGGATAGGAGATTAAGGTGTGCAAGCATCAAATAAGGTGTGCAAGCACTAAAAAAAGAAGAAAAAAAAATAATTATTATCCTGAGTGTGTTAACATGCATCAAAGTCCAACCCTCTAGGTGACCTCTAACATTTAGACGTTTGACACACCTGAATCAAATAAACAGGCTATTAGCAGAGTTTCTGTATAATGTGAGTAAACGCTGAGGATGCAACGATTTGATTCTGAGGCGTTGGATCAGCGACAGATTTAATAGTTTCAGGATTATGGCTCTCTACGACTGGAGTTTAAAACTCTGATATGGACATCTGGTTTCAACTGCATTTGAATTTGATGATAAAAATCCAGACTTACGGTGAGTTAAAAGATAACACAATGCTACGTGGTCTTTTCTCTCTCTCTCTCTTTTTTGACGTATGTCAGATGCAGACAGACAGAGACTTCTGCTTTGATTTGCATTCCAAAGTTGAAACGTTTTCCTTATCTGGAACCATCGATGAGAATGGCTGAAAGGACACAGATTGGTATAAGATATATTATCTAGATTTCAGTCTTTCAAAATATTTTTCCCCCTTGATCATAATCAGCAAGATGTATACTAGACCTAAACACACAATCAATTTTTAGCAGAACTTATAATGTCAGGGTTTCCTCATGCATGGGAGATCTCCTTTATCCTGTGGAGTGAATTACTGTTAATTTATCTCCTCCCTCAACTGAACTTTATCATTGTGACATATAGCAGCCTAATGGCATTTAGCAGCACCTTTCAAGCATGTGTGCATGAACTGAAATAACATGAAGAAGCGGCCGGCATCTGCTGCAGAACATGCAGAAAGCCTGTATGGACATGCAAGCAGGCTATGAGTGTTTGAGATTCTTTTTATTTGTTTAGTCCAAGACCTCATGGTTCTTTGGTAGAGAAGTCTGCCTGACTAAAGGGGATTGTTGAGGATATTTTAAATGCCCAGTGATGCTTGTTTACTGAATGTGTCATCATGCTGTCAACAAAGGGATTTTCGTAAATTAATGCGTGCATGAAAATACGCTGCTTGTATTTTGTGGTCCTGCTGCAGAGTCCAATCTCAGACTGTCAGATCGCACAAAATCAATGATAGTATATCCTGTAGGAACTGTAAAGATGTTTTAAGGATTATTTCTCAGTTGACCAAACAGTCAAAAAAGTAATGAGATATCAAACGTTGGATTGTAAAGTGTTGGACACAGTTGCACATACTCCTCTGTACTGGTTGTCCTGTCATTTTGTAGGAATTTAGCTAACTTTTTTTTGACAGCCACGAAGGTGAAAGCATGAACCCTTTGGATATAATATGATGTGCACAGGTCAAAAGCTGATTTTTTTGTGCATATAGAGGGTTATAATGACACATGTTTATAGTAAGGAGGGTAATATGTGAAAAAGATCTTTTGAAAATAATTAAACTCAACTAAAAACAGCAATGAGGGTTTAATTTGCTTCAAACTTTGAAATAATTGTCAATTTTGTCCACTTTGACATCTATAGAAATCCATACGCACCGCCTTAAAAGCCACAGAAGATAAAAAAAAAATGCTTGAAACTCTAGGATTGTACTAATGTCCTTTAGACAGATACGTATAGTAGATGTTTTGCAGTAATGCACAGCAGCATGCTTGGAGAAAACCTCCTAACAACTGTCAGTCATGGCAGTGGAGGTATAATCACTCAGGTCTGCTGTGATGTATTACTTTGAAGCCACCAAGCCCTACAGCTGCAACTCTTACCCAAAGTGGACTTAGCAACAAAATCAACCAAAGGTCAGACGGTACAATACTCACGCAAATTACAAAAAAACCTGAAAAGCTTTTTCTTATCTCTACAGCAGTGGGGCCCAAAGTGGGGATCAGGGGCCATTTCTGTCCCCTGGATTGATTTTGTGCAGCCCTTGACTGCAATTTAACAATTATTTGACGCAGCGGCACACGTGAGTAATGCAGATGGTGGCTATTTCTTCTTTAAATTCTTTAAAGCAAAATTGTTACTCAGAAGTTAACATTTTCTTACAATTGAAACTGTTTGCTACAACACAAAGTATCTTTAATTTCACAGTATAAATAGGACCACATTTGTTCAATGGCTTTTACTCAAATACAGACTTTGGTGGACCAAAATTGGCTTTTAATTATTTTTTTTAAATTGGCTAAATACAGCAACTGTTTTCAAAAAAGACTGACTCAAGTCCTGTTCTTATTGCAAAGAATAGACAAAATAAATTCAATCGGGTCCTAAAAAATAAGCAAAATGGATCTATAATACGACAAAAGATGCAAAACCCTTTCAAATTTTTAATCTGCAATGATTTACACATCCCTGTCGAACATAAAATCTCACAAATTTGTTTAATTAAAATAGTGCTTGATCATAATTTATATATTTTTGGGGAATATTACTTTGTTTTTTATTTCCATTTCTTTGGCCTTCAAGTGGTTTTGACATGATAATTTTGGCCCAGGGTGTTCAGAAGTTTGAACACCCGTTCTCTACAGGCTTCAGTAAAAATTTCAAATAGAAAGGTTCACGACAGGACAATTAGAAAAAGAAATGTGACTTGTATGGAGGGTTGAAGGAGAGAGCGCCTTCCTGCTCGAACAGAACACTGCAGCTCAGGTTTGTTAGTCTGCATCTCAACAAGGCTTTGCGACCCATGCCTCTTGGACAGAAGAGACCAAAGTAAATAGTTTGGGTCCTGCTGCTTGGCACTATATTTAGAGTAAAGAAGGCATAGCACGAACATGTCACACCAACTGTGAAGCACGGTGGTGTGCAGTGTGTCAATGATGGAGGCTTGTCCTGCAGCCACGGGACCTGAATGAGGCCATCACTCTGAGAGCTGAAGCTGCTGAAATCAGCAAGACAACGATCCCAGACACAGCGACGAATCTACAACTGAATGTGAGAAAAATAAATAAATCATTAATAAATTCTAATGGAAAGATTTAATTTAACATTCACCTTTTTTTAGTGTCTGAGGGGTCTTGTTTGTTTTATTTTTCTTTAGTCTCGTGTTCTGTATTGTTGTTTAATATTGTTTCAGGTTTTGTGGCTTTTGGACTCTAAGTCCTTTTTCCTCTCACCTGCCCGAGGTTGTTCTTTATTTATGCGGTATATTTACTCATATACTCGTTTATTGCCTCATAAAGCAGATCCATTTGACTTTGTCTTTATATCTTATGATCTAGCACACACATCTCAGCTCTATTTAAAAAGAAAGGCTTGGTTCTAACCTTATTTATCCTTTCTGCCTTTCAGCCTGCTTTTGGGTCCTTCATAGACAACACCTATTCCACAAAATGTTGAAGCAGTGGACCACCCACAATGTTTCAAACACAAAAAGGATTCTCTTCTCTTGAAAAAGATGTTTATCTTTGGGCAAAACACTGTAAGCAAGGGGAACGTGCAGAGTTCAGGTAAAGTTTGATGGCAAAAAAAGAGAAAAATTCAACCGCAGCAGCACTAGCGTGAGACACAAACCCTGGATCGGTGCTGCTTTGGCCTCCTTGAATTTCTGCCCTCATGGTGCTTCATGTCTCCTCTTGTTGTCTGAGATCATTTGGTCTGAGCTTGTTGTGAAAGCAGATCTTTTAAAGCCGGGGTCCCCAGATTTTTAACCGCTTTGCCTCCATATTTGTTGCCTTGATTCTGATGAATCAGTATGGGGCTCGAAAAGGCACGTGATTTTGCAGTGCATTGTGGGATGCAGACACCATTTTTTGGGACAACGGCTTTTGCTTACATTGCAGATTCGGATGCCGTGCTGTGAGAGAGAGAGAGAGAGAGAGAGAGAGAGATGCAAAGTGCTTAAAAATGGATCGTCCTAAAAGGATAAGCGACGGACTGTAACGAGACAAGCTACACCCTGTTCTGAAAGTTTGTTATCTCGAAAAAAATCTCTAGGATCGGTGGGATTGAACCACATGAGCACGATAACTGGACAAAGGATTTGCATGACCTGCCGTCGCCCACCGCCATTCCCAGCAGCTTGCTCTCCATCTCGTCAGTGGAGTTCGTTTTCACACCAGCAACGAATTCAGAAATGTTACGTTTTTAAGGGCTCATGGACAAGGCAACTCTGGGTCGGTCCAGGATCTCAAAATTTTTTCGTCTTAAAGCGAAAACTTGTCATTTCAGAACTACGTAAACACCTTCACCTCACAGTGCTCCTCCTGTGCTCCTGTGTCTGCCAGATAAATTTGAACAACGCCTCTCACCCCCTCTACAACCCAGTTTTCTAAAGTCCTTACACTTCCTCAGAGAAAGAACTTACTCCTCTTCGTCTATAAATCACTGAATGGATTAGCACCTAAATACACCACAGATTTGCTGTCAGTGTATTAAATTGCGTTTTTACCTCCATAACAATGTAACTGCATGGCTGCAGACCACTTGCAGTGCATGAACAGATGTAGATGTGGTCACACCGGTGATATTCAGATAGTAAAGAGCATTTAATCAGCCACACCAAGCTGCTGCTTTCCCTCCTAAATCCAATAGATGTAGAAAAGTTCTGTTTTAGATTAATCTTTCTGTAAAAAAAACAAATAACGTCAATTTGTAATGTGCTGTATGTTTTTGTATATCTTAAGATAGATTTAAATAATTTGCAACCTGGTAATACCCAGGCCATTGCATGAATTCAAAAAGCAAGAATCGGTGGAGTCTAAAGGCAAACGAAGATTCAAACCCAATGGGTAGAATTAGCACATTTAATTTTATTTAGTGTAACACAGGATATTGTCTGTCTTGTGCTCATAATTTCATTCCCTTCAGCATCAATGTTCATATTTTAGAACGAAGCCAGAATCCAAACACAACAGAGAACATCAAAGCTGTCTTTTAACCTCTCTTCAGACCCACTGGCTCCTAAAACGGTTTGCTGCTAAACAGAGTGACAACCCTCTTCTGTTTAATTGATGTTTTGCCTTTAGTCAGCCTGAGCCTCCCTCTTCTCCTTCTCTTCCTGTTGCCAAACAAACGCAGGCGCACAAATGAAGCTGTATGTTAATGTTCTGGGTATTTTTGCTCATAGGAGCATTCCTAAAGGTGAAAATTACACGCTTGCTTCTCAACGCCTCAGATCGGCTGCACGAAAGCAGACTAAAAATGAATTTTAAAACAGAAAACCTCAAAAATGAAGCAGCTTTAGAACAAACTATATATTTAACTGGCTGCATGATTCCAAGTTTCATTTTCTAAGCAGTGATATTCACCATCTTGTAAGAATTTGGTGAAAGTTCCATAAAGTTTTACATTTTGTAAGCGAAAAGAGTTTTAATACTGTGATGTTAAGACGCAGCAACAAGCCCCCACACTTCCACCTGATGGAGGGTTTCAGGCTGTAATTACACCGACACAGAGGACACCACAAAGGCTCACTGCTCAGGACTCCACTACAGGTTTTCAGGATTTGTAAAGGATGCCCACAGTCGGGAGGTTTCCAGAGTCATCCCCAGAGGATCAGTTAGATCACAGGGTGTGGCGATAAGAACTAGTTAGCACGCTTCACATCAGCAAAAGCATTTGAAAATGTGTTTATGCTCTGCACGATGGTTACCAAAAATACATCTAGAAAGGAACATCAAACACTGAGCAACACATTTTCTTAAGGGTTTGGACTGCTGAGAGGTTACAAGCCCACTGCCATCTGGACAACACATGCAGCATTGTGAGGATAATGTTCTGATTGCTCTGGTGCTTTAATTCAATTCAATTAAATGTTATTTTTATAGCACCAAATCATGACACATCATCTCAAGGCACTTTACAAAATCAAATTCAATCAGATTATACAGATTGGTCAAAAAGGTTTTTATCTAAGGAAACCCAGCAGGTTGCATCAAGTCTTCACAAGCAGCATTCACTCCTCCTGAAAGAGCGTAGAGCCACAGTGGACTGTCGTCTGCATTGTTGATGGCTTTGCAGCAATCCCTCATACTGAGCATGCATGAAGTGACAGTGGAGAGGAAAACTCCCCTTTAACAGGGAGGAAAACCTCCAGCAGAACCAGAACCAGGCTCAGTGTGAACGCTCATCTGCCTCGACTCACTGGGGCTTAGAGAAGACAGAGCAGAGACACAGAAAGCACAGAAGCACACATTCATCCAGTAATCTGTTCTACATTAGATGGTAATAGCAGGTGATCTGTCTTCCCTGGATGATGTCACAGCTAACAGAACGCCAGACTACTAAAAAAAGAGAGAGAACAAAAAGTTAAAAGATTAAATAACAACAAACAATGCAAATTAGAAAACAGTAGGAGAACTCAGCAGAGTGAGAAAAATAGGCCCTGATGTCCTCCAGCAGACTAAGCCTATAGCAGCATAACTACAGAGATAGCTCAGGGTAACATAAGCCACTCTAACTATAAGCGTTGTCAAAACGTAATTCAACCTGGTTTGCTGTGTCAAAACCTCCTGAAGACTCAGGTGGAGGCATCAACAATTGCTTTGATCTTGTTTGCAGTTTCTGAGACTGAAAGGCTGGGTGCCTACATCAGCAATAGAGGCTTTTTCAGATCCACTGTAAGACAGGCCACTACATAAGATCCTTCTTGCCTACTGCCGTCAGCATCTACAACAACTCTTTGAAGAAACCTCGATAATATGAGTTACAACATTTAAGTTCCCTTTAAGATTAATAGTGTTTTTGAATTAAAACCTCATGTTCATAGACTTAAGTTAGACTCCTCCTGCCCATGTCAAACTTGCACCAAGTACGCTTCTAACCTCTAAACATGAAAACATCAGAAAGGAATGTGCTTAGTGTACTGGTTGAACCGCTTTTCACTCACTCAGACGTGAAGCTGTTGCACAAACTACAGAAAACTATTAGGTTTTAGTCCCCCTGTCTTCATAGGTGACAAAAGCTTTGGCTTAAATATCACACAGCCTCAATGTTTACACGATACGCTCAGAAAGAGAAACCTTTAATGGTCTGAAGGGTGAAATTCAGGATAGAGAGTAAAAGCAGCTGCAAACAGTTTGGTGATGTGTAAACCCAAAGAGTTAAACCAACTCTCTAAAACAACCAAACACACGTAAGCAAGTCTATTTTCTCTTTTTTTACACTAAAATCTGTCCCTGTTTTTTTTTTTTTTTTTTTTTCCCAGTGTCCTGTCTAGCAATGTGGCAATAGGAATTGATGTCTCAATGCCAGATAGAGCTCGACAGATTTTGCTTTTACAAGTGGAGCGAACAGCTTTCGCCATAGTGCTCCACTTGATTTATGCTTGTAAATAGCTTTATTGTGATTCCTGCAGGGAGAAATTCAAATTATATGGACATGACAATGGGAGAGTAAAGGAAGAACAAGAAGTGAAAGAGAGAGAAAAGAAAAAGAGTAGAGGTGAAAGAAAGAAGAGATAAAAGGGAGAGAATGATAAAACCTTCTCCGTCTACTCCATCACCTGGAAAGGGAGATGCAAAAAGAACAGCACAACCAACAGACATAAAGCAACAAATACAATCGAATAACACCTAGATGCCATTGCTAAATCATATGTATTATTATGTAAGCTGACATGTGTAATGTGATACTTGAAAAAAGAAAGTGAAAGAACATAAATAAATAAATTATAAGATTACTGTATATAAGTGAACATTTAATACCAGGGACCCAGCACCTGTGGGAGTTAGTGAGAGTGCACTAGTTTAGGTGAAAATTATACAGAAGGAATTAGCTTGATAGTGGTTATGGGGGTCAGGGGTCAGGGGACCCATAATCCCGGACTCCCAAAGGGGTCCCTAAAGCAGGGCGCCCAGGAGGGGCCGACACAGGATATCTGCAACCCCCCCCCCCACCCAAGGAAAGAGTAGAGACGACCCCGAGGAAATCCCCCACCGCAATGCCGACGCCCCCAAGAGCCGCGGGGACGAGCCCGTGGGCTCTGCCGGCAGCTAGCCTCGCTGAAGTGGTCCCGGCCATGGGCCCTGTCCCTGTTTTAGCATCGCCCGCTCTGTCTGGACTCTTCAGACTCCAGGCAGAGCAGTGGAAAGTTAACAACCCTCCCACACATTACACACGGAAACATGTGAGTAACCTGAAAAGGGTCAAAGCAACCGTAACAGCCACATGGGTGTTATTGGTTCAGGTAAAGCAGATTTAAAATGTAGAAGCATGTGTGCGAAGAAATGGTCCCTCCCCTTGGATTTCAGACGAATAAGAAAGTGTGACTCCCATGTATAGATTATCTGATCAACACTAACAGTAAATGCCAAAGAAAGCTAATAATATTTGTATATATATATATATATATATATATATATATATATATATATATATATATATATATATATATATATATATATATATATATAAATAAAGACAGATGGTATTATTCTCTGTGCTCTCTGTACATCTTCCTCAATACATCCCATGAGTTATGGTGTATTATTGCATGTACTACACATTAAAAGGATTCATAATCTATTTTTACCTCAAGTTCTAACCCTTTGCTACAGAATAAATATGTTTGCTTTATGTGGTTTAACAACAAGTAAACCAAACCATTTGTTTGACACGATGGAGTACGGAAACAGAACATTGTGTGTAAGTGACCAAGCTACAATCAGCTCGTTGCATCAGATTTGGCAAACCTCCTTCAGAGAGAAGGCAGCCATGCCGCCACATTGTCATTACTCACACACTGACAAAAAGGTTTTTCCTTTTCATTTCTGTGTCTGTAACATGGTTGCTGTGGCAGTCACCAAACTCCATGTATTAGCAGCACATGGGTTCAAATTCCCCCATTTACGTTCAGATCTGATCTTCAGCATTTAATAAATCCAATACGAGCAGCCCTGTTTCTATTGAATTTATTTTTTTCCATTTGAACAACTTTTTCCCCCCAATCCTTAAAGAAAATGTGAAGTTATAGGTGTTAACCAGAATTAACATGAATATTGATATTCATTTTTCATCACGAGTTCTTTCACAAAGGATCAGACTGACACACACATAAATAAACTTTGATGAACAAAACTGTGCAACAACAGATATTCACAGCCTGGCTAAAACTGTTTTGACAAAAATCAAGGAAAGATCAGGTGAAGACAAATGAAATCTGTGACCCTGTGTGGAGGGTTTAGACGACTAACAAGAGATTAACAAGAGTAGAAACTAAAATCAACAAATAGCACAGGAAGGGGGTTTCTGCTGCTCTTATGGTGGTTTTAGCCTCTAGCTTTTGAACCGCAGCACATGAAGCTTCTACCAGAGGCTAGAAAAGTACTGATTTGAAACTCTTCTTGATACCCCAATGCATTATATTCAAGGATTCAAAGACTCAAAGACTCTTTATTGTCACCTGCGTGTTACCGTGGTGAATAATTTTTGTTTTTGGCCGCTCCGGCTAGGAGTACACATACGAAACAAACAAACAGCCGATGAACAATGGTTATGGTGTTCTTTTTCCCATTATAGATCTTTTTTTTTTAAGATGAAGATTTAAAAGTTTGTATGAACTAGTTGTCCTTCATGAGTCACAGATAACAAATGATGAGGTAATGAGGTGCTTTTGTGCAATGATTTGAGGCTTCGTTTACAGAGATGTGCATATTACCTTAATAACACCCATTACTGTGCTAAATGAAAACATTTGTTGTCAATACCAATTGTCCCAGGATTGAATTTTTCAGAAAATTCCCAGTCACCCAGCAGCTACATCTCAGACTCTACAGGCCTGTTAGCCTGTTAACAGTTGAAGAACCCAATAGAACAACTGGAAAAAAGACTAAACATAGTTTGCAATGTTGCATTGCAATGAAAAACAATAATCTTTGGACAGATGAGACTAATGAAGAGATGTTTGATCATAGTTTGGGGAAGAATCCCTTCATGACAACATGAGAGAATGGCAAAGTCAGAGAGAAAGGGATTTCTGAGAGTCATTGCTGCTGAAGGTGGTTGTATCGCCTGGAGGACCATTTTCAGCCCTTAAATCAAATCTGAACTTTATAGAAATCCAATAATATGTCATTTAAAAAAACTTTAAAATAAGAACTACATGATTTGTAGAAACCATCCATCTCCCCTATGGCATCACAATCCCCCAGACTTTCTCATTATTAGAAGCTCAAACCAGCCAGTCAGCGTGCAGCACCTGGACGGTGAACTTCAGACAATTTCAGAAGCTTTTCTCAGTCTGATCCTCTGGTTAAATGCGGCTTTCCTTTTCCACAGATTCATCTTTGTTTTAAACTCCCTGATGTGGCAGAGGAGTGTCTTAGAACTGCCTGACTGTACTTAATAAAGCTGCCTGAACCTTTTTTTTTTCTTTGCCTCGCAGCCACATCGCGGCTCTCATATTATTGCCTCTGAGATCTGAACAGGCTTCAACCTGCTGAGGTGCAGTTGAGTTATCCGACAGCAGCAGCCAAAAATAAAGCCTAATTGCAGCATTTTTTTCAAAATCTCTCGTAAAATAGCAAGGCACAGCTGCCACGTTTACATGAGAGGGTGGGGAGGGAGGATGGAACAGGGTGTGAGAGGAGAGAAGGGAGAATAAAAGGCAATCAGGACGGATGGGAGGAGAGAAGAGAGAGTCGTGTTCTAACAACACCTCCTCCTTTTCTCTCCATCAGCAGCTGGATTTCCAGGCAGAATGGAAAACGCCACGTTGCATCGCAGCTTTCACCCCCCTCCCTCCCTTCGTCCTTATTCCTTATCCTGCAGCTGTTCTTCACATCTGCACTGGTCTGGTCCTGCTCTGTGGGAACAGAGATGGCGGCAACTCACCAAACTCCTGCAGAAAAAAGGAAAACAAAGACAAACTCAGAATGAGAGTCAGGGGAGAATGTGTGCAGATTCGGATGGCTGCTGTCTGTCCTTTGAAGACAGGGGTTTGAACGCTGATTTAAGAAACTGGGGTGCAGAAAACTGTATGTTCCTCAGGCTGAGAGTTTCATGATAACGCCTCAGGGGGCTAAAAATCTTCAATGAGTCATAAAAGTACTGTAAATATTAGCTCAGCTGAGCCTTCAGGTGCTTTGGAACACAAACATTAAGATTTATTATGCAAAAATACTTTATTAAAGTTGGGGCTTTTTAAAAGAATTATCATGTCCCTAGACTGACAAAAACACTGAGGACTGGTTTCATGCAAACTCTATGTCCTCATTACTAGGTCACATTGTCAAATGCAAACCTAAACTTTACTGTGCATGAAAAAAGCGTGTCCAAATGCAGCAGACACTTTTCTGGGTTTGGAGGATTCTTGGAAACATGGGCTGTGGACAGATGGGTCAGTATTCTGGATCTTTTTCTAAACAAATGGAACAAGGAAAAGGAGGATCCAGAAATGTTTTTCTGAAACAAGACCCTGCAGCCAGGCGCTGCGATTGTATGATGGGGTATCAGAGCATTTGGCAAAGCTAATCTTTTCTTCTGTGATGGCAAGATTCATGCAGAAAAGACCAGAAGAGATTTTAGAGTAGCATGCCACTTAAAATAACACGTTTCTTCCAGGGAAGGTGATGCATTTTTCACCAATGCGATAAGAAAATCCAAATCTGCATGCATTCCAAAAGCATTGCTGCATGACTATAGGAATATGTTGGTTTCCAATGTGCAGTGGCATCCAATGTCAGTCCTCAAGGCCCACTCTCCTGCATGTTTCAGAGCTTTTTCTAGTTTAACACATTTGAAACAAAATTAACTGTCCATCCTTTATATAAATTGATGACAGAGGCGGTCAATCAGCAGAACTGGCCCAAAGAATAAGCAAATTTAGCAGCTGCTTACAAACAAACCTCATCGTAATCAAGCCCCTCATGCTATGAGCTACTTAACTGGAATTGGGATGTTGATTAAACTTTGCTTAGGGCCTCGTTCAGCCTTGGGTCGGCTCTGTCATTTGATTCATGAGTGTTAAAGCAGGGACACATCTAAAGCATGCAGGACAAATTAAAAAACTTAACTGTCTCGTTAAGGCCAGACAGCAAATGTTTTGATGTAAGCTCTATGAAAGTCCATAGGGGTATATCTGAGTCAGACAATAAGTATGTAGATTTTAAGGGAAAACTCAACGGCAAAGCTCCGTGACTCATGTTGTGTCAGAAATGAGGATCAGTCCTCTGAACTTGAGAACGGAAATACAGATGTGTAGATGATGTGTCCACATCCCAGGAGCTTCCTGAATTAGACCAATGCGAAGCTTTCTTATGCCCCCCTCCCTACTGTATTAAGATATAGAAAAAAAGAAAAAAATCAGCAGAACATGGATTTTCTTTCCATGGTCCTGGAGCAATCTTCACTCTGAGAACTTATTATCATCATGGTTTGGCCTGCTTGATGACAAATTCACTTTAGGATATTCATGTTGCGCAGATTCACAACAAATGCCAATTCAAGACGCTGTTTTGATCTCCAACCAGTCAGCGTGCAGCACCTGGACGGTGAACTTGAGACAATTTCAGAAGCTTTTCTCAGTCTGATCCTCTGGTTAAATGCGGCTTTCCTTTTCCACAGATTCATCTTTGAATAATATGTGAATATGATCTGAAGATGAATAGATCATATTCACATCAACGCAAGAGGCTGGATGTGGTTAAGGTTCAGAACAGACATTAAGTTCAGGCTTAGTTCAGGGGTCAGCAACCTATCCATTATTGCCCTACGAGCTACTGAGTGAAATTTGCCTAGACCTGAAAAACCTTCATGAGTCTTTAATGAAGGATAACTTAAGAAAAATGACATAATTGATGGGCAATGTCTCCCAGCCCATGTGGGGAGCTGGTGCAGAGCTTCCACGGGTCCTCCATTCCACCTGCAATAAGTGTTTGCAACATGCTAATGGTTGCCCGGGTTCTGATCCGATCGTTTACACTGTTTCCCAGATACTAAGGTACACTTGCACACGCCTAAGTTACTTTAAGACATTGCTGTACTTTCATGAATACTGCATACTTTCTCAAGTTCTGTAAATAGGCTGGAGTTAGTCCACTGTTTACCTTCAATATTTCATCTTTTTTTTACCTGAATATGTCATATTATCAATAATTGTGCAATATTTACTCAGGTTTTTTTTTTGTAGAAATTGTTTCTCTTGGTGTTTCTTTAGAACTAACTTTAGATTAGACTAGCTTGTTCTTTTTTCATTACAAATTAGTGCATGTAACTATGTCTGTGCTTTTGTCACTGTTACGTGCAAATTTCCCCATTGTGGAACAAAAAAAGGGCATTTTTTATTTTATCTTAAGTTTTGTAAATATCCTGCACATTTGTCTCATGATTAGATTAAGGAACCACATTTTTATTTGTTTTTGAATTAAATTTTACATTGTTTTTTAAAGCAAAGAAAAAAAGCATGTATTTGCAGCCTAATGACAAAAGAGACTAAACAAAAACAAATATTACTATGATTACTATTACTATTACAATTTGGATGAAAAAAATTATACCCGTCTATTTAGTTTTTGTATTCCATAAAACAGACAGTCTAACTGTTACACAATTTTTAAATCACCTTTATATTTTAAAAACTAAAATCAGGAGAAGGTGATGGACATGCTGACAGGTGTGGAAGAACTATTCTAACCTATCCTCTATACCAGCAAGCCAAAAGCCTTCAAGATTATGGAATCAAGCTACTGCAAACATGGTTGGCTATACTGGTGGAAAGCAAATGAAGAAAGCTGAAAATATCAGCAAGCCTTCTTGGTGAGAACTAGCCATGTGACAGCTTGGTTGCCTTCATTCTGAAGGAGGCTTTCCAAAGTTGTCACCATCCAGCCCCATTTTAACGGGTTGTGTCAAGCATGGAGAGTGTGGCTCCGCTTTTATTAAGTGGGAATTGCTGTTAGCTAACTGACCAACTATCATTTTCAATCTGTAATGTTTTGTTTTAGGACATTAACAAGAATCTTAGAATTAAATCAGATCAGAACTGTTGATTCTGATTGATTCTGAAAACTCCTTTTTCATGAGTTTTCTCATGAGACTGTTTGAGCACGTAATAAAAGGAACGAGGCAACACGGGATACACCAAGCAAAACTAAAATGTATTTAAAAAACCAGGAAAGATCACACAAAAACAATTAAAAACTTGAGGATGAATTTACACTGATGTTTTAAAATGCATAACTGTCCGGAAGGAAGCAATGGTATCGTTGTACGCGGCCAGGAAAAGGGCTGGATGGAGAGTGAACTTGTGGTAGACTGGCTAAAAGTGGTGTGGGGAACACGGCACGGGGCTCTCAGAAAAATGAAAAACGTGCTCATTATGGATGCCTTCCACGGACACCTGACTGATGCGGTGAAAACTCAGGTGAGGACGATAAACGGCGACTCAGGCATCATACCAGGAGTGATGACAAGCCAGCTACAGGTGTTGGATGTGGTGGTTAACGAGCCTTTTAAGGATAAGCAGCACAAGATGTACACCGAGCGGCTCCTGTCCGGCAATCACACCTTTACCCCGTCTGGAGAAGTTCAAAAGCTTGCTGTACGTAAGCTTTGTGAATGGACCCTCAATGTATGGGGTGAAGTGACACCATTGGTGGATTTAAAAAGTTCTGCATATCAAATGCACTGGATGGTAGCGAGGATGATGTTCTGTGGGAGGAGATGGGACCGCAGTTGGAACACAGCGAGGCTGAGATCGTCTGTGAGTAAAAGCCTCATGCAGACTGCTGAGGCATCTCATGAGCAAAGTTCTGACAATTTGAAAGATTTTTTAGATTAAATGTTTTATTAAAATTGGAATTTTAATTTTAATTAATTTGCCATTAATTAATTAGCGGTTAATGAATAAAATTCTAATCTGCTAAGTGAATGGTGTTTTTACGTAGGTATTGCATATGCAATAAAGATCTAAGTCTATAATTGTTTAAGGGATTTTCCTTCAAAAGTCTGTTAAAATAATGTTTATTTCAGGAAAGTTAATTTTGTTTATCAGCATATTTTTCTTAAGGTAAGTCTGAGAAAGAGGGGGTTCACCTTACAATCGGGCTTGCCCTATGGTCGGGTCAATACGGTACCTCTGTGTTCACTCCAGACAGGAGACGCAACAGTGAGATTGTACTACTTGAGGAAGCTTAGGTCCTTCAATGTTTTGAGCAAGACGCGGATGATCTTCATTAAGTCTGTTATAGAGGGTGCACTATATCCTGCCATCATCTGTTGGGTTAGCAGCATCAGAGCCAGTGACTTAAAAAGCTCAACGAGCTGATGAAGAAGGCTGGCGCTGTTCTGGGGACTCTTCTAGAACCTCTGGAGATGATTGTGTAGAGAAGGATTCTTCACAAAATGAAGATCATTAGGGACAACCCTGTACATTTTCTTCATCAGGCTGGCATACATCAGACTGTCTTCAGTCAGAGGCTTCTTCATAGCTGCAGTAATACAGACAGCCGCAGGAGATCCATCCTGCCCACAGCAATCACCATCTACAACAACTGTTTGAAGGAATTTGTTGGAGTTACAACTACATTTATTTCCTTTGGGATTAATATGGTATTTTTTTAATTGAATAGCACATCTTCCCCAGCAATGCACCAAATTATCTTGTTTATTCTTCATTTCAGATTTGCCCTGTCAGACTGAATGGAGAGCATCTGTGAAAATCAGTGTTTAAGTCTTGCCACAGATTCCATATTGAACTTATGTCTGAACTTTTTAACACATATAATGATATAAAGTTTACTCTTATATTGTTGCTTTACCCTCTCTCCAGAATTTAGCATGCTTTATCCTAATTTTTCACTGCATTTCACTCCCCCAATCTGGTCATCAACTTTGACCAGCTAGCCTACTCCTGATGAAGAAAAGCATCTCCCCGCAGCATGGTCATGCAATCTCTGCAGCTTCTCCAGAGTTACCATGGGCCTCTTGGTGGACGGCCATGTTCTGGTAGGTTTGCTGGAGGGAAATGTCCTTTCTTATTTCAAACTGTAGAAAATGGTGCTCAGTGCTCCATAAGATATTATAAGATGGGGATTTAGTTCATAACCTAACTCATATGTGAACCTTTCATAACTTTATCGCTAACTCATGTGGTGTATTCCTTGATCTTCATGATACTGTTTTGTTCACCTCTGAGGACTTTTCGGAACAAGCTAAATTTCGCTAAAAGTGATGAAGACAGCAACAAATGTAAATGTATACATGAAAAACAAATGGAAACAGCAAACTTAAGGTGGCCTATGACTGGCGACCTGTCCGGGGTGCACTTTGCCTCTCGCCCAATGACCGCTGGAGATAATGCTTGGGTTTTATATTCCTTTGGATGTGCACAGACCAGCTAGCAAGTTGTATTTAAATCTAAGTGTTTTATTTTTATTAATTCTGATTTTTCTGACCCATTCTTAATACTTAACGTGTGACAAAGATTTCCATGATTAAATTACATAATTAACATTGCCATATTTTTTTAAGGTACAAAACACTTTACCCTGCCTAAGATAGTGGAGAGCAGATTTTAAGCCCGTCCCACCAGGTTAGGAGGAGACTGGGAGGAGGGGTGGGGGGGCAAGAGCTGTGTCCAGACTGGGACGTCCCACTAGAAATGTCTTCTGAGTGAACTGGTGAGCCAGTTTAGATCTTCCTGGGGCCCCGCACACGGCTGACTTCTCTCCAAGCGTCCCTGCTCTGCAAAGCTAAAGGTAAGAGGTCTCACTCTGCACTGCATTTCTAGCCTCAGATGGACATTTAACAAAGGTGGGATATCGTATTTCTCTTTATTTGAACTCTGAGTTCCAGTTTTCTGCAACTCGTGGAACTTTAAAGGCATTCAGGCTGTAAAACAGCTTTTTATAGATTAGTAAGTGAAGTCTGACCACTGATAAATGTGGAAGAAGTTCCCTAACGGGTTAAATAAGGTTTAAGAAAACCTAACAAAAGAAAGTTTCTGCTTCTGTGCGCCTAAAGCAGGTGAAATCTCCCTTATTTCCATTACATGCTCTGCCGCTTCTGCTTACTTTACATTTGCAATTTAGTATTTCTCCTTATTCTAAGTTATTTTGAACTAACTTACTGTAAGGCATCTGATTTCCAACAGAAACTTGCGCTGAAAAGGGCTTCTTTGTTGTTCAAACAGCTGCCGGGAAAATCATTCATTACACGTATGGAGTCTGTGATTTGGGCGATCATTCTCTGTGGAGCTATTGTGTGCCACATCGGCAACGGGAGGAGGAGGGGGAAGAGGAATGAGGACACTGGTTTAGGGGAGGAGGGATGCAAACAAGCCTTTCTGCAGCTCATTTCTTGTTTTCCTTTCTTACCTGGGTTTATTCTTTACTTTAGTTTGATGCACAAAGTGCCACACCCTTTGTTTTTTTTAAGATTTCCCAGTTTTGTAGGGATGATCCAGTTCTGTTTGTGGGAAATGGGGAAAGAGAAGAGGGAAGGATAAGGAGGGATAACGTTTCAACTAAGCCAGCCAGAGAATTGGAGCATTTCTCCACAAATATCCCTCTCTTTCCCTTCTCTTTCCCTCCCTCTCTTCATCTCCTCTGTGACTCCCTCTCTGGATTACTCCCATGTAAAGGAATGCGAGTTGCTGTGGTGACCAGTTCCCAGCTGTTAGCCGTGAGTTAAAGCAGACGCCTAAAAATCTTTTAATTTGGAAATGTTCCATGCGGTGCAGCCATGTAGAAACTTCCTGGAAGCATTTTTCTTTCACAAGTCCATCAGACGAAAAGTTGCCACTTTGAATCGTCTCGCTACTGAAAAGTGCAATATAAATAAAACTTGCCTTGCCTTGGTTCGATGTGAAACGTCATCATCTGCAGCGACTTTGGCAAGACATTTTACAAATCTGGGCTCCAAAAATCTGTAGGAAACTCTTTGACATCTCATGTTTGATCCACAATTTCAGACATTCTTAGTTCTATCTGCATACATTTGAAGGTTTTGTGTATCCGAAATGATAACTTTTGCAGCGGAAAATCATAAATATGTCTGAAAACAGTTGAGGATGCGTAAATTATTTTGTTGTTTTTAGTTTAGTTTAGTTTTACCACAAATGTTTAAAGTAGCACCACAAGTTTAGATGGAACCTGATTTTCTTTCTTTAATTAAAACACTCCTTGTTTTCCTCATTCGTCACACCTGTCAAAGATTTCTCTGGGGGCTCATTTTGGGAGAAAAAAGCATAGTAATGTGTTGGCGTCGGTATGAGAGAAGCACAGACTGAGTCTCTGAAGCCTAATTGTTGAGGTGGCAGGTCTGGCCTGAAGTGTTAAGAGGAAGAGGAGGAGGAGGGGAGGACGAAAGGAAGGGGAGGTGGCGTCTGAGCTAAGGATGCTGTGGAAAACTGAGCCAGGAAAGCTGTAATCCCTCGACAGGAAGGAGGAGGATTGTGGTGCTGTCCAGGCTGACGTGGAGAGGAAGAATCTGGAGTTTTCTTCTGTGAGAACGAAGATAAGAGGAAAACATAGCAGGCGTGAAGAATTAAGGCGCGAAAAGGATTGAATTAAAAACTAGGAGAGAAATGAGAGATGGAAACCGTGGGGGCTGATTTTGGTTCAAACCTTAATAATATTCCCAGAGACATTCAAGGTCCACTCCTTCAAACTATCTGGTTCTGTGTTGTTGGATGGACATTGTGCTACTCAGAGGTAGAAAGGGTACCAAATAATGTTCTCAACAAGTAACATTCTTACTTAAATTCAAGAGCAGTTACCATTGTAAAACTTTACTCAAGTAAAAGGACAAAGTATCTCATTAAAATCTGACTTTAAGTAAAAGTTACTTAGTTTTTTATGGGCAGAAGAAAGTCTCTCATGCAGTTCACAAAGGAAAAGAGGGGATATTGGTGTCAAATTTAATTAAAGGAGCTTTTAAAATTATTATAAACTTCAACTGTAGTTGTTGTATTTTTGCCACTAGCGTCCAACTGATGTGCCTCCATGTTAGGATCTGATAGCTCTGTCCTTAAACCCAGACAATGGATGGCTGCTGGCGCTTCCAGTGTCTTTTTGTTGTTGTTTGTTTGTTTCTTCTTTTTTTACTCAGTAACAGATGACAGATGATTTGAAATGTAACTGAAGAAAATACATAAATCAAATCATACTCAACTACAACAAAAAGTTCAGCTTCTTTGAATTACTTAAAAAAGTACAAAGTACACACATATTGTACTTAAAAAAGAAATCCAATCATGAACATAACATAAATAAACTGCACGGCTGAAGCACTATGTGGTTTTTTATTCAAATAATATCCTCTTGAAGACTAAAAAAAATAAAATACCAATGTAAATCAAACTTGCTCAGCATTTCAAGGAATTGTTGATTACGAGGAAGAGATGGAAAACAAACTACATATATATATATATATATATATATATATATATATATATATATATATATGTATATATATATATATATATATATATATATATATATATATATATATATATATATATATATATATATATATATATATATATATATATATATAGGACAGGGGGAAATAAAAAAACACACAAGGTGCACTGAAAAGTAGTGAAAATGTATTAGGTGTAGTGAGGTATGAAGTTAGTAACGCCATTCATTAAAAAAAAGAAGAAAACAACTTTCAAAGAGTAGAACTCCAATGGTTAAATTCATGGAATTGCTTCATGATTTTGAGCAGCAACTAAAACCTGTGAAGTGGCTGGAGAAAAGTCTTTCCGGTATGCCGTGTTCCTCTCAGCTTCTAGAGACACGGGATCTGATCCGATTAGCTCTGTCGGCGGGGGAAGGGAAAATCTGAGTGAAAGAGGTCAGGTGACGAACAACCCGGCTAACAAAGATCCGGACTTTTCTCCTCCACCTTTACACAGGTGCCTTTCATGAAAACTGCTCTTTGTCCAGGTGACTCAATAGGCCCGGCATAATCTCAAGGGAGGGATGCTGAATGTGTTAGTTGCCACCGTCCACAAGGACTGAACCTTTTTAGCTGCCTTAGCCAGAAACAGAATCAGGAAAACAGATTTATGACAAAAGGAAAACCAACAAAGTGCAAGATGTTGATAGAAGGTATTTGTAGAGAGCACAATATGAGATTTGTAGGTAAAACAGCAGGTAAAATTTGTGTAAATCTTACTTTATGTTTATATTTTCTATAAAAACCTTCAAATATGTGTAGGTCCCGGCAGATTGGACACTCAGTCGCTGAGCTAAAGACACTCCTGATCTCACCTGGCCAGGTGTACAAAGTCCATCTGCCCACACAAGCATTTTCTTCTAATCCAACCTCCCAATCACCAAAAACAATTTGAAGACTCACCAAAGGACTGCAG
This sequence comes from Fundulus diaphanus, assembly GCA_037039145.1. NCBI lineage: Eukaryota > Metazoa > Chordata > Actinopteri > Cyprinodontiformes > Fundulidae > Fundulus > Fundulus diaphanus. The sequence goes on along the minus strand of CM073125.1, from coordinate 52,689,352 downwards.
TGGTGGCCTAGTGGTTAGAGCAGGGTGCTGACATCCTGGAAAAGCCAGAGGTTCTCTGGTTCAAATCCCACAGACTGCCACTCTGGGTCCCTGAGCAACACCCTTAGACCCAGAATGCATTGGTGTCATTGGAAAATAAAAAAGATGCAATGACAAATAAAGGTGATTACGAGAAAGGGAATCAAGATAGTAGCGCTGGGCAAGTCTGGAATAGGCAAGCAGACTATCAGCAAAGAGGTTGATGAGAAGAATTAATAAAATAAAAGCAGAAAAAAGACCTTAAATTACCCTCGTTATGGAGCTCCAAACCTCCAGACATATGAGAATGATCATATGAAGGTAAGAGACCAGCCCACAACTACACAGAAGGAGCATTTTACCGATCTATAGGCCGTTGCACCATATCCGTCAATACCCGTTTATCTAAGTTTACAGGTGGACATCTAAATAATTCAGAAAGAGTCGTGTGCTGCGAAATCTGGGACGAGAACCTTCTTTCTCCGGCGAAAAGCCTAAAACGGTGGCAGATGGGTTTTCCATCTTGACAATGACCCAGAACATAACACCAAGGCAACAGAGCAGCGGCCATAGAAGAATTACATTATGGTCTTGGAGGGACCTGCCTCTCTAACGATCTTTAGAGGAACCTGAGGCTTCAAGTTACCAGGCAGCAGCCTAAGAAATCTAAAAGATTTATAGAGTTTCTCTGAAAATCCCTCCTAAGATGTGATACAACCTTCTGACCAGCAACAATAAGTGTCTCACCGCTGGTGTATGGCAACAGGGTTTTAAGTCATGCTTTGCTTCAGACACTCTTTTCACTGAAATCACATTTCTATTATCAAAGTTTTTATTATTTATTTATCAAACTTTGGAAACTATGCACATTTAAAAATTCATCAGGGGACCATGTAATTATTTTTCTCATATACAACAGTTTCATCATCATTAAATGTTCCTCCAGTAAATTACAAGGAGCGTTTCGATGCGATGATGCCAGTCGTACGCGTCTTGACAGACTTTGACGCACCTGTTTGGTCTGCTCAACCTCTTTGACCTGCACTGTTTGTTCCTGTCACCCCATAAAAAAAAGTCTATCCAGACGGTGGGAGTGGCCACAAGAGATATCTTCCCTGTTTGGGTTCTTTAGGCAGACATTTTCCTATCAGAACACGAAGAGGAGATAAGAGCTCTCCTGGAAAGAGCCGCCAACATCGTAACAAAGAGAGATCAACTCTGACTGCCACTGACAGCAGATGTTTTTTTGGGTTCAGACTTAAGCTAAATCCATATATGTCGTAGAAATGCAACATAAAATCCTCATGTTTTGACAGTATTCCTGGAATCTATCTCCATTCACCTCTGGGGCTCAGTGCAGACACAGGAAATCACTCCTTATTCTCAGAGATTTGGCAAATATTGCTCTGCTCGCAGTGTTGTTTGTCCGGACTGTTTGCTGTCAGACAGACTGTTTATCTGGGTCTCTAAAACCCGCCTGTTATGTCACCGGGGAGGATGAGAAAGAATCCCTTCAAAGCTCCGGTGGAAAAAGCTACAGATGTTGCAGCAACGCCAGAGGAGAAACGTGAATTGGTGACAGTTCAATCTCAGGCTGGCGTCCTCCAAAGCAAGTTTACAGTTGCTTACCCAACCAACCATGATTAAATAGATTTGTGGGGAAAAAGGACCCCTTTATGAGCCTGAAGTTTCCCTTTTAGCCTCAGTCCTGTTTGATTATGAGAGCCGCTTTCCAAATAAAATAATTTGTTTTGCTGTTACGTCAGTTCGTCCGGCCTCCTCCATCCTGACTCTCCGACTTAACAGGAATCTTTCAAAACGAACATATAACGAGCGCATCAGGTCTCTCCAAATCAAATATTGACCCCATACACTTTAGAGATGACACCATTCCTGTTTTCTCCCCTTTCCGGGTAAATTTAGCTAATTTTTTTCTTATTTATACCCGCCACTGGGGTCTCTTCTCTAGTTTTCCGCCACCAGAACCTTTTTGTCAGCTCTGCTTCTTCAACGGCACACTTGTGGCGGTTATTTAGAGGCGTCAACGTCTGTCCACTGTCAGGGTTTCTGTAATTTTCCACCTCCAAACCTCGAATTTTCTCAAAACGTCTTGCTTCATATTGAGTTAAAAAAGTTCCATTAGAAGTGCTGAATGAGAACGTTTTGGTAAAATTCTGAACTATTTGGTGCATTTTATGGAACTAGCATTAATCTTTATGAAGTATCAACAAAAAAAACTGTTTTTATGAACAAAGTGTGCTAATTTGTTTGTTAGATGACATTTCTGTCACTTTCTGAAGTAGTGTACAGATACAAAACAGGTATTACTGTAACCTCTGCTCAGTCTCTGCCTATAGCTGCAGATGATAGCCGGCTGTGAGTGCTCATCTTGGGTAAAAATCCATCCATCCACTGGGTAAACCCACTTTTCTGTGCAAAGTCACGGGGGGCTGGCGCCTATCTTCATCAGTCATTGGGCGAGAGGCGGGGTACTCCTTGGACAGGTCACCAACACAGAGACACACAGGAACACAGCCATGCATGCACACACCCACAACTAAGGGCCATTTGGAGACACCAGTAGACCTAATAGACATGTTTTTTTACTGTGGTAAATATTGGTGCAGTGAAAAGAATTATGAAAATAAGAATTTCTTGTTGATTTTGTTCACCAAAAGTGGTGCTTAAGCCTCATTTTATATTTCAATGCAACATTTTTCAAAAAAGATGCAAACAAAGGAGAGTAAAAGTGTGTGAGACAACCCTTTTGAGTTGGTGTTATAGTAACTGCCATGCAGCGTGCGTTGAAATGTCATTTTTGAACTGTTTCAACATAAAATGTTATGAGAGAACACAGATGATATAGTCTTTTACTAATTTCAGTCATCTTAGATATAGACGCACAATTCAGGAATATTCTGCTTCTGCTTAAAGTGCAGCATGCCAAAGACCAGTGCTACCCCTAACCACCATGGTACCCTCTTCATAGTGAGCAGCAGCTCACTGATCAGGAGAGTAAAAAATAGATATAGCTGCTGTAGATGCAGTAGAGCATGGCTCTGCTGTCGTTTTCTGCTGTCTCCAGCTGCAACCCACCCCCAGAAAGGAATCCAAATTAAACCCAAAGCAAACATGTCTGTCATTTCTAGTCAGAGACAGCTGAGTGTGTTTGTAGAGCTGCATACCAAACCGCGCTCATCTAAATGTCAGAATATTCTCGCTCTGCTGGAGGGTTTGTCAGACAACAGATTACTAAATGCAAGCCAAATATTACTCCTCTCACTGCGTGTGTCTGAACACGTCGGCCTATTCTCATGCTTCCTGACATGAATCCCTTAACCCGCCTCAGAGGAGTTTCTCCAGTGTTGGAGCCTATTCCACTCCATGAAGAAACTTTACACAGCGTCATTTCCCAATTGAAGCCATGAACAATTAAGTTAATTTAATGTAGTATTGGTTAAAAAAGGATCAGCTTTATTCATCATTGCTCTGATGAGCTCTGGCAAGGTCAGAAAGCTGTTAACTTGCGGTATTGTTGCTACTGTTGCTGCATGAAAAATGTTGCTAAAACCAGCCCAAAAAAAAAGAAACATCAACAAAATAAAAATATGCCATTTTCATGTCGACATAAAAAACAGTTAAAACTTTGATCTTAACTCCTGGCCTCTGGCGACATTTAAATGCACCCCTATAGCCTGAGCCCTTTGATGCCTAACAGATTTCTCCTGGATATCTGGGAGAAACAGCTGATAACACGGAGCTGAAAAAAAGGACAGGATCTACGTAGAAAGAGAGCGAAAGACCAAGCAACGCAACGCTCCGTTACCAAACAAAGGAACCCTTCTCTCTTCTGCAGCAAGAGAAGTTTTCCATTGAGTTTCAAACAACGAATGCTCAGACAGGCAGCCAGAGGGGAGAGACAGATCCACGGACAGAAGACTTCTCTCACGGCAACTTAAACAGGAAGTTTGTGTCATTCATGTCACAAGCACAGATTTTCATCTGAAAATATGTGGCTCGGAAAATAATACGTTTCTTTTGTCTTATAACAATAATCGTTCTGCTTTGTTAAATTGATGTTAAAATTGAGGATCTTCTTTAAAACAAAATATATACACAAAACAATGCAGTTATATATATATATTTTTGTAAGAAAGAGCTCAAACCTTTTTGCACCAAAAAAGAAAGAAAATGTAGAAAAAGCTAGTAAAAATTTTCTGTAGTTTGTCAAACTGTAAATTAGACCACTGTTTTTTTTATTGCTGGTGAAATTAAGCATATTGATAGGAAAATGAATACACAGTGCTTTCATTCACTCACAAAGTTCTCTTTCTGCTTTGAATTTTGCTCAAACCAGCTCTAATAAAATAAAATTTAAGAAAAAGAAAAAATTTAGTTTAAACTGTATCTTTAAAAAGGCAACCACTAGGCCATAGAGCAGCGCGCTTGCACTCAGAGAAGGATGCAAGTACCCGGTTCGATCCCCAGTGCCGGCACTCTGGGTCCCTGAGCAAGACCCGTAACCCCAGATTGCTCCCTGGGCGCCACACATGGCAGCCCACTGCTCCCCAAGGGGATGGGTTAAATGCAGAAAGCAAATTTCATTGTAATTAATGTTTCAATAACAATAACAACAATATTACTATTACTAATGTCTGCATTTATTGCCTCTAAGTATCCTAAAAACATGTTTTGTATGTTTGGAGTAACAGAAATTATGTAATTTCAAAGAGAATTGTTCTTTAAAAAACGTATAAACCTTTTAATGTCTGTAATTTTGTAAACAATTCGGAGCACGTTATACAACAAATAGAAAGCTGATACAAGTAGTGAGGATAATTTGTTGAGATGGCGTCATATTTGTAGGAGGATTCATTTTAGTTCAATAACACTTTTGTAGACAGTGCTTGTCTTTATTTATACACAGGCATATTTGGAAAAGCTTTTGGAAGCTATTAAACAATTATTTGGAAGTTGAGACCTGAGTGGGAAAAAATAGGAATAAAAACAAGTTGCGTCAGTTGGAGGAAAATGTTGAATAAATGAAGGTACACATAAAGGCTGGAGCCTGTTTACACGTCAGTTTCCACTCAAATGTCAATACAGTCTGTGTGCAGACACATTTCTAAGGCTTAATTTGACACATTTAGCTTCTGTGCTTGCTCCGATTTATGCTCCAGAATGCAAAATAAAGAAAAAACAACCTTTGAGCTCATGAGATTACTTTCTGATGGCATTATCTGAACAAAAGCACAACTACAGTCTGTTGTAACACAGCGTGGCCGTAAGCAGAGCTGAAACTGTGAGTAGGTGGGTGAGGGGGTTGTTTCACATTGAATACGGTCATCAGACTGGTGAACCACATATTTGGAGATATTTAATATTAATTTTAGTAGTAGCAGATTCAAATAGAGCAACATTATATGAACTCTTTTCTAACATGATATGTAACATTACCGACTTTCTGTGTTAGATAGAAGGCCTGTGTACAATATAGCGTAAGTCCCATTTTATCTTCATCAAGGTTTAAATCAGACATTAAATTACAGCGGTTTCTTTTCAGACGTGTAAAACAGAAATAGATAAATCGCCGGAGGCAGCAGAGCTTTCTCACCACGTTATTACTAAAACAATTAAGAAACTACTGTTATTCAATTAATAATAGGTTTCCCCCACTATTTGCCTTGTTTGAACATTATCATTTCATTACATGTTCAGTAATAATGGAACTGGAGAAAAACATGTTACTTACATTTTTATTATTTTCTTGCTGAGTGCCCTTAATTAGAAAACCTAGATTACTATGATTATTAATAAGTCAGACTGTCAGCTCACACGTCAAGCTGCAAGGAGATAAAATTTAGAGGCCTGCATACCTCCCGGTTTCTGAAACAGCCCAAACGCAGTTATTCCTGCAGATTAAGTCTGAAACTGAGCACAAGGAGGACACCGATGTTCCCCAAAGAACCTTTTATGACAAAGCTGCAGTAATTCTTATTTAGCTCAAGTTACTGAAAGACATTTAAAGAAAGAGCGCTAAGCCATCTTCGTTTTTTCGAGTCATCACAACATGTGGGAAGTATGCTTGAACATTTTATTTGTTTGAAAACAGTATTTATGGCAGGGTGATGGTATCACTGTCATTATTTCCTTCTGTTTCTTCCACACAGCACATGTAATTCGACGCAGACCCAACGGTGTTATCAGTGGTTTCCTTTGTGTGTATTTAGTTTTTTTTTTATTACTATTTAGCAAAAATAAAGTATCTAGGACTTGCATTCCCTGGGGAATCTTGTTTGAATACACTGCATTTGCAGCATTAGCTTGTGCTTTTTGGGGTTTCCTCTGAGTTGTATTTCCAAGTGCCTGATTGGTAAAAAAAAAAAAAAACGAGAAAGTTTAGAATTGTTGTTTTCAAAATACCACTGGGTTTTCTATCACATCCTTTGTTTTAAAACTACAAGGTACTTGATTCATTCTGGACTTTCAAACGAACACAAGACATAAATCCATCCAGCTGAGATTGGTTGTGAGGGCCAGTTCCAGGAAACAAATCTAGACATTCCTCTCCCCAGCGACAACCCCAGCTCATTCTGGGTGATCCCAGGATTTTCCCAGGCCAAACAGGATATCTAGTCCTCCGAGCATGTTTTGGGTCTTCCCCTGGTCTCCTCCCAGTGGGACGTGCCAGAGAAATCCCCAAAGGGAGGCATCCAGGGGGCATCCTTATCAGACCACCTCAACTGGTTCCTTTGGATGTGGAGAAGCAGCAGCTCTACTTTGAGCTCCCCAGGAAACAAAGCTTTCTCCAAAGTTCTCCAGAGGAAACTCATTTTGGCAGCTTGTATCCAGGATCTTGTTTTAACGGCCACAATCCATACCTCATGGCCATAGGTGAGGGTCAGGATGTAGACGGAACAGCAAAGCGATAGCTTTGCTTTTTGGCACAGCTCTAGCTTGACCACAAAAGACCAGAGCAGCGTCCATCTCTTGTTCCACCCAACCATCACTCATGAACAAAACACCAAGATACTTAAACTCCTCTGCATGAGGCAGAGACTGACCCCCAACCCAGGAGGGGCAACCCACTTGTTTTCCGGTTGAGGACTAAGTCCTCCGACTTAGAGGAGCTGACTTTCATCCTGGACGCTGAACAACTGAACCACATCATATGCAACAAGCAAAGACGCGATCCTGAGGTTCCCAAACCTGACACCCTCCTCTCCATGACTGTGTATTGAAATCCTGTCCATGAACACAACAAACAAGATTAGTGACAAGGGGCAGCCGTGGTGCACTGGGAACTGATTGACTTTGTGCCAGGAATGTGGACACAGCTCTTGCTTTGGGTATACAAGGACTGCATGGACCCTAAAAGCTATCCAGTTACCCCATACTGGCACACCACCCCCACAGGGAAATACCTTGGAGAAAACGGTCACAAGCCTTCTCCAGATCCATGATCCAAGATCTGGTCCACTTTTCCACGGCCAGGATGAGAAGTGTGATCCCTCCCTCCAGTCCCCTTGGGACCCCGGTCTCCCACTTTAACTGTTTTTTTTCCGGGTCCTCCATGTGACATCGAATATGTCACATGCTACAGCCCAACAATGTCCAGAGCATTCAGAAAGTCAGGCCGAATCTCATCCACACCTGGCGCCCTGCCGCCAGGGAGCTTTCTTTAACTGCCTTTAACTGCCTCTGAGGTCCAGTTCATCTGTCATCTGGCCCTTTTGAAGCATACAAGACAGAAGCTCATGCAGAATATGCATGCTATTGTACACATAATGGCTCTCTACCATTAAAGGTTTCTAAGGAGAAACTAAATCAATCAGAAGGAGTATTTAAGAGACAGAGAAGGTATTTAGAAATATTTGAAACAAACAGCTAAGATTGGTCCCTCACCTTTATTGGTTGAGTAAAAGTCCTACCATCCGGAAGCTCATCTAATCGGCTGGCATCTGACCTCTTTAGCCGCACAGAAAAACTCCTCCTAAACGCTGAACCATTAAAAAATGTGAGTCCTGGTAAATGCACACAAACCTCTGGATATAAATCCAGAGCAATTAGACCAAATAAGTGGAACTGAGAAGGTTTAAGCAAATATGTGTAGCCTTTCTGCCATATTTTATTCTAAAACATCTCCTGCCTTATTTAAGATCATTTGATAAATAAAATAATAGAAACGTTTCCTTCTCTCTCCTCGCAGTCTTTGAAGATGAGGGTGTGGATTGTCTTCCTCCTGTGCCTGGCCGGCCACGCCATCGCTGCTCCCGTAAGTTCACCTCCGTGTGTGGTTGTTTCCTTTCTTTGCTTTTCTTTTCCCATCTGTGTGGCGTCTCCTGTCCCATCATATCACTTCCTCTGTGTTTCTAGCCCTCACTGTGTGCTTCCTATTTAAAGTCTGCATGGATTAACCATTTTTTCAATGGTTAATTTCTCCCCTGAGATTTGCTCTGCTGGCTGGTTCACTCGTATGAGAATTCCCATTGTGTGGATGATCAGCGTGTCTGCACTACACATGAGATCACTGTTGTTTTTGGGTTGCAGACTGAGGAGGAGACGGTTCTGGAGGAGCTGGTTACTGAGGAGCCAGTTATTGAGGTCAGTCCATTTCATCTCAAAGTTTCAAAAGAACCGCAGAAATTCTCCAAAGCAAGTAAAATTTGTTGTTGTGCTCGTCAAGACCTTATTTAGAAGGTTTCACCTGCCGATCACAACAATAGCAACATTAGTGAGGAGAAAATAATGCTAAGCTAATTTACATAAACTTCACTCTTAAACCAATCACATTCTGACATTTTCCCCTGGTTCTCTAAACTGGAATAAACTTTTAAATAGTTTTCTTCTCCTGGGACTTTTCTTTCCTTTTTTTGCCATCTGCAGTGTGTTTTCCAAACCACACAGCTGCTTAAATTTGATCTGTGACAGGACTTTGTTTTTTTTTTTATTTCTGCATATGGAGCTGCTTCGCATGGTTGTAAAAGCCGTGCATTTTTGTTAAATATCAACAGCCAGACGGTACACTGAAATGTAGCATTTAATGAATTAAACAGCAGAAAATTGAAGTTGTGTTGTTACTGTAAAACTGGTGTTTCCAAAATGTATTTGCATGACAAAAGTTTTGTCGATTTCAACATTTCACTCCCAATTGTACCTTAAACAACTTTTTACCTCTGATGTGCAATTAGGAAAGTTTGCATCATGTTCAGTAATTTTCCTTATTAGAAAAAAATGGGCACTTTAACAGCATAATGAGCTGTTAACAGGGCTGTATTTTAGACAAAAACAGCTCGTAACAAAATCTGGAGCTTTCATGTGAACATTTTGTGGTTTCCTGCTCCAGAGGTCCAGTGGGACCAGGGATCCCACAGCTGTTAATTTTAGCCACTGGTTAAGCTAGTCAGGAAACCATCAGGTTTTTTTTTTCTTTTTTGGCATCACCACATGTGCATCCAGCTGCTTTTTATTACTGAATCTTATGGTCTCTCAGACTCCGTTGGCCTTCAAGGAAGACTGGTGATCGTTCAAGCTTTTTTTTGCAGGAAAGCAATGGATGGCTAAGGTGTTTAAGAGGAGACGTGCAGAAATAGATCTGAAACTAAATAGAAAATATTTGATTAACCAGCTGTTCAAAGTCTGACCTCTGGCATGTGATGTACCCCAGGAACCTGAGGTGGGAACCAACCCAGTGCAAGTGGAGGTTGGAGAGTTTGATGAAGCCATCGAGGTTGTCGAAGATGTTGCCGCTGAGAGTGAGTTGACTTTTTTTTTTCTTTCATCCAGGAAGATTGATTATCTAAACCTTAAGCATCCTACCCTTCAGCAGGAACCCAAACATACAGAAACTAACTCCTAATAGATTGTTGGGACCCTTAACTAAACCAAATAAAGGGTAAAAAAATATTGCAAACATCAAAATAACTTCTGCGAGTTTTGAATCATGGTCTATTTCCCCAGCTCACTGATTTTAAACTTAGATTTATCCATGCATGTTCTTTATTACCTTAGTACAAACATGTCTAAATGGGAGTAAGTTTAGACACAACAGGTTGCTGATGACCAAACTGAAAAGTAAAAAACATAGAAGAAGAATCCCTAAATGCTAATGCAGTTCAATTTTACGGTGATTCATTTCTGCAGCTCCGACCTTTGATAAACAACCTTAAAGCGTTTCAGCAGCAGAGACTGAATGCTGCTCCGTAGAGGTTTTAGGGTTTAAGCTGGCACTCCAAACAGGCATAATGACAGACTGCCTGGTTCTGCATGCAGACGGCTGTGATTATATGTTCCACCCAGCTTAAAGAGGCAATTCAGCCACAGAAAACTCAATAAGCTGCAACAGTTTTAGACTGCAGGCTATTCCAAGCAATTTGCTTCAAAGGGAATAATTCGGTATCTTCAACATTTTCCACTTTTCTTAAGGCATGTAGCTCATGATAATTATATCTGGTGACATGTCCACGATTGAGAGATGTGTTAAAAGATGTGAAGGACAAAAAGTGAGCGCAAGGCAGCCAAAAACGGCTGAACGGTAATGGCGTTACATTGTAAAGACTGAACTTGGGCATCGGTGCGTAAACAATGGCCGCCCAAGACAAAAAGGTAATGTCAGAAAAGCATGCAGCTCAAATAATACTTCATAATACATGATTTAATGATTTATCGAGAAAGAAGTCAGAAGAAATGTCTGAGACAGATAATGCATCATCATCTATATGTGGTGGTGCCTTCCTGTGTTGGTGGACAAAAGGCTCTTTTTCTTTCAGAAGAGCAGGTTTTAAAATCATTTACCTGTTTTGAACAACAGCTGGAAAAGATAGTTTGATGAACTTTTCTTCCATGGTTTTAAATTGTTTCAGTTCTCTGGCTGAAACCTGTGATCCCATGGACCCTTTAAAGTCTCCGTAACTCAAACTGTGATTAAAAATCCAAATGTCCAAACAACAGCAGCTGGGCTCAAGCTCCTCAAGGGCTTGGTACTTTGTTTTTTTTTACAAAATCGTCTCCTCAACTATCTTCTGAACGAATTTTCTATTTTTCTCTCAGATCCTTGCGTGAACTACCACTGCAAGAAGGGCAAAGTGTGTGAGGTCGACGAGAGCAACACCCCCATGTGCGTGTGCCAGGACCCCTCCACCTGCCCCCCCGCCGATGGAGAGTTCGAGCATGTGAGTTCACTGACAGCATCATTTGTCCTAGCTGGTTTTTATACATACCAAACATAAATACAAAATATCCAAATTAAAACGAGGCGATAAACCCTTTTTTTTAAGAAAGCAAACAGACATTATACAGTCCAGTTTCCCCTCGTGTTCCTGTCAGGTTGCTTCCCCACCAAAGGTTAGCAGTACTTCCTTTGTGTTGGGTAAAGGAGGAAAAAGGAGACTTTTCTGGGTTACACCTCACGCAGAGAAAATTAAGTGTTTGAACAAGCCGTATGCATACATATTATATTATTAATGCATAACCTTTTGCCACTAGTACAGCACATAGTCTTGTCCCATAGGATTTCACAGCTTTGGAGCATAGAGCATACTGATCAACTTTAAAAAAAAATATGATTGAGTCGAAATCTAAGCAAACTCCCCTGAAACAAGAAAAATAATTTTTTTTTGTGAAATAAATATTCCTCCGTCATAAATTAGCATCCATTTTCTGAACCGTGACACTTTTCACTGAGTTTTTATTTGTCTCCAGGTCTGTGGCACTGACAACAAGACCTACGACTCCTCCTGCCACTTCTTTGCCACCAAGTGTACTCTGGAGGGAACCAAGAAGGGCCACAAGCTGCACCTTGACTACATCGGACCCTGCAAATGTCAGTGCTTCAGCTCTTCTAAGAAAGTATAAGAACTCATGAAGATGGCAAACTATTTAAGACCTATGATGATCTTAGCTAATCAAAGGAATAGCACGCTTCAGGTGAAATTTAGAGGCTTTTCTCCCGTACCGCTTTGTGAATCGGACTGATGTTTATTTTGAAACCCTTCTCCTGGCTTCCCCTGTATCTCGTTTGCTTGCATGCGTGACGTAGTTCCCTCTCACGTGTGTGATAAAGGGAAGTAGGGGAAGCCAAGCTCGCCTGTCTCAGCAGACTCTCCGGGTACTGTCTGTTCTCGTGTCTGAGACTGATGGGTGGGTTGGACCGTCGTGTCAGGTCCTGTGGGTTTTGTCCAGACACGCAGGCTGTATCTCTTCCTCGGCTCCACATGAGCACGACACGCACAGCGCCGGGAAGATGAGTCAGGGCAGGGCTGCGGGGTTCAGAGGGAGATCACGGCACCGCTCAGTTCACACGAAGTGAACAGGATTCAGTCTGCGCAACAACTGAGGACTAAACGGATCAGAAACATCTTAATGGGAACCTTTTGATTTCACCTTCTTTGCAGAATTCAAACAAGCCCGAATGTCTACCATAAAAAAACACTCATGGTGTCTTGTAAAATGTGGAATAAAAAGATTTATTTAAATCAAGCAAGTCAGCAAGACTTTTAAAACACTTCTTGGTATCTGAATGTCATCCCAAAGTCATCAAATAAGAGGACTGAGATAATGAGTTAATTATTTGTCTTAAATGATGACTTTGCCTGCTGTGTGCAGACATCGAGCCCTGCCTGGACAACGAGCTGAAGGAGTTCCCTCTCCGTATGAGGGACTGGCTGAAGAACGTTCTGGTGACTCTGTACGAGCGCGACGAGGACAACAACCTGCTGACCGAGAAGCAGAAGCTCAGGGTGAGATGACGGCCATTTAAAGACATGAACCTGAGCGTACTCACCCCTCAGTCCTTATTAACTGGTTGGAACCAGCAAAGATGTGACACTAGGACATGTTTGGTCGGTATTAGATCTTAACCTACTACAAGAAATAATTGCTAACATACTTAGAAACATTTTAATGTCAACCTTTCACTTACAAAGGCAATTTGCTCTCCTCCGTCTTCAGCTGGCCCGCTGGATTATATTATATTATATTATATATATATTATATTTAGCCTAAAATAAGTCTTAGTTTAGACCTCACAGCACCTTTCTGAAAATGGTAAGAAAGGAAGAGAGGCAAGCAGACGGTCTACTATAGTGACTTGTAGCTCAAAGAAGAGGACGATTATTTGGAGCTACAGCACAATACTTCTTAAAATATTCTGAATTACTTTTAAAATTGAGGGGAAAATGATTTAACTGCTAAACAATCAAATTGATGTAATTTGTTTAAATGTTTGTTAGACTAAATTGCAGCAAGCTAATTTGCTGAAATCCCCTTAAACTTTGCTCTCAAAACAAGTCTAAAATAGCGAACTGATTTTCGATTGGGAAAACTGAGATATATACGACCACACCTGCTCCGTTCTTCAGGTGAAGAAGATCTACGAGAACGAGAAGAGGCTGCAGGCTGGTGATCACTCTCTGGACCTCCTGGCCCGCGACTTCGAGAAGAACTACAACATGTTCATCTTCCCCGTCCACTGGCAGTTCGGCCAGCTCGACCAGCACCCCGTCGATGGGTAAGGATGTGGAAAACATGCGGATGGGATGTGTTTTCAGCCCTTCTTTGACTCCTACGCTGGAGTGAGGAAATGAGACCTTTTTTTAAAACAGCAGACCGACAGCTGAATTGTTCAGTGTCGAAGCTGCAAGCTTTGAACCACGCTGCAGAACTATTGACACGCTTAGCACCTCCCCACAATAACATACACGTGCTGTAACGCTTGCTTTTATTTTATGTTTGCACCTCTTCTCCATGTGCAATCAGAGAATTTGGATGAAAATAAATAATAATGCATCCATGTGGATTTGGCTAACTTATGATTTGTTTGATTTCACTTGTTTTTGCTCACATGCAAGCTATATCTGCAACTGCAACAATAATGCAGTTTGGACTTTTATTGTCCTCCCTCCCTAAGTCGAGACTTAATTACTGAGCAGAAATGATAAACTTTGAATAAAAACCAAGTTGCAGTTGATTTTTTACAACCAAATGTTGTTTAAATTGTGCTCAGAACGTTTGTATCTGCCAGGACAGAGTATTGTTCCTTCCTTGCATGTTAATATTGATCATTTTGCCACTATGCGTGGGTACACCAGTGTTTTTTGAACATTCTGGGTTCCACTCATTGGAGGAAAGATAAAATTATTAAGGAAAAAAAATAGGATACTGGATATAAGTGGCTGAAATCAGCTTCCTCTGCAGAGTTTTTGAGGTGTGTATTAGACATAATGTGAACACTCGGAGCAGCAACATTGATCTTCCGAACTTAAACCACTCTGTTGAGGTGCAGCTTTTCTTTGGAGGTTTTCGGAACATGCCCATCTGGACAGACCCAGAACTCTGTGAAGGGACCGTATCCCTCCTGCTCTGTGGATGCTTTGGGATCACCATACAGGAACTGGAGAGAGTTGCTGCAGAGAGGCATATGCTTGTTTTCCTCCTGGGCCTGTTGCATCTGTTTCTAGATTTCCGATAAAGAGAATTTAATGGATATATTGGAGGGAAAAACTTGAGTTAGGGTCTTACACTATAGAGCATGATAAACGACAAACCATAAACTCAGATCATGAATGTTGCTAGGATATATGTTTTTATCCTATTGACAAGCTGCGTTTTTGTGTTTTCCCCAGATACCTGACCCACTCAGAGCTCGCCCCCCTGCGTGCTCCCCTCATTCCCATGGAGCACTGCACCACCCGCTTCTTTGAGACATGTGACGCCGACGGCGACAAATACATCGCCCTGGAGGAGTGGGCTTCCTGCTTCGGCATCAAAGAGCGTGAGCGACAAATTCCTCCACTTTCTTTTTTACGTTATTGTGTCACCTGCAACACAGGCTAAACCCAAAACTTTATTTTCACCTTAGAGTGTAAACGCCCCTGAAATTGTGATTTAAAAACAGTAGAATTAACATTTAACGTTAACACACAACAAATTTCCACGTCGTCTTTATTTGTCGAACAAAGATGAACCCAAAATGGAAAAGCTGAAAGTAATCATCCGACAGCTTTAGCTCTTGTTTTCTGTATGACTCTATCACTCTCAGCTCTTCCTACCAATGAGGGTTGCAGGCAAAGGATCCACCACAGAATCCCTGTTGATGTCTGGACTTTGACTAGGCCATTCCAGCACCTTGATTCTTTTTCCACTCCACCCATGTAGATATAAATGCTGTGTTTGCTATCTTTGTCCTGTTGATGAGCCTTGTAAGATGAGCTTTAGTTGTTGGACAGATTAGCATCTATTTTGAATCCAGAATGCTTTTTTTATTTGCAGACTCAAGAATATGTTGTTTGACTTGTTGACTGCAAAGTGTCCAGATCCTTTGGCAAAAAAACCCCAAAAAGCAATGATATTGTCAGCTGGTACGGCATCTTTATGCTGATGTGTAGTGTTTAGTTTTCTTCAAAAATGGTGAAATTAATTATTTCCCAACATCTCAACTTTGTTTTCACTTGCAAACAATACTTCTCTCTATGGAATGATTGACTTCAATCGTTAGGAAATGACCATCTAACCCTACACAGAATGATAAGCAACAGTTGCTTCTCTACGTTCTCAGTATTGCTGATAATTTTCCCTCTTGGCTTTGTGTTAACACACCTAAATGCGCCAGAGCAGCAAACGGACAAAATTACTGCTCTTAGAGAGGTCATCAGAATGCTAATAATACATTAACCAGGTGCATTTCATCAGCAGGACCATGATGCTACCTCCCTTCCTAAATCCCATGGGATGAGCAAGAAAGTGCTTACATTTTCACATACAGCCTTTGCTTTAGGTTTTATGTTTGTTAAATGAATTATCACAGTGTCGAACCTGTCGTTTATCATTTTCAAACTTTTCTGATTTGCAAAACCATTGAACTAAAAGAGGACGTGCTCACTTTCCCCCACAGCCGTGAAGTCAGTGTGTAAAAATATTTTTAAAAATGCACGTTTTAATGTCTAAATGTCATTTATATTGTTTCCAATACAATTTGAGTTTGGCTTTTAGGAGTTAAACATTTTTAAAAATATGTTTTGTTTCAGATTCTGCCCTGTAAACTCATTCTTTTCTTTGTTATCTCTGTTGATGGATGTGTTTTCTTTGTGTGTTGCAGAGGACGTGGACAAAGACCTCATCATCTAAGTTCCTCTAACGAGCAGCAACAGTTTAAGAGAAACTTGTAGTTGCTACTAACCGGACAAGGTGCTGATGATCCATAAGTTAATAAAAAAAAATAAGACCGTTAAGGTGCTAATTGCAAGTTTTTCTTTTTTGTTACTTTCCTTTTATTAATGACATTTTCTAGCTATACCACTAAAAATCTTCCAAAACTAAAAAGTTCACAGTCTGTACTAACCATCACATGTTGGTGAACATTTGAATTCTTGCTTTTTTTTGTTTAGTTTTTTTGTTGTTTTTTTTTAAACAAAAACCCATTAGACCTCAGATGTAAATTTGCATTGACAATATTATATGGTGTCTGTTCCATGATGCGTTCAGGGCTTTTTTTTTATTATTTGGGACCAGTTGAGACCAGAAGAATGAAACTGTAAAGTCAAAAATAAAGTTTCTAAATAAATGCTTCCTACTGCTTGCTTCCTACTAAACCTACTGTTTAATTTTTGCACTCTTTTGGTGGTGGGCTCCCTTATTTTTACTTTCATTTTGCCTTTTTTTAGCAGTTTTAGCAGCAGCAGACTACTGGTAGCAAGGATGTTAATTTTTTTATTAATTTACAGAGAAATCCATGCCTTTGAAAGCGGTGCGTCTTTGTGCTTATATTTTTTAAAAATTAAAAGGAAATTATTTGCTTGAATGAGGGGGAAACCTCGCAGGCTGAGAGTTTTTCTCAACATTTTTGTGACACAAAGAGCTCGGTTGATCTCTTTTCATGAATAAATGTCTATAAAAACAACTGAGCATTGGCTCCATATCTCCATCGGTCTTGTCCACTAAGGAATTTCTTACCCACTGGATCTGTACCGCGCAACAAGCCAAGACTTTGTTTTTCCATCTGTGACATTTTGGTCATTTTTTTTGGGGTTCTTTTAAACATAAGAAATCTTTTCTTCCTGTCTCTGGCAACATTAATACTTTAAATATTGTGAGACACACACAAAACAAGGGTTTTACAAACCTCTAAATCAAAATCCGTCGCTGGATATTAAACATATTACCTTTAATTCTCAGTCACCATCAGTGTGCTGGTTTTACTGGCTGCTGGAAGTCTATGTTAGTATTATTTTGAGCGATTAGATATAAAATTCTCAGACTGATCTTTTTTTAATCATCTATAAGTTTTACTTGCGGCTTAATGAATTTTTACCATTGCATATTAAACTGATTTTTCTATGACAGTTGCCCATGATATCACCAGATTTTCTCCCTCCTTCCCCAAAACACTCAAAAGTCATGTTTCCTCTTGACATAGAGCTGAAATATTATCCTTTTTATTATGCACATTTCAACTATTTCACATTATAAACACAAGCATCAATGTATTTTATTGGAAATGTGTGAGCTAGCCACGCCATAGCTAGTAGCAACTAGTTGTGGGGGAGAGGGAGAATGATACACGTTTACTAGCTTTAACAAATACAAATCTAAAAAAGTGTGGTATGCATTTGTATTCAGCCCCTTTATTCTAATGCCTCTAAATAAACTTCTAAACTGTTTCCAAAAGTCACTTAAGTGATCAATAGTTTACCAGTGAGTAATTTGATTTCAGTGTAAATCCAGGTATTCTGTGAAGGGGTCACAGGTAAGTTAGAGGGCGATGGTGAACACTGAGGTGGTCAAATAAGTTCACAGCAAAGTTAGGTTATAAAACCAAATTCTAAGCTTTGGACACCTCACAGACTCATGTTCAATCCTTTGTCTGAAAGTTGGAAAGCATATGGCACCCCTGCAAGTTTACCGAGGCACGACCTCGGTCAGTCAAGAGGACCCAAAAATCAGAGAAGATGTCAAGAAGCCCGCAGCAACTCTGGAAAAGCCACAACTCGGGTGGGAGACTCCCCAGAGAGGACAACTATCACTCCTGCACACCACAAAGCAGCTGTTAGAGTGGCAAGATGATTGCCACTGCTGAAAGAAAATCCTAAGAAGGCATCATTTACAGTTTCTCAGCAGGCATGTAGAAGACGGTCCTCTTGTCGGATGAGACCAGAATTTTAAATTTTTTGGGGCACAATGGAAAACACTTTACTGTAGAAAAATAACTCCTCGCATCACCCTGAGCCGGCTATCCCTGCATGGTGTCAGCAACATTATTCTCCGGGGATTCCTTGCTTCAGCAGGGATAGAGAAACCGCTCAGAGTTGATGAGACAACATATGGAGCTAAATACGGGTCAGTTCTGAAAGAAACCTGGTTAGAGGCGAAAAAAGAGTCGAGGACCAGGGCGTGGGTCCACCTTCCAGCGTGACAACAACCCTACAACGGAACTGGTTTGATCAATATATTTTTAAGTGTTAGAATAACCAGACCTTTTTTCTTTCTTTCTTTCTTTCTTTTTCTTTTCATGCTCCTCATGAGCTCCAGCCCTCCAGCTGAATACCATAAGATAAAATTGTGGTTTTACGCTTTTTTTGTGGTTGCTCGCAGTTATTAAATAATAATGATTTTGAATTTGATCGAGTTAATATACAATAAAATGCATTGATGTGCACTTTACAAACATAATTGAATCATCGCTGACTTGTAATTTGTGTCACGAATAGTTCAAAGTCTGAAAAGATATCCACAGATGTTACAGGAGGATGCCTCAACAGAACAGGATGTGTTCATGTTATTTGGCTGTAAGGACATAGTGTTCACAGACACGCAGCCTTATAAGGCTGAGCTTCTGTGTGCCAGCATTCTTTGCATTGTATGCTTCTTTTCCTCTGGTCGACTGAGGTTGCTTGTGGTCCCCTGGGAGACGGCGGAGGGAGAGCCGGATCACCCAGTTACCATCTCCACCGGTTCATCCAGGCTCCAGCGTCAGGAATGTGAAACAACCTCTGGGGCTTGTTCACAGAGCATGTCTACCGCCTCCTCGCTGCCGCTGCTGGGAAAAAAAACACTTCTCTGTTCCGTCCCGGCAGCGAGGACAAACCAATAATGGCCTCAGGTGTAATCCAAAAGTAAATATGTATCAATATTTTTACCTTGGTTTTCTAATATAAATTAGAACATGGATTTAATTCTAAATATGCAATTTTGCTGCACCACTAAACTAATGTCAGCTATTACTTTCAGTTTGTCTTGCAGCATTTAAAGTCAAGTCAAACAGGGTGGAGAGCAGACGTGAACTTTAAATTCTTTAGCTTTACTATCAATTCTCACCCGCATTTACTTCCTGACTTTGACGGGACCATTCTCAAATATAAATAACCGTTTGATCTAAACCAGGGGAGCCCAATCCAATCCCACATAGCCACTGTCTTGGAATGCTGGTGAAGATTCTCAGTCATCCAGGTCATGGTCATTCCAAAACTGTTAGAAAACCAAAACAACTGGACTTTTTTTTCCCGAAGTTTGAATGTCTTGGAACCTTTAGATGGATCCCTGTTCCAAACGCACAAATGGCTTAATTCCCTCACCAGCATGTCATGCAGCTCTGCAGAGTTGGTAACGATCCATTTGTCTGATTCAGGTGTGTTGGAGAAGGGGTGCATCTAAAAGGTGCAGGAGTTGGCACCAGGTCTAAACTATAGCATTACAGCCCTGGCCGTACGTTTATGGTTACTGTTGTTGCTGTTGAAGGTGGCCTCCACCCCAATTCTTAAGCCACGATACTGCCACCACCATGTTTCACAGAGGGGGTGGTGTGTTCAGATTGGTAGCGCTGATGGCATAATCACTACTGTTAAAACAATACTCCCAGAGACTCTAAGGAGCATTTCTGTAGGTCGTGCCTAACAACTGCTGTTGGACTTTATAATCTTGGCTGCGTCCAACAAACGCAACTGTTTACATCATACTAATCGTTGTAAAGATTCTGATCCAACCATTAATTGTTTAAACTGTTCCTAGATGCTAAGGAAACTTACACATGCCTTAGCTAGGGAGGCTGCTGCACTGTTATACATACTGTATTATTGTACGTAATGTAAATATTGCATATTCTATTATTGTGTGTTACATAAATAGGCTGTAGCTTTTAAAAAAAAATAAATAAATAAAAAAATAAAAAATAAAAAAATAATAATAATAATTTGCTTCAGAACAGTGCAGATGAAGAACCCATTGCCCACAAATCTAAAGCCAATGTCTTTATAATGTTTTCAAAACAGATTTTCTCTTTAAACAGAAATCACCGTTTTTCTTAGTCCTGGATTCTCTTTACATGGAACCTAATAATTAACCAGAGTATAGTAATTGCGTAAGGAGGTTTAAACTTACAGTCACTAACATGTGTAATGTTAAGTCATTAACTAAGATCGGGTATTTCTGAATCAGTCTGTTCATATTCACAAACGTTTTGCACACAGTTGTGGATATGCTGATGAAGATTCTCAGTCATCCAGGTCATGATCATTCCAAAAAAAGTAAAAAAACAAGAAACTGGACTTATTGGAGTTTGAAGACGTTTCGCTTCCCATCCAGAAAGCTTTCTCAATAGGGGGTTTTCACTGACGTCACTGGCCAACTTCCGGTCCGCCATATTGGGTGTCACACTTCCCTATCTCTAGTTGTCCTACACGTATTTTCGTATCGAGAATGGATAAGTACGCCAGCACGCTAGAGCGACCAGATAAGGACGTATATCTGAGGAAATGTTCCGTGATCGACCATATGGACCCCTATGCCCTCCACGGTGCCTTGTTTAGCCGTAATCCAGATGATTGGCCAAATGTAGAGCACGGCGACATAGTGCATTACCTGGTGTTCGGTGAAAACCCTCTGCACACTCTTGAGGAAATGAGAGCTTACAAGGGTCTAGAGGCTCACAACCAGTTCACATCTGGTTGGGTACGAGATGTCGAAGTACGAGATGTACATCAAATTTCCTCGATGTACATCAAGGAAATCGCCATCATACGTGGACGGGTGAGTTTTAATAAGATGGTAAAAATGTAAACAATCCGACGCAAATGCGTCGCATGCTTCTGCGGTGGCTGACGGCCGGCGGTGCGCGAAGGCGCTTGGCTGCAGGGCCGCTCGACGCCGTTCCGGGCTTTAATTATTTAAGCAGAACAATGACCAGTGCAAAATTAAGTTGTATTTACCGTATTTACGCCGGCAAAAGCCTACCGGCGTAACCCGGAAGTAGCGCGTACGTCACTTTCCATATCGGACGTCTTCGGCTACCTTGTTTGTGGTGTGAGCGCCTATACTTCAGAACAGTTCTGAAGCTACAAGTCCTTGGAGTCTCATGTGCAGTTCACGAATGGATGGGTTCAGGAGCTGCAGATCATAAAGCCAGCAAACAGTGGGAACACAGTCACTCGTTCAAAGGTAAGCTGTGCTCAGACGGGCTCTGGCACATGCTAACTGTTAGTGCTAACAACCACTCACGCATGCAATGTACTTTTAACTAGCTGCTATGTGTTTCAAACGTTTAGAACACACTCTCATTGACATCGGGATACTGTGGAAAGTTATGTTCGGTCGTCTTACAGCCGCGATCCAAGCGAGCCGACGACTCTTTGTTATCTCTAACAGTTGTTCTCCGTGGTTGCGCCTCCAGGCAGGAAAGCGGTGGAAAATTAACCCGTTTCTATGTTTTTCCCATGGCGATCATGTGTTGCGCTGTTACAGCCCACAATACAGCAACGGTTTACATGTTTTAAATACTTAACAGTTAATTACCTGTGACAAAGTGAGCACCGCAGACTCTGGCGTATTCCAGCTTAACACCGTCCAAATCGGACCTGGATATCCGTGTCAGCCATAGGTGACGGCGTTGTTCAGAGAGCTGTTTTGTTTTTTCACACTGATTCACTATCACGGCTGGTAGGCGAAAGAAAGAGCGTTGATCTCCACCTCCACGGGCCGTGCAACCAACCATTAAACACGTTTTCCCCATTGTTCACTTCCAATACTGCCTAAGGCGTCATACAATGCAGGTCAACAGTGCGAAACGACAGACACCCAATATGGCGGACGCGCAGAGTAGTCACGTGAGCGTGACGTCAGCTGAAAACCCCCTATTCAAATGTCTGGAGTAGTGTGGAGTTCCAAGCTTTATATTATTGCCCAAAAAGGCGTTGGTATTTTCACGTAGATAACATGCAAATTAAACCGAAACTGGTCCGCCCCTTTGCAATGTGGAGTCGTTAGGGTCATTGTTGGCCTGGCTTACAGGGGAGATGTTGTGATCACCTGCATAGAGGTGAACATTGGAAGGAATCAAACCTATTGCTGTGTTGTAAGTTTTTGAAAGTTGAAACCTGAGACCTCCTCCTCTGTTTAAAGTTGTTTTTTCTCTCTTAATGTAAATGGCTTCCTTCACCCCCCTTTCGAACCATCTGTCTTCTTTGTCCAAAATGTGAACCTTTTGGGTCCTTTGTCATTAAGGTGTAGGTGGGTAGCAGAGTCTTGTCCTCAGGAGCTCTCCTGTGTTGAGCCATGCGTCTGTGCAGAGGTTGTTTGGTTTCTCCAATATAAAGATCAGAACATTCCTCACTGCACATACACCACTCCGCTCATCTTAGGTTTGGGGGTTTTGTCCTTAGGATGCACCAGCCTCTGTCTGAGGGTCCTGTTTGGTTTGAAATGTACTGGGATTTTGTGTTTGGAGAAAATCCTCCTGAGTTGCTGGAGTCTCCAAACACAAAGGTTTCGACTTTCAAAAACTTACAACACAGCAATAGGTTTGATTCCTTGCAATTTTCACCTCCATGCAGGTGATCACAACATCTCCCCTGTAAGCCAGTCCAACGATGACCCTAACGACCCCCATTGCAAAGGGGTAGACCAGCTTTGGGTTAATTTGCATGTTATCTAAGCCATAACAACGCCTTTTGGGGCAATAATATTAAGCTTAGTACTCCGCACTACTCCGGACATTTGAATTGAGAAAACGTTCTGGATGGGAAGCGAAACGTCTTCAAACTTCGGATAAAAAGTCCATTTTTTTTTTTTTACTTTTTTTGGAACACAGTTGTGGAATTAGCCCGTTTCTTCGTTGACCGAACGCCTTTGTCGCCCCCAAGCGGGAAAAACACAGCGGTGCACCGCCACTCAACAACTTCGGTGGATGCCAGTTCTTAAAACCATCGCCCCTTCAACTTCTAGTTTGGATTGGTCCTGTTTCAACGCCCCGCCCTGTGATTCCCTCATGCGATTGGTTCTTTAACCTTAACTCCGAATTCCATTTGCTACGAACGTTTCGAGAGGCGGGATCTTGCCTTTCGGTTACGGGGAGGTGAGACCGGTATCCGGGCACTCTAGCACGTTGTGAACTCGCTAGGTCTCCGGCAGCCGTTACGGCAATTCATAGCATCAACCGATTGAAAAGCAAGCGTTTGTAACACAACTGACCAGTTGGTAAGTTTTTTTTCGTACACACGTTGTGTCTACAACTGACAAAAAGCTCCAGCTTTCTCCCATTGCGGTCCTTCACTTTACTCGGGCGGTCTTCTGGGCTCTGGCTAGATCCTGGCGCTCAGATGATGGCTGGCATTTTTTCCCACATATAGTTATTAGGCTGACTAGTAAAAACGCGCTAAATGAGCATTATTACGCGTTTAAACATATCCAAACGGTAACCCTTGAAACGAAAAGACATTTGCTAAACAGAACGTGTCTAAAAAGCCACTAGTTTCGCTTTTGCTCCCCGGGAAGTAGCCACCGCCCTTATCTAGCTCCTGTTTAGCCTTTCAGCCGTGACTCCCTCCATCTCTTCCTCGTCGTGTCCCACATCAGATTGAGTTTTTATTCAAGAATAAAAGTTATATTTCAAATCGATGTGTTTTGCTCAAATTGCCGGGGTAACTGATCGCCCGGAGCAAAGAGCGTGGCCGGGAATGGTCCGGGACACGTGCTGCCGAGGCTCCCCCATTCTCATTTTGGGGGCCGCAGGCGGCTACAGCTGTCGCTGTTAAGCCCCGACGAGGATGGCGCCATGTGGGCCCCGGCTGTAAGTGGAAACGGCCGCTGGATTGGCCTGGTGTCCTGGCGGTGCGCGGGGCCTCCGGCAGCTTAGGCCGGGCGGCGTGAGCGGCGCCGTCACCGCCGGCATGGCGCGGCCTTTTTGTCCGCGTTCCGCACTCTTTAACCACGCCGAGGACACGGGGGGGGGGATTTAGCAGAAATCACGTTAAACGGAATCGACGCCTGTTACAGAAACGGGGGCATTTCATGTGTCGTCGTTCTTTTCCGCGTGGATCCGTTCACGTTGGCCGCTCGTGAAGGAGGGGGTCCTTGAGACCACCAGATGTCTCTCCGCTTTGTTGCCGACAGGACCATGAGGAGACAGCCCGTTTTGGCCACTGCATGATCCGGGGAACTAGATGTTCTAGCGGCGTGTGGAGCAGAGAGACGAGTCCCGTTGCAGGGGATTGCTGATTTCGCCTTTACGCAAATGAACGGACAGGTTGCCTACTTTGCAAAGGGTTGATGGTCCGGGTTTACTGTTAATCAACTATTTCCGGCGCTTATAGAGAAGTGTCCCCACAACATGTGCTACACTAAAGCTCCAGTTAATGATTAGCCTCAGGATCCCTCCATCTAAAACGTGGTGCATCATGCGCCAAAAAAAAAGTGCGCAAAGATTGTAAAGACGTGGATCCATTATGATGAAGCTCCAAGAAAGAAATGTGACTTTGATTAGTGTTTTTGCCACCTCTAAATTACGTGAAGCCATTAGTTTTAAACGTGAGGGACGCTTAGGGTTCAGAAACCCAGACTTCCTGATGCAGGTCGATGGGACATCGGTGGATAAAAGTCCTACCACAAGCCTCTGGGGGGATCTAGGTGGGGTTTGTGGAGTTTCAAAGATGGAGGAAGATCGAGCTGCAGACTATGCTGAACAACCATGTTCTTTCGCCAATGATGTCACACCAGCTGAGCTGCACTGCATTAGGAACACATAAAATCTCCATATTACTGTTGAATTTTAAACGGCACAAATTAGCAGATCACTAAGGGGGTTGTTCACAATTCTCAACATTTTCCATTTCCACAAGCGTACAAAAAATCCTTTGTTTGGACACCTGTGTGCCTTTTTAGCTAACACATATTGCAGGCTAAGCAGTTCTTTGCTATTATCTATCGCATTTGGAGATATTTTGGCATGATATTGCTTTATCGATACTTCCCAAGGCTGGAAGTCGAAGAGTCATAGCCAGTTGAGTCAAAAGCAGGAGAGGTCTTCTTTAAGATGCTGTTGCTTCTGACGGGTTGAAAATATCAAGATATTTTTTGTTTGTGTGTGTGAGGTCCTGATTTTATTTAATAATAAAGACAGAGTATTTGAATACTTTATCATCTAGAAATGTTACATGTTATTGTGATATCTAGAATTTTGAGTCCATATCGCCAGTTTTATCTGGCG
Organism: Fundulus diaphanus; assembly: GCA_037039145.1. Classification (NCBI taxonomy): domain Eukaryota; kingdom Metazoa; phylum Chordata; class Actinopteri; order Cyprinodontiformes; family Fundulidae; genus Fundulus; species Fundulus diaphanus. The sequence goes on along the minus strand of CM073125.1, from coordinate 52,663,869 downwards.
GTACCTTTAATGCAGCCTAATCAGAGCCGGGTTGGAATTTTAGTCCAGGTTCTGTGTGTTTTCTGGCATAATTAATTAGTTCACTGGAAAATACACAAATTAATGGAAACACGAGTTGCGGCCTGACATTGTGAACCCCGTGTCCTGGTAAAAACGGTCCGCATTATTAGTTCCTGTTGATGAAATGGAAAAATAAAAACTCAGAACAGGAATGGTGTTAAAAAGTTAGTTAATGGTACAGAACATAAACCATGAGCAGAAATGTGTTTCTTTTAATTGTGTACTTGAAGTTTAACAGGCAGAAATCCAGCTGGGCATCGCCTGGATGCGGCCTGCGCTGTGGCTGCGTTAAAGAATGTTGTTGTGTTGAAGCATGTCTCCGTTTCCAGCGTGAAGACGAGACTCTGCCGTTCTCTGCAGATGTGACAGGGGCGGTTCACGGGCTCTAAGTGAGCAGAGCTGCCTTTACAGCGCCTTGAAGAAGCCGCCCCGTTGCTTTTTACCTTATTTTGCCCTATTTGGGTTCTATAAATAAAATGGAGCAAACTCTCAATCCTTTATAACTCTAGGTACAGACAAAACATGAAATATACCAAAGGTGGGTGAATAGCTTCCAATCCATTGTAAACTAAAACTGAATCCATTTTCAAAGCAAAATGTATTAAATAAACTTGAAGCTAGTCAAACTGCAGTAAAAGCCAAAGTGGTCGAACAGAGAAAGTACCTCTGGCTGGAAAAAGGTTGGTGCGCCTTTTAGCAACCCTTTGCTGTAGCGTCACGGTGGTGAGGCACACGGAGTCGCGTTTAGGCTACAAACCTGCCTCGCTCTGGGTTGGAGATTTTCAGTTCGGTTTCTCGTCTTCGCTGAAGGTTAATTTTAGCAGTAGAGTGGAAACTCCAGCTGCGCTCATTAGATTAACTCCATCATCGCACTTCAGAGTCTCTGCTTGTTCACTTATTGGACCCAGGAAAGTACTAAGTGTTGGGCATCTGGTTAGTTGTGTAGTGCGGAATAAAATGTCTGATTTGTTTTTAAGGCATAAATGGGAATAGTCTGTATAGGGCTGTGTTAAAATAATCTATTTTCCAATTATGAACCAATACTCATGTTAATTCCCAAAAATCGATTCATATAACCAAAGATCAATTTAAATGTGTGAGCTGGCATTACTTGTGCGTACATGACTCCACGCTGACAGGTACGCGCACAGCTCCATTGTTCTGACCGGTGTCACTATAAGCTGCTCGGCGGCAAGAAGTCTTCGCATTGAGCCGTTTCATATGTGACACCGAGCTTGATGCACTAATCACACATTTTACCATCCCCGGCAAAAAGTGTGGAAATTTGTCCACAGAAATATAGACAACAGATACGCTCGACTATGAAGGTAAATGTCTGCAGAGAGTCCGCGTGGCTCAGTCTGCGCCAAGTATGTGTCTGACTGTGATATTTTTATCGGTAAAGCACACCGAGAGCCGACTTTAGCTTAAGGACGTGTTATTCTATCAGTTCTTCTTCTGCTCTCAGACCTCAGCAGGACAAAAACAAAGCACCAAGCTCCACCTGGTGGTCGGAGTCGTGAACACGTGTGTCACAGGTATCATTAACCGTTAACAGCAAGTTAACAACGTTATGGTAGCTAATAATGGCTGTAAGGACCAAAGAGACAATTGTTTTCACTGACAGGCTGTGGGCAGAAAACCCAACCAGAGACAACGGAGACATCTACAGCTGCTATTTCTGTTCAGTAAATACTTTATTAAACAAAGGGGAAAATAAATTTGGGCACTAACCTGGTGCATTATTAAAAATATGCCATTACAAATTCACCTCCCAGACTGGAGTGTAAAGGCTCCTCTATCAATATGTTGGGTAACTGCAGTCATGAAATCCAGTTAACAGCTAAAAATGTTTTTAATAGCAATCCAGTTTGAGATCAGATTCCAATCGATTCCAAGTCTTAAGAATCGAATGGATTCTTTACATTGTAATCGATACCCATCCCTAAGGTCTGTAATACTTTTCTTTCCCGTTAGACTCAGAAACATCTGCATCCAACTATTTAGGAAATAACCTGCAGCACATTTTTTATTGTTACAGAAACTACGGTCAACACGTCAGGCCTAAAACAAGTTATCAGCCAGGAAAGCGTGATCAGAGCATTTACTTACATTTTCTCTCAAATGTTTTTTGTATTCAAGGCTTGAGTTATCTTTGCAGAGATATGGCAATAAAGCTGTAGACGGTTTTACAGATGGATCGCTGCTTGTTCCCGAAATGAAACAAAACGAGCCCGGCGCTGCATGCTGGGTATATTTACTGATTTACACTGGGACTGGAGATGGGTCACCAGAACCAGATCCAAACCATCGCTGTTGCAGCTTAAATGCTAACATTGTTACCAAAACCTTGTTCTGCACACATAAAGTCTAACCATGGACCAGAAACAAAACAATTTATTAGACAGCCGGTCTGTTTTTATTGTCAAAGCGTTGGCTAATCTAACTGAGCTCCCCTTCTCTCTCTCTCCCTGCAGAGATTTCCAGTCAACCAAAGAAATGGTGATGGAGAAGCCAAGTGCCCAGCTGGTCGGGCGAGAGTTTGTCCGACAGTATTACACACTGCTGAACCAGGCTCCAGACTACCTGCACAGGTACGGTGATCCACGGCCGCTCTCAGCTCAGACAGAAGTGCTGCTGTCTACGTCTTGTTTAACGTGTGGCCGTCCCCTCAGGTTTTACGGAAAGAACTCCTCCTACGTCCACGGCGGCCTGGACAGCAATGGCAAACCAGCAGAGGCCGTTTACGGACAAGCTGTAAGTGGGCCCGTCCCGCGGGGGACATTTTTTTTTAGACGTCGCGCTAGAACCAAAGCTAAAGTCTTGACCCGACGCCTTTGTCTCGCAGGAGATCCACAAGCGGGTGATGGCTCTGAGTTTCCGGGACTGTCACACCAAGATCCGACACGTGGACGCTCACGCCACCCTGAATGAGGGCGTGGTGGTCCAGGTGATGGGCGAGCTGTCCAACAACATGCAGCCCATGAGGAAGTTCATGCAGACGTTTGTTCTGGCGCCAGAGGTCAGTACCACGGCGCATCTTCCCTTGTGGAGTTATGTGTGGCTTGTAAAAATGTGTCGCCTCCTTTTTTTTTTATTTAATCTCTAAAATGTATTTTGCTTCAGGGAACGGTTGCAAATAAATTCTACGTCCACAACGACGTGTTTCGCTACCAAGATGAGGTGTTTGGTGACTCGGACTCGGAGCTTCCAGAAGGTGCGAGCGTTTATTTAACGGCTTCTGTCTGAAGTGTTTGACCTGAACTTTCTACATCCTCTGCTTATGACACCATCTCCCACACCGTCCTTATCGACCGGTTAGCTTCCGTTGGATTTCCTGATACAAACTTGGACTGGTTTAAATCATATCTCTCTGCCCGTACTCAGTTTGTACAACTCAAACATTTCTGATCCCGCTTTGCCCCCCTTTCCTCTGGTGTTCCCCAAGGCTCTGTCCTTGGAGCCCTTTTGTTCATCATTCACCTTCTCCCTCTTGGCCATATCGTTCGTAAACATAACATCCAGTTCCATTGCTATGCAGATGACACCCAGCTCTACTTATCCACCAAACCCACTACATCCCTCCCTCCCATCTCCCAATCAAATTGCCTTTAGGAAATCAGATCCTGGTTTTCGTTAAACTTTCTCAAGCTTAATAGTGACAAAACTGTACTCCTTCTTATTGGCACCAAATCCATCCTTTCACAAAATAAATGACTTCTCCTCCATCGATAATTCACCTGTCTCTCTGGGTGTAATCCCAGATAGCACTCTGTCATTTCAATCCCACATTAATAATATCACTCGGTCAGCATACTTTAATTTACGTAACATCTCTCGCTTACGTCCAACTCTGTCTGCTAACAGCGCTGAAATCCTGGTTCGCTCCCTGGTTACCTCCCGCTTAGATTATTTAAATTCTCTCCTCTTTGGGCAACCTGACAAATCCATTCATAAATTACAACAACTCCAAAACTCTGCTGCCCGGATCATTACCAGAACCCCCTTTATCAGTCACATAACACCTGTCCTGCAGCAGCTTCATTGGCTTCCCTTTAAATATCGCATCATTTATAAAGTTCTTCTCCTTACATTTAAAGCTATCAATAATCTTGCCCCCAAGTATCTCACTGAGCTCCTTCATATCAAGATACCTACTCGCTCTCTCAGGTCCTCTTCTTCCATTCAGCTCATCCTTCCACATGCTCCACATCCATAACTACTTTTTAAAACTCACTTAAAAACTTATCTTTTTAGACAATTGTTACATTTAATTTGATTGTGAGGATCCCATCCTTTCTCCTCTATTTATTTTATTCCTGCTCTTTGTTGATTCAATGTTTGTTGGATTGAGTGTTTTTATTGTTGATTCTGTAAGGTGACCTTGAGTGTTGAGAAAGGCACCTATAAATAAAATGTAGTATTAGTATTATTATTATTATCAGTCTGACATATGTCAGATCTCTAAGTTTTAAGTGTTAAAACTTTAAAATTCCTTCTTTCAATCTAAAACTTTTGATGGTTTATGACTGGAAGATGTATAAAACAAACAGGCAAATCTATTCCATGAGACCATGAGAGTATTTGTAATGGAGAAATGTCCGCCTGCTGCAGGTGAGTCCATGTACTGAACGGTGTAGAGTGAGTTCATTTATTTTAAGTACTTTTCAGTAACAAGACGGTTCAAAGTGCTGAACATGAACAGAAAAACATTAGACATAGGAAAAAACTAAGGAAGAAGCTAAATAAATCCTTGACATACACAAAAACTTAATCGTTACTATTAATAAGAAATAAGCTAAGTACATTCATGAGGATTTCTGATCTAAAGTCATTTTGTCCAACCAAAGCTACAAATAAAATAACTTTTGTTTCACTAGAACAAACTTCACTAAAATTCAAAGCTTAACTGTTTATCTTCATGAAGCTAAAGCTTGAGGTCTGGTCTGTGTGTGCGCTTTATATTCGGTCAGTGCCGGTTTTCCTTCATTTACTGCATCGGTGCTGCGTTGCGTGGAGACGATCATCCTGCTTCATCGCTGAGGTGTTGTCAGCTGATCTGCTGTGAGATCCATCTCCTCTGCAGACCACACCCTGAGTCTCCAGTCTCTGCATCACAATCCTCTCAAAGCTTCACGTTGCTTGTTCTCCCGTTTTTACCCCACATCCTCTTCTTCTACTCAGCCTGTCATGACTATACCTGCAGACGACACCGACGGTGCCCTTTAGTAGGTTATCATCCTGGAAGCGAAATTCTAATTGTCTATTTTACGCTCGTTTTGGGTGATTTTTGACTTAATTTTTGAATCAGTTCTGGGGCAGCGAACGCCTTACCTCATGACTGATCAGCTGTTTCTGTTGCCGCCGTCTTCTCGGATATTCCCATAATGCAGCAGTGACTGCCTGCTATGGCCTTCCTTACAGGTCATAACTGTGTTAATAAAAACATTTGTTAATAAAACGTGTATATAGGTTCGGGAAACTGGATTTTAGGTTTTTCATCAGCGATGAGCCACGAGCAACGAATTTCTCTCCATTTTATCACTGAAGTTGGTTTTGAGTGATGTTTACTGAGCTCTACCCGTGTTTGTCTCAGATAAATTGTTTTAGTCGCTAAATATTGACTCTTGTTTTTAGAGTCCGAGGATGAGGAGCTGGAGAGAGTCCAGTCCCCTGATGTGGCCCCAGAGGAGTCCGCTCCCTTCTACGACCCCACAGCTTGGTATGCCATTATTCTGGCTTTCACTTTAGTTTTCAGCTAAACATGTTCGGATCAAAGGATCTTAGAGTTGCGTGGTTTTAGCATGTCTGATATGAACACGTGTATAAATCTCAGAACACGGCACCAGGCGTAGTTCTGTGTCCCCGTGTTTCTGATCCGAACATCTCCTCTGTAGTCCAGAACCAGCGGCTCCTGGTGACGAGGAGGAAGAAGCTGCAGCGAGCCCAGAACCGGAGCACGAGGCAGAGAAGGAGGCGGAGGCCGGCGAGGCGGAGCTGAAAGCGGAGGCGATGCTGGAGACGCAGACGGAAACGCTCACAATCGAGGATCAGACGGAGAAAAGCCCCCCTACAGTCGTCGCTCCCACCACAGAACCGGCCTCGGCGCCGGCCGAAGCCGCTGTGCCCGCCCCCGAGGTAAACAGGCTAGGCCTGAAGGACGGCAGAACAAGAGAAATGTTGATAGACTAGAGAGGAGCCCTAATCTACCTGTTGCTCCCCGGCCAGTTCTCCTGGGCGTCGGTCACCAGTAAGAACCTCCCTCCCAGTGGGGCCGTGCCCGTCTCAGGCTTTCCCCCACATGTAAAAGCCACGCCCACACCTCAGGTAAGTTCACCTCACTAGAAGTGAAATGTTATAACACTCATGTGTTCATCAGCACACAGCTTTAAAGGAGCTAAAGCTTCAGCAAATGGATGAACGACAGTAGATTAAGAACATTTTATGTATTTATGCACTAAAATCTGTTTAAACCCTTTTTTTTCTGTTTTGTTAGAACTAGATTTACGAATGCTGGCTTTGCAGGGATAGTGGAAAATAAAGACTTCTGCAGATTAGGGCTAATCTCTGAATTCACACCTGTGCACTCAGTGTTTGAAGGTTTCTGCTAAACAGAAATGACTAAAATGTGAACCATGAAGACGCATGACAGCTCTTTAAAGGTAAAGGATTATAGCTTTGTGGACCGCTCACTTTATGCAAATATAACGTTGTTACAAATTAAACCTGCGTATACTTTTTTTAAATAGTTACTAAAAACCGACCACATTTCAGAGGAATGACCACATCCTGTTAAGTTTGGGCTGAAACCCATTTTCCTACACTGCAAAAAGGAACTAAAAGTAAAAAGAAAATTGATATTTGAGCAGCTAAATAAGACTATTTGCCAGTGGAATGAGTATTTTTACCCTTAAATAAGATTATTAGATATCCTGCACTTGAAATAAGATGGAGATGAATTGTTCTTATTTTAAGTGCAAAAATCTTATTGCCATGGCAGATAATCTTATTTATCTGGTCAAATCAAGGAAAAATACTCATTTCAAGAAAATGTTACTTACTTTTAGTTCCCTTTTTGCAGTGTATAGTCCAAAGATCATAACCACAGGGAATCACTTGTGTTTCAGCCCAGAGTGGAGGTGAAGTCAGAGACCCAGACAGTACAGAGGCCACAGAGAGACCAGAGACCGAGAGAACAGCGGCCCGGAGGTCCTCCGCCGCCCAACAGGGGGCCACGGCCAGGTACAGGCAAGCTGAAAGCCTTCGCCTTCTCCTTCCACGTTGTGATGAAGGCCGCCGTCTGTGCTCTGCCTAAACCGGCACGCCTCTCGCTAATGTTGCAGTTCGAGAAGGAGAGCAAGGTGAGCTGGAGACTCGGCGGATGGTTCGGTACCCGGACGCCCACCAGCTCTTCGTCGGTAACGTTCCTCACGATGTGGACAAGACGGAACTGAAGGAGTTCTTTGAACGTAAGTTGGATCGAAGCGACGTAACCGTTGAGCACCAGGACGTAACGAACGGGTTTCACTGTGTCAGCGTGTCTTGGAGGCGTCGCCTGGGGAAGCTTTGCTTAAATCCGTCAGAAACGGCCGAATCGCTTTTAAAATGCATCCGAATCGTCGTTGAAGGTGTGAAATGTGCAAACCTGCCTCTTGCAGAATACGGGAACGTCCTGGAGCTGCGGATCAACAGCGGCGGGAAGCTCCCGAACTTCGGCTTCGTGGTGTTTGACGATTCTGAGCCCGTACAGAAGATCCTCAGCAACCGGGTTAGAACCTCTTCTTTCACGCCCGGCCGCTTCCTCTGCCGGATTCTAATCCTCTGCTGTCTCCTTCAGCCCATCAAGTTCAGAGGCGACGTCCGCCTGAACGTGGAGGAGAAGAAAACCCGGTCGGCCAGAGAGGGCGACAGGCGAGACGTGAGGCCCCGTGGTCCGGGCGGCCCCGGCGGCCCCAGAGAGCGAATAGGAGGCGGACCCAGGGGGCCCCCTACTCGCGGCGGCATGTCACAGAAGCCCAGCTTTGGTTCTGGACGGGGTGCGGGCGCCGCCGAGGGGCGCTACTCTGCCCCTCGTCAGTGAACCAAGCGGCAGGAGTTAGATTAACCGTCTGGATTCAGTCTCTACTGGTTTATGATTTTTCTGCAACAAGAACTGATTAGAAAAAGCTAAATAAAAAACAACAAACTCCCTTTACATGTGGGAGAGAAAATCGGCAGGAATTAGAGAGTTGGAGTGACGAATTTGGTCCGCTGCTCATGTGTTGCCCGACCCATGATTCCTTTCTGCATTATTCTGTCTCCTAAATGTTTTTGGCTCAAAACTTTCGACATCAAGCCGACATCTGCTGAATTCAGGCGCCAGTCATCCATCTTTGTTTCGACGCTAGCCCCCCCCCCCCCCAACCCAAGCCTAACCTCCGGTGTCTGAGCATCAGAGCAGAGTCCAGGGACACATCTTTACTCTGCAGGGGGAGAACTGCTGGATGCTGAGACTCGTTTAAGAGACAGGAGTGCTGATGCAGAACACTGCTTTTAGCATTCCCACACAAGGAGTTGTGAAGAACGGCCACCAAAAAACAGTTTTTTGTTTAGTTTTTTTGTTTGTTCTGACCGTCTAGGAAAACCGAGAATGAAACCATAACTGCTGTCGGCGTTCTCTCCTGAAGCTGATCCGCGCCTCTTGTGAACGGCCGTTTCCTCCCATCTTGATGCCACTCCCTGACTCCAGCAGGAGACGCAAACCTGCTCCTCCATCAGATCAGCCCTGAATGTTTGTTTTTCCTCGTTTTTTTTGTTTTGTTTTTTTCATTGCTTTCACCTGGACTCTTCGTCAACTTTTTCATGCTAAACTTGAATTTGTTAACAAATCAGAACACGCAAACAGATGAAAAAGGGTAAATACTACTTGAATTGGGGGATTTGAAAACCCAGATTTTATTTCGCGTTCTCTCTCCCTGTTTCTTAAAGGAACGTGTACTTTTACTGCTTGGGCAATCCTGTGTATTGCTACCACCGTTGTATCTAGCAATGGATCTGTCTTTCTATTCTATCAGGTCAAAGAGCTGAAATGTTGTAGTTTTATTTTAGTAATGTTGTCTGAATGGAGCATGTATCAAAACCTGTCAGACTTGTACTACCGATGCACTTCATTTGTCATCTGAAAAAATAAGCTCACATGCCGACGAGAGAACTAAATTAAAAGCGATTTTACTGTTTTAACCTGGCGTGGGTTTTATCTGAGAGAAATATCAAACATTTTTAGTTCTGCTCAGTGTTTTGAGCTCGTTAATACTTCTAATCAGGTTACTAGTGAACGAGGAGTTTAACTTCATGACTAAGTTCTGGTAGTAAAATCTGCTTTGTGGATGCTGAAGACTTGAAGAACCACTCCAGAAAGCCATCAAGAAGAAAGTGAAATTCTGAAGTAGGTACTTAAACCCTTGAGGTTTTTCACATTTATAGCCACACATGGAAATGTATTGTGTGTGTGAGACCAGCACAAAGTCATTGTAGAGTGGATGGAAAAGGATGCATGGCTTTCCTAAGAAAAACATCCCATATAAAGATTTAGAAAATATGATCTGCGTTTAGCATTAGGCTGAAACGTGGTGGTGGCAGTAGCACCATGTAAGGATGCTTTTGTTTAGCACAGATTAGGGAGTTGGCTAAAATTACATAAACATCTTTAAAACAAGCCTGTTGGAGTCTGCAGAAGACACGGACTGAGGAGGAGGAGGTTTGCTGTCAAGCAGGAAATTGAGTCAGCTCTAAAGGAATAGTTTAGATCAACGCATATTCATGTGCAAGAATGGCCTAGTCAAAGTCCAGACGTGGTGAGATTTGAAAATGGATGCTTAGCGCAGCAGATTATGTCAATATTTCATAAGAATCTTTCGCTTGATGGTATGGTAAATTTCTCTGACTTTGGAGGGGAAAGTCTGTCTATAGCGGCCATAACAGTTGATTTTTTTCCAATCGCACGCCGAGATTTCCAAGTTCCGACTGCAAAAGGATTACAACATGACCTTAAATGCCTCTACTTTTCTCATCCTTGAGTCAAAGTTCGTCATGGCCATGGTTATTACAAAATACAGTAAATATAGTAGTTCACAAACCTGCATGTCAGTTCTCATCTGTTGAAGTTCCTGCAGCCTTTCATAATCAGATGATCGAGCATGTTGTCTGTGCTGTCCTTCTTTTCCACGGCTCTTGGAGCTCTCCCTCTCGCCTGGATCTGCATCATTTTCTTATTCTCCGTTTCAGTGTGGGACGCTGAGTATAATCTAGGGGTGAATGTGGCTTTGTCTTTACAAGTAACTCCATGACTTCTCAATCTGCTGGTCCAAAGTGGTCTGCTATCAGATTCCAAAACACGGAGACTTAATTTTTGCACCAGTGCAGTGTCACCAGTGGCCGCAGTGGCGCTAAACCTTAAAGTTACAGTTCTAGTGCCCCCTAGTGGCTAAACGATACACAGTGCTGAAAAGCACGTTACCAACTGAAAATCCAAGATGGCCATCAATTTTCAAGATTGCATGACTCAAAATCAGTACTTTCAGAGCTGTCTTACAAAATGATCATACATTTGGCGCCTGTATCGTCAAGTGAAAGATTCATATGGAATATTTACATATTCTGCTAAGAGTGCAAAATGCAAACTGATAGCACTGCTAGCTGGGGGCAGATGTCTGGCAAGTCTTGTGTACAGCCCACCAATTGCCCAGAGGTGCCAGCAGTTGACAAAATGTAAATGGATAGTACTTGTATAGCGCTTTATCAATTAATGCTCAAGCTGATTAAATCAGGTTTTTATACCACTTTATCCAGCAGGGACATGCTTGGGTCCAGGGGCGCAACTACCCAGTATAAGAGGGGTATGCAGCATCAGTTTTGGCGCCCCCCCCCGGATTAAAATAAATAAATAAGTGCCAGACATCATCATGTATGGTCTTTAAATAATAAAGGTTTATTTTAAGGTATATCAGCCACTGTAGGCCTACCATAATAATAATTAGATGGTATATTATTAACAATGTTAACACATAATAAACAGTTGCAAATTGACAAACATTAACATTATCATTATAACCAATGCAACTTAATGCAGCCTTTCTAAATCAGCCTAGTGATGGCATCAGATAAGACAACTATTATGCAGTTAGGTTTTGCTGCTGTTGAAATTACATTCACATTTTGGATTTTAAAAAGTAGAAATATGGATAGCCTTAGCACAGACCTTTAGAGAGAGAGAAGTGACCCTGTAATTACAGCTTCCATGTCACCCAACAAATGTAAAGCAGCCTACATGTCTGACAGCACAGCTAACATGAACAGCAAATGGTAAAACAACATCTTTATTGCATATTATTTATGCATGAGTTACTGCATAAGTTATGTTTTCTGGATTCTGGTCATTTATTGTACATGCTACCTTATATTTTCCACTATGTCAGCGCAGCAACCTCGGTTTTGCACATTCTAAGCAAGCTGTGAACCCCCATTTGGCTGCTACGTTAGTAATCGCTAGCTAGTCTCTTAACGTGAATAACGTTATTTGCAAGCCTCCAATCACAGCCGTCAAACTTTAATTCCTACCTGTTGCCTTTCACCATCCACTTGTTTAACTGCTGTTGCATCCCTTGACATGCCATCTCCCTTTCCCTCTTCCTTTTTTTATTTTTCGCCCCCCACAGCTTTCTTGATTTATCCATTTTCCATAGACAACTGAACTCACTACTCGTAGGCTATTCTATCTGCTTGCTCAGCGCTCACGGCGCCCCCGCTCCCAAGTACATCCCGCTGCAGCCTTCCCGCAGGCTACAGCGGGATGCTTCTCCCCGCTCCCTCTTGTGTCAAAATTCTACGGTGGAATCTTATGACATAGGGTGTCTACTCTAACATGTTTTGTTCTAAAATGTTATTTAAAACATTGAGGAAATTCAAAAATGTTTAAGAAAAGCACAATAGCAGCTACATATAGAAAATACCAAAACTTTTTTTTTTTTTACCATCACTTTGGCGCCCCCATGGTGCTGCGCCCCTATGCACTGCATATAGTGCATACCCACTTTTTGCGCCACTGCTTGGGTCCAAAGGGTCCTTGGTGAGTTCTTCCAGGGAGAACCTGGAGGGTGAACAGGAATGGTTAAATCATTCCTGTTAATACAAAAGGCAGTAAGGTTATCTCCTATATGGTTGACTCTCCTAACCCTAACCCTACCCCTGATGCCTTTTACCCATTTTGTATGTTATGTTGGCAGTTCTTAAAGGAGCAATAAGCGATTTTCCACCACTAGGTGGCACTTGAGCACTTTCTCCATAAAGATGTGTATCAAGCCACGCCTCCAGCACTCGGCTCCCATTTCCCCTTCTCACCCATCTGCTCTGTATGAGCCTATTTGCAAGGAATAAAAACACAGCAAAACAGCATCACCTTTCATAACTTTATAATACTGTTAGTAAGAGAACGCTTTGATCCGCTGGGCGTGCTCTGCGCCATTTTGAGCCTGGTGTAGCATTTTATGGGCAGGGAGGGGGCAGCTGTTTACGTGCACGTCCGTGCATGCGCATGCGGCCCGGCTATGTAAACAAGAGATTGGAGAACAACACAGAGAGATGGTGTGTGATGTTTTACCATAATCCGTCTAAAAGATACCTTTAGTTCTTAACCAAACATTTGTTTTAGTTCTTCTAATAATTAATTTTCCCTTATTGCTCCTTTAAAAATATCTTGTAAATTTGAGGAGAATGTGCTGATGTTCCAAAATTATGTTCTTAATTTTTTGCCTAAAATTTGTGCAGAAAACACAATTTAAATTGGGTTAGGGGATCTGGAGGTTTCTAAGTTTCTAGATAAGAATCTGAGCTGTTCCCATCTGATTTTCTAAATCTCAGCTACATCTCTTTGTAGTTTCTCTCCTTGCATTTTTGTGACATCACGTCTTTTCTTTCAATGCATTGCTCTGAAGTGTCACTAATTCACTAAAGTCTGGTTGGCTTGTAGCTAAACATTTTTGAGGTGGGAAGAATGAAAGGTACCATAATGAAAGCATGCAAACTGTTTTGTGATGACCTTGGTGAAAGCCACAACATGAAATGTGTTGGTCTGTTAATAAAGCTGGCTTGTCTGTACTTAAAGCGTTGCTGGAGTCCTCGGGTTTTCAGAATACATTCACACAGGTCTGAATGAGCTAAAATAAGTCTTGACATTAAGGTTGATTCTCTTAATGGACCCCCAACCAAAACAATAAATGATGGAAAGAGGTTTTTTTTAAGATGCTTGAAAGCCTTAGACAGGTTTAGATCAATTTAGAACTGAGATGTCATCAGACAGATCGTTAAAGTTGACCTCTTTGGAGACGGAGTGGGAGACACAAGGCGGACAGCGGACATATTGAACTACAAAGCAGAAAAAAACAGGAATACCTCGGAGAGAGTCTATGAATGTAGAGGTGCAGAAGGTGGGCGTGACAGAAGAGGATGTTATGGGTAGAGGCAGATGATCTACTGTGGTGCCCCCTAAGGGTGGAGGCAGGAGGAACAAGTTCTACAACAGTATGCAGCAAAATAAAAGAATCTACAAGGATTAAACATAATAAATTATAAAGTATCTTAATTAAAGAGGCTTCAATTCTGCCGACCTTGTTCATGATACAGTTTAAATTCTTAGTGATGGAAAAACAAATATTTGCAAAAAGTCTGTAGCTGATGGAGTTTATTTAAATAAATAAGATTTCATATTTTTCTTCATTGTATTACTTTTCCAGGTTGTAAATCATTATCTATCCATCCATCCATCCATCCATCCATCCATCCATCCATCCATCCTCAAGAGTGATAGTTTCCAGCTGGAAGGGATATATATAATCCCTTTAAAAGTCGTGGGTTTGTTCAGATGCTCAAACTACCTCAGCTAAATCCCTTTAAAACAGAGGAGCAGCAGCTTCACTCTGAGCTCCCCACAGCTTTACAGCTTATTTGATGTGAAATCTTCTTATTTCAGCAAACCTGCTGTACGCCCATAGATGAGAGCTGAAACATAGATAGGCCTGTGAATTGTGAACTCTACCTTTTGGCTCAGCCAGTGGTGCCTGGTTAATAGGGGGCGCTAGCGTGCTGTTCCCATCAAAATGGCAGGAAAAAAGTGTGGACACAGCAAACACATTACAAAATAAAAAGTAATTATAGCATCTGTTCTCTTGTAAAATGTGTCTGACTTGAATATTCAGCGTTCTCATTCCATATTGGGTTTAGTGTTTTTGTGTACGCCTAAGTACATTTGAGTGTCGGTATGTTCTTAAACGTTTGGCTTCTATGTAATTTCGTGCCGGTCTATTTGGTTACTTAAGTATTCTCCTCAGGGTGCAATTCTCTGCCCCCAATGGCCAACCAGGGTTTTTTTTGAGTCATTCTTCATCCAGTCAAGTTAATTCATCATACCTGTCATTCAAAGTCACACCCTTGGCAGCTTAGATGCGTGCATGACAGGCAAACATACAGATGCAAACGGAAGAGTCAGACCACAACGACGACAAGACAGGAGAGTTTTGCAGCGAAATTCCGTAATTTCAAAATAATAATTTCACAAGGGTTTCACTCGAAGGAAAGGAAATGGATAAAGAAAATTAAGAAAAATGTGTGGTTGAAACAATACTTGAACTTTTGCACCCCCCCCCCCCCAAAAAAAAAAAAAAAAACCTGAGGCTGTTCACCTCATTCTTACCATGTCAGACCTCCATATTACAGCAGACCAGGTCCAGCTCCATCTATGCATCATGTGTAAAAAAGACACCAATATCATATATACAGCCATAAAGCCTCTGTGTAATGTAATGCATACAGGAGCATCTAATTAAATTAGAATATCATGAAAAAACACATTTATTTCAGCAATTCAATTCAAAAAGTGATACCCATAGATTTTAGGGACCTGATTTTCATATAGAATGCAATTTTTACTTTAATATCTCCTGAGCCCAGATAAGAATATTCTGCCATTGTCAGGGAAGATGACAGTTGTATCCCATGTCCCCGATACGTGTGCGGTGGCTCTGGAAGCACTGACCCTGGCTGCAGTCCACATCTTATGAATCTCCCCAAAATGATTCAGTTAGCTTTGCTTCACAAAGTAGTTTATACATGTGTCTGCAACTTTTTTTTTTACATTTTTCCCTTTCACTCAACAAACTTTTAATATGCGCGGATACCTTACCTCCTTATCAAAGAAGTATGGCGTTTTAACACATAAGTCTCGCAAGCATAAACAAGATCCCGCATTAAAGACCTTACATTACAGAGCCATAACAACATTTCTCCATTAAAACATCTTTTACGGGTCTCATGTAATATCCAAATTTTCCAGAAAAAGTGAGTTTTGGGTTTTCATTAGCTGTAAACCATAACCTAAATTAAAGTAAATACATATTTTCAATGTGTAAGGAATTAGAGTATTCATTTTTAAAATACTCTTAGTTAGGATGCAGCTTTATGTATTTAATAGGTTGTATAAGCCAGCTTTCAATCAGTTTCATTTTAAAAGATGCAATTAAAAAGGAAATGTTCCCAGGTGGAAAGGTGTTCAGGTATGTGAACACCTGGATTACTGTGCATGTTTCTGTGCAAAGTCCTTCACAGAAAGCCCCAGAACATCAAAACTGCTTCTGTCCAACAGGGACGCCTGCTGACATCTGAAAGGTAACGCAGCTCAACTGAAACACTGCTCCCACAGTCCCTCCACATCTGGAGCTTTAATCAATGCGCAGAAATCCCTTTTACGTAGACATCCATTTGGATATTTGAAGCAATTCTGACTGAAGAAGGCTGATTTTAATTTTTAATTAAATTGTTTTCCCATCATTTCCACTCGACCAAAAAATCTGCTTCTACAACCATCCGCATCTGGTTTTTCTGCTCTCAGCTCCTGCTCCTCCTTTTAGAGGATTACTGCACATCTAATTATCGGGACCACAAACACAATCAGCTGGGCGTTTTGATGCTTGCTCTGGAAAACAGACAGGAATTACAGAGTTTCATTTCTTAGTCGAGTGCACTGACTTTCAAGAGGCTCCTCAGTTGGATCAGAAGAGCCTCCATCTAAATGATTAGCATTGATTTTCTGCAGGAAACCAGTTACTCTGTTGCTAGAGGCGGAGGGAGCTGAAGTACTCATCTGTCCCGGTAGTGGCAGGGTCCCGACAAAACTGACTGCAAAGCATTGGTTCTGCTTTCTCATCAACTGTCCGCACCGATTTACCTGGTTTTTAGTTTCTTAACAGTCTGACTGAAAGCGTCACTTTTAAAGCTTTGGACGAAAAGAATCAAATTGAGCTCCGTCTCTTGCGCGGTGATGTGCCGCTCCCACCCTGCTGCGTTGCTTCCTGATAGCTAGGCTTAATTCTGGACTGAGAAAGCTTTCCAGCTCTCTTTAGGGTTGTTGTCCTGCCTGGAGGAGAACCTCACCTTCAGTCTTTTGCTGCCTTTGAAAAGCATTCAACATTACTTAGCTCCATCTTCATCTTCCGAACAACCCCGACCAGTTTCCCTATCAAAACCCGGCACCCCAAGGATGACTCTGTCACCATTATGCTTCTCTGTGATCAGAGTGATATAGGGTGTTAATTTTCCCCGACACATCGTTTTATTCCATGTTTACTGCGTCCTTAACATGGCATGTGACAAACGCTAAACAATAGTTTTATGGCTAGACCATTAGTTGTCCTGTTTGCTGATTCTACCACCCGAGCTGTTGATTTCTGCAGTTTCTTTCTAAAGGCTTATATAAAAAGGGCTCATATAAATTGTTTGCGGTTTGAACGGAAACACAAAGTGCCCCACTGGGCTTGGGGAATAAAGACACCAGACAAAAAGTGTTTATTTGCGATTTTTAATTCTTTTTCTGTAATGATTACACAGATCCTTGAGTCGAGTAACAGAAAGCAGAAGATCCAACTCCAACAATCTTGACAATGTTCAAAAACAGGTAAAGAGATTTTTGTCCAGAAAACCTTTAATCATTAATAGAATTAGTAGTATGACACATTTTCTTTATAAATATTCAGATATATACAGATAGAGCAGAAATGGTACATTCTTTTTTTCATCTTCAAATTACTTCACGTTTTTTTGTACAAGCCAAAATATCTGCCATTTTTATTTATATTCATGCAAAATATAGTTTCTCAGATTAATGGAAAATAAAAAGAATTCGCTGAACTTTTTCACCTTGCTTTGATGTGCACTCTCAGCTTACATAAGCGCCATAATTAGCATCAGAAATTTAGCAAATCAAAAAGAGGTGCACTTTGTGCCAGACACAATAGAAGCAGGTAAAGCAAAATTAAGGCCATTCCAACTTTTGCAAAGAAGATCAATAAATAAATTATAATAATAGTAATTCCATTAATTCACAGCGGTTCAGGTTTCACTGTATTTTTCCTTTTCCCTCAGGGCGTCAGATTGTACAATACATACACTAAAATACAAGTAAAACATACAAACAGAAACATAAAACCTCAAAATCAATCATTTTCAAAAATACCAACCCATGCTTCTTTAAAATCCAGTTTAGAAAATAAAAGTTTGATAAACTTATCCTTCTTGATAAACTTATCTTTCTTGTTCTCTTTCAATATGATGCAATATAAACCTTTATTTTTATGTTTTTGTTTTTTTTACATATTTTACCTTTTGCAACTCCAACCACTACATTATGATTCATGACTAATACAATAATATGAGGCTGATGATGAAGCTATGACACATGGAAGAGCCAAAACGGAGGAAAGGCTCATGAATCGTGTAAAGTGGTTGAAAAGTTGATGATATGCTTGTAGATCCATTTTTCCTTTTCTCTTTTTTGGTTGCATATTCAACCCCAATATGGCACAAGAAGATGGATGTATGTGTGCTCCAGATAAAATGGATGCTGGCTCATGAACAGAAGTCATTTGAGTTGGAGCGTTTATGGCACAGAAGGAAAAAATTAGTCCCCAGTGAAACGGAGCCTGTTTCTGAGGTTTCTTGCTCTGGTTTCAACTTTATTCACAAAGGTTGAGACGTTAATACAAACAGAGATAGAGAATTAGATTGTGTGGTCCCCGAGGAAGTCAGGAATGTCTGTCTTTTGAATAATGGATTTACATTTTGTATATTTATGCTAAACTATTTAGCTGACAGAAGTTGACCCTTCTATGCAGCTGTTTTGATTTCATGAATCCCTAAAAATCACATAGTTCTTCTTATATATTTCATGTGCAAGACCATTTGCAAATGAGATATATGTTAAAAATGTTTTACCTAAGCTTTCAAATACCGTTTTTGGGACTTTCTATCATTATTTTTTCCTATATTTTTTCATCCAAAACTCATCTAGAATGTAGTTGAAACTTTTTCCCTCTCACTCTAACATTTCTGTTTCACAGCGACAAATTCTGGTTGTTGAGAATTTTGAGCATTGATAATTATTTTTTATTGAAATCGTGGTGGCTTTATTATGATGGTAGCAGTGTGGTTTGCTGAAAGGTTAATTACTTAATGCAGTTTTACCCAGGGTAATTTTTCCCATTTTCATCGGAAATTTCCCCATTTGCATTAATTTTTGTGGTTGAAATTAGGTTTCAAAAATTTTATTTTGTTAAATAATTTTTTAAATTTCTTTCATTATTTAAAGATTTATTTGAAAAGGTCTTCCTTTCCTTAAATTTCTTTTAAGTATTTTGTTTCCTGTCATTCAGTACATTTGCTCTCGTGACTTGATTATCACATCACTGGTAACAGTATGCCACCTTCAGAATCTTATTAGACAGCTGCTCGCCAGGTGGGAGGTGCAATTCCGTAGCTGCCACAGGTAGGATTTAAAGGTACATAGCCACGTAACATGCTTATGGAGAAAAGACCAAAAACCGTTTGATCATAATAAAATAAGGTTATATAATCCAAGCCTCCATCTGGATAGTGTTTTGATAGTCCATTTTGCGCTGAAAAATAATCCCCTCTCGGACACGATGAACAAATATAAACATACGTGGCGAAAAAAACCAAAACAATAAATAAAAAAAAATAAATAAACAGACGTGGCGACATCTACTGGCAGTATCAAAGAACTATCATAATGCCGGTTTGCTTGATTTATAAATCAGTTGTAAATAATGCCGGACCGAGCCTGACCCTCAGCAATGCTTCGCGATAAAGCGGCATTCCAGTCTTTTCCCTCTTGGAAGCATATTTTTTGCGCTTTTTTCACTGGATGTTGGACCATTCTTCATTGTTTCGCTGGGAGATGCTAATAGCCGTTTGTCGCTCCCTTGTTAGGAAGCGTTAGCCCTAAGTACGTACTTCCATTAATATTGTCAATAAACACAAAAGGCTTCATTTACTAACAAATTGAGCAAAAACAAAGCATAAAACACCCAAATAACAACTAATATGCCACCAGGATGTGATAATCTTTCATAAAAACTTTGTATGCAACCAGAGTGAACTACTGACATATAAATAAAAAAGTCAAATAACGTGGCTATGCACCTTTAAGTCGTTTGTAAGCCCTCTATCTAACGCGTGTATTGCCGTGTCTTACTGATATGCCTCTCAGCTTTTAGATGTCTGTTTGTGGGGAAAAAACAACCTTCAGCTGATTGTGGGAAGTGTTTTGTTGTTTCTGGAGCTAGCTTGCTGGCGCAAGCCTCTAGGTTGTTTGGGCTCTGTTAGATCAACACTATTGCTAACAAACTTTGTTTGACTATGCTTATTATAAAAATAAATCAACCATTTATACTTTTTATGGCACTGATGTTATTGCATTAAGCAACGAAGCTCTTACTTTTATTCCTAACCCTCAAGCGTTTAACTGGAAAATACATTGGAACGGGGAAATGCTATTCCTGTATTATGCGCTAAAGTGGAATATTGAGAACTTTAATATTTGGAGAGTGAGCTTAATTTTATTTATATTATTAATTTATTTACTATAGTAAATGATTTAAAAAGAAACATGTACATTATATGTATTAATTATAATTATATAAGGATTTTTTATATTTATCATTAGGTCTGTTTTACACAGGCCAGGTTCCTGATTCCTGTCTTTTGCCGAACTGACCGACTGATGAGGAGCAAACCCTATTCCAAACCAGGAGATCTATTCAATCCCCACAACTCCTTCCAGGAGGCGTTCCAAAGCTACAGCTACATTCTCACTCAACTGGATCCTGTCAACAATCCTTTTTTAAGCTGTTAAACTTTTTTCTGCCTTAGCAAAGAAGAAAAAAAAAAAACAATTGCGGGGATTCATGAAGTTCAATTTCAAGTAGTTGTCTGTATATGTTTTTGTAAATATTGTCTAAATATAATTCACTATATTTTGCACTATATGGTTGTCGGTGTGTGTGTTTTACAAGGTGCCACTTCCCTCCAGTAGTCAAAGCAGGAATATTCTGATTTAGTTTCATCATTAACCAACGTATACAAATTATATTTGGGATATATATATATAAATTATGTAATATGTTACTTGTCCACTGCCATCTCATGCTTGGTCAAGAGGAGAAACTGCAGCAAAGATATTGTTATTGTTCCTGTCTTGATGCAGTCAGCTGAGCTTCCTTAGAACAATAATGTTCAACCAGATACCCTTATAAACTGAATTCGCCTGCATTGTATTATAACTAGGTTCCAGTTGGAAAGTTTGAAATTTAATTTAACGCTTTCTACATGATTGGATTGTAATTGTATCATCTAATCATATATTTCTGAAAATGAACTGGACCAGTTTGTCTTCTAAAGTGATTTGAGATGTAATTTGTTGTGAATTGCCATTATATGAGTAAACTGAATATAACTGAATTGGATGGTGGTTGGTAGATTATCCGTGACCAACATACATCAGTGAGATGCACCTGGTGGTGGTTTCATGCAGAATGGGCAGATGCATTTTAATGCAGGTCAGTAGAAAAGCCCAGAACCTGGTGCAAACATGCACATACTGGCTAGGGTTGTTGCGGAAAGGTTCTTGCTGATGCACAGGATGTCGTGATGGTGCAGTCCAACATTTCAGGGACTCATAAAAACAGGAGGAAAAAATTAGCAGTTAATAGTCCTGGTCGCCTTCCAATTAAAAGATGTGTTCAACAATTTTCAGCAGTCTACAAGTGTGAAGGCGACATTGGTGGTTTATGTGCAAAGGCAAAATATCCTGTGATATTATAGACTGGGCTTTGGGTAGCACAAATTAAAAAGAAAAACAAAGCACTGCCATAAGATTTGAATGCACTAAATGTGCAACACGTTTAAATATAACGCCTATTTAGATTAAAAACCCTATAAAAAGTGTAAAGTCATAGAAAGGAAAAAATGTACAAGCCTGTATGAGCTCCTGTTAGCACCTAAAACATGATGCTAGCCTCTTTTCCATTATGCCGTAATTTATGTAATTTTTTGGCCATTGAAAGCAAATTAAAATGTTACATTTTTTAAGGTGTCTAATGGAATAGAAACAAAGCTTTTGACCCACAAACAAAATGCTAATGCTAACTGAAAGTGGCACAACAGACATTGTTCAAGTAAAGTAAATAGTGACATAATTTTTCACTTAGTTTCTATGCTAATATTTCTGTCTACCTCGCTGCAGAGGCTGGGCTTTCAATTGGTAAGTATGGAACAAATTGTGGTTGTTTTTATCCCACGCTGCATCACGCTAAAAGGGCTACTGTGATTTCAAATATAGCTTTTGATGCTAACAACTTTTTAATGCTACTGAATTTTCTAGAGGTTAAGTCAAAAATGTTAATTCAGTTTGCAGAAAGTGAGCAAAATCAGTAAGTTTGCTTGGTTTAGATGGACTGCATTATTAAAGGCTAAAAATAAGTTAGTTAGCAACAACCCCGGTGCACTTTAAAACCCCTGGTAAACATGACATTGGGGGGGAGGAAAAGCTAATTAATTACTTTGTTTAAAACTGACCACAGCAGGCACTGGAGGGGCTCACATTTTCAAGCACCTTCAAGAGGCCAGGGTCAGGGATGGAAAAGGGTGGAATATGCCAGCCTCCACTTCAAAATCAGTTCCTGTCTGAATTGAAGGAGTTTAAGTATCTCTTGCTTCTCCTCAAGACAAAGCATATAATGAAATGGGAGATTGTTTGGTGGATTGCAGACATCCAGACCCAAAAGGCAAAGCTTTAGATATTGCTCTGCGTTAAAACTATCCTCCATTGCCATAAGCTGTTGAAGCAGCTCAGAATATGCCTTTTTACCCTTAAAGGAAAAACACATTGGCAGCATATGTTGCCTCTGGTACTTTATGTATTTTGAAGCGTCGTTGTTTGTATGCAGATTAAAAAAAACAAAAAACAAAAAAAACAAAAACTAATTTTTATTGCATTTTTACTGCTGGCCTAATTTATAAGGTTTTCCTGGTGACCAAAAGACAATAACCATGTTTGGACTATCGTGAATTCACCTAAGACCATCAGAGAGCAATGGTGACAACTGTCTACGACCTTGTTTTAAAAGTGCTTTGCCTCCATTTAGTGGTAGGAGTTCAACGCAATTATGGCAAGTTGCGTGCGAAATACCTAAAATTAAAATCTTGAACACAAAAACATAGATAATACATTTTTAATATAATTGTAAATAAATTAAGTAGATAAGAGTTTAAAACTGTTCCTTTTGTTTATGTTCAGAAATAGAGGATCGAGGATTCATAACTCTGATACTGCATCTTTAAGAGTCCCTGTCCATAAAAGCATCCGGCTTTGATAATTTTGTATTTCTGATTCTGAATTAGAAATGATGAAATGCAGGCCATAAAATAACCCATTAAATGTAAATTTAAATTTAGACATCAATTTCAGCTTCTTTAGCAAATGTTGTTTAGCCATGTTTTCGCCAGTCTCCATTGACTCATAATGAGCGGCCTGTGCCACCCCCTGCATATCCATGCAGGTCATATGTGGTCTGCAAGTATTTTGGACTTTATTCATATTGTGAGGTGGTTGTCTCCCTGGTTGGAGCCAGCATTAAAATTATCACTCCACTTTAAGACCCCCCAGTTGCCAGTTTCGGCCTCTGTTGGGATAATGGCTTGGGAATGACCCAGGACTCACTAATCAGATTACCTTTCTCGACTCTGGGCATCCTCCAGATGAGCTTTGGGAGGTAGCTGGGAACAGCGAGGTCTGGGGATCTCTGCTTAATGTGTTGCCCCTCCAACCTGGCCGTGAACAAACAGTGAAAGATCGATGACCTGGACAGACTTTAAGCCTGTATGACTGACTTCAGAGTTACAGAAGTTACTGTTATGTGATAAAGAGCATGAAAAGTTTTACAAGACATGTGTTGGGGATGAAATGCATAGCTTTTTTGGTGATGCTTATTTATATGGCCCTTTTTTACTTTAAAGTATAGAACCAGAATGAAAGAATGAATAAGTGGCATAGCCCTTCAGATCAGTCTCACACACTTTCATTGACAAGGCCTGGGATATATTCATAAGGGAATAAAACAGCTTTTTGATATGACAGCTCTAGATCTATTTAAGGATATTCAGAGAGCGTGTCCTAAAAGTAAAAACTGTGTAGGTCATAAATATGACGTGGTTAGCCAAGGAATGAACCTTATTTTCTCCAAATGTATATGACTCATAACAGGAACATTACAAAAGGCTCTAATACTCCCAGGGCAAAATGTTTTTTCTACAGTTCCACACCGAAAATAAGTGCCTGAAACTGGTTCTTAAAATATATCGTGTGTGTGTTCTTCCTTTTATCAAGAGCCTAATCACAATGTGTAATTGGTCTTAGTTTTCATAAAGAAAACCTGGCCACAAAGCTAGATTTTAAAGCAAACACAACAATTACATACTGATCTTGGCCAGTGATGCTAAGCAGTCGTTTCCGCCTCAGTTCATTCATTTTTTTCACTTGTTTTAGGTGCTAAAAGACATTTTATGTCATCAGAATAAATAATTATCTTTCTTAAATAATATCGCAATAATAGTACATCTCTAAGGCAAATTTTAGATTTTTCTTTGCTAAAAAAAACTGGTAATTTCCCAGTATTGTAGCGTCATTAAACATTTTCAAAGCAAAAAAAGCACTTAGGGATATTCTTTAAAGATTATGTAGATGGCAAACATAATATTCTGTTGTGCAATAAAGAGGGTAAAACCTTAATATCAAGTCAGATTTGGCTCAGTCTATTTCTTTTTATAGACCAGTTTTTCATGCAGCCATCTGCATGCTTTTGGGCCAAAAGAGCCTTAAAGAGGTCACTACCTCGACATTCTCACCAATAATTGTAACCACTTAAGATGGAAGAGCAATGAAGAAGTAAAAATCAAAATTGCATATACTGATCATTGCATAGAGAAGCCTGGTGCAAAGCAAAATCAATCAAAATCAACCAGCCTGACTCATCAAATCCCATCCAGCGTGGTGAAATAAATCCAGTCGCCGCTTTCTGCAAGTGTGTTGATGTCGTTCCATGAAGTTTACAGCTACAGTTGGTTCATGTGGATGAGATGGAGGTAAAGTCTCTGCATGATTTAAGTCGTTTGTCCTCGTGCTCGGGATCAGGATAGGCGGGGGATGTTTGTGTCACATTGAGGCAGGGTTGCAGCAAGGAAGCACTAAGATGTAAACATGTGGATGTTTCAGTCTGGATGTTTCAGTCCCAACCAATACAGCGAAGGAAAATGAATCAGAATCTGCGTTTTTTTACTCCGGTCAAGGATCGAGCTGGTCTTTCTTCGGCTGATGGCGTCGAAACAAAAAATCTCAGTGATCAGAACGAAATCCCGAAAGACATCAAAATGCTCACCCTCCCTCCAGATGATAAGGTCCGAGATGACGAGAGTTGCACAGCCACAAGTGATAAGTTTAGTTGGCACATATATTATTAAGTATTTATAGTAAAAAAATAAATAAAACAACAAAACAAAACCACAAAGATGAAGAGTGAACGTAATTAAGAACTGATAGGTGTTGATCACAGGTATTAATCAGCTCTGGGTGTCCATTATTTTTTCTTAGTTTCTTGTCTTCATTTCATTTTCATAGTCCAGCAGCAGCGACAAACTTCAAGTGTCTCTGCAGTTTTTGTGGCGTCGGCAGCGGGAGGGAGGGAAAGCTTTGACAAGTGCTTGCAATACATGTTTGAAGCAAATCTAGATATATAGAATGCATGATCCTTTTATCAATTAATTTAGTGGAAGCACTGAACCACCATCCCTCTTTTCTTTTCTTTCCTTTTTTTGTAGGGGGGGGAGGGTGAAACAAACTTTGTTCCGGATGTCCACCCTTGGAGACGCGGCCCACATATTTTCCAATTACAATAAATAGGTATATTACACAGCTGTATTCCTCTTGCACCCACCCCATCCCTACGTCATATTTCCATATAGAATTATATATCTGTCTTCACAAAAAAGCTAAAATCAAATACAAGATTTTTTTTTGTCTGCTTCATGTTCCAGTCCATTCACCTCTAAACGGTTTCCTGGGTGTGTCTGGGAAAGTTTGTGTTTATTTTTTCACGTTTCTTCTTCAATATATTGCCACATTCATATATCATGCATTTTACTGCATTGCTATTGCACTGGTCCGGACTGTTAAGGGGTTTCGAGGAGACAGCAAAGGGTCTGGGATTCAGGAGGAGGGAAGGATGGGTGACGAGGAAGGAAAATAAGCGATAAAAGCTTCAACACAATTTGGTCAGGTGGGGTTCGAAGGGGGGGGGGGGGGGGGGGGGGGGGCACAAAAAGCAGCAAATTCCTTGACCAAAGAGGAGGAGAGTGAGAGAAGAGGACAGGAAGTATGGCTGGAACAGAGGGGCAATAATATCTGCTTTAGAGTCATCTTCGTCTCATATTTTTCATTTGTTTTGCTGCTTTATTTGCGTCACGTCACTGTTGCCCTTTTCCTTCATTCAGCTACTGCTTGTGGACGTCCTCGCTGCGGATGATCTTGTAAGTGATCCAGTAGAAAATGTTAAAAATGAGGAAGACGAGGGGGAAGGCCACGCGGGACACTGTGTCAATGCGCTTGGCCCGGCCGATGAACAGCTTCTTCATCTCCTCGATGCTTTTCTCGGGCGCTGCCGAGGTCGGGGCGTTGTTGTTGTTGCCCTTGATGGCCATGCCATCCTTGGCCTGCAGGCAGGCCGGACCCATGCCATACCCGGGGAAGCTGAAGCGCCCATCGCCCGGGTCCTCCTCCTGCAACACATGCCAAGACTCAGGCTGTTAGGAACCAGAGAAAAAAACGTCACAGTTGAGAGCTCCGTGTGAGTTCAGGGAGACTGCAGAGAAATTGTCAACAAGGAAAACAAATAACAAACGCATGAGGGAAATGCCATAAACACGTTTCTACTTCAGAGCTCAAAGGGCTTTATTAATTAATCAAGGCCAAATTGTGAATCTTGTGTTAGACACCAGAAAATGGCCATAAACCTTTGTGTCACTTTCAAGATTGAGGCCATTTTTATTAGTAGTAGAGGTTCTAGATGGTTATTGTGAATTCACATTATTAGATTAATGTGGAAAATTGAGCAGTGCTGACAAATCATCATCCATTCATTCTTGTTTCTATGTCATGTCTGTGCAGGTTACTTTGATTGTCTCACTGTTTTGAACCGTGTTTCCCTTTGCTTTACACTTTGTCGAGGATTAAATTGTGCAGCGCAGACTTTTTGCATTTATGTCACGTTATTTTGTTTTACAGTGTTGAAAAATTGCTCTTACTCTTGGCTGACATTAGGATAAAGGAATGAGCTGAATAGCATATTGGCTAGCTAGATCTACTTTAACAACCTTTTTTGTGTTGGGATGTTTATTTATTATTATTATTATTTTTTTTTTATTATTTTATATTTATTATTTTTTTGCTGCTTTCTGACATGTTTTAGATCACCAGAAAAATCTATTAAATCTAAACAGGATTAAAACAAAAATATACTTTTAAATGAGGATTTTACCTAATAGGGGGAGACAATCTATCCAAACCAACCTCGCCTTCTGTAAAAAATTAATTGCTCCCGTTGAAAACCGTGAATGGTTAACCACATTTATTAGAAAGCTGACTTTAATTTCACTACCCATGCACATGCCAGACTGCTGGCACACCTGTATAATCAAGAAAACATTTAAATAAAACCTTTATGACAACACGAAGGAGACTAAAAGCTCCCATAAAGCAACACGTTATGTCTGAAGTGAACACAGAAATTTGAGAACAGATGATAGGTAGACATATGTCTGAGGATATGGGACTGCTGTAAAACCACACTGGGGGGGCATTATTTATTATAAATGCCGTCCTGCGGGAATTACTCCAAAAGCTAATCTAAGACTCATCCAGGAGGTCACAAAAGAACTAAAAAAGCAACAAATAAGGCTCTGCCGAAGAGTCTTGGCAGAAGTAGCATTCGTGGGAGTGTTCAAAGGCAAAAACCACTGCTAAGTGATTAATCTACATAATAAAATAGATTATATAGATTAATAATTAATTTCTGTTAATTCAATTCAATTCAATTCAATTCAATTTTATTTATATAGTGCCAATTCATGAAACATGTCATCTCGAGGCACTTTACAAAGTCAAATCAATCATATTATACAGATTGGTCAAAAATTTCCTATATAGGGGAACCAGTTGATTGCTTCAAAGTCCCGACAAGCAGCATTCACTCCTGTTAATTATGAGGATTTTCTGCAGGTACAGCGAATGAAAACATAGCGTTTAATTACATTTAGTTACATTATCACATCAGACCAATAAATATAAAAACATTTTAATACAGAAATGTGGGCTACGTGAAAAGTATGTTTAACAGTTGCTTCAAGCTTATTTTCACAAGATACTTTTAATCTGACAAATCAGCCTCACATTAAAATTTATTGCATATGGAATTGAATTAGAAGTTCCTATTAAGTGCTTTGAGTCATTTGTTATGAACTGGCACAGAATAAGTAAAATCATTTGTACTGAACTGTGGCAAATTGCAAATGCTGTCAGTATATGTGAGCGAATATATTTGTAGTTGGGTAATACAAAAACAAATAAATGCAATTTTGCCATAGTTTTGATATAATATAATGGAATTTTATTGTACTGGAATTTTATTGTACTTTTCTCCTATCCTGACTGATAACTTGCATGTAAATGTCAGGAAAATCCTACGAGGACACTTTAACTTTTGCAGGTTGATCAGATTCTCTGCAACTGATGGCAGGTGTGAGCAAAAGAGGACCAAATCCTGAAGATGAATCAAAAAATGCCTCATCACTGTATTTGTTGGCTTCTATGCAAGAAGGTTATTGCAGCTCTTTTAAAATAATATTTTTCCATTTGATCCATACTTTTCTATTTCACCTGGATTTAAGAGCACTGTTGCCTTGCAGCAGGAAGGTCCAGGGTTCAGATCCTGTCCTGCGGTCTTTCTGCATGGAGTTTGCATGTTCTCCCTGTGCATGCGTGGGTTCTTTCTGGGTACTCCAGCTTCCTCCCACAGTCCAAAAACATGACTGTTGGGTTAATTGGTCTCTATGAGCCCTTAGGTGTGACTGTGTGTTTGTGTGTGTGTGTGTGTGCATTGCTGTTTGCCCTGTGTGTGTCCATGCTGCGGAGAAGCGGGTATATAGACCAGTTCATTGTTATTGTTTTGATCTGGGGTTTTCGCGGAGAGGAAGACCCACCCGGTAGGTTAAAAAAACATAGTTCACTACGGATTATTTTGGTGTTTTTGTCTTATTAAAATTGGTGGGGGTGTCGGCGACGTTGCAGCGTAAACAGGGGCGTAATGCAGCCGCTGTCTGGAGCACATTATTGCACACTGATAGCGCGAAGAAAACTAAAATGATGCGGCGTGCTGCTGCTGCAGCGCATTGACTCTGCTTCTCCCGGCTCCGTCTAGCGATCGCCACCTCCCCTCCGCCGCTATTTAAGTAGAACAATGACCGGTGCAAAATTAAGTTGTATTTACTGGAGATGAAATGTAGACTGCACATTCTGTCGTAGTATGATGGCTCCCACAGTCGACTGAGATTGTCTGCCTGCATCCTTTTCATTGAAATTATCCATTTTTTTTCTTCTTTCCTCGTCGTTCGGGAAACGACAGAAACGTACATCCGACGATTTGGAATGCCTCTGTGTGCAACCGGGAGCACAACAAGTCGTAGACATTGTTTAGATTCCAAAAATAAACGACCTAAAAGTACGCTCTAAATCACCTGTTTTGTAATGATAGTAGACGGGAACAGTTCTGCTTTTGCCTACACGCGGGACCCGGATGTAGCGCGGACGTCACGCATGACGTCACGCGTGAACTGGTCTATACTACAATTGATGGATGGACTTGGTTTTATGTTGTCATATTTGTGGAAAAGGTTTTAAACTAATGCATCAGTCTAATTTTTTTACACCAGAAAAACCTACAATTTTAACAGGGGTGTGTGTGTACACTTTTGAGAACCACTTTAAGGAGCAGTGGCAACATATTTTAGTTCTAAGCCATTAGTAAAACCTTGTGTGGTCATCCAACAAGAGATTTTTTATATTTCTGCGTGCTTTCGCTCCGTGGCTGACAGCTTTGCAGAGGCTGAGCTGCAGAGTGGATTAATGAATGAAGAGCTCACCACGGGTCAGACTACACACAGCACTGATGTAATACTGGTATGCCTTCACACCCGAGTCAAGGGGACTGATGATGTGAATGAGGTATTTGAATGGATTCGATTGACTGACACGAGCTGCACTGAAGGTGACGGCATGCACGGGACATTTTCACCCAAGGGCAGCGAGATACCGACAATGTTATCTGCATTGTCACCCTGCCTTTTCATTTTAGCAGGTGCATCGACTTCCTTATCTGTTATAGAGAGTTTGGCTCAAACATCAACGTGCTTTGTCTGTGGAAGCTCTATCGCTAGAATAAACACCACAAACAGCCTTTCAACAACAATCCTAAAGTAAAAAGAAGAGCATCTCTCAGGTGGCTGAATGTCATCTGAATGTTTACAGCTCGTGTTTTCCGCCCCACCTTTGAGTCAGTTTGGGGAGCGATTGCAGCAACTGATCAGAATTTAATCAAACCTTTCCCTTTTTGACTGGAAAAATGGGAAAAGAAACACTCTACGATCAGAGGGCTAGCAGGACCAATGCCCAAATCAGAAACAACTGCTGGCAGCATGGGAGCTTAAGTGACGCAAAACCTCTGCAGCAACAACAAATCAACCCAGCAATAAAAGATGACAGCTGAACACCCCTTTGCTAGACTTCGGCTCTACCATCCAGAAGAAGAAAAAAGGCTAAGTATTCAATAAACTGCCAAAGGAGCGGATGAAAATGATCACTAAAGTGAAATCAGAAGGGAATGTCTTGTCCTAGTATGTGGTGCTTGCATGAGTAGCATTCAATTGGTTGTGTGTATCTGTGGACGTGTGCACGCGCACTTATGTATGTTGCACCACAAGGTAGTGATCCATTTTTAGCAACCAATGTCCCCTTTCTGTCCTTGCATCCACACCAAGTCATCTATTACTGTTAATACACACACACACACACACACACACACAGGGAGTCTGCGCATTAACCGCAACACTATCCGACCTCTGCCCGTCCTTCAGTGACGCTGTGAAACTATTACAGATGCTCCGCTTTATTCTTCCTGCCATGTGATTAATGTGGAGGGTGGAGGGACGTGAGGAGGAGGCGCAATGAGAAGAACTGTCGAGAGAGGAGGAGGAGGTGGAGGAGAAGAAAAAGAACGGTACGACTCAAAGAAGAACAATAGGAGAGGATGAAGAAGGAAGCCTAGAGACTCCCAAGGAGACACATACGCCCCTTTAAAGCAAGAAATAAAGGTAAATCACGTGAGCCATTATAGAATATCTCCATTAACTCAGCAAGGACCATACACGATACATGAAAGGATGGATGGAGAAAATCACTGTGGAGCTAAATGCTTTAGAAATAAGTCCCTTTATTCTTTCTGCCATGGCATCCTATTGTGTACCAAAACAGATGAAAAATATCGTGCCCTTGCAAGAGTTATGTTTTAATGACATAAAGTATTGCTTTGATTTTTGAGCCAAAATTGTCTGTCAATCCATCCGTTGTCTAAAGCAGTGGTGGCCAAAGTGGGGCCCGGGGGCCATTTCCGGCCCCTGGATTGATTTTGTGCCGCCCTCAACCGCAATTCAACAATTATTTGACGCAGCAGCACATGTGAGTAATGAAGATGGTGGCTATTTATTCTTAATTTAAGCACAGATTGTAACAGATCAGTTAAAATTTTCTTACAATTTGCTACAGCACAAAGTATCTTTAATTTCATAAATAGGACCACATTTCAATGACTTTTACTCAAATGCAGACTTAAGTGCACAAAAATACAGTAACTGTTTCCAAAAAAAGACTGACTCAAGTCCTGATCCTTTTGCGGAGAATTTACAAAAAAAAGTAATTAATTCGGGTCCAAAATAGTTTGCAAAATGGATGACCATGTTTTAATACGACAAAAGATGCAAAACCTTTTTAAATTCTAAATCTGCAATGATTTACACATCCCTTTCGAACATAAAATGTCATAAATTTGTTTAATTAAAATAGGGCATGATTTATGGAGTTGGTAAAGGTAAAAAATATATATATATTTTGTGAATGTTAGTTTGTTTTCTATTTCCATTTTTGGCCATTGAGTACGTTTGATGTGACAATTTTAGCCCAGGTGATGAAAACTTTGGACACCTTTGGTCTAAGCCCACTTATTGTTGCCTAGCTCCAGCACTTACAGGGTACACCCTAAACAGGTGCTATGCCAGTCAATCATAGGGTGCAAAACTAATTCTTTGGTGTAATTTCTTACCACGTCTTGAGAAATGTTTACAGGCTAAAGATCCCTAATTCTACATTCACCTTCTGCTTTAGGAGGTACACCTGTTCAATTGGTTGCTGGGAAAAATCAAAATATCACTGGGGGAGCAATTCAGTGTGCTTAAGCATCTAGTTGTGGTACACATGACTTCCTGAAGTTCAAACTAAACATCAGAAAGGGGACAAAGAGGGACTTTGAAGTGTCTCACACATTAATGATCTGGTTGTGTGGTATTTCTTCACACAAACATCTTTCAGGTTTAAGGACAATGGCTCAAAAAAATGGAAAATATCTTATGAGTGGCGGTTGTGCGGACAAATGTGTCTTGTTGATGTAAAGGTGCATTTAAGTTGAAGGCGATCAAGGCAAAGTTTCCGCCTTGATCGTGTTAGAGGAGCTTTCTAGAGACGATCACATTCTTTTGGATCCCCAGAACAGACAAATTCCTAAAGGCTCCCACATACTTGCGTGGACATGAGTCCGCAGTCTGCGCAGACTCTAGCGCAGAGCTCAGTTTTTACAACTGCGTACGCATATGCGGTGTCTCTCTATAAACTGCTCGATGGCAAGAAGTCTTCATATTGAACTGCTCCAAGCAGGCAGTCTCAAGGAGGCGCAGCATCACAGTCCCTCTCTGTTCTCACTGACAGGTGGCAGCCTACAGGAAAAGAAACGGCTCTAGGTGCTCAGCTAGCTAATCGCAAATTTTACCATCCGTTCCGCCGCTTCTTCCCACTGGCAGAACGTCTGGGAATTGTAGGAATTTGCCACAAGAAATGTAGGCAACAGTACGCTCGACTATGAAGGGTGAAACGTTGGCGGAGAGTCAACGAGGAGTCCGCGCGACTCACAGTATGCACACAGTACGCCCGAACATGTGGGAGCCTTTAGGCAGCATTTCACCTGGATCCCACTAACTGAAGGTTAGTGGATTTTGTTTTGAGTCCTTTCTGATTTGCTGACTCCTCAACAGCTAGCCTGTCCTCTCCCCTAACAGAGTTTCTGGTGTGCCCCCACAGAGGTTATCCAGGGTTTAAAGTTTTAGATTTGAAACCTTGCAAGCCGTGCTTTGCACCTGTAGATAACAGGTCCTTTTTCTGATTCATTAAAGTAGGTTTATTATCAGGAAAGAAAACGGATTTCAACTGGTTGGTTGAAATCTGTAATTTCAATGTTTGCACTTTGACCATGATACCTGTTACTCATATGTAGCTGGTATATCTAACACATTTAGAGTTTACCATTTCTGTCTTAAAAAAGATGCTTAACTGGAATTTATGCTGAAAGATATGCTTAAACTAAAAAAATAATTTCTTATCCCCCTGCTTGGTCTTGTAAAAAGTGTTTGTCTGAGACATTTAATGGAGGAAAAAAGTATTTAAACTTAGATGTGAAAGATTTAGTTGAAGGCAAGATAAAAGAAACACAGATTGAAAAAAATCTGAGCGGGAAAAATTCCTAGACGTCAGAAAAATCTTTGCAAAAAGCATCCAAACAAGAACTAAGGATAAAGTAGAAAGAAGTAGACTGGAAAAGGAGGGAGAAAGGCAACAGCAGAACCTCTTTGCTCACTCATCCGTCATGCTTTCAGCTTGTGATTGAAGCATTTGTATCCGTTCAGTCGCAGATGTGATTAATCGAACAGATTAGCAGGAAGCAGAAAGAGAACGGTGTCAGGCCTTTGCCGTCTCCTCTGCAAACATTACCCTTGGATCCTTGTTTCAGAGACCTGCATTTGCATAAAACACGACTCAGAGGACGCGTCAGCCACAACTAACGCTGGAATCAGTCTCTGCTGAAGGAGGCATGAGGAGGGATTCCCTTTCTCGCCTCCTGCTTCATAATTTCCCTCTGCAGGCGATTCCAGATGAGCAATGAGGAAAAGTATTTGTTTCAACCTCCCTTTCCTGGTTTTTAGTCTGATAAATTGTTCTTAAACTGCCCTCCATACTCTGTTTCTGTCTCACCTCTCTCTCTTTGGTCTATAAAGGCCATTGAGGCATTGAGTGGATTCTGTGACTGTGTTTAAATTGGGTTTGAAAATCATTTTCCTCTAAAAAAACGTTTTAAGGAACTTTTTGTTTGAACTTCTGACATAATTGTCTGTTTGCATCGCCTTTTTAAATTTGGGACAGTTTGATATATGAGAATAACTAGGAATCGTCTAGACTGGCTCCATTATGGTGTCTTTCTACTGTATTTAATTTAACATATTCCATGATGCAGCTGAGTCTACCAGCATTGAAAACATTTCTCATTCTTTGTGGCCGATGGTATTTCAGCTGTAGCTCGGCGTTTGGTAAATGGACTGAATTTGTGCAGCACTTCTCTACCCGTAACAAGCACTCAAAGCGCTTCACACGAGAGCCGCAGACAACATTCATACACCAACATGCAGATCAGTAGGGGATTCGGCATTATTTGCCCAGGGGTGCATGACATGTCAAACCCACAGCTTTTGGATTGATAGACAACTAAACTTCCCACTGAGCCACAGCAGCCTCATTTGGAGACAGATCATGCTTTATATGCTGCTGTAAAGACACATGAAAACACTGAAGATCCCTGCAATATCTGTCAAAAAAATACCTGCTGTTGCCTCTCTTGTTCAGTATTGCAGATATGATAATTTTTAGTAATATGTTTTGGATCATTGTCCATCTTAAAGAGCTAATAACGACCTGTTTTCAGTCCTTTGCCACCAGAGTTGTTTTTTATGGTCTTGTTTGCCATCTTTGGTACTTTTCAGTGGGCATGAGGTGTGTTTTCCACATATTTATCCTTTGTTTCACACCAGACAGTTAATTTCTGAAAAGTGCTATTTTAGGCTCATCTGACCACATGGTTCCAGCTAATGTTTTGATTGTGATTAGTACCCTCTGCATATTTAGGGTTCCAAGCCCGCAGCGCAGGCGAACGGCTATGCCGTTCGTCTGCTCTGTGAGCAGAGAACCCTATTGTTTTTCTAGTGTTTTTAAATTATTAGGGTTCCAAGCCCGCAGCGCAGGCGAACGGCTATGCCGTTCGTCTGCTCTGTGAGCAGAGAACCCTATTGTTTTTCGTGTGTTTTTAAATTATTTATTATTATTATTATTATTATTATTACGGGTAATTATTATTCTCCGCTAAAACGCGTTGGGCGGCCCATGCGGATTTGTAACGAACCTATTGAATCAGGTATCCAAGTACAGAATGTGCACCGCTACTCAAACCCAGAAATTCAGACCCCTCAACAACTAGGGGGCGCTATAACAAAGGACAATGCGTTTTGGCCTATAACCACCAAACTACTGGTCCCACACTCAAAAACTTCACATCACTTTGTTTATTGGATGATTCTGCAAAATAAAGGGAATTGGCACACCCTTCGTTTCCCAGCTAGTTTTCGCGCTACATGGCTACAAAGGTTAAACCTTTCTTGTTTAACTCCTCCTACATTTTTTATGCAATCCGCGCAAAACTCCACATATAACAGCGTAATGGACAAATAAAAAAAGTGAACGCGCCGGATTTTTGAATTTTGACTTTTTCGAAAAGTAACGCTAAAATAAGTGATTGTTAGCTAGCTAGCTCTAAATGTAATTGCTGATTATTCTAAAACCATAACAGATTTTGACATGTCCTTCATAACCCATAGTCCAAATAAGATTTTGCACATGTGACCCGCGTTTGAGGATCGTCCATCACTAGGGGGCGCTGTGATGTCAAGAAATCTACTACGCAAGAATGGCTGATCGGATTTTTACAAAACCTTCTTCATCCCCTTCCAGTCATACCCCTGAACTCAGGTATTAAATATGGTAATGATTAAAACAAGTGGGCGGGGCCTATTTCCAAAAGTGTTAAAAAACCTGGAGAATAATAAAAACAATAAAGTAAAGAATAAAAAATGCTTTAAAATCAATTTTTTGATCCCAGATTTTCAGGATGTATTCTGTGAATAAGGTGTAACAATTCTCTCACTGCATGTATTGTTTTTTTTTGAAGTGCTACACTCTGAATTTTTAAAAGTTTGTAAAATGGAGAAATCAATGTATTTTCCACAAATATTGTTCAACCCCCCAAAATATGGCCTCTATTTGTAAAGCACATGCTGAATAAACATGGATTTCAGTTTGTTAAAAATCCAGGCGAGTTTGACCAATTTACAAGACTTTGAAAATAAATGGTACAAGACTATAAAGTTTAATATTTTATTTCTCTGAATACATTTTTTTAATGACCATAAAAAAACTCCTGTGGTTAGATAAAGCACTCTTTGAGATCCATGAATATTTTCAGAATTTTAGAGCCAACCGTTGATTATTAACGAATTTATGAAGTTTGTGATCAGTTCACAGCTTTCATCATCCAGAGCTCTGACTGCAGAGCTTTGAACAGGGCGGCCATTTTGCCCATATTTGGGCACATCACAGGAAGTGACGTCAAAGCAGCCATCTTAGGTCAGACCAAGCTGCCATCTTAGGTCAGACCATAGAGAACACAGACATGAATACGTAGACGCCGCGTCCTCGGTTGAGAGGCGTGCCGACAGAGCGGCCATCTTAGGTCAGACCAAGCTGCAGTCAGACAGAATACAAGTCATTACAGGAAAATGTACTTTATGTTTTCAGACACTCTGAATCCGGTGAATTCTCACCCGATTTCCAGATAAATCAACTGACTGAAAACGTCACCCCTTTAGGGGCTACATGGGACCAATTGATTGAATTAAATTATTGTCTAACTTAATAAATAATTTCGATTTTGTATTGAAAGTAAGCAAACTTCCAGAGCTACGTCCCAGGAAGCCCGACTTTTACTCCGCTTATGGGTGCGCATATAAAAGGACACCAGGAACCAGATCCTGGGGAATTACCTTCCATAAGTAAGATTTTATGATAGATCATCCTCATGCTTTACAGTTACAGTTTTCCGGCATAAACACAATATGTGCTAATGGGTACAGCGATGGAAGTAGAGAAAAGTACATTAAACACCAAAAACAAACAAAATGGTCCTAAATTACTGGATAGACATGATTTGTGGGGAGTGGGGGGGGAAGCCCGTGCTGAGGGTGATTAGGTTTTTTGTTGATTTCTTTTTGTTGATAATTGCTGTTGTCTGTAGATCGGTGTCTGTGTATATAGCTTAAATATATATATATATATATATATATATATATATATATATATATATATATGCTTGTCGGGACTTTGATGCAATCAACTGGTTTCCTTATATAGGACATTTTATCCAATCTGTATAATCTGACCCAATCTGTATAATATGATTGAACTTGATTTTGTAAAGTGCCTTGAGATGACATGTTTCATGATTTGGCGCTATATAAATAAATAAATTGAATATATATATAATATTGGAAGAATTTTAGAGCAAACTGTTGATTTTTAAAGAATTTATTTATGAATTTAAAGAGAATAACATTTCCGAAATGTGCCCATGTAGGGATTTAAAATTTCCAGTAGATGGCAGTATTTGATTATATATGGATTTTTTACACACACACACACTTATATACATAAGCTTTACATTGAATGTAGCTAGTTGCGGAGCCAGAGGGGTGGCAGGGGTGGCATTTGCCACCCCCAACAGAGCCCTTGCCACCCCCTACTGCCACCCCACTGGAAATGGTAATTTTAACATATAATACTTATGAGATCGGCAAAGATTTGCCAGGAAAACTGTAATTTCCGACTGTCCCTGAAGGCAGCCCATGCAGTAGCAGCCTACATGCTGCGCACTGACGCTGTTCATTGGTTAAGCTGACATGTGGTTCCTGCTTGATCCAAAACACACCCGCGGCTTTAGAGTACACCGTTGAGGAGTTTTGCAGGTATTTACAACATTTTACCGCTCAGCGGTAACCGCTGTGTTACCTTCCTAATGAGAGGCGGCACTTGTCATACATTTCTAAAAAGAAAAAAAAATGGTTGTGCACTGCTCCGTCCGTAGTGCCTCGTTTATTATATTAGCCATGCTAGTGCTGATAGATCGTGTTTTAGACAGATTCTTTTAACATATGTTTCAGTGCACATGCTGCCCTGTAATGTTTTATTAATTTGGCCAGGATATATCTCCCAGCTCTTGCTTGAAATGTGTGTGGTAAGAATATGTGAAAAACCATTGTTAAGTTTATAATGACTGAAATGTAAATAGGCTATGTCATATGAAAGCTTTGAATTATAACCTAACTAGTTATATTAATTAATTTAATTAATCTATTTTTAATTTAGTATTATTTTAGCTAGCTACAGAAAACTAAAAACTATTGTTTAAATAATATTTAAAATAGTGTTGTCTTTGCCATACAGTCATGGAGTCTAAATACCAGGCTGCCTTATTTTGTGTAGAGCCCAAATGAAGAGAAAAGAGAATATCTCACAGTTCTTCTTAAAGAGGCAAAAACCAGGGCCAGACCAGGACCAGACAGAACCCTGCAGCAGTGACCAACCTGGAGAAGCCAGCCAGGAGACACCAGGCCCAAGTGTATCACCAGCATGTTAGAGGCTGTGACAGAGAGTTATTAAGTAGTAAAATCCAATAAGCCTAATTCTAAAGGTTAGCATGATGCTTTTTGCATTTTTTATTGTGTCTGTTTATGAACACAATTGAAACAAGTGGGCAGGGCCTATTTGCAAAAGTGTGAGAGTAGGGAGTAGCAAGATGGCGGCCAGTCACTAGGGGAGGTCACTGGCCGCCATCTTGCTACTCCGTTCTCACACAGAACCCCATAGCATTTGGTTGCAACAACAAGCAGTTTGGCTGTGTGAAAACGTTTCACAGGTAACTTTAAAGTCAGTGGTTGTTATACTTACTATACAAATTACTTTTGTTTTGGTAACACTTTATTTGTGCCTAAGATTTACATGATACTGTCATAAACAGAGGCTGCACAGTGAAGCAGTGAGAAGTGTTGTTGCCTTCTGGGTTCAATCACCTGGGTCTTTCAAATCCTCCCGGGTCTTTCAAATCCTCCCGGGTCTTTCAAATCCTCCCGGGTCTTTCAAATCCTCCTGGGTCTTTCAAATCCTCTGGGTCTTTCTGCATGAAGTTTGAATGTTCTACCTGTGCATGCGTAGGTTCACTCCGGGTACGCTGGCTTCCTCCCACAGTTCAAAAACATGACTGTTAGTTTAATTGGCTTCTCTAAATTGTCCTTAGGTGTGAGTGTGTGCAAGAATGGATGTTTGTCCTGTCTGTCTCTGTGTTGCCCTGTGACAGATTGCCGACCTGTCCAGGGTGTAACCCGCCTCTCGCTCAGTGAACGCTGTGTGTATATATATATATATATATATATATATATATATATATATATATATATATATATATATATATATATATATACACAGAAAGCTATATACACGGTAGACTGTGCGTTAATGTAACGCAGAAGGTCTGGAGATGCTACGTTGGTGTAGCTTGTAGGACCTGAACAGGGGAGAGAGGCAGAGTCAAGTGTCACGGGGCCTCTGGGCCGTGTTAATAAGGCTGGTAGCGGATGGGAAAAAACTGTTTTTGTGTCGTGAGGTTTTGGTCCTGATGGACCGCTGCCTCCTGCCAGAAGGAAGTGTCTGAAATATTTTGTGACTGGGGTGTCACAAAATCGGCCACAATCTTCCCTGCACGCCTCAGAGTCCTAGAGGCTTACAGGTCCTGGAGAGATGGAAAATTGCAGCCAATCACCTTCTCTGCAGACCGGATGACACGCTGCAGTCTGCTCTTGTCTTTGGCGGTGGCACCAGCGAACCAGATGGTAATGGAGGAGGTGGTTTAGACACACCTTCTCCTTCAAAGAGTTTTCTTAATTTTCATAACTATGACAATTGTAGATTCACACTAAAGGCATCAAAACTATGAATTAACACATGTGGAATTATATACTTAACAAAAAAGTGTGAAACAACTGAAAATATGTCTTATATTCTAGGTTCTTCAAAGTAGCCACCTTTTGCTTTGATTACTGCTTCGTACACTCTTGGCATTCTCTTAATGAGCTTCAAGAGATAGTCACCTGAAATGGTTTTCCCTTCACAGGTGTCCCCTGTCAGGTTTAATAAGTGGGATGTCTTGCCTCTTATATGCGGTTGGGACCATCAGTTGTGTTGTGCAGAAGTCAAGTGGATACACAGCTTATAGTCCTACTGAATAAACTGTTAGAATTTGTATTATGGCAAGAAAAAAGCAGCTAAGTAAAGAAAAACGAGTGGCCATAATTACTTTAAGAACTGAAGGTCATTCAGTCCGAAAAATTGGGAAAACTTTGAAAGTGTCCCCAAGTGCAGTCGCAAAAACCATCAAGCGCTACAAAGAAACTGGCTCACACGAGGACCGCCCCAGGAAAGGAAGACCAAGAGTCACCTCTGCTGTGGAGGATAAATTCATCCTAGTCACCAGCCTCAGAAATCGCAGGTTGACAGCAGCTCAGATTAGAGACCAGGTCAATGCCACACAGAGTTCTAGCAGCAGACACATCTCTAGAACAACTGTTAGGAGACTGTGTGAATCAGGCCTTCATGGTAAAACAGCTGCTAGGAAACCACTGCTAAGGACAGGCAACAAGTAGAAGAGAATTGCTTGGGCTAAAGAACACAAGGAATGGACATTAGACCAGTGGAAATCTGTGCTTTGGTCTGATGAGTCCAAAGTTGAGATCTTTGGTTCCAACCATCGTGTCTTTGTGCGACGCAGAAAAGGTTTAACAGATGGACTCTATTCAATTCAATTCAATTGTATTTATATAGCGCCAATTCATGAAACATGTCATCTCGAGGCACTTTACAAAGTCAAAATCAATCATATTATACAGATTGGTCAAAAATTTCCTATATAAGGGAACCAGTTGATTGCTTCAAAGTCCCGACAAGCAGCATTCACTCCTGGATAAGCATAGAGCTACAGGGAGAGACGTCTGCATTGTCCATGGCTTTGCAGCAATCCCTCATACTGAGCAAGCATGAAGCGACAGTCGAAAAAAAACCCCACCCATTAGTGGGAAGGAAAAACCTCCAGCAGAACCGGGCTCAGTATGAACGGTCATCTGCCTCGACCGACTGGGGGTTAAAGAATACAGAGCAGAGACACAACAAGAGAGACAAACATGCACAGAAGCACACATTGATCCAGTAATCTGTTCTACATTAGATAGTAATAGCGGGTGATCTGTCTTCTCTGGATGATGTCACAGTTAACAGAACGTCAGATCAGGTGTACCTACTATGAAGAAAAAAGAGAGAGCAAAAAGTTAAAAGCTGAAATGACAACAGTCATTTCAATGTAATGCAATGCAAAACTGCATTGCATCTACTTTTTTTAGACAAATGCAAGAAAGTAATAAATATTATGACATGCTTAATTGGAAGGGAGTGGGGAGCAGATAGATGGTGCTGCTGTAGAAGGTCGTGAGGATGGGCGGGGACAGGTGGGCTCTCCTCATCCTCCGCAGTAAGTGCAAGCGCTTCTGTTCCCTCTTCTCCAGTGACATGGTGTTCACAAACCAGCTGAGGTTGTGTGTTATGTGCACCCCGAGGAATTTATTGCTGCTGGCCACCTCCACAGCTGAGCTGTTAATGAGAGGTGGAGCATGGCGAGGCCATTTCTTCCTGAAGTCCATGATGATCTCCTTCGTTTTCTCCACGTTCAGGATCAGTCCTGGTCCTGGTCGTTGTTGTCTCTAATCAGGCCCACCACCGTCGTGTCGTCTGCAAACTTCACGATGTGATTGGTGGTGAACCTGGGGACACAGTCGTGTGTCATCAGGGTGAACAGCAGGGGGCTCAGGACGCAGCCCTGAGGAAAGCCCGTGCTGAGGGTGATGACATCAGTGGTTTTCTGTCCAACCCAGACCAACTGAGGTCTGTTGGTGATGAAGTCTAGTAGGCAGTTGCGAACAGGTGTGCTGAAGCCCAGATGTTCCAGTTTTGATGGTGTTGAACGCTGAACTGAAGTCCAGGAACATGCTCAAGGGGGCGGTGCGTGGGTGGGCTTGGAACCCGTTAATAACTGCTTGCAGTTCTAGTTTATTATTATTATTACGGGTAATTATTATTCTCCGCTAAAACGCGTTGGGCGGCCCATGCGGATTTGTAACGAACCTAATGAATCAGGTATCCAAGTACAGAATGTGCACCGCTACTCAAACCCAGAAATTCAGACCCCTCAACAACTAGGGGGCGCTATAACAAAGGACAATGCGTTTAGGCCTATAACCACCAAACTACTGGTCCCACACTCAAAAACTTCACATCACTTTGTTTATTGGATGATTCTGCAAAATAAAG
Organism: Fundulus diaphanus; assembly: GCA_037039145.1. Taxonomy (NCBI): domain Eukaryota; kingdom Metazoa; phylum Chordata; class Actinopteri; order Cyprinodontiformes; family Fundulidae; genus Fundulus; species Fundulus diaphanus. The sequence goes on along the minus strand of CM073125.1, from coordinate 52,621,664 downwards.
GGAATTGGCACACCCTTCGTTTCCCAGCTAGTTTTCGCGCTACATGGCTACAAAGGTTAAACCTTTCTTGTTAAACTCCTCCTACATTTTTTATGCAATCCGCGCAAAACTCCATATATAACCGCGTAATGGACAAATAAAAAAAGTTAACGCGCCGGATTTTTGAATTTTGACTATTTCGAAAAGTAACGCTAAAATAAGTGATTGTTAGCTAGCTAGCTCTAAATGTAATTGCTGATTATTCTAAAACCATAACAGATTTTGACATGTCCTTCATAACCCAGAGTCCAAATAAGATTTTGCACATGTGACCCGCGTTTGAGGATCGTCCGTCACTAGGGGGCGCTGTGATGTCAAGAAATCTACTACGCAAGAATGGCTGATCGGATTTTTACAAAACCTTCTTCATCCCCTTCCAGTCATACCCCTGAACTCAGGTATTAAATATGGTAATGATTAAAACAAGTGGGCGGGGCCTATTTCCAAAAGTGTTAAAAAACCTGGAGAATAATAAAAACAATAAAGTAAAGAATAAAAAATGCTTTAAAATCAATTTTTTGACCCCAGATTTTCAGGATGTATTCTGTGAATAAGGTGTAACAATTCTCTCACTGCATGTATTGTTTTTTTTTGAAGTGCTACACTCTGAATTTTTAAAAGTTTGTAAAATGGAGAAATCAATGTATTTTCCACAAATATTGTTCAACCCCCAAAAATATGGCCTCTATTTGTAAAGCACATGCAGAATAAACATGGATTTCAGTTTGGTAAAAATCCAGGCGAGTTTGACCAATTTACAAGACTTTGAAAATAAATGGTACAAGACTATAAAGTTTAATATTTTATTTCTCTGAATCCATTTTTTTAATGACCATAAAAAAAATCCTGTGGTTAGATAAAGCACTCTTTGAGATCCATAAATATTTTCAGAATTTTAGAGCCAACCGTTGATTATTAACGAATTTATGAAGTTTGTGATCAGTTCACAGCTTTCATCATCCAGAGCTCTGACTGCAGAGCTTTGAACAGGGCGGCCATTTTGCCCATATTTGGGCACATCACAGGAAGTGACGTCAAAGCAGCCATCTTAGGTCAGACCAAGCTGCCATCTTAGGTCAGACCATAGAGAATACAAGTCAATTGAGGAAAATGTACTTTATGTTTCAGACACTCTGAATCCGGTGAATTCTCACCCGATTTCCATTAAATCAACTGACTGAAAACGTCACCCCTTTAGGGGCTACATGGGACCAATTGATTGAATTAAACGATTGTCTAACTTAATAAATAATTTCGGTTTTGTATTGAAAGTAAGCAAACTTCCAGAGCTACGTCCCAGGAAGCCAGACTTTTACTCCGCTTATGGGTGCGCATATAAAAGGACACCAGGAACCAGATCCTGGGGAATTACCTTCCATAAGTAAGATTTTATGATAGATAATCCTCATGCTTTACAGTTACAGTGTTTCCGGCATAAACACAATATGTGCTAATGGGTACAGCGATGGAAGTAGAGAAAAGTACATTAAACACCAAAAACAAACAAAATGGTCCTAAATTACTGGATAGACATGATTTGTGGGGAGGGGGGGGGGGAAGCCCGTGCTGAGGGTGATTAGGTTTTTTGTTGATTTCTTTTTGTTGATAATTGCTGTTGTCTGTAGATCGGTGTCTGTGTATATAGCTTAAATATATATATATATATATATATATAATATTGGAAGAATTTTAGAGCAAACTGTTGATTTTTAAAGAATTTATTTATGAATTTAAAGAGAATAACATTTCCGAAATGTGCCCATGTAGGGATTTAAAATTTCCAGTAGATGGCAGTATTTGATTATATATGGATTTTTTACACACACACACTTATATACATAAGCTTTACATTTGATGTAGCTAGTTGCGGAGCCAGAGGGGTGTCAGGGGTGGCATTTAGAGTAGCAAGATGGCGGCCAGTCACTAGGGGAGGTCACTGGCCGCCATCTTGCTACTCCGTTCTCACACAGAACCCCATAGCATTTGGTTGCAACAACAAGCAGTTTGGCTGTGAGAAAACGTTTCACAGGTAACTTTACAGTCAGTGGATGTTATACTTACTATACAAATTACTTTTGTTTAGGTAACACTTTATTTGTGCCTAAGATTTACATGATACTGTCATAAACAGAGGCTGCACAGTGAAGCAGTGAGAAGTGTTGTTGCCTTCTGGGTTCAATCACCTGGGTCTTTCAAATCCTCCCGGGTCTTTCAAATCCTCCCGGGTCTTTCAAATCCTCTGGGTCTTTCTGCATGGAGTTTGAATGTTCTACCTGTGCATGCGTAGGTTCACTCCGGGTACGCCAGCTTCCTCCCACAGTTCAAAAACATGACTGTTAGTTTATTTGGCTTCTCTAAGTTGTCCTTAGGTGTGAGTGTGTGCAAGAATGGTTGTTTGTCCTGTCTGTCTCTGTGTTGCCCTGTGACAGATTGCCGACCTGTCCAGGGTGTAACCCGCCTTTCGCTCAGTGAACGCTGTGTATATATATATATATATATATATATATATATATATATATATATATATATATATATATATATATATATATACACAGAAAGCTATATACACAGAAAGCTATATACACGGTAGACTGTGCGTTAATGTAACGCAGAAGGTCTGGAGATGCTACGTTGGTGTAGCTTGTAGGACCTGAACAGGGGAGAGAGGCAGAGTCAAGTGTCACGGGGCCTCTGGGCCGTGTTAATAAGGCTGGTAGCGGATGGGAAAAAACTGTTTTTGTGTCGTGACGTTTTGGTCCTGATGGACCGCTGCCTCCTGCCAGAAGGAAGTGTCTGAAATATTTTGTGACTGGGGTGTCACAAAATCGGCCACAATCTTCCCTGCACGCCTCAGAGTCCTGGAGGCTTACAGGTCCTGGAGAGATGGAAAATTGCAGCCAGTCACCTTCTCATCAGACCGGATGACACGCTGCAGTCTGCTCTTGTCTTTGGCGGTGGCACCAGCGTACCAGATGGTAATAGAGGAGGTGGTTTAGACACACCTTCTCCTTCAAAGAGTTTTCTTAATTTTCATAACTATGACAATTGTATATTCACACTAAAGGCATCAAAACTATGAATTAACACATGTGGAATTATATACTTAACAAAAAAGTGTGAAACAACTGAAAATATGTCTTATATTCTAGGTTCTTCAAAGTAGCCACCTTTTGCTTTGATTACTGCTTTGTACACTCTTGGCATTCTCTTAATGAGCTTCAAGAGATAGTCACCTGAAATGGTTTTCCCTTCACAGGTGTCCCCTGTCAGGTTTAATAAGTGGGATGTCTTGCCTCTTAAATGGGGTTGGGACCATCAGTTGTGTTGTGCAGAAGTCAAGTGGATACACAGCTGATAGTCCTACTGAATAAACTGTTAGAATTTGTATTATGGCAAGAAAAAAGCAGCTAAGTAAAGAAAAACGAGTGGCCATAATTACCTTAAGAACTGAAGGTCATTCAGTCCGAATAATTGGGAAAACTTTGAAAGTGTCCCCAAGTGCAGTCGCAAAAACCATCAAGCGCTACAAAGAAACTGGCTCACACGAGGACCGCCCCAGGAAAGGAAGACCAAGAGTCACCTCTGCTGTGGAGGATAAATTCATCCTAGTCACCAGCCTCAGAAATCGCAGGTTGACAGCAGCTCAGATTAGAGACCAGGTCAATGCCACACAGAGTTCTAGCAGCAGACACATCTCTAGAACAACTGTTAGGAGACTGTGTGAATCAGGCCTTCATGTTAAAACAGCTGCTAGGAAACCACTGCTAAGGACAGGCAACAAGTAGAAGAGAATTGTTTGGGCTAAAGAACACAAGGAATGGACATTAGACCAGTGGAAATCTGTGCTTTGGTCTGATGAGTCCAAAGTTGAGATCTTTGGTTCCAACCATCGTGTCTTTGTGCAACGCAGAAAAGGTTTAACAGATGGACTCTATTCAATTCAATTCAATTGTATTTATATAGCGCCAATTCATGAAACATGTCATCTCGAGGCACTTTACAAAGTCAAATCAATCATATTATACAGATTGGTCAAAAATTTCCTATATAAGGGAACCAGTTGATTGCTTCAAAGTCCCGACAAGCAGCATTCACTCCTGGAGAAGCATAGAGCTACAGGGAGAGACGTCTGCATTGTCCATGGCTTTGCAGCAATCCCTCATACTGAGCAAGCATGAAGCGACAGTCGAAAAAAAAAACCCACCCATTAGCGGGAAGGAAAAACCTCCAGCAGAACCGGGCTCAGTATGAACGGTCATCTGCCTCGACCGACTGGGGGTTAAAGAATACAGAGCAGAGACAAAACAAGAGAGACAAACAAGCACAGAAGCACACATTGATCCAGTAATCTGTTCTATATTAGATAGTAATAGCGGGTGATCTGTCTTCTCTGGATGATGTCACAGTTAACAGAACGTCAGATCAGGTGTACCTACTATGAAGAAAAAAGAGAGAGCAAAAAGTTAAAAGCTGAAATGACAACAGTCATTTCAATGTAATGCAATGCAAAACTGCATTGCATCTACTTTTTTTAGACAAATGCAAGAAAGTAATAAATATTATGACATGCTTAATTGGAAGGGAGTGGGGAGCAGATAGATGGTGCTGCTGTAGAAGGTCGTGAGGATGGGCGGGGACAGGTGGGCTCTCCTCATCCTCCGCAGTAAGTGCAAGCGCTTCTGTTCCCTCTTCTCCAGTGACATGGTGTTCACAAACCAGCTGAGGTTGTGTGTTATGTGCACCCCGAGGAATTTATTGCTGCTGGCCACCTCCACAGCTGAGCTGTTAATGAGAAGTGGAGCATGGCGAGGCCATTTCTTCCTGAAGTCCATGATGATCTCCTTCGTTTTCTCCACGTTCAGGATCAATCCTGGTCGTTGTTGTCTCTAATCAGGCCCACCACCGTCGTGTCGTCTGCAAACTTCACGATGTGATTGGTGGTGAACCTGGGGACACAGTCGTGTGTCATCAGGGTGAACAGCAGGGGGCTCAGGACGCAGCCCTGAGGAAAGCCCGTGCTGAGGGTGATGACATCAGAGGTTTTCTGTCCGACCCAGACCAACTGAGGTCTGTTGGTGATGAAGTCTAGTAGGCAGTTGCGAACAGGTGTGCTGAAGCCCAGATGTTCCAGTTTTGATGGTGTTGAACGCTGAACTGAAGTCCAGGAACATGCTCAAGGGGGCGGTGCGTGGGTGGGCTTGGAACCCGTTAATAACTGCTTGCAGTTCTAGTTTAAATTTGTGATGGTAGAACAGAAAAGGCCTTTTCCTGACATCTGTGTCCAAACCCATACCTTTTAACCCTTTTTATAGATGCTAAAATAAACATGGGTCCTTATCCAGGCTTGTTTGTTAACTTTGTAAAGACTAATCTGACTGCAGATATGAGCAAGTTTAGATGAACAGATATTTTCATAACATAATTCCCTAATTTATGAAGGTCCCACATGTGCCTTTACCTGAAAATGGGCCACTGTGCAAAGTTTTTTTTTTTTTGTGTGTCCCGGATAAATAAGGATTCACAGATTATTAATAAGAAATTCCTAGAATATCTGTTCACCTTTAATGTGAAGAATAAACTACAAAAGGCTTTGCTTAGATTTGTTTCACAGGAATTGGTAGTGGTGCAAATAGGTGTGACATCAGCCATTTTAGTCTCTATGAAGATTAGCAACACAAATAGAGACCACAAGAGCAAAAATTAGTTTTGTTATGTTAGAAAAAAAGCATGTTAACGCAAGAAAAACATGCATATTGATTGCAGTGATTTTATTAATATACAAGGATTAAAGTAAAAATACTGCAGGTGGGACTGACGCAGCCAGTCCACGGCCATAAATACAGATTAACCTGTGTTGTTAAGGTTCATTCATTCTGGTGTCAAAGCAAATTTAATTAGTTAAATGAAGGTCACTGAAACTGGGGGGGGGGGGGGCAATGAACTGCTGCAATGGTTTTGGAAATTCTGTGAATGCCTCTGCTGCAGCTAAGGAGATGTCTAGGAGTTGCAGCAGTGACTCAAAATCAGCAATCTGGCTGATTAGGTTTCAGCATATTTTTGTGCTGTAGTGCGGCATGCATCCTTCTCTACATGCATCCTTTTCTGTTTTTCCGGCTCTGTATTGGTTTCCACTGGAGTCTTCACTTGCATGAAGCGGAGCTGTGTTAATGTCTCTGGCTCATCAAGCCGCTGACCTGGAATGATTATCCACATGATCTGCTACGCTTGTTCTTTTTTTCTCCTCTCTCTCGTCTTTCTGTTCCTCCATCAGCTCCTAATAACATCCAGGGCAAGCCACAATCCTTTCAGCTGCATGTTTGAAACATGAATTCTAAATTTACCATCATTTAGGGCTCACTGAAGATCAAGATAGGGTAGAAATGTTGCCACAAATTCTGAAAACGAGGAATTTTACCAACGTCAGTCACCGCTAAACATTTAAAACCATTTTTGAATACAAACAAAAGTTTTAAAGCATTTATGTGAATGCAGAACAACCTTCCACCTTCACAGAGGCAGTAATTCCTAAATGTAAAAGCAACACAGGTAATTACGAAGAAACAACAGTTTTCGTCCTGGCCGTGGAACACTGGACCAGCTCTATACCCTCAGCAGGATTCTTGAGGGGGCGTGGGAGTTTGCCCAACCAGTCTACATGTGCTTTGTGGATCTGGAGAAGGCATTCGACCGTGTCCCCCGGGGGATCCTGTGGGGGGTACTCCGGGAGTATGGAGTACCGGACCCTTTAATAAGGGCTGTCAGGTCTCTGTACGACCGGTGTCAGAGTCTGGTCCGCATTGCCGGCAGTAAGTCGGACTCGTTTCCGGTGAGAGTTGGACTCCGCCAAGGTTGCCCTTTGTCACCGATTCTGTTCATAACTTTTATGGACAGAATTTCTAGGCGCAGCCAAGGTGTTGAGGGGATCCGCTTTGGTGACCTTAGGATTGCGTCTCTGCTATTCGCGGATGACGTGGTCCTATTGGCTTCATCAGGGCGTGATCTACAGCTCTCACTGGAGCGGTTCGCAGCCGAGTGCGAAGCGGCCAGGATGAAAATCAGTGCCTCCAAATCCGAGACCATGGTCTTGAACCGGAAAAGGGTAGAGTGCCTTCTCCGGGTTGGGGAGGATGTCCTGCCCCTAGTGGAGGAGTTCAAGTATCTTGGGGTCTTGTTCACGAATGAGGGGAAGATGGAGCGGGAGATCGACAGGCGGATTGGTGCAGCGTCTGCTGTGAAGCGGGCGCTGTACCGATCCGTTGTGGTGAAGAGAGAGCTGAGCCAAAAGGCGAAGCTCTCGATTTACCGGTCGATCTACGTTCCTACCCTCATCTATGGTCACGAGCTTTGGGTCGTGACCGAAAGAACGAGATCCCGGATACAAGCGGCTGAAATGAGTTTTCTCCGTAGTGTGTCTGGGCTCTCCCTTAGAGATAGGGTGAGGAGCTCAGTCATCCGGGGAGGACTCAGAGTAGAGCCGCTGCTCCTCCACGTCGAGAGGAGCCAGTTGAGGTGGCTCGGGCATCTGGTCAGGATGCCTCCTGGACGCCTCCCTGGAGAGGTGTTCCAGGCACGTCCCACCGGGAGGAGGCCCAGGGGAAGACCCAGGACACGCTGGAGGGACTATGTCTCCCGGCTGGCCTGGGAACGCCTTGGGGTTCCTCCTGAGGAGCTGGCCCAAGTGGCTGGGGAGAGGGACGTCTGGGCCTCCCTACTGAAGCTGCTACCCCCGCGACCCGACCCCGGATAAGCGGAAGACAACGGAACGGAACGGAACGGAACAACAGTCAACAATTAGCACATGTACACAGGTTTGGTTTTAAAAGATGGACAAAGTTAATCGTCACTGGGTGGCTTAAAAAATCAAACACATCAGATGTTATCTACAAAACATCTCACAAGAACCTTCAGTGACCGAATAAGCTCTTGAAAATAATGGTTGACTAAATTTGTGAAATCACCTCATAAGATCAGGTGATGAATCCTGCAGAAATTACTCCATCAATTTAATCACCAGAGTTGTTTGCTATGAAAGAGGTGCACATGCGCATGAATGATTTGTCAATTTTGAAAATGTTTACCTCTGAATAAAAGTGTCCAACCATTATCGCTTTGCATCAAAATCCCCTCACATGAGAAAAATGGCTGCTAAAAATCTTCTTTCTCCTTCTACCTTTGGCTTTTTCCTTTCAGGGGTTGCCAAAGCGAGTCACTTCTTCTCCACCCTCACAACTACCTTCATATCCTCTTTTACTCCATCCATAAATCTCCTCTTTGATCTTTCTCTAGGCCTCTTGGCTGGCAGTTCCTTCTACCGATGTGCTCACTATCCCTCCTCTGTACATGTCCAACCATCTTAGTCTGCCCTCTCTGGGTTTATCTCCAAAACATCTAACTTGAGCTGTACTCATTCCTACTCCTATCCATCCTCATCACTCCCAAAGAGAACCTGAACATCTTCATCTCTGCTACCTCCATGTCTGCCTCATGTCTCTTTCTTAGTGCCACTGTCTCTAAACCATCCTGCATCCCTGGTCTCATCATGTTCTTCTAAACTTTTCCTTTCATTCTTCCTGATACTCTTATCATTCAACACACCTGACACTTTTCTCCACTTGTTCCAACCTGCTTGGACCCATTTCTTCATCAACATCATCAAAGCAAATATGCACAGTACTTTTTCTTGGCATGATACCATACTGCTGCTCACAGATGCTCTCTTCCGACCTCAGTCTAGCTTCCACTACTTCCTTGTGTGACTTATCAAACTTATTCCTCTGTAGTTGCCACAAATATGCACGTCTCCCTTGTTCTTCAGTATTGGTGCTGGCCCACCTCTCCGTTCCTCAGGCATCTTCTCTCTCTCTAAGATCTCATTAAACAGCCTAGTCAAAAACTCTCCTGCTGTCTCTTCTAGTCACTTTCATACATCCAAAGGTATAACATCAGGAGCAACTGCCTTTCCACTCGTCATCCTTTTCAATGCCATCCTGTTCCATTCTTATTAATCTTTCCTACTTCCTGGCCCACAATGGTCACTTCTTCTGCTCTTTGTTCTCTCTCATTTACCTCATTCATTAACTCTTAAAAAGTACTAAATCTATCTTCCTATCAAACTTGTTGCACCCGTCTGTACATTTCCATCTCGATGCTTAATCACCCTAACCTGTTGAACATCCTTCCCATCTGTCTCTCTGCCTCGTCACCCTGTATAAATCCTTCTGTCCCTCCTTACTGTCCAACTTACTGTCCAGCATTAGTTGCAGTTGTCCAGTCATCTGGAAGCACCTCCTGGCCAACCAAAGCCACTCAACTCCTTCTTGAAAGCCACACAACTGTCTTCCTTTTCAGTTTCCACCACTTTTGTCCTCTGCTCTAACTTGCTCTAACTTCTCTGCTGTCTGGCAGCACTCTCACTAACCACTACCGTGCAGCTGCTGAGTTATTTCAGATTAAATCATCTAAACAAGATGTGATCCAGCTGTGTGCGTCTACCTTCGTTCTTGCAAGTTCCTGCCTCTTCTGGAAGAAATTGTTCACTACAGCCTCTCTGCAAAGTCTACCACCATCTGTCTGTCCGCATTCCTGTTCTGGACACCAATACTGTTGAGGAATGTCTAGCCTGACTGAGTACTATGTCACAAGGCTAAAGCAATAACCAAGTTTCTGAAAGTTGGGAACTTTGAAAGTTTGGACCTATCCTCATGAAAAACTTCAGATCTCAATCCTACAGTGGACCTGTAGTGAGTTCTCTAAAGGCAGGTGGAAAAACGGAGGTCAATAAACAGTGATAAACTCCAAGCACTAAGAAACCAGATTGTGTCGCCATCATTGAGGATGTGGGTCAGAAGAAAAATGCTGATGTTATGAAGAGCAGGGTCAGAGATTTTAATTTCAAGACATTCATCTATTACGTCTGCATAAAGACTCTGTTTGAGGATTGAAATGAGGGGGATAGGTCACATCCGTTCTAAAACTGCATAACTGTGGATGTTATTTGGTGAAAACTGAGTGGTAGAAACGAAGGTAGAATAAAGAACCGTGAAGAAAATGTTCTGGGTAACAGCTATAGCCTCTGCTACAGTTAAACACCTGTTTAATTTGGAGACTGCGAGAGTGTTTCACACCAGTTGCCTGCCGACCTGTCAGTCTGGAGGCTGATTTCACTCCCACTGCTCGGCAAGCCTCTTAATCTCTGCTTGCTCTTATCTGCCTTTGTTCTCTGAGCTGCCGAACCGCCAGAGAGATCAAGGCAGCTTGAGCAAACCAGCATGTACAGCATCCCCCCACCTAATCACAGCTAACGAGACGATTATAGCCGATCAATCAGGAAGTGAGGTTTCCCTAATGAGACTCTGTCATCTTCAAACAGTGCGATAGCGTCTGCGGCCACTTTCCACTGACCGCTTCTCCAAACCTACAGCTTTTTTTCCGTAGGACAGAGTGAGTCAAAAACAGAGGCTGCTCCAGGAGAGGAACTGTCTCAAGGTTGTTCCAGTTTTTGTCCTGAAAGTCTGTGAGTACAATCATCTAGCTTTAGTAGCTTAAAGATGGTTTAGTCTCATTTGTGTAGCAATGGTCTGCCTTGGTGAAAAACATAAGTAGTATATGACCTTGTTGGTTATTATGCACAAAAACATTTCTCCGCATTCAAGTAAAAACATGTTCATTGAGAAGTTTTAAACTGATTCATGAATATTCCATGTATAAAAATGTATCATTGATTTTGTAAAAATTTGTGAATGTTTGAACTGAAACTGAATATCAATGCGTCAATTGTCTTTTAGTCCTCCAAGCAGCTGTGGAATATCTTTCTCATTTTCCTCAGTAAATATACCAGGGGAAGTCTCACCTTTTATTGTTGGTAATTATTAGTGACCCAAAGCTTGGGAATCACATTCTCAAACAGCCAAAGACCTTAGACCAGATGTGTCCAACTCCAGTCCCCAAGAGCCAATGCCTTACAGGTATTAAATCTGCCCCTGCTCCATCACAGCTGATTCAAATGCATTGATTGTCTCCCCAGTATGGCATCAAGTTCTGCAGAGGCCTGGTAATGAGCCCTAATGTGATTAATTTATGTTGAACGAGAAAAACATCGGAAACATGCAGTGTATCGAGATTAAAGGAATTCCTTTGGATCCCACTGACCTAGACCTGTGGCAGACAACCTGCTGCCTCTTTCATTACTCCTAGTGGACACTGTCTGTATCAAACTGAGATCTGCCTTCTGCAAAATGAAGAAATGGAGCAGTTCACCCTGCTTACATTCTGCTGATGCTGTGAATGGCGCCAGCTCTTGATATGGGCTACAATTAATGCCTTTTGTTTGTTTTATGCCCTATGGAGGACTGGCAACTTGTGAAGAGTATACCCCACCTTCGGCCACTGACCGCTGGAGATACCTGTCACGAACGTGCACTGATAAGAAGGACTGGGTATTATCTAGGATGAGCCGATTTGATACAATTCTCAATACACAGCTCACGATACAATACGATTCTCAATATAGCTCAGCTTGATTTGATTTGACTCCAATATAGATATTTATTACTTTCAAATTAATGCTCAAAGTCATTCAATCAACAAAACCAGCCAAATATTATATTTATGTTCAATTTATTGAACACTGATATATTAACAGGAAAAGAAAGTGCATTTGGTTCAATGCATTAAAAGTATCACAGAAACCAAAAATGTGCTCAAACGTCTGATTTTAGGGACGAAGGCGCTTCTAAAATCCTGTCGTCTTACTTGCACTTCCTCGCTGTGAACAGCAATAGATCGCAGTAATAATGCCCCCTAGGGGTTGGGAGGTATATTGATATTGAAAGTCAGAATATCGATATTAAATTGTTTTTAAAAACATCAATATTAACCTTTGTATCGATTTTTATGCACAGCCCTACTGATAAGCAGGTGTAATAATGGATGGATGGATGTTGAGGTGGTTGTGAAGGTGAATAATCCCACCTAATCCTGAAGGCTGACACCTCCGCTTAACCAATTATATCTGTTAGGTTTAAATTTAAGTTTTTTAGTCAGAAAAAGGTCATAGAACTGTTTCTGAGAGTCCCATAAGCTTCACAGATCATCGGTGCACAGTGTCAGTCCCCAATGGCTGGGGTCTGGCATGTTTCCCTGGTTCAAAACAGCTGAATCGAATCATTGGGTCACTGCCAGGCCTCTGTAGAACTTGATGACGTGCTGAGGTTGTAATTCAAACATCTGAATCAGTTGAGTCAGAAAAAATGTCACATATAGGACATCGACCACTGCCATATGCAGTGGAGTGAAACAGTGCTTCCCCCTTCCTGATTTCTCATGTTTTTGTATGTTTGTCACACTTAAGAATTTCAGAATAACAAACACATTTAAATGTTAATCAAAGACATGACAAGTAAACACAAAATGCAGTTTTTAAATGAAGGTTTTTATTATTAAGGGAAAAAAATCAAAACCTACATGGCTCTGTGTGAAAATGACTGCCCCCCTGTTACAAGATAACTGGTTTATCACACCTGAGTTCGCCTTCTCTAGCCACACCCAGCCCTGATTACTGAAACACCTGTTCTCAATCAAGAAATCACTTAAATAGGACCTGCCTGAAGTACACCAATAGATCTTCAAAAGCTAGACATCGTGCCGAGATCCAAAGGAATTCAGGAACGAACGAACGAGAAAGAAAGTAATTGAGATCTATCAATTCCAAAAGGGTTACAAAGCCATTTCTAAAGCTGTGGGACTCCAGAGAACCACAGTAACACCCACAAAGTGTCTGGTAATCTGCTCGTGACCCAAAGCTGAAACAAACTTGGGTTCTGCAGCAGGAAAATTACCTCAAAAATACTGGCGAGCCCACCTCTGAATGGCTGAAGAAAAACAAAATTAAGACTTTGGAGTGGCCTAGTCAAAGTCCTGATCTGAATCCCATTGAGGTACTGTGGCATGACCTTAAAAAGGCCGTTGTTGCTGTAAAATCAAAATATGTGGCTGAATTACAACAATTCTGCAAAGACGAGAAAGCCAGAATTCCTCCACAGCCCTGGAGAAGACTCAAGTTATCAGAAACGCTTGACTGGCGTTGCTGCTGCTAAGAGTTGCCCAAGCATTTTTTCACACAGGGCCATGAAGATTTGGATTTCTTTCTCCCTTAATAATAAAAACCTTCATTTAAAAAATGAATTTTGTTTTTACTTGTGTTGTTTTTGACTTATTGAAATTTGCGTGATGTTCTGAAACAATTGAGCGTCACAAACATACAAAAAAAGGAACAAAATGAGGAATGGGGCAAACACCTTTTCACACCACTATATATTAGGAATTTGAACATACATTCCTGATTCAGTATTTTCTATTAGAATTATTTGCGTAGAGTAATTAGTGTTAGAACTTGTCTTGTTGTTTTTATTAGATTAGTTCTCATTAATCTTTTCCATTTTCACTGAATTGTTGATTAGTCGGCCAGTCAGCTCTGTGGAAATATTGGAAAGCAAGATTTTCATAAGATTTATTTTGTTTTTCTCATTTTTAATGTCGTGTAGTTGTGTATCATCTCTTTGTGGACCACGAGTCTGTTGAGTAAAGCAATCATTATCTTTGCATTAACAATAAGTAAAACCTTAAATCATGAAAAATATTCCGAAATGTATTTTCTTCTTCTATTTGTAATACATTTTTCTCTGTGATCAATTTTGATTATGAGACAGGCTTTTGGTTATAAGACTGATTTGTGAATCTTGATATTAAATGCAGTTTAACTCGGTCATCCTGTTATCCAGAATGTCATTAATGTTAATTTCCTGGAGTGACTTATCAAAAAGCTATGCATTTTAATTGAAACCTTTCCCAAAGTAAAAACACACATTTGTATTCTGGGCCTTGCTCTTAATAATAGCACTGACTTTGCAAGTAAAGATAGTTGTGATTGAAGTGGAGGTGAGAGGCAGTCATGTTCGACTTCTCTTTGATTCCTAAAGAAGATCACTCTCTCGCTCAGTAGGGAGAGCTTGTCTGTATTAAACACGCGAGCTGCTGCCAGGCGGGCCAATCTGTCAAGGAAGAGCTGCGCTATTGATCTGATCCCTGCACAGTTGCTTTGCACTCCCAGCAGGGGGGGTGTCACTCTGCCTCGACGCACAGAGGGGGCCACGCTGTCTTTTTGTTCTCTTGGGGCTGCAGTATCCATTCGTCTGATGCCCTCTTGCTCCGTCTTTCTAATTAGACAACCTTCTGAAGCAGCCAGCCTCAGTCCGACTGCTCCTCCTGCTCCGGCTCCTTCCTTTCTCCCTGGACTATCAGTGCCACTAACAAATCAATAAAGCAGCAGGGTATAAACCACAGAAATCAGCACAACGGGGACCACTTCATCTGCTGCAGCTACCTGCATCTCCACGACAGGCTCACGTTCAACACTGAAATACGAGCCGAGGTGCAGCAGTGGATTTATGTCAAGGCAGGGACAGCGGCACTCAGGCATGAATTCAGAATTACATATCTGCCAATTCCAGCCGAACAAACAGAAGCAGACACATTTTATCTGGACTGACAGTCTCCCAAAAAACAGCCCCACCGAACTTTTCAGAAATCAGACCCGGTTGTCCGTCCTTTTGATTTCCCTTCAAGCGCTCACTGCTGCAAAGTGCACTTTGCAGGCGGTTGCATTAAAGCCACAAAACCCCAGAGGACATTGTTTAGGCAGGTCAACGATATGCGACTAACTGTTGATGGCACAGCAGCAATGAACAAATCCTCTATAGGGAAATATCCAGGTGTAAATTCCCAATCTAAATCTGTCACACTGACACGCTGATTCTGTCTGTAAATCCCTTTAACTGGGCCAAGAGCCACCATGAGACTTCCCATAAAAAAATACATCCATTGAAAGAAAATAATGAGCTGCAACTGTCAATGTCTGTCACAATTGCAATCCCTGTCCTGCAAATCCACCAAGATGTTGCTCTTAAAGCATGTACCTGAACGCAGAAGCAGGGCCGTGTAGGAGTAACAATCTGCACTGGAGCAGTGTTGGACTGTGGCCGGTCTCCACAGAAGGAGGGTAAACAGGACCGTTGTTAAGTCTGGCCCCCATACGGTCAGGTTGAAGTTCAAGCCTTATTCAGAATGGACAAATAACCCAATACCCACCAACCTCTGGCTTCTGTCTGCAGAGGGAAATGGTACATTAGCATTCATCTCAAATTCAAATGAGTCTGCAGTGGTAATGGGTATTTATTGGCACCAGCTGCAATCAGCAGAAACTGAACATCACTGTTTCCTGGAGAGGAAGGGAAACGAGTAAAAAACAACAACAGTGCATTTGCAGCATGTGGGATCATTTATGAATTTCTGCAAGACATACAACATAAATTTAAAGGATTTGCACTGAATTGAGTTTCTGTCTGGCTTATTTGGGACTGAAATATATACATTTGTGAGATGCAGCGGAGGAGGTTTCTCTTCATAAATCTGTCCAAGCAGTTCTAAATGCCTGAACGCGAGCCAAATAGCAAGTGAAAAGAACGTTTAAAACTGGGTTAAAGCTAAACTCAGTTCATCCGAATCATTGACCTCCAAAGCTCATGCTCATGTGTAAAACTGACAAACTGTAAACAAACCATCTTTTTTAGTTATTTAAAGGAAGAATTACGTCATTACCAAGTGGAAGACTGAATTATTGGAAGACTGAATTATTATTATATATATTATTGGCTGGAGGCAGGATAACCAGGTGAGGATACATCATCCTGCTGTTGTTTCTTTGAGATATTAACATAAAACTTAAACAACTAAAGAAGTTATTTGTGCTTTAATGTTAAGTTTAGTAATGCATGTGTTCCTTCTGAAGGGAGTAAAACCAGTGTCCTTCCTGCCATGTTTAAATACAGAATCCCCAAATTCACAATATCACCTTCTGCCTCTTCTATCGGGTCTTTACCTCAAGTGTGCTAACAAACAAAAAAATAACAATAAAAACGCCGTCTTATATATATATATATATATATATATATATATATATATATATATATATATATATATATATATATATATATATATATATATATATATAGCTTAAGATCAAAGCACTGAGTAAAAAGCCAACTCAGTTGAAGTTCATTACTTTACCCCGTGCCACTATTTCCCGTATCACCTGAGCAGATTTAAACTGAAACGGGTTTTAGTCCCCTATCACTGCTTTTTTAAAGCCTCAAACAGTCAGAAGGAGGTGCAGGAGTCGGTCCCTCTAAAGACTACTTCAATTAAACAAAGCTGAAGGGTCATCATCGAGATTCCTCTCGATGACAACTAAGAGTGATTGCCTCCTCCAGCTGTGAGGAGGAGAAGGATCAGGCAGCTTAAACACTTGTTAGAGATGTTTATTAGCCTCCACCTCCTCCTCTGCCATTTCTTTTAAAGCTTTGACAGCATCTGCATGTTTTAGCTTTGATTTCCCCAGTCTGCTGGTTTCTACATGCCGCAGTGACGCTTTCCTTTGAGCTGAAACCTGACTGATAGTCCTCTCTAATGGATCACATTAGACTCACATTAGAAGGACTTGGCCTGAGAGGTTAATTAAGAACGTGACGCCGGAGGACTGTCTCAATTTCTCTCCCTCGCTGTGTCAGACGGGGTTTTCACCATCACCAGATTTATTTCACAGCACCACTGTCAGGATTAATGCTCAACATCTTATTGAGAGTCCTCATCATTTTTATATCGAATCTTCTTCACCTTTTTTTTATTAAACCACACTTGAAATAGAGTGAAAAGAGCAGAGCAGCTAAATTTAATGAATGTTTTGGATGATGAGTTTTCCATCTCCACAAAATTATGCAAAGTCCTGCTTCAAATGCAAATACCCTCTATCCTCCCCGTGTTTTCAGAGTTCCTTGAACTCCTGGTTTCAAATAGTTTACACGGAGAAGCAGAAAAGCTCCTTACTGTTTTCACCTGTCAAGGTTTTGCATTGCAAACTGGCGCAGTTTAGGTACTTTGACGCCATAGTCTGCTGAAGTCGGTGAAACATTATATTTATGAGTTTTTTTAATAAAAGAGATTCTTAAGATACTTTTTTAGATTGCAGAAGAAAATAATCATTGACAGAAAACTGAAAATTGATGAAAAGGAAGGTTTAATACCAAGCATAACTGGTCCATAGTTTTAGTTTTATTTAGCATTTTCATGGCATGCAATAAATCCCAAATTCTGCAGGAAATGTACACACAAACGCACACAGTCCTACATACACACAATTATCTGAATAAAAAGAATTCTTGAAATTTGAGAGAAAGATTAATATTTTATATATTAATGTTTTAGTCAAAAAAATGTTGATCGATTATTCAAAATGAAGTAAATAATTTATAGATGGTCCTGCAGGAATCATGATATAACCCCATTTAGTAAAAAAAAAGTGATATGTGAGAAACAAGAACCTGGACTCAGCTATTTATTATTATATGAGCTTAGCGATCACTAATAATGTGACAGCGACTACAATGTCGTCAGCTGTGAATTCACTAACATGTTGACCTCATTTGAACAAGGACAGCCTGAATTCACCTCCTCAGTCATCACGCGACGACAACAGAAAGAAAAAAGACAATCATGCCAGATGTTGGTCAGCTCCGAGCCTGGAGCCTCGCTGCTCCCACAGTTGAAATGAGAGAGGGTCGAGAGGCCCGGAGGTAGAAATAAAAAGAGAGAGGTTTTGTGTCTGGTCCTTCCAGAAAGTGCAGCGGTGGTCGGACTGTTTAATCCACCACTTCACCTGTCGTCAGGGCTCAGGGGATTGGGAATGACAACAATGGGATTAAGGATTAATAGATTTTTATATTATTATGTCTCTCACCTCTGCCAACTCTCTCTCTGCCTCTCTGAGCTCTTCAGATTTTCTAATAGGCGGATGTCGAACTCTGCTCTTAATTATTTTTGATGATGTCCATTCAAATTGTAGTCACTGGGAACAGCAGTCTGTTCTCCACAAAATCTTACTTTGAGTTCAGTAAATAGCACCTTAAAAGAAGGCTGCACTATGCTAGGAAAACCGGACTGCGATATTATCGCTGCCAACGCTCTTTGTGATCTTAAGCATCTTAGACGCCATCATCTGTATCAGTTGTGGGTCCCTACTGTAATGAGACTCATCCAACAAGCTAAATATATTATTGGCAGACCAAATGCATGACAGCTGGAAATAGCTGCAACAATCCGAACAATCCTTTACAATATAATAAATGTGTAGAGTGATGCTGTGATGCCAATATGTGGTCCTTCCTCAGAAGGTCAAACATCATAAAAAAACACTCAACATTCTTTATCAGTCTCTCTTTTTAAAGGTGCATTGCACAAGTTCCAGGATTTTTACTGACGTCTGCCCCCTCTGGTGACAATTTGAAATAAGACCAGTGTTGTGCACGCGCATTGGAGAAGAGAAAAAAAGCTAACTGTCCGAACGTCATAGTTTTTTTTTTTTTTTTTTTTTTAGAGGCGTAATGTCTTCTGAGTTAAGAAAGTTAGAAATATTATTTTGTTATATAATATTATATAGAAATAACATCTTATTTTGAATGGAAATGTTTCATATTGAGTCACTAGTAATTTTTTTAGGGGGAAAAACATAGCTACCCTTTTAGTTAGTAAATAACAGAAGGGAGAGACTGGCCACCTTTGGGAGCACCTGTCCCGGTGCTCCCAAAGGTGGTCTGGGTCGCTGGCCCGGTCCAGTCCGCTCAGCGATCTCAAAGGTTTCGGTCACTCTTGATGACAAACAGTCCATGCCTTCATGCGCTGGCTCACTCGGGTCTCTGCCAAACAGATTGCAGTTACGAGAGGGAAAAGACAGACACACACCTCTCTGGTCATTATCTGAGGAAGCTGATGCCATGGATTGTTATCAAGAGTTATCAACTAGTTGGTTGGAAAAGAGGCGGGGTTGACTGGATTTGCTATTTCTGCCGAATGAGCTTTCCCGACGCAGCAGATACAGATTTTGTCAGAAGTAAAAGATCTCTGTCACAGCATCTTATCTTTTTAGCAAAACCATGGCCAACTGCAGGTCCCTTTTCATTCCCAGGACAGAACGGAGCTCCCTCAGCTGCATGAAAACTGCTCCGATATTTACTCTGTTTTTTTTCCTTCGCCGACCTGAGTCCAAATTTGCACTTTTCATCATTTACTCTTGTACTTTTGTGTGGCGTCTGTGATGAGCAACAAGCTCTTCTCAGATCCCATCTGGAGGGGGGGGGGTGTTGCTAATGTAGCTACCCAAAAAGAGGTGGTCGCCTTCAAAACAAAACTAGTTGTGTCCAGGTTTAACATTTTATGCATGTTTGTTTTCAGATTTTCTATGGACCACCGTAGGCCATTCTGGGACACCAACGCAGTATTGAATATATGAGGCAAACCTTACCGACAAACACTATCAACCAATAATCAGCTGTTTTCCAGGGTAGCAGCGTACGTTAAAGTCTGCCATGAAAATGTTTAGACATTAGCTAAAAACACAAACTTAAACCTTGATCCTACTTAAAGAATCAGTTGTCTGTGTTTATTTGGCTGTATAATGTCTTTCTTCATTCGGCTCTACTTAAACAATAGTCTTAACATCCAAACCAGTAGCAGGGAAAGAGTTTAAATTGAAGATCAAGATATTTTTGATACATATCAAATAACGGCAGTGTGTTTTGCACATTTACCTTATAACAAGGAATCATATATAGTTCTAGAGATTAAATGCTTTTCTGGTCAAACCTGAAACATATATGTTTTATAATGTCTTAAACTCAAGATTGTTTGAAAAAATTCAAGATTCTTTGAAACACATTTTTTGATTAGTACAACTATTTATAAAAAAATCTAGATTCTCATTTAAAAAAAGAAAAACAACAAACAAAATCTTGTCTCGTGTTCTCATGAAGAAAATCCCATCTTGCCTATGACCCAACAACCATAGATGTTACTTGTTTTATCAGAGGCCGAAATGCCTGCATTTTAAGATCAAAATTTAATTCTTTAACTGGTAAAATGACACAGACTGAGTGAGTAAGTGCTTTCGGCTTCTCCGCTTCTTCTACCAGTCATTACAGCTTCCACACCAGACTTGGCAGATTTTTTGCGTTGGATGCCCTTCCTGACACAACTGAGATTTGACCCCAGGTCACTGGTATCAAAAGTGCAAATTTACCCTACAACTATGTAAAATGATGTGAGATGAAGTCAAAATTATTAAATGCATGCTTTTGATAATAATAAATGAAGCAGTCATCCTAAACCTTGATATACTCGCACCTTAATCCCAATCCTGAAACGTGGCATCCTAATTTACCTGTCACTTTACTGGCCTTCTGGGGATGATGTGTCCTCACAAATACATAAAAATGACTGACATGTGATATTCGCACATGACATGTCAGGCTGAATCACGCATCTTAAGTTAAATCAAACATGAAGGCATGCCCCTTCGACACCAAATTCTACGACAACACTTAGAAATATATGAACTAACTTTGAACAAACAAATCTCCCCCTCGCTCTGACACAAAATCACAAATCCAAACCTGCTTGGACTTAATTTTTCGTTCAAATTACAAGTGCATTGTTGCCTTTCTTGAGGCTGTTTGAGTTGTTGTTGTGTTTTTGTGTGTGTGTGTGTGTGTGTGTGTGCCCTGTACCCCACAATGGCCTCCAGCTTCACAATCAGCCAGCGCATCAATATTCCCTGCAGGCCTGACAGCTTTACTCCTTATTCAATACAGCCGCCTGGCTCCGATAAATCCAACCAGACAAACAGAATGCACTGATTAAATACTGCAGAGTCGAGACAAACTGAAAGAAATTAGAGCAAATTGGAAAAAAAAAAAAAGAAAATCCTCCAAAGACAAGGAGACAGGGGTCATTGTGTTTGAAATTATAGCATCTGAGCTACTTCGAAGACATTTAATCAAACAACAGTTTCCAAGCTCTTTAATAAGGCTTAATGTTATCTGATGTAACGTTCTGCCGCCTTTTGACAGTTCATGGAAGTTAAAGTGGCTTATGAGATTTATTGTTTTCACATTAATGTCAAAATTGAATAAGTTAAAGGTATCTCAATGCTCAGAGAGCTGTCACAAAGAAAAAAAAGCTATTTTTAAACATTCAGCTCACCCTTATAACCATCTCAGGCACAACGCTGGCTTTTATTTTTATTTTCTGTTTATTTATTAGATTACATTTGTATTGGGGTTTTTATAGCACTACTGGTTGCTTGAATTTCCCACAAAATCAATAAAGAATCCAGACTGAGAAAAAAGATCAATTTTACAACTATAATGTTTCCATCTACTCTGAGTGTTTATGCACCATCCTGCTCTTTGAATTATTCATTCAGATTTTTATTGGACTTGGTTGTGTTTTCGTATTTAAAGTCTGGCGCCGGAGAGCCTTCACGGATTCAACTGTTATTCCTTTTTATAATTACAGCAAAGCTTTTCTAATTTTCCATTCTGTTAATGTGAGGCTTTGTTGTTTGTTTGGCTGACAGAGAATAACTAATAAAAGTTCATATTATTTCATGTTTTAATAAGATATCGTTTAGAATGGCCTTTAAAATGAAAAAAAAAGTGCTCAGAGCAGTCTTTCTCTGCATTACAGCTATCAGAATTTTTTTTTCTTGTTCTTGTTGGTACGTATGTTTGTGAATTCACAACAAGCCCTTTGCTGTGCAGCTCGGATCAGCCTTCAATCGGCGCTCCGCCTATAAAACATTGATGCCTCGTTTCTCTACCAGACAATAATCAGCACTGCACAAAAAGACAGCTTCCAGCAAGGACTGAATGTTTTCAGAAGACGGGAGTTTAAAGAAAAATAAATAAAAAAAATCTGTTTCACATGACTAAACAAACACCTTTTGGACGGATTCTTTGTTTAAGGCAAAAAGAAAAAAAAAATCCACCAAACTCCAAAGGATCTGGAACTGCCTTCCGCAGAAGGCGTAAAATCTAAAATTTAAATAAAGTCCGACTGAATTCGAAGTTGACACGGGACCAAAGGGCCAGTCCTTGGAGAAAACAGTCAGAAGCGATTACCTTCATGTGTCGTCGCCTCCGTCTGAAGCGCAGCAGCTCCTTGTGCTGGCGGGCGATGAAGTTCACGGCGGCGTATTCCAACAAGGCCGAAAAGACGAACAGCAGACAGACGGCCATCCAGATATCAATGGCTTTCACATAGGACACCTGCAGGAAGTTCAAAACAAAAATCATCAGACTGACTGAACCACAATAAATAAACAGACCCTGTTGCCTGTTTTTTTTTTTTTTAGTTTTGGAGGTCTTCCATTTTTGTGGTTCACTATCTGTTTTTCAAATGAAACAGTAGACTTCAGGCTGACAGGGACTAAATTAAGTCTCTGTAGATCATTCAGTAATTAATTTACACCCTGTCCTTTTATTATACCTCTTCATCTCTAGACCGATCACTTTGTGAAGCCTGTGTCAAACATAGAGAAAACACAATCAGCTGTGTAAAATCTAATTAAATTATGACTGGATTTTTTTTTTACACAGACAAACACGCCTGTTAAGTTCACCTTGACTGATAGCAAAAGATTTATTTTTGAACAGCTGACGGACACCTTGGTTTGAAACTCATTCAGGCATAAAGAGGCGACGTACAAGGAAACAGGTCATTCTCACAGACTTGTACAAAGTACACGCTGGGAACACACTTATCTCTGCCTCTCTAACACTTACCAGAGGTGAGTAGTGACTTCGTTACATTAACTTGAGTAACTTTTTTAACAAAATGTACTTTTGGGAGTAGTTTTACTGCACTGTATTTTTTACTTTTACATGAGTAATATTATTACTCATGTACCGCTAATCCTACTCGAGTAACAATTCTGGCTACTCTAGCTACTGTGAGAAACTTCATGAATAAAGAACAAACTTGTTTTAACCAAAAATGCACCACAGAGACAAAAAAAACAGGAGTTTATGTTAAAGTGAGGCTTCTTATTTGTACACAACCTTAATTATTTTAATGTTATTTTCTATCTGCTGAGCTCATTGAGCCATTTGGAGGTCAAATGAACATTCAGTAAACAGTAGATATTGTTTTTGGAAGTGCATTGCACTGTTCTAACATATTGTATATTCATTAACTGCTGTAAGCATTGCTTTCAAGTTTAGTGCTGGAAAAATATTTAGAAAAGGGTTTCTTCTGCCTGAATTTGTTGTTTTACAATTATGTTATTCTTTGTATGTTTTTGTTAAATTTTTGTCTTCAAAATACCAGAATTTGCACATAACTTGATATATTTCTCTGTCCGATTACATAATTTTTAAATATTAAATCACCAGCTGTTATGATTAGTTACTCAGTACTTGAGTAACCTTCTTATTGAATACTTTTTTACTCTTACTTGAATAATTTCTTGGCAGACTCTTTTTACTTTTACTTGTGTAAAAATATTTTGAAGTTGTGCTACTCTTGAGTAAACGTTTGGCTACTCTACCCACCTCTAACAATTACTATATATACAGTTCTCAGCACACTTCCTGTCACTAATGCTAAAAAAACTCAAAAATTATTTATAGCAGCTTGATCTCACCCAAAAATATTGTTTTCATGTTTATCTATAAGTTAGTACAAAAAAAACACAAAAAAAATAAATTCAAGAATTCTTTTAATTGAAACTTTTTAAAGCTGGTCTGTGTATGAGAGCCGTTTCACATTAACCTGTAACTTTCACTTTTCTTAGAGTATAAGTATAAAAAGACACAAAGACCCTTTTTATTACCCATTCCTCAAAATGGGCAACATAACAGAACATGCCATTAGTAAGGCAGGCATCAATCTTCATCAGTCAAGGAAAGGCTACAAGAATAGCTTATTTACCTCACATTTTCCAACATCTAGAGTCAACATAACACCATAAAACATTTTAAAAAACTGGAATATGTAAGTCAAGACTGGTTGTGGATCCAAGTTTGTTTTGTCACCACGGTCATTGAGCAGAATGATAAGAGCTCACGGTTTAGGAGCTTCTGCTGATAGTGACACTGTGAGGTCACCAATTGTTCACAGCAACTATTTGAAACTATCTACAGGGCAACTGGCTGTTTGGGAGGCATGAAATTGGCCTTTTCTCTGTTCTAAACTCACAAACTTAAGCAACGAGAGTTAGCAAAATGCTGCTGTAACTATAACAGGAAGACATTATTCCGCTCAGATGAGACTGCGATGAAACTCCCATTTTTGTTTCTGAGATGAGGAACGGATCTGCAGAAAAGCACCTAATGGCCACGGTACAACGGAGGATCTGTGATGCTGTGGGTTATTTCTGCCAAAGTCTCCAAGTAACCTGTCAGAGTGAAAAAACAAATCATTTCTAATCAAATTCTGTTGTTCTTATTTAGAAAACTGAAAACGGGAAACCACAGAATATTTTAGTGGGACCCCAGTCCAAAATATATGTCCTAATCAACATAGACATGTTTTACCTTAAAGTATTTTCGAACCAAATGGTAACATTTAAAAGTATCTTTAGACTATTGGACACTTTCAATATTTCTTGCAATGTGAATATTACAGTTACTTAATGAATTGTGGGTAATGCTAAACTGCGGAGGATCAAACCCCTGCAGACATCAGGAATCCTTTTTGAATGAGGACCCTTGTTTCCCTCAAATGCCACCTTCAGAGGTTCCAGCTCATTTGTATTCTGCACATCTGCAACATACAATGAGCCAGATCATCACAGCATGAATCAGGCTGACTGCCAGGCTGATTTCCAGTGTCCCCTGCCACCCAGCTTACACTGCACCTGTTGGTGGGCCCACATGGAGGTGGACTACCACTGTATTATTGAACTCAGAAGTCGCTTAGCCCCCACATTCCTTTGGTCCTTGGTTTTAAAACTGATTGGGGCTTCATCTGCAGTGATTAGAGCGTTGCTGCAGCCTGTCGTATGAAGAACGAGCTGAAAAGCAAATCTCTATTTACTGGTCCATCTATGTTACGACCCTTACATTTGGCTGTGATTTATGGATCATTGGGGTGTAACTGTACATCTGTTGGTACCGAAAATATCCGGTAGACACGTGCTGTATTTGCACGTGAACTGAGCACATACAGCCCTGTTTTGTATCCAAACATCCAGAAGGGTTATGTGCAGAGCTAAGTAACTTTCTGTAGCACAACTTTGAAAAGTGATACCAGAACAAAACTAATTTATTCCCAGGGATCGTGAAACTCTGCGATTTAGGATGATTAAGGTTCCACTTGCAGCTCCAGCAGAGGGAAAAAAGGTGAGCCGTATCAAAACCTTATGTCAGCGTACATCTCACCTGAAAAGACGTCAAGCTGACGGTAAACATCACAAATACTGGAGAAAAATCAGCTGACGTCCAACTGGCTGCCTCTGGCGTCCAATTAGCCAAATCTCTGACTACATGAAATGAAATGCAAGTTGGAGGAATCTGCGTTGATGAGAGGGGGATTTACCCAACAGCTGTGCATGCTGGACTCAGGTGCAGCTGGTAAACCAGGCTGTTGAAATATCAGAACAACTAAGAAATGATTTAAACATGTTTCACTCTTAAACATGGACAGTCTTATTTAAACGTTGGTGAAGATTCTCAGTCATCCAGGTAATGATCAATCCAAAAAAAAAGGTTAAAAAATAAAACAGCTGGACTTTGATTCTGAAGCTGAAGACGTTTCACTTCCCATCCAGGAAGCTTTTTCTCAGTCTTATTTAAACATTTCTAAACATCAATATTGACCGTTTTCAAGTGGCTGCACCGTTGCATAACCTATCCATCCAGGCATTGGCTATGTCTGGTTAATAACTGAAAAACAATCCAATCGAATCTCCTGTCAGCTCTGAAGTTTCACATTTTAGAACATAATGAAATATAAGATAATTTGTTTTCTGCTAATGAAGGAAAAAGAAAACAACATACAGCATACAGGTTTTATTTATTCGTCTCGACTGAAGCTTACCAAAAACCTACCAAACCGTGACTTCACAGCCCGAGCACAAAGGACTGCCACTGCCCACCCTAGTGGTTCATGTACTTCCCGTCCGCCTCCATTTCACACCAACCTGACACGATGCAGCACGTCATGTGTAGGTGTGTTTGATATCAGTCACAGAGATTTGCCCCGCGAGTGTGTGACTGGGCCACATGTAAGCTAAGCTGTGGTGCGTGATTATTGTTATGACAGCTGAACTGCGGAGGAATTACGGTTCACTTGTTCAGTTTTCAGGGCGTACAGAGCTCCAGATGTAAACAAACTTGCAGGGAGCGTGTTTGGATTACAGCTTCCCTCGAATCCTCCAAGCTCAAACAAGCTCATTTTCCTCCCCTTTCATTTGAAAAGATCAGTGGGCTTTAAAATTGTAATTTTTTTCTCTATTTGATTATTTTCTCTTGCCCTTCACTGTATTTTATCTATGCCTTGTCTGCCAATCCCAATTTTTTCATTTATTCCCGCTCCCTGCACCGTTTGAACCTTTTTTCTGATCTCACCTTGGGCAGGGAGGCTCTGGAGCCGGAGCTCTGCGTGGTCATGGTCAGCACGGTGGTGATTCCCAGACCAACTCGGGCAGGCGCTGCATCCATATTGATCCAGAAAGAGACCCAGGACAGGATGACGATAAGCAGCGACGGGATGTACATCTGGATCAGGTAGTAACCCATCTGACGCTCCAGGTGGAAACGGGCCTCGATGCAGGTGAATTTACCTGAGACAGAGGAACACAGGCTATTTAGTTTAAGTTTATTTGATCTTAGATCAAAGTATGGGCCAGGGGCCATTTGGACCCACAAACAATATTCATGAATGGTACAAATTTTGCATGCCATGACAAATAACTGAACCGGATGGACGGTTAATTTTTTAGCGAGACGCTTTCTCTGACCATTCAATTTTTTTTCTTAAATTGGAATATATCAGATCCAAAGACAAAATGGTGTTCTTATATTAACTATTTAATTTTATTTTAATAGTAAACAACAAGCTTAGACCCAGAGTCAATTATATCCTGTCCTTGTGATATAGGCAGACATTGTAGGGATGTCTTTTAACAAGACAAACCCTGTTTGCATTTCAGATCCACAATCATTTCCAAAAATTGCGAAAGCTGTAAACGTCAATTTGACGATTATGAGCCATGAGACAAAACGTTATTTTAACAGACTAACTAACCCTGTGTCAGACTCTGAAGTAGGCTGCTTCCTGTTCATTCATCGTTTTAATTTGGCCCAACAATTACAGCAGCCTTCTGACACCTTGAGGCAAAGAGGTGGCCAGAGCATACAGCCGAGAAGCAATGGGAAATAATCAGGAAATAAGTCTGGCATATCCAGCTGTGGAGTTGCACCTGTAAGTAATTTAATCCACTGGGACGTTTCAACACGCACCAGGTGTCTTCAACCAACAGCAATATTATAAACTGCTCTAACTTTACCCACCAGTTCTTGAATAGCAACATAGAAAATCTACAAACTTATCAGTTGTACATTTGTTCAATATGCTATTTATTGAATGGTAAAATGTTTTAAATTATGTTGTAAATTTCCCTCTTTTTCTGATTTTAGCCACAATAGTTTTTCTCGTGTGAATTTGCATGCTTCCGCTTTGCTGCAAGTAGAGCTAAATTTCCCCACCGTGGCACAAAAGATATTTCTATTTCGGTTTTCTTTGTGATGCTGTAAACCCCATTTTACCCCCAACCTTGACAGATTGGAGTAGACCTAATATCACTTCCACTCTGGTCAGCTGATCATCATGTAAGTGTTGTAACCCATTATTACAATGCAGGAACTCTAAAGACAAAACATATTTTAAGACTTAGCATATGACAATAAAACCCATGTACTATCCCTTATCCATCCAATGATATTATTTACTTTACGACATAAATAGAAATCCTGTAAGATTCTTAATATCAGTAAACTCTGTGAAACATCGGCTGCAAACCAATCAGAGGTGCCCTCATGTGTAAATTACATCGTCTACTTGTTAAGGTGTCCTATCTTTATTGTAACTTCATGTTTGTTGTGTTATGTGTTATATAGGTGATGTTTGCATTGATCTCTGCTCTTTGTTTTGTGGGATGCTTTTAGTTCTTACCTGCCTTAGGACTACGGATGAAAATTAGCTGTTTTGCTAACTCTGGCATATTTACTGCTGACATGTTGATTAATATGAATTGTACTGATTTAAATACATAAATAAATGGAATAAAACTTTACCCTAAATAACTGGGCTGTGACTTGAATAGTTATGACACCTTCAATTCATTATTCAGCACAAAAAGATAAAATCAAAGTTTCAATTAAAGGTGATGTTTTTTAAATACACACATTTAATTACTGATTCAATTTTAATTGACATACTTTTAATGATTATCTCATGTTGTATTTTTTTTAGAATGGCTCTTTATAGGTAGAGTGTGTTTCAGTGGAAATAAAGGTGTTTTATATCTTTGTGCCATAGAGTGCCACAGGCACTTCCAGTCCTGAGGCTGTGAGGGTTAAAGCAGTAGTTGATGCTTGTGCTCCCAGCATGTTGTTGCCTCAGAGCTCATAGTGAACAAAGTCAGGAATTTCACCTCCTCCTAATCCCTCCGTTTCTTCAGAAGCCTTTAGCGTTGTGACCCAAAATACACCAACAGTCAAGATTTCTCTTCGGCTACCAAAGAACAAAGATTTGTGTAACAGATACTGCAGCCCAAGGAGCTCTGATCTAAACAACATGGAGTCAGTATGGGATCACATACAGGAACAGAAAACTCTTAAGGGGAAACAGAAAAACTGCAACAGTCTGGCAGGCAAGTGTAAAACTTTGCACAAGTTTTTTCTTCCTTTGGGCTATTGCTCTCTGTGTGACTATAACTCATTTCCTGAGGGTATTGAAAACTTTCAACTAAATTTTACCAGCACAAACCTTTCTAGAGACACCCTAGTACAATAAATAGGAGACTAATTAGTATTGTTTTTGATCAGAGACAGATTTGAAAAAAATATCATATTAAAACAAGTCAGTGTAGCAGGAATTTTGCAGAAATAAAACTATTTCCAAAATATGCTGTGTACAATTCGCCTTTTAATTCAGAACTAAAAGCTGCAAATTATGTTACTTTTAGCATGTGTCAATAAATTACTACTTAGAACTTATCTGTCTAACATTGCACAGTACAATATTTGTGAGGTCAATTCAACAAAAAACAGATATTTTATTGTAACTTTGTCTACATTTTATACATCCGACAGCCATGTTGGATCTTACAGAGTGCAATTGTTTGAAGATCTGAGTTTCTATTTCAGATGTCTGACTTCATGGAGCGTTCCAGCTCTTAAATACCAGAAATACCAACTTACAAGTAAAAATTAAACACCCCAGTAGGTCGTGATGCACTGCAACCAAGTCATCTAAGCTAATACATCAAGCTTTTAGCATGCTAACAGCATATAACAAGGCTTTTAAGTGTGGATTTTGCAGAGGTGCTAAAATATGTTTAACTGTAACCTTTAACTGTAACTGTAAGGCAAAGAAAAAGGCAGAGTTACACACAGTTTATAGTAGTAAACAAAAAAGGTAATCTAATCTAAAATTAGTCTTAAAGCAGCAAAGGGCAAGCTGTATCAGAAATGCCAAGAATACAAGTAAAAATAAATGCCAGAGTAAATGCATTGCTTGGTAAAGTAAAATAGTCTAAGTTTACACATATCATTGGGTATCTCAAAATCCATGATAAACTTAGTCAACCACATGCCAACACTTATATTAGCTGTTAACCCAACTACTAGCATGCCAGAGGTAAATACCAAAACAAACAAGATTGTTTATAATGTTTTTCAACATTCTAGTATTTTCTGTTCCACATACAGAGTAATGGAAATTTATCACATAATCTACCACAGTAATGGTACAAAAGTTAAAACAGAATGAATTACAGTGTGCACAAAACACACCAAGCAATGCTAACATTAGCATGCCGGCCCTAGCAACCAAATCTTGTAATTGTGAGTTTCTTTTTTTGATGTGTTGAAAATGCCAAAACACAAGAACTGCTAAAGTATCCAAACTGCTCTGCAGTTTTCTTCGTCAATCTGAACTGCACAATTTAAAAGATTAAAAGGACAACTGGTACTAAAATCATATTTAATTCTTTCAAAAGCAAAAAAAAAAAACATAGACATGTTGAAAACTACAACTTAATATAGAATCTACTTTTAAATAGAATTCAGCAAAATTTTTACTGCTCTTTAACAACTGCTTACATTTGGATATTCTATGGCTTTATGATAGAAGATGGATAATATTTATATTTTATATGTTCAAAATGTTGATATAGGAACGACTGTAGTCTATGTTTGTGTAAGCGGATGGCAAATACAGGACTTTTCTAGTTATATACCGTTCATTACACTAGAGCCACATTCGTCCACACGCATGCACATATTCATACACTGATATGCAGATCGATAGGCAACGTGGGGTTAAGTGCCTTGCCCAAGGACACGCCAACATTTGACAGTAAGAAACCCACAACCTTCTGATTGTAGCAAGACTACTCCAACCACAGTTGTTCCAAAACACAAATATACAGGCAAATATTGTTGAATATTAATACAAATTCGCTTAATAAAATTTTATGTGCAATATGTAAAGACAGATGCTGATTAAAATCCGTTTTTAGTCAAAACTACTAAATCAACTTTGCTTTAGACGTGCATTTTGTTGGATGCTGGAAGTAACTACGCAACATGCCACTAGGAACACTAGTTCTGTAGCACTACTCTCTGTATAATTGGTGAGATGGTGAGAAAGTAAAGATGGCAGAGATTTAAAAACACACCTCTGGTGTCAGAAAAAAACTAACTACAATAAGTAAATTCAAGACACGGAAAAGTAAAACTCAGTGAGTCTAAAAGGTACAGCAAGTAAAGTTTCAGACCTTTTAATAAATTGCTATCATTTAATTATGTGACTTAACATGACATACAAATAAATATTATATGTTTACTTATTGAATTACCTATTAACACATTGTACTAAATAACTCAAACAACTACACATCCAAGATCCAGCATGTTAGACTTTGAGAGTCTGTTTCCTAGCCCCACAAAATCTGTCAATGGATGAGAGCCAAATCCTTTTACAATTATTTGTTTTCTGTGGTTTAATTGTTCTGTGTTTTAGATAACATTTAAATGACAATACCCTGTTAGTACAAGTACAAGTATCACAGATAAACAATGTGCGTAAAGAAAATCTGCAATGATATTATAATCAACCTATGCAGCAGCAGACTTATTTACAATGCAGTGCTGTTGCTGTGCTAAAGTCCCTCAGTCTCTCTCTGTAATGTAATGAGCAACTGGGTCCCCATAATAAACTGCAAGATAGCCAGAGAGCAAGATGGCTGACAATCCATTTAATCAAAGACGGTCAAAGGAGGGTAGCCCCATCAGAGTTAACCCTTTAAGTCCAGAGAGGAAAGGAGAGGCAGCAGATTTGAGGGAAAACCAAAGTGAGAAAAGGGAGGAGGGGATCATGGAGACATTAAAAGGCAGAAGGAAAGAGGGAAGAGGAAGGAGGAGGAGGAGAGTTCACGAGGTTGATTTATAGCTGTGATACACTTGGGAGCTTTTAAGTGCTGTCCATATTTTCCATCTGATAAGAAGATTGAAATTATTCAGCCGAGCCCATATCTCACTGTTGGTGGGTCTGTGTGTGTCTACTGAACTTCACACTGCACTCTGATCATGTCTCTGCATATTTTAAAATCCATATTTATCCTCCACAAGTAGAAGAGGTATAAACAGAATATGTAAAGGTTTTCCTTTTTGAGATGGATTTAAAGTCGTTGTAAAGATAAAGTAGTACTCTATAAGATTGGACTGCAAAAGACAACACATGAAACCCTCAAAAAACGGTTATACAATAAATAAATAAAAGTAAATCTAAGTTTAGATCGACTCAGACGCTCAGTGGTCTGCCTAATCAGCTTATTAAGGTACCACAAATGAACCTTTGATGCTAACAAAGTTACCTGACGTTTTGATCATTACTTGAAGGTAAATATTGTACTACCTTGCCTGTGTCTACCAGTTCATGGTAAAATTATAATTTATAGGGAATAAAGGCACTTATTGTGGTACTAAAAGCTAATTTTCCTTCTCTAAGAAAGAAATAATACGATTACTGTATATGGCTGTCGTAATGTTACAGGAAAACTGCTAATTTCTCAAGTGAAACCTGCTCTTAAAACAAAGCAGGTAAACAGAAGAAGACCGATGATGAACGATAAAAAGCAAGCCAAAGCAGAAGTGCGTCAGCGGGCGTCATGATAAGTGCTGTCCGAATGGTGCAGTTAGTAAGGAAGGAGGTAGGAAAAGGAGCCCGTATGCTTCCTCTTAAAAGTACTTCAGCATAGGAACCTCATGGTGTCCCTTACCGGCGCTCAGGAAATGTAAGGAATCCCACAATCCTTTGGGTGACATGACGTATGAGCACAGCCCACCTCATTAAAATTAACGAAAATGTTGAAAATGAGAGAAGAGAACACACCCTTTGTAATTAATTTTTGGATGGCTTGAATCATTCGTTTCCGTTACATAATGACATCGGCATTAAAGGCTGTCTGAAATCGGCACAACAGTCCGAAGCTCCTTTCCTTCCCACGGTGGTTTTCTTACTATTGATCCCATAAAAAGTCAAGGAACAGGAGCTAGGAGCTATAAGAGAAGCTAGAGGTATTGTCTGCCCATAGGGAATCTTTATTCCCTGAAGCTTTATTAGGTGCGGCAGCTTTTACGCAGTACGCGTACGCAAAATGATGCATTTATACCTTGCAATCTGAGAGGCAGAGGAGCTGCGTTTATAAAGCACAAATAAGCGACGTTGAATAAGCAGATACTTAAAACAAAAGACATGTCACATTTTATTCACTTCCTCTTCTATATAGAATGAAAGTCATTAACACTTGGAATCAGAACACTTTTTGTTCACTTTGTTACTTTGGTTGAATCTTTTGTGTAAATCGAAACTGTCTAATTTTTTTTTTTGATAACAAATATTTTTATATCATTTAACCAAAGCAATAGGCTTTCAGACATTCTGAGGTTTTTGAGAATGGGGCAGAGCAGCTGAGTGCCACTGAAAATAAGAGGGAGCAGAGCAGGTGACGGTAGATAGAGATAGAAAGTGAGCAAAAAACAAAACAAAACAGCAAAACATCACCAATGTAGAGCATTATACTAAATTCATAATACTGAATTACTTGATTAGATATTTGCCAATTTTGATTCTGATGGTAGTGGTTAGCCTGCAGTGATGTGCTGATTTTTTTCTTTGGCGCTCACACAAAAATCACTCTTGAGAAAGATCTCTGTTTATTGCCCCCTGCCCCCCAACAATGAAATGAAATCAAATTTCTGCCCTTGGGCACAGCACTTCTCATTTAGGAAGCGCCTTGCAGGAATGTACACGTTGTTGATGTAGTTTGTACCTCAGCTGAAGTTGATGTCAAAAAGGGCAGAAGTGACACACAAGAGAATAAATCATGTCACTGATCCTCTTAGGTGTTAAACCACTTTTTTTTACGTGCAAACTAATTGTCAACCCAGAACAAAAGCCCCCTGCAATGCAGCAGAAACCCTAATTAGTATTTCAAACAGGGGTTTCTCTGTGTGTGTGTGTGTGTTGGGGATAATGGGGAGAGGTGTTGGGGGGGGGGGGGGCAGGGTAGAAATAAAAAGAAAACAGTCAGTGGCAGATTGAAGGAAAGAGATGGATATCGGGGAAAAGGTTCCCTCTTCTTCAGTGTCACAGTAGACTGCAGCCAATAAATCTGAGGAAAACGACACCTTAATTCCCTCTTAATGCTTGATTAGGAAGCAGTGAGCTGAGTGCAACCCTGCACGCCAACTCACACCAACATAAAGTGAACGGCCACAGAGGAGCAGCCCAACCGCAGAGTAACAGCCCTGAGATGAGATGCGAGGGATGCAGAAGAGCAGCAAAAAGGAGGGTAAACTGTTGTGGGAGCATTTATGTCACTGAAGCACTGAGAGGAAACAGAGGAAGATGGAGATTTTAGGTACGCATTGACTGCACACAATATTCAGAGTCTCTGCTCTGTTCCAGTGACAGCAAGCGGATCGTCTCAACAAAATACCTGATGAATGTTTTGCTGACCAACCTCCTACTATTGAGCTAACTCCTACCGCCCTCTTGTCTGTGTGCTCCTTATCAAGCTGTTTTTTGCATTGAAGGAAAACACCACAAACTTTCAACCAAAAAGCTGAGCTTTTACCTGTATAGCTGTGTGAAAAAGTGTCACGGAGGGAGGGAGCCAAGACACCAGTGTGAAAGAAACATTTGAAACCCTAATGTCACGAGGGTGACAGAAAAATAGCTACCTACAGGTGCAACTAAATAAATTAGAATGTCAGTGAAAATGTGTCTTATTTCAGTTATTCAATTCAAAAAGGGAAACTTGCAGAAATTCATTTAACACATTGTTATCTTAAATATTTATGTTAGTTAACTTGATGACTATGGCTTACACCCAGTGAAAACACCAAATTCAGTTTTCAGGGAATTATATTATGTAAAACCAATAAAAACAATTTTAATAAAATGTGCCAGCTGACTAAAAACCATGTACAGCATATCCCCTCTGTAGTTGAGTGTTTTGCATGAATTAGTGCATCAGTGCAGAGCGGCATGGAGACGATCATCCTGTTCCGCTGCTAAGATGTTAAGGAAGTTCAGGTTGCTTTAATTGACTTTCAGCTCATGTGCATTGTTGTGTTTGGTAACTCTTGTCTTCCTCTTAACTAAACCACAGAGATTCCTTGTGAGATTGAAGTCAAATCAGGTGTCTGGTCAATCAAGTGCAGTGAGGGTACCTGCCTGCTCTGCTAAAATCATCTACTCCTGCTTTATTTACCAAGTTCTGCTGGAAAAGGAGATCACAATCTCTGTAAAGCTTGTCAGCAGAAGGAAGCATGACATTCTCTAAACCTTCTCAGTGGATGGCTATAGAAATGTTGAAATTGATAAAATATAGTTGGGTAGCACCAGCAGATGTCATGGTTTCCCAAATCATCATGAAACGTCAGCCAGAACCTCAAGTAACTTGGATTATGTGCCTCTCCACTCTGACTTCCAAATAAAAGCAAATAAATAAAAGTTCTTCTGAGAGATAAAAATATACTTCAGCACAGTGACCAACAGTCCAATCCATTTCCTCAAACAAGGCAGCTCTAACATTGTCTGTGGTTCAGAAGAGGCTCAAATGAGGAAATGTACAGTTTCAAAAAATTTACAAAAACTATAATAAATAACTAAAATAAGGAGAATAAGTGATTGAATCAGCATGATAACAGTGTCCGTAATAAACAATATTGCATAACAGTTGGTTAGGACACTAATTTATTGATAAAATATTACATAAATGACTCAAATAGATAAATAAATACATTAACTTATTAATAATACATAATTATTAAGCTATTAAATAAATCAAATATTTAACTGCATTTTAAAACAATGTCTGTCATGAAAAATATTGCACAATGAACTGCTAAAACTTTCTCAACTTAGATGCCCAGTGTACATTACAAATTATTCTTAGAAATAATCATTAAATAATAGCAGTGGATACATATAAAAAACATAAACCTAAATATTAATATTAAATATATTTCTGCTAGGGCAGAAATAACATAGTAACTGGGCCACATTTTGATTAATAGTGACGATGTAGCTAAATTCTAACAGTAATCTAATTTAAATTGATCAAATATATTTTACATTACAGTTCTCGCCCATGTCGTGGATGTCTGCGTGTGATGGATCTTGGACCTCGGACACTAGCTGCAGTCCATGACTTGTCCGTCTGGGCGTGGCTTCACAACCCTCTCAAGTCTCAGAGTTTTTCCTTCCACTTAATTTTCCAAAGAGCTTCTTTCAAAAAGTGATTGTGGTGTACAGAGGGTGTCACTAAGACACTCCACAGTAAGGACAACTGAAACGTCTGCATGTTTCTTCATGAACGTGTAGGCCATAAAATTACCACAGCACATGAAATTATCTTTTTCCTTTTCTATTGGTCATCAGTTTTGTTTTGCTCTCATTACCTCAAACTCATTATAATCAAAATCACCAGTTTAAATAAAATATTTGCATCGGCACTATATAATAAACAAATTTCCCTTTATGAACTGAATCAGAAAATAAATGAACTTTTTAACGACGTTCTAAGGTACTGAGATGCACTTGTACACATGGTTGTGTTTGAATCTAATGCGTTCAAGATAGAAATATGAGTGCTAAACCAGCCTTTATGTCTTCACATTTTTCATTCAAGCAGCCAAACCTCAAGAGAATCTTTGATGACTTTCTTCAGTAACTTTACAGGTTTTCTGAGGTTCTTTCACACACAAAAAAAAAAAACCGCAGCCGAAGACATAAGTTTGACAGACCTCGAATAGATATCAATCCAAACCGGTTTCAAATATTCCAAACGTGTCTGTTGCTACAAAACCAAAGTATTAATAAGTACATTTTTAGACATAGTTGTATCTTTTGTGCTGTTGTTCTGTGTACATTTCTTCTTGTTGTTTTTTTTTACGGCATATTCAAAGAGCATGAAATGAAACAGTTCAGTCTGATGGGACCTAAACCAATGACTCGCCACTCTGAGCATTATCCCTGAACAGGCCCAACCAATGAGCTCTCCGTTTTGTCTTTGTTCCGCAGACAGCTTTAAAACTCATCTATCTGTGGATCTGTTGGATTTTCTCTGGAGTGCTGGACGGGACAGATGGTTTTCAGCCACATCTCATGGAGAGAGAAACAGAGCGTGGCAGCAGCCCTCAGTTTGCCCCCATCATCGGCTGCAGATTTGGTCTTTTCATTTTTCCTTTCTCTTTTCTTATTGCTCTTTTAATCCTCCTCATTTCCCCTTGTTTTTATCATTTTCCTCATTAATTTATTTCATATCTTTGTTCCCCCTTTTTGAATCATTATTTGATTGGTTTCCCCCGTGTCCCTCAGTGGTGGCATAGCGGGCTAAGTCCGTGTCTTTTAAACGGGGACCTGAATTTGAGTCCCGCTTGCGTCACAAAGGGCGTTCAGCGTTAAAACTCAAATCTGTGCGTGAGTTGTAATGACTTGCTGTGGCATACCCTGAATAAAGGACTAGCCAAAATGACTCAAATTTGATGTTTTTTGTTTCCTACTCCTTATTCTGAAACATTTTCATAATTACCGGACAAAGATCAAAAACTGAAAAAAGATAAATTGACACTTAATGCTGGAAAATTCTGTGAAATACCATAACCTTAATGCAATCACTGATTATATTGTTTTCCCTTCAGTGAAAAACCCAACAGATTTGTGTATTTCATAAAGGATTAAGAAGAGGAGGACGGTGACATTTAAACAGAACCAGCGTCAGTTTTCTGTCTCACTTACCCGTGTTGTAGTGCTTGGTGCAGTAGCGCAGATCCTTCTCCTCTTTGAGTATAAACTGAGGTAAGGTCAGGCCGTCGGCCACCTGCACGGCTCCCTTCTCGTCCCACTCGAAGATCAGGTCGTTCATGGTGTAGCCGACTGGAGAAGAGACCAGAGAGTTACAATGTCTCCACCACCCTGTGGATTATTTCAGGAGGATGATGATGAATGTGTTTCTGCACCTTGCTGAGCCCACAGCAAGAGGTGCACCTCCTGTAGTTATCATCAATATAAACAATAAAATCTGTTTTTTTTTTCTGCGTTTGCTAAGAGTCCACACTTTTTTACCAAGTGTCCAACACAATCACAAGACGGGGGGCATAAAAGCAACAGAGTTCCACACCACAAAGAAAGTTTTTCTCACTCAGACAAGTGTCGCGTCTCCATGTGTACCAAATCATGCTCAGATCAGACCATTGCTGCTGTGCAGCCCTTTGACTATGTTGTAGGGAAGGTGTTTTAGCTGTGCCCCAGACAGACAAGGTCTGGTGAGGTTTTGGCTGCAGACCAAACGCTCGCAGTTTCTATGTTGTGTCTGATCAGTGAAGATTTACTTAGCTCCAAGAGATGGATTGACAGCGTCTCTGTGGATTCTCCCCTAGTCTGTTTATTACACTGCCAAAAAAATATTATTAAAGGAACCCTTTGAAAACACAACAGATCTCAATGGGCAAAGATGTCTCAATTTGATAGCCCTACTGATATGGACTGGGTACTGCTTTGGGAACAAAAGGTTCCACATCATTTAATAAAAATGTAAACTATTAAACCATCGAGGGTATAATCCAAAGTCACAGAGAAGGTGAAACTGATGCAGCAGCGTAGCTCAGTTTGCTAAAATATCATTGCAGCAACTCAAAATGGTCCTCAGTAGTTTGCATGGCCCCCACCTGCTTGTATAGATATCACTGAGCTCCCTGACAGTCTGAGGTGCAATCTGGTGGTGTCGGATGGGCCGAAACATGATGCCCCAGAGGTGTTCTGTTGGATTTAAGGAGCTATAAGGAGTGTGGAGGCCAGTTAATGGTATCACTTCCTTCATCCTCCAACAACTGCCTCCGTACTCTTGCCACACGAGGCCAGGACTTATCATCCTCCAGGAAGAACAAAGGACCCACGGCATCAGAGAAGGGTCTAACAATAGGTCTAAGGATTTCATCCTGATGCCTAATGGCAGTCAGGCTACCATGGTTTATACAGGTCTGTGCGCCCCTCTATGGATATGCCTCTATAGACCAACACTGACCCACAACCCAAACCAACAATGGCTAACAATGTTTCATTCATCTCATGAGCTCAGAGTGAAGCTGCTCTGAAAAAAACAAGGCTCTAGTACCGAACCTGATAATTCTTGTGTTCTGCGGTAAATACCAGTCAGGCTCCATGGTGCCGGGCAGTGAGCACAGGGCCTACTGACCGATGTTGAGCTCTCTGGCCACCCTCCTGGAGTCTGTTTCTAATGGTTTGGTCAGAGACCACTGGCATGAAAGAGTTGGCAGCACCCATTCTGTTCCTCCTTGCACAAAGTAGCAGATCCTGGTCCTGCCAATGGGTTAAGGACCTCCTGTTCAGCTCTCCTAGAGTAACTGCATGTCTCCTGCAATCTCCTCCATGCTCCTGAGTCTGTGCTCCGAGACACAACAATCTGGCAATGGCATGCATTGATGAGCCACCCTGGTGGAGTTGAACTGCCTCTAAAACGTCTGTAGGGCCAAATACAAAACTACTGAACAGGCGTAAAAAAAATAAAATTAGGAGGGAAAACATGCCTGTGGCCTCCAATTGTAAAACCGCCCCTGGTATTAGTGTCGTCTCATTGCTGCCCATTTAGCACATCTGTTGTTCATTTTATCAACACAAAAACAGTCGACACTGATTAACAACCACCTCTACTGCTGATCTGACCAGATCATTATCCCAGAAGTGTAACTGGCCTGATAATATACTCTGATTAAAAAGCGTCCTTTTTAAATTTACACTAAATCCCTGAAGCTGTCATCGCAGCGGTTGATTGGCTGATGCCGCTGCTTCAGTGGGTTTGAATACTCACAGCTCTCCAGCTGCATGATGCAGGTCTGGACGTCCATGGGGAAGTTCTTCAGATCCATCGGACAAGCAAGGATCAGAGTTATTCTGCACACAGAAACGAACATATACGGCTTACGGGAGAAACATTATCTGAAGATTTCTTTGTATTCCTCAAGCAGTCAGGGAAAAACCAGCAAGGTAATTTCAATGCATTTTTTTACGGTGGCCAGAACTGTAATTTTAATCAATCATACAGAACTTAGCTTAAAATCAACAATTCAGAGGTTTAACACAATTGAAAAGATGCCTAAAATAAACTCTAAAATACTTGGTTGCATTTAGAAATGGGGATGTGGTTAAGATGTGAAAACAGCAACAAAAATCTATATTTATGCAAATTTGTAACGACATACAATTTAGTAATCTAATGTTGGCTTGTACTGGTTGAAAAATGTATTTATGTAGTTTCATAACAAGAAAATCCACTCTATTGATGCCACTTAGACCTGTGATTAGACTTTTTTTTCTCAGTGTTTTCTACAAACTCACTTCGTTAAATTGGTAAATATTTCCCAGAGCCCCACTTAAAAAAATAGCGGCAGTGCAAATATATGCTGTATTTAAAGAGGCAATTCTCTTTACAAATAAAGAGAAAAAAGTATACAAACAAATAAGTGAATGGGAACAATCATCTAACATCAACGTAATCTAGATGAAAGGTCACAAAGACATTTCAGCCAATATTTTGCAAAATCCAGGTAAGTTACAGAGTCACCCATACATTTTGGGAAAACACCCAGGTGGTTCTGACTGCGCCATTGGAGCCGCCGATCCACTTCCTGTCTATATGTAGACCCGTCGGCGTCCTGGATCAGACCAATGACAGTGTCATCTGCAAACTTCATGAGTTTCACAGACGGTTCGATGATATGCAGTCAGTTGTGGAGTCCAGGACAGTCGGTGTCGGTGTAAATGTAGGTGTAGGCTCTGTGGATTTGCTGGTTAGATTTACAGAACCTAACTGTATGTTACTTTTACAGAACTGAGCTCTATGTTCAAAGAATAACTTGTTCTAAAGTAATCTGTCAGTTTAGAAATGTTTCCAAGAGAACCCTAAAAGTTCCTTTCAGCAATTTTCCACTTTCATAGAAAAAATTGGTACGTTGCAAATGAAACATTAAAAAAGGAACCTGTACATTTTATGAAATGCATTTGGAAGTTCTGTAAAATAACATGTAAGTTTCATGTTGTAACTCTTTTTAGGTTCCACATAGTAAGCCTCTCAAACTCCGGGAAATTAAATTGT
This sequence comes from Fundulus diaphanus, assembly GCA_037039145.1. Classification (NCBI taxonomy): domain Eukaryota; kingdom Metazoa; phylum Chordata; class Actinopteri; order Cyprinodontiformes; family Fundulidae; genus Fundulus; species Fundulus diaphanus. The sequence continues at coordinate 52,580,770 of CM073125.1, read as the reverse complement.
TCTTAGGAACCAGAACGTGAACTGTAGGTTCTGGGAAAGCTTTAAAAAACGCTAATCTGTAACAAGCACACAAAATAAATAAATAAAAATAACTCCAGGGGAAAAGGAAACTAATGGCCCCCAAAGTATCCGTATATAAAAGAATATAAAATCTGTGTTAAAATCTCTTTACTTCTTTGAGTAATTTAACAGAAGTACAACATCAGATTGTATCTTCTAATTGGGGAAAAGAGTCTGGAAACAAATGCTCCTTTATACTTAATTGTACTTGGGAATTATCAAACTAATTTTGTTCTTTTCCATTCTTTTCAAAAACATAATTGGAACTTTGTTAATAACTAATTAGTCAACAGAGATTATTTTAACTCAGAAAAGTAAAACTAATCAAAAACCGATCTGAGGGTCTACTTTTCTGTCTGTAGAGAGTTAGTCATCATGACGCTGTCACAACCAAGAGGAGCTGAGTCGACTCCTCGTTTTCCGTCCTTCTGTTCCTCTCTGACCGGACACCCGCTGCGACAACGCTCCCATCCCGTCCGGCTGATGTACCAGATAAACTCTGCCGCGTCTGCACATCCCTACAAATCCTTGACAGGATGCTGAGTATGTTGTGCTCACACGATGTAGCCGGCACAGATGTCCCACTTTCTAGGGAAGACGTTTACCTCTGAGGTTTTCCTACCTTCTGCATTGCAACACATGAACGCCTAATGCTGCTGACGGAGAATGTGACCATTTTCTAAATCTGCCACAACTTGTAATCCGATGGACCTCTGATCTTCTGGGTCCTCTATTTGTTATCGTCAAAATTGTTGGAAAACCAACCAAACCAGATGTATTTATTCAGGTTTTTATATTCAGGTTGGCTTTGTTTGCAGCTGAAGAAGCACAACTCATTCATTTAAAAATGTATCTTCGCCTAAAATCCTTGATCATAGGGGTGGACAATAATTCAATATCAATATATATTGCAATATAACTTTATTCAATAAAGATGATATGACATTTCCAATATTTCAATGTACATCACAGTCTGATTACAGCGTTTGTCACTGGCTGACGTTCTGGGTTTTATGTAGTTTAATGGGCCTTATCTTTTTTAAAGCAACTATTTCTAAAATGTTTTATTGGAGGAGTTTTATAAACATGGCAAAAATAATTGACATCAGTTTGTACGGGCATCTGTTTATGGCTTTCTTTGCAGTCTTTCTGAGGCTTTTATTTTGTTTTTATCGACATCGTATCGACAGAAATCAAGAAATATATCGTTATATAAGTTTTGGCCATATTGCCCAGCCCTCCTTGATCATATAAGTTACAATTACATAAACGTTATAATGTTAATGAGTTATGCTCGGTTTGTTTGTGTAATAAGGGAGACAAGGGCGAGACGGATTTTGGTAACAAGTGGGGGGATTACTCAATGTTTCATTGGAGGGAGATGGAGGCCTCCATACCCAAATTGGTCCTGATCGTTGTCCTTCTGCTGTTTGAGGAATGACAAACAGAAAGTCAGCAGATGAAGGAAAAGACATGGCCGGTGGAGGAGGCGGGCGGAAGATTTTACCGTGGAAAGTAATTTCCTGCTTTCTCTGGCAGGGGTCAGTTTGTTCTGGGGGGGAAAAATGCCAATTGTGCACAAGTGAAGCTGAAGGCAGACAGCTGACAGACGGTCAGGAACGATGTACATCCACTGGATGCTGCTTTGTTTTTTGCCTGTAAGGATGCAAATGTCTGGAATTAAATATCCAAAGAAGGTCTGATAGAGAAGGTTGTTTTCTTTTCTACATCGCCGTCTGCTTGGGTAAACTCTGGGCCTTTAAGTCTCAGAAGTCACACACCTAAACAATCATACAGTTTTTCTTCTGATACAGAATTCAACTTGCGCAAATTGAACAAAATATCAGCTCGGCGCCTGCATCAAGACCTGGTCATCCAATCTCCAAGGGTTTACTTTTATCTCTATGAAGAATACGGCATCAATGCAGACTTCTGTGGAGCGATAAACATCAAAAACAGAGTAAACAACATTCACATCCCCACCGTTCTCCCTCTCCCCCCCCCCCCCCCCCGGATGGTTTAATATCCCTAGCTGCCTCGTCACCTTTGAGATGGAGCTGATCAACAGAGAGGCTCATTCTGACGATGTCAAGTTTAAAAAATGAGAGGCGCAGAGGAGGAGTACAGGGTGCCTCTGAGCTTTGACGATATTTATAAAGGACCAATCTTCCAGCTGCTCCTGCTGGACACGAAGGTGAAAGCCGGGGTTGATAACGGATCAGAGACACTGCTGGAATACTAACAGGACTGAGTAGATTACCACGGCTGCTGCTGTGCTTTTTCATCCTCCCCTAGCAGCTACAGTAAAAGCAACAAGGAAGAAACACGACAGGCTGAAAGAATTGTTGGCTGAAGGAGGCTGTAACTGTGAGAGGACGCCACACGCGGAAAACAGAGATAGGAGGAAATAAAAATAATAAAGCTCCCTCCACGAAGATCAAATCATTTTTCAATCCCACTTGATTAAAATATTACAAGAAAATTAGATTTATTGCTTTCGCTGAAAGCTCCCTGTTCCTTCAGAGATTGAAAAAAAAAAGAGAACCCTGAGCTTTTTCAGATTATTTACAAACTAAATAAATTTCTTTAACCTGTTAATACAACAGCGGGAATATTAATCTTAATATTAATCTATTAACATTTTACATTTACAATAAAAACTATTGTCACCTTCCTGAGAAAATTAATGGATTTAAATTTCCTGAGTTTGAATTCAAATAAGTCAAAGCTAAACAAGCAAAACAGACAAAAAATAGATAAATTTAAAAAAACAAAAAACAAAGCCAACTCGGGAATAAAACTGATTTTGGCAGGAAAAGTGAAAAATTTGAAGATTAGGAGGCATAAACCCACAGAGATTATGTTTGGAAAAAAGAAAGGAAAAGTAAACAGTAATGTACTAACACTGAACATTTTGTAAAATTACTTCTAAGGCTTTAAAAAAATCTAATAAAACACACAAAAAACATTCCTTTGAAGCATTTGGTTTCAAAGGCATTTGAAACTAGACTTTTGAAGGATTTAAAAAAATACATAACATTAATTAGTTTTAAGATGTAAACAAAGTCCTTATTTGCTTAAGGGAACACTAAACAAGCGCTGTTGATCTTGGAAAGCTGATTTCATCTCCCAATAGGACCAACCTTATTTTGTTTCTCAATTTCTTCATTTTTAGCACAACACACTTAAACTTAAACGCACAGTAATTTGCATTAACCCATTAAAACCTTGCACATTAATTAACTTTAAATTAAAATTGTCATATAACATCTGAATATTCTTGGCCAAGCCTATCAAAATCAGCATCATGTTTAAAACTCCTTTCAGATTCACTCTTATTCTACATAATAAAAATGGGATACATGAAAAATCTAATTAGGACTAGTAAAAGTCTTCCTACTGTGTACATGTACTGTCCTACATATAGTTAAATGGACGGCAATACACTCTATAGTTATTTTCACAACTGCCTGATTTTCTAAACGCAGTTTAAAACACTGCCAGGTCTTTTACTGCCGCCAGATCCTGTTCATGATTCCAGCTGGAAACAAATAACATTCAGAACATCTTCCAGAATTTCCTGTCAGAATTTTAAGGAGCGTTTATAAATGCAGAAGGATGTTAAAACAACATTTATAAATTAACGTTAGAACCACCAAGGAGTCATTTTGATTCCCCGTGCATTTGCAAGTTTGTGTGACTCTGCTGAATTGAAGTCCCCTACGTCACAATTCATGACTTTTGAAAAAAAAAAAAACATGAAAAAAAAGTTATCTCTTCAGTTATGGGATATTTGTAAATGGTAAATGGTAATTGAACTGAACTTATATAGCGCTTTTCCAGTCATGCTGACCACTCAAACCGCATTTTGTAACACAAAATATAAAAATTAAGATCAAATGTACCCAGAACCACTGAGGGGAGTCATTTTACAGGAATCATGACTAAGCAAATAAACAAAAAAATATCTTTTCTGGGTTGGTTTAGTTATCGATTAATATAAAACTATGATAAATGCAATTATTATTAGTATATTTCAATTGGTTTGACAGGAGATTCTGGAATGATGAATAATAGGGAAAGAATAAAGAAAAAAAAACGTTTTGGCACCGCTCCAAACATGACAGCGCAACTTTGAATTGGGGATAGTAAAGCTTTTGTCAGGAATTCAGAGTGAACCAGGTCTGTGATCAATAAACAACACAAGACCAAGATAACCTTGAAAATATTATGGAGAAATATTCCAGCACCAACAGCCAATTAGATATTGCCGCAGAGGAACGTGTGAGTCCCTGACTGCGGCTTCCTGCCTTTTATGACCCGGGGTAATTTCATTTATGGGTTTTGCAGAAAATTACACACTGAATATGCCCTCAGTCCAACACCAAAAAGTCCCTCAGTGCTATAACCGTTGTGATAGAGTCAAGACTGTGGAGGATCAAATCAAAGCACAAATGCAGCCGATGGTGGCGTGCTGTCTGCTGTGTGCACTGTTAGCCGTGCGTGCATTTATTACATTCTTTTGTCAGCAAATAAATAACTTCCCATTCCAGACATAACATCAGTTTTATCTGTTATCTGATTGGAGTTTTTCAGTCTCAGCAAAATCAATAGAAATGTGACCCAAAGGCTTTAGGCGTAAGATTATCAGCCATTACTTTGCTCCAAATGCTCAAATACAATATTTCAAAGAAGGAAACACGTTTTTCTACCCTGCTCAGAGTCATTTGTAGATTTTTAGAAAGTACTCTAGTATTTTGATACTTAGCTACAATTGAAACCATTAGGGCTAAAGTCGGACATATCTGCTATATAAGCTGTTTCCTGTTAAGAATCGGTAAACCACCAAGACTCCAAACCTGCAAGATGACGTAATCTGGGCTCCTTTTTAGAGGTGCCTTAACAAAGGTGCTCATGATTCTTAAGAGAAAATCAGAAGATTTGTGTGTTAAACTGTCCCTGTGCACCTTTATCCTCTGCAGCCCAGTGACTGAACAGCTGTGGCAGGAAACCCCTTTATAGGAGCGGTCCCCGATTGTTGTTTTGCAGGTTTTAGATGTGCCGTTGCGGCCACACAACCGAATCAAATGGTTGGATGATGTCCTTGGCTTCTCCTAAGGTTATGAAAAATTGGCCTTTAACAGCTGAAACACCAAGAGCGTCCTCCACTCACCGTATGCTGTAGAGCACGTTGCCATTTTTCGAGATGCGCAGGAGCTTGTTGTCAGTAGTGACCTCATGGAAGTTGGCCCCCTTCTCATTGGCGAAGAACAAGTCGGGTTTCCAGATGGAGTCCAACATGGACGGGTCGAGATCCAGCGAGTCATCGGGGTACTCGCTGTAAGCAAGCCTGGGGTCATTCCACTGCTGCCTCAGGAAAATGTTCACTCTGTAGTCCTGCGTGCACAAGGAAAGGACGGCGGACATGAAATGGTTAAAGGGAGAGATGAAAAAAACAATTTATGGGTAAGAAAGCTGTTGGGATCCTAAAATATTCGTTTCACCCGTCCCAGAAATACCTTGACCACCCAGCCAACAGAGACACGCGGGACATTCATTCACACACTCACACCCAAGGACAGTTTAGAACAACCCTTTAAATGATCCTGCATATTTGGGATCTTTGGAGGACTGGAATCCCCTGGAAAAACTGGCAGCAATGCCTGAAGAACATACACAGAACATGTGAATGTGGTATTTTTTGTTGTTGTTGTAAGGCTACAGCGTCATCCAGTTTACAATGAATGATATTGCTTCTGTTCCTAAAATGTTGCTCCATGTAAACTGAGTCAAAAATAAGTTATAAGAAATTATTTGAATAGACAGATAGTTTCATAATCTTTATCATAACCTGAAAAAAACACAGCACCGCAATAAAGATTAGTCCTGTAATAACGAAAGACTGGTGATTTTTCTTAAGCTGATTGTATCATTTTGCTCTTCTATCAAATTTTCACAGTTTTTATGCATCATTTACATGCTCTATTATTTAACAAGAAATACATTTTAAAGCACAGTATAAAGTATATTTTTTTTAAATATTTGGTGATTTAATTTGTTTACTGCTTTCACTTTATGAAGTTTGTGCAGTAAAAACTGCAATCTGGAAAACAACGTCTTTTTTTGGCCAATACAGTTAGAAATGTCTCATTTCTAATTGAACTGCAGGGATGCAAGAAAAATAAAACAGATGAAAGAAAGACAAAGTAGGCATAAATGAAACAATACGACATTCTCACCTCTGCTACAGAAGGAACATTCTTTGAAAAAAATTGATTTGGCAGAGAAATTTAATTATGGCAAATCAGCAAAAGTTATGAAGCGTGCATCCTTGAAAATAAGGTTCTAAATGCATCCACAGGGAGGTGTTCTGTTTGAAACAAGAATAAGGAACGATGTGGGAAAGGAAGGGGAAAAAACAGCTTCTCATAGGTCATTGCTCGGCTGACTCAAGATGGCACGGCTCCACGGGGAATACAGCATTGACAGAAACCAGCAGTTGGAGCTGCAGAGTGATGGACAGGATTTCACGGCTGGATGACCAGGTGCTCATGGGTGTTCATCCATATGTGTTTGGTATTTTACTGATCATGGAGCTGTACCACTTTGGGCTGCAACAGGAACAATTTCAGCTTAAAATACAGCATCTCATGGCCTTTTTCCCCCTCTGCTTCCTTCTTGATTTTAATTGAAGAAACAACCAAAAAAAGATCGAAAAACACAGCAGAAATTGGGGATTTCTGCTGGAGAAACCAGTAATGGGAGGTAAAACTAAGATGTTGGTGGCAACAAGAAATAGAGGCATAAAGAGTAGACAGGCAGATGGATCTGAGTCCTGAGTTGAAGGTCACCGAGCTTCTTTCGTCTTCCAAACACAGACGGAGAGATAGACTGTGACAACACAGCGAGGGTTAGATGAATCAGAGAAACAGAGATCGGTTTCTCATATGGGTGGGGGACATTATTTCAGACAAAGTTTTAGATAAGATGAGGCATGTTGCTGAAGTTATCTTAGAAATTAAGAATTACAGATGAAAGCGCATCCAGCTCGGTCGACTTTAACACATGGTTTATTGTTTTTTTTTTTAGATTGTTCCAAAACTTTTACGTTTCTTCCAATCAGCCTGCATTTTCTGTAGCCTCTAGAAGGGCTCTTGGTCAGTGGATCTCCAGATTTCTAAAGGCAATGGACTGAAAATGAACAGAAAACAGCCAAATTCTAAAGAACAACAAAAGCCCTTCAAAAGGCTTGGAGAACTATTGATGAAGACGACTTTAAGAGATCACAATGGGGACTGGCTTAAAGAAAATATACAGAAAGTGATTACTTGATTTTTTTCCCACTGTCTTATACTAACCAAGCCAGGTTTAATCTTTTTCAAAGCATTTACTTTGCAAGTTTTCACATGTCCCTTGAGATGAGACCAAATTAGTTTAGGCAATATCACATGACACACAAATTAACAATACTACATCTTATATAAAAACCATAACATGAAGTGGCCACATATTTTGCCTGGCACCTTTAGATGTTTGTTCCACCAACAACCCTGTCGATCTGTGTATCATGTGTTGCACTTCAGATTTAAAAACTAAAGGAAACTGTGACCTGAAGAATGAACTAAACAAGGTTTCAGTTAGAAAATCTTTTTGTGTTGAAATAACTGAAGAACAAAAAACTGAGGGCAAAAGCACAGTTAGCATGCTGCCAGGGATGCATGTGATGTCAAATTTTAATGGACAGATAAATAATTATTTAAAGATGCGTTTCCGGATTTTAACTCTTATATATTTCCTTAGCTTTTAACTGATGTTACAAATATTTTTTAAGGGTATCAAATCATAGAAGGTCTGTCAAAATTAAATTTGCATGAACTTGCACTCCCGTCCTTTAGGTGGCAGTGTGAAGAGGCCTACGTACAGGTACGTCAGTTCTTTCACACATGAAATAAAGCGGCTTTTGAGTAGCTGTCCACTGTTCTGACCACTATGCATAATGGGCTCTCTAGGCGCTTTGGTACTATCAGCTTTTTGCAAATTCACATACATTTGCTCCAGTTTCCTCACCTACAAAAATCTTAACGATCTGAACTGAGAAGAGGTGGTTCAGGCATCAAGTGAGGCTCGTGTTTGGGGGACAGCCTGTAGGAGGAGAATCAAGAAAAACAAACCACTCTGTCCTGGGAATGCCTCTGGATCACCCAGGAGGATCAGTAATAAGAGGGTAAGAGTAGTAAGAGGAATGTATGGGTTTCCCCTCTGAATCTGTTTGTCCCTGTACTTGACCTCAGATAAGTGGGCAAAAATGGATGGATTGATATATTTTCCTGCGTTAAGTAGTTTTCACTTAGATAATGCACCAGATGTTAATATATATATATATATATATATATATATATATATATATATATATATATATATATATATATATATATATATATATATATATATATATATATATATATATATATTTTATCACCACCGCATTCAATTAAAGATTTGTTTGGAGGGTTAGAGCCAGAGCTGGAACAGGATTGGACTTTTATAATGTCTGCAGTAAAGCACCTTGATATCTTTTATGAGATCGCTTGAGTAGCTGCCTCAGTCGACATATGGTAACAGTTTTTAGTTTCTATTTTATTTCTTTTCTTCTTTGTCTCTTTGTTTGGTATGTGAGCAGGCTGGGCGATCCAGATATTAACCGCTGTCCCCTCAGAGTTTCACTGCATAGCCCTCCATTCTTCATTTTCCGTTTCACAATAAGAGTCCAGCTCTCTCCTGTGTGGAATTGGCATTCAGTTTGCCCCTCGATCTCCCTAATTGTCAATTATTCTCGGAATACGAAGCCTGGCTGCTTGGGCTGTCATTAAGCTGTGTGGCGTAGCAGAAAAAAAGCATTGCGGTGACTAGGTAGGGCCATGCCAGCAGCCCCAGCAGGTGGCATTTCAAGAAGCAATCAGCCGCTGAGCTGAACATGTGTGCGCTGCAACAGCCTCAGCCAGGCTCCCTCTGTTTATCACTGTTTATTACACCAAATATCTCACATGAAACAAATGAGCTCGACCTTTTCTGAATGACTCACCTTTTTTCTGCTTGAGAAAGTGATAAATAACCTAAGACCGCATAGATGAGGAGCGTGTGCTGATGGGGAAAAGAACGACGGAGAGCTGTGGGCTCATTCCAGCGTCATAGGTTTGATTTCAGCTCGGCAAAAAAAAAAAGAAAAAAAAGCTGAGTACAAATGGCCGCGATAGAGTCACTCATGTTGTGTTCGCGGTGCTGGACCCTAAGGGCAGAAAACCAGGCGTGGGGAAAGGAGCAGTTGACAGTTTATTTAGTTGTTAAGGGAACAGGTAAAGGTGGCTTCTCCAGAAGCGGGGCAGGTTGAGGAGGATGGAAAGCTCACAGGAGTGGCAGCTGTATAGGTGGAGGGTGGATGGTGTGGCTCAGTAGCAGGAGACTGGTTTGGAATGAGATCCTAGGAAGACAGAGCACAGGTTAGGTTGCAGCAGGAAATAGCTTAAGGCAAAATAAGATTGCTTTCACTAGAGAGGAATGCTGGCCGATCTACCAACTAAACGGTGACCATCTGGCAGCGAGCACACAGGAGGCCAGGCTCTAAATACTGCTTCTGATGAAGATAGGTCACAGGTGTGTGCAGCCAGCTCCTCCCCGAGCCACACCTATCAAAGAGAGAGAACACACCCAAACCACACCCACACAGGCTCACACACCACAGTACCCCCCCTCTAAACGACGCCTCCAGGCGTCTTCCCAGGCTTGTCAGGGAATTCATGGTAGAAGTCATCCAACAGCTGTGGACTCAGAATAAGCCGACGAGAAATCCAGGATCGCTCCTCCGGACCGTAACCCTCCCAGTCTACGAGATACTGGAAACCACGTCCCCGACGCCTCACATCCAAGATCTTGTGGACGATGAAGGCAGGATGGCCATCAATAGTCAGGGCGGGAGGCGGGGGTTCGGCCGGAGGGCTAAGGGCACTGGAGGACACAGGCTTTAGCAGAGACACGTGGAAGGTAGGATGAATGTGCAGGGAGTCAGGCAATTTCAGTCTCACGGCAGAAGGATTGATTACTTTCTCCACCTCAAATGGGCCAATATAACGGGGAGCGAGCTTCCGTGACTCCACCTGCAGGGGGAGATCCCGTGTAGACAACCATACCTTATGACCCGGTTGGTACAGGGGGGCAGGAGTACGATGTTTATTTGCCAGCATCTGGTTGCGCTGGACAGAGCGAGAGAGTGCTGCTCGGGTAGCTTTCCACACTACTTGCACCCGACGAAGGTGAGCTCGGACAGAAGGTACTGCAACGTTATGCTCCTGGGTGGGGAACAGAGGAGGCTGAAAGCCATTAGCTGCCATGAATGGGGACATACCTGTGGCTGAGCTGACAAGGGAGTTATGGGCGTATTCAATCCATGGCAACTGGATGCTCCATGAGGCGGGATGCCTGGCTGAGACGCACCGGAGAGCTGCTTCTAAGTCCTGATTGGCCCGTTCTGTCTGGCCGTTGGATTGAGGGTGGTACCCGGATGTTAGACTTGAGGTAGCTCCAATAGCTTTGCAAAAAGCCCGCCAAACCTGGGAGGTAAATTGGGGGCCTCGGTCTGAAACAATATCCACTGGGATCCCATGAATTCTAAAAACGTGTAACACCAGAAGGTCTGCAGTCTCGAGAGCTGTGGGTAACTTGGGGAGAGGGACGAAATGAACAGACTTAGAGAAACGATCCACAATAGTGAGAATGACAGTGTTACCTCTAGATGGTGGTAGACCAGAGATGAAATCCACAGCTATGTGTGACCAAGGGCGACTGGGGACAGGCAAAGGGTGTAATAAGCCTGCTGGTGGGCGATGTGAAGCCTTGCCACGGGCACAGACAGAGCAGGCCGCTACAAACTCCCTGGTGTCCTGTGTCATGCCCGGCCACCAGAAACTCTGCTGGAGAAACTGAAGAGTACGCTGAAAGCCAGGATGGCAGGTGAGTGTAGAGGCATGTCCCCACTGCAACACTTGGGATCGAACTGAATCAGGAACATACAGCCGATCAGCAGGGCCACCACCAGGGTCAGGCTGGGTTTGCTGAGCTGCTCGTACCACAGACTCAATTTCCCACTGTGCTGCACCCACAAAACAGGAGGAGGGTAGGATAGGCACTGGCTCAGAACAATCAGAATCTTGAGAAAACTGTCGAGAGAGAGCATCAGCTTTGAGGTTGCGGCTACCTGGGCGGTATGAGAGAGTGAAATTGAAACGGCTAAGGAATAGGGACCATCGAGCTTGACGGGAGTTAAGCCTTTTAGCGGAACGAAGATAAGCCAGGTTTTTGTGGTCTGTCCAGACGAGAAAAGGGTGTAGTGAACCTTCCAGCCAGTGTCTCCACTCCTGTAAGGCTAACACTATAGCCAACAGCTCGCGGTTCCCAATATCATAGTTCTGTTCAGCAGCCGTGAGTCGTCTGGAGAAAAAAGCACATGGGTGCAGCTTGTGAGTCTCTGGATGACGCTGAGAGAGGACAGCTCCCACTCCCGACTCTGAAGCATCCACTTCCAGCACAAATTGTCTGGAGGAGTCAGGGTGGAGGAGCACTGGAGCACAGGTAAAAAGTTTCTTAAGTCTCTGAAAAGCCTGCTCAGCCTCAGCTGGCCAATAGAATGGGATCTTTGAGGATGTGAGTCTGGTCAGAGGGGTTGCTACTTTGCTGTAGTCGCGGATGAATCTGCGGTAGAAATTGGCAAAACCAAGAAAGCGCTGCAGTTGTTTACGAGAGGAGGGGGTAGGCCACTCTGCCACAGCTTTTATTTTGGCTGGATCTGGTTGAAGCTGACCCTTGGCGACGATGTAACCCAGGAAACTGACAGATGGTTGGTGGAACTCACACTTTTCTGGCTTCACATATAGTTTGTTCTCCATTAGGCGCTGCAATACTAGGCGGACATGCTGGACGTGTTCCTCGAGAGAGCGGGAGAAGATTAGGATGTCATCCAAGTATACATAGACAAAATGGTTTAGCATGTCTCGGAGTACATCATTAATGAGGGCTTGGAAGATGGCTGGAGCATTGGTGAGACCAAAAGGCATCACAAGATACTCAAAATGGCCCAAAGGGGTGTTAAATGCGGTTTTCCATTCATCCCCTTCACGTATCCGAATCAAATGGTATGCATTGCGGAGGTCGAGCTTGGTGAAGAGTTGAGCATGACACATAGGCTCAAACGAGGGATCAATCAGGGGAAGAGGATACTTGTTCTTTACAGTTATGTCATTCAGGCCTCTGTAGTCGATACATGGGCGAAGTGTCTTGTCCTTCTTTTCCACAAAGAAGAAGCCTGCACCAAGTGGGGAAGAAGAGGGACGGATAAGGCCTGCCGCCAAAGAGGAGTTGATGTACTGCTCCATGACCTCTTTTTCGGGCCGGGAAAGATTATACAAACGGCTAACGGGGTATTTGGCACCTGGGAGGAGGTTTATAGCACAATCATAGGGTCGATGGGGAGGAAGGGACAGAGCGAGATCTTTGCTAAAGACTGCTGCTAAGTCATGATAAACTGAGGGGACACTGGAAACATTGGGAGGTGCACGAGGGGCAGGTGGTAGGTTCCTGGTGGTGGGTAAGGCTGCACGGAGACAATAGGAGTGGCAGTGCACGCTCCAACTGATGATGGAAGAAGTCTGCCAATCAATATGGGGGTTATGGAGTTTTAACCAAGGGAGACCTAAAACCACTGGAGACACAGGAGAGGGGAGGACATTTAACTGAATCTTCTCCCGGTGGTTACCAGAAATCACTAGAGAAATGGGTTTGGTACGATGAGTTATAGTAGCAAGAAGTCTGCCATCCAGTGCATTAGCATTTAAAGGTTTGGCGAGAGGCTCGAGAGGAATTTGCAGTTGATTCACTAGCTCTATGTCAATAAAATTGCCGTCGGCACCAGAATCTACTAAAGCTAAACAGGGTAGGCTTACCCCAGCACAGGTAAGAGAGGCAGACAAATTTACACGAGGGGGAGAGCTGGATTGGGAAGTGGTCTGGCTCACCAGGGCACTCTCCCCTACTGGTGAGCCTGGTCTTTTGGTGTGTGGGGGCAGGTGGCTATATAATGACCCGTTTGGCCACAGTAAAGGCAGAGCCTTGCTTGCATTCGCCGTTGGCGTTCTTCAGGGGTTAGACGAGCCCGCCCAACCTGCATGGGCTCCCCTCCTGAGCTAGAGGGAGCTCTACTGGGACTCGGGGGTCTGGCAGGTGAACTCAGAAGAGACTGAGTTTGGTTAGAGGAGTGGGGGAAACTGGCAGCAGCTCGAAGCTTGCTGGTCCTTTCCCTATTCCTCTCCCTCAGACGGTTGTCAATGCGAATAGCTAGTGAAATTAATTCATCTAATGAATTTGGCATCTCTCGAGAAACTAAATCATCTTTTATCTGGTCTGAGAGACCATTAACAAAAACTGCTCGTAACGCCCTAGCGTCCCACCCACTTTCAGCGGCTAGGATGCGAAAATCAATGGAATAGCTAGCAACAGAAGCAGTCCCCTGACGCAAAGATAACAACCGTTTTTCTACCTCCCCACCCTGAATAGGATGGTCAAAAACACGGCGTAGCTCTGAGGTAAAATCTTCATAAGACTGAAGAGCCCAGGATCCCCCCTCCCATAAAGCTGTTGCCCACTGACCCGCCTTACCCCTAAGTAAATTTATGACATAAGCTATCCGAGAGCGATCATCAGGATAGCTGGATGGTTGCTGATCAAAAACCAGGGAACATTGTAACAGAAAGCGACCACAGGAACCTAAATCACCAGAGTAATGTTCGGGGGGTGGAACAAAAGGTTCCCTAGCTGTTTGTGAGGGGAGAGTTTGGGCCTGAGAAGGGGGAGGATTACTCACTGCTGCAGAGTTCTCTGATGGAGGAGTTTGAGTGGGCAGCTGGGAGGCAATGAGGGCTACCTTGTGACTCAGGTCCTGTAGAATGCTCATGGCTTCAGTGAGTAGTCGGTCATGCTTTCCAATTAAAACTCCTTGGCTGGAGAGGGCTTTCCGGAGATCGTCTGGGTCCGCTGGGTCCATAGTTTGGCCAGATGGTACTGTTGTGTTCGCGGTGCTGGACCCTAAGGGCAGAAAACCAGGCGTGGGGAAAGGAGCAGTTGACAGTTTATTTAGTTGTTAAGGGAACAGGTAAAGGTGGCTTCTCCAGAAGCGGGGCAGGTTGAGGAGGATGGAAAGCTCACAGGAGTGGCAGCTGTATAGGTGGAGGGTGGATGGTGTGGCTCAGTAGCAGGAGACTGGTTTGGAATGAGATCCTAGGAAGACAGAGCACAGGTTAGGTTGCAGCAGGAAATAGCTTAAGGCAAAATAAGATTGCTTTCACTAGAGAGGAATGCTGGCCGATCTACCAACTAAACGGTGACCATCTGGCAGCGAGCACACAGGAGGCCAGGCTCTAAATACTGCTTCTGATGAAGATAGGTCACAGGTGTGTGCAGCCAGCTCCTCCCCGAGCCACACCTATCAAAGAGAGAGAACACACCCAAACCACACCCACACAGGCTCACACACCACAACTCAAAAAACAAAAATACCGGGCCTTGCAAGAGAATTCATACCTGTAAAGTTTTTTTTTCACATTTTGTCACGTTACAGCCAAACACTTTAAAATATTTTCATGAGATATCACTTTATATGATAAATCAACCCAAGGAAAATGATACATGGTTTTCATAATATTTTTTTACAAATAACTGACAATTGTGCCATTTATTTAAGAGCGACCAATTGCCTTCAGAAGATACCTAATTAGTAAATAGAGTTCACCCGCTTTCTATTTTAATCCCAGCAAAAAATACAACTCCTCTGTAAAGACCTCAGGGGATTACTGAGCAAACTACAATTTTGAGACCAAGAAACACAGCAGACAGGTCAGAGATTAAGTTGTGGGGGTGTATAAAGCAGGTCTGGGTTATACACTAGTGTCCCAAGCGTTGAACATCTCAAAGGGCACTGCCCAATCCATCATCCAAAAAATGGAAAGAGCATGGCACATCACTGCAGAAAACAGCCAGGGCTACGATGGATGGTTGGGATCAAAGCATATCAATAAGTCAGATGGTCCAGTCAAATTTATGACATAAATCCAATTGAAAATACATGGAAAGACTTGAAAACTTATGATCAGACATTTTCTGCTGAGCTGAAACTATCTCCTAAAGGGAGAGTGGTGTGGATGATCTACTTTCAGCCTCAATCTTATCTATTGGTTGTCCCACATGCCAGTTAACACCAGTGTGTGTGTGCTCTGTCCTTTTTAGTTTCCTCTTGCTGGCTGTACATGCGAGCTTCTAATGTTTATATATCCAGTGAGCTTTGGTCTCAGCCGTTTATTGTAGCGCCACTGCTCTCAACGTATACTTGGTAAATGGCTGAGAGTTGAAAGAAGCAAGACAGCTGGAGAGATAGGCACCAGCACCCCTCGTGACCCCACAAGGAATAAGCGTGTTGGAAAATGGATGGATGGATGAAAGAAGCAAACTGTTTTACAGGTTTATGAGAAGAAGAGGAAGGCCTCAGAAGACAGAAATAAGACCAGAGTGGATTTGGGGAGATTCTTTCATGCGATCCCCCTGAGGAGCTGCAGAGCAGGTAAGATAGTCTTCTGCATCCCCAGTTGTTCTTACCTACATTTCTGAAAGAAATCACCCACTATACCTTTAAAGAAGCACGGACAAAAATGTTGGTCTCTTGATGTGCAAAGCTAGCAGAGACAAACCCCAAAAGATGAGCTGCTGTAATGGATTCTGAAGGTGATTTTACAAATCATCAAATCAGGGGCTCAATACAAAAATGCATGGCACCCTTTTTTGGATTTTTTGTTTCTAGGAAAACAAATTGGAAAACCAAAAAAAATCTTTTTCTCTGACTTCACACCTGTGCACTACGTGGTGTTTGTCTAGCCCATAAACACGTACATTAAAGTTTAAGGGGAATTAATGTTTTTGCAAAGCACTATAGGAGATGAGGTGGCTGTAAATATGCGAATCACATCTTTAAATCGTCTCAAATATTTTTTAGAGCATAACTCCATCACGTCTTAAAAATGTACTGTTGTTCTTCCAACAGCCAATGAAAACCCTAGTTTCACCCACTGGTCAACACTGTGCACATTGTCAGCTCTGTAAGGAACAACGGAGGCCTGCCGTGGGCGCGGATGGATGGACAGTAAACCCGATGGCCAGAAGTCAGGAAAAGAACGGCGCTTCACTCCAAAAATCAAATGAGCAAAAAGTAATTTGGCATTCTAATGAGAGGAAAGTAATATTAAGGAAAATTGACTGATTTCAAATGGGATTTTAGCATTAGACAGAGCAGACGAGTCATTTGAGTAATCGGGTTATTAAAAATGTTATTGACACTGAGGCAAATCTGTATTAAAGCCTTCCATCTAAGGATGTGACATAAGGCCACTGGACTGTTTGAAACCATAGTAAAATTATCCCCCATCGGCATGCTGCTACGGAGCCATTAGCAGAGGAATCGCTGTACTTACACAACACCAAACTCATTTCAGCATGTATTAAACTCAGGCAGTAAACCACGCATGAAGGACTACAATCCTCCTCCTCTTCTTCGTGCGCTTCCTTCGATGACGAGAACAACAACAACAACTGCAGAAAGATCTGCAGCCATATTCTAATTCCACGCCTGTCATAACATCCCGCCGCCTTCCTGGAGTCTGCTCAGGTAGGAAGAGGAGGATACGGAGCTTCGCACATTATGGTAGCACATCTGCTCAGCTATGACAGTGAGGCAGCAATATGGCTTCTTTTTTTTTTTCCACTGTTTGGCCTCAGATGGAGCCACAGTTTGCCGGCAGCACTGTGGGATGTCAAGTAAATTTACAGAGAGATCCAGAGAGCAAAGCTTTCTCTGTTTCATGATGGGGTTTTAATAAATGAGAGGCCGTATCATTCAGTAAACACTGACGTTGTTAACCCGAACTGACCTTAATCCTTTGATTAAATCATTGGTTTCAGTTTAATATTGGTGACAACGCAGCTACCATCACGAGGTACATAATTACCATAGCCATTATAAGCAAAAATGTTTATCAAGTTGTAAAATGTATAGTTTGTAGATTATTTATAGTGTAATCTGGTTATTTTTGTTTTTAAAAACATTTTATTCTTAAAGAAAAAAAGCAAAAAAATTGCTTTTGCAGAAATGGAAAAATGTAAAACATAATATAGATACATTTTGGTTTATCGATTTTTTGATCTATTCATTTCTAATATTTTACAATGTCATTTCTTGTTGATTTACAATCGCAAATAAATAAATAGAAATAGCAAAAACAGTATATAAACAAAAAATAATGAATGAAAACAATCTTCTGATCCTTGGGTGTTTGGTTTGTTTTGTGTTTTGATCACTTCTGAGTTCTTTATTATTGTTTAAATAGTCTTACCATATGCAATTCAATTATCTGCATTTATTATTGCTAGAAATGTGTTGCCACATAGTCTCCTCCTGTGTTCGCTTCTTTATGCATTTAGATTTATTTCTCTTAGATCAGTGTTAGTCTTTTTCCTACTTGGTTTGTTGTTATTTTGTCAAGTTCAGCTCCTTTTGAATTAATTATTCTCCTTCCCTCAGTCTGCCCGTTTGCTCTCTTCTACATCTGTTCCTAAACCCCTGATCAACTCACCTGTATTGATGATTAGGAAACTTTTTGCATTCGGTTTTGCCGGACCGTTTTCATGGTATTGCAGTATTTTCAGATTTTTTCGTATTACTATGTGTAAAGTCTAATCAATGTCTTCTTTTTTAAATAAACACGGGGATGTTAGAGGTTTCACAAATCAAGACAGATAAGACACGTAAGGTTTGAATGGGGAGAACAAAGGGAGGAAATAAAAGAAGTAGAAGAGGCAGATGAAGAAAGATGAGACAGAGTGAAGAAGCAGTGGGAGTGCTGAAGCAGGAATGAAGCCGTGTAGCGCCTGCACTTCAACAAGCACTGCGCCATTCTGCTGGATCCATCGATCACTGTTTTTCACCAGCAGCACCGCCGTGTGTGTGTCCTTTATCTGTGAGGACCAATGTTAAGAGGACAGCTTTTACACAGCAATTTATATTTAGGCTGGCCTTCACTTTGAGGCCAGACTCAGGTTTGGGCTGGGCGTTTAGAGAGATGAACAAAGGTGATTTGTTGTTGTCATTGTGTTTAAAAGGTGTAAGAAGCGTCCTTGTTGCATTGAGACCTGAGCTTCAGTTACCCGCTCACTCAGTCTTCAGTTCACTTTCATCTGCTTAACTTTTTTTCATTTTTATGAGCTACACATGTGTCATGTTTCCCATGAATAAATCAATGATTGCAGGTTGCATTTTTCTTCCTTTTACTGTGACACAGCTTATTCAACCATGTCTTTTTGCATTTTGTTTTGGTTGTACTTGGTAATAGAATTCACATTTTAGATTTTAGTAATTGCCAGTGTTGATCTGTTGTTATTTTGGTGTTTTATGCTTTGTTTTTCCTCAATTTGTCAGTAAATAAAGCTTTTCGTGTTTATTTATGATTTTAACGGAAGTATGTGCTGCACATGCGCAGCAGGGGATAAAACAAGGAAGCGGCAAACAGCTATTAGCATCTCCAATGCGAAACAATGAAGAATGTTCCAAGTTCCAGTGGGGAAAAACAGCAAAAAAAAGACATGATTCCAAGAGAGAAAAGACTGGAATGTCGCTGGGAATACAGTATGAACGTTGGTGTTCCCTGAAGCGGACGCTAAACCTGCCGAGGCTCAGATGTGACCACAGAGTTGACTGTGGTCACATCTGCATTGCAGAGGGTCAGGCTTGGTCTGGCATTATTAAATTTTGATTTATTAATTAAGCAAACCGGTATTATGATAGTTCTCCAATACTGTCTCTAGATGGCGCCACGTCTGTTTAGATCTGCTAATCGCTCCCGGTGCTGGGGCTATACTTAGCCTCAAACAGGACCATTAAAACATAACCCTGATGGAGGCTTGGTGTAAATAACCTTATTCTATCATGATCAAAAGGTTTTTGTTCTTTTTTTAAGCATATGATGTGGCTTTTTACCTTTAAACGATTCAATTGGCAAAGGGTGCATGTTGAACAGGCAACAAGGGGAGGTAAGGGGTTGCATGCTGATGTATCCAACAATCAGTCGTAAAAGGTCATAGACAAATTACTTAGCCTCTTAAGACCTGGTAATTTTAGTCTAAACATAGGCTTTTTGAAGGCTGAAAAGAATCAGTTTCTCTGACAGACCTGTAAATGAGGCTCACAATTGAAGAGAAACTGATCAAGTGTCTAAAAGCCTATGTTTGGACTGAAGTTATCAGGTCTTCAGAGGTTAAAGATGCATACGTATCAAAAATGTCATACGATGCAATTATTTTAGCAGTATTTAAATTCTTGCTTTTAATCCTCAAGGTTCAAAAGATTATTATTGAACCCTATGTGGAATTCTTGTCAAGTAGGGTTGTGATTCTGTGAAATTTAAAAACGTTTAAAATCCTTTGAAAGATTTTTAACCTTCATTTCTTAATTGAGGGCTGCTAATTTTCAATCCGAGGACCAGAGCAGAAGTTATGCATAAAAAAGAAACATGGTAAAAGCGCTGCTTGTTCAGTTTCCCTCATGATCTGTGTACAAAAACCACTCTCTCACATGTATTCTGCTTCTGCTTGGTCTTTCAATGTTTGACCCTTCACCTCTGCTGTGCCATTTATTTTTTTATTCAGCAATTACTTGAATGCAATATTTAATATAACAAAATACTCCATGTGGTATGCATTAAAACTCTGCTTTCCATCGTTCTATTTGGCCACCTGGGGGAACCTTTACTTTTTTACCTTTATTTTCGCACCTAAAATGATTCTTATGGACTGAGATCAGCACTCTCAGAAAGAGACGTGGTCATCGTGATGATGGAAGAGCACACGAAGAAAGCCTGGGTTATTCCTCATTTATATTGTCATGCCAATTTTCAACAATAATGACATGTTTTGTGAGTATGTGACTGTACAACAATAGGCTGTATTGTTATGAACTGAACTGATTTGAACTCAATCTTTACAAAGTTAGATTCAACATGCCTGCATTTGAATTGGACCTGCTTGTATAGTGCCTCCAGATGACATCTGTGGTAATTAGGCTCTTTACATAAACTGTATTAAATTGAATCAAATTTTTAAGAGATTCCTTGAACATTTCTGTGCATTTACACATTGTTAATCCAAGCTGACACTGCTAAAACCCAAAGTATATGTGCACAAACAAGGAGTCGTCACGTCCTCAGAATCCCTTCAGAGGGTTTATTCAGCTGAAAGATTTCCTGCTTTCCTCGGAAAAATTAAGAAATTTCTCGGGGTTCAGGCGGGTGACAGTATCTTGTTTTTGCAAACCAACACACACAGCATATCTGCTCTGAGCCTTGTTGCTCGGTGAACGTTGATGCTTCTGTTATATTTATACTAATGGATTTCCTGTGTAATGAACTGGTGTAAATTTTCCCTTCATTGCTTGTAAAAAGACACGCCAGCTCTGCAGTCGCTGTGTTGTTATGCTAATGGTGGTGGCAGTGATGCGCTCGCTCAAATGAAATGAAATGTGGGCCCAGTGAGGCAGGGAAACATCCAAACATTGTGAGGTCAGAGGGCTTTTTATTTCCCAAAATGTACTAAAAATGCAACTGTGGATGCACTGAATATCAACACAGCCTTCATTTTAATCAACTTCATTTTCCAAGAGGAAATTACCAGAGCTGAAAAGAAGCTCTGGTGAGATGTGACTGTCTCCATTACGGGCCTAAGCATCCTAATCCACACAAGGACACCAGTGACAAGTGTGAAAATCCTAACCTTAAGGCTGTGCTGCTAAGTGGAAGTAATAATAAACACGCTTACCATTGTTGTTTCAGCAATAGAGCCAAAACTGTTGATAAAAATGTTGCAGGTTACGTTGACAGGAGGACCTGCAAAAATAACACAGAGTGGAAAAGAAAATGAGAAGTTAGTAATTATTATACGATTAGAGTTAGGATGTAATATAAAAGCAACTTGCTTGCAGAATTGTTGCATTTGTTGTTGTCTTATAAAATAGTTAATTTGGGGACAAATTATAATAAAATAGCTTTACTTTGGACTTTAAAAAGTATCATTTATACTGACGCTTTTTAAATAAGAAAATACAAATTGTTAATCCAGTTCAGCACAAGATTTCTGTTCCTTGCTCTGTCAGAGATAATAATCTGCTACACTTCCTGAGTTGACCTGTAACAATGCTGAAAAGGGTTTTAAAACTTTGGCTGAAACCTGACATTTCTGGTGCTGGCTTTAAGAAGCAGCTATAACAGAGACAGTGCTATATGTGTCTCTGTTGTTGGGTGAGCAAGCAATCTCTGCAAAGCTATGTTTAGAACAGAAATAAACCAAAAACAAAACAATAGGTAGAAGAGTGAAAAATAAGAGAAATCGGAGGTCCGACTGCAGGGAGAAACAGTCACACCTTTCTTCTAGATCATAAGGTATGACACTTTAATCAACATTTTGGTGTGTTTGTCTTCAAAGTGATACAAGTGACTGTGCATTTTTTAAGTTGGACCCAGAAGATAAAGTTCATTAGTTTCAACTCTCGAAAAAGAAAATCCTTTATTTTTTTATTATTTTTTTTTATTTCATTAGATTATTTACTCAATAACCCCCTGTTACATGTACATGTTGCTGCAGTTGCTGAATGGAAACATTTCAGAGAGAATAAAAAAAATATGTCAGCTTTTGCAACACTTACCCTGCTGGTTTACCAGCTTACAACTGGGAGCTAGCATTAGAGTACGCTGATCAAAGCTTATTCCTAGAAGCCTATATATGAATAATGGTCAATAATAATAATAATACCGTATCCTCTGCAGTGACTGATACCCCTTCCAAAGATTTGTGCAAATGTAAATGGTTGTAATAGAGACTTAACAAACTCAAGATGGTGCTCCATGGTGTAATTCTCTAGCAGTGACCTTTAAAGACTTTTTTGCAATCTGTTTGAGCATTGCTGCTAGATAAACCTTGGTCCTGGTCCAGGCTTGTTTGTCTGAACTCCAGTTGTTTTAAACATTTTAATTACTGCACCGACGTTCGACATGAGCTATTTCAAGCAAGCAGTTATTTTCTTGGATCAGCATAAACCTGCTTTACAGTCTTTTGTAAAAATTGAAGAGAGACTTCAATTTCACAAACTGCTGATCTGCTGGGATTTTGAATTTCTCTGGTTAAAAAAAGAATTAGACATATATATAAAAATAAATTATATATATATATATATATATATATATATATATATATATATATATATATATATATGTAAATTAACAGTGAGCTGCAGCTGAGCAAAAATGCGTTGTTTTTGTCAGAGGTCCGAGCAGAATGGTCAGACTGGTTTAAGATGATAGACAGGCAGCAACAGCTTAAACAACCACTCACTACGACCAAAGTGTACCCAATACCTTTTGTGAACACAAAACAGGTGGAAACAGATGGGCTACAGCCGCACAAGCCCACAAAGGATGCTCTTCCTGTCAGCTAAAACCAGGAGATTGAGACTTTAATTCACAATGTTTTTCCAATCTCTTTCTGTCCATATTTTGGTGAGCCTGTGACAAGGCAGGACGGATCAACGCTTTTTTAATGTTTACACCAAATTCTGACCTTATCGTCTTAATATTAGTGGGTCAGTTTGGAGGTAACAGGGTAATTGTCAGAGAGATAATTTCTTGCCATGTTTTGGGCCCCTTAGTACCAGCTGAACATTGTTTAAACACCAGAGCCAATCAAAGCATTGTTGCTGGTCCTGTCAATCCCATTATGGCCACAACTTACCAATCACCTGATGGATACCTCCTGCTGAATAACGCAGCACAGCACAACACTCAGATCATCTCCTACTGGTGTCTTGACCATGACGATGAGTTTGCTGCACCCCAATGGGCTCTGGAGTAACCAGACCTCAGTTCTCTTTTGGGATGTGTTTGAACTGGAAGTTGTGATGTAAAACTGACCAATCTGTCACATCTGTAAGATGCTGACTTCTCAATATGGACCAAAGTCTCTGAGGAACATTTCCGACACCTTTATGAAATGCAGAAAGGGGGTTCGACCACATACTAGCGAGACAAGATAAGAAATTCCTTTATTGTTCCATAACGGGGAAATTCGGGAAGTGCACTTTATAAAGTTGCCTGTAAGTGTAAATCTATATTATATTGTTAAGTCTTTCTAATTTTTGGATTTACTCCATAAAGCACCGTGGAGTTCATTAATTTTATTTGTGATTAATATTTATCATGTAAACAAAGGGACTCAAAACAGGACTTAGTTTGGGACAGAAGACATTAAAAACACTACAGTCTCTTTCATTTGTTTTCACACATTCTCTACATTCAAACATTTCTCTTTCATTATGAAGACGTCTCTGTAACAGAACATTTCGTGTGTGATCATAAACTGAAGCAGCCTCAATAGCAAAAGCAGAATTGAGTTGACAACAGACTGTGGGGAGTATACACAGCTACAGTAGCTGTCTGACATGGTAAGAAATGATTCAAATAATGGCTCATTGAACAAGTCAAAACCTCCAAAAGAACCTGACAACATCAGGACGTACTCCAGAGGGGAGCGGTGGAGCACCTTGGTGCAGGAAAAGGAATCTAATGTCGACAAAATTAATTTCAAAACTTGAAGCTACGGTTGTTCAAAAATAGCATGGGTTCAAAAATAATTCAGTTACCTAACCTTCCTCTCTCAGGGATGAAATGTGGTGTTGAAGGTTGTTTACAGACGAGCGAGTTAAGGTGACAGTAGGCAGTGAATCAACACGCCTCGCTGAATCACTTCATTTCCAGTTTGTACAAACACAAACAGGATTACTTGGTGGACCTGAGTTGCAGAGAACAAGCAGGTTGACTCAACAGAAACAACCGTTCACTCTAAATACCAAGTTCCAGACGGCAAGACTGACACCCCTCATATCCTTCTTTTTGAAGCTAACATGAAAATAGTCTTGGAACCGATTTTCTTTGTGCTGTTTTCTTATAACAGTAATAATATTTTCCTGATATAACTTTAACAAAATACTGAAAACAAATTGCTCTGTCACGATTTGGGTTTTGTCTTGGTTTATGTTATCAGATTTATTAGTTAAGTTTCTGATTTTGGGGTCTTGTTTGGTTTTGATTTAGACATGTTTTTCTGTTTAGGTTACCTGTTTTCCACCTGTCACTTTATCAGCTCTGTTCGGTCTCCCCTCAGCAATCTGTCAGCTTTCTTGCCTTGATTAGATCCACCTGCTCACTTATAATTAGCCTTCACTCCTGTTCACCTGCTCACTCCCCTATATAGTCCTGCCACAAACCTCTGCTATCTGCCAGATCATTTAACGAGCCACGGTGAGTTTAGTTCCAGCATTCTTTTCTTGATTGACCTGTTGATGATAACCCGAGAGCTTTTTGATTCTGAGCCAGCCTGTTCCCTGATCTGTTTTTCCTGCCCTGTCTGACTGATTTACCGGTTTACCGACTAGTTTCTGTCCCATGGTTATCCGAGCTTGCTTTGCCCTGTCTGTACCTCTGCCTATTTTGGACTGCTTTTTGTGTACCGGATTTTGGACCGCCCTTTTGACTATTGAGCCCGCCTGTCCCTGTTTTCATTATTAAAATCCTGTTTTTTGCCTTAACCTCACTTGTTGGGTTTGAATACTGGGTTTGCCTGATTCACGATCATAACAGAATGATCTGGCCCACTAAAACCTATCGCCCAACAAGTTTTTAGAGGTTTTTTTTTTTTCCCCTCCACACGCTATGGCTTGGGAGGGTTCCAGATTGGCGTTCTGTCCCCCTGGTATCGGTCCCAGACGCCATCTCTCCAGCAGCCGCAGCAGCAGTAACCCGCTGCCTGCTCCGAGTTTACGATTGGGAGGGCTCTTTGTCACAAATTCAGATTCAACTCAGAATAGAAGGGATCACTCACCCAGCGACACCGCTGTCGGCTCTGCCCATGGGTTTTATCCAGAACCAACTTTGTTTATGGAGGTCGAAGCGGAGGTGGTGCGGGATCTTCGCCCGGATCTTTTTTTCTCTCTCCCTCCAGAGGAGGAGATGCAGGGAACGCTGTGGGCTCCACCGATCCCGGCTCTACCGACAGGATCAAACCTCCAGCAAGTCCTGCCGTCCCGCCGTCGGAGGAGGGGACGGAAACCTGTGGGTCGCTCCTTCACCCGTTCTGTTCGGCCGACAGGCGAGTCAGTACCGCGCCCGTCTGTTGCCACTTCCTGCCCAGTGGATCGGAGTCCGGTGCTTCCCAGAGCTGAGCAGCCCACAGCGCCTCCTGTTGGCGCCCGTGATGCTGAGGATCTGGCTCTGGAGGACCAGTTAAGAGCTTTTGCCCCTATTATTAAAGACCTTAGGGAGGCTCTTTTCTGCCAGTATTCAGAGGAGCTGGAGGCAAAATTAAGGGAGGTCGAGGGGCACTATAGAGCGGCTCTCCAAGGTTTCTATAGTGGACTCAATCCGGTCCCCAAGGGTCCAGCCGACGCCCTGGCACCTGCACCTGTCCCAGAGGACCCGCCTCCTACCTCAGCTCCAGTGCCGGCCTCCGGCAGCTATAAGGCAGCACTGTCTGCGCAGCCGGCCCAAGACGCTGCAACCCCGGAGGGTCCGCAGCCGGCCCAAGACGCTGCAACCCCGGAGGCTCCGCAGCCGGCCCAAGACGCTGCAACCCCGGAGGCTCCGCAGCCGGCCCGAGACGCTGCAACCCCGGAGGCTCCGCAGCCGGCCCGAGACGCTGCAACCCCGGAGGGTCCGCAGCCGGCCCGAGACGCTGCAACCCAGGAGGGTCCGCAGCCGGCCCGAGACGCTGCAACCCAGGGGGGTCCGCCGCCGGCCCGCGACGTGGGAACCCAGGAGGGTCCGCCGCCGGTCTGCGACGTGGGAACCCAGGAGGGTCCGCCGCCAGTCTGCGACGTGGGAACCCAGGAGGGTCCGCCGCCAGTCTGCGACGTGGGAACCCAGGAGGGTCCGCCGCCAGTCTGCGACGTGGGAACCCAGGAGGGTCCGCCGCCAGTCTGCGACGTGGGAACCCAGGAGGGTCCGCCGCCAGTATGCGACGTGGGAACCCAGGAGGGTCTACCACAGGCCCACGATGAGGGGGTTCAGACGAGCCCTCTTTCAGGCCGCAACTCGGGGGCTCATCGGGACACTGGGCGCCGTGGCCCTCGCCCAGACGACAAGCGGCGCCGTGGCCCTCGCCCAGACGACAAGCGGCGTCGTGGCCCTCGCCCGAACGACAAGCTCCGTCGGGGGTCTCGCCGAGAAGACAAGCACCCAGAGCCCCATGGAGACTTAGAGGCCCCTGGACCTCTTCGGAAGCTCTTACCCCCTCATCTTTGGCTTGACAGCCAATTTCCCAAGTGGCTGACCAAACTGTCTTTGTCGGAGGTTCTGGAAGGGTTATTGATGAGGTTCTGGGTGTTAAAGGGTCTGGGAGCATCTGAAGTCTGTAGTCCGGGGTCTCCTGAACCTGAAGCCTGTAGCCCGGGGTCTCCTGAACCGGAAGCCTGTAGCCAGGCCCCGTCTGAACCTGAAGCCTGTAGCCAGGCCCCGTCTGAACCTGAAGCCTGTAGCCAGGCCCCGTCTGAACCTGTAGCCTGTAGCCAGGCCCCGTCTGAACCTGTAGCCTGTAGCCAGGCCCCGTCTGAACCTGTAGCCTGTAGCCAGGCCCCGTCTGAACCTGTAGCCTGTAGCCAGGCCCCGTCTGAACCTGAAGCCAGTAGCCAGGGGCCGACTGAACCTGAAGCCAGTAGCCAGGGGCCGACTGAACCTGAAGCCAGTAGCCAGGGGCCGACTGAACCTGAACTCTGTAGCCAGGCTCCTCCTGAACTCTGTAGCCAGGCTCCTCCTGAACTCTGTAGCCAGGCTCCTCCTGAACTCTGTAGCCAGGCGCCTCCTGAACTCTGTAGCCAGACGCCTCCTGAACTCTTTAGCCAGGCCTCTCTTCTAGCTCTTAGTCCGGCGTTGTCTCCAGCCTTTAGTCCGGCGGCAGGTTCTGTTCTTTCTCTCTCCAGACGTCGGTTCCTGAGGGTCCGGTTCTACCGACGGTCCCCGAGGTTGCTGCTCGGCCGCCGGCCTATGAGAGACCTGCTCCGCCGCCGGCCTATGAGAGACCTGCTCCGCCACCGGCCGCCGGACATCTTTGCTAACCGGGGCCGTCCTTCAGGACACCCGCCGGATTACCTGTCTCACAGGGGTCGTCCGCCGGAGAACCTGACACGCCTAGGACGTCCGTCGGAGAACCTGACACGCCGAGGACGTCCGCCGGAGAACCTGACACGCCGAGGCCGTCCTTCGGGACGTCCGCCGGACAACCTGACTCGTCGGGGCCGTCCTCCTGGACGACCGCCTGAGAACCTGACTCGTCGGGGCCGTCCTCCTGGACGACCGCCTGAGAACCTGACTCGTCGGGGCCGTCCTCCTGGACGACCGCCTGAGAACCTGACTCGTCGGGGCCGTCCTCCTGGACGACCGCCTGAGAACCTGACTCGTCGGGGCCGTCCTCCTGGACGCCCGCCTGAGAACTTGACTCGTCTTGTTTTGTTTGAGTTTTTATTTGGACATTTATTTGATTCTAGCCCTCCATCCTGTACCTCCCTCCACCCACCCGAGCTAGTCTGTTTTGTTTCTGAGGCCGTCTGGAATCCGGCCTTGAGGAGGGGGTTCTGTCACGATTTGGGTTTTGTCTTGGTTTATGTTATCAGATTTATTAGTTAAGTTTCTGATTTTGGGGTCTTGTTTGGTTTTGATTTAGACATGTTTTTCTGTTTAGGTTACCTGTTTTCCACCTGTCACTTTATCAGCTCTGTTCGGTCTCCCCTCAGCAATCTGTCAGCTTTCTTGCCTTGATTAGATCCACCTGCTCACTTATAATTAGCCTTCACTCCTGTTCACCTGCTCACTCCCCTATATAGTCCTGCCACAAACCTCTGCTATCTGCCAGATCATTTAACGAGCCACGGTGAGTTTAGTTCCAGCATTCTTTTCTTGATTGACCTGTTGACGATAACCCGAGAGCTTTTTGATTCTGAGCCAGCCTGTTCCCTGATCTGTTTTTCCTGCCCTGTCTGACTGATTTACCGGTTTACCGACTAGTTTCTGTCCCATGGTTATCCGAGCTTGCTTTGCCCTGTCTGTACCTCTGCCTATTTTGGACTGCTTTTTGTGTACCGGATTTTGGACCGCCCTTTTGACTATTGAGCCCGCCTGTCCCTGTTTTCATTATTAAAATCCTGTTTTTTGCCTTAACCTCACTTGTTGGGTTTGAATACTGGGTTTGCCTGATTCACGATCATAACATGCTCAGCATCAAGCAATTGGAACATTTGAAGATATTTATACATAAATATATTTTTTTCTTTTCTTTTTTTAACAATTCTGTATCATCAGGTCATGCTTGAGATAAAACATCCAGTTTGTGACTATAGGAACCTAAGAGGTTACTGTTTGTTTCATTACAAGAAGCAGATGATATTCAGCTATATTTATAGTTGGGACTGATGATTGCAGTTAACCAGCCCATACAGACGGTCTTAAAGACATCCTACAGAGCGTGATGTAAGCTCAATCACTTTTAGCCAGTCTCAGCTAAAACACATCTACATTTAGACATCTAATAGATGACTAAACCTTCGCCTTGAACAAATCTTAGCCAGTTTGGGCTTGGAGATCTGGTGACAATTTAGACATATTTTGACATAAAGACAAGGTTGTTGCCTCTTGATCTAAAAAGCTTGAGAAAATTTTAGTGTCTGATAGTAATAGGGTGTGGAGGTGTTTGGTTAAGTTTAAAGCATATTTCTTTATGTATTCGGTTTTTATTTAACCTTTAGTTAACAAGGTAAAACGGAATTGAGAATAAAATCTCTTTTTCAAGAGACACCAAGCAAGACCGCCTACCTTAGCCAGACGCTTCAGGGTGGGAGGGATCAAAAAGGCAAAATAGGCAAGTCTAACTCCTTCTAGAAGACACAGTCTTTGCCATAACATTGGAGAGGTATGGTTCATCAAAGCAGGGGGGGGGGGGCAGACACAAAGTCCTGTGTGATATGTGTAACATCCTGAGAATGGAGGGGACTGAAGCACATTCCCAAGTCACAGCCGTAAGTTGGGCATTGGCAAACATGGGAAAGTGTGTGTGGAAAAGATCTGTGCCGTATGTTTTGGTGAAATGAAGCTAATTACTGTATGGTGTATATATTTTACAGAAGTCTATAAAAAAAGGCTGCGAAAATACAACTGTTGGGATTTTTCTAATTCGGCTTTGATCCCCCCATGTCTGATGCATCGATCTGTAATTTTGGTGTTGGGCTGGCTTGAGATAAATCCCTCGTCTGTTTAACTAAGGCCGTGCCAAACAGAGTCTCTCCTGGGAGCATTCAGCGGGTGACAAGAATCCCCCCCCAAACAGTACACAGCACAATATTCCCTAACGCTGGTTTTCAGGGCCCACTGTCCTACATTTTTTGGACGTTCCCCTGTTACCATACACCTCATCCAAATGAAACGGTCTCCACGGGTTTTGCAGCTCTTAATGGCACGCCGATGAGATAATGTGGTCATTTACATAAGGTGTGCTGGAACAGGTACACTTCTAAAACATGCTGAACATGGGAAGAGGGTGGGAGAGCACCGCAGAACGCCACCGTCACACGTATCTCTACAGCCGTGTGTGAGCTGGCCATCCTGAGGAACAAACCAACACAAACATGCTACAGACATGTTGTGCGTGCTTGAGCTCCTCAGGGAACTCTCACACTCCATCTGTTGTGGGAAACGGAGAGCCGACTGTTGTCCTAACACACCCACAAAGACCTCCCCAAGACCGTACAAAGATCACCCAAGTTCTGGCTATTTTTTTTTTTTACATACTAGTGATGTCTTTATCCAGGGTAAAGGGACCCTTACTGACACAGCGTTTAGTAATTCACTTACTCCAAATGGCACTACCTTGGATTTAAATTGGATGTTTCTTTATCTTTTTTTGTATACCATACTTGGATTGCTGTTGTCAGCAAATGCTAGGTAGACAAGCAGAATTAGGTTTGTGAGCTGGTAACCATCAGGGTTGTAATCCACCCCCCCCCCCCACCCGTCTTTTTCCAAATGGAATCGATTCAAGGCTCTTCTGAAGCCATCAACAAAACAAAACCATATAAATGGCTTAGTTACTAAATAACTATAAATATATTCAATCAGCATGAAACCCACACAGGTTTTAATTTCTTGTAAAGGGTTTAAATTATGCCATTAACAGCCACTACCTAATACTCCATGTTCTCTTTACCAAATGGGACTTGAGGGTTTCTCTGCTGTCCTATTCTCGTTTTTTATGCTATTCTCACTTCCTAATCCAAAGGCATCGGGCTGACAATGATCATCTCTTTTAACTTCAGAAATGACAGGAAATAAGCTGCAAATAACTATCAACATGAATGTATTTGTGCAAATTCCTCCAAGAAAAAATCCAAATGAAGAGAAATCCATTGATAACAGTAAGTTACTTTAAAAGGTCTTTACAGAAAATAGATCTAAGGAACAGTTTCATCTTGCGACCGCAGCTCTAATGTGTGCATCTGTTTTAGAGTCTTTCAGATTGTTTCTATGACTCCTGTAGCTTTAAACACTGATAATTTGGTGTCATTCGAGCTCTGTTAACGTTTCTCTTAAAAAGTGCTGATTTGCTTTCTTTGAGCTGACAAAAAACAATTCCAACTACCATCTGGTCAAATGGGAGCTACTTCGTTGCTGTGTGTGCTTAGTATTGAGCAGCGTCTTATCTGTCTAAGAGGAACTATGCATGTAAAAAGACAGGGATGATGATACCCGGAGGTGGGTCGTAACTAGCTATATTTACGCAGGTACATTAACCTGAGTAACTTTTTGAGCAAAATGTACTTTTAGGAGTAGTTTTACTGTGCTTGTACTTTTTACTTTTGCTTGAATAATATTATTACTCAAGTGTCGCTACTCTGCACATGTAACCTCACTCGAGTAACTTCACGAATAAAGAATATATTTGTTTTATCCAAAAATGGACCAGAGTGACAAAAACCTAGAGTTTATGATAAAGTGAGACTTCTTATTTATGCACTAGCTTTGCTATTTTAATGTTGTTTTCTATCTGCTGAGTTCATTGAGCAAATGAACATGTCAAATGAACATACAGTAAATAATAGATATTGTCATTGGAAGTACTTTGCACTGTTCTAACATACTGTATATACATTATCTGCTCTAAGTATTGCTTTCAAGTTTAATGTTAAGAACAAAATTATTGAGAAAAGTGTTTATTTTGTCTTTTGTGTCTTTGAATTTGCACATGACCTTTCATTTTTGTCTGTCCAATTGCATCATTTTTAAGAATTAAATCATCAGCTGTTATGATTAGTTACTCAGTACTTGAGTAGCCTTCTTACTGAATACTTGTCACTCTTACTTGAGTAATTTCTTGGCTGACAACTTTTTTACTTTTACTTGAGTAATAATATGTTGAAGTAGTGCTACTCTTAGTTGAGTACAATTTTTGGCTACTCTACCCATCTCTGATGATACCTTAAACTCAAGATCCCAACACCTCAGGCATCTTTTGGGTTTACTATGAAATGTTCTTCTCTGAGGAAAGATTTTGCACTAACTGGCAAATTTGAAGAGAAAAAGCCTCATAGTAAAAACCCCGACATTTAGAGAGAGGAAAAAAGCATCACCCTCCTGAACTGTTTGCAGATAATCTGAGTAGATAAGTGGATAAATTCCTTGCTGTGTACTGTTCTCTTACAAGAATGCTTTGAGGTGTTTATAAATCAAAACTGAAGTATAACCAGCCATCTTGCTCAAAATAATCTGTTAATAGAGGCTACTATAATGTCTATAATTGTGAAGTGCAAATAGACAGATGCATTTCTGCCATCCTATCTCCACATTCATGGGCTTTATATTTATGGAATACCTTGTGAGATAAAAAGGTGGCTCTGCATGACAAAATGTAATTTTTAATGAGTGAACAGGCTGCATCACTGTCATCCGCCGATACATGATGATGTAACTTAAGGTCAGAGTATGCCTCTTACAGACATGCACACATGTACACGCACTTACAAAACATGGACACAGAGTTTGTGTTCGACGTTCCTGACTCAACGCAATGTCTAATTCCACTTGCCGGGGGCTGGCTGCGAATGAAGGAAGGGGTCTGGATTATTTTGATGGCCAATTACTCTTCCTGTCACAGTCAGAGGAACGCTCGAGGCCAAGGGGGAGAAATATCATGTCAGAGTCATTCACAGACTCACACACAGACAGAAACATGCAACTGTGGTTGAGGCACAGAGTCGGTTGTAGAAGTACGGTTAAAAGAGGAAATAAATCATTAAAGTTAGCCTGAGGTAGTCGTTCTTCATGAGAGTTATACGTACAACATCCAATTAGAAAACACATATTACTTACAGGATGGTGAAGTTACACAGATGAATTGATAAAAGGATGACATCTTAAATTCACCAGATTTGTTTCGAGTTGTGCAACTGAAACTTGTTGAACAGGATGTTTACGCAACACAAATCCGCCCGAATTTATTTAAAGTAAGTTGGCATGACTGTAAAAAACAACAACACAATAGAACAAACAAAACTGGCTTTATTGTTTTGTATTGACTGAATTTACTTTACTGGTCTTTGTATATTAGGAAGAAGCTGTGTTATATTATTAGGCTTAAACTGGAATATACTTATCTTAACCCTATTAACCCTCCAGTGAGCTGCATCTAAAATGTTATTTTGGTCTGTTGCTCTACCTTTTTAAACATATTCACATTTATATAGATTTAAAAATAACAGTATCTGAAAAAAAGAAGCTTTGTTAATATGTTTATTGCTGAGCGCTGACTCTTCTAGGTCAAAGGTCAGTACTGGTAGCCCTTCGTGTGACACAGTAGCAATGAAGTAGCTCCCAGTTTCAAAAAGGCTGGTGATCCCTGCTTTATGGTATAATGTTGCCATTTGGTAACAAACTCATTGAGTTCCTTCCACACACACACAGTACCTCCACGTTTAAGATGTATTGCACTGAAAGAGAGCTATGATCCTAAGAGAACCAATAGCAGGGTTTAAATTTGTCACATGACTTTCTGGAGGGAATTTTGACACCCTTTTCTGCAGACCTCTTTGCAGGGAGGAGCCTCACCATTTCACTCCTCAGAAATCATCAAAAATGTATATGTTTATGAGATTTTTGATGGGGAGAAAATACATAAACAACAATAAGTGAGGTCAATTCACTATTCTGTGGTTTATTGCATTGTATTTGATAATAATATTAAAAAGTGGACGTTGCCATGGTAAATGTGTACTAATAAGATTACCTTTGTATTGCTAGGCCGGCATGTTGACGGTATGCACTGACTAGAGTCTGCTATAATAAAGCATTTTGTGAGTCCTTTCCACATTGGAACTGCTTCTTCAGTTTCCACAAGCAGTAAGGCAAAGACAGCAGCATTAAGACACTCAAATCAAGTTAAAACAATTATTCAAAAGATAAATTCCTAAGAAATGTTGAAAAGTATTTTTAAAATTGTTTTTAACTATTAAATGATTTGCATTGTTAACTGTTAATGCTACTGGGACTTTTTTAGACTATAACATGAGTTGGTAAATAAAGGGGTTTACAACAATAAACCAAACTCTCTTGTTTTCAGTAATTTCTCCTATTGTACATTGTTTCCAAAGGGCAACGTCAACAAAAAATAACAAAAAATAATATTTATGAAAAATGTATGTTTACTTGCTGTATTTAATGTCTAAAAAACATCCCAAACAGTTTTTCCCCATCTGGCATAAGATGACATTTATTTGAACATCTTTAAAATAATTTTTAATAAATGTGATTATATTAGAATAGGAAAAATAGATATTTTAAATTAGACTCATGCAATAAGAACATCATTGAATTGGCTTTAAATGAACTGTAACCAAATTTTATTTAACTTGCTCATAGTTAAAATGAAATGTAAAGAATTGCTTTGAACTTCATTGAACATATCAGTTACTTATTTTAAATTACTTGGATTGGGCTTCATTCAATTTGGAATAAAACCAGCTTAATTTTATTGACTAGATGGTTTGTTTGAACTGGACTGAGCTTTATTTTGATGCATTGAACTGGACAGCACGTAAATTGATCTGAATCCGACTCCTTTTGGATCATTTGGAGCACATTGACTCCCAGATGAACTGAAGTGAATTGATGCTCTATAAACAAACTAAATTAACTGAAATTGTTATTCTTAAAGTTTTTCTTAATCAACCAAAGTAAATTTTCAAAGTATGAAGAATTAATTGGATTTCATCCAATTAAGTTTAGTTTAAATTTTGAATAAATTGGATGGAATTGGATCATAATATGATTGAATAGTGAGGAATCATGTTGAATTTCCAGTTCTTATTTAGTTTATTTAGGATTAACTTGATGGAAGTTTATGTCTGGCCTGAAACTGAGTTATTTTTTTGGCTGAATTGATATAATTTGCTTTGATAAGCAAAATCGTGTACAATAGCACTCAAGTTGAGACTATGTGTATTTAATGTAACAGGCATGAATTAACTAAGAACTGGAATGATCACATTAAATTTGTTTAAATTGGTTTCCATTCCTTTAGGATAAAGCTCTATTAAATCTGACCAGTAAAGCCTTTTATCATTGGACTGAATATGTCAAATGTCTTGAACTAGACTTTTCAATTGTTTGGTTATCAATTAATGGAATAATTAATTGATAATAAACTTGATTATCAGTTAATGGAAAGGAAGTGCTGTCATTAACGTTCCTGTTATTGGAAAGGTTTGCTGTTGTTAAACTTATTTCATTTCACATCATTTTCCGATTTATTGGGTTTATTGTTTGACTGTGAGTAAAATGCTTGTAGAACTGGCTGTCTTTGGCTGCAGGAACAAATCACTTGTCAGTTCTCCTCATGCTACCATCTTACCACATCAACCATAGATTATTATATTTGTATACTTGGTCAGACCACTGCGATTTTCTTATGTACTTTCCTCCCCCCTCCCCCCCACTTTTCATCTGTTGCATCTTTTTTCTGCTTCTTTTTCTACTAATCCATAAACGAAACATCAACTCTTGGTTGCAGTTTACGCATACTCTGTTTCTGACAGAAAATCAACCCTTTACCCTCCGCTGCGATGCCAACCATCCCGCAAGTTTAACCGACTGAAAGGAGAAACAGACTGGGAGTAAACACTTCAAGATAAATGGACTTCGGCTAAATAATAACCCCTGCTGGACCTTCTGACTGTATCTGTCTGATGTATGGAGCCTGCACAAACCCCGTGAGTGCAAGCGCTGATGCGTCTGAGTGCATCTGCGGCCTGTATCCATAAAACCACCTGGTATTACATTATCAGAGTGTTTTCTCTTAGAGCGGCTCTGCAGGTCTAACTCAAGTCCCCGGCATCCTGGCTTTGTTCAAAATCCCTCCATCAAAGTCCTCTCGCTGTGCGGCAGGAGGGAGGCGAGTAGGGGGATGTCATAATTTGTTTTTCTTGACGTCTCTTGAACCGCGTGATGCAAAACAACAACTGGGAATGAGCAGAAGCTTAAAGCCCTCCTCCTTATTTTCTGCCACAACAGTTCATTTAATACCCATCAAGTAAAGGGCAGAAGGAGAGAGATTCACTCTGTTTTATAGCTTTTTCAATAAAACAGAGGATGGGGTGCAGCCGAAAAAGACGGAAAGAGAAAGCAGCCACAGCTCATTAACTGTCATGGAGGACAGGCTGGCAGTGAGTCACAGGCATCTCCGGCTCTGCTCTTATGTTGGCCCCGGCGTGTTTGAGCTCACAGACACGTCTGTGCTTCCAGGATCCTTTATTACATAACCCTCCCTTTGCAGCTTGAATGAAACACACATTTCATTCAGTTGAATTTGCACACCAAGTCCATGTTTGTTCACATCCGTCACCAATGATAAGACACAGAGAGATTGCTCACTGGGTCGGACGCATTTGCATGGGATGAGGACATTAGGGGGTCTGAAAAAGGAGATCTCTGATTTTTGTCGTCATTCTAAGTGGTTCGTCAATAATGTGCCACCATTTTCCTTGTGATGAGGTTTCTCTGTTTTTCTTTTGTGTCTGGAAAATTATCTATCTATCTATCTATATTTATATATACATATATATATATATATATATATATATATATATATATATATATATATATATATATATGTTTGTCATGTTAAGTTTTTGATAATTGCGTTTTTGTACAGGGTCAAGCAACTCATCAGCCTGATCTGAGAGTAGAAAAAACCCCATAAAACTATTATTTCTCTGAACACTTGTTGTAATCGGTCTGAGAATAGTGTCACAAAAGGTTCACTATGGGTGAACAAACACAATTTTAAAACATAGACAGTGTGTAAATACCTTTACACAGAAGGACATTACTAAATATTTTAAAATCTGTGTGTCGCCTGAGATTCATCATGGTTAAAAATGTAAACCCTCCATCAATTTCAGGATTATTTGTGTATAAAGGTAAATATCAACAGATTTTTTTCAACAATCTTCCAGAATGGTGTTTGTTCAATTCAATTCAATTCAATTTTATTTATATAGCGCCAATTCATGAAACATGTCATCTCGAGGCACTTTACAAAGTCAACTTTGTTGGATTCATTAATCCTTTACCATTTTATATACTTATAGTCTTGTTGCTCTCTGCTTGTGAACATGTTTGTGTGGAAATGAAATGCACATTTGACCCTTGGGGAGAGGAGGTGGCTCATGACTGCTTCATCCACAAAGGAGCATCATGTACTAGCCAGAAAAGGTTGATTGATTATGATTGAAAGACAGTGGAAAGGAAGGCCAGATAAGGAGTTGACTGTCTCTTATCCCAAATGCATTGTCTTGTAACAATGCAATGTCTTGTGACAATGTAACCGCATCCTGCTCGCATGAAATAAAAAGGCCTGCAAGGAGACGTACCGATGGAGTTGAGCAGAGAAACCTGGGAGAGAAACCTTGGTGTTCTGCTAGATTTCTAATGGCTCTCTCTCTCCTTTTGCAAAAGCCTGTAAACTTACACTGGTCTTTCTCTTTAAGGTTATGAGATTAAAATAAACCTATCAGTGTTGAATTCTCATATTGTCCTTATATCACGGAGCCCTAATTTATGTCCTGCCAACAAAACCATACATCTAACTCCATGGTGCTATTATTCAATAACCAGAGAGAAATGGAAAAAGGTTTTGAGAACTCCTGAACTGAAGAGGGTGATCTCTCTTTTTTAATGCTTCTATTGTTAGATCATCTAATTTATCATATGCAAAAAAAAAAGCAAAAAACAACAACACACAAACAAAAAAACAACTTTTTGCTTATATTCTGTCCTTTCTAATACACACGCTTCATTGCATCTAACACGTATGGTTGGTAATGCATATTTCATAAAACAAATACTTAAAGGAGCAATAAGCGAAATTTCACCACCAGGTGGGCTTTTGAGTCCAGCTGTAGACCAAAGCAAGCTGTACCTTCACTCCAGCTGCAACCCCCCCCCCCCCACCCTCTACTTTCCCCTCCGCTTCTCAGCCGTTTGCATAGGATAAAAACACAGCATAACAGTATCACCCTTCAGAGGAACATGTCTAGTGAAGAAGTAAGTAACTTCTAACTTTAGAATGCTGTTAGCAAGAGAACGTTTTGATCCGCTGGATGTGCTCTCCGCCATGTTGCTCCAACCCTACGCTGCTCTGACAGTGGCGTTTTATGGGCAGGGAGGGGCTAAGCCCTGAATCGCAGCTGTTCACATGCATGCGCGGCCGGCCCGGCTTTTAAACAAGAGACTAGAGAACAACACAGAGAGATGGTGTCTGACGTCATACTAAAGTCCATCTATTTCCTTTAGTTCTTCACATCAATATTTTTAGTTCTTTCTATCTAAAATATTTCATTATTGCTTATTGCTCCTTTTATATAGCTGTAATTTAGAAAGGTGACCATAACTATTTAAGGAGGTCCTTGGAGTGTCCCTGCCCTCTATCCGGATCTTTTTCAGAGCTACAGCAGGTACAAAGGTTTAAAAAGTCTCTCCTTGAACCCTCTCTGTGAACTACTTACATTGCTCCCATTAGTCTATTCTGAAATTGTGGGTCTTGCCAGACTTGCCATACTAATTTAATGATAAGTTATGTTTGGACAGTCACTGTCTGGGGAGTAGAGTTTCCCTAAGAGTCAGGCTGCAATGTGTGCTTGCATCCAGTTAAAACATGAAGCGACAAAAAGACTATTCCTATGTAGAGGCGGATCTTTTTGACTTTTAACTTTTCCTACACAGCCCAAAGGTGATCTGCATGGTTTTACTTTGTAACTGCGTTCGTAAAAAGAAATTTAAAACTATCTTCTCTAAAACTAAAGCCTTCACCAAGTCAATTTTCCAAACTGGGTTGGAAAACCGGATTTGTCCGAATGAACTTTTAACTTTTGAACAGAATGTAAATCAAACAGTCTTGTTTGCAAGTTTTCTTCAAGACATAATGAATCTACCGCAAACATACACAGAAAGAGCAAATATAGAACTTTGCAAAAGTATTGAAACCCATTGAACTTTTCCCCCTTCTTCCCCATTACATCCAAAAAGTAGCGCAT
The DNA here is from genome assembly GCA_037039145.1 of Fundulus diaphanus. NCBI lineage: Eukaryota > Metazoa > Chordata > Actinopteri > Cyprinodontiformes > Fundulidae > Fundulus > Fundulus diaphanus. The sequence continues at coordinate 52,541,910 of CM073125.1, read as the reverse complement.
AACCTTAAAGTAAAAAGAAAATGATACCCGACTGTCACGATCTGGTCTGTCTGTCTGCATACTTCCACTCATCTCCTGCTCCAGATTCATTATCTTCCTCCAGCACACCTGCAAGCCGCCTGTTGTGGGACCGCAATCAAGCTCATCATTGGTTCAGCTGACAAGACAACTATTAGTAATGCACTCCACAAATCTGGGCATATTGAAAAATCTGAAAGACGAAAGCCATTGTTAAAAGAAAGCTTAAGGAAGTCCTTTTTTTCCCAGTTTGCGACAAACAAGGTAGTGGACTCAACAGACATGTAAAAGAAGGAGCTCAAAAGGAAACTTTCTGGCTTACATGCGAGACACTATATGTGAGCAAAGAAGCTAGCGCTGTATGTCACCCTGAACACATCGTGCCCACTATGAAACATGGCAGTGGCAGCATCATGCCGTGGACGATGCTGACACTAAAGCTGGTCAAGGTTGATGGAAACATAGACGGATGTAATACCGGAAAAAAAAATAAAGCCAAACGACGTGACACCCGGGTTCTTCTGAGAAAATAAAATTAAAATAGATCCCCTGTTCCATCAACTTCACATTGGTGCACTACTTTGTAAAGTAGGGAAAATCTCAAGAATATTCAAGTCAGTAGTTGTAACATTTAAAAAAAGAATCCAAGAGGTATGAATAGTTTTCCAAGGAGCTGTGTAAATATTTTTCAGTGCCAGTGATCACACAGGCGCAACGAGCAAACAGACTCACACAAAATAAGTGTGACTGCACAAACACACACTGTAAACGAGCAAATACAGATGTGAAGATGTCCCGAGGCGTACAGTGAACACAGTTTCATGCACATCCGTGCTTTTTACATGCCTCGTTACTTTTTCACCTTCTGCAGCTGATATGATTTAGCCTGTTACACACACATTTATGCATTTCTTTACGGCAAATCGACAAATATAAAACTCGCCATCTTTGACTTTTTGAGACATATGACACAAGACTCAACTAAAGAAAAGCAGGTGGCTCTATTATTGACATCAGTGCAGCAAATAAATGTACCTGATAAATTTGAGGTGAGCAGGTCTTTTTAAAATCGAACGTCCTGACTAACACACACACACACGCACGCACCCACGCCTTGGACAGGACGGTTGAGACTTGTCCTGCTGAGGTGCATCTCAGCAAATAAATTCTCGTCTTCAGCTGAGCTCCACTTTCATTAAAAACAAGTGACAAGAGCAATAAACCAGGATGAAGCGGCATCCACCGAAGGCACTTTTACTGCAGAGCCGCTTTAAAACAGCCCCTGAGCTCGCCGGCACCGGGTGTATCTGGGATTTTTCTGAAGGCCACATCTAAATACAAAAACCCTGGAAACAAAATGTATGTGATGAAAAAAAAAAACAAATTGTAGCTGTCCTATCCTGACTGAATTATCTGGAAAATAAAATTTGATTTGGGCTGATGTACATTTAAAGGTTTTATACTGAGACTGAAAAAAATGTATGCCAGAAAAAAACATCAACACATAATTTCTCTGTCGCTATTTCTAAACAATGAATACTTTTAATTGACCCACATAGATCAGATCACTGTTTTTTTCTTTAATGATAAAATGACTAATGAATTCAGCATCTTGAGTTTATGAAGCTGTTGCTTTTAGGAATATTGCTTTAACAATGTGTGTTGTGCTTATCTCCTTTTATCTTATCCTTATTGTAAAATATGTTTTATTCTAACAGGTTTGGGCTTAGATTAGCTCTTTCAGTGCAGATTTATTTGTTTAGGTTGTTAAACAACATATTTGCAACCTGTTTCTTAATTTTGTTGGAAACATGAAAGCAAACAGTTGCTGACAATTATGTTTTGTACGTCCTTTGTTAAAAAAAACAAAAACAAACATTAACATATGTATACATACATCTTTGTGAATGTACGTATATGTCTGTGTGGAGTGGAGTCTGTCTGAAAAGTGAAATTAGGCCATCACTTAGTCTTTCAGCAACTTAATTACCAACACATATGACCAAATAAGCCCAGAAAAAAGATAAAGATGAATGGTTAGAGATTACTTTCTTTTTATGTTTCAACTTTGGCAAATGTCTTAGAAGAATACATCCTGCCATGTAATAATTATTCTACAAACAAAAATGTTCCCACCATTTAATGTACTCAAATTAAAGCTATGTATTTAAGTGTAAGATTATATTGCAGCAAGCAATATCCATCCATCTTCTTCCGCCTATCCGGGGTCGGGTTGCGGGGGTAACAGCTTCAGTAGGGAGGCTCAGACGTTCCTCTCCCCGGCCACTTGGGCCAGCTCCACCGGGGGAATCCCAAGGCGTTCCCAGGCCAGCCAAGAAACATAGTCCCTCCAGTGTGTCCTGGGTCTTCCCCTGGGTCTCCTCCCGGTGGGACGTGCCCGGAACACCTCACCAGGGAGGCGTCCAGGAGGCATCCTAACCAGATGCCCGAGCCACCTGAACTGGTTCCTCTCGACGTGGAGGAGCAGCGGCTCTACTCTGAGTCCTCCCCGGATGACTGAGCTCCTCACCCTATCTCTAAGGGAGAGCCCAGACACACTACGGAGAAAACTCATTTCGGCCACTTGTTCTTTCGGTCATGACCTAAAGCTCGTGACCATAGATGAGGGCAGGAACGTAGATCGACCGGTAAATCGAGAGCTTTGCCTTTTGGCTCAGCTCTCTCTTCACCACAGCAGACCGGTACAGCGCCCGCTTCACAGTAGACGCCGCACCAATCTGCCTGTCGATCTCCCGATCCATTATCACTAGGGGTAGCACATCCTCCCCAACCCGGAGAAGGCACTCTACCCTTTTCCGGCTCAAGACCATGGTCTCAGATTTGGAGGCACTGATTCTCATCCCGGCCGCTTCACACTCGGCTGCGAACCGCTCCAGTGAGAGCTGTAGATCACGCCCTGATGAAGCCAATAGGACCACGTCATCCGCGAATAGCAGAGACGCAATCCTAAGGCCACCAAAACGGATCCCCTCAACACCTTGGCTGTGCCTAGAAATTCTTCCGGGGGCAAGAAGGTTCATTTATTCTTTATTAAGGCTCGTTATCTATCTTTACCTGGTGTACCAACAAATGTATGAGTGTACGTATCTGTAAACGTGATTTATTACCATTTGTATACAGTATTTTATGGCTAAAAGATTAAAAAAAACTTTGCTCCATAATTTTGTTTATCTATGTCCATTTTTCAACATGGTGAGCATCAATTAATATAAATGCGACATCCAAATGACTCCTTTTTTTAATACAGCATCCTGCTTGCTTGTCAGAATCCTCAGACGGGTCTAAACAGAGACGTGGAGAGAAAGGTGAGCTGAATAGTGTCTTTTATTGCTCTTTTTAAAATGAATTATGAATAGTGTGGGAAAGCGGTGAAGTTTGTTTTTTTCCCCCTATAGCCAACTTAAGATTTCATCCTCACTGCGATTCCTGAAGAGACAATCACTGAGCTGTCAACAGAAGACATGATTTGAGGCCCCGGGACAGTTTTTACTGTTATGTCTTCAACACATCCGAGAATTGGGCTTCTTAAATGAAACAAATATTTGTCTTGTCTCTTCCTCATGTTAATGCTTTCTGTTTCTGACTACAGTCCTGCTATTTGGAAGCTTTTTGGATTAATGGATTCACTTCCCAGGAGGTGATCCCAATGCTACCAAAATGCCATATGTTAGAATTATATGCCAGGTGGGGAAAACGGCAGGGAGCGTTTCGGTGGTGTAGTGGTGATTCCTAAGGCCAGCTGATAACCCATGCAATTTATGTAATTACATCTTGCAGGAAATCAGATTTTGCAGTCTTGAGTATCTAAAATTTTAAATAGCAGAGCCAAGAGTTTCCAGCATTAACTGGTACCATCAGTCTGCGGTTAGGATTCAGTTTAAGTGTCTGAGTCTCCAGTTGTGTTAAAATGACCAAGCCTCTGATAGTCTAATGACTTCTTCAAGATCACTATGTCAATAATATCAACCACTACAAAGGCTGAACCGAAAAATGTGCAGATCTAAATAAACGTGTTATATGTAAATATTTCAATCTGAAAAACTCACAGAGAAAGAAATGGCAATTAGAAGGATTTTATTGATACAATATTTTAAGTCTTTGGCGCTCAGACCTCGGCAGGAACATTAATGCTGAATTATACTTTAATATGCATAAGTAGATGTATGAGAACAGGGATGTTCCCCCAGGTCTGAAACTGGTGGTGGAGTGGAGATAGAAGAAGTTTGTTCAGTCCATATGATGATCTGTTTAAGATAGATGTCCAACTTGATAAACACAGGTTTACATGAACTGTCCATGATGAGCAAGCTTGAAGCGACTGTGGAGAGGAAAAACTCCCCTTTGGGAAGAAACCTCTGGCAGAACCGGGCCCAACATGGTGGTCTTCTGCCGGACCAATAACTGGCGATAGGGAGTGATGAAGACTGAAGGGAGAAAACACTCTGATGGGTTGAGGATGGAGGAACGTCTTGGAAGCTAGATGAACTCAGCTATGATGGTGGAGAAGGGGTTGGGGGTGGGTTGAATCGGACATCTGATTCGAAATCCAACATGCAATCCGTTTGCGCTTGCTGGTTAGCAGGCTGAGACGTGGATTTGAAGTTGCTTTTAAGATGAGCGCGGGATGCTGATTGGCTTCATGGAGGTGCGGTTCGTAGCTGATTGGCTCACATCAGAGGCGTATCGGACTCTGATTGAATGGAGGCTGGTGATGAGTTTCTTCGATTGAACTTGCGCCTCAGCTTCATTTTATGTAAAGACTGCATGATGAAAAAATGCAAAACTTGCAATAATTCAAATCAGATTTATCCCATTTACCACCCACGTACTGTGAGTTTGAAACTGAAAATGTAAAACGTCTTAAAATAAATAAGCTGCAAATCAAACCTGTTCTTATCTTTTATGTAAGAATGACTTAACCACATCACCATAATGATACCATACATAATATCCAGGTAATTTAAATATTTAAAAGATAACAAATGGGTGAACAATGTGATGTACCGTACTTTAAGATAATTAGATAATAAGTCAAATAGTAAAGTAAAAGCAGACATAAAACAATGCTAGACAACCCTACAGGGGCGCCAGTGATGCAGGAGTTGGGGAGTTTGTCCTGTAATTGGTGGGTTGCCGGATCGATCTCCTATTCCGACCATTTCAGTCGTTGTTTCCTTGGGCAAGACACTTCACCTGAAGCGCCTGCTGGCGGTGGTCAGAGGGCCCGGTGGTGCCGATGTGCGGCGGCCTCGCCTCTGTCAGTCGGCCCCAGGGCAGCTGTGGCTACAATGTAGCTCACCACCGTCAGGGTGTGAGTGGGTGCGTGAATGACTGAAGTGTAAAGCGCTTTAGTACAACCATTTACTACAACTCACACAAGTTCACGCTGTGTCAATCGCCCAGGAAAAAGGAAAACGAGGATTTAAAGGGAGACTGGGAACTAACCTGCCCACTACATAGAGGCAACCTGTTCCATAACTTTGAGGCTGCAGCTGCAAAACTTTTGCTTGTTTCAGGTTCAAAACATGCAGGTTTTTTTTTTCTGTGGTGAATCTGCACTCTGAGGTCTCAACCAAAGGAGTCCTACAACAAGTATTGAGCAGTGTACACATTTCCTGGAAAACAGTCAATGTGATTGCTGCCATGATTGATGTCTTATTTTTTCCCCTTTCTCACAGACATGAGTGCTTCCACAGCTATCTCCTTTTTCTCTCCCTCTTTACAGAACCTTTATCTAATAATAAAGACATTAACACCAGCTCTTGCCATCCACCATTGGACTGATATTTCCTTTGTTTCTGCTGCAGTTCTGTGGATTGTACAGTATGACACAAGTTACAATCAAGATTTTATAATGTTGGGCTTGCAGGGTTCTGCAAAGAAAGTTTTCTGTTGTCTAACAATCACAGTGTGTTGACTTGCTTACCACTGTTACAATATTGCATTTCTTCAAGGGATTAGCACAGGAGATTTTGCTTCAAACAGTCCTTTCAGTGTGTGATTTTGACAGGTACAAATCATTTGATCTGTAGGTCCTGTGCTTGACTGGAATGAATTGTTACTACCATAAGGCAACGAAATGCCATTGATTTATCGATTGAAGAATATTCTCGCAGAGTTTTCAACTGAGCAGCGGGACAGGACAAAACATTTATCTTTAACTAATGGGTTCCCCTGGAATCCCTTTCCTAGATTTTGACACGCTTCCAGTCCCAAAACGTTGTTGTGTGGCAGTCAGGCTATGGTGGGAGAAGCCATCTGAGATATACTATATCGCCAAAAGTATTCACTCACCTGCCTTGACTTGCATATGAGCTTAAGTGAGATCCCATTCCTAACCCATAGGTTAGGAATGGGATCAATATGACGTCGGTCCACCCTTTGCAGCTAGAACAGCTTCAACTCTTCTGGGAAAGCTGTCCACAAGGTTTAGGAGTGTGTTTATGGGAATTTTTTACCATTCTTCCAGAAGCGCATTTGTGAGGTCACATACTGATCATTATCTATTCTTTATCTATTGGTTGTCCTACATACCAATCATTGTGATGCGCTCAGGTAACGCCAATGCACCCGTTCCTTGTTAGTTTCGTCTTGCTGCGCATGCGCACTTCAAGTGTTTATGTATCCAGTTTTCTTTAAAAAAGGCTGAGAGTCGCAAGAAGCAAACCGTGTAAAAGTTTATGAGAAGAAGAGGAAGTCCTCAGTAGAAAGAAATAAGATCAGAGTGGATTCAGGAGATTTTTTTCACACGATCCGCCTGAGGAGCAAAAGAGCAGTTATTCAGAAAGGGACTCGGCCGTTTCTTAACTACATTTCCGAAAAAGATGGTCCACTCTACCTATAAGATCCTCGTCAAATACGGTGACACACATGGAAATATAAGCTCTGGAACTCACTCCCTCCTGACCTCTGCAGTATTGACTCTCTCCCCTTATACAAAACCAGACTCAAAACCCACCAGTTCCAGCTCGCTTATTTGTAAATATACTGCTCTTGTCCCTCCCCATAGCTGTTTTTATGTTCCTGTATTTGTATTTTTGTATTTTCATTTTTATTCTCTGTAAAGTGACCTTGAGTGTCCAGAAAGGCGCTGTTAAATAAAATGTATTATTATTATTATTATTATTCTAAGAGAGTTTGACAGCAGCTTTAGCATTTAGCATTTTCTGTGTATTTTCAAAACTAACAGAACAAAAAAAACATGAAACATTTCCCCAAATTTTCAATACGCTGCAAATACAAAGCCCCTCTTTCAGTTCTAATGTTAAGCTCAAGTAAAACTTAAATTCATCCATCCATCCATTTTCCGTCACACTTGTCCCTTGTGGGGTCGCGAGGGGTGCTGGTGCCTGTCTCCAGCTGTCAATGGGCGAGAGGCGGGGTACACCTTGGACAGGTCGCCAGTCTATCGCAGGTAAAACTTAAATAACCTCTTTAAAAGCATTTTCTCTCTCCCCTTATAATAAAACTGTGAACTGAAAATCCAAATAATGCTATGCTAAATAACAATAAATTGAGTATCAAAAAGACAGAGGGAAGCTGAAATCAACCAAGAAAGAAGTTGTGAAGAAAAATGCTCCAGAATTTTGTACTGTGCGTCTTTACTTTAGCATTCTCCGTCCTGCTATCGAGCTCTTTGTTAACAACGCAGCCACATACTGTTTATGTTTCTTTTTGATGTAAAAGCTAAAATGGTCCTTCCACTGCAGCGATTCTAAACTCAGATGTATTTATTGTTGGCGACGGATCCGTCCCCGGAGGCTCATTCACACCCACATCCTCCGATCCCCTCATCACCCATACGGCATGTTCGGGGACCAATTATCTGGTCAACAAAACAGCTTTTTGTGCTGATATCTTCATTTTACAATAAGTCGTCACTGCGGCAAAGCCGGGCCGCCAAATGGAACTAATGAAGCAGCAGAAATCAAACACACCTCGTGTTTTCAGACGAAGGGATGAGTGTAGGTGGTGTTGTGGAGTGTGCTCCGTTTTTGTTTCTTGAGTAGGTCGTAAAACATTGATATTTGGAAAAAAACGCTGCTTCCTGTTAGTCTCCTGATACCCAATTTAAGCATCTCTAAGTGACACCCAGAAAGCTGAGGTTAAATTTATTGTCATGAACAAATGAGTTAAACAAAGCAAAAGAAAGCAGAGGAGGAAAAAGAAAAGTCACAGGCTACAAATTAAACGAATAAGAGGCTAAATTACGCGGGATTGCCTCTTTTGCAACAGAGCTGCCCTCAGCAATTTTTTTTACAATGGCTGGGAAGGCATTAAATATTTATAAGGTGTAGCATATACGGGCTGCAGAAGACAGTTTTACTTTTTATTGAACTAATATATATTCCCTGCACATGCTTACTGAAGAAAAGACAAGACTGAGGAAGAAAGATTTTCAAAATGTATAGAAAAGATTAAGTAGAGGGTATTTTGTTCATCTCCTCCTTACTTTTTTGCCGACACGATGTCCAGATGCGACCGGAGAGGAGGGAATCGTTTTGTTCCTATCAGCCACGCATGAACATTGGAGCAAAACACCAGAAATGTGAACAAAAGAAGTTTCCTTGGGGATTTTAGAGCACCATAAATCTCATTACAGTGAAATAGTGAATTAACGAATATTGTATTGTACATTATAAGCTTTAAATTGCTAAATGTTTCTTGGTCTGCTTGAAAAACATTAGCCAGAAGTCATAAAACTGTCTTAGAATTTTAACACGCTGAAATAATTTACTCTATTCCACCTCCAAATGTTTGTGAATATGCAAACAATCTATCCAAATTACCTGTATACCTGTGCTGTATTTGATGACAACAATTAGCTTTGGTGTTTTTGTTACAGATTATATGAGTGCTAGTCAATAAACTACAATATTGAGATTTATTACACCCTGAATGATATGTTGTGGATTACAGTCAATGAAGAACCCTAATTCAAATTGTTTGAAATTTTTAATTAGTAAGTTCAATTAAAAATTGGTATCTTATACAGAAATGTTGACCTACTGATCCTCAGTGGGGAAATTCAACTACAGCCAGGTCCTATGCAGTAGCTGCACTTCAATACTTGGTTGGGTCTCCTTTTGCAAGAAATTGTGCAACAGTGTGGCACGACAAGGAGGCACAAGACCCCTTAGAGGCTCTACGTCCCAAGAGAGACTATAATACATCAATGTCTGGTTTGTACGTGAGCTACGTCTACATTTATCTATAAAGAAATCTGAGACTAACCACTAAATAAATGTTGGACATTTTGGCTGAACTTCAAAGCTCCCAGTTGTCGACCAATCAGCTCTGTTGCTGGATAGACAAAATGGTGATTAATGGTTCCCAGGTGAAAATATTTTAATGTATCTTAATCAGTCCAATCTTTTCAGTCACTGGGTGGGCTTTGCCATCTTCCCATGTCAGGTAAAGTTATCCCCAGTAAGTCACAACCGAGAGTTTCTCAACAACAACAACAACAACAGCAGCCAGGTGTGACTGTGAGAACAAAGCTTTTATGGCTGATTTACTAGGTGTGCCATTTTCCATATTAACTTTTAATAAAAGCTTGATTATGTTGTGTGAGGACTTTGTTCTGGTCTCTGCACTTCTGTTTTGCAGGTAAATTAATGACGTATATGGTATCAGTCCTGCTTCTTCTTCTTTGACTGTCAAGTACATGTGCATCTTAGTTGATTTTGCGTTGCACCAAACTGTTCAGGCTGATCGTGATGCTTTTGTTATTGCTAAGAAGATTTAACACATGTAGCATAAAGGTGTCATTAAAAGCAGTAAAATGATTTTTAATGTTGAATTATGTCTGAATATAGTTGCATTTTTTAACATTAATGAGGGAAAAGGGACAAACGCCCACAGTCTGGAAGCCATTTTTACAGAGCTTGGTTCTGTTGGAGGTTCTTTGCTGTTATAAGAAAGTCATGGCTCACCACAGTCAGAAATATTTGCTGAGGGTAAGATCGCTGCGCAGTGCAACCAGCTGGGCTTCCTTACATTGATAACTTTTTACCAACTGACATTTAATGAATACTGAATATGACAGTATTGTATTACAATTTTCAACGAACAGAACTACATTGGATCTGAATCTGGCTATAGGATTAGATTGAATTGGAGTAAATTAGACCAATTTAAATTGTGTTTCAAACAAATATGTTCCTGTAAAACTGACACTGTTGTCTTGGAATTTCTCTTGAGATTGTATTTGTTATGAAGTGATGTTGTTTAAATAATCTGAAATTAAATTAAATTCTCTTTGCTGCCCTTTGTCTGATGAACAACAATCTACTTTTAAATGTTTTGTCCTGCGCTTTGAGACTTTTTTGTAAATGTAAAGAGCGTTATATACGCAGTTTATTATTGTTATTATGATTATCATGACTATTATGATGTTAACGTGCACTCATAAAAGGACTGCATTCCCCTTTTGTGATTCTCTGAGTCTCAACATCTATAGAACTGAATGCTATCTAGTGCCCGGATGACATTTCTTAGGACATCTGAAGCCCGAGAGACGGCACCGTTTGTAATGTCAAATACACAGTTTATCAGGAAAGACATGCGGAAAGCGTCCCCATAAAGGGTGTTGAAAAAACACACAAGAATTCAGCCGTGGGTAGATTTTTTTTTTTTTAAAGGGACACAATTTTGCCCGACTTCAATACCTAATATTCATATAGCTGTTATGGCCGATAGCCAACATTTACAGATATTTTATATATTTCCCTACACTTTGGCCATCATACAACAATGCACACACTTGCTGACATTACTTCTGTGCTTGAGTTAAACACCCCACAATCCTGCATTGCTTTACCATCACTGTCACAAGCCCAGACAACCCCCCCCCCGCAACCCCTCCCGAAACACATCAATAAATGGCAATAAGGTGCAAAAAAAACCTGGATATTAAAAGCGCCCCAGTTTTACTTATGGTTGAAAAAATGACTAACATTTTGTGTAACGTTACCGATGTTAATGCTTATATCGTGCATGCCTAAGTTTGATGCAGTAGGATGTGTTACTCAGGCTCTCTGTAAACATAACAGGCAGGTAAATATTGGTCTTCCTGCTGTTGTATTTTGTTCCTTCCTTTATTACACCCAAGCGTGTCAGTGTAGAGGGAAACAAACATCCAGGATGCATGAAAATGCTTGAAGCAGCAAACCATTAAAGTCCTGCCTGTCTTCCAATGTAACATTTAAACGTTATTTCAGCAACACCTGATTGTCTTCCTTATTTCTTCTCTCCGTCTGTTTGCTTTAAAGTGAACTTGACCACTTGTAAAAGGCCTGTCTGGAACTTTCTGTAATGCAGATTTTGCAACCACTTTCTCTTTTACTGCATCACTCCTCATTTCCACATTTCCCCCATGCACAAGTCTGAATTTACCTGGCTTCTCAAGCAGAATCACAGATCTCTTTTTCCTTTAAACAAGCTGACATACACTACAGTTGATGAGCGGCAAACGAAAACCACTCCCTGTCGTATTTTAATTGGATTGGGGAGATGAAGAATAGTGATTTCTCCAGCCGTCATATTCAGCCATCCATCAACACTACTTTCACTGAGGGAACTTTTGGAAAAGAAAAACTTCATTTTGTTCCCAAGTGAGGTAGTAGAAATGCCATTATGATGTGCTTTCCCCTCTCTTTGTGCCTTTTTGCAATAACGCTTCTCTCTCTTCCCCGTTTTTGTCCTTTTCCTTCCCTGTCTCTTGTAACTCTGGTTCTCCTTCTCATTCGTATTCTCTCATGCAGCCAGAGGGTGTTCAGGTTTCATTATGGGATGAAATGTATTCAAAGTGGGAGGTAGGCAAGGAGAGGAGAGGATGGATGGATGGATGGCAGCTTGGTCAGGAAACACCTGAGGCTCGGTCTATGTGGATGTGAGTGTATGTGCAAGTGCGTTCGTGCGTGCGCGTGTGTATGTGTTTCTATGCATATTTACTTAAAATTGGCATTCATGCCTGCCAGCATTTTCAGTTTCTCTTCGAAACTGTGTGTACCCCGACTGTACTGAGAATATCTATGTGTATGTTTTTTGCCAGGAGTGTGTGCTTGCTTGCATATGAGTATTCTCTCCCAGACTGTTACACAACTATGCAGTCCCACGGCAATTCATAAAACTGTCATTAAATGTAATCTAACGCTTTGTGGTCGTGTGGATAATTCTACTGTAGGCTAGGTTTGGTTAATAATGGACCTAATGATCTGGGGAAGACATAAACACGACTTAGTTAAAGTTTCAAAATCAGCAACTGTCTAAAACTACTGTGACATCGTGGATCTGGTCCACTTTACGAATCTTAATTTGCAATATTGGGCTGGTAACAGTGTCCCCACCATTTCTAATTCACAATAAATAGAGTACATCCATTAAAAGCGCAATTAAAACAGATTATTTGCATGCTGGATGCTGTTAGTGCTGAAAAGAAAGCACAACTGGTCCATAGCAAACTACATTGGCTTTAAAAAGTATTTGCTTTTTTCATACTTAACTGTTGCATATCATTAAACAAATTGTAATAACAGACACATGCTGTCCTCTGTCTGGTGCTCAAGTGTCCTGCAAAATAAAGAGGTGTCCTGCATTTTCAAGAATCAAGAATCAAACAAATAAAATATTCTTGATTCTTGAAAATGCTCCGCCAAGGAAAGGTGGACACTGCCTTGATTAGGCTGGTGTTTTCCACCTCTGGGTATGTCATGTAAAATAAGTACAAAGATGAGACGCCGGAGAGAATACACAGGTGTTTTTGAAGAAAAACACTTACAGCAAAACCAAAAGTTTTACCTTGAGGGAAAATCCACCTTTTTAAATAAAGCCGAACTGAAAACTTTTGTTTGGGGTGACTGCTCAGTGAGACACTGGACTGAGCGGCTGCGGCAACCAGAGGAGAATCTGCTTGCAGGTAAGATACCTGTTGTTTTCTCATGCCTGCCTATACCAGTCCCTATAGCTATTATTCCTGTTCACAAAAAGTTATTTGTTACATTTAAGCCTGGTGGCATTAACAACATCTCGTAACATCAGTTTCACTACCCACACACAGGCCTGAACGCTGCCTGGGAGTTACCATCAGGAAAACATTTAAACAGAACATTTCTGTGAATTATCTCGACAGAAGCCACCCTGATGTAAAGAAAATCAAGAATCGAGGGGAGCCAGTCACTGACATCTATGTGCCTGGAAAGGACTACAAAACAATTTCTAAGGCTTTGAGACTGCAGTGAAAAACAGTGAGAGTCATTATCCGAAACTGGAGAAAACTAATGTCTGTGGGCCAGCCCATAGACATTATATACGTAGACGCCTCATTACGTGCTGGAGCGCATCCTGCGTCGCCACCATATTGGATGGGTTTCTCCCATTTTAGGCTGCCATAGCAGCCAACGGGAGTAAACATAGAGGGAGCACCTTTATCCGTATATTCTCCAGCTTATGGTTGCAATAATTGGCCATAACTACTGAAAGTAGATCACACGATGCAGATCCAGATTTTGGGATGAGATTGGTTCTGAAAATTAGTTTTTACTTAGTGAGAACAATGCAGAAACTTAACAGATGGACCATAATCTTATGCTTATTAATCTGTTAATGCCATATTTCACAAAATAAGGCTGAATCACGTTGCTAAATTAAGTACCCTGTAGTTAGAGTACAAACACATGCAAGAAGCTGTGCAACACAGTTCTTTTTCAAGGTTCTTAAATTCCAGACACTGGAAGACACTGGAATCACCAGATATTTTAAAGAACACATTTCCAGGCCTTTAAAAACGGTATATGCGTATGTAAATGCTCAGCATGCAAAAATATGACGAAATTATTGTTGGTGTGTAGAGAAGGCTCAGGGCTGTATTTGCGAGAGAGAGTAAAATACATTTATATGAACAATCCAACTTGTTTCTTTATTATTCATCCCTGGATCGAACGTCCCAGCAAATTCATTTAAATCTTCAACACAATCAAAATGAGCCACGATCAGAGAAATAAAAAAATACCCAAAGAGCACCAATGTCTATGGTTTAATCATGCCCTTTTCTGTGAAAAGAAGATGGCTGCACAAAGTAGCTTCCCAAACTTAAATCAGCATCAACCACATAACTTTTAGAACAACGTCTTTTTACCTATGAGACCAAAACAGAGAGGTTTGATCATAATGCTCAGTCTCATGTTTGGAGAAACCCAAACACAGCTTATTGTATCCCCACACACATCTCATACCAGCTGATAGAGCACGCTGGTTGAAGGCTGATGATTTGGAGTTGCTTGGCAGCTACAGGACCTGGGGACATTGCAGTCATTGAGTCAAGCAAAACTCAATGTATACCGGACAAGTAAAATGTGAACCTCCCTGTCCAATAGTCAAGCATGGCCCAACAGTGGATACAGGCAAACAGTCATGAGCCCTGTTGTAACAAGACAACTGGGCAACAATAAAATAAGTAATAACATTTTCCAGAAAGTGACTACAGATGCTGCTTTTGGTTCATGACGTTATACAACAGTAATACTCTGTTATTCTGTTTTCCAGAACTCTAGCTCTGGTATTTGGATTATTAACCAGTGAAAGCATGGTGGAAGATGTCATTTGAATTAAAGCACAGTTGATACGCAACTGGAAATAAGTATGAGAAAGAAAAAGTGATAAATGCTGTTGTCAGAAGAAAAGCAAACCTCACCTATTATCATCCTTTCATAAAGACAGAGAGGTAAGAAACTAAGTTTGCAGTGATTAATAAGCAGCCATTACGGGCTTCCAGGCCAGGTTTTGACTGACAGGTGGACATGACAGGCTGGCAGCCGCCAGACTGCAGTGAGACAAAAATCAATAACAGGTCTGTTGTGGCAACACAATGACGGGCATGAGGTGACCACAGCATTATATCAGTGGATTACTGAAAGGTAGTGATGTATCCGGAGTGTGTAGGAATGTGCACGGCAGCGATTTAAAAGCCGAGGTACAAGCAGTGTGTGTTCAAGCTGCTCGGGTCCCTTCGTCTGTTTGACTTCAGCTTATGCGTCTGGTGCTGTTACTGTTTGTGTTCCAGACTGTATGCTTTCACAGATGGTCCATTTGAGGGAGTGTGTTTGTTTGTGTTATGGTCAGCTGCTCAATAAATCAGCAAGTGATTTAGTGCTGTGTTGTGATTGCTCCCGTTAGTCTGATGTTTTTAATCATCCTGAGAGGAAGGGTACAAACTTGTTTGCGGTGATGGGAGAAGCACATTTTTTTATGCATTTGCCATTCTTTCTCTCTCCAAACATATGAACAACCGACTTTCTGCTTATTCTTTTAGCAAAGCAAGTTTGTATTTTTACATAATTCTTTGATTTTTGTTTCTGTTTAGGGGGAAACAAATCTTTTATTCATTGCATTTTCCATTCCAGGTTTGTCCTGTTCAGGGTCGTGGGGGCCTGGATCCCATCACAGCTGTCAGAGGGACAGACACAACCTTGATGAATTGCTAGTACACTACAACTAGAAATAAATTGAGTTTTCCTCAACAGTCTACGAACGTCACCGATTTTCAACCTACTTTGACTTCTATATATTTTCTAATGAGTTTTTTTATTTTTTGCAAATTTTATTTTTAACTTTACATGACAAAATGTGGGTGGCACCAGGGCATACACTTTACAGCTCATTCTAGATTAAAATTACATCTTGTACGTGAAAGTTAAACACAAACTGGGAAGATTTGTCTTACTTTTAATCTAAAAATGAACCACTCATATGAAAGAAATCGATTCAGATCGACACTATGAGTTTAGTCAGTAATCACAGTTTGTAAAATAGAACTTCAAGGTTTATCATTGTGTAAAGTCATTTCATTTCTCCTTATTTGGTTACTAAACACCGGTGCAGCACATCTAGCCTAAAAAAAAACCCAAAAACTGGAGTATTTCAGCCTTGAGGCAAAGATTAAAATCCAAGAGAGTATATTTGCCGTACGTCAGTAGACTCTCAGCAGTGAGCCCTTGAAAAGAGGAAATTTAAAGTATTGATCTTGGAGGAGAAAATAATAATGTACATGAAATACTTTAAGCCTCCCAGGCTCATCTCCTCCTGTTTCCCAATCTAAAGTGTTTGCACGCATTTCACTTATTTTTTTTAAAATTTGTCTAAAATAAAATTCCCCTATCAATTCAGTCATTGTCTTCTACTTATGTGAGATCAGGTCACGGGGGGAAACATCTCCAGGGGGGAACCCAAGACATCTCTCTCCTCAGCGACATCCTCCAGCTCATTCTAGGGGATCCCAAGACCAGACGGGATATATATAGTCCCTCCAACAAGTTCCTGCTCTTCCCTGTGCACTCCTCCCACTGAGACGTGTCTGGAAATCCTCAAAGTGGTAACTCCACCTTGATGTCCCCCATGACAGAGCTCCTCTCCTTTCATTGCCTTACAAAAGTATTCACCCTCTTTGGCATTTTTCATTATTTTACCTCACTACATGGAAGTAAAATGGATAATTTGTGCCTTTCCATCAACTGAAGCACACAGCAAACAAGAGAGGATGACAGGAATGTCCTAAAGTCAGGACTATGTAGTGCCAAATATTGCCACTAGGGTTTTTGCCCATTCCTCAAGGCAAACCTGCTCCAACGCCCTCATGTTGTGAACAATGATCTTCAAACCTAACCGCAGATATTCCATTGGGTTGCGGTCTGGACGTTAACTAGGCAGTTCTAACACATTTAATTGTTTCCTCCTAAACCACTGGAAGGTTGCTTAAGCAGTACGCTTCTGGTCATTGTCCTGCTGGAAGTTGAACCTCCACCCCAGTCTCAAATCACAGGCAGACTGACAGACTTTGCTCAAGAATATCTCTGTATTTGCCACCATCCATCTTTCCTTCGATTCTGACCAGTTTGCCAGTCCCTGCGGCTAAAAACAAAAACATCCCACACTGCATGATACGGCCACCAACATGTTACATTGTTGGGAGGGTGTCCTTAAGGTGATAGGATGTGATGAGTTTGCGCCAGGCGTAGAGGGTTCCCTGGTAGCTAAAAACGTTCAATTTTACAATTTATTCTGGTCCTATTGACAGATCCTCAAGTCTCTGCAGTGGAGGTCTGCTACTCCTTCAGGGTTACCTTTGGTCTCTGTGGGGCTCCTGATTTACACCCTTTGTTGGGTCTTCCATTTAAAATTGATGGATTTAATGGTGCTCCGGGTAAACATCAGAGATACAGGACTGTGTTAAACTATAAGGCAGGCATGAAGAAAATGCTGTAACCTGAGAATGCTTTCAAGCATTCTCAGGTTACAGCATTTTCCATTACATCAGTGGATAACCAGTTGGTTATCCACTGATATAATGCTGTGGTCATTTTATGGTGGTTTGATGGTTTATTTTCATCAGTTAACAAAATGCAGTGAATGAGCAGAACAGAGATCGGAATCAAAGCAATGTCTGCTGTGACCACCCTTTGTCTTCAAGACAGCACACATTCTTCTAGGTAAACCTGCATACAGTTTTTGAAGAAATTCGGCTGGCAGGTCGTTCCAAACATCTTGGGGGACTAACCAGAAATCTTCTGTGGATGTGGGCTTCCTTAAATCCTTTTCATATAATCCCACACACAGTCAATGGTGCTGATATCAGGGCTCTGTGAGGGCCATGCCATCACTTCCAAGATGTCCCTGTTCTCCTTTAAACTAAACATAGTTCTAAAAAACCTAGGTTTATGGTTTTGGGCCATCGCCCTGCTGTCGAATAAATTTCAGAATCAGAATCGGAATCAGAAATACTTTAATAATCCCAGAGGGAAATTACAGCCAATCCTACGCCTGCCTGATGGTATTGCATGATGGATAAGTATCTGCCTGTGTTTCTCAGCAATGAGGACACCATTAATCCTGACCAAAGCTCCAACTCTCTGAAATAAATAAAGTCATGAAGATATGCCGCAGGATGTTTTTTTTTACTGGTGTATTTGTACAATTTTTTAGCTGCTTTGCAGGATTATTTAGTTTTTGAAGGTTTTTATGGAAAACACTTCTCTTCACAAACTTGCCTGCATCTATTTGTGGTGTCGACATTTCTGCCAAAATGAATAGTTCTAATTGTAGAAATTGTCTTAAGCCCTACATTTACAGCTGTGGTTCTTTTCCGCATCAATGTATAGCGATGTTATACTCTTTGAAGAGGCCACTTCAGCTAGCATAAATCTGTGTGAGTGTATATTCAGCTCTACCGTCACTTAAACAATGCAATGTGCTTCAGCCTTGAGTAACCATTTTGCAGTGTTGGCTCTCTGCAGCACTGTGCAATCACATTATAAAGATGTGCTCCATAAGGCAGGACACTTGGAAGAGTATAAATCTACATAGCAGCAATTTTTTTTTTTTTTTTTTTGCTCTCAATGAAAAGTCGAATACCGGCACTATTCTCCAACCTGCAGCAGTCACTGTAAAGTCATATTACAGGCTTCTCTCAACGGAAAAGGACTCTAACATGAGCATAAATCTGCGGAAACGAATTGAATCTGCAGGCTTTCTGCAGAGCACTAAAGGGGGAAGGAGAGCCTAGACTGTGTCATCAGATATCCTTCGGCCTAACATTGCAGGACAAAAGTGCCAATGTAAGAAGGTGAGTTGCGTGTAAAATGTGCTGAATATTGGGCAACAGAAGGAGCAGAGCACAGCCGCTAATCAGGAGGAACGGCTGCTGGCTGCAGTGGTTGTAGCCTGACTCGAGGGCCTGACCTGCTCACTGGATTCTGCTAAACACGCTGGGGGAAGAAATCTCCTCCATATACACCTTCCTCCATTTATATATACAGTATCTCTTCCTATTTGCGTTTGTTTGTTGTTTGGTAATTAATTCTAATTTAATATTTTCCCCCCAGGTTATCAAACTGTCAAAATACTCTTTTGATTTTTCAGTAAGAAAAAAAAGATATCGTCAGATTAAAAACTGATCAATAATCCACGTGGATGGCTGCAAAAATTTAATATACGCTGCTTGGGCAACAATCATACTTAATATGAAGAAACTGATGCCCAAATTTGATCATATCCTTTCAGCCTTTAATCTATAATCTATATGTAAACAGTATTCCTCTTAAAAAGAATACCTCTGAGCTTAGAGTTAAATTTTATATGTAAATTAAATTAGAAAGTATAGAACAATCATATTAGAATGCCAGTTTATGATAAAACAGAGACCCCGAAACACATTCTTGATTCTGAGCAACCCAGTGAAACAGCGCTGCTTATTGCAGCACTGCAGTAAGCTAACTTCATCAGCCTTTATTCTGTGACTGATGTCCACACCCCTCCTCTTGGATCTCTAAACTTCTTATGTTATAATTGTGCTTCTGCTCCTCGAACATTAAAATGAGAAATTAACTTATTAGCTCTGTGGTTTTCCTTATTTTTTTTTTCTTCCCTTGCCAAGCTAGTGGGTAAGTTATGCATATCGACTGCCTGGAGGCAGACAGGCTGCTGCCTGCTAATATAAAGCGTGTTCTCCTGTGAAGCTGACAGCAGTGGCCGACAGAATAAGCTCAGGAGGTAATTGGGGTCTTTAGTCTGCAAACCAATACTCTCCTCGAAGACATTATTCACTCAGGGTAATTAGACACAAAAGGATAATATCTGCAGCAGATCCTGGTAAAGTTGAACTTTGATTTAATGCCCTTTTCCTCACACAGCCTGGTCTGATGGATTTTTTAATATACTTTTTTTAGTGTGTTACACTGTGTAGATGGTCTCTGCGATGCTCCAGGTGCGTTGTCCCAAAACAGACAACCCAGTGCATCAGCTTTGCCATTTTCTCCATCTCCTGCTTTAACTGTCTTCAGCAAAGGTTAAAAAATGTCTTGCAGCAGACTGGGTAGGTTAGGATTTTATTATGGCCTTTTTGTTATTATGACCTTGTCTCTGTGCGTGAAAATGTGGATGAGCATGTTTTTTTGCAGGATTGCTTTCTTCAAATGGCCTGCACCACTTTAGACCAACAAGACAATATAGGAAGAAAAAGTGCAGTATTTTACAGTAATATACTGAACTATGCATTTCAGATGATATTAAATGTACTTTTAAAAGTATTAAATCATAAATGTTTTGCCATACACTGCACAGAGACATTTGTGTTTTCAATCAAAATCAAATTTGGACCACACATTTGGTCTAAATGTACATGTATGTAGCTCTTCTAGACCTGATTGTAAACAATGAACAAAAGTTCAGCTGAGATTTAAAAGTGCGGCTACAATGAAAAAAAAAAAAAATGTCAGAACGTGAATGGTTTTTGCAGGGCTTTCCAACTGCAGTAATAGGAGGTGAGAAATCCTGAGGCAGCAGAGATCGTGGCAGCATATAGGGCCTGGGTAGAACAGCATATCCATGGCATGTTGCCTGTATGCACCCGATTAGTTTGGTCATTGAGCATTTACAGCAAGCACCAACAACTCTGGTCTCATCCTTTAACCCCATCATTGACCTAAAGCGGTGTGGACATCTAGTGCATTGCTGCAGCTTGATCTGGTCCAAGAAAGTTAAGCAAGGTTTTCTCTCAGGATATGGTGGGATTGTGGGCACATGTGGTGTATCAGTGTCATGATTGCTTTCACACAAATGCCAGTTTACCAAATTTTCCATGATCCTTCCAAAAGGTCATGAATCCGCATCTTGTGTGGAAATCTACGAACAGGGTGTAGTGGGAGCTGACAAAAAACATTAAGTCTTCATTCACCTAGGCCAGTACTCCATTGGTAAAATTCCCTGTTGCATAGTAAAATTACCATGTAAACTAAAAAGACATTATTTGTTTCTCAACACAGAGTGCTGATGGTCTTTAAGGGGTTCTCCAAATCATATTACATCTGGCCGAGCATCAGTGATATCAGGGGCTTCGATCTTCAACTTTCATTGAATATTTCAATGTTAAGCTGAACAGAAGCAACTGTTGGAACTGAAATAGATATGTCTTTGATTTCTACCTGTTATATGATGGCAAAAACTACTGTCTTTGGAGCAAAATTGCAAGTGCAAAAAAAAAAAAAAATCCTCTCTTCAGGTCTTCCATTACCCAATAACCGTGTTGAGGACTTGGAAATGCTTCGGACTCCTGTGCCATATTTGTCTGTAATGATCAGGCTACGGTGGGAGCTACCGGGAAAGAGAAGGTGCTAACCATGAACTTAACATCTTGCCAATGTGGGGCAATCTTCTGCTCTACTGCTGCATCCTGACCCGGTCTGCAAGAATCACTGTTTGCTGTCAGAGCAATCTTTAAAAAAAATTTAATAAAATGATTTCTGAAAAATAGTTTTGCTAGAGATGCCCATCCTTTGAATGTTTTTTTACAAGGAAGACTCAAATTTGGGATATTTGCTCCACTAGTGTTTATTAAGGGTAAAGCATTTATTGGAACACATTATGCAACGTAGTGTCCTGGAGCCACAGCCTTTATAGTCTGATGAAATCAATAGTTGAATTACAACTTGATTTCTAAATTCAGTTGTCATTCATATTTAAATATGTAAAATATACCAAATGGTACACAAGGCAAGAATGTTTTTCCAGGATATTTTTGTCTTAGTGTAAATGTTGGAAAGAAGGTAATAAATCTCAGTGAGTTTTCTTCCAGTCTTGATATGATTTTCAAGGTTGAGCTGAGCAACGTAGCAATTTTAAGGTGTTTTTGTGGCAAATAAACTAAGTAATAAAGATCAAACGCGCGACTTAATGTGGTCTGAATTTAGCAGGAGACATTGAGGACTAGATGGGATCCAATGACGATACTATGACGTAACCACCTTTCCTTTTCACCAGGAGTGAATTATTTTAAAACTTCAAATTTATTACTCTGTACCGTATTATCCTTTTATGTGCTGTGTTTTAATATAAAATGAGTCACTGTTTCTGAAAATGGAGGCCAGAGTCATTATGTTTCATCAGTCCTGAAGATGCTCACACAGTTTGGAAGGACGCCCAGAAGATGTTCTCTCTGAAACTTTTTCTTTGGCATGTTTTGTTCCTCTCTGCAGAAGGCCACATTGATCCAAATGTTGCTTCGGATAATGCATTTTAGTTTAACAGCGGTTGTGCTGAGTCAGGACCATTGACCAGGGTCCAGATGTGTGTCACAGGGTACCTTTAAAAAACACATTAGATCTGCAAAGCTTAACAATGCAAGAGCGAATTAAACCTCATACGGGTCTTTATTTAGCTGTTTTGGATTTATTTGAATGAGATGACAATGCAGGGATAATATAACCGGAAGCTTTCATGACGTTGGGCAAAAACTTACAGAGGGCAAAGGAAATAAGCCGTCTTTCAATTCAAGGGTTTAAATACAAACATTTACATTGTTCTGGTCTTCACCGGGATCTTAAATTATTTAAATCTAACATCAAGTGTAAAAAAGCACAAATGATTTCACACTGCCATTTAATAAACAAAGATATAAAGCATAGCCCATGATTCAAATGCCTCTAGAAGTGCTATTAGCAGCAGGAACTTTGTGGTACTTTATCAGTGTATCACGTGTTTTTTTTTTTCTGCACGGCTCTTAAACTCCTACATCATTTCAAACAGGTGGACATTTGTCAGGAGCTTCAGTAGCCAAACAGATTCCCATTTGACGCTGGCATGCTCGGTTATTTAGGTGAGTTCATCGTCGACTTAACAACTGCTAGGTGCCCAGGTCCCGTTGGCTGCAAAACAGGCCCAAATCATCTGCCCTCTGCTACTGTGCTTGGCGATTGAAATGATTAGTTCTTTGAGATGATATGCTATCTCCAAATATGGTGCTGTGCAATATGGCCAAATAGCTCTCCTTTGGTTTCATCTGTTTCATTTCTAACTGAGCAATTTGTGAGGGCACATACTTTTCAGAGAGAACAGACTCTTTGTAACCTTTCCAGTCAAGCCTTAATGCCTTGTCATAAACCATTGAAGATGCTATCCTAGGCCTTGGGTTTGTCCTCACTTCTTTTTGCTTTCTCAGACCCCTGTACGCATTTGCTTGGATGTCCATTCCCGTGGGGATTAATCATTGTCCTTAATTGTTTCCACTCGTCAATAATGTTTGTCTCTGTAGACGTGTTTGAAAATGGCCTGATAAGCCTCTCCAGATTGTTGAGTAGCAACAGTTGCTTCTTTCAGGAAATTTCTTTTCAACTTGGCAAAGCAGCAATGGTGAACTTGTTTTTCATACAGGTTCTCCATTTGTGTTCAATGATAGTGTGTAATCCGTTGTGTCTTGCGTACACTTGGAAGTTATGTTAAAGTAATTTCAGGTCCAGGTAAACCCCAGCTAATTCACATCTTCATTTCACTGTAGACTCGGCAGTTTGAAAAACGAACATAACGGCTACCCACCAAAGTGTCGACAAAGATTCATATCGAAATAACAGCAACTGAGATGGGAAGATGGACAGAGGAGTTTGGGAATTATTTGCTTTCAAAGCAAAAGTTTGTGTCCAGCATTTTTAAATCAGAAGAAAATACTTGTCACACAGCAACTACTTTATGTTTTTCCACGAGAGTCAGTTAATAATTAGACTCAAAATAGGTTGGATTCTTGTAAAGGGTCTCCTATGTCAGGGTATTTCTTGTAAGAAACAACTTACTCACCCCGTTTTAAGGAAAGAAAATATGTCAGGCATTAGTGGAGAAGTGTATCTGCATAAGAACAACAAATTAACTAGACTGAAGCTTTAAAAGCTGCTGCAGGTTACAGTCACAAAGATTCTTAACCACTTTAATTCATACAGAGTGCAACAACACGTGGCAATACATCCATGTTAGGAAGGCAATTCCCAATGTTCTTTCCTCTTCTCAACATTTGGAAACTGCCCCATTGCTACACAAGTGTCTGTTAAACTTTAGAAAGATGGCCAGGGAAGAAAAGAAGAAGAGAAAAAGCAAAACTAATCAAGAAATCAAATACAAAAAAAACTAAAAGAAACTGAAAGAAACTGAAAAATAAAAGGAAAGTACCTTTCTTGTGAGTAGCTTCAGTTTTGGAGCCTTTGGGGTCTAATAAAAAAACAGATCAGAATTAAACACAGGAAATACTAACACCACCTTACCAACTATACGTTGTTTGTCCTCGTTAAGGAAAACAACAACTTCTTCTATCAACGAGCGAACAAGACAGCAAGGCCCGACTATCTAAGGCGTCGCTCTGCTGCCAACACTCAGCTGGGGTGAGTGTTTGGCAGAGGGGCAGACTTGAGGGGGACAGTAGGGTAGGCAATAGCAGGGAGGAGAGATGCAACGAGTCTGTAAGGAAACAATCTACTGCCATACTGCAGCGGGCAGGAGAGGAGAGGCAATGCACTGAGATGAGGAGGAGGAGGGTTGCAATGCGGCTCTGTCAAGAGGAGCTTTAATAAGACTAGCAAAATGCACTAAAGGAGATGCAGGAGGCCAAAGAGAGAAAGGAGGGCGAGGAGGAAGGGTAGGGATGCAAAGACTACATGTCAAACTGGCTTCATTTTTGGCTTTATTTGCCCTGAAGAACACTTTTGTATCTGTATTCTTTCCAACAACATTGTAATGGAAAGTTGCATTTTCCATCCACAACTTTAACCACAATTCTCAAATCAATTCTTTGTCCTTTATAATTCTTTCAAGCCATATGTAGTAAAAGCTCAAAATTCATAAATGATCTCCAAATGTGGAATAAAACCCTATTTTCGCTCTTAATGGGCGTAATTAAACTGAAGTAATTTGGCTGAAATGGAGCCCATGATGTAAATGTGTAACCTTTCACAAATGGGTCACATCATTTCAGTTTCAGAACTTTCGGGCTGCAGCGAGGCTGATTTATAATGGAGAAATGTCAGCCTGCTAATGTCAAGTAACTGGAAGTAGAGGCCGAACGATTCATTGCTCTGCAGCAATAAGGCATTTTCCCCCTGTTCACTCCGGGAAAGTTAGTGCTCGACTGCGGACTCTGCCCGATGTGTCATGGAAGATTGGTGGCTTATTGGATTTATTGGATTTGTCTGGAAAGTTCCAGAATGTACAAGGAGCAAAGACAAAAAGTTGTACTGCTGCTTTGATCAGCAGTTGTTCTATCAAGCCCACAGCACAATCAAACTTGCTCGTCATCTGTTAACTTGGGGGCAACATATACTGTATATTCATCGACCAAACATTTCTCAAGTATAACAAGTCCCTCAGTATTTAGAAGTTGCAAAAGATGTCCTGTGCATTCAGAGTAATTTTTACCCTTTGAAGCTTAGATTTGCTGACTGATGCCTTATTTTGCCTTCGAGCTGAAATGCACTGACTGAACCAGACCAAACCTGGTTCACTGTACTTGACAACTGCCATTGTGAATGATGGTAACATCACTGTGCAGAAGTCTGGGAAGAATGCTGTAATCCGTCATTGTCAACCCCCTAAAAAAACAGGAAATGGCATTTAAAATAGATTGAAAGCATTTATTGGGACCATATGGCAATATGGCAGATGACTTGAACTCCAAAATCTAAATGAGTCCGTGATTGAACCTCATGGTGTCCAGACTTAGCCCGGATTAACCTCGAGGTCAGGCGGCCTGTTGAAGTTACTGTGTTTTGATCTTTTCCTGGCAGCATAATTCTCCTCACAGACAATGCATGCTGATGTCTAGAATCAAATTGAAATGTCTTGGGTTTACGGATGTGATGTAAATACAACAGAATACCTTGCCTTTGTGCTAGATAACGAAGGGGCTAAACCCTGTCATTTGCATCTCTCAAATTATGGGTTTTTGTTAAAAGGAGTGCTTGAAGACCGTAGCTGTTACACCTAGCTATTTGACAGCCACAGGCCATGAATACTTCCCCCTAGACAGCGTCCTCTGGAATATTTCAAACAATCAGCCCCGGGCCCCTGCTTCTATCAATATTAATAAAAATCAGCACGCGCACACAAAATTTCTCATAGTGATACTTCAAACCCTATAAGAAGTTGACGATTTTGAGAGCTTTATAAACATCACATTTAAGTACACAGTTTAAAAAAACTTGGGCTTCTCATGATGAAACAAAATCAGATCTTAGTAGCATCAAAGTTCTCATGTGTCATCCAGGTTCGCCACTCAGAGTTGTGATCAAACAACAAGAAAAGTTGGAACTCTGCATACATCTTGAGCATCCTGACCAAAAAATGCTTCAAAATGAATCTAACAACAAATAAGAAGTATATGTCGCACACTCCAAACCTCACAGTGATTTTTCCATTTTGAATTATGGCCCTTCCCCACCTGACATGAAAAACATTGTTTTTTTGCCCAACTTTTGGTGCTACATCAGGCGACCAGGCGCGTTGTCATACCTGAGCTTCCAGGGCTTTAGGTCTGCCCCAGACCTCAGAAAAAATACTTTTAGACGTCTGTCAAAAAGGTGAATTAAGTCCCAACCTAACACTAGATTTAATATTTGTATTTTAAAACAACCAGATTTATTTATACCGTATTCCATATAATCCCTAGCCTCGTGAGACCATCCTGATCTCACGAGCTTTCAAGGTTTCACTCGCAGATCAGTCTGGCTACTCTCCGTTAAAGAAAATTTGGAGCCGTTCACCAAACGAACGTCCAATCAGCGTTGGCTTTGAGGCGGGTTGAGGTGTGACGCAACCAGAAGCGCGACAGTTCAGTCTAAAGAACATGGCGGCGTCAGCCGATGAAACTAGCGTTAGCGTGGCTATCGAGCAAGTTTTATCGGAATTACAGAGTAATTCTTTGCTGAGCTAATGAGCCTTTACCTGCAGCAGCAAGAGTAGCTTGGCTTGTGATTGTGTTTTTGTCGTCGCTCGTAACAGAGCGACGACGAAGCATGTTGACATGTACGTCATATGCTTCGTTGATCTGATTGGTTTATTTGGCCCGTCTATAACCAACATAGGCCAATCAGCTAACCATTATTTTCGCCCCTTCCCAAAATTACTTCAACGGAAGGTTTCCAGATGGATATGCGGAGCAAATCTATCTGGCGGCGTCAGGTTATATAATCCCTACTCACGCCAGCATAACCTGACAATGAGTGAAAAGAAAAAGAACACTGAAAAAAATGGTTATTCGCTCACAATGTCAACCTTGACGTCTGGGCAACTACGCGCACTGCGGGCAGGGACGGTCTGGCGGCCCGGGGCTGTCGGCCCGCCTCGTTCATTCCTCGAACCGGTTTGCAACAAGGAACACGGCTCATTTCACTGCAGCAGCAGCAGAGCCAAGCGCAGGATTGGATTCTAGTGCAGGATAAACCAGGTTGACGTTGGCGGTAAAACCAGAATGCTGACTTAGAATTAGCAAGTTAAGTTACGGTTAATCACTTAGTCATCCAGCAAGGCGTGAGGTGGAGGTTTAATGAGCACTAGAGTAACCCTCCACCTCATGAGGGACAGAGAAGAGAGGGACTTTCACCTGAGCAACAGTTAGACTTCAAAGCTCTGGCTACGATAGAGAAAAGTAGGAACTCTCTCTGAGAGCTTCTAGCTGGATTTGCATCAAGATGCGAAGAAATATCTGATCAATGAAAGTCAAAGTATTTATTCTTGAAGTAACTAAACACATTCAAAGGTCCTTTAGATCATTGCATTTCTTCTCTCTGCTTCAGGCAATCCGATTCTGCTAGTAGACAGAAAAGGTGTTGTATAAAACATAAAACTCTGGGTTGTTTAAGGATGCAGTATTGAAGAGAAATAAATCATAGCAATTAATCCCAAATGTGCAATTTATTAGTTACAGTGCTGGGAAAGTGTTTGTCCCTTTCATGTTTGACACACTTAAGTGTTTCACAACAGGAAACAAATTTAAATGTTAGTTGAAGATATGACAAGTAAACACAACATTCAGTTTTTAAATGCAGGTTTTATTATTAAGGAAAAAAATCCAAATGTACATGGTCCTGTGTGACATAGTAATAGCCCCCCCCCCCCCCCCCCCCCAGTTTCACCTTATCTATCCACAACCAGGCCTGATTACGGCCACACTTATTCTCAATCAAGAAAACACTTAAATAGGACCTGCCTGACAGTGAAGTACACCAAAACATCCTCAAAGGCTAGACATTGTGCTGAGATCCAAAGAAATTCTGGAACAAATGAAAAAGAAGTAATTGAGATCTATCAGTTTCAAAAGGGTTATAAATCCATTTATAAAAGCTGTGGGACTCCAGCGAACCACAGTGAGAGCCATTAGCCCCAAATGGTAAAAACATGGAACAGTGAGGAACCTTCCCAGGAGAGGCCGGCCGACCAACATTACCCCAAGAGCTCAGTGACGACTATCCAGGAGGTCACAATAGACCACAGCAACATCCAAAGAACTGCAGGCCTCACTTGCCTCATTTAAGGTCAGAGGTCATGTCCCCACCATCAGAAAGAGACTGGACAAAAATGGCCTGCATGGTAGAGGTCCAAGACGAAAAGCACTGCTGAGCTAAAAGAACATTAAGGTTCATCTCAATTTTTCCAGAACACATATTGATGATCCTCAAGACTTTTGGGGACATATTCTCTGGTGTAAAAGTATCGCCGCATTTAAAAAAAAAACATCATTACAAAATATGGTGGTGGAAGTGTGATGAAGTTGGACTGTTTTGCTGCTGTAGGACCTGGAAGACTTGCTGTGATAAATGGAGCCATGAATTTTGGTGAAAAAAATCCAGAAGGAGAAGGTCCAGCCATCTTTTCGTGACCTCAAGCTGAAACCAATTTTGGTTCTGCAGCAGGACAATGATTCAAAACACAGCAGCATGCCAACCTCTAAATGGCTGAAAAACAAAACAAAAGGAAGGCTTTGGAGTGGCCTAGTCAAAATCCTGGCCTGAATGCTATTGAGATGCTGTGGCATGACCTCAAAAGTCTCAATGTGGCTGAATTACAACAATTCGGCACAGATGAGTGGACCTAACGCTTGATTGCAGCTGTTGCTGCAAAGGGCTGTCCAAACAGTTATTATGTTAAGGGGCAAATCACTTATTCACACAGGGCCATGTAAGTTTAGATTTTTTCCTCTCTTACTAATTAAAACCTTAATTTAAAACTGCATTTTGTGTCTACTTTTGTTGTCTTTGACTAATATTTAAATTAGTTTGATGTTCTGAAACACTTAAGTGTGAGAAACATGCTAAAAATAAGAAATCAGGAAGGGGGGAATTGCTTTTTTACACCACAATTTAACTTTCTGAATATGTGTAATATGTAATATTATGTAAACTAAACTAATTAAACAAGGAAGTGATTTTACTCAATGTAAAACATACATACCATTTTACCATTTTATAAATACAGTTCTTACTAACTGAAATATTAACACTGATAATCTGACAAAAGATGAGGATCCAGGAAAGCTTTGTTATATTTTAAACCCCCAAAGGTTAACACCCCCTTCTCTACAGAAAGCGTAGTACATAGTAAACACTGCATTAAGGGGTCATATGCTCAGTGGAGAACAGCAGACATTGTTGTAAAATGTCTTATTTAATATTTTTTACAGGATAAATGAAAATAGTTTCTTCATAAGTGGAACGAAGGGCTGGAAAACATACTTTTGTGTAAAATAATTTTTTAAGATCTTGCCAGAGCGTAAAATAAAAAAAAGAAACAGAGACACTTAGTAAACATAGTTTCTCTAATCTTGTTCATAAAAAACTTTCAACTAAAATTAAAATTAAGATGTCTCTAAATATCCCAAAAGCTGTCTTTATCTTCATCAGCAAAATTATTTTTTTCGTCATTCGTAAACGGTCAGCATCCAAAATCATCTTTTGGGTAAGGACTCTTTAGCCCAAGTGGAAGTGCATCAGCAGTCGCCATGATAGCCGTCCGAATAGTGCAGTCAGTAAGGAAGAAGGTAGGAAAAGGAGCCTTTCTGTGTCCTCTACCAGCTCCTTTAGCGTAGGAACCTTGCTATGTCCCTTACTGGTGCTAAAGAGCTGTAAGGAATCCCACAATCCTTTGCGTGACATGATGTATGTGCACAGCCCACCTCACGGAAATTAACGAAAATGTCCGAAGAGAGAAGTGCGCACTTTGTAGTTTATTTTTGGAAGGCTGTAGGCCTGGATTTGACTAGAATCATCTATGTGCGTTTCTGTTACGTAATGATGTCGGAGTTACAGGCTGTCCAAAATCGGCACAACAGTTTGAAGTTCCTTTCCTCATCGAGCTCTTACTGTGGACCTTATGAACGATCAAGGAACAGGAGCTAGGAACTATACATTTTCGGATGGAGCCTCCATCTATCTTCATTCTTCACTTCAACTACTGACAAAAAATTAAACCCAAGAAAAGTTATTGTAAAACTTTTTTTAATTTATTCACAATAATTTACATTTAATTAAAACTAATCCAACTATCCGTCTTCTGCTCCATCCTGTCATCGCTTATAAATAAAACACAAAGCTACTTGAAACCCCCTTGAGGCAGAGACTGACCCCCAGGAGTAATAATTTCTTTTTCAGGCTTTGTAGTTAATTGCATTTTTTCTTTGATTTTTTTTATTTTTCATTTCTCCTGTCTACTTTCAACAAAAAAACATGGAAACAGCTTCTCACCATCTTCATTGTTGTGTCACAGGAGTAAACAGAACCTCTTTTTTTAACAGTGCAGCAGGCTTGCAGCCTCTTTTTCCCTCAAGCTCGTAATTAGAAGCGTGATCGGATTCACAAGAGGACTGAACGGCCTTTAATAAAGCTGTATTCCCCTTCCCTTAAACTTATTAGCTGTGGATGGGTGGACTGTTGAGGGAGGACGGCAGAGTAATGTAGCCGTCAAGTCTTCTTACACATCCCAGATTAGCTTTGCACCACCCCAAGCTAAAGAGGCCCCATGTTTCTGCTATCTTTAGATCACAAAAAAAAAACAATAATGATGGGACCTATCTGTAGCAAATACAAATAGATCAGATATTCAATTGAAGCTACTGTAACTGCTGAATTTGCTGCAGAATCTGAGCAAGATTTAGATTTTTTGCTCATCATTTCCCTCTACAGACTATATTTAAGAAAGCCTTGCGTGACCCGAGATTTATGGCTTAATTTTATGATTAACCTTCTCTGTATTCTTCTCATCACTTCCCCTGTCAGTTTGTCTCAGCCTGCTAGATGATGAAGCATAATCAATATCTGTGTGATAACTTAAGGGAGTGCTACAACTCTGACGACATTTAAATTCCCTGTTTGGGTCAGTGCTCTGCCAAACTAAGTTTATTGGCTCAGTTTGGATTGGTCTGTTTTCTGGAATACTGAAAGCACTATAGGAACTTCCTTTGGGCATGGATGTCTGCTCGCTGTACCTGCTTTCAGTTCGATCCTTGTTATGATTCACAACATAAGGGCAGGAGAAACGTGTGCAGATTCCAGTGTGGATCTCAGAGTTGCTCCATAACAAAACTGATCAGTTGCTAAAACCCCTGCTAAATTCAGCAGGGTACCAGTACTACATGGTACAAACAGAAAGGTAAAATAATCTGGTTGCCTCTAAAGCTTGAGCTGCACTGCTGCCATTTTCTGTATTTACCAAATTATCTTTCCTAAACAACTCCCTCCAAGTCTGTAAGCCATTAGCATTGTTGCTTTTCCTCCCGTCTCCTTGCTCCCTCAACCATCCATTTTCCCCTCTGCAGCCAGTCCCCCATCCCTCACTCATTACCTTATGCCCATTAATCCCATTAAGTAGCCATTAAACAAGTGCTGATAAGACCAAATGAACGTCAAGCTCTGACAGCTAATAACTACCGTCCCACGTTGACACATTCAACTCTGGCAAGGAGAAAAGGAGACGCTATGTGCAACAACAAGTGCTCCAGCTGTGAAAAAGAAAAGGTAAAAGAAGTACAGGATGCTGAGCATACGCCCTGACTGTTAATACTGGACTCATATCCACTTGTTCAGTGCTCAGTGGTGAAGTGACGCGGTGGTGGATTTTCAGAGGGATTTTTTTTTTTTCTTTCACGTCCATCGTGGGGATTTTCGGAGCAAACAGAAGGAGAGAGCATTGCCAAATCAGCTGAGTGAGCAGAGTGAAAGAAAGGATGACAGCTGAAAGAGGAAAACTACTGTAGCTGCTCAGTGGGGCCAAAAAATCCTCCCAAATCATACATTTTCCCTGTTCTGTTCTCTTGCTTCTTTGGTTTTGAAAGAATTCTATTTGTCAGTATTTTACCTGCAGAAAATAATTTGCGATAATGTTTTGATTTTGCATAAATAGAGATTTAGAGCACAGTTCAGATTAGATTCGTCAGATTTAATCTTCCCAGAGGCATACGCTGATGGGTGGTCAGAGCTCTAAGACACAATTCTAGCTCTAGAAACAACTCAACTGTCATCATCTTTAGATTAAAAGATTACTAACAGTATGTGGTTATTTACACCGAAGAGCACGGAGGCCCACAAGGACCATTTTATTAAAATAAAACCCTAATGCAACACAAATCAGTAGTTTATCTTTTGAGATGGCAGGACTGGAAAGAGATGGAGAAATCATTGAAAAGTGTTCACTTGCTGCAATATCACTCTTTTTTTCACAGCACAATTAACAGTTAGCTGATGTGACCAGTTACCACCCAGAGTTAAGTTGGTGAGGGGTTACTGACTTAATCACTTAAGTCAGCACCATTTAAGTAAATAATGCTAATATCACTGTCATCCAGTAGATGCGATGGAAAGTAGTGGAGGGTGCAATTAATTTGTGCTCACTTTCTGTTACATTTTGTCTTAACAACACAGTTTTTTTTAACATACCACTATGAATGACCGATACAAAAAACAAGCTTGAGACCCCAACTGATCACTGAATGGGCATAAAAGGTTGAAGGTAACCAGCAGCTGTTACCAAAGAGCATCCTAGTTAGGTAGTGACAGAGGTCGGCGAGTAGGTGTTAAGAGTGATGATCCTAAGCAGTACTCTGTTTAAATCAATGATGCTCAGAATAGTAAAGACCCAACATTTTGTCAAAGGTTTCAAAGAATTTACATGACAACTTCAAACAGACATTGACAATTCAAAGGATTCAAGAAATACCCAGAAGGAATGCAGCCATAGTGAAGTCTCTTATTTGGCCAACAAATAAGCAACTAGTTCAAAAGCTGTAAATAGACCCGCTCCCGCTGCACTACACACAGCGAGCCGATGCGTCCACATACACACATCTCTCTCTGGCTCAATCCGAATACCCTTATAGAGCAAGGACTCTTTAGCCAAAGTGGAAGTGCTTCAGCGGTTGCCATGATAAGTGCTGTCTGAATAGTGCAGTCAGTAAGGAAGGAGGTAGGAAAAGTAGCCTTTAAGCTCCCTCCCACGGCTAGTTTTGCCTAGGAACCCCACAACATTCCTTACCGGCTCTAAGAACCCCTTTAGGTATCCCACAATTCATTGCGTGACATGACGTATCAGCAACGGAAATTAAAATGTCCGGAGAGAAGAGATCCCACATTTTGTAGTTCATTTTCGAAAGGCTGTAGGCCCGGATTTGGCTCACATCATCCATGTGCGATTCCGTCACGTATGACATTGAAGTTAAAGGCTGTCTGATTTCAGCGCAGCAGTCCGGAGCTCCTTTACTCCCCACTATAGCGTTCGTACTGTTGACCTCATGGAGGGCCAAGGAACAGGAGCTTAAAAAAAGGAACTAGAAGCTATTATTAAGGGTATTCAGATGGAGCCTCTCTCTCTCCCCCCTCTCTCTCTCTCTCTCTCTCTCTCCTCCTCCTCCTCCTTGTCCCCTACAAAATAGATAAACAAGAGCTAAAATAGACTCACCCACGCTGCATTGCACTGGGCTCACTAAGAGCCAGGTCTATCCATCCGCATACACACATCTCTTTATCTCCCTTTGTCTAGCTGCTTTGAGAGTGACAGTGCGCTGTAGTTCTGGGATGTGGTGGGCACACGGAGGGGAGCGAGTTTACGGCAGTCCTGCGTCACTCAAAAATTATTTAGGTGTTTAATATTGCTTTAACGTTTTTGTTTGTTGGAGCAAACAGAAAAAGGGAACCATGATAAGTCTTCTTGGTGCAATATCTAGATTGTCAGGAGTCCTAAAGGGCCAATGCTCTCTTCTCTGCTGCTCACCCCAAAAGGATTTAGGTCAGACAATACCTATGATGGTCTTTGAAAATGGTTGATTTTGTGTCTGAAAAGCATTTCTGTGTTGATTTGGATCATTGTCCTGTTGTGAGACCCATTGGCAATCCTTTTTGAGTTTACTGGCAGGTTATACCTGATTTCCAAAGTTCATTTTAGTATACATTCTCAAAAGGTTCCTCGGAGCTTTGGAAAAGAAAATGTCCTACAGCATCACAAAGCCTCCATAATGCTTAACAGTGGAGATGAAGTGCCTTTTCATATACTCATTCCTTTTCTAATTCCTAACACACATTGCATGGTTGTTGATTAAAGGCTCCGTCTTATTCTTAGTCACAGCTTTTTCCCGGCATGCACACAAACAACCGGTTAGCAGCTAGTGTGGACCAAAGTGCAGACAGGATCTCAAGAGCGACATGATGAATTAAAAAATTGTACTGCAAAAAGGCAACAACTTACAGCTTGGCACAAGGAGAACATAGCATGAAGCATGGACAGAGAAAAAGGCAGTAACACGGGAAAGTAACGGACATGGTAAGGGGAAGATCCAGCCGAGAACAATTGCCAACATTGAACTTAGATGAAAATGGGAATATGGAGGATGACATTTAAAGCCGTGAGTTACTCAAAGGATAATGAGGAGCAGCAGAGGCAGAAGGTAAGCCGGGAGACTGAGGGAGGGAGACTAATTAACACAGAGGAGCTGAAACAAGACACAAAGAAACACTTAATCAAGGAGGAAAGACAAATTCTAACCCAAGGGGGATAAACGATTATATCCAGAGAACCAAACACAGGAATATAGAAATACAGCATTATCTTGAAGACAATAATAAACACAGAGAAATGAACAGGATATGGCAAGAACACAACATGGTGATGAGCAGACAAACACAAGTGAAGGCCAGCCACGATACTGGGAGAACATTCAGAAGAGCTCTAAAGACTGGTCAAGAGGACACTGGAACCCATAGTGGAGCTCTGGAGACTTGCCCAATGGATGCTGGATCCATGGTAAAACTGTTGAGACTGGTCCACAGGACACTGACACCTAGGATGGAGCCCTGGGAGCAACGTGAAGGCCAGGAAAACTCTCGACAGAGCTCAGGTACAGATGGAGGTGAGCCCACCTGGACCTCCTTGTCGGAGAAAATGAAAGTAGGAACACAAAACGGATCCACCTGGATACCCTTGTCAGAAAACTCAGGAATAGGAATATGAGGTGGGTCATCCTTAACCCCCTGAGAGTACTCTGGATCAGAAATGTGAGGCTCAAGTGGAGCTGTATAAAGCTAAAGAGGAGGAGCGTATGGTAACAATTATATTGATGGAGCAAGAGGTGCAGTTGGTGATGATGATGGTGGTGATGATGGTGCAGTAGATGAAGATGGTGGTACTGAGACCAAAGGCTGCACAGTGGGAGTTTCTGATGCTGCTGCCCTTGCAAATGTGGGAACTCGCTATTGCTTCAGAAGACCAGGGCGAGGAAGCTGCAGCATACGAGGATGTGGAGGCTATAGTGGAATGAGAAGGAAAAAGATGGAGCTGAAACAGGTGGTGGAGAAGGTTGGAGTGGTACTTGAATGGAGGACTGGGCTTCCTGGCATCTTTAGTGCTGATCTGAAGGCTTGTCCAGGGATTAGGTACAACATGGGATGTCCTTTGAAAGTGCCTAGGACCAAAACCTGGTGTCATCAACACCAGTTTAGGACCCCCAAAAGTACGCTCCATCTCTTCAAGCAGCAGTAGAGAAGGCAGGATCTCTACGTCATTAACATATCAATCATTACCCTTCTCCAGGAACTGCTGCATCCACCAGTGCAGTTTAGCATGGTGTGGATAGTGACAGTCTCCTTGGTCCAAAATTTGGCTGGATACTTCTGTCAAAAGTTTTGATTTAGGAGCTGAACAAAAGCATAGACAGGATATCGGGACTGGCATGATGAGTTGAAGGATTTTAATGATAACAAAAGGCACAAACTCACAGTATGGCACAAGGAGAACAGAACATAGAGCACAGACAGGGAAACAGGCAGTAACACAAGGAAGTAACAGGAAAGGTAACAAACATAGTAACTGTCACAGTAAACCAATCCATATTTGCATAAAACTCATCTATAATTGCCCAAAAGAAAGATCCTATGGGTGTGTCCCATTTCAGGAGCTTCATCCTTCGAAGGACCAGGTCTACATCGGCTGGGTCATTCGTCGACCGTGAAAAAGTGAAGACCGAAATAGATTGGCCTGTGAACCGGGACAGTCTAGCCTTCACCACTGGCCTCCACCGGCTGTCCCCGCCCTTACCTTAGCGTGTTTGCTGTTGCAAATAAATTTATTTGTAGAAAATAATGATAATAAACTAACCAAACATTGACCTCAGATATCAGAATAATTTCTGTTTTTAACTCACTGTGGAAAGCCAGCAGGAGTTTGAAAGCAATGTGCTGGAAGAGAAGCGTTCAAGCGCCCGGTCAGCTGAAAGCTGACGAGGCGAGCTGGCTGCAGTGCACATCTCCAAGCACGTCCAAGCATTTGTAAAATTAAACAATATGTCAACACACCGAGCAGATATGTCAGGTTAACATGGCTAACTTCTCGGCTAAAAACTTTTTTGAAGTTCCTTTTATGTCACAGCAAGCGTAATATATCCAACTTTGTTTACAGCTTTTCGCAGCTCTCCACCATTGCTGTTTCCGTTTGAACAATTCTCTTCAACTCACAATGAGTCATGGGATTGGGTGGGCCATGAAGGATACACCATTCATCTTTCAAATCGGGGAAAATACGTCGGACACATTTGAAGGAGCTTTATGGGCTTGACACACGGGGAGCGACATTGCTCTCTCTCCATTCATTTCAAATGGAACTTATGCAATGAGGGAACAATCGCTTGCCCTCTTCCAGCCAAGCTGAAATTCATGCTTGTGAAATTTTCAACACAAGACAAGAAAATTGAACAATGTTCAACTTTTGTCACTGATGATACGAAATGGTGATATTCTCCAGGCTGTTTCCTTGTCCGTAACATAGGATGAACCCGGTTGTATTTTTCTTTTGTAGAGTTGACATAAAAGCAAGACTTCA
The DNA here is from genome assembly GCA_037039145.1 of Fundulus diaphanus. NCBI lineage: Eukaryota > Metazoa > Chordata > Actinopteri > Cyprinodontiformes > Fundulidae > Fundulus > Fundulus diaphanus. The sequence goes on along the minus strand of CM073125.1, from coordinate 52,504,722 downwards.
GTCAATTCCAGAAATGTCTTCTGACTCTTCATCTTTGTCGGTCACGGACTGCATTTGAAATATCAAAAGCCCTCCAAATTCATAACCAATAAAATTTCTGGGAGACAAGCGATCCAACAGCTCAATTTGAAATGTTGCCATCGCTGTCGCATCCCATGTGTTGAGGTTCACCATGATAGCAATGAAAGCCATTGGTCGCTGTTGTTTGTCGCTCCCCGTGTGTCAAGCCCAATAGAAGGAGTGGTGAGTTGAGACATCTTTCGTCCCTGCACTGTGACGTAATCGGCCTACAAATGCGGCCTTCGAAGGATACAGTCCATGAATTAAGACACACCCTACGAGGACTGTCTACTGTAATAATGTGTTTATTGCTTATTTCTTTTCAATGGAATCTTAATGAAGCTATTCCTTCAAATTGGGATTTAATTGTTTTGTTGATGTTGTGGGCTGTAAACAGAATGAGTGTTTGGGATTTCTGCCCTTATGTATTCATGAATAATCTCATATAATATTATGTTTTGATGTTCTATGTGTACTTTATAACTTACTTGAGTCCCATATCAAAGGACTATTCTTCAATAAATTTAAACTAGAACACGGGATGCACTAAGTTTAGGACACTCAACATGTTCTGTGTGTTTTCAAGCACTGGCAGTTGCCTTGCAGGGGATTTTGAAGGAGAAAGAGGAATAACGCGGTGGCAGTGTTAGCCAGCTCATCTATTTCTGATCGGACCTAAAACTGGGGGCATAGTTGCTGCCGTCGTCCTTGCTGCTGCTCAGATTGAGTGATGAGGAAGGACGAGGTCATGGCAGAGAGGAAAAGGGGCGTTATAGCATCAGTCTGTGCCATTCATCAAGACACATTCAACGCAAGAGGGGTGGGGGGGAGAGCACATAGACCCCAATAAACTCACTCTGATTCCCTATCGCTCACTCCCCTACAAACTCATTCATCTTTCCAGCACTGTGTGAGGTATCATCACAGAGAGAAGCAGATCAGAGGTCCTGTTTGAGAAGTTGAGCAGCTTTATTCTGCTCGGAGAGCTCCAGTGCTGCCTGTCCACCCGGTCAGTTGAGTTAAATAGGTCCCTTTTGTTTCAGGACTTAGTGATGGTTAAACAATGAGAAAATGTTAGGGAGGAGGTGGATTGGAGGACAGAAAAGGACAAGATGGATTTATGCATCTATGTGTGTGAGACCTTTTCATCTGGAGAAACAGACAAGGAGCTTATATGAGGAGAACTCAACGCTATAATAAGAAAAAGGAAGAGGGAGCAAATAAGCACAGAGACAGGGCTATGGAAAGTACAAAAAATAGGATCAAAGAACAATAAAAGTGTTTTTGGTTTAAGGAGAATGGATGCTTTTCAAACATGAATGAAGGATGGGAGTGGAAAAAGGGGAGGGGAGTATACTATTATAAGAATGACAAAGCAGCGGGAGAGAGAGAATGAAAGGATGGATGAATTCATGGATTATAAATGGCTTGTCCTGAATGTGTCAGCAGTGTTTCCTCTCCGCACTCCAATGGAGGAACCTGTTAAATCAATCGGAAGCTTTCTGCTCGCACAGTGGACGCCCCGAGTCATGATCACTGTAATTTCCTCTCATGCTGGTACTATATTCGTAGCTTTGGGCAAATCTCATCTCATTCCTCTCACGTTTCCCTCCCTGCCTTAAGTCTGCTGTTGCCTTGTAGCAAAAGTAGATTGGGTGGTGCTAATTTCACCAGAAGGGAAAGTGTGTAGGCTAGGAGAAACATTTAGGAAAAAAAAATCTGTGTGATGTTTGCTTGTAGATTAACATTGATATTAAACACACATAAAAAAATGGTGTTTGTCATTAAACTTTTTACAACTTATTTTAAGCAGAAAACACCTGCTGAACACCAGCTACAAAGTTAAATTTGATAGTTTGTGACTGAAACTGTAATAACTTAAAAACTGAGCCGGGTGATATCCAGTCAGACAAGAAAAAAAAAGTAAAGAAATCTAAGAAACAGTTTTCTTCTTCCTATACCTGCATTTCACCAAACCCTAACAGAGATTTTTCAGTTTGTAAGTGTTATATAAACAAATAGGTGGCAACCCCATCATTGTTGACAAGAAAATTGAGGAACTTACTGTGTTAAAAGCAAAATTAACCCCAAAAGTACCCCCACTCCCAATCTTGATTTGTGATTGAGGCATTACCTTGAGATAAAAGGGCAAGTAAAGGAGTTTTTATTTAATTTCAATGTCTAGTACAAGTGAAAAGCACCCCCATGAGCTCTCCAGCTCATCTCTTAGGTTGGGATTCACTTAAGTAGTGAGCTAGCTAGAAAATGCTTGGAGTGACCTTCAGGCTTGCTAATAAGATCAGTGAAAAAGTTAGTGTTGCTTTTGATGCTCTAGATCAAGGGTTCCTAAACTCAAAGTCAAAGGTTTGCTACAACAAATGATGAGAGAATACAATTTATTAAATTTGCTTGTGATCTCTAAGCAAGCTGCTCTAATGAGAACTCAAATAATATGACATTCTTACTTGAACTTGATCAACTTTAAAGTATATACAACTGAAGTATACACACAATTAACTTAAAGTTTATGTAAAAGTTGTAGCTGACACCTGAGGCTTGGAGTTTCAGAAAACTTGGTTGGACATTGTTTTGCTTAATGAGGAAGACTTGGTGTTAGCTACATTCAGTCTCTATGAAGTTTTAAAAATGAAGCCAGCAGAAACACTATTGATGTAGGAAACTATTTAAAACTGTACTGAAACTGTATTTTCTACCACATGTCAGTTGTTGTTTCAGGCTGTAAGAGATTGAAAGAGAGTGAGACTAACAGATAACAGGAAGGTAAATGTAGTACGGCAAGGTTGCTCCATTTTGTCCTTTTGAGTTTTCAACCACTGTCCGTCATGGAACCTGATGAATTAAGGAATGTTGTCAGCCTGTTGAAATCTGAGTTATTTTCATGTCCAGAAAAAAAAACACTGAGACAGTAGTTTTACAATGATTAATACTACTCACACTACCCAATTAGATAGGATGCTTATGGAGATTTAAAATAATAACTCTTTTTGTCATACATGTTAAACAAACTCTTCATTTATTCTTTGTTCTAAAATCCTAATGTTGAAAGGAGTTGTATGTCAAAGATGGCAAAATCCTCTGTAAGAGAATTCAAATGAGTTACAAACGATAACATGATCCTGTGTGCAACACCAAGACAATTGAAAACACATTTTTATAGATGGGCACAAACCATTTAAAAAACATCTTTGGTGAATTTTTGGACTTTTTAATTGTTAGAATAAAAAGTAATTTGAATGGCTTTTAGCGGTCCTGTTACACATCCCATAGGTCACAGTCGTTATATTTTAGACAATACTTTTAGAACTAAAAACACCAACAGAAAATATTCTGCCTTGAATCCAGAGGTTGCTAGGCTTCTAAGTTGAATCAGCACAATCACAACAATAGGGCTGCAGACTAACTAACTAACTAACTAACTAACTAACTAACTAACTAACTAACTAACTAACTAACTGGATACGTTGTTGAATGAGAAGCTGCAGATGAATGAAATTCTTTGTATTTCTTACTTCATACCATCAACTGGAATCCAATAGAGTTTTCTATTGTAAGTGCAACATACAATAGAAAATTAAAAGCTGTTTTTCAGGGGATGGCACAGCCAGTAGCATAATCATCAACCAGCAATTAGGGCAAAAACAGCAGCTGTAAACGTGCTGATGAGCTTACATAAACACATACCTACTGAGAGAGAAATTGGAATAGTATAAAATCAGTATTGGGTGGTCAAACCTTCAAAAACTGGAGACTGAATATTCCAAAATGAACCATGCACAGAAATGTTATTCACTTGTATTTTCATGTGTTGTTATCTTATACCAGCTAAATGTTTCTGTCCATTAGATAGTAAAATCTAGATTTTTTTAACAAAGGAAAAAAGTTAATGTGAAAGTTTATTAGGAGAGTAGTCAAAGCTGGAGAAATATTTAGGAACTATTGCATAATACAATTTCGTCTTTCTTGCATTCTGGCCTTACTGCCTAATTGGTGTCGTTTATTTAATTTACTAAAGGGTGTATGCAGGAGCAGAGCATACAGGCTGCATATGTTCAGTTTTTTATTGCAACAGTGTTTGCAGTTGTCAGGGGATGGGCACACAAACATAATGGAAAAATGAAATGAATAAACAAGTCACAGAGTTTACGCTCATTTTTTCCATTGACATCCATGACAGATTCTGGAAACTCCCATCAGGCTCTGTCTACTATATATAACAGCCCCTGACTCAATTATGCAAAAAGCTGCATATAAAAGTCATCTTTCAAAACGTCTAAACGAATCACAGATCTACCCATGGAAAATATTTGATGCTGTTATTCTGTTGCAACATATTAGAAGAATAAAAATTGTTAAAGCAAAAAAGCTTAATTCAGGTCTGCTTTCAACCCCGATCTGGAATATGCTAATGCCGCTCTTATTTTGGCTAATCACGCCAGATTGTTGACAATCAAGAGTGAAAGAAATAGAGACGGCCTTAAAAACCTACTCCCGACACATACCTGGGTGAATTCTCTGCATGTTAGGAGCCGGTTCAGCTGCTGTGAAGCCACAGCGGGTTTAATAACAGACACTTAGTCACGGCAAAACCCCCCCCGCCCCTCTCAATTCTGTCTCGCATTAGCTGGGATATCTCACTTAGAAAGATCACCATATAATGGGTTATAACATAATGGGCTCAAACAGAGAGGGAAAATAAAGCTCTGCGGCAGCATTTCTAAACGTAAGCTGCAGTTCCCAAGAGCAAATTCCTGTGTGTCACCATCTACACTGTAAAAAAGTATTAGAAAATATTCATTTTTACTGCTGTGATGATTAATACAAAAGAAAGGAAATTCAGAAACAACAAAGAAATAATCATATATCCAGATTGTGGAGCTTTGGGGTCTCATGAAAAAGAAAATTATTTCACTCCTTCCTTTCTTTGCTCTAAACTTAAGACAATATTACTGTCACTACAATAAGGACACAAAACTCATATCTGGTTCCATGCATTGTGAGATATCGTGTTTCAGGCTGTTGCAAGCTAGATTACTATTTACAAGACATTAATGAGATTTTTTTTTCATTTATTCTGTTCACATGGGAGGAAAAATCTGACAAATCTTGAAATTAATGGATGGATGGATGGATGGATGGATGGATGGATGGATGGATGGATGGATGGATGGATGGCTTTAAACAGTTTTTAGAGAATGTAGTAAGGAAAACAAAAAGAAGACCAGCAAAAAGTAGGTAATCTCAACAATGTTCTCCAACACAAGAAGTGCGACTGAAACAAAGCAATATTTTAAGACACTTTTACTTTTAATCATAGACACTTGGTCCTGATGAGCGAACCTAAATTCATTCAGATCAAAACATTTTTAGGATTAGTGGGTGTTTGAAGGCCAAAGTATGAGCACCTCCAGTGTATAACAGTGGGACGAACATAATGACATAATATTATACACTTAAATAAATTATAGATGAGTGATACAAACATACAAATGATCAGACAAAATAAAAAAAGAGAAAAAGTTCACATTCACCTAATAAACCTCACGCATGTTGTTGTCAGCTGTGCTCTGAAATTCCCTTCAAATCCATTTCTGCACCATGTGCTATAATCTTATTAAATTAGTCACACTAATTAAATGCTTTATTGAACATGTTGTAAAACTCATTAACGTGCGGACTGTTTCTAATGTGCGAGTTTATCAAAGAAACCTCTGACATGTGTCTTTATGGGTGCTAACATTCAGGGAGAGGTTGCTATATTTCATATTATCATCAGCAGCATCCTCAACATGAGATCATATTCAGCAGCACGCTGGCAGGAGGGAGGCACATTACCTTGACCACCAAAACAAGCACTCAGGATACTGTGTGGATACCAAGGAATGTAGCCAACTAGCATCATGATAGCTATAGATCTAAAATATGTTGATGGAAATGCTGTTTTGCCACTGTTGTAGGGCCCAAAGTGCATTTACAGGGATTTATGCTCAAATATATGTACAAATAAAATTGGGTTTAAACGTCTAACTTGATTCCGTCTATAACAATTTGGGCAATGTGCAGAATTACCTTTGTTCCACACTGCAAAGGGCAAACAAAAGAGATCAAGAGATTTATAACCAAAAACATTAAGCAGAAAACAGAATTTAACAACATTGATGTAAAAACTGTTTCTCCCACTTTCCAGTAAAAAAATACAAACCTTCCAACGGAGATAATCTTTGCTAAAAATGCATTTGGAAATGTTAATAAAAATGCGGAAGCAAGAAGAGTTTTGTTTTTTGTTTTTTTGAGAAATTTGTGGCTACATTCCTGCCTTATCCGACTGAGTCTTGGTGGCAACTCCTACCTTTAAAATTAGGTCGGATTCTGGCGTCGTAACCCGAGACTTTCCCCATGAGTTTGTCCAGAAACTCAGACGGTGGCATCGGGGTTGCTGCTTTCCTCGCAGCAGCTTCTTTTGACGCTGCTAAGCTGGAAAACAGAGATTAATTGGATTAGAAACAGAATGCTGCACAGTGGGAGATGTCAGGAGAAAAATACATTAAGAAAAATGTATTTAATTTGTAGTCAATTGAGCATGGAGTTATTAATACCCAAAGTACCCTGACTAGGAGCTACATTTTTGTGTAAATTGGCCTAAGTTAAAAATTTTGATTAGGATGTCATATGCTCTGCACCTGAGATTTTAGAAACAGATGCTTCAGGTAGGTGATTTCTCAACTTGCAATTATTTTATGGTACAAACATGATTATTCAATCAAAACGACTTTTTGTATTATGGCATTCTCATTTGCGCTTCTGATCCCAGACAAAATGACACTAAAAGTTAATTTATTGAAAATATATCCATTGATCCATAATCCTAAAATGCTTAATCCCAATACCTGGAGTACCCGAAGAAATCCCCCTCACACATGGGAAGAGTATGTCAACTCCACAAAAAGAGCCTAACTGGGATTTTAACCATCATTTTTGAACCAAAAATTGTAAGGTTCCCTTCACACCAGATTAAGACTCCCCCACTGTCTCCAGGACCTCTATGACCACTGGAATGTAGCTGGATCAGGAGGTTTCTGATGCTCCACCATCAGTATTAGCAAACACCTTTCATTGTCTGTTTAGCTGCATGACGGGATGCAGGTGGCTCATTAACTTGTCTAATAATTGAAACTGGTCACACTACTTAAATCATGCAAACTGGATCCAAAACTTGAAAAATCTTCCCTGACTCTCTTTGAACTCAGACTGCGGCTTTTAAACATGATTTTTTTTCATCTCTGTAGAAAAAAAGCGTAATATCGCCTATTCGTGTTTTTTTTGCGTTATACCCTCCATTCCTGATCATTAATCAAGATAGAGTGTCTCTTTGACAAAAGCGTAAACCGACTGTGGATTTGAAGCCTAAAAAAAATCTCGACTCCGGCCTTTCAGTGACCGTAACCCATTTGCAATTTGGAGGTGTGCGAGACTGGAGCTGTACTTTTTTACATTGAATGGTTGAAATTCAATTTTGTTTGACTATAAATATGTAAAATATAATGTAACCCAACATACAAAAAAGAAATAATTGATGGTCAGTGTTCTTTATGTTGAGAAAACTATGAATATGTGTGTTTCTATTGTTGCTACACCCTAATCAAAGCCTCTCCTACAAGCTTTATTCTGTGTGCAAAAAACAAGACATTTTTGTGGGGTAAACAGGAACCAGCCTATAAAAAGTGCCAATTATAATTTGACTGAACATACAGCAATTATTTTAAAATGCATCAGTGAAACAATAAACATTGGGCTGCTTTTCTGAGACTGAGAACAGTAGGTCATGGTTTCATAAAACTATAATTCTTGTGAATTCTTCTACATGTGACCATCACATTTTGTTTCTCCCATTACGAATGAGATCTTAGACAAATTTCTAATGAAAATCAAATAAATGTATTTTACTGTTTGAGATTAAAGTAAGAATGTGGTACCAATTTGCTGATAACATAAGTTACATTATGTCTGCAATGTAAATACATTTTTGCCATCGGAGCCCATGTCTGTAGTTTTGTCACATACTACATAAAGAAGAGCAAGGGATCAGCCATCCTTTAAGTTGGCATAATAAAATTTTAGCGGAACAAGGATAGAGCCAGAGGATGGACATCAGAACCAAGAACAATCTGTAAAATTTGTGCTTAATATGAAACAAGAAAAATATTTAATATTAGCTAAAAGAGAATAATATTGTTATCCTCCTTTATGTAAAGTAAGGCTTGCAGGAGTAAAACAAATAGCATTCTATCTTGTGAATATTTTTTACTGAAAGAATAGATTTAAATACATCTAACAGATTAAAGTGCACATGTGACATGAACTGCTGAGCTGTAGAAATATTCCCATTAAGTTCATGAAGAGTAACCACAGAACGATTAAAATTTTGGAATTGAAGTCATTCCTTACTTAAATAACTTTGATTTCCATTAATCATAATAGTGGTTTTTTAACCTTTTTTTTAGCAAGCATATCCCACATATCTTGGTATGTTAGTAGCATTTTATTAAATTAAAAGAAAACTCAAGTTTACTTTTTCCTTTGTGTGAATTTAATGCATCGCTAACAAATCTGCCCTTGATGCAAAAATTCAAACCGATGTTTTAATTAATTTAACTAGCTTTGTGAACTGCTCAGTCTTGTATTGATTTCTGCAACAAGGCTTCAATTTGATCTTGTTCTGTTTAAATTGTCCCTTATTAAGCTCCTCAGATCCATTAGATGTTCTCTAATAGTAATGTCAAATGTCTGTGCATGGTTCGGCCCACAGAGGGGGGACAGTTATCTGTGAACAACCCGGCACATGCGTAGAAACACTGAGGGACAGGGGTTTAACCAAGCAATATAAACCTTTTAAAGAAATTGCATTAACAGTCACGTGTAGTGCTGCTTGAGTTTCTTGCATTACCTCTTGCTGCACTTAGAGAATTAGTATGCAGCACTATGATATGGACTACGAAAAACATTCCTTATTGACCCCTGAAAGAGAAAAGCCAAAAGAAGAAGACTGACCCATTTCCCATGATGACAGCCTAACACAGACGTGTCCAAAATGCTTCCTGCGTGCTGATTGTGACCTTCCTAAAAATGTTGTGTGGCCCACAATCACAGTTCAAGAATGGTACAAGTTTGGCCCACCACAACAGATGGACACTTCTTAAAATTATAAAGGTAATGTACATAATGTACCTCTGTCCAGTGTCCCACAAACTCAAACAAAGTCCTGCATTTTACTAGGCTAAAAGTCTGAAGTCGAAAAAATTCCTCAACAGGCACTTTTCTGAATGAGTGCTCTGTCAGCTGTCGGTCAATATGATCAGCTGTGTGCCGGAATGTTTGTACACTAAAATAAAAAGGATTTTGATGCATACAGCATATTAAGGAAAAGAAAAGAAAATGTTGCTGCAAAGACTGGGGAACAGTTTCTAACTGAGTGAGACCAGAGAAAGGCGATCCTCAGAGAGCTTTTTGTGAAGTTTGCCAGAGTTACATGGAGTAGAGCACAATGCAAAGCGACACTGTAAATGAGTTGCACAAGAAACACACGGCTGAAAAAGCCTCCTTCTGATCTACGGACTCATTTGTACTTTATACAAAAGTTTGTTCTAATAAGCTTTAAAAAAGGGTTAATTTTTAAAATTTGTAAAGTTTTTTTTCTGATAAACCTAGAGCAATTTTGTTCAACTCAGTTTAACAGTTTTATTAAATGTCAAAAGAGTTAAATAATGCTTTTCTTAAACTTGCAATAATTCATTGTTACGCACTAACAGGAAAAAGTAAAGTGTTATCTGAGTAAAATTTAAATCTATGACGTCATCATTGTGTTAACAATCCTGTGTTGTCCCTCACAGGCATAATTTTCCACATCCACATCTGGTTTTGTGAGATCTGGACACCCTTTATTTACCTGGCTTAACACAGGAACAGTCTGAATAAATAATTATCATATCTCGTTCTACTTGTTGAGAATAGACTAAGCATTTTTCTAGACCAAGTAAATCGATGGACAATCGAAAATTTTCTTTTAATGAGGCACATGTGTGTGACTCTTTATAGGATCTACATTATTTACAGACAAAAATTGAACTACGTTGTTTGGTTAAAATATTCTATGTTTAATTTCAGCTTTATTGCCACTATGCCAGACAGAAACTGGCCTCATTATTGTGTTGCCATCTCATGATATTAATTTAAGAGATTTTAAGTCATGAACTCTTGTTGGTCTTTTAAGATTCTGTGTCATTACTAACATTTATTTGACCATTTCTTGACAGGAAGCGGTTATACATGCTCCCTAGTAAACCCCCTGAGGTATGTGGCATCTCTTGTCATACATCTCCTAATGAAAGAGAGATGTGTACTGTATTCTGCACTGTGTTAACTTTTTGCTTTTAATGGTGCAACAGTGACAGGGTATTGATCCAAGAGGACATCTCTAGTTTATATTAAGAAGAAAGAAAAAAAAATCATACAAATAACTCTTCTCAATATATTGGAGCAGCTTGCTGGGGCAGATTACTAATGGGTCAACAAACTCTTAAATGTCAATGTAAAGATAAAGAGTAACACTAGAAGATCTGCAAATTATATTCTTCCATGTTTTCCAAGTGTACAGTATTTTTGCATGTGTTTATTAGTACAAATATGAGAAAAGACTGTTCACCTTATCCTAAACTTTATTTAAAGCAGCAATTTGTAACATTTAGCCACTAGGGGCGCTATACCTGGACACTGGTAACACCGCACTGTCGCAAAATTAAACAGTCTCCCTCTGTGTTTTGGAAGCTGATAGCAGACCACTTTGGACCAGCAGATTGAGAAGTGATGGAGTTATTTGTAAAGACAAGACCAAATTCACCTCTCTAGATTAAATCCTACATCAGAGAACCAAAGCTATGGCTGATAAGGTAAGTGTCATCTGTTTTGGTTCGTTGTTGACGTAACCTGGAATTCAGCGACAGATCCGACCCTCTCAAGTTACATAGACGAGTTTTTGAGAAGTGCGTCCCGCACGGAGCATCGATATGTGCCAAGTGCTGTATATTGACCTGAAATCTTTTTTTTTATGTATCTCAAATCAAGCCAATACTTAGGTTAAAACTTTCAAAGCAAATGATACAGTCCCTTGCAAAACTATTTCCCCATCTGTGTTTTACTTCTTCTGTTACATTCTAACCTGCAATTTAGATGTTTTTAAATCTTATTCATTGTGATGGATCTGTGCAAAATACTCCAAATTGGTGAAATAAAATTAAAAATTTATTAATTAATTAATAAAAAAAAAGAAATTGACATGTGTAAATGTATCCACCCCCTTTGCTATGCAGCTCCTAAAGGGTTCTGGTGCAACCCAATATCTTCAAGAGTCACATAATTAAAGATATTAAGTCCAACTGTGTGCAACCTAAGTGTCACATGACCTGTCAGTACAAACACAGCTTTTCTGAAAGGCCCCAGAGGCTGCAGCACCACTAAGCAAGAGGCACAACACACCATAGACTCCATAGAGCTGGACTTTATGGAAAAGTAGCCAGAAAACTACTTGGTGTTTTAGAATAAAAAGGCATGTTTTGAATTTGCCAAAAGGTATGCAGGTGACCCCCCAAATATGTGGAGGAAGGTGCTCTGATCAGTTTAAAATTTAACTTTTTAACCACCAAGTAAAACACTATGTCTGGCCTAAACACAACACATCCCATCATCCCAAAAGCACCATCACCACAGTGAAACATGGTAGTGGCAGCGTCATGCTGGGGTGATGCTTTTCTGCAGCAGGGACTGGGGAACTGGTCTGAGATGAGGCAAAGATGGATGGTGATAAATACATAATTATTCCGGAGCAGAATCAGTCTGCCTGTGATTGGAGACTGGGACGGAGGTTCACCTTCCAGTTGGACAATGACCCGAAGCATACTGCCAAAACTACATTTGGGTGGTTTAAGATCTAAAAATGTGATCTGAACATGATTCAGATAACATGAATGGACAAAAATCCCAGAGGCAATATGTGGCGAGCACATAGAGACTGATTCAGAGACACAGCTGGAGTAATGGTGAAAGATGGCTCTATAAAGTACTATCTTTAGGAAGGGGTACAGTTATGCACGTGGAGGTTTTCTGTCATTTTGTCCTGTTTGTTGTTTACTTCACAATAAAAAAAATCTTCAAAGTTGTAAACATGTTCTGTAAAAGCTATGAAGCAAACTATTCATTTTGATTTCAGGTTGTGAGGCAATAAAACATAAAAATGGACAAGAAGGGGGGGGGGGTGAATACTTTTGCAACGTACTATAAATATATGGTGCAGTGGGATCTTGTCCAGATATGAATCTTTCTCACCTTAACTTTCTGTGAATTAAATCAACGTTCAATATGGATTCTTGAAGTGGAAAAACAAACGTAATCTCTCACTTCTCTTTGTTTGTTTGAATTTTTGGATTTATTGGTTCTTTAAAAGTTCTCAAAGTGAACTAAATCATCACTGAGCCAGCATCGACCAACAGTCATTCCCTTAACGTTCTACAGACAGCAGAAGAAAATATACTGCCTCCAGCCACACTGAGAGTGTGGCTGAAGTTAAATGTAAAAATGGTGATTATGCAGGCATTAGTTGTAACTCCTGATGAGTGTGGGGGAGGAGAGCACAGCAGCCGCATTAATCTCCCATAAATTAAAATGACACTTGATACAGTCGATTGCGCTTAAATTTTCACCTTCTAAATGTAAAACTGCAAAGCGTGACTTTCAATATGGTAAATCGTGTCGTACGGCATGATAAATGGCTCCATTAGCAATTCATAAACACGCAACGCAGTCAGCGCTGTCGCTTTATCTGGAAGCTGCTGATCAGTATCGCAGTCTGCCGGGAGAAAATGGGGAGTATGGAGGAGGCATGATTGGAAAACAAAATAAAATGGACAAATCCCTTGTTAGTCCTGGCACTAAAGGGCATCTGTGTGCACAAGCAAGGCAAATAAACACACTCGTACTAGTAAACGAAAACTTTTATGATGTGTACGCACAAGATTTACTTGTTTGTATGCACATGTAAATATGCACAAACACACAGTCAATCCGACTTTGTGACCTTATCAGTGTAAACATTGAGAAACAAATATTGCAGATTAATAAGGAGATAGAGGGGAGGTGAGAGCATGTGTCTGAAGAAGAAAAGTAGTCAATTAAGTTCTGCTGTCCAAGTAGTTTCAGACCAACTGGTAGGGTTGCAATCGGACGGATCCTCCGAGTCTAAGGCCATGGTTCTCAAATGGAAAGGTGGAATACCCCCTTTGGGTCAAGGAGGATTTTATTTCTCAAATGGAGAAGTTCAGGTGTCTTGGTGTTTTGCCCACAAATGATGGCAGGATGGAGTTAGAGATGGATAAACAAATCAGAGCGTTGTGTACAGAAATGAAGGGTTTGTACCAATCTGCTGTGGTGAAGAAAGGCCGGGGCTAAAAGTCTAAGGTCTGAACTTACTTGTTCATCTACATCAAAACCCTCACCTACGTTCATGAGATATGGATGAGCTGAGGTCCTTCGATCGGGATGTCTTCATTTTGAGGTTTTCCGGACCAGATCCAGAACTCACTGGACGGGCCGTATAAATGATTTTTTTTTTAGGGACAGGACACTCCTTGTGATCCCCCAGAACAAAATGTGGAGAGTCACTTAGGTCAGCGATGTCTGAGTTTTCCTCCTTGACTTTCACTATCTGATCTCAGATGAGCAGAAGACAATGGATACATGGATGGATCTCACTACTTTCTTCTTTCTTCTATTTTGCATCAGACATTCACTGGAATAAAAAGGAGTCACGTGTCTCTCCATTCAGTAAGCCAACATTGAATAGTGTTTCAACCTTGTAATGAGCAAAGGCCAAATTGCAAATAGTTATTAGAAGTGAAAGATTGCTCCCCGACCCTACCCATGAAGCCACACAACCAGTAAAGGAAAGTTGAACCAGTTTCTCTGTCTAAGAAATAACATCTTTGGCACCGAGGAAGAACCAGCTATGCAAATAAAAGTTTAAATGTGGCGCTAGAGCAATTTGATTTTCTGCATTTACTGCAAAGAATGTTTCCAAAACCTGTCTTGGGACATTGGTTTTGTCATCAGAGCATCAATATTACAAGGTAACTGTACAAAAATGGTCTTCTAAAGCAACATCTAAAGGTTAAATTGCTCCTTACACCCGTTCATCACACCCAGACATTACCATCTTGTTCCAAACTGTTGTACACAGAGGCCCATGGCAGAGAGCTCTATATTCTGCCACAAATCCGGGGTAAAAACAGTAAAACTTTAAATGACTGAAAGAATAAATAACCAGTTCTCTCTAACACATGCTGGTGTCTAGAGGATCAGAGCCAATCAGATGTAAAAATCTGTCTTTAATTGGCTTTTGCCTTGACATTCTTTTGGGAGTGTGAGCAGTAAATATATAGGAAACTTACAAGAGGGGGAAATTATAAATGTTAGATTGTTTTATCTATTTGGTTTGTTGATCTTTTTTTTCTATTCATGAAGATTGCAGGACTTGTTTAGTTAGGGAAAGTGTGCGAGGGCAATATCCCTCACATCATTGTCTCACCAGAAGGAGCCTGAAACGCTGTTACAAGGAGTTTTTATGGCCTTGTACACACGTAGCCATGTCTTTAAAACCACAAATATCTCACCCACATCGTTTTTAGAAATAACATCGTCGCGGGGGCGCGACGGGGGCGGGGCGCCCCTGGGGCCTCTGGCCCCCAGGGCCCATGGCCGGGACCACTTCAGCGGGGCTAGCTGCCGGCGGAGCCCACGGGCTCGTCCCCGCGGCTCTTGGGGGCGTCGGCATTGCGGTGGCTGGGGGATTTCCTCGGGGTCGTCTCTACTCTTTCCTTGGGGGGGGTTGCAGATATCCTGTGTCGGCCCCTCCTGGGCACCCTGCTTTAGGGGCCCCTTTGGGAGTCCGGGATTATGGGTCCCCTGACTCCTGCCTCTGTGCTCGGGGAAGGCGGGTCTTTGGTTCTCCACAACCACTATCAAGCTATTTCCTTCTGGATAAATTTTCACCTAAACTAGTGCACTCTCACTAACTCCCACAGGTGCTGGGTCCCAGGTATTAAATGTTCACTTATATACAGTAAGCTTATAATTTATTTATTTTCTTTCACTTTCTTTTTTCAAGTGTCACATTACACATGTCAGCTTACATAATAATATATATGATCTAGCAATGGCATCAAGGTGTTATTCGATTGTATCTGTTGCTTTATGTCTGTTGGTTGTGCTGTTCTTTTTGCATCTCTCTTTCCAGGTGATGGAGCAGACGGGGAAGATTTTATCATTCTCTCCCTTTTATCTCTTTTTTCTTTCACCTCTACTCGTTTTTTTTCTCTCACACTTCTTGCTCTTCCTTTACTCTCCCATTGTAATGTCCATATAATTTGAAAGTCTCCCTGCAGGAATCACAATAAAGCTATTTACAAGCATAAATCAAGTGGAGCACTATGGCGAAAGCTGTTCGCTCCACTTGTAAAAGCAAAATCTGTCGAGCTCTATCTGGCATTGAGACATCAATTCCATTGCCATATTGCTAGACAGGACACTGGGAAAAAAAAAAAAAAAAAAAGAAATAACATTGTACATACAGGAAAGTTTTCATCCACACAAACCTACACAAATACACCACTGGGCGTTGTTTTAAACATGCCAAACGCATGGGGGGCAGTTTACCGCAAAGCTAAAACCTATGTCAGCCAATCAGAATCCTTGAAAATAATGGGGATGGTGAACAGCATTGTGCCTCCGTATTGGGAGGGAGAATTATTCCACCTGACCTCCAATTGCTCTTTCTCTTTTGCACCTCAGCGTATTGGAGCATTTTGGTTTGTAAAAACAAACAAGCAAAAAGCATCTGAACCAACTGTAATGTTTATAAAGTCCCATGTTTGCTTTTACTTTGAAGTCTCGATACTGAGGGGAAGACAGGAAATTACGTGTGGAGATAACAATTGGAAATAAACTACCTGGGATGCAGTATTTGTTTTGTAGCAGTGATTTTATCCCATTTATCATTTATTAGCATAAAAAAAGCATAAAAATATTTTTCCAGATATCCGGCTCCGTGTGGACTAGGCTTAAGTGTGTTCTTCTGTTGCTGTAGCCAATCTGTTTCAAAGCGCGTGCATTCATAGATTTTATTCAAGATACCTTTGTTGTTACAAATCACTATTTGAGCTAATGTTGCCTTGCTATCACATTAACCCAGCCGGCATTTTCATCCACACAATCGCTGCCTCCTGGATGTTATCTCAGTTTTGGACAAATCTCAGTAATCTCAATGGGTGGTTGCGGATGAGAACCACTTTCTGAAATATGTACTGAGACCATCCCAGTAACAACCATGCCAAATTCAAAGTAATTTAAATAAACTTTCCTGTTGCCCACTTCCTCAAAAACTTGTCCTCCTCAAGTCTAGATATCTTAGTGTATTGAGTTGTTGCTGTGTGAATTGTTTATTTGGTACTTGTGTCACACTCAGTTAAGCAGGAGTAGCTGCTACTGACTGCTGAGTGTTTCCTCTCATGTTAGAATAAAAAAAAATATTGGTTTATTTGAATTAGATATTTATCTAAGGTTACAAAAGTAAAGTGAAAAATGTTGAGTGGTGACATAAAATGGAATATCAATGTTGTTCCCATAATAACAATAAGGAATCTAATGGGCGGTATTAAAAATGTATCACAGAGGCAGACTATAGCTTATGCAACTGATGTGCCTGTATTTCAGTCTGAATCAAACGATGTCTCACCATGTGTCCACAGCTGAAGGATGATGCTGGGCCCTCTCTGTGTGTCTCTGCCGTTAAATGATGACAGTGATGCTGATGATGTTGTCATAACCATAAATCACAACCCAGATAATTACATTAGATGCTTGATGACTGATGATGCTGATGATCAAACTGAAAAGTTTAAGTGAACATCACGTCCCGAATGCAGTCCTGACTCTGTGATAGATGCTACAGTGAAGGCTGGATGTTTTTAGGTTAGAATATCAATGTGATAAATGTATTTTTTCTCTCTGCAGTAATTAGTTCTTTAATTCAGTAATATTAATTAGCATTAGGAAGGCCTTAGCTCACATCAGTCTCGGTGGATTTAGCTGAGGTAATAGTGATCTTCTATGTTTGAGGGATTCATCCTAACAATGTGAAAATGCAGATGCAAATATTGATGGAGGGACACTTTAGCAGAAGCACAAAGAGCATGGAGCATCTTTAAACGTCTTAACTTTTGACCTTTAGCTGTATACCTTCAGCTTGACATGCCAGCAGCTCTTTAAATGCCAGCGTGCAGACCTAACATGTGTCTTACACCGCAGTTTTATTAAAAGCAAACAAGGGATATATGAGGGACAACATCTCAGGGAATATAACACAAAATCAGGATGGAGATTGTGGAAGATCACAGATTTGAAATGCTGTGGACACTTCGGTCGTCACAGCAAGAAGACGCGTTCGATGTTCAGATGAAAGAAGTCAAAGGGTCAGACTGAGATCAGATATATTTCTGTCTGATTCTCCAGTGAAATCCATAAAGCTGAACCTCTAAGCAGAAAAAAAAGAAAGAAAACTACGGAGTTTACCTGCACAACATGCCTTGGCTTAAACATGATTTAGTTGGATTCACTGAAAAAGAAAAGTAAACTACAGGGTGTATTCCGTTGGAACACAATCATTAAACAGAATATTATTACAATATGTGAGGAACAGTTTAGTATTTTTAAACTCAGTGTTTTTTTTTTTGGGATATGGCTTGTGGGGGAAGGGGAGTTTACTCCTGTCTCTTGTGTGTCATCAGCTGATGTCCCTTCTGGCTGTCCTTGTTGCCCTAACAGAAGGTCATGTGTCCTCGGGCAAACGCTGCACTGTGAGTTATGTAAACATCATCTAAATATGACCAAAAATGTCTCGTATTGATTTTTATTTTGCATTGAATGAAACTGACGAGACTTTCTATTTGCATTTATCAGTGAGTGCAGTTGCTATACATTAGATGGGCATTATTTCTGTCTGTTGAACCAAACTTGATTACTCTAATTGTTTATTTTGTGCATTTTTAACACATTTATGAGTAATAAAAATAATAGTAATCTTAAAAGTGTACAAGTCCCTGGTAAAATGTCAGCTTTTTGCAACGTTAAAACATTTTAAAAGGGTTGCCATGTTTGATGTGAAATTTATCCTGTACAATGCAGGTGAAAAATAAATAAATATTTTAGAAGGAAGAAAAAGCCTGATAACCAGGTTTTGTGAGTATGCACACCCTGACAATTTCTCATTTAATAACAATGTTCAGTCTTCTTTGGAAGGAGATTATCATCCTCTTGAATTGACAATAATTGCCCACTCTACCTTATTAAGGTTCTGCACATTTATCAGATTTATCAGATTGAGAGGAGATCTTGTTTTTTTCACAGCTCTCTTCAGGTTAACCCACAGAAGTTTTGGTTGAATTTTGTTCCAGATTCTGGTCATTTCAAATCCTTCTCTTATGAAGTCAGTCATGGAGTTCTTCGTCATCTTTCTAGCAGACACTTAAAGGTTTTGGTGGTTAAAACCGACAGGTTTTTAAAACTACTCACAACTTCATCTATCTTGACAAATGGTGTTTTCTTCCACACATTTTTGTGGGGTTTTAGCCAGGTCTGGATGTTTTATCTGAAAAAGATTCTGTTTTGTAACTCTACTCTTTAATCCAGGAATATGGAAAATGTAAGAGATGTTTGTCACATTGTCACAAAAACAACCAGTAGTTGTTGGAAATTCCAGCAGTCTCTTTCAGGAATGATCAGCTGTTTTAGGCTCATCTTCTAATTCACTCTAGCATGTTGCCCAGTTAATCTCACTGTTGTTGCATGTCTTCTATAATAATATGTGATTGCCTTTACTGTTATGCAGCATTTGGATAATTCTTTGGATCTTCTCCTAAATGGTAAATGGACTGAATTTACATAGCACTTTTCCAGTTGTGCTCACCGCCCAAAGCGCTGTACACTATAGCCACATTCACCCAATCGCTCTCACTAACACGCACACATTCATACACCGAGACGCAGCTCGGTAGGCAACTTGGGGTTAAGTGCCTTGCCCAGGGGCACATTGACATGTGGCAAGGGGAAGCTGGAATCAAACCCACAACCTTCTGATTGCCAGACGACTACTCAACTCATCAAGCCACAGTCGCCCAAATTATTAAAGTATCGTCCTGACTGATACTTTAATAATTTGTAACCTCCCAGCAAGCTATGGCCTAGCCCAGTGGTGCCCAAAATGTTTTGTCACATTGGCAGAATATAACAAAAATAAATGTGTATTTTTAATTGTCTGATTTAAAATTATTATATTTATGCTTTATTATTCATTTAAATTCTATTACTTTGTTAATATTTTTACTATCTATTATATATACTATCTATTGTATCTACTTGGTTGTACTGGGATTTCCATCATTTAAAAATGTATCACAAAAAAATCCTAAATACTTCTATGTTTACTTTTTATCATTACATTTTCAGAAATTTTGTGTCATTAAAATATTTTTCCCACCTGGGTTTCCTCAGCCATTCAGGCTCGACAGTAATTTTGGGGATATTTGTTATTATTTTTAGAACTGAACAATCCTTATATTTAGATATATATTTTTTCCTGACAATTCCAGGTGGATTAAGTGTTAGGGCAGAATCAAAACTAATCCTTTGCAAAGTTTTTGTTATACAACCTGAACAACAGGCTACACCTGTTGCTACACCTCTTACACGTTTCTATGAATGCAGTAAGTGTAAACGTAGGGCAGATACCACCATTTTCCTTGCATTCATTTATATTTATTATTATTTATTATTGGTTCATCTAGTCAATCATCAGGATCATTGGTGAGAGGGCATCCAGAGCCTGAAGTGGAAAGCTTGAGGTGACAAAGTAACACCATAAACATTGATATAAAGCACGAAATCACTAAGGTGAGTTTCAAGGAGGCAGATTATACATCAAAAGCAAACATTTGTCCCTCCACTCATCACCAGAAGGAGAGTAGTAACATCAATTGGGGGCTTTTAATGATTTATTCATATTATATATATATATATATTAGAAAATTTATAGACTTTTGGGTTTGACTGATAAAGCAATATGCAACTGCGATGATTTTTAAAAGAATGTGACGCACATGCTTACATTTTCTCTTCTCTAATTCAATCAAATTACACATACACTCTAATTTCTACATTAGTCTGCTCTATCCGCTCAAAAGACAGTTTTGATGTATTTTGGATTGTTGTCCTGTTTGAACAAGTTTCAAACATCGGACCAAATCTATGGGGTGCCCCCAGGGACATATATCAAAATTAACTTCCATATACACATGTTAAATTAAACTCTTCCATATAATATAGTGAAAACCGTGCATAAACACTAGTGAAATGCTCTCACACACACTAGTGAAAACATTTACCTCTTATATAACCTACTGAAAACCGTGCACAAACACTAGTGAAAAGCTCTCACATAAACTAGTGAAAACATTTACCTCTTATATAACCTACTCAAACGTTCTCATACAAAGTAGTGAGAACTGTTCATATAAACTGGTGAAAAGCTTTACCTTTCATATACACTACTGAAAAGCTTTCATATACACTACTGAAAAGCTTTCATATACACTACTGAAAAGCTTTCATAAACACTACTGAAAAGCTTTTATATACACTACTGAAAAGCTTTCATAAACACTACTGAAAAGCTTTTATATACACTACTGAAAAGCTTTTATATACACTACTGAAAAGCTTTCATATACACTACTGAAAAGCTTTCATATACACTACTGAAAAGCTCTCACACACACTACTAAAAAAGCTTTTATATACACTACTGAAAAGCTTTTATATACACTACTGAAAAGCTTTCATATACACTACTGAAAAGCTTTCATATACACTACTGAAAAGCTCTCACACACACTACTAAAAAAGCTTTTATATACACTACTGAAAAGCTTTTATATACACTACTGAAAAGCTTTCATAAACACTACTGAAAAGCTCTCACACACACTACTAAAAAAGCTTTTATATACACTACTGAAAAGCTCTCACACACACTACTAAAAAGCTTTTATATACACTACTGAAAAGCTTTTATATACACTACTGAAAAGCTCTCACACACACTACTAAAAAAGCTTTTATATACACTACTGAAAAGCTTTTATATACACTACTGAAAAGCTTTTATATACACTACTGAAATAGCGGTTTAGCGTTGTAGCATTTGACAGGATCCGGAACAGGGTCTCCGTTGAAGCCAAAATAAAGTTGAGAAATGCCCCTGCTTCTGTGAGGTGTTCAGCGGGTAGCTGAGCAGTAGTGTTGGGTCGATGAGGCGTAATGAAGTGTTTCGACACGTTGCCAAACTGTATTGATACTGTGCCGATACTGTGTCACTGAATACTGACACCTGCTGGACGTTAAAAATCCCTACAGGCAACCTAGTTGACAGACTTAACTGACACTGATTAGATGACTTTGATGATTAGAAGTCATTGTATGTTGCATTGTATTATTTCATATTTTCATTTGAATTTAAAATATCTTTGATTTTTTTTATACAGTCAATAAATAATGTGAACCTGTATCATAACGTAATAACCTCTAAGTAAAAATGTTGTGAATGAGGATGCTTGTGGACTGGCATTTTTTTTTTTTTTTTTTTTACAAATTTTTATTCAAAAAAATAAGTTGTTTCGACGTTTTGATATTGAATATTGAATCTGTTACGCTTTTTTGATATCACTTCTCCAGCAGTAGAAAACACCCGATGAAGCACAGATGATGCTGGAGTTCAGAGAAATTGTAATGAAAAGCGGAAGAGGTTTGGACAGACTGTCTTTTCGTTTTTCCAGTATATCATAGGATCTTGGGACCCTCTGCCAAGTATCTGTGCACCTCCTGGATGGCATTAGCTGTGGCACTTTTGGTCTGCCTGCCCACTTCGATGTCAAATGTTGCCAAATGTTATATGTAAAAAGAACAAATTGGCATTTTAGTACATGATTTATAAACAACAAACATGCCCAATAACATGCCTGAAGTAGGGGGAGACAGCTTTTGTGACGATGGTCCTGGCTTGGGCTCATTTGGGGTTGTCAGATGATTTATTTCAATATCCTCAGCCGCACATCGCTTTTCTAAGACAACGAAGGAACGCTCTCAGTTCTGAACAATTTCTTTGTGCTGCTCTTCATTTTTATGCCAACGGCAGCTTTTTAATAACGTAGGAGACACAGAAAACCTCTCAGAGGAAACTGTATGTTGCGCTGTCAGAAATGTTATTCAGTTACACTTTAAAGGTGTTCCATAGTCAGAGACCCACAAGATTAATAAAATAACTATGCAGAATGAAAGCAATAATTTATTCTGTATCAAATTTCGGCACTTCCAGCTCTAAATTTCCATTCCATATAGCCTATGTAGTTAATATAAAGTGAGATTGGCAGATTAAACATCTACAAGACAATCAGTGTCAACTCATTTTTAGAAGGATTGGTGAACAATGGCACAAAGATGAACATATCAGTTATTTCAATAACACACCATCCCATCATTAATTGCATATGTTGAATATAGGCAATTAATGCTTTAGTTGAGTACTGTTAAACATAAAACTTTTAACTTAACCTTGCCTGGTTAAGCTGTACTTTATCATGATTTGCTGCCATGTCCTTTCAATGCTTTTAGTGATGATTGCCCCCCCCCTCCACACACACACACACACACACACACACACACACACACACACACCCTTTTGTGTTGAACTAGTGAAGTGTGAGAAAACAGCTTTAATTCTCCATCACATAACTTTCATATTGCGCATGCATTGACTTTTTCAACAATTACTATTATTATTATATATTACTTAATTTTCTCTAGCGGTTTTCAGCAGCAACGGCATTGTTTCTTATTGTTTAATATTGTCCATATGCCTTCTTTAAAGATTTCTACTTCTACTCGCAGGACATGCGCATTTCCAAGCTTATTTCCTGTCGTTGCCATGGTGAATCGCGTTATTTGCGTTCCATTGATCGTGCTTTTTTTCATGCTCGTGTTCACGTTCAACTCATGGTTGATCGGGCGCTGTGTTTAGTTACCTGACTTATATCATCTGTTTTCAAATCAGAAACGCTGAATATGACAGAGTGATGTACAACCCACTCAAGGTAGTTCAGCCGTTTTTTCTGACACAAGACTCAGAACAAAGACGCACAGCGCAACCTGCCCAACCATAAAGGCGTCTGCCAAACCCATCAGTGGTGCGCTCCGATCAGCACCTGGCACTCACAGAGCAAGACTGCGGAACACCATCTCACCAGAGTTGTAAAATGGTTAAAAAAAGAACGAACAGTTCAGCTTGGCTTTTATTTACTGCGCAGCATAGCTTTGATGTGCGTGCTGAATCCAGATGCGCGAATGCACACGCGCGCAGCTTAGAGGGAACAGAACACTGCTTATAAACACAGTTTGGCGCGTCCGTCAGTTCGAAACAGTTCCTGTATCGATCACGTGACTTTCCCCGCGTATCGACACGGGTTTTGCTTTATGAGCTCGACGCATGCGCCGATGCATCGGTGTTGCCGGACCCATCACTACTCAGCAGTAATCAATAATTTTATTCGGCCGGAGATTGCACAAAATGTACAGAGCTAACCGGAATGACCTCTGTTTATAAGAACTTCCGGGTTAGTGACATTCCTTCCTGTTTCACTGAAATACCTTCCGTTTCAACTGAAATGCCTTCCGTTTCAACTGAAATCCGTAGCTTTTCAGTAGTATGTATGAAAGCTTTTCAGTAGTGTGTGTGAGAGCTTTTCAGCAGTGTGTATGAAAGCTTTTCAGTAGTGTATATGAAAGCTTTTCAGTAGTGTATATGAAAGCTTTTCAGTAGTGTATATAAAAGCTTTTCAGTAGTGTATATGAAAGCTTTTCAGTAGTGTATATAAAAGCTTTTCAGTAGTGTATATAAAAGCTTTTCAGTAGTGTATATGAAAGCTTTTCAGTAGTGTATATAAAAGCTTTTCAGTAGTGTATATAAAAGCTTTTTCAGTAGTGTGTGAGAGCTTTTCAGTAGTGTATATAAAAGCTTTTCAGTAGTGTATATAAAAGCTTTTTAGTAGTGTGTGTGAGAGCTTTTCAGTAGTGTATATAAAAGCTTTTTTAGTAGTGTGTGTGAGAGCTTTTCAGTAGTGTTTATGAAAGCTTTTCAGTAGTGTATATAAAAGCTTTTCAGTAGTGTATATAAAAGCTTTTTTAGTAGTGTGTGTGAGAGCTTTTCAGTAGTGTATATGAAAGCTTTTCAGTAGTGTATATGAAAGCTTTTCAGTAGTGTATATAAAAGCTTTTCAGTAGTGTATATAAAAGCTTTTTTAGTAGTGTGTGTGAGAGCTTTTCAGTAGTGTATATGAAAGCTTTTCAGTAGTGTATATGAAAGCTTTTCAGTAGTGTATATAAAAGCTTTTCAGTAGTGTATATAAAAGCTTTTCAGTAGTGTTTATGAAAGCTTTTCAGTAGTGTATATGAAAGCTTTTCAGTAGTGTATATGAAAGCTTTTCAGTAGTGTATATGAAAGGTAAAGCTTTTCACCAGTTTATATGAACAGTTCTCACTACTTTGTATGAGAACGTTTGAGTAGGTTATATAAGAGGTAAATGTTTTCACTAGTTTATGTGAGAGCTTTTCACTAGTGTTTGTGCACGGTTTTCAGTAGGTTATATAAGAGGTAAATGTTTTCACTAGTGTGTGTGAGAGCTTTTCACTAGTGTTTATGCACGGTTTTCACTATATTATATGGAAGAGTTTAATTTAACATGTGTATATGGAAGTTAATTTTGATATATGTCCCTGGGGGCACCCCATACAAATCTGTCCCCCTCAGAGGTGCAGAAACAGGCAAATTGCAATTCCATCAGAAAATTTTAACTGCTGAAAGACCAGTGTCACTGTCTAAAGTAAAGCCATTTTAACACGCCCATGGATGGAGAGGCTGCTGCTCCAAGCAAGAAGGCCTTGGTCCAAAACTGACATATTCAGGCTTTGGGGAAAATTTGTAGCAGCCCACATGGACAAGCCGAATATTTCCTGGAGAAAAGAAACAGTTACGCTCAGTCAAGACTAAGTCATTTAGCCACAAGAAGATGATGCATATTTGGAGGAGTCAAAGTGAGGCTTTCAAACCTAACTACTAGCTAGCTGTCAAGCATGTTGGTGGCAGTATCATGCTGTGGGTCTGTTTCCCTTTCACTAACTGGAAGAAAGAAGAAAGACGAATATGACTAAATGCTTTAATTTCACCTTAAAGCAACGACTAAACGGTTGACACTACTGCGTGTTGGAGAATTATCCTAAACACACATTTCAAAGTAGTTTTCGCGTGAAGAAAGCAGACAAACACAAAGCTTCTGGAAGGAGGTTGATAAAGCCTTGAAAGCAGGAATGAAGGTGCTCAAAATACATTCATGACTTGGTTTCAGGGATGTTTGGGGTAATTATCTGCAATAGTTTCTTTGACCAAGTTTTTTTTTTAATTCTTATAAAAGAGCGAATATTAACAACATTGCTGTGTTGTCACGAAGCCTCTGCGATTGTGTCAACAACATTTATCCATTCAAAGCAGATGCTGATGAAACGGCAACAGTGAGCAGATTATCATTGAGGGGCTAAGAACATTTTTCAGTAATTTTCACATGTATGCTTTTATACAAACAAATAAAATAACATTTTTCGTTTTATGGGAACAAACCGTCCAAACATCCAGATATTTTTATTTTCTAAATGTATGTGAAACCTTGAGCCGGAATAATGTGCTCCTCTAACTAAATTACATCTATTAAAATAAATTGTAGCATAATCATAATAATTGAACAATTAGATTCAGCTGAGATTAAATCAAGCACACTTCTCTGAGTGATTATCCGGTTATCTTGTTGGAGTCCCTGAGGTTAAACTCTTGACTAATGAGAGTGAGTTGAGATTGGTGGCAATTATTTGGAGGTATAAATAGTTTATAAGAGTGTCAACGGGATCCTTGTAGACATCCTGAAAAAAAAAAATCATCAATGGCCATTAATGATCAAATAAAGCTGTACGACCCAGTGTTGATCATGTAGACGACATCAGAGTCATAATGCATCAGATTCTATTTTAACTTTACAACAAATTAGGTGGATCAGAGATTATCTTGTGCCAGCGTGACAAATCCAAGTTTAATCCTCTTTAGGAAGATCACAAAAGTGATAGAATCGAGCTCTTCCAGAAAACTAATTTCTGTTGTTCCGAGCTGAGCTTGGCGCTGCACAGATGACACAATGAGGCATAAGCCCCGTGTGAAATGGCTCTCAAATTAGCATCGAACAAACACACTGTTGGTGTGATGACAGCCCAATCTGATTAGTCACAGATCGGGATTACGGCTGCGCGTCCTCAACACAAAGGGAATGTCTGCAGGACGTGAAGCGTGGGACAACACTTCAGGCTGAATAGTGCTGACACTGTGACAGGGCGAAGGAGTGGGGGGGTTCAGCCTTTCTTTCAGCAGAGCATGACTGGTTTCAAGTTCATTCATGTTTTAGTTGCAAAGCTCTGGATTCTGAGGGGAAGGCTCTTACAGCTTCATAAAGACCAGAAAATGGAAAAGGTAGAGGATTAAGCCCCAACAACAGTAGAACTTAGTTGACTCAGTTCGGACTCTTATTTTTGTTTTAGTATTTTTGCTTCTTTGTCTAAAAACTTTGCTCTAGTGCTGTGAGATCCCTGTGATCCAATACGAATGTTGAGGCATGTTTGGGATTGATACGTTGTTAAATTGTCTTTTTTGTACTTTAGGATTTTTTACAGGTTTTGATGCTATTGCCTAGAATAAAACTCTGTCCATTTTTTCCACCCTGTTACTACCACGTTCCCTGTGGTTGCAACAAAAAGCCTAAAGTAAAAAAGGTGGGATGAAAGGACAAAATGAACTGGTCTTTAGCAGATTTCATAATTATTTAAAATCTACCTTGCATAAACAAAAACGCACAACAGATTCCACACTGCGATACTTTCTCTGACAGACACCAAGTCAAAACAGCAAAAAAATCTGAGTAAAGAAACTGAAGACAAAGTGGTGCAGCCAGGATTTAAAAGGTGCTGCTGATCGACAACATCAGTGGCGCCAGAGATGCCGATGTTGTTGCCCATTAATCTGTGGAAGCCATTTAAAAAGTCCATCATGCAACAGAGAGGAAGTATTCACGCATGGAACACATTTGGAGCGTTTCCGAATCATCCCAGAACTGTATTTCACAGAAAATTCACACTGAGATCATAGAAACTGCCAAACACCCAAGAGCTCCATCTACAACTCTCGGTTATCATTTTTCACATTAAATTTAATGACAGCTCAAATAGAAAGCAAAACTGAACTAGCTTGATTTTATGAATTGGTTTGAAGGGTTGAAGGAGAAAGCCTCATTTCAGAGGAGAACATGGCAGCCCAACTCAACTTCTCAGCTGAATGAACCGAAAGCCTTGTGGAAAAACCTCCTGTGGACAGAGGGGACCAAAGTAGACATGTTTTGAACAGTGTCTTTCTTGAGGAAAACTAAACACAGCGTATCAGCACAAACGTATCATATGATCGGTGAGAGTGTGATAAAGTAGGCTTTTGTATCTCAGCACCTCACTGAGCCTTCTGTATATCAACGTTTTCTTGAATCAAGTGTGAGCTCATCTGTCTGACACTTGGTCATACTCTGCCTGTCTTATAGAGGGGAACCACCGTTATGATCTTTGTACAGATGTCACTCTGCTCAGAGATGTTGAACATGCGTCCTTTTGCAGAATGGGTAACAGGACAGACTAATAAACTTCAACTCCACAAATTTTTCTGAGAGGCTGTAAAACTTTAAGATGGAACTGGATCAACAGTTGACTTCATTAATAAATCCACAGTTTCAACAATGCTTATCTTGTTTTCCAAAAATCTTCTTACTTGATGTTCGGAAATCTGTGGATCCGTAGCTAACGTGACCTCTACCTGTGCAGATAATGTTTGCTCCTACTCTGTAAATTTAAACTTCAGTTTATTTCCAGGGAACGCTCAGTTTATTTTCGTATTAATCCTGTTAAAGGCAGCACAACATCTGTGTGGCGACAAATACGAATTAACCAATCCCAGATACATACTACTGTACTCCTGGTAAATAAAAAAAAAAAAAAAGTTAAACTGAAACAAGTTGAGTATTAATCAACCTGTAGAGAAGATGTGGGTTAAGAAATGCTTGTTGTGCTTTTTCATTCCTGCCATATTAATTTCTCCTTTCTCTGCTACTTAACAGAATTGATTTTCACTGGGTCACAGAGCCAAACATCTGCCAGGTGTCTTCCATTTGCATAATTACTTGGCTTAACAGATCCAACTGGTGCCTTTTGCAGGCCCGCCTGCTTTGCCTTTGCCGTAAACATTTCTCACAGCAAATGCATTTTCTTTCTCTACGAAAGCATCAGTTTGCTGAATATTCCTCCCACCTTTCAGACCGACTGCGCTGCAGGTAAATGAGAGGAAAAGAAATGAATGCTTGTAAAATAACAGCTCCTAACGCTGGATGTTTAACTTGCACCAGGTGCACAAGGCAACAGCAATACATGAGGTGTTGATGAATCTGGGTTGCTGTGATGAGTTTGGCTTTGATTTCTCACCTGAAAACACATCCCTCACCACTTTATGAAATTGCTTTCTAATATGTTCATAACAGCTGAGTCTGTGCTTCACAGAGCTACCCGATACCATTTGACAGCTAATACAATACAAGGAATACAAAAATATCAGAACTAGATGCATAGATTGCTTTATTAATCCTCAGAGGGAAATTCAACTTGGAGACAAAGCTCCAGAATCAAGAAGAAAACATGTCTAAAGGTAAAAAAAAGAAAATGATTGATTGAAATAGATTAAAAATGGACAAAAATATGACACAAAACAGCAATAGCGATTTAGGTGAATTTGTCTCTAATTAAAGTATACACAGTGTAGCGTAGGGCTGCACAATATATTGCAAATATATTGTTATTGCAATATTACGGATCACAATGTGCAAATTGCAAGGAAACGCCTGGAGTGGAATAAGTAGTAGCTAATTGTTTAAGCACCTTGTATTCAGGCTATGTGTCCCTAATATATTTGATGAGATTTTTTGTTTAATGCAAAATAAAATATTTGAGAACGTGTTAAATTTGATGAGAAACTACAGCTAAACATCACGAGTCGGACAGGGGCAACCTTTGTCAACAAACACCAACAGCTCACCAGCCGCTTATGCGCGATAGCCTAGCAATTACCAATCATGCTACATAGGTTTGGGTGGTTTTAAGTGCAAACCAAAGATGCACATTTTCAGTTTGACTATTGATTGATTTTTATAGCTATTTATTTTCTTTTGCAGATATTTTAATTCAGTTTGAGCAACATTTAGGTAATTTATGTATATTTCATTGTTTTAGTGATGTTTAAGTTTTTAACATTCTGGCAAGTACTTTTATATGTTTTAAGAATATTGTTCTTTGCTACATTTAAATGTGTGTGTTATTCTTATGACTGGCCAACAAGTGTATGCAGTAAAAATGTTCCTCGTATAAGAGCAGTTCAGCAGTTTCCTGTGGTGTTATTAAAGGTCTGTCATTGATTTTTTATTGGATACATAAACACAGTTAAACTTGAATGGTGTCCAGAGAATGAATATGAAGCAGCAGACATTCACAAAAACTCGTTTCAAAGTCTTTTCAGAAGCTTATGTTGATAATCCTCCCGCTCAGCATCCTCTCTTTGGGTTTTCAATGATCAAACTTCGGATTTGCTTTAATTATTTCAGATCAATGCTGGCTGAGGCTACTGTGGAGACCTGTGGCCAGTGCTGAGACAGCACCGGAGCAGGAAAAACAGCTGAGTCGTCTGGTGCCAAAGTCTCAGAGAGCGAGAGCTACAGAGAAATGTGGGCAAATGCAACGCTCCAATTATTAGTCCTAAGTGTTCCTCATTATGTTCCTAAAGCCTCTGAAGACCTGAAATCCTAATTGATCTCATCCTGGCATTTTGTAACACATTCCTGGCACAAACAGATACTCTGCCTGCCTCTCACAAAACACTGGCTCATCACTACAAACGCCAAAGGCCTTAAACCTGGAAGGCTGAGCTGCGTCATACTCCAGAGAAAAGACAAGCACACGTCCAGTGTTTGAACTTTTACAAAACATTTGTGACCCATCTATTGAATATATACATTTTAAATAAGCTATATTCACATTTTGCTTTGTGTTTATGGTCGCCGCATTGGTTTATTACAGCCCCGTGTTTCCTGCTCCTGCACGTTGTGATGAGTCAACACTCCAACATATTGCAACCTGCAACAAATTTACGATTTTTCATTCAGGACGTAATAGGAAACCAGCTTAAACCCCCACATATAACCTGCATATTAACATAGTGGTGTGAAATGGATTCAGGTCTGCACTTTTTTATGTGAAGTACATATTTTTACTGTGGCTATCCAGAATGTCTTGTTCTTGTTCAGCAAATAATATGAGCCTAATTATATTATAATTTCAAGACTAGAAACAGCTTGTAATTAGACAAATAGAAACAATAGAAATCTTGCTAAATCAAAAACAAAAAATACACTTAAAAACAAACAGCAAAAGCATTTATAGGAATGACCATGTTAATTGCTTAATTGGGCAGTTCAAATGTCTTTAATGAAAAGAAAACAAAACAAGTTAGCTGGAAATAATTCCCCACATTATTATTTTGCCACTACCATGATTCACTGCTGCAGTGGTGTTTTCTTGCTGAAAGGTTCATTGTAAAGTTATTTATTGTAGAAACGAGTTACTGTGGTGTGAAAAAAAAACGTTTGCCCCTTTCTGACTTTTCTAATTTTGCATGTTTGTCACATTTAAGTATTTGAGAACATCAAACTAATTTAAATATTAGTCAAAGACAACACAAAATGCTTTAAATGAAAATTTTTATTCCAATGGGGGCAAACATCCAAACCTACATTGCTGCTGTGTGACAAAGGGATTGCCACCTCTGTTAAAACATAACTTAACTGTGGTTTATCCCACCTGAGTTCAACTTCTCTAGCCACACCCAGGCCTGATTACGGCCACACTTATTCTCAATCAAGAAATCACTTAAATAGGACCTGCCTGACAAAGGGAAGTACACCAAAAAAAATCTTCAAACGCTAGACGTCAAGTTGAGATTCAAAGAAATTCAGGAACAAATGAGAAAGAAGTAGTTAAGAACTACCAGTCTGGAAAGGATGACAAAGCTATTTCTAAAGCTTTGGGACTCCAGAGAACCACAGTGAGAGCCATTAGCCACAAATGGTAAAAACATGGAACAGTGAGGAACCTTCCCAGGAGAGGCCGGCCGACCAACATTACCCCAAGAGCTCAGCAACGACTCATCCAGGAGGTCACAATAGACCACAGCAACATCCAAAGAACTGCAGGCTTCTCTTGCCTCAGCTAAGGTCAGAGGTTATGTCTCCACCATCAGAAAGAGACTGGACAAAAATGGCCTGCATGGTAGAGGTCCATGACGAAAAGCACTGCTGAGGTAAAAGAACATTAAGGATCGTCTCAGAACTCATCTTGATGATTCTCAAGACTATTAGGAAACTATGCTGTGGACTAACGAGACAAAAGTTGCACTTTTCAGAAGTGAGCTGCGTTACATCTGGCGTAAAAGTAACGCCACATTTCAGAAAAAGAACATCGTAGCAATAGTAAAACATGGTGGCAGTAGTTTAATGGTGTGGGGCTGTTTTGTTGCTGCAGGACCAGAATGACCTGCTGTGATAAATGGAACCATGAATTCTGGTGTCAGACAAAAAAAATCCTGAAGGAGAAGGTCCGGCCGTCTGCACGTGACCTGAAGCTGAAACCAACTTTGATTCTGCAGCAGGACAATGATCCAAAACGCAGCAGCCAGACCTCCTCTGAATGACTGAGGAAAAACAAAGTGAAGACTTTAGAGTGACCTAGTCAAAGTCCTGAACTGAATCCTATTGAGATGCTGTGGCATGACCTTAAAAAGATGTGGCTGAATTACAACAATTCTGCAAAGATGAATGGGCTAAAATTCATCCACAGCGCTGGAAAAGACTCATTTAGAGTTATTGCAAAAGCCTGACTGCAGTTGTTGCTGCTTAGGGTTGCCCAACCAGTTATTAGGTTTAGGGAGCCATCACTTTTTCACACAGAGCCACAAAGCCTTTTCTCTCTCTTAATAATGAAAACCTTCATTTAAAAACTTTTGTGTTTACTTGTGTTGTCTTTGAATATTTTTTTAAGTTTGTTTGATGCTTTGAAATACTTAAGTGTTACAAACATGCAAAAAAACAAGAAATCAGGAAGGGAGCAAACTTTTTTAATCACTACTGTATGCTTTTAGCGTTATAGCTAAATACAGTCATACGTAACACCCTCAGTCAGTTTGAAAATGATTACAATTCTATTTCCAAGTTTAACCAAAAACTTAAAGAACAGTATCTATCATGTTATTGCTTACAAAGATGAAGTCAGGATGGAAAAGTTTATGACATTTTAAAATTAACCTAAAACCCTGGTTTGTATAAAATATGAGCTCTAACCCTTGAATTTAAAAGGGTGAATTAATGTTTTCCCATGACTGCAAACAATTTTCCTTGATTGCAAACCCCTGTTATTAAGTCATTCTTATTAATCCATATTTGTCTTTTAGAAGCAAAATAAAGCTTTCTCCAAAGCTATTCATCTAGCATCTGAGACCTATGATAACGTTTGGATTGATACTCGAATCTCTGCAGTGTTGCCTTTCAGGTCCTTCAGAGTAATTTTGGCCTTTTTATCACCCTGATAAATTAACTAAACAAGGAGTGCATTAAAGTAATCTGCCCTTTCATAGCAGTTTTGTCAAGATGTGCTGTTCTGTCCTCTTTCAAATAATGAATTTAATGGGTTCTCTTGGGGATTTTAAGGCACTTTTTCACATTTTTTCCTTCATAACCCCGTCCCCTTCCGAACATCTTCAAAGCTTTGTTCTTCCCCTTTTTGAATTGTTCCTTAAACTTCATTATTGTTTTGTTTGACGCCTATACTGATAGCACTCATTAACAGGATCTCCTGTGAAACGTAAGCTAAAACTGATTCAGCTTATTTATATATAGCAACGATTCACATCAAATGGTGTCTCTTTTTGGAACAGACAGATCCAATTCACACAAGGAAGGGTCTGGTCAATTCAATGTAATCATATCACCAGGTTCAAATTCAATTACATTCCCTGCACTTTGATCTTGGTCATAAACAATGCAGTTCAGATCAGTTTATCATGCCTAGTAAACGTTTTCCATCTGAGGATACCTACCTGTATGCTTCAAGTCAGTGAAGCATACAGCTGGTGAAGAATTACTTTCTATTTTAAAGAAAATGTAAAGTGTTATTGGCAGCAATAGTTAAATTAGTGGCTATATGAAGGAAGATTTGTATGTGCAATTAACGGGGTGATTTGGCAAAGAAAATATGTTTTTTTGAAATTTCTTCTTTTACCAGGGAAGTTCAGACCACTGTCTATTAATCTATTAAATAAAAACGCATCACTGTTTAAATTATATGCTAATATGCAATCCTTCCCCACATTGCAGAATTTGTCTGGATCACAGTTAGTTTTGGAAACCTGATCAGTGTGAAGGGAAACACGATGCTGCTATGCCCGTATTAATGGCAACAAAAACTCTCTTTTCCAATGTCCCCGCGACGGTGTCCTCAGTGATCCCTCTGCTCTGTAGGTTAACTCCACATTCCTACATGAACGTAACACATGCAGCCACTTTATAACCTGCCATATCTCTCCTAGACTCTGTGAGGATGCCTTATCGCACTAGAAAAATCCCACCGGAAGCACAATATATCTCCGGAATTGGAGGTTGTGCTGATTTGAGACAAGTGCACCAAGTCCTGCTATGCAAGATCTCATGTTATGAATATGGATATGGTAATATCCGATAAACACTGCCAGGACTGAAACAAACCCAAATTTACAAAATTCCTACAGAGGTTTTGTGAAGCTCAAACACTAACACTGGTCATGTGGAACCCACTATGTTCTTAACTTTCTCTGTGTTAGTTCGTTAATACATTCACAAACAGCTGAATCTTTGCAACACTTCTAAGCCAAGTGCTAACAACAAGTTTTAATCACAGTTCTTACCAGGAAGGCAACAAACTTTAAAAGAACATATTTAAAAAATAATGTGAGTTGTGCATAAAGGTTATGGTGCTGTAAAATGAAAATAATCTTAAGAGCATATAAAAAATAATACAAAAGCATAAAGTTGTGGTTTAGGCCACAGAGCCTGATTTTACCAACATGTTTCTTATGACTGTAAATAAAATAAAAGTGTTGGAATGGCCCAGCCAGAGTCCCAACGTGACTCCGATAGGGAATCTGCGGCGGGACCTGATGGCAAGAAAGCCTACCGAACCTCAAAGACTTGGAGCTCATCACTAAACATAAGTTGTCAAAATACCAGTGGAAACGTAAAACTCTAGACAACAATTATAAAAAGGATTTGACTGCTGTAACGTCAATCAGAAATCTTCCACTGATTATTGAGGGGGTAAGAGTGATTTTGACATGCAATGTTTTAAAATGATGTACAAAAAACAGATGTTTTGTTTCAATATTGACACGTTTTACATCTTTGAAAGACTCATTTCCATCAGGAACCAATTTCCTGGTCCAATGAAAGTCATTTCCAATCTAAATCTGCCAGGCATAGGAATAATCTGGGGCTTATCTGTACACTTGAACTTAATGCATGACTTTAACATTAATAATGTTTTCTGCCTTGTTCATTTCTAGTTGTTATAAAAAGAAAATCGTATACACTATATTATATATAGCTTTTTCTTAATCTATTTATATGTATGTTATTTAAAATGCAATATTGAAGACATTCCCTTGTATAATATAAATATTGGATTTTTTTTATCTGCTAATTATGTCACGCAGTGTCAACATAATGTGCAAAATCTCCTAAACTGAAATGATTGTCTTGGATCTCTCTTTTCTCTCTCTTACATTTAAGGTTTCCTTTACCTGCCTTTATTATGCCTCTGCAGTGTACTTTTCTCTGTGTTTCTTTTTTTATATTCTGTTCATATACAGCACTTTCTAGTCACTGAAATGTGGTATACAAGTAAACTTGCCTTGCCTTGCCTAGGTGCTAACATTTCAGCTCAGTTACAGCTCGGACGGGTCATTGATAATATACTTTGCTATTCAGGGAGCAAATGTGTCACAGTCTTCTGATCAATAATGTTTCATCATATATCAGGTTTTGGAAATGAACCTGCCCAGAAGTTAATTATTGTTGAGGTTGCAGCGAACTTCTCAGAGAAGTCGATTGTTTTTCATTATAGAACTTAAGGGAGGGGGGGGGGGGGGGGGGATTGATCTCAGAAAAAGAATGTATATACAGCGTATGTTATGATTTGTTATGATGGAGGATGCGGGTGATAAATGTTTGGCCCTGCTGCTGCCGAACAAATGAAACAGCCCTAGGGCAGATTCATAAATAACACGGTTGGTTTAATTTGACTGAACGCAGCGCGGATGCGAACTGACACGGGAAGATTTCAGAGAAGGGCAGCGGGCCAGCCGGGCCCGTCCTTCAGCGGCACAATAAAACCCAGAACACATTACAGATGATTGTGTTCTGCGTCTGACCCCTTTAGGTGAAGTGTGAATCCAGAAGTTCAGAATCCAATTTATACCTTTTCAAAGATTGAAAAAAGGTGGGTGGATGTGAAAGTGCAGTTTTAACTTTAAATTTCAGTATTTTTTTCCTGCAAACAAAGACTCTGATAAAGGTTATCATAAATAATCAATGCTCAGCATGTGGGAAACTTTTTACACAGTCATCAGAGGAAACTTTATAAATCAGAACTCAGTAAAGCATTTCTTTGATCGGGTTTTTCTTTTAATCTAACCACAAGTTTATAAAAATGCTCTAAAAAGTCATTTAGATTATTTATTAAACAAAGATGAAGGAAATAGAAAATCTAAGTGTAATTTTAAGTGTAAATTAAGGGTTGTCCTGGAGAATTAAAGAAAGAAATCAGTAGTAGTGACTTTCCTGTTTTAAACACATACTACAAAAAGACTCAGTGTCTCTGGTCAAAGTAAGTATCTGTTTCAAGACTAAGGTTGCGTTTGTCTTCCATGAGACAAAAATAAAAGGAGAATCAACTGTTGGACATATTGTCTCAAATCTGACTCTACAATACTTTAGTTCACAGAGTTTGGACAACCATGTTTGGAGCTGGGTTTGTACTACTTCCTGTTATGCTGCTTACCTGCCCACATTTCTCCTGAGGTTCAAGCCTTGTGATTAATTCAGATGCAATGTTTCAAACCTGCTTTTTTCACAGAGAGGATTTTTTCTCTTTCATAACAAGTCTTTTTCTTGTAATTATCTTGTCACTGAACTTCAAATTCACCATGCTAACTGAGACCTGTAGAGTCTGGTGCTCATGTGTTTTTTGACATTTCTCGGAGCGATGCACAGTCGGCAGAAAATGGTAGCGTTGAAAAATATTCCTAATTTCATTTTCTTTTCTAAAACTATTGCAGACGTCCTTTAGCATGGACATTGTGTTAACACACAACTGGGATCACAGCAATAATGACAAATTGATCAAGCACCTGCTTCTCCTTTGCACTCTTTAATCCTGAGGGAGCAACATAAAGAAACATAACTTTTTACACA
Source organism: Fundulus diaphanus (assembly GCA_037039145.1). NCBI lineage: Eukaryota > Metazoa > Chordata > Actinopteri > Cyprinodontiformes > Fundulidae > Fundulus > Fundulus diaphanus. The sequence goes on along the minus strand of CM073125.1, from coordinate 52,467,715 downwards.
GCTTTTCTGATTGGCTTCTTCTTTGTTTATTAAATAATCACAATGTGGAAACTTTTCTATTTCTCTGCCCTTTAAGTTATGTTTAAATCACATTAGATTTGTATTATGTCTTGATATATAAAACTTTTGAATAAAAAGAGGGTGTACTGTCTTTTTACAAAAACTATCGACTTATTTCCTCCTCAGAACAGGGGCCTGTCCAATACAGCCGTTCCCCTCTCTTATTTTACTTTAAAGGATATTTTTTTTCTGATGTAAGGGTTTAACTTTCTAATTTGCGAAAACAAAGAATACAAAGGGTGGATATTTCTGCTCTAAACAATGCTGAATGTGCCACTTTAAACAACAAATCCTTTTAGTTTCTGGCAGACAGTAATCAAGATGGCACAGAACCAAGACCTTTTATGTTAAATGAGCAGACAGCAAAGTTCAGGCTTTGTTTTCAACATTCAAAGAGAATTTTAAAGAACAAGTTGCTTCCTTCTTTCCTGACATCAAAGCAGAACATCATTATAAAATAAAGCTACCTTCTGCTGACTAAATCTAAGAATTTATTGGATACATTTCTGGAAAATTCAGTTCCTGAAAACTTTTCAAAGTAGTCTCAGAAATCCCAACAGAAGTCACATTATATAATGAATATTCTAAAGAAATGATTCAGTATAATTTATGTGTCAAGATTTTGTGACTTTGGCTTTAATTCTGAAAAAGGCAACTTCTAAATGTGATTAAAAAAAAAAGCTTTAAAAACTAATTAAACTTTTGATTTTGATCAAGTGAAAGGCTGTCACATTATAATTTTTAATTAAATCTCTAGTTTGTAATCCTGTTCCTAAACACTTTTTGTTATACTGGGTAAAAGTGTCCTTCTATCATGAAAGTAGTTAGATCATTATGTATTCAGTGAAAGCTGAAAGTGTTCAAGTATAAGACTGGAAAGCAAATAAAAGCAAACAAACTCCAAGACAACTTCTATAAAAAAATGCTTTCAAGGGGACATATTGTGCTTTTAAATCCTTCCTTTTCAAAATTAGATCATTCAGTTATGGTCTATATAAAGTAGAACTGCAAAGCTATGGTCTGATTCGTTGACCCAGAGCCTCTCTTTTGTCCCTGTCCTGAGGTATGTCTGAGAGCAACTCGTTTTGGTGCTGTCTCTTTAAATGCAAAGGAGGCAGACCGTTCGGCCATTTTTGTAGCATGCTGTGGAACGGTGTAATGAATTGTGAGTGTTAATACATTCAACAACAGAACTTTGACTTATCCACTTGTAGCTTTTGCATCCTTTTGCTTGGACTACAAAATTTGAGCGAGAAATAAAAATGGCTGATTTGCTAAATTGATTGGAAGTCCATGATCTTGTTTAGCAGCTCTGCAGAAAATACTTTGACATTATTGTTTTAAAAAATGGAATAGAAAACTGAATGGATATAGAAATAGAATATAAAGTTATCTACGCAGCACCTGGAGTGACTCCATTCAACTTTTTGCCATTTTCAGATACTTCAAGTACACAACAAAATGTATTTAAGGGCTAAAAAAAGTAGATTTTGCATAATATGTCCCTTTTAAAAATTTACAAGAACATATATCTGTTAGGGTTAGGGTTAAAATCTAGCAACTTGCGGTTTCTGAGTCTATAGCTTCTGTTTGAAGCCAGAAAACCTATAAATCTTGAAAGTACAGTGAAAGTAATCAGCATATGAAATATTTTCTAACGCTAAATCGCAATTTTGCAACACAAAAAAAAAAACCTTTTGAGTTGGGCCGAATATAGCTGGAAGGCAATATCATAAATAGATGTTGATGTAGCGTCTGTCTCTGCATCATCTAGAATCCTGTTGCTCTCTGTGGCTTTAAACCCCCTATTCTCTTGAAAGAAATGACCATCTAGTTAAAATATTTTAAATGTATGCGAGGCCATTTATTGGTGACAAAGAAACAGTTTTGTGACAAAGATCATCTTTCCAGAAAAAAAGTAGATTTATGAAAGTAAACAGGTGAAGAGAATGCCTCTGTCCTCACCGAACAAAAAAGTCTCCGGGTTTTTGCACCACCATTATTTATCAATTGGAAATTTGAATTGATGAGAAGCAACAACCCAAAACTGAGGAAAGAGGAAAAAAGTTTAAAGAGCAATAAGTAAGATATTTACTGTAAAATCAACCTAAATCATTCTCATTTGTCATCCGGCATGGATGTATTATTCCCTATAAACAATCGGTCCTCTCCACATTGTCTTAGTCACGTTTTTCTCCTTTCAAACCTAGAGATACAGTGCAAGACTACGTTGGTGCAGTGTACAGCCCATGTTTCCATCCTGCTTCCTGAGCCAATCATATGAAAGTTCCCAGGGTTCCCAAAACAAGCGCAGAAAAATTTTTAATTAGAATTATATCAAAATATGCCCCTGCATGTTGTTTCTCCACCATATAGTCATCGCATATTTTAACTTCCCTCATATCTGCCACATTTGTAGCATTAGCTTTAAGCGACCTTTTAGGGCCAGAGAACATGTTATGACAAAACTAATGCAGAGATACCAACAGAATTTAAGGGGTATGACATGTGGTGACCTTGGTATAACAGTTTAAGAGCTTCACTACTCTAGGCAACTTAAACTCACTCTTCTTGTGGCAAGAAGTGAGATTTGCAGAATTGCTGTATGGTTTCCTAACATAAGGTATTCTGGTGAGAAAGTTGCTGTAGGACTGACACCTTTGCGAATTAAAACAAAAAGGCTGGCCCACAAATATGGCTAATTTGAATTCTGCCAAAACTTGAGTGTTTTAAGTTACATTTATTTTGTCAAACACTAATTTACCACTACGGTGAATCAGAGATGGAATATTCTCATCATAGAGCACTTTTAAATCCCTAGGTAGGGTGCTGGTCTGTCGGATCACCAACTCAAAATCCGGCCAGAGTTTGCCATCACTACGTTCCTTTTGGTTGGCCAAAAGAAACGTAGTGATGGTTTGCCCGCATTCATTGCTACAAAGGTAACTTCATCACTCTTTGCCAACTTTAAGCTTTTTTTTGCTGTCTATTGCTTTCTTATTTTCTCTCTCTTTTACACATTTCTCAATTTCAGACATGGAAACAAATATAACTACCGTAAGCTTAAAGCATGAACACAACGGTGAGAATACAAACGCAGCCACATTTTGTTTCTCACTGAACATCGGGATCACAGAGAAATCTTCAACTACAGTTTGTACCTCACAAATCAAACAAAAACAGTGTTGTTTTGTCTCTCCACTAAAGTCGTGTCTTACAAAATAAAGGCAGCCCCGCATTGTGCCTGTAAATAAAGATGACAGCCAATGCTGAGTCACAATCCATATACAACTAATGAATGCAATCACTGGAGGTAAAATATAACTCCAGGTAACATGACATTCCAGTAAGCTGCTGTCACAGCTCTGCTTTTCTGCATTTCCATGAAAGTGAAGACTAACCTTTCAATCTAACAAACAAAGAAAAATTTGTTACATTTTTTTTAGACTCCTTGAGACATATCAGGATAATGATTTTATTTAATATTAGCACCATACAATATCGAACATCACTGAATTCTCATGATAAATTAATCTACACATGACTTTCAATAAAATGGCAATTTTGGATTGAAGTAGTGGAATTAAATCTATGTTTTAATGTGATAGGACCACACTTTATGACGAGAGAATATCTTAACATGCAGCTGCTTCTGCAAGGCCAAATCAAGGAGAGTTTAAAGACCTATGGCCTAACTTAATATTCAACTGGCTTTATGAAATTTATTAAATGTCCCAGTTGAGTATACATAGATTTTACGCTTCAACAGTTATTTGATTGTATTAAACATAAAGAATAGTGAAGGCAGAACTCATTAATATTTCAGTCCTCGATTCAAGCCATTTAAATTATACGTTTATCTATTTCCACTTGACAAAGTAAAGAGTCCTATTGAATATAGATATCAATAGAGAAAAAGGTCACTCTCTGCACATTTTGTTTAGCATAAAGATGAATAGTTTGCATACTGAGAGCCGTTGCCTGCTTAAGAGTACAAGCCCCCAGAAAGGGGAGAAGTGATCAATCTGCGTTATCATGGGGAAAAGGATGAGGAATGACTAGAGCGCCTGATCAAATGGAAGAAACGATCATTGGATTCTCTTTTAGAGAGGTTCTCGAAACCTGGTGATGCAACAAATCACAGATAGTTACATTTCTTAATAAATAAAAAATGCAAAGATCTCTAATTGCATTTTTCATCTCTGCTTAAAGATCATCAAGCCATACCATGTGGTTCTCCTGCAGCATACGAAAAATTTCCTTGCTCAACATTTGTAGTGGCCTCCTTTTTTTCTTGTTACTACACCTCTGATCAAGAGTTTTCAGGATATCAGAAAACATAAATAGAAATCTGCCCTTTCAACAACAATGACCTCTTGCCTAGAAATGCAGCAGCAAAGAGATGCAATTGGCAGTTCACAAGCCTGACAATCATTTTGACTGACTTATTGGCAGTCCCAAGAGGTCATGATGGGCGCATTGGTATTCCACACCCATTTGATTCATCATTCATGGGTAACCAGTCGATAAAAGCAGACAATGCTCCTCAGGGTTAAGCAAAGTATTCATACTGGGTTCTTCTTTTAAATTCTGAACTTGACACTCTGACATATGTATGTATCTGGATTGTAAACTGTTTTATACAACACTGTTTAAGCTAAATATGAATACTAGTAAAAACTGAGCTCAATGGCAGAAATACACAACCATCCTTATGAATGTGCTTTTCTTTGCATCAAGTCATCTGCTAATCTGAAAACATTACCATGTCTAGCCAATGCTCCCTAAATGTGTGATTTAGTGTGATGGTAATACCAGGTTCAATGACAGCAAAGAGAAGAGGTTTTCAAATGTGAACATTTCCATTAAAGTCCCACATTTTACATCAGGATGGAGGATGATTTAATAAATTTACTGACATATCTATGGAAAGGGTCAGATTCTTGGTTACTTTGCTTCTGGTTCAGATCTTACTTGGCAAGCTGAGACTACTCAGCAAATCTAAATTTGAACAAACAGAGATCACAAATGGTGTTCCCTTAAGACTCCATTCTTGGGCCACCTTCCCACTCATTAGCTACGTTTACAAAGACAAACGTAATCGGAATAAAGGGCCGATCAGAATAAAAATGCATCATGTAAGCAATGAGAGGGGTGGTTTATGCCAATTGATAAGCTGATCTACATGCATGTAAATGCTTGTCAGAATCAAGTTATTCAGTATGTGGCAAACTGACCCGAGTATTCATGTGTGCCCGACATGAACGTGACATATTTCCTCATTGTTGAGAGGCGGAAATACATCGTGAAGATACAACCTTCCTGTTAGAAACATTAAAAGGGGTCAAAATTGTTATTTATACAGTAATGTTTCAATAATAAATAGAACCTGGTGCAAGTCCAGCCTGGGCGCTTAGCAGACAAACAAACTCATATAATACTGCTTTGTTTATTATTTTTTGTTATTCAACAAAGATGGAAGTTCTTCTTCTGTGTTTTTTTAAGGGGAATTTGATAACTGCGCATATCAGAGTGGTTCTATTCTGAATAAAGTAAGGTGCATATAGACGCACATTATGATCAGATTAATTGATTGTGTGCCCATATAAACAGTGCAATCCAATTATTTTTTGTTTTTTAATCTGAATACATTTCAATACGATTGTGAAATTTTGTGCATGCAAACACAGCTACTGATATTAGGGAGCACTACAAATTATCTTACGATATGCTGATGACACATAACTTTACATTTCTGTGTCACCACATCCCCTTAAAGTCACTGAATGAATCTTTACAAAATAGCAATAATTAGATGGAACTCACCTTCCCTGAATAAGCCTAACATCCTGAAAATGTTGCCAGATTTTAGGTTCTCAATGTTTTTTGTTTGTTTGTTTTTTAATGTGTCTTGTCTATCAGTGTATCATTCACAACTCCTATTCTGATTGCTTATTGTTAAAACAGGATATAGAAAAACTTCTGGATACATTTATTACATGAGAATAGATTAGTGTTTAGGTGTTACAGCTGGCAATAGAAAAAGCCACTGCGATTAAACTGAATTAATAAAAAGTTCTCACCAACACAAGACAAATGGGATAATAGCACAACAGTCTGTGAATCACTGTGTTGACTCCATGTTTGATTTTAAAATCTTAGTGGTCTATAAGGCAATGAATGGTCTAAAGGCACCTCAAAGACCATGAACCATATAAACCTCTCAGGTCATTCCAGACCTGCTTACTCTGTCCACGGGAACGTAACTAAACAAGGGGAGGCAGTAATTATATGGTTTCCAACCACATAAAACAGCAAGAAAACAACTAAATACTCACTGCAAATGAAATTATCCATGTTTTTGTTGGAGCATGTGGACAAACATTTTGCTGTGATCCTTGTTGTAGAGCACCAACGGGTTTGATAAATGAAAATACACCAATTAGTTCCAGTAGATGTTTCATAAAAAAACTAAGACATGACTGGATGTGAGCTACAAGAAGACATTGCTTGGGTTTAGCAATCAGCCAATATGAGCTCCTCAAGCACAACCCAAATGCAATAATCAGAATCAGAATCAGAAATACTTTAATAATCCCAGAGGGAAGTTATTTAATTACATAGAGCCATGAAAATCAGTCTATGGGTTGTTAATGTGTACTTTTTTTTGCATACCATAAATATTCTGTCTAAATTGGAAGTTGATTTAACAGCAGTTCAGATTCAGACTATTGCTATCAGTTATAATTCACATTTTATTCAAATGCCATGTCCAAAAAAATATTTATATACGACTTTGTTATAGGGTGGAATTATATGGTGGAAGATCGGCAATGCTGTGTGTTTGATTCTCTCATAAAAGATTTGGAAACCTAGTGCATGGTATCATGAACTCTGAAATACCAAGACATTTTATTCAGAAAAATGTGTTGTCATTGGGATAACATATGTGCAGGATAATGGTCCAAAACATAAGGCTTTTAGAATAAAATAGGGCAATGCTCCATATGCACTGAAGTTCAGGCACTAAAATGATTTTTTTTAAAAATCAGCTTTTCTATTATAAGATTTTTATTTGAGAAATAATCAGTCAGAGCACAAGCAGACAGTCTTTTCTAAAAACATTTTACTGAACATGGGAGAGGAAAGATGAAAACAACCATAACACACAAGCAAGAAAACCCACATTTACTGTAAAGGTTTTTCTAGTTAGTCTGTGATTTATCTCATGTTCTTCATGCCTTTTTAAGTAGTGTTTCTAGAATAAATTTGGGCGTGCCATTAAATGTTTATTTGAGATAAGCATTTGCATTTAAACTCTAAACTCTCCTCTTGCACTGTTCTAATGAATAAAAAAAGCACAGACATAGGCGGGGAGGAAAAAAAGAGCGATGTTTAAGCATTTAATGTGTATTCATCAGCTCTGGCCTCAGTCATTGACGGGCTAATCGATGTTTAGTAATAAGGCAGAATGGGGAATGAGGTGTAAGGGGGTCTGGGTTGGGATGGAGGGGAAAGAGATATCAATTAGGCAGAAAACTGCAGAGTCCAGAGCCGAGAAGCTGAGACAGCAATATACCTGACGGTGGTTCATTACTGATCAGTGTATATGCTGAATGCTAAACTCCTGCAGACCACTAAAACACCCCCTGTTTCGGCTGTAAATGGCTGCCTAATTCTATGAAAATGAGGAAGTCTGCACCTTGTGGAAAAATGCTTCTAATAGTTCTCATAATGAGATACCTCAGAGGCTGTGCAGTGAGAATAATATCCACATGTGATGCAATGAACTGAAAAATGTGAGGTATACCCACAGGTTAAATGCAAAGCAGATCTAAATCCTCACCAAATCATATAATGAAGGTAAACAGGGTTATTCTGGGATTTCACAGTCTTTAATGTACAAGCTGCAGAATTATTATACTCCCTTTAAATGTTTTACACTATTTGCTTAACAGATGGACTTCCTCATAATATCTGATGACTGAACTACTGGAGCTAAGTTTGTTACATTGCAACTACATTTTTATCTCATCTTTTCCAAAAACCATTAAAATAGTAATGGTAAAAAAAATAAATGGTTAGGTACTTGACTGCAGTTTTTGATGAAATCCTATTGTATGCCATGCTAGCAAAATTTATTGGCATCCCTGGTAAAAAGATCTGTTGAAGCATATATACTCTTTTTCTGCAGTAGCATAATCTGTTACAGAAAAAAATAGGAAAGTTGAATATTGTACTTTTTCAGATGGCAAGGAAACTCCATATTAAGAAACAAAACACACACAACCAAAATCACAGTTGCCACAACTCCTGATCCTATTAAATAAATGTTTACTTGACTGTTTTCTGGACTATTTCAAAATTATCAGTGTCTAGGACAATTTAATTACTAATTAAATGACTTACATTTTATTTTATTTTTTTGTATTTTAATCTGTGCTTGTAAATTGTAGTATGCTGATTTACTGACATCCCCTTTTGATAATAATAATAATAATAATATAATAATAATAATAATAATAATAATAATAATAATAATAATAATAATAATAATAATAATAATTGCAATGTTCTAGGGCAACAACTAAGTAGATAACATACATGTTTGTATGATTTCATTAAGTTAAAATTAAACTCTCTAGTCATCAAACTTGACCGCTCCAAATGTGGACAAATGTGGTCATTTCTGTTTAAAGTCCCAAGAAAATTTAAAGGATAGCGCTTCTGCAATAATTTTTCAGCAGACTATATGACAGTAAGGGGAGTTTCATGTTCACAATTAGTGATGGGGTCATACAGAATAAACTTCCACTTGACCAGAGGGGGAATAAAAAGGAAAACAAAAGTTTGATTTCTTAGCTTCTAAGAAACCATTATTTATGAATGAGTAGCAAGTATGAGAGGACCCACCAAAAAACAACCCATTTATCTTATTCATCATGGAGACAAAGGTTAAAGTAATCAATGGTTGGGGGAATGCAGACCTTTGGATCTTTCCGCTACACTCAACTGAATGATTTGTCTTGCATCATGACATGAAAAAGCCATTGCTTGGTTGGAAAGACATTGTTTTACTGAATGTAGCATGAAGACTGACGATTTGCCAGTCAGCAGCTGTGGGCAGGATTAAAGCCAATGGAAAGCGTTGTCATCCTCATCGCTGAGATGTGGCAGCTTTTAGTAATTGGACACAAAAAACGTAATTATTTTAACAGAACTGGTTGATCTCATACCCCACCTCTCGCCCAGCTGGAGGTAGGCACCATCATCCCTTGCGACCCCAGTAGGGATAAGCATGTTAGAAAATGGATGGATGGTTGCTCTCACACACGAATGATAACAGAGAAAAATATGTCATGAATTGTGTCTTCCACTGGTGTCCTGCTGTTCAATGTTGCATAAGTCATTCATTTTGAGCCACATACACCTTTAACAATTAGAATTTAGTTAACTCAATGCCATCCAAAACAGGGACCAAGTCCAACAATACCAAATCCAGTCTCAAATCCAGTTAGTTTCAGAAAGAACTTTATACCCAGACCTGCTCATGAATGTCCTAATAAATCTGTGTTTGCAGTCAATTCTTGAACCATCCTTTTCCAAAGAGTAAATGATTATACAACATACAGCATCTATACAGCACACATCAACATTCAGTGATATTTAAAAAATTGACTGTTTGAATTTATTGTGAACCATCTTGTTAGTGATCATGGTTGAGAGCAGTGGGTGCTCTCTCTTTGGCAGCATAAAACAAATTATGACACCAACTGGATGGACCAATCATCAGAGCAATGGGAAATTCGAGGGAACTCGGTGAAGATCTATAGAGGAGAACTCTGAATTTATACAAATAAAGGTATTCTGGAGTATTATTCTAAACAACACCGAATTTTTATAATCATTACTTAAAATTATTTTAAAAAAGTACAATTATTCATGTATATCCCCACTTTGCAAATGATCTGTACAAAGACCCCAATTACCCCAATTACACAAATGGAAAGTATTTTAGGAACTACTAAGCAACAACCAAGTCTCAGACCTGCCATAACCCAGAAACTGCTGGAACACCGGTAAAAATATTCACAACTAAACCAGTTTTAAATCACTGGGAATTTTGGGACCAAGAAAATAGACACCATCAAGCTTGACTAAAAGTTACATTTGGCAACATGGAATAAGCCAACTCACTCGTGTAGTAATGTTCTACAATGAGACGAGATCGAGCTATTTGGCACATTGAGAACAATTATGTTTTTAAGCAGTAATGTGAGGTTTTCAAACCCAAGAACACTGCACAAACAGTAAAGCATGGTGGTGGTAGCATCATGTTCTTGGGCAATTTCGGTGCCTTGAATGGCATTGACAGAATAGTAGGGGGCAGAGTCCCTCTAAATGCTTCACCTTCGCCCCAAATCTACAACTAAACAGTAAACATTTAGTGAGAAAGGGTTGCTCCAACAAGACAATGTTTCCACATGACATTAAACTGGTTCTTCATTGTGTAGTATTAAAGAATCTGAAATGGCCTTTCCTTGGCCTTCGACTCTGTGGACTACTTGAATGAAACCAACCATCTAAATGTATCTTTCACAGTGATCTCGAAAAAATAATTCAACAGGATTTTCCAACGAGGTTTAGAAGCTTGCCTTTGAACACCTGATGCTTTGGGAACACTAATGCTGCAGGTCAGAAATTCTGACATAACTTAGCATTGCGCTAACTGAACTAAATAAGTGAAAACTGTGAGATGCATTAAAAGTCCCAAATATCAATTCCAAGCAGATAAACAATTTCCAGATACCTAGAACAATGAAAAGGAAAACAAAACCAGCAAAGACCGGAAAAAAACACCCTTCAGGTAAATATTTTTTCTGTGAATAGCTAAATATGACAGAGCCTAAAGGTTTATTAAAAAAAAAAAAACATGTTCTTCCAGTTTAGCAAAATTGTACATAATGTACAAATAGAGTATCACTGGTTGTAAGATCCAACCAGGGAACTGCAAGTATTCACATAACTAGAAATGAAACACTGATTTAGAGAGTGCCTATAAACGTGTAGGATGTGTTTATAATATTCAATTACTTTTTTAAAACAGTTTTCAACCACTTGCATTAGGAAAGAAATCACATATTTGTTCACTGATTAATAGCTCACATTAAGCTACAAATAAGATATTGTCCAACTATTCAACTTCATTGCACTGACTCAATTATGTATTGCATGTTTTATAAAAGATTGTGTTTATTACAATTTCCTTCAGTAAGTTTCTACTAAACCAATGCAACAAACTGCAAACATATTGTACAACTTTTGTGACCTCTACATCTGTTTTCCCTTTAGTACTAGGATGGGTCTTCAAGGAATTCCCACTCTGTTGTTGTTATTCTTTTTCTAACAGAAAACCTTAGCAGTCTGCTCTCTGTGGCACTTTCTCTCCATAAATTTGAATAACACTGAATGCTTGATTTCACTAACACAATTCAAAAATCAATATTCATATTGTAAAGATTCATTACACAGAGAGTGGTTTTTTCAAGCGTCTATTTCAGTTAATCTTAATGACTGTGGCACACCTGTAACAAAAACCCAAAATTCTCTTTATAAGATATTTTTAATAACATAAGACCATTACACATATTACTTGCGACCCTTTCTCTGAAAATTTTTTTCCTTCCACACAACTTTTCATTATTGGGCTAAGTACGTACAGCACTCTGACCTTTTGTGGCTTGTCTTGCTTGTGGAAGGTTACCGCCTGTATGAAAACGGTCAAATCAGCTGTCATCCCTGTGGTTGTGCAGCCATGACATAATATTTCTGTATCAATGCAAAAAAAATATTGATCTGATGTGATATTACAATTTTCAGAGGACCCAAATTTCGGGTTATTAATTGTAAGCCAAATTATATGTATTATATGTAAGCCATTACCAACAGATTCAACAAAATATATTACTGAGCACTGAATACACACCAGAATCACTTTTTCAATTTAAGTAGTGAAATGTATATGCTTTTAATAATATTTGTATATACTAAAATGGCCCCTTACAATAGCATGTTTTGTAAATGAAAGAAATTGGATCAAATAGTGTCAACAAACAGTATCAAATGCCATCTCACTCCTTTATGTGCTGCGTGTTGGAAACAAAAGAGGGTTGGCTCTGTGATGAGGATTCACATGACGGAAGCGATTCAGTGATTACCTTCGTTGTTTTCTGTTTTTTTTTTTAGTTAGTTTTTTTTTTTTTTTTGATTAAAATTCTCCTGCATAATTATAGAAGCTCATAATGTAGCACTAAGCCTCCAGACGACATCCACCCACTAGTGGACGCAATTTCTCCCCAAAACAAGTCCTGTCTGATCTCAATGCAACTTCATCACAGGGAGTGCTTCCCACGGACCTGCATACTTATCAGCCATAACTCACACAACCCAGAGGGAACTTTGACAACTTTTCTACTCCGAATCCCCCCTTCTCCTTTTAAGACCTCTGAACGCAGCTTTAATTTCCATGCAAGTCCCAAACGGCATCGAGGCAATAAAAATGCTAATTTCACTTGCTTTTTCATTAAATCCCCAACAAATTACGCACACTTCGTTATATCATTTCCTTCCCCGCCCATCAAGTCAGTTTCATGCCTGTGCTTACCTGAAAAATAAAACTGTTTCCCACAAATAGATCCCCAGCGCGTTCAGTCGGCACATTTTTGCCAGTCTCATTTTATTTGGAGGGAGGTTGTGAAGGTGTTGGACACTCTTCAGAAAAGACTGAGAATGAGGTCTGGTGACAGGGATTTAGGGGGGTGGGGGGTGATGGGGGTGGTGGTTTATGACCTCCAAGGTGAGCCCGGAATGTCCTGCTTCTCTGTGGGTCCGTGACAGTTTCAGATCCCGTGTTCTCCGGTGCCGAACCGCGGGATGGCCATCACTTCACTCTCCACAAAATCATGCCTGTGTCCGTTCTCACTCCTCCAGCGCCGCCGCAACAGAAAATCCACTGAATCCAGGCCGAAATGTGTACAGGACCTCGGACAGAGGCAGACGGAGGGACCGTGAGGAGTAAGCGCGTCCAGGTTTTGGTTCAAGGGGGGACAACCGGGGACAAAGAAGGGAGGGGAGGGGGGGGGGGGGTTCTCTGGTCTCAGAGGACAGCAGCTGCTTACAGGCTGCTAATACTTGACACGAATACAAGCAATGACTCTGAGGTCCGGTCTGCGCGCTCCGCCGCAGTTAACAGAGAAATGAGACATATTCCTTCACTGGCTGTGTGACTGCAGAAACCTGCGTCCTCTTGTCCTGGAGCGCTGAAACAAATACGAATGTGTTATATTCCCAACATCCGCTCACAGAGGAGAGCTTTCTCTCACATCTGCAGTTTCTGTCTCACATGGATCCCTGGGGAAGCCGGAGCGTTGTTCTGGATCTGTGCGTATCGGCTGCTGTGGGGGTCCCGGCGCTGCTGCTGCAGGTACAACACGTCTGCCTTCTCTTCTCCCTCTCCTTCTTCACCCCCTCCTCTCGCTGCTGGTTCTCCCTCTTCTCCTCGTACTTATCTCCCAGGGGCGAGCAGTTGTAGTAGTACTTGGCGCTGCAGCAGCTCGGCTCAGCTGCTCCCATTGTCTAGTGGTGGTCAAGTTGGAGACGCGCCGGCGACCGCTGCTGCTCTTCGCGTCCGCTCCCACCGGCGCACCGGGCGCGTTAAATCCCGACAAAAGAAATAGCAGTCCCTCTGTCGATCAGAGTTTTATAAGATGATGTCCTGTGTGTCAGACTGATGTGGACCCTCTCATGGCAGGAGAGGAGACCACTGCCTGGCGCGCACCTACACGCACTCTCTCGCACACACAGCAGTGCCAGCTCTGTGCGCTTCGACACTATATTTTCCTGCTGCAGTCATTTACCAAACTCCAAAATACGCACCTCGGTGTGGTCAGAGACGCCCACAGGATGCTGCCATTGGTCTGCCTGCTGCTCAAACCTGCAGATGATTGGTCTAGGAAAGTGTCAAAAATGTAGCTAAACGCCAGTTCTGCCTCCAACAGAGATTCCCCGGGGGAGAACTGAGGAGGTGGGAAAAGTAAAATCACCGAAATTACAGGAAAAAAAAGGACCCTACGCTCCATAAAAGGCTTTCGTATGTGAACTTCTCAGAAATAGGATTTTAGCCTGTTATTATAAAAAACAAAACAGTTTCCTTAATGAGCCAATGAGCGTTTGTTTTGCCTCATACTTAACTTGTTCCACATCATTCACAATAAGAAACCTAAAAGAACGCAAATACAATTTTAGACCACAATTTAAGCAAATACAGGTTCATTAAAATAAAAATAAAACAAAATAATAATTTTAGTCTTCAATTCAAAAAGTTAAACTCGTGGATTTGTTACACACAAAACAATCTTTTCAAAGTTTCTTATTTTATTTAGATTTGTATGGCTTGCAGCAAATGAAACCCAAATTAAATTGCTCATAAAATTAGAAATCACAAAAGATCAAAAAAAGCATTTGAAATACAAAAATGTTCTGTAATAATAGGGACGACTGCTCACTTGACAGTTACCATCCACCTGGAAGGAAACCAAAAAACATCAATGCCAAAGAGGCTTATAAAGAGCTGTATCCAACCACACTAATAGAAAGTTGAATGAAAGGAAAAAGTCTGCTAGTAAAAAGGCACATTAGAAAATCAGGGATGACTGCTGCCATGATTTTGGGTTTTATTTCTGTTTTCGGACTTATTGATCTTTCCATATCCAATGCCCATCTCAGCCACCACTCACTCTCCATAAGCAGCGTTACCTGCTGCCACTAATTATCATCAAGTCATTCCACCTGGCACTCCGCCTACATATACCTGCCTCACTCGACCAGAACGTCTCTTCTCACTAGTGCTTGTGTGCGCCGCCTGCTTCAGGTCGTTCCTGTGGATTCTGTGCCTCTCTCAGCCCTCGCTGGGGACTCGTTGGCTGCAACTCTGGTCATTACCTGCTTCAGCAATATTCTCCTGGGTTTACCTGCTACAGTCGTTTTCACCTGGTCAGCCAGTCTCTGCCATCATCTCTTGCTCAGCTCCTGCCTTCTACCTGTATCATCCGTTATTGCCATCCCCAGCCATTCCTGCTTGCCTGTCATCTACACACTGTTCAATAAGTCTTTTAAAAACATTAGCTCTATATTCGGCTTGAATATCGGGTTCCCAGCGTTCACAAGCATTACAAACTTGTGCCTTTAAGAGGATTGTACATGAATACTTATTTTACGCCTTCCAAATTACAAAGATTTTAGTTTTACTCCCGTTTAGTGGTGGTTTATTTGTGTTGAATGATATTTTAAATGTATGCATTTCTAAATTGATTAACTGCACCAACTCCTGCAAAATCTCCCCAGAGCAAAAACGTCCCAGTATCATCTGCAAATAAAACTAGTTTTAAAGTATTAGACACTGACATCTATATGAAGAAAAAAAGAGTTTGGCTCCAATACGTTAAAAGTAATGTCCAAGCAAGATGATGAATAATCTCTCAACACTAATTTTTCGCTGCTCTTTAAGTAGCTGCTCACACAGTACAGCGCTACTTCTTCCTATCCCTTATCATTCCATATTTATCAACATGTGATTAAATGTGTGAAAAGCCTTTTTAAGCTCAGCGAATACTCCAACTGTATACAGTTTGTGATCTATAGCATGGTTAATCTCTTCAATTGCCTCAATTAATGCCGGTGTTCCTGAGCTATTTGATCTGAATCCAAACTGACTGTTGGAAAGTAAAATGTGTGTCCATAAATTCGTTATAAGGTAATTTCTCATTTTTTTAAACTATACAAGTAAAGAGACAAGTCTATAATTTATGAAGTGGTGCCTATCTCCAGTTTTATACAAAGGTACGGCTTTAGGCTATTTAATGTTTTTTTTTTAAATTGATACAAAACAAGATGGCACCCTGGATGGCAGCCCCAGTCTTTTGCTCTCGTTTGTTTGTTTTTGCGCATTTATTCTGCTCAGTGCTGCCATTTTGTGATCACTTTCACTAAAGAAGAGCTCCTACACATCATTCTCCATCAACCCCAACTGCACTGAGATCTTGGTTGCCGATATAGTGGCACTCTATGAAATGTACTGCAGAAACAGATGAGGAAAACCGACAGCCGCCCTCATGAATCTTCGGCAATGAGGACTCAACACACCCTCACCTTCAAGCCACTTGGTTAATGTGTGCTTCCTGCCAAGTAAAACGGATGAAGTGCTGCTTTTTATCTCTAAAAATTCAGATATCCATGGATCTGCTGGCCTAGCCTGACATGGTCATACTCAATTCTAGTCAGAATTTGAGTCTGATACTGCTCCATAGAGCTGTGATTATGGGGCGTGTTTCGAACGAACCAGGAAAAAAATAATCCTCTGCACTCAATTGGATAGACCTACAACCAATAAGAGCAACGGAGTGTGCGCCGTATGTTAAGCGACGCATAGTTGAATAGTCTGAATTAGCGAACGTACAACGTTACCTACTATGTTTACAACATGGGATTCATATCACGACATTGCGAGTTATTTACTAAGTCAGACAGTCAGATGATCTCTTACCATTTGTAAGTTAGATGAACTTCGTCCACGACGATACCCATAACGTTGGCTTGAAAAACATCGGAGCCTAGCATGTCCCTCCACTTGTTGTTCAGCAGCCAGGATTCCGGGCTTCCGAAAAGGAGCTGGCAACGACCGCTGGCTATATCCACCTCGTGGTTCACGCCGAGTTGCATCGCCGTGATGCCTATTTCAGTTGCTTCTTTCACGAAACGAATAGACCCCTTGCATCTGACGTCACAGTCACGTGATCGGGGGTCCGCGCCTCCATCTTGGTGGGCACGCTAGCGTGACAGCCCACCACTGCACTGGCACAGTTAGCTTATTACTCGCATGGCCGGCGGAGCGATTGTTCAATACGGTGTAAACCTGTTGCATTGTTGGTTGTGGGAATCGTGCTGGGAGGGACAAAAAGTCGTTCTATAGGTTGCCTACCATAATAGACTGGCAGTGTGCTAACAACGGAACCGCGGGGTTTAAAAAGTTCACCGCTCACGATCTGTGCGGCGCGACCGGACTGTACACACTGTACGTCGTGCCCCCTCTGGGACCGCTCGCTGTGGTGGCAGAGTCAGGCGAGCGACGGTGGGTGAACAGGGAACCAGAGCAGGGGGTCGAGCCCAGCTCACGCACCGCACCGGCGGCCGCGCGGCACGGCAGGTCGCTCGGCCCGCCCCGCGAGCGGAGGCGTGCCGAAACAGGCGGCCAGCGCGTCGCGCGGACCGGAGCGCTTGCCCTCCCAAACCCCTCCGCGAGCCGACCGACGATCGGGCCCCGCGGGTCCCGGGCCGGGGCCGGGGACGGAGAGGAGCGGAGGTCGCCCCCTCGTAGCAGGATGCGCTCACGGAAACCTCACGACGGCTGACTGAACAATATTAAACTCACCCTTCCACGGACAACTGCTACATCATTCAGGTAACAAACAGACAGTTCACGTATCCATCCGGCAGTGAACTGTTTGTGCGCTTCCAAACTCTTGTACGCCTTCATCTGATCGCCACTGTACGTTGGGGTGGGTGACAACACAAGGTAGTTCACCAGATCCGCATAGCAAATGGCCAATGGCAATGGCCAATCATCGGGATTGCTAGAAAAATCCATCTCAGGAAGAGCCAAAGGGTCCGCATTACCGATCCTTGTACATTTAGCATAGTAAAATGCCTTATCAGAAGGCTGTAACTCATCCACATAAGGTTTGGATTGCATGTTGGTAAGGGTGGCTGCCAACCAATATGGCCGCCACGCAAGGGGTTCTGGGTAACGGAGTCACGTGGTTGCAAGGGGTCTATTCAACCCAAGCGCGCTTTGGTGACGTGGTTGATTACGTTACTGTTGATCATCTGTCCATCATCGTATAAAGCCCGCCCTGACAATTTGATTGGCCCGCCAGATATTGGGCGAGCATACTCGCGCTAGTATTGAGCAATGCCAGACCGAACTTCCCGACCAAAAACATTGTGGGAGGGACTAAGTACGGAATGGCACCCAGGCTACTGCTGGCCTCTGTTTCACCAAAACCTGGTTCATTGAACAAATCCTGGACTGTGCACTTCTGATGCAGAGTTTCCAGCTGTTTATGGCGGCATGGAGCTCTCAGGGAAAAATAAAGGAGGATCACAGATAACGAGGTAGTAAGGTTCTTATTGTACAATGATGATTGAGGCTTCAATTACAGCAATGTGCATTTAGATATTTTGAGATGACAGTGTGCAAGTAGGCAGCAACATTAAGGTGATTGTAACGGATGACGGGCTAACAGTGGGGTGATTTTAAAGAGTTGGACTGCAGTCTGCCATCAGGGGGCGATTGCCCTCACAGCTCTGGGGAAGAAGCTGTTTCTAAGTTTATTTGTTTTGGCTTTCAGGCTTCTGAAGCGTTTACCTGATGGGAGAGGGGCATACAGGGAGTTAACCTCGTTTGTTCTGGTCTGTGTTTACATCCTACCCCAAACTTGCACATCAGAAGATGAAAAAGAACTCACTGATGTCATGAGTCAGAAACAGAGGACCTTGAATTCAGCCAGACAAGCAAAGGTTGAAATGAAAAGGTGATTTATTAACAGAGCAAAAAACAGGCAGAAAACCAAAAAGCAAGGAGGCAGTGTCCAAAAAACTCTAACAGTCCACAGCTAACAACCTAAAATAAACTGGTCAGGAGTCAGGCTGGTCTAATAACAAAAAGAGCAGAACAGGGGCCCGTTCTTCGTACGTCGCTAACTCAGTTAGCTGGATTTCATTATTGACGATTTGGCATGATCTTGGATCGTTTGGTTCTTCGAAACTCTTCCTGGACTTGCTGTCATAGCAACATGTGCGCAAACTTAAACCTGCTCGCAAGCAGGCTTATTTCATGTAAACAGGATTAGATCGCAGCTTTATAAGCGGAGGAGATAGGGAAGACTGTCCAGCCAGTGCACTTGGACCACCTAGTGGCAGAGGACGGAACAGAATTGTGGAACACCATTTTTTAATGTTTAATAAAAGACGAAACAAATAATGCTTAGTTCCTGTCTTTTTATTTAAACAATTCTTTATAAAGAAAAGCCAGCAAGTCATCTTTTGCCTGCAATAAGAGAGTTATGTAAAGTCAGCAATACTACTGTCAAATGGTGTATTAGAACTTACTCTGAAGGTCCTTTTGAAGCAACTCGATCTCTAGTGCAATTTTTCAAGTTGTGGAGTTCAATTTCTCCTCTTAATTTGTGTTTTTTCAGATCAAAATACTAAATTTTTTGTTGAAGATGCCGTTTATATAACGAACGGATGGCACCCTGTGTCATTTTGGGGAAAAAAGGGTGAAACATGCCACATGCAACAAAAGTAAAAAGAACCAGTTTTTTTCAGCCTTCTTATAGGCTGTTATAAACAGACAAATACATAATTTAACAGTGGCTTTTAAAAAAAAGAGGAAGAAGTTGCTTTTTAAAATACAGTATATAAATTAAAGGCTACCATTTTGTAGAATATTCTTGTACTTCACTTTTTTCCCCATGTTCTAGTGGCTCCCGTGGAGGCTCTGACATAAAATAACAAAGTAAATATGAAATTATTAAAATGCAAAAATACATACTGTAGAAAGTGATAGAAACATCTAACATGGACAGTATTTACGCATTAATTTGTCTGCTGCTTTTTTCCAGCCCTCTCTCCTGGCTTTAGCAGACTTTGAGGTGTTCCCTGTCGTTTTAATTAATGACTCAAACTCAGCATAACCTGCCATTAAAAGCTCTTGTTCTGATTGGGAGAAAAACTGTGGGCGTTCTTTGGCCATGCTGAACAGCCAATAGCAGCGTTGCTGATCATTGTTTCTACCATCGATACATTTCCCCTTTTAAACAAATGCATGAATACGCAGGTTTCTCGGATAACTCAATCCAGTGATACTAATCATAAACAACAGGTGTGTTCGAAGAACCCAATTAGCCGGATCATGATTAGCCGGATGAAATCATCTTGGATGTCTCATTTGATCTTGGATGTTTTAAGCAACGTACGAAGAACGGACCCCTGGTCAAATAATCCAGGCAAAAACTAACAATCAGGTTGGAGGCAAAACTAACAGAATCAGGTCGGGTTACAGGCAGACAGGCAAAACAGAAAACTGGCAGGATCAGACTTACCCCAGGCAGGAAAAAACACACAATGATCGGGCAGAGTGCAAGGGACAGAGGCAGGTATAAGTAGGGGAGTGAGCAGGTGCACAGAATGAGACTAATTACCAGACCAAGTGGAGCTGATCAGGGAAGGGGCTGGAGGTGGAACTGAACTGACTGAATAACTGGCATGTGAAAACAGGTTAAACTAAAACAGTTCAAGAACCAATCTAGAACACAAAATAAATGACAAGACCCAACCTAAGATGGAACCAAGACTGAAACAGGACACAAGCTAAAATACAAAACAAGAACCCAAAAACAGAAACTAAACTAAGGCAGGAACTCAAACTATGACAGCTGAGCTGAAAACAAACGTTCCCTGGGCAGCTCTAGGTCTCCCTGATCACTGTCTGGTTCATCACAACCCAATTTACAGGCCAACACTGAAAACCTCTTAGCCTGTGGTTAGGTCTGTTAGAAAGTGGACTGACAAGTGAAAGCAAATGATAGGTCTCCTTTGACTGCACAGAATGGACAGTTTTTTCAAGGCTACATCCACTGACCTGAATGAGCTTACTGAAACTCTCATGTCATACATCAGTTTTTGTGCAGACCAAGACTTTTTCACATATAACAAAAATGAACCACGGTTTACCTTAGATCTGAGGGACCTGTTTTGGACCAAGAAAGAGGCTTACATTAGCAGGGACCAGGCCGTGTATAAACAGACCAGGAATAAAATGACCAAGGAGATTAAGGCAGCGGAGAGAAGGTAGAGAGAGAAGCTTAAAAAAACAGCTTTTCAGCTGAAGCAGCACTTCAGAAAACTGAGAGACATCACAGCCTACAGGAGTCCGGCCTGCACCCTGAGCCGAATCCTCATCTCGCAGATCACTGGTGATGAGTGTTCACACTTCCTGCCAACTTGCCCAAGTTGTACTCCGGAGGGAGCAGTGGTCTAGTGGTTAGAGCAGAGAACCCACGTTCTGAGAAGATCACAAGTACTCAGTTCGAACCCTGCTGTATGCCACTATGGGTCCCTGAGCAAGACCCCTAACCCCAGGTTGCTTTCCGGGCGGTGTAAGCTGCCCACTGCTCCCTAACAGATGAGTCAAATGCAGAAGACCAATTTTGTTGTAATGTACAATTGCAATGACAAATAAAGATTTATTCCTTTCTCTGACACAAAGGCTCCCCATGCTCCAACCACCGTGCCCTCTCAGACTCCCTACATGTATTTAATATCTCTGAGGAATGTGATAATGGGCCCTTTCAGTATCAAAAGACCAGGGGTCACATTTATAAAATATAGGATCTATACTAAATGGCATATTCCGAAAAAAAATCCAGATTTATAAAACCATGCCCATGCACACCAAGCAATTTTCCTTTATAAATCACAGCTGCGCATGAACGTTTGTGTACCAGGTTTCACCTCATCTTCTGCTCGCTACACGCCCATATTCAACCATCAATGCAAAGCATGAATGGCAATGTGTATTTAAATGAGCCATGATCGTTGTTATTTTATTGTTAACAATGGCAACAATGCAGAAAAGAGCAAGAAACACATTTTCACAGAAAATCTTTATTAAATGTGTAAATCAGAAGTAAAAGCACAAGTGTTGTCCTTTTGATTCGGTAGGTGGCAGAAAGGTCCGAGTATGATTCCGGCACCTGCGGTACTACATACTGCAGGTACCGGAATCAAGTAGAGCTCTGACGTAAGCAGACTGCTAGTCAGCGGTTGCCGGTTGGCCATGGGTGTGGCCAGTCAAAAGTGTCTTCACTGGATACATCTGAAGCTGTTAAGTTACATTACAACGAAATTTGTTCTCTGCTTTTAACCCATCACCCTAGGGAGCAGTGGGCTGCCATGTAAGGCGCCCGGGGAGCAATCTGGGGTTAAGGGTCTTGCTCAGGGACCCAGAGTGCAGGCGCTGGGGATCGAACCGGGTACTTGCATCCTTCTCTGAGTGCAAGCACGCTGCTCTAACCACTAGGCCAACACACTAAACAGTGTGTGGTTCAAAAAGTTGATCGTACCACTCTTGTGTGTGTGGAGTAGAGGTCAGAGCAACCGCTGCTGCAGCGGCGACAGCAGCCTTCTCTGTCCTACAGAAAGCTGCAGTAATGGAGTCCGCTTAGCTTCAAGCCGCAGCGGCTGCCGGGAGAGGAAGCTGCCGCTGTCCGTGTGGAGCTCAGCAAGTGTGAAGGCTGCTAGACGTCTGCTCCACGCAGCAGCAGCAGCCGAGAGAGGAAGCTGCTGCCAAGCGGCCTTCAAGCCGCTGTCAGGTGCATCTAACCGAAAGAACACTCGGCCAAATCAGCACAGCGCAGTACGAATACTCAATGTTCAGCCTATAAAAAATAAGAAGCCTTAAAATTTAACTCCATAAGATAGTTTTGAGATCAGTCTCTTTTCCCCTCTCTGCGTCTATCACACACACACACTGAAACACCAATACTCGTCCAGGGAGAGAGAAACTGCACATTAATAGTTCAGCCTGTGAGCTAGATATTTATCCCGATCGATTATTTTATCCTTAAAAAAATTCAAGACATTGCATATACATTAATACAAACAATATTTCAATTTTTGTTTTATTTAGGTTTTTCTTTATCGTGATCGTTACGCTTTTATTCTACCGTTTCTCACACATTTTATGTGAGTTAATGGCACATGGTAATACTTAATAGCAGCATGGCGCACAACAATGACCACTGAAAGTGAAGCTTAAAGCCACCCCCAGGAGGCGTTCATCAACCCTCTGGCCTTACCAGGTCTGTGGGAAACCAGCCGGAGTACAGTGGAGCAGAGACGGGGGCAGTAGACTGGAGGGGTGCAGGGGAGATACATCAGCAAAATCAGAGGGAAACAATTGATGAAAGAACAGTACTGAGTAATTTGTCTGACATGCCAAACACATTAAAGAACTTATTATAGTGAACCTTACCGCTGTTTTAAATGCCGTATGATATGATTGCACCATGTCCTCTTTTCTGGGATGGGGTTGCGGGTCAGAGTCGTCATTCTGAGGAGGAAGAAGGATAGGGATAGTATAAGAGTCCACCTGGTGATCAACCCCTGGCTGCTGCGGCATGGCTGGCCCCAGCAACAGGAAGTCCCTCACATCGAGGTCATGTGTGGTGGGAGTCATGTGGCAGGCGAGGGCAGGGACCCGGGGGCTCTGATTCCTGATTTGTCACAACTGGGCTTTAGGGAAAAAATATAAAAGCAGAGTTGACAACATAAATTCAAAGTCAAATCCTGACAGCTGGTTTCACTCTGAAATAAATATGACTTAATTTGTCGCAAAGAAGCATACTAAGGCAATACTTAACAATTACCAGACAAAAGAAAGAACCCAAAAAGAAAGGAAGCCTTAACTGCCAAGCATGAGCAAATGAAAAGTAAAGGAAAGAAAGAAAGCTGACAGAGGAGGTCCTGCATGAGCCTGAGCCCAAAGCAGCCTCATCCTTCAGGTGGTCTTATGTTTCATGATTGCTACTTTTTATATTGTTTAATGTGATATATTTATTTTCATTTTCTAATAAATCCTTATGTGATATCATAGTACAGCTCTCCAGTACAGCACACCAAACCCATTGAGACACACGCATACTTCTCCTCCTGAGGACCATTTTGTCTGAATTGTCCGCTGGAACGTGACCCTGATTCTAATGCCTCCAGGCACGGAAGGCATCTCAAGGCTGAGTGATACTGGCACTAAGGCACACGCCAACGAGCAGGCACCAAAGCGCACACGCACGCACACACTGTGCAAGAGCGAGGACGAGCTGTTGAATATGGATACGGTTTCCTCATCAGTAAAGCTGCAGCTTCTACTTCGGCCCCGAGCCACAGAGTAAACATGCAAGGGTTCAAATAATCAGTTAAAATCAACACGGAGACTTTGTTCAGGCTGTTGTCCAGCATCTTGCACTGTATATAAATGGGAATAAGGGTCAATTTAAGCACTTAAGGAATTAATCTTGGTAGAAAATTTCCATTCCAAATAAGGTTTGGCAAAAATGAAACAACCGAATATTTTAGGTTTATTATAAATATTTGCTCTTTATATTAGTATAGATTTTCTTAAAAAAAAACAACTTTCCATATTTAAGGGAAATATACAAAGTCGAAATGAAAGACAGCATGTTGTGTTTTCGGCCCTTCTGACGTCATACAGGCTCTTTATGCAAAAGCACAGGAAAGAGATCCAGTGTTGTTCTCTGCTGCTGAACAATGATCAGGTTGTCATTTTTGGTTGTGGACCAGACTGGTTGACCCATCGGTGCACGTGAAAGATGATTGCACAGGGACCGTTATTTTTGTGGCTGCAAGGTTGTGCGTTGAAATTCCTAAGAGGTAAAAAAATAATAATTGTATGCCGGCACTAAAGATAAGAATAAACTTTAATAAAAAAGTAAATGTCACAGGGCTGCTACCCGAAATGAAGCTGCCAGTCAAGCTTTAAATTGGAGTTTGAGACAAATCTAAGAAAAATCACAGATGAACAAAATGCTCTTTTATTTCCATTGATCAATTATTCGACTGCCTGAAGAGCTATTCTAAAATTTACTTTGCCATGGGAGTGACATGTGGCTCAGTGCCTAACCCTAGAACAGCCACACCATATACAGAGACTATGGTCCTCAGAGCAGCTGTCTTGGGTTCAACTCCTGGCTTTAGTCACTTACTGCACGTCTTCACTCTTCTTCCATTCAAGCTTCTAACGAAGGGGTGTCAAACTCCAGTCCTCAAGAGCCGGTGTCCTGCAACTTTTAGATGCATCCCTGGTCCAACACACCTCAATCAAGTGTCTGAATTAGCTCCTCAGTATGCAGTCAAGTTCTCCAGAGTCCTGCTGATGACCTGATTATTTGACTCGGATGAGTTGAGGCAGAGACGCATGTAAAAGCAGCAGGACACCGGCCCTCGAGGACTGGAGTATGACACCCCTGTTAATGAACAAAGGCAAATAGCTGCAAGACATCTTTTCAAGAATGTACTTTGTCTAAGATAAACTAAAAACAGTCCTTCCTCTAGATTTGCTTTTCCAAAATCATTTCCCCAGGAGGAAAACCCAGACTTCCCTCTTTGTAGTAACAATCTTTGGCTCCTTACTAGAGATTCCGATGTGTTCCCACGCCAGAAGGGATTATATCTAGTCCCTTATAATCCACTGTAGATCTATCAAGGGGTCTCTTCCGAACCAGAAATACACTGGAAAGCTCCAAAGGGAGACTTTAGGAGATATCTTCAGTGAGAGATCAGCCGCCTGAACCACCTTGAAACGTCTCCTTTAATTGTAGAAGAGCTGCAGAACGAGCGCCTCCTGCAGATCTGGTCCAGGCACCTATAGACTGAGCTGCTTGTGTCCAGAATCTTATTCTGATCCTGGACAGGATCTCCATTGAATTATTATTGATCAGCATTAAAAAAAAAAAGCTTAAGTAAATTCTCCAGATGGTGGGGCTTTCTGTGTTTCAAGATAAGTTCAAGTATCTTGGTGTGTTTTTCATAAAATATGGAACATGGAGCTGCAGTGCCTTGAAAAGTATTCACCCTCTTGGCATTTTTCATGTTTTGTTGCCTCACAACCTGGAATTAAAATAGATTATTCGATTGTTTGCAGCATTTCTTTAACAGAACATGCCTACGACTTTCAATATGTATTTTTTTTATATTTATCTTTGTGTGAAGGAAACAACAAAAAGTTGGGATGTGTCTGGAAATCCTCCAAAGGTATTCATCCAGGAGACATCTTGATAATTTATCATAGTTTAAAATAATAAATGATAATGATAAGATGTTCAACACATTATCAACTGACTCATTTTATTCTGGAGGAACATGGATTACTGTGAGATCCCTCTAGCTAACAGAGCTGTACACCTTGTCCCTAAGGCCAAGTCCAGCCACCCTATAGTGGACACATCTTGCACCCATTAGCATCGTGATCCTATTTTCCTCAACATAATTCACTTATCATGCAGTCCAACTGTAAAATGTTGGATGGCAATTTCCTGTTTGGGGGTCAGTTTTTTTTATTAAACCGGAGGAGTATTTTGTAAGTATTTTGGTGTCTTCTTTGCAAGCAATGGGGGATTGAGAGGGAGATGTATATATGGAACTGGGGGCTTGTGCGCACCAATAAGGGTTTTATTTTAGTCTGTTGTGGTGGAGAATAAGCTGAGCAAAAGGTAAAGTGTTTTGTTTGCTGGTCAGTTGATCAAATTCTCCTTTATCGTCATGAGACAATAAATGATAAAAACATGAGATCCAGGACTGCCCCCCCTGGTTGAAAAAGTTTCTCTATCAACCGGGGTCGCTGAAGGTAGAGCCTCTGCTTTTCTGCACTGAAGGGAGTTGGTAGTTGGATTCCTCTTGGATGCATCACTTTACACCACAGTTCTAAAACTTCAGTCTTCAAGGGCCGGTGTCCTGCACCGTTGAGATGTGTCTCTACTTAAACTTCAAGAAAATAACGAGGTAATTAGCAGGTTAAGGAGGCATTTCACCAATTTTCATTCAAAGTGTGTTGGACCAGAGAGAAATCTTCAAGCTGCAGGACACGAACTTCATAGTTTTAGATCCATGCTCAAGAGGTTTTCTGGGAACACTGTACTCAGCAAAGATGCCAGGAACACTAATCTAAGCGAAACTCTTTCCCATTTTACCTAGGAATGTCTTGGGATCCCCAAAATTAACTACCTTGCAACCAACTTTAAGTGAGGGCCTTCCGTTTTACCATCTTCAAATTAATCCCCCCACTTAAAGCTGAAACTCATCCCAAATGGGAGAAATTCCTCCTTTTCTGGTTTGTTCGAACCATTGTTTCAGACTTAAAGGAGCCAAGTCTCCTTTTGGCTTCCTTAAACATAAAGTAGAACATTTATGTAAAAATCTGTAAATATTTGCTACAATTTTATTACTCAACAGCTCAGTTAGATATGTATATAATGACTTAAAAATCTGCATCTTGTTTGGAGTTATTACATCATGCTTTTAAGTATCATTAGTTTCTGTCATGTAATGTTCTGATGAACCCGAACACAACCACACACTGAGCTTAGTTTCTGGAGGTATATTGAAAGTTGATGAGTAGTGGAGGATGAAAACCAACAGTCTATACTGGGCTGAAGCAGGATGATGGAGATGGCAGGAGCAGGTGGACCCAAGCTAGCTGAAGGACCAGCTTGGGAACCAGGAAGCCTCCAAGGGAGACGATGAGGGCGCTGGGGTAGAGGAAGAGCCAGCAGCTCAGCAGAGATAGTTGTGGGGAAAGGCAAGCAGGCAGGAAGACGTAGAAAGCACGGCTGGACGAGGTATGAGTAAAGACGATCCGGCAGGGGAGAGCAGACTGAAGGGAGTTTAAGTAGGGAGGGTGGCAGGTGAACTGAGTCCGGGCTTGATTACAGCATGACAGGTGTAGGTGATTAGGCATGGAGTGGAACTGGGCTGCATGGGAGATGAGTGTCGGAACTGTCCAGGGTGAGACAGGTAAAAACTGAACCCAGACAGTTTCATGTATTGACAGATAATGCTCTAGCTGTCAGATTAATATACGTGAGCCAATGTGAGGCATCTGTGTCTCTGATTAACCATGTTCCAGGACAACATGTGGAGTTTGATGAAAAAATGTAAAGCAACAGAGCTGATGACAAGTGACACGAAACAAAGACAAGAAAAAGATTTTCTCCAACGGTCAATTCCTGGTTAGGTTCATTAGATATGGATGTTCAACGTCAGGTACTCCTCATGCCATCATGGCTGCCTACTTTTAAATTGTATGCTTATATTTTTATTTTTATTTGTACACTTACACTGGACCCATCCTACATTGGTTGAAATCGACGAAAGACAGCTTAGAAAAATTATGTTTGCGTGGAATAAATCTTTTTATGTTAGAGTTTAGCTGCAGCTATGTTGAGCTGAGCTCACTGACTCTGGTTTTCAGAAGTGTTCATGAATACTGAATCATGTCCGCTTCTTATGTCGTGCAAAAGATGTTCCACTGTTAGATTTCAGCCATGTTTCCCAGGAAATTATCTAAATCTTTCATGATTTTATGAATTATTGAACATGGAAATATTCAGAAACATCATTCCTGAATTGATTAACTGTTTGCCCTCAATCTTTCACACAGTGCTAAGCACCTTTACACCTTCAGCTCTGAAAGACTCATTTCAAATGCTCTTTAAGGGCTTTGCTGCACTAAAACTTTGAGCCACACATAAAACAATAGCCATGCTAATGCCATTGTTGTATTGAGGATGAATGATAAAAATTTTAACAAACTCTACAACTTTCTTTCTAAAATGCACAATGCAAAGCTTAGACCCTGCCATTCATCCAGTTACATGACATTTATGACACCTATAAAACTAGAGCCTAAAGAACAATGCGTACTGGATGTATGATCGAAGGCTCCCAGCTGAATTGTTTATTTTATCTCCAAGAGCTGTGATAGTGCACCCAGAACGGACTTTTAAGGAATCAGAATGCAGCAGCAGAAATCAGCTGGACACCAGGGGCCCTTGCTATTAACATTAGAGATAGGAAAGGATAAGCATCAATCGCTTGCATCAAGCTGGCAGCAAACAAAAATAAATTTATGGCTCCAGTTTCATACTGAAAGCATTGTCTCGGCAACATTCATCTGTAACTGAAAGTCTGAAAGAGACATGAGGGTTTTTTGTTCATATCAGAGGAGATAATCAGCTGCTACTGTAGAAGGAAACAATACAGCACTCAGTGTCTAGATATCAGAAAAAGAACCGGCTCAGTAAGACTTGACTTCTGTATGAACTGTGAATCATTTCAGCAAAATATTCAAGTTATAATTTATATGCAATGATTTCTAATTATCAAATATCCATCTGTGGCCTTTCCCTGACTTACTATGCAGCCTGAATTTTGTATTTTGCGATTCATAAATTTTCTTGATGGTAGCTTAGCATCTAACTACAGCTGCAGGAGAACTGTCCCTGTCCTATTTAACCAAAAATATCCAAAACTGCACTGGACTGGTGTCAAGGCTTCAAGAGCTACCACACAAGGAACATGGACTAAAACTGTTGCAGTTTCCTTGTGCTGAACCAGTCCTGACATGTGAAGCGTCTTACCTGTGTCAAGAAAAAATGGAGACTGAATGCGGATGGGTGGACAGACATGCTGACCAAGAATCAAACTGAATTCCCAGGCAACCTCTCCTGCTACTTGGGCTTAAATACATGTGAGAAACAACGCTCTGCTCTCCAGCGCTGTGTGATCTATTTTTTTCCGAAGAAGGACTCTACTTCATCAATATCGTCTGAACAAGAGAAACACAATTTTGTTTCGTCTTTGATGAACCGTCTTCAACCAGGTGAATCTGCTCCCATCTTGATATTTACTTGGCACTGTTACATTATAATTGTCTTCATCTAATCTTACTAACACCCACCCTCTTTTTCCATCAACCACCTACCCACCCTCAGTCTTGAGTGTTGAAGTCCTGTAAAGTTCAATGATCACCAGGGTTTATGCTTTCAGCAGAAGGCATCAACTTCCAAATGACCTGCCACGTTTGGGAATCCTTGTCAGCTCATGGCACACAGAAAAAAGACGCACGTCCTTAGTTACCCACCTCCATGTTCACCTTTAACCTTCCCTGCAAGTGGAATTCTCTCGCTATTTGTGCATTCACAAAAACTCAGGGAATCCATCTTGTCTCGCTCCCATCTCAATCGTTCGGGCCGAACCAAAAACTGGCTAAAGTTAAGCTCAAATTTATCAAGGCTAGATTCACTGCCTGAAAATAGTAACTTATGAAGATATGTGATGTTTCCCTTTGTTAGAGTTTAGGCTTTAAGAACTAGAAGATCAATCCCGCTGGGTGTTGGCATTTGCGGAAATGACTTATTGTGCATTTTTGCAAAACCCTGCAGTTATAGGGATCTAAAAAAAAGCCTGATTTATGTAAGTCAAAGACATTAGTTTGTTAAAGCTGGCAAACATACCATTAATGTACAAATCTCACAGACTGTGTAGCCCTTTGTTTTCTTAGGTAGAAAACTATGCATTAAACTTTGCTGGAATGAACAGATGATTATTGCAAAAAGAAGTTGTTGGCGAAGAGTGAGCCATCCGAAGTGACGTCTTATTTGCACCCAAATGTTGAATGTCCCATAAACCACAGGATTGAAGGTGAAATTCAAAAGAAAAAGGCAAAGGACTACTGGGGAAATGCCCTAGCTTTAATGTTTCTTGTGATTGCCACTCACCATAAAAACATGCTTCATGGTTGCCATTATTATAAACATTAAAACAAAAATAAAGCTCTTAAATGTTTAATTATGAGTAAACTCCAGTTTAGGACACGAGAACTGTCAGCCAACTTTAGAAACAACGGTATTATGTGGGGTTTAAATAATTGTGACTTAGTTATCTTGGTTATCATGGTTTCTCACCCATGTAATACATGCTGCATATTCTATGTGGATTTTATGTATCACCAAACAACTAAACACATCATTTTGAAAGATATGAGTATAATTTCTAAAACCGAAGCCAACCATGAGCCTGGAATTACTTATCAGGCTCTGAGCTCATTTTGCCAATTCTAAAAATGAGCTATTTCAGATGCAACAATGACACCAGCTACAGCCACAAGGCTGGCTTTCAACACAACACATCCACTGGAGAATAGAAAACAATACCCGGCTCAACGGATGGCAACACAGTGTGGGCCAGTAGATAACAACACAAACACAGAACCAACACAAAAATCTCAAACTTCAAGCTGATTTGGGATGAACGGAATAACTTGATACATTCTCTACAATCAAAGACGAGTAAATACATTAATATATGTGCCCTTGCTTGATTTGTTTTTTTTCGTGTAAAATTATATTGTAGAAAACATGAAACAGCACAGGAAAAAATATAGTAAAAAGACATCAATAACATGGAAAAAATATCTTACAAATAAAGATGTTGTCAGTGTTCCAAAAAAAAAGCCTTTATTGGACATCTACACGGGTTAAAAATCAAAATTGTCAACAGATAATAAAACGTCTTGATCTCTTTTTTCTCCTAAATCAGCTTGGGTTTTACTTCTAAAAGGCTTATTAAAGCTGGTCTTTACAAGATATTGTGCAATACTTACAAAGAAAATTGCTTAAAGTTATGGAGGTGTCCCATTTTGAAGGCTTGTCAGATATAGATCAAGGGCTGGGATCTAGGAAGCCAAATTTAATGTAAAACCAGCAGCTTCAGAAACTTCAGAAATGTTTTTTTTTTACACTTCAATTTATTGCTTAGATCTTTTAATATGACCTTTAAATAAATTCTCTCATGAGTCTTTCTTGGGCAGTTACATCCTGTGACAGTCACACAAACATGAGCTGGAGCTAATTACAGCAATCAGTGAGTAAGGTGAAGGGTCCACCCAAGTAAGGCTGCAGGTCCATCAGAGGGATACACAATACAAACAAAGATGCATGCAATTAGAGTTACTAGTTAACCTCTTGCAACTCTCAGCCATGTTGATAGTATACAGTGGAAGTAGCGGAGCTACAATGAACGGCTAACACAGAAGCTAACTGCTAAGCTAACCGAAGCTAACTGGATACATAAACAAGTGTGCCAGCAAGCGGAAACCAGCAAGGAATGTGCACGCACATTGGCGTAACACAGAGGTGTCCAAACTTTTTAGCTCGTGGGCCGAAATTGTCAAGTCAAAAGCACTCGAGGGCCAAGATACTATATACTTTTCCCCACAGAATGTTATGTACTTTTAAGGTCTACTTTTAAGGTCTAAAAGCTGAAATGACCACAGCTGAACATTTATCTTGTGTCTGGTGATTATTTGATATTATTTGACCCTTTGTTTTCAGATATTTTCATTCTTATGATGTTATAAACTCTAAGAAGGCTCTTAGAGCTTTTGAAAAGGAAACAGGCCCACAAGATCATAAATGCTCTACTGTACCTAACCGTCGTCACAAGGTGCCTTTCCACTAATGCATACCCTCTAAGACCCATCTGCAGTGTTTCAAACTAAATTCCCAGAAGGGTTTAGCAGTTTCCAAAATCTTATTTTTGTAAAGGTAGGACTGGAGAGGTTATTCTCTGATAGGATGTTGGAATTTCAATGATTAACTTATTTTATTGGTTTTTTTCTTACATATTTTCCGGGGAGCCAATCGATTTGTTTGTACCTGTATGTGTCACAAAACGCAGGCCAAATTTGTCTCCATCTACAATTATGAATTAGACTTTGTTCACATGTGTACATGGTAGATGTAAGGTAAGATGTGCACATCATAATCTACAAACTGGACAGAAAAAACCCTGCATTTGCATGTTAATTCATCTTTTGTTCTTTAAGGTGTGCCTGTCAGCGATTCCTTCCCCCAAACAGTATTTCTTTATTGTCGTCAAGTTTGTTGACCAGCATTAAGGCCATAATTCAAGGTGAAGATCTGTGTGTTTGTCTTTCAGGGGGAAGTTTAAAGACTGGGTTGCTGAATTCTATGAAGCTATGTGCAGATGTGGAGCAGAGGAACAGAAACTAAAAGTTTGCTGCAGACATGATTCACTTTGCTTAGAACTGAGAGCTAGCATACTGGGCTTTCTGAAGGGCTTTGCATTTGGGCTGTCTTTTTACTTCATCTTCTGATGTCTCCAGCATTTATAGAAAAGGCTTTTTGACCTTTAGTTTAGTTTGTGCCAGCCGTTAAGTGTAACTGGCCCAGTTTAAAAAATGGTCTTTGATAAAAATAACGAAAAAAGTAGTAACACAAACTCCTCTGATCCACTTCCTGTCTCTCTGTTACATGAAAGCAGGCGACAGCACCAAGCTCAGCGGGAAGCCGTCCTTTTCGTTACATCACTGAAAGCCTCCTCTGAGATTATCACCAACGGGACACGACACTTTATTCCTGAGGAGAAAAATACAGTTGTCAGTCGACCTAATTGCACTCTCATGGTGCATGAGGGCCTGCTGAGTTATTGAGAGCTCTACCAGGAAAATCATGATCGACGAGCGGCAGGAGGGCCTGACATTGCACTTCACACAACGGCTTTTCTGTCAGGGCAGAAAGAGGAAGAGGGGAAGTGGACAGAGAGATGAAGTATAAGTGCAACTAGAGGGAAATGGAATCTGTGCAAATGTAAATGGGGATGGATTAAAAACTATGTTAAAAAAATTCTTAATTTGCAAGAAACTTGATATTTTAGAGCCAGAACACCTTTTAAAATTTTTAATAGTATGAAACGCCATCCGGCTTTCCATTATTTTTCCGATAAGTTATTTAAAACCCACTTTTTTAAAGAAAAAAAAAAGCCTTATGAATAACACCTTCTGAAAGAGAAAGACAGTACAATGATATATGGATGGTGATGCGGCATCTGTAATAGCAGCATGTTGAAGTCACTCACTATGGCTTTAGACAACATTTATGTTGTTTCCCTGATGAGCGAGACCTTTAAACAAGAATATGTCAAATGAATGTTCTATTTTTCTCATACGGTGCAAAAAGGGCAAGTGCTTGAGCACCACTAGGGGTATATCTGTGCATATGCTCGTTGTTAATAATAATTAACTTTGGTAGCTTTGTTTTTTTCTCCATGTCTGAGCAAAATGAATCAAATAATAAAGAAAACATATTGTAAAGTATATTTATAAAGCAGCTGTTTACAGACACAAAGTCTCAAATCCAGAATTGCAATATTGGAGCATCTAAATGCTTCCAGAACTTTTAAACTACGAGCTCCTCACAAGCAGTGATTCCCCACCACGCTGAAATACAGGCACACTGGCTTCGCCACAGAGAAGTTTCAAATGTTTCCTCAGGGTGCCGGATGGTTTTTAGACTACGATTCTTCTGACATCCCTCCAATTTACAGCATAAATTTTCCAATTATAAACTCAAATTTGAACTTTGGTATCACTGTCCATGTGTTGGGCGGTTAATGAACTGTGGCTCTACGGTTCCCCAGGAGTGAATGCTGCTTGTCGGGACTTTGATGCAATCAACTGGTTTCCTTATATAGGACATTTTGACCAATCTGTATAATCTGACCCAATCTGTATAATATGATTGAACTTGATTTTGTAAAGTGCCTTGAGATGACATGTTTCATGATTTGGCGCTATATAAATAAAATTGAATTGAATTGAATTGAATTAATGTGTTATGCATAGATTTCAAAATTTGGCGATCCATACATAACATCTTCTGTAACATTTAGCCACTTTTTTGTCCGCCTTGGGTTTACCGTTTGCTGTTGTGCAATTTTGCGTATTTCTGTATTTTGGGGATTAAAAGAAATATAACGCTCAAAAACTATAGAACCACCTGATGTGACAATCTCAGCACTGGTGCTGGTCTGATCTTCAATTCATTCCAGCGTTCCTTGTTCTGCCTGCCTGCCTGTCTGTTGCCTGACCCGATCCCGCCTTCTGTTACCGAGCCTGCCTGTCCCCTGTTCTGATTCTGTCTGCCTACCCGATTACCCGACCTCGTTCTGACTGAGTGCGGAGCCTGCCTGACCCTTGCTACCTCTCAGCCTGTTAGTTACTGAACCTGGACCGGACCTGGATTAAGCCTCTTGGATCTCCCTGTTCGTACCATTGCTGGATCTCTGCCTCCCTGATCACCGAACCCGGAAAAGCCCCTAATGGGTCCCCTGTCTGTTCGTCCGCAAACAGACCTCCGTCCCCGGATCAGTCCGCCTGCCTTTCTACCGGCTCTCCTGGCTCTGCTGCCCCGACTTCAGGTTAGTGGTCCAGTCCTCCACATTGCTAACCGTGAATCAACCACTGTTCACTAACCTGTAGTCTCTGCTTCAGAGGATTACCAGACCGAGCACGAGCTACGGCGCCTCGAGAAGCAGAGTCCATTTCCTGCTTTTTAATACAATCTTTAAACGTCACTGACCTGTGTCATTCAAATCTTGGTTCCTGTTTTCTGTACGTTACAGCTGAACCAGAACGCAACTGAAAAGGGAACGTTGTAAAGCCCATGATAAATGCCATTGAAGTTCACTTATTCAAGATTTGTCTGTCAAATAACTCAGTTACAGTTGATAAAACGTCTAAAAAACATACTACATTCAAACTCAAAAGTGTGCATGTTCCATGTTGATGTCAGTCAGAACTTGAAGTCTAAACTTGAAGTCTGTAGGGAATATTTCACATTTAGAAAGGATCCTGTCAATCACTTTATTCTGTGTATAATTCATGTTCTTCAAGAGCGAAACTTGAACTATCTGAATTATTTACAGAATGATTCAATACAGGACTCCCGTCCCAGACCCTGTATAAAAACCCTCCGGTCCACCAGGTGAGCTGCTGCTGAAGGATGTACAGGAGTGTCCTCTAAGTGTTGTGGTTTCATTCTTCACTGCTCACAGGTGTTCGCACCTTATTTTGTCGAACTGTATTGCTGAAGTGTGTTGCACTAATTGTTTAACAAATTGAAGGGAACAAAAGGACAACTTGTATTTAGTGCAATTTAAAGGTAGGGTTGGAGTGTCTTGCATGTTTATAGTCTTATTTTATTACTGTCATTTAAACTATGACTGTAGGATCCAAATAAGCAAAGGTCAAGAAAAAACTTGGACAGCTGAAACTAATATTAATCAGACTGACGGTAGGCTGAATGCTCGAATCAGAAGCGACTTTGACAAAGTATCAGTGTAAGAGTGTGCTCATAAAATGTACAAGATACATGTTCTACATCTACACACCTTGCATTTTAAAAGAGGTGTGTAAACTTTTAGAGCCACCACATGTAACTCAAATGAATGATATTCTACTTATTGCAAAAAGAACAAACTGTGAATTTTACACAGGTCTATATGAATTTAAAAAAAAAAAAACAGAATTTCGTATTGCATCTTTTTCAGCAAATAACATCATGTCCAGCTAATAAGCCCCAGGTCAATTGAATACATTTTGAATAAGATGTGATAACAAGGACTGCATGAGTCAAGAAACCCTGAAATATAACAATTCCTTGGGTCATGATGACTAGGTTTGAGTGACATTTGAAATACTTCAGGAAAAAAAAAATTACATTTTAGCCTCGGCATAATAATTCTGACCAACTATCTGACATCCACCAAAAGTGAGTCCTTCTCTGAGAACTGCAGCAAAACTGAAATCGAAAAAAACAGGCCATTTTAAAAGGTTTGACTTCAGGTTTTGGAGGTTATCAGTTTTATCTTCATTAATTGCTTCAGGGCTAACACTAAACCCAACAAAGATGTATTGTTAGTCGTATCTTGTGCATTTGGCCGACCAGACTGGACAGATTAGCACACCAGAACACCTTGTCATGAAGTTTTAACAAGAGTCAGATTACAAGGCCAGATGGCTCCAGGTAAAAAAAAATAAATAAGAATCCCAAATTTATTCCTCCACACACACACACACACACACACACACACACACACACACACACACACACACACACACACACACACACACACACACACACACACACACACACACACACACACACACACACAATGATATACTACAACACATGAGCTGCAAATTAAATCCATACACACATACACGTATCTAGTTTTCAGAGTCTGAATACTCAATGACCTCTAAATTAAAAATCCAGCACTTCATGATATACAGGATGAATATTACATGAAGCCATTCGGCTTGTATTATTGCCAGGAGCAAGGTGTAATTGCATTTGCCTCAAGTGTTTAAGCATAGGCGAGTAAAAGACAAGGAATGAAAACCAACTGATAAATAACAGTCATGCATCTAACGTCTGTTTGCGGAGCTGATTTGATCGTTGTACTCCTTTTATTTGTTTTGTTTTTTTCATGTCAGCATTTCTTTTTGATAACACAACAGAGGAAGGTTATTTCAAAGCTTGGTAGTAAGTTACTTGGAAGACATTTTTCTTTTTATCACAAACATGATAACTATTTTTAGCATAGTGATCATTTTGTTTGGTTTGTTTTGAAAGAGAAGTTCAGTGAATAGGTTTTGAATATTCTCAGACACCAATATTGATTGGACCCCAAAACGTAACACATTTAAAAACTCAACTAACATGACCTTTTCTTAAAGGGATCCACTATTAGTTGTAACAATAGACTCTATTCGAGGAATATCTATTTTTGACGTAAAAACAATACAGAAAAAAATACTGTAAGAAGTTTTTATAAATATAAATGAAATATTGTTACACCGACGTCGCCATGTTGTTTACGATGCAATGCATTCTGGGTAAATCACTAAATGACCATCCTAGGTCCTTTACCACCAGCTCCGGCAATCCAAAACAGCAACAAGTAACGCTAAACCCTTTCAGTTTTAACCTAAGTAATAATAAGAAGAATAAGAATAATAAGAATAAAATGATGAAAGACACATACCGCTCGTCGGACTGTGTGATCAGGCAAGTACTGCTCTGTGTCCAGTAACACTTGCTTATGAGTTGATCGGTCCGGCCTTCAGTCCATTAGTGATTTCACATTCGGTACCGGCAGCAGTGCCAGAACCTTCGTTATTTAAAAGTGCTTCCAGTGTTGCCTGTCTCTGTTGTTTCTCCCATCCTCTTTTGCTCGCAAGGCGGCAGGGTTTAGACGCTTTATGGATAAAAATAGTTGAAGTGCAAGATGACCTATCAGAGTGTTTGGATTTTATGACCTGATCAACTGTAAAAGTTGCAGTGATGAAATCTAAACCTCTGAGGATCAAACAAACAGTCTAGAAATTGTGTTGTGGGGATTCATTGCTTTATAAATATCAAACACTTTTATGTCTGCATAAAAATGATAGTGAAATGGTGAAAGATGTTGCCGGCTCTCACATGTGCATCTGAACAAGCATTTAGATCAGCGAATGCATGCCGCATTCGCTGATCTGTCCTTGGAAAAGGTGTGCAAATATTGCAGGTGGAACAACTGGTGTGCAACCACTTTCCCTCAATCATTAATTAATCCAGTGTTTCTCCACCCTGGTCCTCTGGGCTCATTGTTCTTCTTGTTTTAGATGCATTTTTGCTCCAGCCCACCTGATTTAAATGATTGCATTTCTTCCCCAGCGTGCCATCAAGCGCATGAGAAGCCTATTAATCACGCATTCATTTAAGACAGGTGTGTGGCAGGAGTGACACCTGAACATGCAGGACAATGAGCCCTGAAGACCAGTGTTAAGAAGCGCTGGCCTTAACCAAACCTGCAATGCCACAGACTTACACAGCATCAGAAATGTGCCGGAGCTCTAACTATTCTGCCCTACATCGTGATTATTTTTCAACTTTTGCAAGTCAGAAAGAGTGCATCAGACAGAGGCGGTGTATTCATCTAAATTACGGCCACGTTAAGCCTCTGACTTCTGGGTCTCTGGCAGAAGGACATGTATGGCCTATTGAAGCAGAAGTGTTTCTTTCCTCTTCATCCTCCCGCTGTCTCTCCTGCTCATTCTCTGAATCCGTCTACCATTTTCTGTGTACTGTCCCACGAAGGCCGAAGCCCAGATGTATTCCCGTGGGGCAGAGTGGAACAGATGTATCCGGCGTGAAGGCAAAGAGGCTGAGATGATCAGCTAAACTCAGCATGCCTTCTGCAAACCTGAAACACATGAAGTAGTGCTCATTGCTTACATTATTAGTCACTGAAGATGTAATGGTACTCATCTCCTCTTTGCTATGCTTCAAATTAAATTGTGTATTCTTTGACAATAGTTTCATAACAATTTAGTTTCCTAAATAAGTACCCAAACGTTTTCCCCTCTAGAGATGGCACATATTTCTGCAGTAATTTAACAATGTAAATTATGTTTAGCTTAATGTAGGCTAATTAATTTTAATGTGACTGCAGGCTTGTTTTTAAATGTTCTTCTTACATATAAGCTACATCATGTTAAAGATTGCATATCTCTGTCACAAAGAGATACACAGTGTTTGTCTAATAACCTAGCATTTACAAACTGCCTGATGAGGAATAAACATGATTTTGACATGAAGAAAATGTCTTCAAATAAATGTGACTCAACATTAACGCCACTTGTAGCCAGTGTTTAGAACTTGATAATTCCCATTTATTTTGGAAAATCATCCGCTCAGTCAGTCCCGCGTTAGATATTGTCATGCTCACATAGTTAAATATGTTAAGCAAATATTAACTTACAAACCTTTAAGCCAAAATTACATTCTTGTGAATGGAAGACAATATGATGAAGCTTGCTTTGGTCTTGACCCAAATTTTAAATAATATTAGCCTTAAGCTTATGGAAAAAAACATGTTTGTATTTATACAAAATAAAAGCACAAAGAATTATTTGCTGTTGGAACGATAAAATAAGATCTGCACACAACCCTTTAGCAGTTTAAAAATGTTGAACTATCCCTTTAAATACGATTAATGTATCACACTTTCACACACGTGGAGGAATCTGAGGCATGATCGTTGATCTGCACAATAGCTTTCTTGTAGGACCTCTTCAAAGGATGCAAAGTAGCCAAGGTACAGCCACCCCTAATGTAACTCATGGCTGTGATCTCATTCTTTTGGTCATTATTATACAGAGATTGATAATTAGTGTCCCCATCACTGCAGACGCTGCACCCATGCATCTGTTGAGATCCCACTCCATTCAACCCCCCAACTGCCTGGACAGCTAAAGTTCACTGAGTGTGCTAACTCAATAGCAGTGCAAATGTTGACAATCCACTGACTGCAGTTTACTTAGAGCATACCTTTAAAAACTGCTCTGAGTTCAATGCAACTATTGTCTATCAGAACAACTCAACAGTGGCCAGAAACTTTAAAGATGACGGATAAAGCATAGACCCCTCCTTGTTTTAAATGAGTAATGGTAATTGTTCAAGAGGAAATAAAATAATGTGTCCTTCAGGCTAAATGATGATAGATTAGGAGACGCATTTCTTCATATATATCAATATATTTAATCTAACTCAATAATTCTATAAATACACCTTTCCTAGGCAGTCAAGGCAGTTATAACACAGATATAATCCATTTTATTTTCTGTTCAAAACATGGATAACCTCTAATGCTACTGCAAACCCTCCAACCTGTGGCTTCTCCAAGAAATCCTACCAATAATTCTTCAAATTTTGACCACAACAGAGTTTTATTTATAATTGGCAATGAGTTTTCTAGAGGTTTTGCTACTACATTTAAGAGGATTTACGGCATCAAATATTGCTTACAATTAAATGGACAACTCATTCTTGCAAATCTGTTGCAGGCAGCAAAATGAACACTAAAAATTATTAACAAATTTAAGTGTCATCGCGTTAGAGGCCAAATGGCAAAGATTTAACTTTTTAGTCAGAATCAAGCAAACCAATATTAATTTATTATATCGATAGTAATAATAGTAATTCTATTCCACAGCTTTGCATTGCATGAAGAGTGAAAACACATCCTAGCTCTCTGATGAATTCTTTTCATGAATTTTATTCCAATGTATCATAGTTCTTGTCCTCTTATCAAATGCTGTAAATCCTGATGCATCTCAATAATCCAGGTCACAAAATGAAGAAAAAAAAGATTAGGTCCGCTGGACTGGTTCTCCTAAGTAGAAACGTTTCAGCTCTTCTCCAAGAGCCGTCTTCAGTCTGAGGAGTTAGCGATAAACTCAGCCTTTAAAGCTGTACCTTTGCTTAGTGGCTCAAATGCTACAATCAAACACATTCAAAGGTCATTAGCGCTCTGACGGCCGCTTGTTATTCCCAGGGAACTGAGTGATACTCCCAATAAAAACATTGTAAGAGAGGGACAATTAAAAACCAGAAACCTCCACCCCTGTTTAACAACGGCCAGTTTCTCTCCACAGAAATGGCTCCTTTACTTCCCTTCAAACCAGCGTTCCTCTTTGTTCAGGATGCAAACAACCTTCATTCCTAAAAGATTGACCGCCGGCCTGCAGATGAATGTAAACTGCAGAATCTTGGCCCGATGATGTGGCTCTTATTTATGCATTCAGGTAAAATCTGTTCTGAGTCACTCTGCTGCGAATGATGTCACTGCTGTGCACACATCTGAGTGTGGTGGTGTGTTGCAATATGAACAAATTTGTATTCATGTGTGTTTGCAGTCCGAGATTCTGGCACACAGTACCTGCGTTTTGCTGCGTGTCTAATTACAGTGAGTGCTTTTGTGGTGCACGTCAGCGTGATTGGTCCTCACCGAGTTTGACATTCACATCAATAGAAGCCTTATGATGATGGATTCCCCATCTGCTGCAATGCCTACAAGCACACTTTTACCAATGCTCCTCACATATCTCTCCACTTGTTCTCATTGTGTATCCCAGCTACATGTGAGACAAACCCATGTACAGTAGCAAAGATACAGACTTGTATGAAATCCCTTTCCTCTTTCTTTCCCCTCTCGACAGCAAACACACCCTTGCAGAGTTCACCTTGATTTCAATTTCTGGTCACTTGTTTCTCAAAGGACGTCTGGCAACTGCTGAGTGGTTGGGGATGGAGGAAAACGGGGCAGTCATGTAGAGACGCCACAAACACCCACACAAACACATTATGTTTACAGTAGCAAAACTGTACAGTAAGCTTCTAACAGGCTAAAGATAACTTTGCTGAATTGCCCTTTTTGTGTTACTAGGGGAATGATTTTGTTTTCACGTGCTTGCCGTTTCTGTTCTACAGCTCAGCAGTACTCACCCCCACTCAGATGAATCACTTGGTTCGTTCCTGCACTTTGTTCCAATTGTGTAACTGCTGGTTCAGAGCACAGTTGTGGTCATTTAGAAAAGGACAGGCACTTTGAAATTAGATAAGAAATCTCAGAGCAGTGCGAGTCAGCTTCTGCAGCAGAGACACAGGCAGAAACTTACAAAAGTAAAAAAAATCTAATATTTGTCTGTATGGACGGTGAAAGAGAATATTGATCTCTTGCATAGGTGGGAACTCCCAGAGCAGTCTCGACTTGAGCGGCAGTTTTAGCTCAGGGTAACCTGAATGAGCTGCGGGAAGTTACAGCTTACCAACCTCATATCATTATCTTTGCAAGTATGAACATAGCTTTGTGGCTGTGTACTGCCTTTGGACATAGAAAATAAATAAACAGTGAGTAAACCTGTTATGTAATTTCTGCTGTCTGTTTAGCTGAAGCGGGGAAAGGGTTTCACTAACACCCATATGTTGCTCTGAGTAAGACGAGCCCTGTTTACAAGGAAATGCATTCTGTTCTTTCTTGCATGCAAACATATTTTTTCCCAAAAACCAAATGATTCTTTTTGTCACATGTGAACACTGTGCTGTCCAGCATAGAAATGGTATTGATGACAGCCATCAGGTGAGGCAGTCTCCTAAATGTCTTTAGGATATGTTCAGCAGTGTGTTCAGTCATGTAGCTGTAAAGAAAGACACTGGATGTTTGGTTTATTTGTGTCTTCAATGTAGCAGAAGGGGTTCACTTAAAATAAAGACTAAATTGTTCATTTATGATGTACGTCTACAGCATGTAGATTATTGTTTGTGAATGGTTTAAAGTATAACTCATAATTTTCCTAAAATGAGCAAAAGGGGAATAGAATCGTTTTGGGATATCCTGACATTTCAGCATATCTAAATTATCTGTGTTGGAATTGTTACTCGTTATTCGCATTGTTGACAATAATGACCAATTTTCTTGTGCATGAGTTGCAAACCTGTGTAATTGCTCTTGCCGTGGTGTTTGTTTAGGAGTCCCTTGTGCAGCCAATATCTACAGGTGATTGAAGAAGGGTTAAATGGATTGATAATACTAATAAGAAAATTCCAGCTAAATTCCACTACTAAATTCATAAGTAGGTTTTATCTTATTTTACTTTCTGCATATACTTGTTTTCTGTGACAATGCTTTAATATAACATTTTGTAAATGTTTTTAAATTAATGTTTTTAAATTGATACATATATGCAGAGGGTATTATGGAAACTATCTGGCAAATGCTGATCGTCCTGGATCCCTCCACCGGATGAATCTCTGTTATCTAGACCGACCAATTTATACAGCTTTTTCACTCATTGTACCTTGAAACTGAGAGTAGAAAATATATCACTTTGCAATTTAGGGAAAAAAAAGTCCAGCCAGCAGTCTTTACATTTCAGCGTGTAAGTCGGGACGGTTTTTGCAAATAGAGCCGTCACTTTCTAAAGGATCGGGTCTGGAAGATGTGTCTGCTCATTCGTTTCCAGACAGCGAGTGACAGACAGAATGACATTACAGAGATTCTGAGCTGCCAAATGAGGAGGCATCCCAGAAAACAGTGACAGCTGCTGTGCTGTAAAATGTCGTTATTGCTCTCATTTTATGGCTCCGGATTTGTGTGTTGGAGGACATAAAGCGAGAAGTAGAAGGCTGACAACATCATCTGGAGGAAAGGAGAGTTGGAGGAAAAGGATTTCAAATGGGCATGATGGTAGAAACCTCCAGGAATTACATAGAGCACCACCACAAAGGCAATTCAGTTAATCTCTGACAAAAGAATCCTTAATGTGAAACGTTCAGAGAGTTGACTGCTTATTAAGTGAGGTTAATAAAAGGAGAATTGTTTCCCATGCAGCCACAGTCTCTGAGTGAAAATGCCATTCGTTCACATGGTTGCACCATAATTTGGCTTCCAAATGTCGCAGCAGTTGGGTGTAAGAACTTCCAGCAGTTTTATGGTTCTGTCTTTTCTTGTTTTACATCCATCTGCTGCAGTGAAACAAAACATCTTAATCCACAACACACGAGCCAGATGCTGTTAGTGCTTCTGTGTTTCTCACTGTTGCCAGTGAACCATAAAACAGATGCAGAAAACTTTATGATTGCAGGGATTTATTGTACAAACTAAAGGGGAAAACACCAAAACGAGAAAAAAGAATGTGTGGGGTTCAGTTTATTTGATCATAACTTTACACAAAACAAAGATGCATAATGGAAAGGTACCTTGAGGGTGAAACTACAGTCTATTTATTGATTACTAAATCAATAAATACAAGAGAACAGGTTTCAAACCAAAAAGGATAATACTCAAATAAAATCCTGATACGAATTTGAGAAGGAAATAGTAAACTAATTTTTTTTCTTTTTTTTCTCTTTCCTTTTTTACCTTTTTTTAATTAGTAAACTAATTTAAAATAAATATGGACAAGCAGATGTTTGCATCATTTAATTTATCCTGCAAGGTGATTTTCCCATGTCAGAGTTACCTTCATGCATTTGGATAAAGGGAAACATTTTCTACCTAATATAATTCTAAGTGCTTTATCATGCGTTTAAAGTTATTGCATGTTTACTTCTCCATGTATTTATTGCACATAACTTTATCTTTTGCTCTCCTTCTATCCATCAATTGATGTCCGCTCACCTGAGGTTCGGTTGCATTGG
Organism: Fundulus diaphanus; assembly: GCA_037039145.1. Classification (NCBI taxonomy): domain Eukaryota; kingdom Metazoa; phylum Chordata; class Actinopteri; order Cyprinodontiformes; family Fundulidae; genus Fundulus; species Fundulus diaphanus. The sequence continues at coordinate 52,423,076 of CM073125.1, read as the reverse complement.
TAACCCGTTCAAAACGGCAACAAAGAAATCCCGTTCTGAAGATAGAACAGACAAGAAATGAAACAGTTGTATAAAAACTTAAAACATTGAAATGATAGGATTTAAGCCAACTAAAAGCTAGTCGAGTCGAGTTAGCTGCATTATTAAAATGAAAACAACTTGTTTTGATCTGTGTGTAAAAGCAGCAGTGAACAGTAATGTTTTCAGTCCTTTTTAAAAGATGCCAATAGTTTCTGCATGTCAAGGTGTCTAGGAGTTGGTTTCAGAGCTGAGGAGGATAGGGATTTAATGCTGCCACCATTGTTTAGTTCTGGCCCTGGAAACACTGATCGAAAAGGTCTCTGATGACCTGAGGGGTCCATATCGTCATTCAGTGATTTACAGACCATAAACCATCAAATATTTTAAATTATATACTTAAAAAAGGAGCCAACGCGGTGACTTAACAAATGCCATATTGTTTTCCTGATATAGGTTAAGATGTTCTAGCAGCTTAATTTTGCATGTACTGCAGCTGCAGGTTTTTACAGACCTGTCTAAACACCCTTAAAATAATCAAACCTACTGAAAATGAAAAAAAAAACGTGTGTCCTCTAATGTTTCATGGTGGTAGTTCACTGATTTACTGACAGACCTTATTTAGTTGTAAAAGTTAATGTCTGACACCTTGAAAAAGGCAATGGTTTTGCTTTTACTGTGGTTCCTCCCTCCTATATTTTCTGCATTAAGTTGAAGAAATTTCCAAACTATCCACCCATGGATATTTTGGATATAATGACTCAGTGAATGTAGTGGACTATATTTAAAGTAGCATTGCACAAGTTTAAGGTTGAACAATATATTTTTTCTTTCCCATACATGCCCTTACAATTATCCGACATGTAAAATGAGCTGTCCACTATTTATTACAGTTGCCTCTAAAGACTCCATCAGTCAGTTCATGACAGAGTGATTTGTATTCTCGGGGCGTGCACGTGGGTGTAACGTGCTGCGTGCCGTCATTGACCTGGTTAATTTGTTGAATCTCCACTAACATCGACGCATTGGTGCGAAAACACGGGTTATCTTATTACGTCTCTAAACAAAAGACCTGTGTAGTCGCAGCGGCAGATGTTTTCCTCTTCTCCCATACATGTGCATAACACTGGTGTCATTTCAACTTGACGCAAACCTCTGCAAATCTCTGGAACTTGTGCTATTCTGCTTTTAAGTGGTGGCATAAAAATATAAAGTTATCAGCATAAACATAGGAAATGTTTCATTCTCCATGGTCTGAACTAGCGGGATTGTATATGTGTTGAAAAAAAAGCAGCCTTAGAACAGAGCTTTGAGATACGCCACATGTGATGGATCTGAAAAGACAGAACTAGGCTGTAAATTAAAGGATAATGTTTGACTGTAAATTAAAGGATACGGTTCTGGAACAATGAATAAGATTAAAGCAATGAATGGAAAATATGTGTGGCACCCTTGCAGATAGGGTTCAAGCCAATCTGATCTAATATTGTATCGGGCTCCGATACCAACGTGTTTTTCGGATCTGAATATTCTGATCCAACCCGCCGATATTTCCCATTCGTAAGCGTCTGTGCTTAAATGTTTTTTGCTAAAAAGTCTTCCATGTCTCTGTCAGCTGCTCTGCTAGCATGTTGCGCCGGGGACCCCCCTTTTCGGCCTTCCCAGTTTTAAACGCACTTGACAACAAGCAACAACACGACATTGAGCAGGCAGAGGAAGGCTCGGGTTCTTTCTCACACCACTGTTCTCCGATTGCCATCTTGAGTTCAGTGCCTGGAGGAGGAGTGAGCCATCTGGTCAGGGTCTGGGCTTGGGTTGTGCGTTGGGTCCCCTTCTGGGGTGCCAGTGCCTGGACCTGGGAGTATAGGATGTATGTGGTGTTAGGATCGAAACTAGATGGAATCAGTGTTCAAACCAGACAAACAGTAAGTTCCGATAAACAGTTTATTTAACTGAAATGGGGCAGTCAACGCCAACGTCAGCGGGAGGAAAACTAAGGACAGAGACAGTAGGTTAGTGACCACGTCTATCAGGAGATGATTGTTCAGAAACGTGACGGTCACTAACCTCAGCTCAATGTCCAGACTTGCTCCGGAGTCCGATGTAAAATCCCAGCCGGCTGGCTGTTTACGCTGCGCGGCGGTGGCCGCCCTGGGTGTCCCGGACGCTGGTGCGTCGGCAGTCGTCGGATGGTCGGAGACGTGGAGGGAAACAGTAGCAGGATGAACAAAAAAGGATAATCCGGAATCGATGTCGGGGATGCGGTCCAAGGTCAGAGCCGGTTTGTCAGAAATCCGAAGAGGTGCCAGAGGATAATCCAAGACGTGGTCGGGTCACAGGTCCAAGGTACGGTACACAATCAAGCAGACAGAATGTAAGAGGACAGGCAGGCTCAGTGGTCGATAGACGGAACTGGTCGGGATCAGGAAATCAGACAAAGTATAAACGCTGGAAACTTATCGCACCTAAGGCTTGAAAATAATCTGGCAATGCTGTCTGGTTTGGAAAGTGAATATATACTGTTCTAAGCAGGTGGAACAGGTGAGCTGTAATGAAAAACAGGGCGGAGTTAAACAGGTGTGTGGCATAGGTGATCAAACCAGACCTCAGTGATGAGATCTTGACAGAACCCCCCCCTTAAGGGCGGATTCCAGACGCCCCCTTGGGCTGTTCGGGATGTTCCTTATGGAAATCCCTAATCACAGTCTTGTCCAGGATGAACCTGGATGGGATCCAGGAACGTTCCTCTGGTCCGTATCCCTCCCAGTCCACCAAGTACTGCACGCCTCTGCCCCTCCTCCTGGACCTAAGGATGCGCCTTACAGTGTACACAGGGTCACCGTCGATCAGTCGGGTGGGTGGAGGGGGTCTGGAGGTGGGCACGAATCTTGAGGTGTGAACAGGCTTGACCCGGGACACATGAAACGTTGGGTGAATCTTCATGGTGTGAGGGAGCTGAAGGCGAATGGCCACCGGATTCACCACCTTAGAAATGGAAAAAGGACCGATGTAGCGAGGTGCCAGCTTCCGACTGTCAACCCGCAATGGCAGATTCTTCGTCGAGAGCCAAACCTTCTGTCCAACTTGATACTCGGGTGCCGGAATCCTCCTTAAGATCATGATAGTCTAGTGGAACCTTAGTCAGGTCTGGATAAACCTCCTGAACCTCATTATCCGAAAACTGCTGGAACTGAGCAGAAAACAAACATGAACTGGAACATGCGGGGGCCCAGCCTAATACTTCGACTTTCTGCCAGTCAATCAGGGGATTGTGCTTTTTTAACCAAGTAACCCCTAACACTATTGGAACCTGCGGAGAATCAATAATCAAAAAAGACAACTTCTCTCTATGATTACCTCCGACCAGAAGTTCCAAAGGCTCCGAGATGAGATGGGAGTGGTTGATTTGATGACCATCCAAAGCGACAACCCTTCGAGCAACGGGGGATGGGAACAACTTAATTCCCAACCGTCTGGCAAATCCCTCATCCATGAATTCAGTGTCCGCACCGGAGTCCACGAATGCAAAAAAATTGTGTGTCTTAGAATTAGTTAGGAGAGTCACTGGAAACAAAAAGTCTGGGGAGACGGGGAGTCCGGTGCGGCTCAGCAGAGTCCTCCCCTCCTCTGCTGAACCTGATCTTTTAACGGGCAGGATCTAACACGGTGACCCTCACCTCCACAGTACAGGCACAGATTGAGTTGATGACGTCTCATTCTCTCCTCCCTGGAAAGACGTGTTTGCCCTAGCTGCATAGGTTCGGGGTCCGATAACCGAGCTGCTGAATGAAAAACAGCCGGTGCAGGAAACACAGAACGGTAAGGTGCTGACGTCATCGCCTTGCGCTCTCTTCGACGCTCCGTTAAACGCAGATCGATGCGAACAGCCAGATCCTCCAACTGCTTCAGGCTCTGAGGATAATCACGGGTCGATAATTCATCCTTTATTTTTTCGTTAAGTCCTCTAATAAAAACGTCCATCTGGGCGTCCTCATTCCAAGTACTGTCAGCTGCCAGTAGATGAAAATCTATGATATAGTCTGCCACAGACCTCTCCCCCTGCCTAAGATCAAACAAACCCCTAGTAGCTTCCCGACAGGGGAGAACTGGGCTGAAAACACGGACCAGCTCCCTGGAAAATGCTCGGTATGAATAACAGATGCTAGAGCTATTCTGCCATTCTGACGTTCCCCAGATCTTAGCTTTTCCTGCTAACTGGGAGATGACATAGGCGATCCTTGCACGTTCTGTCGGGAATGCTGAGGGCTGTAATTCAAAGTGCATCTCACATTGCGTAAGAAAAGCCCGGCACTGATCGGGATCCCCCTTAAATAATTCAGGCGGAGACAGACACGGCTCTTGACAAGCTGGTGTGACGGGCTGTGACGTCACGACTGAAACCGGCGTATGCGGAAGTGGGGGGGCGGACGCATCCTGGCGGCGAAGGTGAGCCAGAATCTCCCGCACACCGGACTCAAGCTGAGTAATAGAATTTTCTACGCCGGCGCGCCACTGTTTGTCTGGTGATGAATCCATTTCTTTTTTGGGCCAGATTATTATGTTAGGATCGAAACTAGATGGAATCAGTGTTCAAACCAGACAAACAGTAAGTTCCGATAAACAGTTTATTTAACTGAAACGGGGCAGTCAACGCCAACGTCAGCGGGAGGAAAACTAAGGACAGAGACAGTAGGTTAGTGACCACGTCTATCAGGAGATGATTGTTCAGAAACGTGACGGTCACTAACCTCAGCTCAATGTCCAGACTTGCTCCGGAGTCCGATGTAAAATCCCAGCCGGCTGGCTGTTTACGCTGCGCGGCGGTGGCCGCCCTGGGTGTCCCGGATGCTGGTGCGTCGGCAGTCGTCGGATGGTCGGAGACGTGGAGGGAAACAGTAGCAGGATGAACAAAAAAGGATAATCCGGAATCGATGTCGGGGATGCGGTCCAAGGTCAGAGCCGGTTTGTCAGAAATCCGAAGAGGTGCCAGAGGATAATCCAAGACGTGGTCGGGTCACAGGTCCAAGGTACGGTACACAATCAAGCAGACAGAATGTAAGAGGACAGGCAGGCTCAGTGGTCGATAGACGGAACTGGTCGGGATCAGGAAATCAGACAAAGTATAAGCGCTGGAAAATATCGCACCTAAGGCTTGAAAATAATCTGGCAATGCTGTCTGGTTTGGAAAGTGAATATATACTGTTCTAAGCAGGTGGAACAGGTGAGCTGTAATGAAAAACAGGGCGGAGTTAAACAGGTGTGTGGCATAGGTGATCAAACCAGACCTCAGTGATGAGATCTTGACATGTGGTGAGTGCGAGTGTGTGTACTGCGTCCCTTTTTTTATGGGTAGGAGTGTTTGCATGTGGGGGCACTAGGGTGGGAACGTGTAAATGGCTGCTGGGCCCTTTCTACTATTTTTTATTCCTTTTGACAACACGGACCTGCAAGAACTGGAAGATAATGTCTCTTTGACTCTAAAGGCTGCTATATACTCTACAACAACAGGGAGTTTTTTTCTCTTAGTCGAGTAGCGGGATGAACACGAAAAAAGTTTGTTTTGGCTTTGTCTACACATGATGTTCAGCTGCAGAAGTCCGCACACCATGTCAGACCTGGCGGGTGGACGGGGAAGGGAGTCACAGAGAGCCGAACACACGAGAGCTGAAAGTTGAGAAGCAGACACACAATAGCTCACAGGTGTGCTCTGCCGCTGTTTGTAAAAACTGCTAACACCGGGGATGTGTGGCGCTACAAGGGAGGGACTGCCCCGCCTGGATAATTTAGAGAGTAAACTCCGCAAGTGAGCAGACTTGGCACGTTTGACTGCTTAAATGATCAGAGTAGAACTGCGGGACTGCAGTTCCATAGATGTGTGAGACATTTCCGCTTCTCCAACCTAAACGTGCCTATCTAATCCTGTTAAACACAGTACAGTAGTCGGACACCCCTTGAGAAAAAAAGTTCTGCCCAGATGTTGAGTTGAGAACAAGCAGGGAGACCCTCAACGACGGGGCTAGGAGAACAAAATGACGTCATTCACTTGGGAAGCGAGAACAATGTCTTGTTTCTAACCTTATGCTGAGGTACCAGTCTCCATTTCAAACACCGGGTGGCCTCCATTCTCTTAGAAAAACTACCACAGTTTTTATTATAGGTTTTTGGAAGATTTCACCTCTTAAGAATTGGAAAAATTTATTGAATTTGTACAGTTAAAGGTAGAGTGGACGATATGCCCGGAAAGGTAGGTAAGAAACGGCCAATTCCTTTTTGAATAACTGCACATGAGCAAGACCATCATACATGCTCTAAAAAAATCTCCCAAATAAAATCTGGTCTTATTTCTGTCTTCTGAAGCCTTCCTCTTCTTCCCATAAACTTGTAAAACAATTCTTGTGACTCTCAGCCATTTTCAAAGTATGCGGTGAAAGTCGGGTGACCAGATGTCCCCAATTTCCAGGGACAGTGCCCATTTTGCATGACCTGTCCACGGCAAAAGCTGTCCCCGGAAATGTCCCCATTTTCAGTGTATCATGATGGAGTAAAAAGGTTTAGCGCAACAAGAAGTATTTACCCGGTCCTGCTGCTGTAGTAGTAGAAGAGCCAAACACACTTTCCCCGCCTTGTCGGTGTTGCAGTTCATGCCAAACAAACCAACCCCCAGCAGAGATTCTGCGGCATTATCATCGCTTGCCACCCCAACAACTCGCCAACAACTGACTTACAAAAACAAAGCTAAAACATGGCCTTACATTAGGAAAATCAAAAGTTTTGAAATCGATCTCACATGCATTCTCTTATCAAGTCCTTTTTTATTTTTATACTGTAACATATAATTACAGTATTAATACTTATTATATTAATATTAATAATATTAATACTGTAACAGATAATCAGTAATATTATTACTTGGGAAGCTAGTTATTGTAGAAGTACTATTTTACTGTGTCAACATCTGGTGTCGGAATGAAATTGATCCCGATTGCAATGGCTGCTCTTGTAATGTTTTTGTTAGTATTACCACTAACAAAACCATCTAAATTACCATTGCAGTCATGCAGATATGAACTGGGATTTAGTTTTCAACAGGCATCACCTAAGTTGCAGGGAGTGAGTGAGCCACCAAGGACTGTAGTCTGCAGTGTGGTTGGGTTTTGTATTTTATTACAACTCCAGGGAGGCTTGAAGACTTTTTTTGTCTGTCACATCAACATGTTGAAAGAAATATAACTACAAGAGTAGAATAGTCTGCTTCAAGCGGGCCCGCACTGCCTTAGAGCTAATGCTGATTTTTAACCAAATGCATGCAGTTTTCAGAATACTCTGCTTTGTCTTTGTCTGTTACCAGCTGAATAACACAAATACGTAGACAGGTAAATATCAAACCTAAACCTAGATTTTTTTCTAGTGACATTGCAGCCAAGGGTCTATTTATGTTTGTCAGAACAGCCAGTAGATTACAAAGATAATTTTGCTTGAAGTGGACCAGTGACTCATTTTTTTGTTGACAACAGCATCAATACAGCAGAACAGTGATAAGACATCGCATTTTTGCACATTAAATTTGTGCAAAATAAATTGTCACAGTGCACATTCAATTTCAACAATAAGTGCTTTAGACATAAATACTGTTCACAAAACTTCAAATGTAACATTTTAAAGCACATTAAAACAGTTTAAAGTTTCCTCTCTGCTTTTAAAAAACACAGGTTACGTAAATGGCCTACTGGAGCACATCACTTCTGCTTATAACTTTTTGTTCTCTCTCTTTTTTCTTCATAGTAGGTACACCTGGTCTGGCGTTCTTTTAGCTGTGACATCATCCAGAGAAGACAGATCACCGGCTATTACCATCTAATGTAGAACAGATTACTGGATCAATGTGTGCTTCTGTACTTGTTTGTCTCTCTTATTGTGTCTCTGCTCTGTCTTCTGTAACCCCCAGTCGGTCGAGGCAGATGACCGTTCATACTGAGCCCGGTTCTACTGGAGGTTTTTCCTTCCCGTTAATGGGTGGTTTTTCTTTCCACTGTCGCTTCATGCTTGCTCAGTATGAGGGATCGCTGCAAAGCCATGGACAATGCAGACGACTCTCCCTGTGGCTCTACGCTTCTCCAGGAGTGAATGCTGCTTGTCGGGACTTTGATGCAATCAACTGGTTCCCTTATATAGGAAATTTTTTGACCAATCTGTATAATCTGACCCATCCATCCATACTTCCATTTTCCAAACCGCTTAATTCCTCATGGGGTCGAGGGGGGTGCTGGTGCCTATCTCCTATAATCTGACCCAATCTGTATAATATGATTGAACTTGACTTTGTAAAGTGCCTTGAGATGACATGTTTCATGAATTGGCGCTATATAAATAAAAAAAAAATTGAATTGAATTGAATTGAATTGAATTGAAATGCAGGGAGCATTGTGTTCCAGAGAGATATTAACTCATGAGATATTTGTTAATTTAATAAATAGATGTTGTCAAATGGGTCACCTTTGTTTATCAAGGCACCCGGTGTTAGAATCATGGCACAGGGTGCACCATGAGCAAAACTACTTGGTTTTGTAGGTCTCATATTTGTTCAGTTAATACAGTTATTGAAATCACAAAAAATATTTTCTTGTTGTAAAAAATTAAGAACAGGTGATCTAGTGTTTATCTGTCTTGATACAAATAAGTTCAGTATAGGTTTGTGTACTGCAGCTCCTAATTACAACAAATGTAAACCTTAGAACATTTTACAAACGCATCAAATCCGTATGGGTTTAGAATCCAGCTTGGTCTAAATTTAATTCAAATCAATTCAACCTTTTTGATTTATTTTTTATCTCAAATTTATTCAAAAAGGTATTCCCATTGAAATAAAAAGTTTCATTCTCAAGACATGACTTCTTTAAAAAAATATTTGCTGTAAATATATAAAAAATGTGAAGAAGAAAAGAAATTACTTATTTTCATAATAATCTTAACAAATGTATGCTGCAAATCCCTTAAATTCTGGTGTATTAACATTTATTGACCACGTTGTAATAGTGCTCTTTGTTTTTTTTTTATATAAAGTATTTAAAACATGGGAGTATTAATAACCAGGATTATTTTTTACACATTAATCATGATACAAAAATATCATACCATTGCATCCCTAATTATCCATCCATTGTCTATTCTCATTCATTCTTATGGACACTGGTCTAGGGGTGGGATGCAGGTCACCAGTCCATCACAGTGCAACACAGAAACAAGCAGGACCCATCCTGGCACTGAAACGCAGTAAAACGCTGCTGATCCTAAAACTGGAAAGATTCTGTAAAACTTCCTGAATTTCACTGCTGAAAAATAAAACCTTCAGCAAACAACCTTAAAGACTCACTTAACAAAATGACCTAGGTTAGGGCAGCTTGACATGCACACCTTCATGCTCTGCATAAACTAGAAAGAAAAGTGTGAAGTTGATGCTCACAGACAAATTGCTCTTACGTGTGACTTTACCAAGTCTCCAAGGAGTTCCAGCATATGCTGACATAGTGAAGGAAATAAATACACAATTACAGGGGTTCTATTTCATGTCTGAAGCCTCACAGCTGGTGGGAAAATAAAGTAACATGATCATGAAGCAAATGTTCAGAAATGATGGCAATGTAAAAAAAAAAGCTAATCTTACCTAACATAGCAGTTAAATGACCTACAGATTTCAAACACAGACTTTTTTTTTAATAAAACCTGCATGTATTCGATTAGTAGAATTGAATCCAAGCTTAACTTGGTGTATTGGCTAAAATACACAGCAAAAGAAAAATAAAGAACACACTGTTCAGTAATTCAATATGGTTTGCTCCTACAGAAAGTTAATTGCTTCCATATCACATTATTTCCTTAATGAGTTTCTGGATAAGAATAAGCCGTTTTTAAAGGTCCACAACTATCCACGCAATCTTACACAAATACGCCACTGAATGCTGTTTTAAACATGCCAGTCGCATAAGGTGGCAGTGTACTGCAAAGCTAAAACCTATACTAGCCAATTTGAATCCCTCAAAACAACCATGTGGTTCCTCCTTATCAGGACAGTGTAAAACAGCTTTGCACCTCACGATATTGGAGCAGTTTTAGTCAAGACGTGGATATACAAAGTCTGAGGATTCTCCTATATCTTCAAAAGGGTGTTGATGTAGTTTTGCAGTGTTTATTTAAAAAAAATATTGAGGCGAGGCTCAGAAAATTTGATTTTTTTAACCTATAAATCAGACATAGTGACACCACTGTCAGGGCGTGAATGTGTGTAGCGCTTTGGGGTCGTCGGACTAGTTAAAGTGCTATACAAGTACGAGCCATTTACCATTTGAACTATGGAATGCTAAAAGGCAGAAATTATGTAATCTGCGACTCGTTAGTTTTAACTTCCCAGTCCAATGGAACAAACCATAAAACCACCCTCCACAGACGAGTTGAATATGCGCTCAGAGCTTTCTACTTCCTGCTTTTCTTAACTTCTGACGACGTCAGGTATTCCAAGTGGAGAAGCAGAGCACTCAAGTGGGGTTTAATTGTAAAGTTCTTTATTTCTAAGGGGCTACATGAATAACAATGGTTGCAAAGGGGATAATGTCAGTGGCACATTATTTGTCGTACACTGTGATGCACGGGACCCCAAAATTATGCTTTTCCTTACTGACTGGCAAAGTTGAAGGTAACTTCTATGTTTGATATTCTGTATAAATTCTAATAAAGTTTGCTCATCCTTGCTTTCCTGCAAGGTCAAATTTATGATACCTCGTTAAAAGCCTGTGAGGTTTTCTGTAGAGATCATAATCTGCCAAATGCAGAACGAGTATAGTTATCCCCGAAGTTCTTAGGTTCATAGGTCCAAGGATTAGATCTCTGGTGTCAAGCTTGAGGATGAGTTTAAACGGCCTACTAATGAGAGCCAAACTGATGATTTCCAGGACTCCTGTTTTTCTTGTTTTATTGTTTCATTGCTGTTATATGACTGAAGAACACCAATATATGTACGGGACATTCAATTCAATTCAATTCAATTTTATTTATATAGCGCCAAATCATGAAACATGTCATCTCAAGGCACTTTACAAAATCAAGTTCAATCATATTATACAGATTGGGTCAGATTATACAGATTGGTCAAAATGTCCTATATAAGGAAACCAGTTGATTGCATCAAAGTCCCGACAAGCAGCATTCACTCCTGGGGAACCGTAGAGCCACAGGGAAAGTCGTCTGCATTGTACATGGCTTTGCAGCAATCCCTCATACTGAGCAAGCATGAAGTGACAGTGGGAAGAAAAACCACCCATTAACGGGAAAAAAAAAAAACCTCCGGCAGAACCGGGCTCAGTATGAACGGTCATCTGCCTCGACCGACTGGGGTTACAGAAGACAGAGCAGAGACACAACAAGACAGACAAAAGCACAGAAGCACACATTGATCTAGTAATCTGTTCTACATTAGATGGTAGCCATCTGGTGAGCCGTCTTCTCTGGATGATGTCAAAGTTAACAGAACGCCAGACCAGGTGTACCTACTATGAAGAAAAAGAGAGAGAACAAAAAGTTAAAAGCTGAAATGACGACAGTCATTTCAATGTAATACAATGCAAAACTGGAGAACCGTAGAATGAAGAACAGTAGAAATCAGTAGAGTGAGAAAATTAGACCCTGATGTCCTCCAGCAGCCTAGGCCTATCACAGCACAACTATAGAGATAGCTCAGGGTAACATGAGCCACTCTAACTATAAGCTTTGTCAAAAAGGAAAGTTTTAAGATTAGTCTTAAAAATAGATAGGGTGTCTGCCTCACGGACCAAAACTGGGAGTTGGTTCCACAGGAGAGGAGCCTGATTCTGTTGTAGGGAGAGCAGAACAGACACAGAGGCAGAGCAGAGGGTTTTTGACACTATGTTCTTCTGTTCTCATTCTTGCAAGAATTAATAAACTGCTGGTTTAGTGGAAAAACACCAATCTCCTTCATTTAGACTTAGACTTAGACTTAGACTTTCTTTATTGTCATTTTGTATACACAGAGTGCATACAGAACGAAATTTCGTTTTCACACAGCTCAGAAATATTGCAGTAACTCTACAGGATACCTTGCAGTGAATTACAGTACAGGATAACTGTAGGATTTAACTGAGAGTTTTCTATTAAATTATCACGATGTACACACGCAAACACAAAAACTGGATTTTCACAAATCTCCACTTTGATCAGAGTTTTCAGTGTGGACAAGGCCTGAATGGGAAACAGAGTTTTGCCACAATTTGTCTCCTGTAGATGTATATGTAAATGATAATGGAGATATATAGATCAGCATTATTCATACTCCTGAAAAAAATTATTTAGACATGTTTTGCTATCAACCATACAGTGTATATCTAATAGAAAATGAAACGTAAAAGGTGTATCAGTTTTGAAAAAAAAAATGGCATTTGGAAAATTATATAATCTTGTCTCTAGAAGAACCTTAATTGGCATAAAAACACAAACCTTCGTATTACTGCTGAACACATTTGATGCATGGTTTGATGTGTTGGTGTTCAAGTCCAAGGCTTTGAGGTTGGGAGGCTTCCTTACCTTTGTCCTAGTTTTTAGTTTTCTTCACAGATTCTCTATCAGATTCAAGTTGGGACTCTGGCTGTTTCATTCCAAGATGTTAACTTTACCCTTTCCCAGAACAGAAATGTTGGCAAAATTAAAGTTCAATTCAACTTTACTTATACAGCGCCAATTCACAACACATCATTCCAAGGCACTTTCCAAAATCAAATTCAATCAAATTGTACAAACTGATCAGAAAGTTTCCTCTCTAAGGAAACCCAGCAGGTTGCATCAAGTCTCTCCAAGCAGCATTCACTCCTCCTGAAAGAGCGTAGAGCCACAGTGAGAGTCGTCTGCATTGTTGATGGCTTTACGGCAATCCCTTATACTGAGCATGTATGAAGCGACAGTGGAGAGGAAAACTCCCCTTTAACAAGGAGGAAATCCTCCAGCAGAACCAGAACCAGGGTCAGTGTGAATGGTCATCTGCCGTGACTCACTGGGGGGGGGAGGGTTAGAGAAGACAGAGCAGAGATACAGAAAGCACACATTGATCCAGGAGTACTTTCTATGTTATATGGTAATAGTGGATGATCTGCCTCCCCTGGATGATGTCACAGCTAACAGAACGCCAGACCAGGTGTACCTACTATGAAGAGAAAAATGACAGAGCACAAAAAGGTAAAAGTTCAGTTAGATTACTTAAATCCTATATTTTCCATATGAATAATTTTAGACATAATGTTATGTCGACATAGATAATTTAAAGGCAATTTAATAATTCTTGCTGCTGTAGCTGAGCATTTAAGACATTTCATGCACAGTGTAATTGACTTTAAATAAATCAGTGAGCAGTAGCTTTTTTTTCATGGTCACCTTCAAAACACAACACTAAACTGGCTTCCTTCCCCCGGCTACTCTCTTGACGTTAAAACAGTTTGAGCTGATAGCTCGTTAAACATACACATATTCATGTTAAATATTAAAGCATTGCCTTAACGTTCCCTCTCACCTTACTTCCACTCTTACTTCATCTCCTCTGTTTTTAAACTTCCCAGACTTAATGAAAGAAATGTATTAGGAGTAATGGCTCATACCTGGATCTTGCTCATTAAATACCCTTGATGAACTAAGTGTCTTGTGTAATTTATATGGCTATATATCATCTTCAATGTCTGGGTATTTTTTTATTAAGGCCTTCATGTTTTATATGCCTACAGATTTATTTCAGGACTTAGTTAACAACAACGTTTTACGAGAATCTGCATGATCAGAGCTGCATCAAAAAGCTTATGCGTTATACACAGTACAGCAAGCTAAGCTCTTAGCCTCTTAAGTGCATAAAGTCTAAAATGCGATTGGACACCTCAGAGTGTTAATGTAACCTTGTACAGGGTGATAGTTGGCTGATGATTTGGCTCCGGTTGAAGGTGAGGCTCTGCATGACGCAGGCGTCGCGCTGCTTCAGACCTGCGGGGGGTACACGCAGGAAACACATATTAAGATGGCACTTTTGGCTCCTGACCAGTTTCGATGCAAACGCACACACAGGCAAAGACACACAGACACACACGCTACACAAAGCACTATAGGTGGCTCTTAATCATATTATCCTTGCGAATAAGGTGAGCAGCATGATGTCTTAAATACACTTCAGTGGGGTGTGCTGCAATTATAGGCTCAGCATGTTATGGCCAAACCAACATATCGACCTGCATCCAGTTGAAATACATATCACTGTATTTTCAGAAATGACATTTGGTCTAAGTGATTATACTATATTGTGGGGAAAGTCTTTGAATTATCAACAGTGCTCTTGAAAAGCTGTCACCTTCCCAGCTTTTGTTGTGCCAAAAATCTCTTTAGTTAACCATGAAAACAATTCTTCATTTGTTCAAAAAATTATAGTAGTAGTATATGTGGATTTAGGCTTTACTTCCTTTTAAACTTAAAATATATTTTACCTTATATCGTCCAATGTGAGAAAGTAAAAATGAGTGAAGGGCCAGCTTGACAGACTGTTTACAGGACATAACTAAAGTCTAAAACCTTAGGGGAAAAATATTACACAGATAAGAAATGTTGCTAACATGAAATCTTACTGCCAGTTAATGAATATGATCCGATCTAGTCAAGAACAATCAAGATAATCAATATGTATCTCTGACTTTTGAGAACCTGAAACATATATTCACCAAGTCTTAAAGGATCAATAAGTTGTGTACCGATGACAGGAGCTGAGAAATGTAACTTTTGTTACCTAGAGCTTTGAAACTTGTGCTTTGAAAAGAAGTTATTAAAATGTGTAATTCTTGCAAAAAGAGCTTATTCCGTCCTAAAGCCATGAGCATTTGAACAAAATTAATCCAGAGGTTATTCTAATGAGGCCCAACAAAGTGATTATGTCCATGTGTGTGATGGGTTGAGGAGAAGCTGGGATGGTGTCTGAATAAGGGTTACTCCATGCTTTCAAAATCAGAAACATAAGAACCAGAATGAAGCAGAATTTTAACTAAGTTATAACTTCTTTACTTAAAAAAAATCCCAAAATGTGGGATTTTCACAAGTAAAGGTTTCACAAATCTAAACTGTGTTCAAAATAGTATATCAGCAAGGAAATATGCAGTTTATGTTTGACCACTGTGTATTATAGATTTTGAACTAGCTCTGTCGACAGGGGTTTCATAATTTTCTATGTATGCACTCAGCTCGCATGGTTATACAGCATCTGTACTGAGCAGCTGCAAAGGATACATGCCTTCCAGTCCAGAGGTAAGTAGTAAAAGAACAAACATTTTTAAGTGATTTAATATATAACATAGCTGTTATTGCTACAATCACATCTTCCATAGGATCTGTTTTGAAGTTCCTGCATTAAAAACAGCTTTATTTCTTTGTTATAAATTCAAAATTAAATTTATTTGTACACCACAGCTCAGTACAAGGACAACGCAACATGCAAATTAAACATTAATGCTTATTTTGGTATATTAGTTCAAATGACATTAAGTTAGGAACATCTACGTTAGAAATAAACTCATTAATTATCAATATATAATTAATGATTACAACTACTATTTAGTGAGTAACAGACATCTCATAGAAGCTTAACAAAATACAAAAATCTATTTTTAACCTCATATGATTGAACACAACATTGTTATTCTGCCTTCCCAGAATATTCTTGAAGTTTAATTTGTCTGATAGACAAACAGTATTTCAATGACAGGAAAACTCTTGTGTGGAAACAATTACAAATTGTGGAGGCATAGAAATAGAGCAAAATGAACGACATGATTTCGATCAATGCATGGATGAATTTAAAGCTTCACCTTGTAATATATTGTTATAAAACTATTATCATTAGCTCAACGCTACTAGAAAAAAAAACACTATTTGCAAATGATTAGTATTGGAACCGTAACAATAGACTCAACAAGCAAATACTTACAGTATGAGTACATATTACATCCAACTGGTTTCACAGTCACCATTTGCATGGGGTCTTAACTGAGCCGGACCAAGTTTAAACTCACAGTGAACACTGAAAGGTGCAGATGCTGCAGGTTTATTGTGCAAATGTTGGGAAACTATCTCTTTACACGAACAGAACTGGACCTTAATATCACTTTGGAATATGAGACAAAGGAACTTTACCAAATGGCAGTGAAAACATTTTTTTGCAGATAAAAAAAGCTCTGATGGGACTGAAAAGCTTGTCCAGGAGCGATATTTGATTTTTGTCTTATACTTATGGAGAAATAAAGCCTCTTAATTCCATTAAATATGGCTCTACTTTCTGAGATTTATTTTATTTTATTTAAAAAAAAAATCTAATTAAAGATAATTGTTCTCAGTTCATCCGACAGGGATTATATTGCTTCTGCCCATCAAAGTGCAATGTTATTTTAAGAGATGAACAAGAACACAATAACATGCAAACAATTTGTGTGAAGAAAATTGCGTTCCTCTACTTTAGAAATGGCAAAACAGAGGGTTTCCTAAGAAGCTGTGGGGATTTTTGCCAAATAATCTCTGCAGATTATTTCACACTCACAGACAGTATGAGTGTTAAATATCCTCCATCCTCTAAATATACTCTGCTGCTGCATTCTGAAGGATGTGACGATGGTGGAAAACAGCAGGAATTTGATCACGTCTTTGCAGGGAGAAAACTCAATAGTCAGTCCACTGGCTCAGTCTATTTCCCCATCCTCCCATCCACACTGTGAGATCGATATGTAATTTATCTGCAATAAAGCTGAGATTGTCTCCGGACGGTTAGTGCGAGTTGTATTTTACGGAGAATGTTTGTGTCATGAGAATAAACAGGGACACAGTGCGCCGTGATCTGGTTAGAGGAGTGATTTCTTGTCATCCTGGTCACTGAGGTGTGCTGTCAGACCACAGGACGGCTGAGCCTCAGGCACCTGAGCTGAGGTCACATTTACTCAGGGGCTTTATTTTCTATTTTGTGTGCCATTATCGCTTTCTTTGGCCTTGCTGTCCTGACAGAATAGACCACATGTAGGACTCCAGCTGAACTGATTTACCCAGTTTAGTGTTTCAATGACAAACACTAAATGGGAAAATCACATCATCTTTTAGAAGCACTTATTTCTAGGCATGAACTGAATATGGCTGAAACACATTCAAACTAATACGTGTGCATTGTTTCATATCATAATAATTTGACACGAGCCAGAGAGGTAGAACTTCTGCATCCTGCAGCAAATTAAAGATTTAAGTGTTCCACATTTGTGCTTTAAATCCTCAAAGCAAAGTTGATAGACATGACTTTTTTTTCAGTTTACATACAGAATGATATAAGATTTCTTTTAGGACTTTAATGGAACAGAAAAAAATATAACTGGACCTGCTCATCATCGGTCAGAATGTAAAAGAAGCAAAAGAAGAAGCTATCTTGACGAAAATGAATTGCACTATAATGTGCTTACTGTTTAAAACTTATATTTATAATAATCATCTAAAACACTAGCGACATAATGGTTTTACTTTTTGTCACACTTAAATGTTTAAGATTGTCAAATGTTATGATCAGACAAGGATAACATGAGTAAATACAAAATTTACTTTTTAAAAATGATTTGATTTATCAAGTGAATACGCAATACCAACGTAGTAATAAATTTAAGTTTTAAATGCACGGCTTGTTAAGTGATCAGTGAACTGCATTTAACCTTTTTTTTGAAAAATGCTTTTAATGTTACTTGCCATACTGTCATGATTACTAGCAGGCCTGCAGTATCACAAATTCACTTAGAACCATGTGACAACATGAAGTAAGGTAAACATATTGTATCTTCAAAGGATCCAGTGTGCCCTGATCTAAAGAAATCTTAGAACAGATGAAAAAGAAATTCACTGACATTTATTCGTCAGCAACACATTTACGAGGCCATTGCTAGGGCTTTGGGACTTGAGCGAATGAAAGTGAGAATCACTACTCCAAAAGCACATATCTGCAGCCACGTTCAGGTGGTCAACTTCTGCCTCAGATAAGGTCAGTGTTTATGATCCAGCAATGAGAGACAGGCTGGGCAAAAATGGCATTTATGGGAGAATTTCAGGTCTGACATTTCTTCCCAAAAATCCATCTTAATGATCCTCAGGACTTTGGGGAACATATTCTGTGGGCTGATGAGACAAACGTGGAACATTTTGGAAGGTGTGCTTCCCATTACATTTGGTATAAAACTAACACAGCCTTTCAGAAAAAGAACATACGAAGAGTCAAACATGGCAGGGTCAGTGCGCTGCTTCAGGAGATGGACCATAAATGTTGCTTTTCAACTATAGTACCTACTATGTATGATGTCCAACCATCAGTTTGGTTAAGTTTCAGCCATAAAAACTTACTTAGGAATTTTGAATGATCTTTGATTGGCACAATGGAGGAGAGATGCAACACAATAAAGGCAGGTAGAGGAATGTGGACGTTTGAGAGGCTAAAATGAAGTTTCTGAGTGGACCCATCACCCAGTAGAAAGGTAGGTAACTAGAAGTAATCAGAAAAACACTCTGAGGGTCCACCAATTATTATCTGCAGCCTTGCTCAAGGATCCAGGTAAGGTAGGTTAATCTACATCACAAGGAGAGCACCAGCCTGGTGACGAGGTGTTTTGGTCTCCTTTTAGTCCCTCACTGATATTCAGTTCAGTTCAATTCAATTCAATTTTATTTATATAGCGCCAATTCATGAAACATGTCATCTCAAGGCACTTTCCAGAGTCAAATTCAATCAGATTATACAGATTGGATCAGATTATACAGATTGGTCATAAAAAAATCTTATCTAAGGAAACCCAGTAGATTGCATCAAGTCTTGACAAGCAGCATTCACTCCTCCTGAAGGAGCGTAGAGCCACAGGGACAGTCGTCTGGATTGTCCATGGCTTTGCAGCAATCCCTCATATGAGAATTGGGAACAAGTGAGTGATTCAAGTTTTCTTGTTTGTCTCCCTTGGGAGAAATTATTTCTGGACAGAAGAAAGCTGCTACAACAATCACAAAAACTCCAAAAACAAATAAATAAAATCTTAAATAAATAGCATAGAAGAAAAAACATCCATCTATCCATTCATTTTCTAACACGCCTATACCTTGTGGGGTCGCCTGGGGGGGCGAGATGGGCGAGAGGCGGGGTACACCCTGAACACGTCGCCAGTCTATCACAGAGAAGAAAGACCAGGTAGACTCAAAAAGATTCATAAAATGCTTGTCAGCATCCAATCATCTACAACACATTCTGCTGAGCCATTCTTATTTGAAACTACACATCAAATGGCCCCCGGAGGCCTCCTGTATTCCAGCTCATCTCTCTTTCTTAAATCATTAATGAGGCTGATAGAGGGATGAGTGAATGTTTTTATTGATTGTGTTTACAGAGTTGAACCTTGTATCATCTTACTGATTTCAATAAAATGTATTCAGTTTACAATTGTGTGTGGTGTCCAACATCATGTTATCTGGTGGTTTCTGAGGTGAACGGAGGGCCTCAGTGCCAAAGATGTTACCTGTGGTCTCAACCAGGGTGTTCATCTGAGATATGCATTAACTGTCAATTTTCCCATTCAGCTGGTTATATCGTATCGAACGGAGGGCAATCACTGCTTTGTAAAATCAACAATAGACTCAGATTTTAATAAAAATAAATAAATAAAAGATGGAATATAGCTCTGCGACTTATCTTTATATGGAATGTGTGTGTTTTTGCTGTTATCATCTCTGTCTTGTAAAAACTTAATAGCATTTCTGTAGCTATTGAAAACATAGAAGGTATTCCATAGTGATGCAATGCTGGAAAATTAGATAGTGTGTTGATTACCCTGGGGTAACTGTGACCAGGTGAAATGTCCTTAATGCTGCTTCATTCATTTAGACGAGGTCTTAGATGGCACCTAAATGCTCATTATAGAGAGTTGAATGCTGGTTAGCAGCATAGAAAGCTAAGCAAGCAATCTATGGGCTGAAGGGGAAGGAGCTCCTGTGGATGCTTGAGCAAATTAAGATGTCTAACAAAGGTTCAATGTTACCTCCATCTTGTGAAAGAGGATAAATGTTTTACTACATCCAAGGACGCTGTTGCGAGATGGGCTTCTTGTCTCAATAAAGGCAGATGGAGCCCTTACGGTGGACCCAAGAAAGGCTGTATGGCTAGTGTCAATGCTCAGTAAGGGCACATAGAAGGTGTGCTATCAAATGCACATGTTATTGTAGCTCCTTCTACTTTGCCCCCACGTGCCACTAACGTATTTTCTGCACAGGGAAACAGAGCAGCTGAATATAAACATGGTGCCAGTCTCATTCTGCAGCTTTCCCCTCTGCTCCTGCCAGGCAGGCAGACTCTATCAAGCTGTTTGTTGTGACTGTATTATGGGAGGAACCCATCTCGCCTCTGCGTTCAGTCGGTCTGTACGGTGTGTGCCACAACGACCCGCCGGGCGTTGTTGTGATTGATCGTACCATTGCGAAGAGGATTACTATGCCATGATGCAGAGGCAAATTAATCATTCTGACACCGTGGCTGACATGTAATTTCTCCACTGCACGTTAGCGGGAGGAATTTCAGCAGGTGGAAGGTCCAAATATGGGCAATGTTTAGACTGTGAAAGTGGAGCTATATCCATCCCTCTGTCAACAAAATTCTTTATTAACAGTATATTTAACTCATACGGTCCCTTGAGAAAGCATTTATGAAAACATTTTCACATTTTGTCATGTAATAGCCAAAGCTAAGTCAATGTCATAACTTGGGAAAAAACAACAAACTATTGTTGCAGGATTTTTTTCTCTTAGAAAATAAAAACATTCTTAATTCTTTAATATCTGATAAAAATGAAGAGCAACCGATAGTCTTCACAAGTAGCCTAATTGCTAAACAGAGTTCACATGTGTCATTTAATCTCCAGCTGTTCTTTGGAGCCCTGTTAGAGAACATAAGAACAAAAGAGAACAAAACAACATACTGGACACCAAAGAACACAACAGACAAGTTAGGTAGAAAGCATTGCAGAGGTTTAATGCATAATTAAGTTCTAAAATAATACTGTAAGCTCTAAGTATTACAGGAAACACTGTTTGATCATTGAGAAATGGAAGGAAGTGTTGCAGCTACATATCTACCATGACTTGAACTGACAGGGTGGGAAAATAACAAAATTCAGAGACATAGCCAAGAGGCCCTGGCAACTCTAGAGGAGTTGTAGAGATCCACAACTCAAGTGGGAGAATTTATTAATAGCACAACTCTTATACATGAAAACCTAGACTCATAGTATGCATGTCTTTGTGGTAAAAGGGGCATAAAAGGGCACAGCAAACAGAAAAGAATAAAACTGACAAAGTTGTTGAAGTGAATATGAATGGAGCTACATAAAGGCCAATCCTGAAAGAAAACTACAGCGGCTACAAAATACTTGAGACTGTGGTGGAAGCTCACCTCCTAGCAGTACAATATCCCTAAACATTCAGCCAGAGACGAGTGCAGGTAGCACAAGGGTAACATGCATTACCCATATACAGAGGCTTTGGTTCTCGATGCGGCCATGTCTTCCCCCTCTCTCTTAGCCCCCTTCCTGTCAACCTACTTTCATTAAAAGGTCACTAGTGCCATAAAAATGACAAAAATAAAAAAAATATCTGCCATTTCTAGAATAGAATGGTTTGGGTAAAAGCGTATACCTGTGTTAGAATAGTCACATGAAAGTAGAAAGCCTAATTTAATTTGGTGCTAGACTATAAAATGTATGTTTACATTTGAGCTTCAACTACTCTGGGATAAAAAATGGGCAATCCTTTGTGGGTGCTTTGATTTTGACAAGGAGGCCTTCTTGTAACTTGGTTGTTTCTGATTGAGACATAAGGGAGTACTTACTATGGAGAGTAAAACATTGCTTGTTAAAGAAACAAATTAAGCACAGAGAGGCCCAAAACTTTTTCCATTGCACCCCCCTTTAAAGAATAAAAAAATCTGATCACCCATTCCAACAAAATGGGTAATAAGTGTAACTTTTATACCTTTATCTCTTAATGCATTGAAACCGTCGCTCTGAAGATTACCCAGAATCCCTTTTACATTTTAGAATAGTTGAAAATCATTACGAACATTACCAAATTTTTTACACTGTATAATATTAAGAGTATAAAAGGTTTTTAGCCTGACCCTCAATCAAGACAAATGGTGAAAATACAACAATGTACAATGCAGACAAACGTTGGTTAAGTTAGGTTTTATACTTTTTCAGGAGTTTAAAAATATTATTCATCCACAAATATTCAATGCAGTTGTTGCATTTCATTTTCAATCGGAACTCGGAAATCCTGGGTTCCCATTGGAAAAGTTTATTTTTAAGGCCGAATGGGAGATCCAACATGGCAGCTCCTCGCATCAACAACAGTAAGCCGTGATGAAAACATGTTTATTTTACAAGACACCGTTGTAAGAGTTCATCTAAAATCAATGTTACACGTAGCAGCTGTAACTCTGAACCAAACAAATTAAAATTTGTTTGGCACAAATTTAAATGTGGAAAGTACAGCTTTAAAGGAGATTTAACTAGAAGCCAATTACCCAGAATTCCTTGCTACTCACACTACTGACTGCAGGTACAGAGCAAACAGCCGATGGTACTATTGTCACATTTACTGTACATGTATTTGAACCAAATATTTCTGTACAAGCCTTTCCCTTCAATACAAAACTGTACCAAAGAAAAATACAGCTTTTTCTAACTGATACATGTGCAGAAAATGTGTGTGTGTGTGTGAAACTAAATTTCAGAGTTCTAAGTTGTGAAGAACATATTTAAAAGGTGGCATTAAAACATAGCTGAGAGGACTCCATGCTATTGCTCCAGAGGAGAAACGCTGACCATGGCATCGTTTACTGGATTTTGTATATGACAGAATGGCTCCAAAATAATTGATAAAAATGTTGCAGGCAAATGACAATACAGTCTTTTTTCTAATGTCATAAGAAGAACAGTATAAAATGGTCAATGTTGTTTAACCCTTCTATCCGTCTATACCATGTTATCCTTTATTAATTCACAAAGTCAAACCAAATCTCCAGTCAGTTCCTTATTGACCTTACCATTATTTTTGTGTGCCTCTACATCCTTAATAAATGTATAATCAGCTCAATCCAATCATGTAGATGGATTCAAAGACAATTGCATACATTCCAAGCCAGCTCTGGCTGTAATACAAAGTAGTCAAGATCAGTTTATGTCAATAGTAAAACGTCTTCTATCTAAGGAAACCCAGCTGATTGCACAGAGTCTCTGACTTTGAAGCAACCCCTCGTCCTGAATGAGAATGTGGCAACAGTGGACAGTTGAATGCCTTTGTGGCAATCCGTCATGTTGAGCATGCAGGTGGTGGCAGCAGAAAGGAAAACTACATTTTAACAGGAAAAAACTGTATAATGATAACATGAACAATGATTTTTTTAAGTTAATTTTGTATGTTACTGGCACACACAATTCACATGTTACTGTAGCATTTTTATTTTCAATAGACATTTTCTATTGACGTAATATACTTTAGACTCCCACTTAAACCACATCATCATGTCCACGAAAGTGACTCTGGTTGATTTCTACAAGAACTCTCAAAGTCATATAAGCAGTCAACCATCTACGAAAACCTCTATATGCTATTAAAATGTTCCCAGCATAACGCCGCTTATGAATATAAAGAAATGCCACTTGCTTTTTACCAGTCTGTCACGGACTGTCTAACAAGGCCAAAGGACAAATCAGAACCCATTTGCTTCCGTGTCTGGTGGATGGGAGTTGGCATTTATTGGTATGCACTGTGCTTTGGTTTGGCTGGTCTGCTTTTGAGTGAAAAAACATTCATTTTTCTGAGTTTGTTGCCTCAAGCATTCAGTGACAGATATGAGTTTAGGAAGGGTTAACCATGTGAGACAACAGAAAAAAGACAAGCACAAAGAGAAAGGCAAGAAAAGTGATAAACAGAATTGACACAAGAAGCATGTGAGTAAAATTTAAGACACTGAGATCAAACACTGTTAAGCTGTTTAATTGAAGATTTAGCAATTAAATAAATAAAAGTATATGAAAAGAAAGGAAATGGATCAAAAAGCCAAAGATTAGGAATAGATTCAAATATAGGATGAGACATTTGTGAAACAAAATCAAGACTTTACTCTGAAACCAACAAACCTTAAAACAATAGGCTGAGAACACTATTTCGCTTTTTTCATATCATCTCAGTTTGCAGATTACATCCTACAAAAAAGTTTCAGTCTGACTCACTGGTTTTAAAAAATAATTACTCTAAGGTGTTTTCGAGCCCCAAAGAGAGCCATCTTCCACAAATCCAATTTGGTTGGAGCCGAATAAGGAGAAGGTGAAAGATAAAGAAGAAACATGAGAAGACTCTAGGGAAATGGAGAAAGGGCTGAAATTTATGACAAGGGAATGTTAGACAAATACACTGCTTAAAAAAACAAAAGTTAAATGTTTTAACCCAATATAATATCAAGTCAGTTAGACTTTTGAGATATTGATCTGGTAAGTTCAGTATTAGAGGAGGGTTCTCAGTGTTGGTAGTTCTCTATAGGGACAATAATTAGACAAACCTAAAAAACAGGAATTATGCAGGTGGAGGCACTGACATTTTTCCCTGCTCACTTTTTAATTTGACCAGCGTAAGTGTCACTAATAGTAGCATGATGCAATACCTGGAGTCTACAGACGTTGTACAGGCAGCCCAGCTCCACAAGGAGGCCAGAAGGTCTGGTTTGTCTCCCAGCACAGTCTCAAGAGCAAGGAAGAGATTCCAGGAGACAGACAGCTAAAAGAGCTAGACAGGACCATCAGACATCCTAAAACACATCAGCAGGACCAGTACTTGCTCGTTTGTGAATGGACAGGGTTAGTACTGCCGGAGCTCTACAAACTGAGGTCCAGCGGGCCCCTGGCGTAAATGCATCTGACCAAACCATTAGAAACAGACATCATGAGGGTTGTCTGAGGGCGCAGCATCATCTAGAAGGCCCTGTGCTTACTTCCCTATACCTTGGAGCGCCACTGGCATTTGCCAAAGAAAACCAGAATTGGTGGGTTTGGCTCTGGCCCCCTCTTCTCTTCACAGATGAGAGCAGGTTCACTCCGAGCTCATGTGACAACTGTGAAAGGGTCCGGAGAAGCTGTGGTAAACGTTATAGCCTGCAAGATTGTTCATGATCGGTTTGTTAGTGGGTCAGTTTTTGTCTTGGGGACGAACATCTTTGGAGGGGGACACAGACCTGTACAGGATAAATGACGCCACATCATGTTTAGGTCATTTTGATGCCACCAGGTTACACCTAAAACTGTCCAGGATCTCAGTGATGCCCTGCACAGGATCTGGGAGGAGACACACCAGGACACCATCTGTCATCTCATGAGGATCATGCCCTGACGTTGTCATGACACATCGGGGCCATACAAACTATTAAGGACCATTTTCAGTTGCTGCAATGACATTTCACCAAATTGGACTAGGCTGCCACATCAGTTTTTCAGTTTCATTTTCTCAGTAACTTCAGAATACGCCCTCTTTGAGTTGATAATTTTGTGATATCATCTAAACTTCCTAATAGAGAAAATGTACTTATTTATTGTGCAAACAATTACATCAAATTAATCATTTCTGTCAGAGTTTTGGGATTTTTACTTTTGCCTTCATCTCAACTGTGGATTCCATTAGAATCACATATAAATATGTTCTGAAACATGATTAAATACAGTTACAGTGTGCAGCTTAGTGACAAAACTAACAGAGCAGTATTTCTGTTTGTTGCACTTTGATTATTGTGACGTGCAGTCAAACAGTTGCCTAAAAAGATTGCATAGATGTAAATACATTACCAGATATGAAACACAGTGCTAAAGTTCATATTACACATCTTGTTATTGTTTTATTACAATAAAACAATAACAATATTTTAGAGTATATTCTCCCCTTCAGATGCTTGTGGAGAGCAAACATGATCGTTATTTAAAGAAAAACAAAACGAACAGACATCCATGCAGCAACTTATTCCACCCACCTCCTTCTTCAGACTTCTGTCTATAACAACATGAAGCCATTTCCATTTGCTCCCAATGCACAGGAGTCATAACGGCTTTGTCACAACAGTTTGTTGTTTTTAGGGCACTTTCTGAAACTGTCACTGTTCTCTGTGAGAATAATGTCATGAAATATGCAAAAAGGATAGCAAATCAGAACAAAAACATTATTAATATTCATGATTTTTTTTTTTACCACTATAGTTGCTCCATCTGTCATTTGTCTGATTTTTCTTTCCGTTTCTCTATTTTGTAACGAAAAATTGCGTTAACATAAACACTACTTAGCAGTCTCTGTGTCGACCTGTGGTGTATCAGCATCCCTGAGAGAGCCAGCAAAGTCCCCAATGTTATTTAGAGATGCAAAGAGTTCTTGCAGATTTCTCTGAATATATATTTTTTTTTTTCCAGGATAAGCCTGTTAGCGTTCTTTTGCAGCATTTTTCACTTTTATTCATTACTTAGTTCAGCTCAGTTGAGCTACTGCAGGTGCAACTGGACATTTATATTCATTCATATCTGGACATACCATAGTAATGAAATTGCAAAATATAAATGTACTTGGAAAAACAGAAATGAATCAGGTGATGCTTGCAGACAATGTAATTCATCCACATCCCATTTCAACAAGTTCACAGTGAGTTTTTCTCCATTTTGTCAAAATGGAGCCATGTTTTAAACCTGGCTTCTCCTGTCATCCAATATGAAAAAAGAATAAAAAATACTTTCCAAAAATTTAGCCACATAGGGGTTGACTGCTGTCTGTTTTCTATTTTGAACTTTGATGGGAGAAATATTAAAGTTTTATTATATAAAAGTTTGCAGTGTGGTCCCCGAATATGTATATACATACATATATATATATATATATATATATATATATATATATATATATATATAAACTTTTAGAATTTGTTTTGCATTTATTCAATTGCAATGGGCACAGAAACAAAGGCTTTGTCCATTTTATCGTAAACTCTGATCAGTTTCCCTTTTCATGCAGAAGAGAAGCATCACCACAGCATGAAGCGGCTGCCACCACTTTTCGCAGTGGTGTGGTGTGTGCAGGGTAAAGTACAGTGCTACTTTGCCATCATGTATGGTGTTCTGAATGCTGGCCACAAATTGGATTTTGGTTTCAGTAGCTCTGGGAACCGAATGTTTAAGTCGGAGACAGTTATAGAATATTTCTTAAAGGATTTATTAAAAGGATGTCATAGACAGCCAGGCAGAAATGGCTGATGATGACAGGAGATGACTGAGACGGGCTGACCAGGTCATGATTGCAGGAATAGGCAGATGACCAGACAAGGCTGGCAGAGACAGACTCTGCCTGCATCTTAATTTACACATTTTCTAACATGCTCTTAGCAAAAAGCAATAAAACATATGTGCCAAACCTCTGCATGACAGTATTGCTCACCTGTGATGGGCATTTTGTTTAACTGATTGGATTCAATGGACTGTCACATTTGTACTCGGCAAACAGGCCATCCTCCAACAATAAATATGTAAAGGCTTTTTAGCTTTTTAAATTGTCAGGTAAAAATGCTTAACCTGACTTCCGCCAGATGTATGTCGCTCCGCCTAGCTTCAGTGAAGCTAGGCGGAGCGACATACATCTGGCGGAAGTCAGGTTAAAAAATGCTCACCTTAAGTCAGATTCCAGTTTATAATTTTGGTTCAATGTTCTTTTTGCAGTTATCCCACAGTTGCAGTTTAGTTTTGCTAATGCAAAACAATAAAACTAATTTTTATTTCAAATCTCAAACATTTTCTGATTTCTATGCCTTGATCTCCCAGCCGTATGTGCTTTGGGTTCAAAATGTTTTGACTTAAATATAGACATGTCAGGCTGAAACAGGAAAGGTCTCAAGTTGGCTGCAGATGAGCTCCTATACAGCCTGGAAAGCAGGTAGCAAAAAGTGAATCTGAGATTAAATGAAATCATCTAACATCACCTTTCCAAAACAGATCTGCCTGATGGCACAAAGCACCGTCTGGCTGTTTCAGTACTGGACAAAAATGCTCTTGTTGTGATTCTGGTTTCATGACCCTCCAGCTGCCTCAACTTCAACTCCATGAACTGAATATAAACAGGGCTTCTCTGCAAAAATCATTCAGAAGCTTGATTAAAACTTGTTTTTTTAGGTTTCCTTAAAGTGTATTTAGTAACTGATCCATTTGCTTAATTTATAGTTTTAGTATTTATACCACATGTATTACAATGGTAAAAACTAAAATATGATAAATTGAATGATATCCATCTATTTTTAGTTATCAAAGCAAAACGTTAAATTACATGTTAATTTTTCTTTCTCATTTAGAGGACAGAAACATATTAGTAGAAAATCAATTAAAACATCAGTTATTTGTTAAGAATTAATATTAAATTATATACCTAGATTAAAAATGTATCAGGACAGTAATAAAACGTTTGCTGAAACTAACATATGCAATGGTACATCACCTCCAACCTCATAAGAAAAGCACTTGAAAATGACATCTGTTTTAATGTGAAAATCTTAATATAAGTGATGACATTTTTTATCACTCCAGTTTTTATGCTCTTTTCTCTTTTTTCCTCATCTTTCAAATTAGCCCAACCTTCTGTGTCTTCTTCCATTTTTCTATCTCCCCGTATGATGTCACCTCCTTCATTCCCTCTGTCCTTCTCTCTCTTTGTCTTCTCAATGACAGACCATCTGGCCTCAGCCAGGCATTTTAATGGCCTTATCACAGGCCACAGACTGCTCCTCAACCAAGTACAGTGATTGGCTGAGAACCCAGAACGCCCTATTCTCACAAAGTTGGGGCGGGCCTGCCATTTAAGCCATCATTCATATTACAGAATCGTTTGCCTCAGTCAGTAAAATTCATCCTCCTCTCAGATGCAGCATCATTCTGTCTTAGTGACTTTACCTGCCATTTTTCTTCTTAAATCGCAGCTAAGAATCACAAACACAAACCAATATTTTATTTTTTTGTCTCTTAAATGTGGTTTTAGGAACCTTATCAAAATGTAGCATGATTTTAGGCATTAAAACAGGGCTGAATATTTCTTAGTGTATGCTAAGTAACCTAAGTCCTTTTGCCCTCTTATATAAAGTACAAGCTTTTTACAATATTCCACTGAACTGGGATTACAAAGATGATAAACAGATGCACTATTGTATGGATGGATTAAATGTGAAACAAGGTGAATTTGTAGGAAAATACCTTGTCCCCAAATTTAGTGTTTGATGGAGGCTATATGATGGTGCGTGTCTGTTTCTCTTCCAAAGACCCTGGAATGAGTTATATCACTAGATTTAAATTAAAAATCCTTATGGCCTTTGCCAGCAAACTAAGAACAGGCTGGCTGTTTGGTTTTCAGCAGCAAAAGATTCCAAAGCATATTGCCAAATAAACACAGAAAGGATTTACCAGACACAAAATCAACCTTCTTTCACAAGCAGACCTAAAGTTCTGTACATATCATGCAAGACCAGATAAATGCCTTTGTTTACTCGAGGAGACAAGAACAAAGGGGAGCTTTTATACTTCAGAAAACATCTCAAGTGCAATTGTCCTGGGAAGTCCTCAGAGCCCTCTTACTGCAGCATGTGTCAGTGGATGAATTGTGCCAACTTCGGTTTTCTCAACAAATTTCCAAAATGGCATCGGACACCACACAGTAAAAAAAAAATCAGCCCAAATGATGTGTCAAAAATAATCTGTGAAAACTTTAATCCAGATTCTGCAGGAAAAACCTGAATTTGGGAGTTTAGACAGGCCTCAAACATAGAACACCTGTAAGGTGAGCTGTAGAGATGAGAACATAATTTAGAGACCATAAGAGGAAACGTCAGAACTCTCTCTCTTTCTGCTCCAAGCTTATGAAAAGTTAGAATAATCTTAATTCTTTTTTACCCACCAGGGATGCCAGTAAGTGTAGAGCGTGGTGCAACTAATTAGCTAGCATGTAGTTACCAATCCAGCATATGGCTAAGGGAAATTAAACAAGAAACAAACCAAATGGTAACAAAGATTGATTTCTTTTCCTACATTCATAGCTCTAAACTTTGGACTGGGGAGCATTTAGATTAAATTTTTTAGGTTATCTGAATGAAGAATTAACAGCAACGTACTAATTAATGTCCTTATTTAACATTTTAAGCAGTATTTGACGACACTGTTTAGCCCATCTCTATTACAAGAATTTATATGTAACATTATTGATTTAGCAATCAAAGTCTTTAAAATATGATTCCTCAACACATTCAGCAGTTAAGTAAGAACCAAAATCTAAAATGAATAATGTTTCACTTTTAAAGGATCTAATTTTGATCTGAGGTAAACTTAATTAAAGTGCCAGTTTTGTGAATTAACAGTAATTTCAGGGACTCGCATGTCTGCTTCCGAGGAATAGAATATTTATTTAACAAGAATGTCCTTGACAAGACACAGTTATAATATTGTCAAGTTTTAGGTAGTTGTTTTGTTAAGTTTTCTCAAACCAGAACTAAATTTCATATTTGCCATCAGGTAGTCTTTCACAACTGATTACAAAACTAGGTGGGCCCTTAATTGTTTAGGTTTGATCTGTCTCCCACTTGGAGTGAAGACCAAGATCACATTTTAAGACAGATGTTTCTTACTTGTTACAAAAGGAAATACTACAAACATACAGCAGATGTGATGCAATATAATAAGTAGTCATTTTTAACAAGTAGGGTGAAAGTTGACCACCTGGTTTTACTGGTATCTAAAACGGAGGTCTTTATGCAACTCTGAAGCTAGATCTGGACTATTCTGTACTGGCTGACATAAATAAAAAAAGGAGATTTGGCCGCTGTTATAGTGGACCAGAATCGCTTCGAAGCCGTACGGAAGTCTTTCTCCATGGCCTCTCCGAACTCTTCCCACGCCCGAGTTTTTGCCTTGGCGACCAGCCGAGCCGCCTGCCTCTTCGACTGCCGGTACACATCAGCTGCTTCCGGAGTCCCACAAGCCAATAAAGCCCGGTAGGACTTCTTCTTCAGCTTGACCTAGGGTTTCCTGGTGCCAAGAGCACATGTGGACACCCTTATGCTTGAACATGATGTTTGTGATGGACAGTCGATGACGAGCACAGAAGTCCAACAACAGAACACCACTCGAGTTCAGATCAGGTGGGCCGTTCCTCCCAACCACACCCCTCCAGGTCCCACTCTCATTGCCCACGTGAGCGTTGAAGTCCCCCAGAAAAACGAGGGAGTCCCCAGGAGGGGCACTCTCCAGTACGCCCTCCAAGGACTCCAAAAATGGTGGGTAATCGGAACTGCTGTTTGGCGCATAAGCACAAACAACAGTCAGAATCCGTCCCCCCACACGAATGCGAAGGGAGGCCACCCTCTCGTTCACCGGGGTGAACCCCAACGTGCAGGCACCGAGATGAGGGGCAACAAGTATGCCCACCCCAGCTCGGCGCCTCTCACCAGGGGCAACTCCAGAGTGGAAGAATGTCCACGCCCTCTACTGCCACCCATTACACAATGCACCTGACCCCATTTGGCCCCTCCGATAGGTGGTGAGCCCATTGGAAGGGGGACCCATGTCACCTCTTCGGGCTGAGCCCGGCCGGGCTCGATGGGTAAAAGCCCGGCCACCAGGCGCTCGCCAACATGCCCCACCTCCAGGCCTGGCTCCAGAGTGGGGCCCCGGTGACCCACGTCCGGGCGAGGGAACACGAAATCCATTTATGCTAATCATCATAAGGGGCTTTTCGGGCTGCTCTTTGTCTGGTCCCTCACCTAGGACCTGTCTGCCTTGGGTGACCCTACTAGGGGCTTAAAGCCCCTAACAGTGGTGAAAGCCCCTGACAGCTCTCTCTTCACCGTTGTGGTGAAGAGAGAGCTGAGCCAAAAGGCGAAGCTCTCGATTTACCGGTCGATCTACGTTCCTACCCTTATCTATGGTCACGAGTTTTGGGCTGTGACCGAAAGAACGAGATCCCGGATACAAGCGGCTGAAATGAGTTTCCTCCGTAGTGTGTCTGGGCTCTCCCTTAGAGATAGGGTGAGGAGCTCAGTCATCCGGGGAGGACTCAGAGTAGAACCGCTGCTCCTCCACGTCGAGAGGAGCCAGTTGAGGTGGCTCGGGAATCTGGTTAGGATGCCTCCTGGGTGTTCCGGGCACGTCCCACCGGGAAGAGGCCCAGGGGAAGACCCAGGACACGCTGGAGGGACTCTGTCTCTCGGCTGGCCTGGGAACGCCTTGGGATTCCCCCGGAGGAGCTGGCCCAAGTGGCTGGGGAGAGGGATGTCTGGGCCTCCCTACTGAAGCTGCTACCCCAGCTGTTATACTGAATCTTTTTAATCATAGGTATATTAAAACTGCTGCACAAATGAAATGCAATATGT
This sequence comes from Fundulus diaphanus, assembly GCA_037039145.1. NCBI lineage: Eukaryota > Metazoa > Chordata > Actinopteri > Cyprinodontiformes > Fundulidae > Fundulus > Fundulus diaphanus. The sequence goes on along the minus strand of CM073125.1, from coordinate 52,390,519 downwards.
TAGTTACATAAAATGTGTTAACACTTCTTAAATTTGAGTGAACACACAATCACATAAATGCATTCTCAGGAAAGTAATCACAATATCAGATCAAGCAAAAACCAACAAGTTAACCCATATCATATAAATGAAGCTCAACAGAAATGGTCATTCATGCTTTTGTTTCATCTCGTTTGGATTACTGTAATAGTCTTTTTACTTGTCTCAGTAAATCAGGTGTAAATCGGCTTCAAACAGTCCACAATGCAACAGCAATAATTTTAACAAGCACCAACAGAAGAGAGCACATTAGCCCTGTTCTGGCCTCCCTGCACTGGCTCCCTGTATAATTTAGGATCAATTTCAAGATTCTGATCCTAACATTCAGGGCATACATAAATAGCTTATTGACACTATATTGCTCCACTCGGACTCTGAGATCAGCTGATCAGAGGTTGCGGGTTATACCACAGACTCTCACTGTCCCTGTGCTGCATAAACTCCACTGACTCTTTTAAGAAACAACTGAAGACATTTTGATATAAAAAGACTTTTAATTAGAGTGTACATGGGATTTTAATGTGCTTGTGTTTTATGTTGCTTTTTTATGGTGGAAGCACTTTGTGATTTTAATGTCTGTGAAAGGTGCTGTACAAATACATTTTACTTAACTTTATTTAACAATAGAACTGAATTAGCCTTAGCTTCTTAGCCAGCCTCATGCTACCAGTTAGCATCAGCATCGTTTTTCCAAACGTAAAATAAATCCTTCAAAGACTAGTTTGAAGATTACAGTCCCATAAAACAACTAAAATAACTAAAACTAAAATTGCTACTCATTGTTGGGTCTATTCAAAAAAATAAGTTAACCAACTCTCTCTGTTGTGTAGCATTTGTGGCCTAACCTATTCATGAAGACTGAAGCCGCCTGTAACTAAAACTGCATTGCCTTGAACTACCATGAAGAGGAAACATAACCTTTTATAAGCACTGACAAGAGTCAGAACATGGATCTATACTGAACAACAAAATTAACGAGGTAGTGATCAACATTTCAATAAACTTGTAAAAGGAAAATGTAAATTCATCAAATGTAGCATTCAAATAGTTTTAACCAAAGCTTAAATCAACAGCAGTTTGAACAGCTTAATCAAGAACACAATTGACTGCCCTCAGGGCTTTTGAAAGGTCAAAAACAGTCAAGTCAGTCTTTTCTTACTAATGTTAAATAGTGCAAATTGTTATCCGTGACATTTGAATATTTAAAAAAAGGGTAACGTAAAATATGTGTCTTTGATTCCTAAAGTCATCCAAGTTTGCATTATGATGAAGTCGTATTTAAATTGAGCATCAATGGCAAGGAAATGGGGAAAGAATGTTATTTTTCGATCCAGCAGTTTCATTCAACTTTAATGACCTCGTTTTTTGTGTTTATTTGCTCTAAGAGCACCAACTGATGTCAGCCAGCAAAACACTGCAGGAACACAGCAGTTTGCTAAGACATCTTATTAGCTACCTGGGGTTTTCCTGCCACCAACAAATCTGCCGGTGAACCACAAACACTTGTCTTCATTTTCAGCTGTGTGAAAATGACCTGGAAGTGACCTAAAGTGTCTGCATAAAGGAGAGACTCTGCTAATGATGAAGGGCGAAACAAGGGAGATAACCGCACTTTAATTAAAGACAATGGACCTCTGGAGATGGGCACGGATATTTAACACTGTACTTTGTACTGGAGCATGTACTGATTTAGGTACAGGAGTTGATTAAATCTCCAGGCTAAAATGTTCTCAAAATTCATATGATATCAGTGAAATTATATGTAAAACAGAACAATTTATTCTTCAAACTTCTGCCAGGGGATTACTGTTTTTTCTTCTTCAAAATGTGCAGTTTATTTCCACTGTTGGAAAGAATATTTACAGAAAAGTGAGCACATGAAGTATCAAATATGACGGCAAGTGTATCTCAAAAATCAAAATGTTTATTCTTTATTTGACTTGGGCCAGGTTCCGCTAGACAGATATAACAATATAATGTAAGTCTGGTCATGCCACTTCCAGGAAAATGAAGGATTTGCACGTTATTTCATTCATCTAATGCCTACAAAAGTATTCACATCCTTTAATTTTTTTTAGATTTTGTCAATTTACAACCACAAACCTCAATGTATTTGATTAGGATTTTGTGTCCTGGACAAGTACAAAGTAGTCAATAATTATTAGGATAATTATTAAATGAATAAATTAAAGTAATTTAAACCAAATGCTTTCTGATTGATATCTTCTAACTAGGTCACCAGTGACATCTCAGTATTGATGCAGCTTTTCTGGAAAGGCCATAGAGGTGTGTAAAAGAACATTGTTAAACAAACCGCATCATAGAAAATCACTGGAAACCCAGGAAGTTCAGGTTTAAAGTTGTAGCGAGGTTTGATTAGTTCACCCAGACTGACAGGTCAGGCATGGAGAAGATTAATCAGAGAATCAGCCAAGAGGGACATCCAAACTCTGGAGAAGCAAAACATTTTCGCAGGTCAGTTGAGAAAATCTGTTGACGGGATCATTTTTACTTGTACGCTGTACACTTCTGGACTTTAAAAAAACAAGCCAAAGAAAGTATGATTTGCAGTTTGCCACAAGCCACGAAGGGAAAAACAGCAGCCATTGAAGTAACAGCTCAGGTCAGATTGGATAAAAATATAATTTTTTGACCCACATAAAAAATGCTGTATTTGCTGTAAAACTATCTGAGCAGAGCGAGGGACTCAGTTGGTAGAGCAGGCGCACCATTCACCGTGCAGAGGCTGTAGTTCCAATGTGGCTCTCCTGGTTTTGATCCCAGGTCCTGTGTCTTTTTCTGCATGTCTTCCCTTTCTTTCTCCTCTGTCTGTCCTGTGTAATTACAAGTCATTAAAAGGCCACGAGTGCCAAAATGAAAATAAAAATCTGCATATCACCTTGCCGAAACCATGCCCAACATGAAACACAATGGTTTCAGCAGCATGCTGCGCTGAATTGGTGGGAAGCCAAATACAGGGCAACCCTCTTAAAACTGAAGGTTCCCCTTCCAACAGGACTATGACCCTAAACATACCACCATTGCTGAAATGCTGCAGATTAAAGCATTTTCATGTTTCACAATAGCCCAGTCAAAGTCCAGACATAAATCCAATAAAAAAGCTGTGGTGAAATTTTGAGAAATGCTAATAACCAACAATCTTGATCCAATCTGACTGAGCTCAAAGTTATTTGTGGAGAAGAAAGCAACAAAAATGTCAAAATCTGGTAGAGAGAAATCCCAAAAGACATTTAGCTGTAATTGTAGAAACCATGTAGAAAAGCACTGACTCAGAGGGGCCACATTTAAAAACTATATATCCTTTTTTGCTTCTACTTTATGATTATGAGCGTCTTTCTGTTGGTCTATCAAATAACCCAATAAAAATACATCAGTTTGTGGTTGACAAAGTGTAAAATCATTAAAGACAAATGAAAACATTTACAAAGCACTGTAACACAGCGTTGTACTGCATGTCAGACAAAATCCTGTGTTTTGTAGCATTTATAATTTTAGGCAATGTAGCTGGAAAGCAGCCATCGCTAGTGGGCTCAGGTGGATATTAACTGTGGGGGAGGGGGGGGGGTGTTCAGCAAGATCAACTCAAAAACAGGGATGACAAGAAGAGGCAGAGGAGAAGGGAATGAATGAGAAAGACGATGGAGGGAGCATTAAGCAAGAGATTGGAAGGATGAAAAACAACAGTGAATGTAGAATGCTAAAAGACAAGCAAAACAAAAAGAAAGGAAAATGATCCAGGGCAGGTGGGAGAATTTGAAAGAAAATGATACATGAATTCTATAAAAAATGTCAGATGTTACCCAATGACAGCGGAAAGTTTAATAAAAAAGTGGAAAACCACAATCTAAAACTGCCAACAAAACATAAGGAATTTAAAAACAACCAAAAACATGAATGGAAAGGACAGAAAAAGAAAAGAACTACTGGAAATCATACCTTGGAAAAAGATATTTAAAATAACTAATAGTTTAAAAGTAGTGAAGGTCATGAAGAAATTAAATCTTACAAAATGTATTCTAGTGTGTGAGAAAGAAAGGACTGATAGGAATAGAGAGGAACAGGGAAAATGAAAATATAGTTGAATGAAACCAGTCTAAATATAACAGAATTAAAGAGCTGAGTGACAAGTGTTAAAATGGTAATTAATTTCAAAAGAAGATAACAGCCTGAAAAAGAGATGTTAAAAAACCTCTTAATTTTTTAAAGAACGAGAATGAGAAAAATTTTGAAAAAAGGTCTTGCTGATGATGTTTCTGAGTAAAGCTTGAAAAAATGCAATGTGCAAATTGATAATTTCTGGTTATATACACCATTAAAGTAAAAAATAAATAAAATAAAATCCTAATCTCACTTTCGAAAATGTACCCAATATGAAGAAAGTTGGAGGAAAATAGGAAATTCGATTTTAAAATTAAAAGCAACCAACCTCGCAAGTCTATGAGAAAAATGTTAAAACTTCTTCACATTGTGCCACAAACTTCAATGTCTCTCGTCTGGCTTTTTGTGATAGAACTACGCTAAGGAGTGGGAGTAACATTTTCTACGCATATGCTTTTTAATGTATATATATATATATATATATATATATATATATATATATATAGAGAGAGAGAGAGAGAGAGAGAGAGAGAGAGAGAGAGATAGATAGATAGATAGATAGATAGATAGATAGATAGATAGATAGATAGATAGATAGATAGATAGATAGATAGATAGATAGATAGATAGATAGATAGATAGATAGATAGATAGATAGATAGATAGATAGATAGATAGATAGATAGATAGATAGATAGATTTTCTAACACGCCTATCCCTTGTGGGATCACGAGTTGTGCTGGTGCCTATCTCCAGCTGTCAATGGGCGAGAGGCGGGGTACACCCTGGACAGGTCCCAGTCTATCATATATATATATATATATATATATATATATATATATATATATAGTTATTAAAACTGGGGAAGTCATTTCTGTTTAGACTCTTTTGTAGAATCACATTTTGCAGTTTTGTGAATTATGTCTCTACCTCTTTGCACATCTAGAGGCTGACATTTTTGCCTAATAACTGCAGAATATTCCAGGCTCAGTCAAACTGGGTTGATCAAACCTTGGCACAAATTCTGAGCTATTCAAACTCATTTTTTGTTGATCAAAGCCATTATATTGTAACTGGCTCTAGGTTTAGGTCATGATTAGGGATGCACCGATATTGAAAATTTGGGCCGATATCGATTTCCGATATTAATATTGCCGTTATGTCCGATAACCGATATTTACCGATGTGTGTGCGCACACGTTTACGTTTCTGTGATGGTTAAATTTTGTAAAAGTTTGTACTGACTGAAAACTGTTCTAACTGAAATTTTGAATGTGGGTTATAGTCTAGACTTACAGGCTGCTTTTTTTTTTCTTATCACTGCTTCATTAAAAAAAATTATGCATCACTGTCACTTTAACATGACCGCATGACCAACCACCTCACCTCCCCCTCTTGAAACACAGTTATAAAGGGCAACTAGTTGGAAATAAACATTGGTTGTTAATATCGGCCCAGTATTATTTAGCGGACCGATACTGATATGTTAAAAAAATGACTAACATTGGCCGATACCGATGTTAATGCCGATATATCGTGCATCCCTAGTCATGATATGAAGTAACCCACCACAGAGTCCCAGGTTTTCAGCTGTCTCTACCAGGTTTTCGTCCAGGATTGTCCTGTATTTGACTGCCTCTTTCTTTCCATCAACACTGGCGGCTATTCCCGTTCCTGCTGAAGAGAGGCATACCCACTGCATGATGCGACCATCACTGTGTCACTGGGGTGATGGTGTGTTAAGCGCAATGTATACAACAGATTTAATTTTGGTTTCATCTGACCATGTATGTTCTGCCTGCTATATGACTGAACATGTTATGTTTTCATGCCAAGTTCTCGACTCAGAAAGGATTTTTGAGTGCATAAACAATGATTGTTGACAAATTCTCCCAAACGAACTACTAATATCTGCAGCTGCTCAAAAGTTACCACAGACCCTTATTACTGCTGGCCTAATGGTTCAGGATTTTGGATTGAATCATGCTCCTTGAGATGTTAAAAGCCTGGGATGCCATTTTAATAATCTAACCCTGCTTTAAAGTTCTCCACAATTTTATTCCTGACCTGTTTGCTGTGTTCCCGTCTCTTCATGAGGTTGTTCTTTGTTTTACTACTGTTCTCTAACAAACATCTGAGGCCGTCACAGAACAGCTGCATTTATACTGATATTAAATTGTTATTGCTGTGACTAAATATATGTAATTCTGGTGTCTGTGTGTTGCATAAGTCCAAGTTGCTTGAGCTGTTGCTGGGATTGCTGCAAAGTTAGTCACTTGATACGACTGTAGTTGCCTCGGATAGAGAACTTTTGACCAATTTGAAAAATAAACTAAACATAACCTAAATTTTATTACATTGGTTTACAACTACAATTAAATTGGAATGTTTGTAACTGGCTTTGAATCTGTCTACATGATTGGGCTGAACATAATATACATCTCTTTATATCCATATAAGGGCCTGAGATTATATTTATATACCACCACTATATATATCAACTGAACTCAATCTAGATGAAAATACTTTTACACGGCACTGTACAAATCTGTAAATTGGTTGTTGGAGTGTGCCTATTTATAGAAAATGACGTACAGACAGGTGCAAAGAGACTATATATATATATAAGATCAATATGACAAAGTCAATAATCCCAAAAAAAGGGAAGTTCTTAAACTTTAAAAATATATGAAAGCATTTTGGTTTTAGAGATAAATAGATTCATGACACAACCTCAACTTTAATTCAGCTTTAATTTACACTTTTAGTTTAATCAAAAACATAATGACCAAACTTTTGATTATTCTCAATAGCACCTTGGTTTTATTATCTAAAGGCTAAAAGGTCTTGTCAGGGTCACTGATTGTAAGCATCCTGATAACCCAGGAATTACAAGATATTGACAAGGAGAGCAGGAGAATAAATAAAGAATACAATGAAGCATGTGTAATGATACAAGTCTCAGGAGAATAAAAAGCCTATTAAATTAAGTGGAAATTACAACTACCATATATCATGTTCATTCTTTAACTCTACACAACATTAATTTTCACTCAAGCTTCACGATGTGACAGGAAATTAAATTTTTTATCTTTAACACCAGCAAGGAATTTGATTTCCATATATTAGCCATGTATTTTGTTTTCATAAAGCCAGAAGAGGGCTTTTTGTGCACATAAAAACTGTGGAAATTGATTCCCCCTGCCACAAATCAAATTGCTCCTTGGGAAGGTACCTAAAGTTGCCAAAGGATCCAAATATCGGTGTATGAATGTGTGCACATTTGTAATTGTAAATTCGGTAAAGGTGGCTTTAAAGCAAAGTGCTTTAATTGGTCCATATGACTAGAACAGCCCCACACAAAGTCCAAAAAACACAGATGTATATAGCAATTTTAAAGAATATCAGAAGGTTAAAATTCAGGGTGAGTTATGGGTTAATGTCTATAGTTCCTTGTATACCCAAGCAACGTTTAACTATTTCCGCATTTAGTTTGTTAAAACCACAATCCTCAGTTTATCAGTCTCAGAATCAGAATCAGACATACTTTAATAATCCCAGAGGGAAATTGCTGTTTCAGTACAACCGCCAAGACAAAACATCACAAACATTTCAGGGGAGACGATTTACTGGGGCCTTGCTGCCAAGGAACCGCATTACACGGTACCAACAGGGCGCTGCCTTAGAAACTGTGGAAAAGATAGATTTTCAACACATTGGGGAAGTGGAGGGAGATAAAAAAGACAGGTGCTTCACAATTTATGTTTCCACATATAATGTGAAGCATCTGACAAAAAACCTCATTGCACGAGAAGCACAAATAATTACGAGACACATATATGCAGAAAGGTAAACATTTGATGCTGGTTGGGTGCAGTTCGTCTGTATTTGTGAGCATTGGTTTATTTTCTTGGGATTGTGTTTGACCAAAATAAAGTAGCACACATTTGTGAATAGAAAGTAAAATCATGCTTTTTCCATAAATATATATACGGTTGCCCTCAGTAAATAGGTTGTAGAGCCACCCCCTCACTGCAATTACAGCTGAGATGGGCAAAGACTGGTCTGCTCTTTTCGGGTCAGGTTGTCAGTCTGTGTCACAAATGGAGGTGTAAAATATCTAGAGGTTTGTTCACAAGTGGTGGTGGAATGGATCAGTACATGATCAGATGGATTAGTTTCTTTCTGTATTATTCAAGGCACTTGCTCCAGTCCGGTTTGGTCAAGAGATAATTAGTTTACCAGCCTGTCTATGATACGACCATCACTTATGCTAATAAGACATGGATCATAGCCAAAAGAATGGAATCCAGGATACAAGGTGCTAAAATTAGTACTAGGTGGCCAGACCCAGCCTAGGTTTAGGAGCTCCCTAATCCAGGGGGAGCGCAAAGTGGAGCTCCTGCTAATCTGCATCATTAGGGGGTTTTGAAATCTGATGAAGAAGCCTCCTGGAAAATCCCCCTTGGAGGAGACCATAGGACAAAAACAGAACTTACTAAAAGGACTATGCTGCATCTACCATTGAGCAGAGAGCAAGTGGTGGACGGACTGATGGATCCATCCACATCTATTGTCTTTGAAAACTCTTTTTTGCAAAATGTCTCATGCTTAGTCAGGCCATGACTACAGTACTCCCTGGTCCTCCAGCCTTTGAATGTAACCCTTGTTATCTTGTGACTCTCAGTCTGGGGGATTTATTTCAGGATAATCTGAGCCATCAAAACAGTCTCACTGGGGGTGACTCAACGTTATTTTTTTTCCTTTTTCAGAACATGGCCTCTGGTCAGCACTATACTTTCCTTATTTGTGTGATCTGGAGGAATTTAGCCAGAGAAGCTGGAGGTTGACTTAATGCACAGGGATGCTGCCTGAGAAAGAGGCGAGAGTCACGCATGGACTGTGGGCAAAGGACACACGTGAAACAAACATGTGCACTTTTTTCAACAGTATTAGCCTTTAATGTATAAATTAATCTTAACTGTTTTATCATTTCTGGTATGCCTGTTGAAACTCATATTAGGTTGTCTTTGGTCTAATGTTTACATTTTAAATTGTCTAAACACTATCAATGTGGGCCTCCTTTTGCCAACATTTGATTTTAATTCTAAATAAAATTGGTATTTTTTAGTGTCTGTTTCTTAAAGGTAAAAGTGGAAGTGAATCATGTAGAAATGTCCTGCAATATGAATTAAGATTTGCATTAAATGCCCTGTAAAGTAATCAGATTGTTTCTGAAAGTCAAGTTGCTTATTTGGGTTCTAAAATAAGTGACGATAAACACGTTAGAGACCCTCTTGCACTGCTGTGCTACAGACACAGTACTGGCTGAAATATCTTTTCGCCTCTCCGCGTTCACACACACATCTATAGACCATTTCATTGTTATTGTTTTGATTCGGGTTTTTCGCGCATGCGCGCCGGACTGGTTGGCAAAAGACGAACACAATGGTGGACGCAAACAGAGAAACTGATGAGTTCTCCACGTATTTTTCTTCTTTAGATAACGTATCACAAGATCGTAAGAGTAAGTTGATGGTTGATGGTATCAGATTGCCAGATCCACACAGCAAAAGCCTGAAGGGATGGAGCGAGTCTGTGAAATGCTGCCAAGCGTTCAGTACCGCGACATATACAGCTGCCTTATAAACACGCAGGCCAGTACACACGAGAGAGCATGGAAGCATGAAACCACTGGACGGCTGCAATTATATTATATCTGGACATAGGCTCCAGAAACGCCCGCGACGCCATGAGGGATTAAGCGGGTCAGAACATGGATGGATGGATGGATGTTCATACATGTTTGTGTAACATACGAACGCGGAGTCGGACAGGAAGACCCGCCCGGTAGGTGAAAAAAAACATAGTTCACTACGGATTATTTTGGTGTTTTTGTCTTGTTAAAATGGGTGGGGGTGTCGACGACATTGCAGCGTAAACACAGAAGTACTAGCGCCCGTGAACGGGGGCGTAATGCAGCTGCTGCTGCTGCTGCGCATCGACTCCGCTTCTCCCGGCCCCGTCTAGCGATCGCCACCTCCCCTCCGCCGCTATTCAAGTAGAACAATGACTAGAGCAGAATTAAGTTGTATTTACCGGAGATGAAGTGTAGACTGCACATTCTGTCGTGGTATGATGGATCCCCCAGTCCATTGGGAGTGTCTGCCTGCGCTCTTTTCATTGAAATTATCCATTTTTTCTTCTTTCTTCGTCCTTCGGTAAACGACAGAAACGTACATCCAACGATTTGGAATGTCTCTGTGTGCAACCGGGAGCACAACAAGTGGTAGGCATTGTTTAGATTCCAAAAGTAAACTAACTAAAAATACGCTCTAAATCACCCGTTTTCTCATGTAGTAGTCGAGAACAGTACTGTTTTTGCCAACCACCGTGTAGCGCTGACGTCACGCGTGAAAAAATATACTTGACGCCTCATTACGTGCTGGAGCGCATCCTATGTCGCCGCCATTTTGGCTGGGTCTTTTCTACTCTAGGCTGACATAGAAGCCGACGGGAGTAAAGGCAGAGGGAGCAATTTTGTCTGTTTACGGTTGTAATAACCGGCAGAAACTGCTGAAAGTGGATTATGCAGTGCAGATCACCATTTAGGGCTGAAATTGTGAAGATGAGTTTTTACGTGTTCTTATGCTCTGATAATATTGGACAAACCTAACCCATAAACCATATTTTAATGCTTATTAATTTGTTGTCTCTGTATTTGACAAACTAAGACTGAATCATATTGCCAAATGAAGAACCCTGGAGTTACAGTGTCAGCACATGCAAGAAGCTGTGCTAAACGGTTGTAAGACATAAACCACCTGGGAATTTACCAAGACATGGCTGTCTGCCTAAATTGACAACCCGGGCAAGGAGAGCATTAATCAGAGACCAAGAGGTTGGGAAACTTCTTTCTTCACCACAACACAGTAGAGCAGCACTTACATTACTGCATATGAGGCTCCAATCAGTCCGTCGTTTTCCTGCTCCATCCTACCATCCCTTTGAATTCACTTAAAACAGAGTTTCAGAGGTTGGAATCCACCTTTTTCCAGTTGAGAACCATAGCCTCAGACCGACAGTCACTGCCCGACAGTCAACCTGACCCATTCATACTCAGCTTTAAACCATTCCAGTGCTCACTGAAGACCACAGGAGGAGCGTGCCAACAGATACACATCTTCTGGAAAACCTAAGATTGGACCTTTGGGTTAAAAAATCAGACACCTCCACACCTCCACATGACAAAGGTTTATAGCCTTTTTTTTTTTTTTTACTTTTTCGAAGGTACCCTAGATGATGACAGGACATTTATTAAAACTTTTTCTAACAAGGAGAACAATCAACGTGACTCTAAAAAGCTAATTCAGGTCTGAGACATTGGTCTCGCAAGATTATAGGACCTAAAAAATGCATTTTTAAACATGCTTCACCTTTTCTGTTTATAAATATTCACATTATTGCAAATTTTGAGTACTGCAACCAAAACTCTTGCATCTTTCTCTGTGAAAGAGCAGATCATTAGTTTCATTTTTTTAATTAAAAGGTAGAGGACCCTGAAGGACACGCAGTTAGTGGGCTCTACCATACCTTCCTGTGCTTCTGCTGTGAAATTCAGCCGTGATGGCTTCATTAGTCAGAGTGACCTGTGTGACTCGACATGAATGAGCCTTATGCAGATTTGGCACAGGTCAAACTTTCTGCAGCTTCTGCAAAACGCCCATTATCAATCTCCATAAAGGAGACATGGCGGTCAGAGCCCAGCCATTCGACATCTGCTGCTATGATGCACTCTAAAAGCCAACCAGCTGTTCGCGCGTTTTTATTTGTGTCCAGTCTGGAATAATATTTGCCATCAGTGAGATGTGCCAGTTTGAGATAAGTCTATGTAAAACATGCAGATTTACAGCAGATTTAATAATACATTCATAAATTTAATGAAACTGCTCAGATTGAAATTTTTTGTTTCTCGTTTTAGTCTTGCATTATTCTAAATCTGTTCCGAGTTACCAGAAAGAAATAAAGTGCCCAGTTGTGTTTTGCATGCAATCACCTGCAGGCCAACAGCCAATTAAACTGCATGACATTTGATGGGGTAAGTAAACTTTACTGACCTAACCTGAACCCCCAGGATGGACTGTGAATCATCCTGAACTTAATCATCCGGTGGAGACACTATATGGGCTTCATTATCTGAAAAACAGCTAGTTTTAGAGCTGAATGGGTAAAACAGTATCAAATGTATAGAACTCTTAAGAAGAAAACTAGAAACCTTGGACAGTTTAATGTACAAAAAAGCAATGTAAACGTTTATATTCATAAATAAGATTTTTCGCATACATATTGTAGAAATAAAGATATTGGAAGCTAATTCAAATTGCATTTACAGACAGAAGATGAAATGCCTAGACATGCTTTAATATATGAGCAAATAACATATCAAATTTATATAGGATGCTGATGATTCCTCACTAGTAATTCTGAGCAAATACATTTCAGAATGCCTGCTTGTAAAGTGACGTTGTGTCAGGTCCGATCCAATAAAATATTCAACATTAACAGAAGACATAAACAGAAGATCCATGCTAATTGCACAGTTCTGTAACTTGAAGATTTAAATTAATTGCACAGTATTTTACTGTGTGCATGAGTGTATCAAACAACAGTGCATTCGTGTGATACACTCATGTAACTGCACAGCAATCTACATTATATGTAAGGGGACTGCAATCTGCCTTTCAACTCGAACATGAGTCTTATTAGAAGCCAAGGACTTTGTGCACACTTTCTCAGAAAGTGTGTTGGTCAGTGCAATCAACTTAGTTCATTGAAAAATGAAGTCATATTGCCTGTCTGTAATCTGCATGCATTCTGAGCTGATGTCTTATCATATATTTAATTTAGGTAACACATAATGACACTAATGATTCTTGATTCTTGATTGAGAGGGTGACGTGGGCAGAGGATTACTTGCTGTTTTCACTGATACTCTTATAAGCGTTACTAACATCTCTGCTTTTGCATTTTTTAAATGTGTGTTGGTGAAGATTCTCAGTCATCTAGGTCATGATCAATCCACCTCAATGCATGTGACCACAACATTCCTCCTGTGAACCAGGCTAACGATGAGCCTAACGACTCGCCATTGAGAGGAGCGATCAGTTCCAGGTGAATCTACATGTGAATCCAAACTCTAACGAGGCCTCGCCGGCAGGTCTATAATGCTTGGAGCTCGACAATACCCCAAACTTTTTTAACTGTGAAAGTTTCCTGGATGGGAAGGGAAACATCTTCAGCTTCAGAATAGAAGTCCAGTTGCTTTATTTTTTAACCATTTTTTGTTTTTAATGTGGATTGTCATGCCACAGGAAGAATTTTGACATTAAAGTATTAACAAACCAGCTTTTCTTTGAGTAGAAAATACCAAGGGGTCAGTGCATCTGTGCATTTAATGTTTCTTCTTCTTGTCCTCTCAGCCTGCAGCCAGAGAAGCAAACGCCTACTCCTAATAAGATGGTATTGCTTAAGTTTATTTCTTCTAATAAATTAATGGCTGCTCTCCACCGTCATCACATATGTGCTCAGGATGAGATATTGCTGCAAAATTAATCACTCTCTTTTGTAGTCCAAGCTGAAGAATACCACTGCTACCGATATTTATGACTAATTTCTCCCAGGTGGTCAGGATGATTACTCATTGCTTCCACAAACTAAAAACCAACAAAGGAGCTCCACAAGGCTGTGTGCTGAGTCCTGTTCTGTTTTCACTTTACAGTTTGACTGTATCCTCTTTATCCATGGTGCTGTATCTGTACTGGCAGTAAAATGATCTTGCTGTTTTCACTGATACTCTTATAAGCTGATTAAACATAATTTGAGGTCTCAAAAGATCTGTAGTCAACTTTCACTCAGTTTGAAATTGTACTGTTATTGTTCAGTTCAGGCATCAACATGAATGTGAAGAATCACAATTTTACAGACTGCCAAAATGTAATATTCTGAGTTTTGTTCTGGTTTATGTTAAGTTATTTTACTCTCCTGTCTTAGGTTCTCTGGCTACTTTGAGTTTTGTCTTGTCTAGATTCTTGTTTACTGTTTTAGTTTATCCTGTTATGTCTTCATCAGCTTTTTAGTTTAGGTTTGGTTTTTGATCTGTTCTTGTTTTGAGCTTCAGCACTGATGTCTGGTCTAATTACTTACTCTGCACACCTGCCTAACTCCACCCCTGCTGCAATCACCTCTTACCGGTTTCACCTGCTTCCACCTCCATATAAACTGTTGAGACCAGACATCAGTGCCAGGTCGTCTTGTTGAGTTTATGGGCCAGTCTCCTCCTGCAAGTTTCAGTTTATGGTTTGCTTTTGGATTTTGACCCTCTTGTCTCCAGAAACCTGAGCCATCCTGTTCTGCCTGTCGGTTCCTGTTTTTACCTGCCCTGCTGGACTGTTTGTTTTCCCGGCCACCTTTGCAACAGTTTTTTATTTTTTTTGTCGAGTTTTGGATTTGTTATTAAAGAACCTTCTGTTTAAAGAAACCTCTGCTGGTCTGGCTGAATTCTGGGTCCGCTGCCTCTGATCATTACAGAAAAACCAAAAGGGCCCCAGAGGAAAATCACTAAAATTCAAACTGTGATTCAACTGCGACCAACCGTTAGAAAAGAAACATAAGCTTTTGAAATTGACTGAATTGAGAAAAATCAGTGAAAATTGTAGGTTTCAGAAACGAGTACATAGGCTCCTTACAGACAGGTAATAATCCATGAGTGCATAACGTCCCATCCATCATGTTGCAGATGCGAGACTGGAAAATTGTTCTGGTCCTACTACAAATAAGCAAACCAGCCATCTATCTGTCTTGGGGATGAGACCAGACATCTGCCTAGTGATGTGTAGCATGAAGATAAAAATCAAGATTATATTATCCAATCCGAGGTGTAAAAGTTCATGCACCATATTTCTATCCCTATTTGCTTGGTGGGAGACTGTTCATTTACAAGTATAAATGCATGTCAATAAGTCATGCACATAATTCATGAAGAGAATCACAGCTAGTAGGAATAAGTATGCACTAACTCAGCACATGCACTCTAATCACATTTGCAGATAACAATAGCTTGGTTTAGCAGATACAAAAATGGAGGAAAACCAGCACAGAGACTGACATCAGAATGGTGCCTCATGAACAACCTGATACGTGACAGCTTCAAACCAGGGACATCATTACTAATGTCGAGAAACAAGATGAATGTTCCGCTCCCCTGCAAATGAGGGCCAAGTTAGAAAAATTTATTTGAATTTTCAGACCAAAAAATCCCACACAACCTCACTTGGACAATAAAAAATACAATAAATCACTGCCCTAGTGAAAAAAGTAAAACAGCAACTGTATTTCCCTCAGACCCTGAAAAAAACTGTTCTGTATTCTCATCCACAGCATGCCGGTTTTGGTTTTGGAGCTGAACAAAGGGTCCCACAGAGGGTCATCTCAGCAGTAAAAAAAAAAGATTTGGACTCATTTACAACCGCTTTAAAGGACAGTGACATGACTGGAAGTACCCAGGTTGTCTTTTTTTCCCCTTTCTGCCATCAGGGCTTGCCAGGTCCTTAAAAACCTATACCTTCAGATTTAAAATAGCTTTTATTTAAAGTTATAGGGGACGATGTTTTTCATCTTCTAGTTCTGGGGGATCACTTTATCTATTGGTTGTCGACACATAAAGCCAGTGTGCGTTGTTAGTTTCCGCTTGCTGGCTTCGAAAGAGCGCTTCTACTGTTTATGTACCCAGTTAGCTTTGGTGTTAGCTGTGTATTGTAGCTCCGCTGCTCTCACCGTATACTTTTAAAATGGCATATTTATCGCCTGTCTGATTGTATAAACCCAAAAAAGAAATTAAATCGAACTGAAATATTTATATTTATCTGTGTCCTCAAGTGTTCGAACTGATAAAGGAAAGAAAGCATTCAGTGTGTTGGCTCCTACAGCGTGGAATCAGCTCTAGTCTGAGCTCAAGATGTCGGAAACTATTTCATTGGACTTATTTCGAGAGGTTCTTAAAGATAGACAACAAGCTTCTATGAAACAGTGTCACTGCTTTTAAATTGTTTTTGTGCATATGTATTAATTGGTTTTATTTTTGTAACCAGGTTGTAGTGTTTTGCAAAAAAAAAAAAAAAGTAAAAATGGGAGAAGACCAATGCATTGCTCTGGATAATATAATATTTCCACCAGAAAGCTCTTAATGGCTTCCATGAAGCTAATTCTCTGCTTTCACAGTACAAACAGAATGTGCCATGTTTTGTTTGTAGTGTTTACTGCTTGGAAGCCCGACTTTGCCTTTTCAAGTCCTCCAAGTAAACTCAAAAGGACTGCGCACCAGAGACTTGTCAGCTGATGCCTGGATCAAAGTTGGGTTTTTTGTCTTTTCAATACCTAAAATAAAATCCAAACAGGCAGTGATGTTTGCTTATCCCTTTGTGTGTTTGTTACTGTGTATGGTTGATTATTTTTGTGTGTTTGCAGTTTAATGGTTATAAAGAAGTGGAGACTCGGAGCCAAAGGAAAGCTTTCTGTGTGCCCCGCGGTAACTGTTGACTCTGGCGGAAGATATTGGACTCTTAGAAGAAGCTGACGTTTCAGTGTGTCTTTACACACACACACACACACACACACACACACACACACACACACACACACACACACACACACGCGCACACACACAGATGATATAAACTTTAATTCCCTCCTTTTGTGTGATCAAATGAATGAAGACTGAATTTATATGATGTGGCAGTAAAATGCTCATAATTGTAGAATAGAAATATCCTTAGAAATAAGAAAAATACAGAAATAAGAAAAAAAATAGAGTGTATTTATTAAAACTAGCATATTCAAGAAATTAACCCTCCTGTTGCCTTTGGGTCTGTTGCAATGCGACTGTTGGACACTCTGCCTTCTCTTAAGCGTTCGCTGTTCAGGAAGGTAACTGGCTGATGACATGTCTCGATGATCACTTTCTGACCTCCGATGTAGCTGCGGAAATGTTCAACTGCCCAAACTGTTGATAGAAGTGCTTTCTCACAGTCTTGACCTCCACATTGCTCAGCGGTCTACTCGCGTATGCCACTACCCGCATGTCTTGGTCGTATTTCTGTTTTAGTGCGGCGCTCAGGCACTGTGAGGAGAAACTGGCTTCCAGATAAAACTCTTTGTCTTTGTCTGGGTATGCCAGGCAGGGGGCAGAAACGAGCTTCTGCTTTAAGCGCTGGAACGCTTGTTCTTGAGGCTCCCCCCAGTTGAACGGCACGTCTTTATGTAGAAGTTCAGTGAGCGGCCTAGCCATGTCTGCATAGTCCTCAATGAACTGACGCGAGTAGTTACAGACTCCTAAGAAGCTTCGGAGCTCAGAGACAGTTCCTGGAGCGGTTATGTCTTGGATAGCTCGGATCCTATTAGCTTGGGGTTCAATGCCATTTGGACCTACTGTTAGGCCTACATAGTCAACTTTCGTCCTACACCACTGGCCTTTGGTCAGGGTTAGCTTAGCTCCTGCAGCAGCCAGTTGACTTAGAACGTGTCTGAGTTCTGCCAAGTGTTCTTCAAACGTTCGGCTTCTCATAAGGACGTCGTCGACGTAAATGAGGTTTCCGCGTGCTGCAGCATCCGACATGGCTTTGTGGAGAAAGATGTTGAACTCGGCTGAGGAGTTAGAGTACCCAAACGGGCATCTTTTCCAGGTGTACTGACGGCTCCTGAAAGAGAACGCCAGCTCAGTGGATGAGTTCCGGTTCTCTGGTTGATTTGGTGCTGGTCCTGTTGGGTTGGTTGCTATCGCGTACACCAATAGGTTTCCTTCAGCTTCAAGCGTAGCACTACAAAGGGATCCAGCAGGCAGAGCTTCATGTCGCCTGATCAGGATCATGTTGGAAGGAAAAGTAAACACTCTCCAGACAGTGTCTGGAGAGACCTGTCTGCCGGTCAAGAATAAGGGCAGGTCTCCAATGACGGGAATGCTCAGCTCAAAGTCGTGGAAGGAGCTTTCGATGAGCGCCCCAAGAGGTTTCTTCGCCATGATGGCAGTCGATGAGTGGAGCTAACCTGTTCAACAGATCCTGGCCCACAAGAAAAGGTGCTGTGTCCAAAGTACAGATGTAGATAGGGTGCACTAGGGTCATGTCACGGAAAGTGATGTCTAACCACACCCGTTTGGTGATGCGTGACTGATCCGGAGTGTAGCTAGTGATGCCCACGTTACAGGTCTCCACCTGGAACGGTTTCCCAAGAGACACCATAGCTCTGGTCACCTCATCAAACAAATCTGAGCACATCAGACTGATCTCGGAACCTGTGTCTAAAAGAGCACTTGCTACCTCCTATCACTGTCGAAAAGTATAAGCGGCGCTCATTTTCACGGTGGTTTAGCTCACCTAGAACCTTAGTTTTCTGATCATCTTCTGATGGGGTTTTAAACGAGTGTTGGTGATTTTTCGGTTGGTCCCCCCACTTAATCAGACAAACTCTGTTATGGGCGGGAGCCTGGTCCACGTCTAGTCATGCTGACGGGGGTTTTGGGCCTGGCTTCCCCGGAGAGTCGGCAGGATTGGACGGTGGCTGGGACAGCGGCGGCGCGATCTGACATACTGTTTCGGCTAGCAACCTGCGAAAAGTCTCCTCCATCTCCTTTCTCATTCACTCTTCCATGTGCAGGTTCCAGCCTTTATTGTCATGTGTGCCTTTCTGCTTTTCCAACCTGTCAGTTTGCTTACCGTATCGGGCTTGATCTGGCCTGTGCCGTTTTTGAAACCTCTCACTCTCCTTGATGTCATGCTGACCTCTCCTGTCTTGAGAAGCTTTCTTCTCCTGCGGACCGAAACCCTGTTTCTTGACCCCAAATCTAGTTTTAGGTTTGGAGGGAGGCATCTCCTGTCCCTCCAGACCTAACCTCTTTTCTGGTTCTGCCTGAATCTGTAGAACTACCGGCTCCTTTGTTGGGCCGGACACGTGTTTCCCATGCAACCTGCACGTATTTTCTGATTTCCTGCATGGTAAGTCTCTTGGTTCTACAATGCACGGTAACCTCATATCGCACTCTTTCATGAAGGTTATGGAGGAACAAAGATTTAAAAGTGTGGTCTTCCTCCAAGCCGGGAGCATTTCGTCCCTGGAAATAAACAGCTCGCAAGCGACGGTAATACTCCTTCGGTGCTTCAGTTCTCTTTTGCTGAATAGCAAAAGCTCCAAGAGTCGCAGAGGCTGGATCTGTGAACACAGAATATTCTTCCCTTAAGGCCTGACAAAGGGCTGAATAACGGTCACGCATAGCTGGGGGAAGGCTTTCTATGAAAACATGGACACTTCTGGATGTGGTTTTCCAGATAAGCCTCAACTTTTCCCGAGCAGAGGGATTGTATAAGTCTAACAGACAGCGCTCTACCTCTCTGAGATAGTCATCAATGGTAGATTCAGTATTGCTGGGATCAAAACACTCTATGTCTCGGGCCAGGGACTCAAGCTGACGCATCCACAATCCCTGTTCAGGGATCGGGGCCGGTCCTTCTGAGTCCTCCTCGGACAATTCCTGCATACGGTAACCATGGTAGGAGGGGGGCTCCAGTTCTGACCACCTAACAGGCATCGGCGGCCGTTCATAGGACGCAGGTGGACCCTCCCTGTCATGAACTCTTGTCCGTGGATGCAGTTCAGAGAAGTGGGGTTCACCTGTGTCCCAGGAACGGTGCTCCTGTCGCCCTGGTGGTGAGGAAAGATCATAGCAGACAGTGCAACAGGTCAGGTGGGATGCAGGTGTTGTTCCATGATTTACATCATACAAATCAGTCCTGTCTGCTACCCTAGGTTGTTTAGGCACTTCCTTCCGTACCATGCTGCTATATCTGTCCTGACCTCCTAAGCTTTCCTTTGGTTCAGAAGACGCCTGAGGGCCCAATTCATCCAATGTCTTCTAGGTGTGACCCCTGCGTCTTCCTTGTAGTTTCCCACATTCAGATCCTTCTGTCTGTAAGCTAGCGAGATCCTCCTCTCGCTGCTCCTCACCACAATGACTGCTGCCCTGCACATTTCCTTCTTCTAGCTCCCTAATTCTTTCCTCAGCTATGACACGCATCTCAACCTCCCGGTTACGCAGATCAGTCTCTAGCGTTAACCTTCGGTGGTATAATGCAGTGAGCTCACCTAGCACAACCAACCTGTCCTTCGGCTTTCTTTGGACCTCATCAACCAATTCCTGAATCCTCTGTTCACAATCCTCAATGTCAAACTGATTCAGGCAGTCGTGCTCCTCCGAAGTCATTTTAAGTAATGAGCTAATGACACCTCGGGCCTCCGTTCCAACGGAGGGTTCTGAGGCTTCAGCTCCTTTGACTGAAGAACCTGTGTTATCCATTCTTTGTCACAGCTATGGATAGCAACACAACAACTGTATCTTAGCACTACACAACAACAACAACATTGTAGCTTAGCGCTACAACAAATAAAGAACAACGCTGTATTTTAGCTTAGCACTAAACAACGAACACAACACTGTAGTTTAGCTCAACGCTAAACAACAACTGCTAACCTGTTAAGTGGTTTCACTTAACTGTTAACAGCAACACGCACTATGACTGACACTTTACTGCAGTAAGTGTTTAAATATGTGCGTTTAATTCGGCTGCGCAGGGGAAAATCAACCCTGTGACTTACAACTCCTATGTTTAGGAACGTTTAATATGCTTGCTTAACTTTCAGAATATTACCATGAGTGTAGTAATAGTAGTAATATCATCTTTATTGTCATTGAAACAGACATTGAAACATACATTACAACGAAATTTGTTCTCCGCTTTTAACCCATCACCCTTGGGGAGCAGTGGGCTGCCATGTGCGGCGCCCGGGGAGCAATCTAGGGTTAAGGGTCTTGCTCAGGGACCCAGAGTGCAGGCGCTGGGGATCGAACCGGGTACTTGCATCCTTCTCTGAGCTCTAACCACTAGGCCAACACTCCCCTTGTGACATGACCCACTAACCTTTCGGCCAGTAAATAAAGTGATAATGTTGTGGCTTTGTTTGTGATGTAAGTTATTTAAGAACAGGTGCTTTACACATGTGTGGAAAAACAGCAAGGTGTTTTGGAAATTCAGTGGTGGCAAAGAATGACAGTTAAAACCGCTAAATTGCAACCTTAGTTTCAAGACCGCAGCTCAATTTTAACCACTTGTGATAAGCAGAAAGGGAAAGAGAAGAAAATAGAATTTCAAAAAAAAAATTCCGTGAGAGCGCTAAATAGATCTGTTCAGATGCACATAAAGGTTGCCTTTGTCATTCGAAAATTAGGAATGAAGTCCGTATCAGTAAAGCCGCTCACATCGCTAAAATTTGGCTCTTTCTTTTCAATCTTCTTAAAAAGATTGCGTTGGTTGTAATGAACAGAGGCAGCGGACCCAGAATTCAGCCAGACCAGCAGAGGTTTGTTCAAAGGAAAAAGCTCTTTAATAACAAAATCAAAAACAAAGAGGGAAAAATCCAAAAGAGACCGTCGAACCAAAAGACGGTATAAAAATAGACAGACGAGCAGGGCAGACAAGGCAGGAACAGGCAGGACTGAATGGCTCAGGTTTCTGGAGAAACAGGGGGTCAAAAATCCAAAAGCAAACCAACATACAGAAATTTGCAGGAGGAGACTCACCTACACTCAACAAGACGACCTGGCACTGATTTCTGGCCTCAACAGTTTATATGGAGGTGGAAGCAGGTGAAACTGGTGAGAGATGATTACAAGAGGGGTGGAGTTAGGCAGGTGTGCAGAGTAAGCAATTAGACCAGACATCAGTGCTGAGGCTCAAAACAAGACCAGATCAGAAACCAAACTTAAAACAATAACTGTAAAAGAAACCTCAAAACTCACACTTAGACACAAACCAGAACTAAGACAGAACTCCAACTATGACAGAACCTAAAACACAAATAAACCAAAAAGCAGGGAAAAGCTAACTTTAACCAAATCATAAACATGAACCAAGACAGAATATTACAGTTGGTAATGTGCTGGCTCCGGTTGGAGAATAACGTAAAGAACACAAGATACGCAAGATACGCTGCAGCATTACTATCCCTTTTTTACTTCCGCAAAAAATGAGCATGCTTGCTACGTATGACGTCATCACGTCCTCTACTGCGCATGCGGGACACTTAGGTGTATGAATGCAGTTCACACAGGAGATCACATACAAGTCGCATATATTTGGAAATGTGAACGGAAACGCAAAAAAATCCGATTTCACAAAAAAATCGGAATTGAGCATCAAGGCCTGCAGTGTGAATGTAGCCAGAGTGTCTTCACCAGAGAGTTTTTAACCGTGACTGCAATTACTCACCCTGGCCACCAGATGGAGGCAGGGTGCCCTTCACCCTGGGAAGACTGAGCTGTAATTACACACAATGTCCAGCCGATGGGGATAGTGTCCCTCACCCAAAACAATTATGCTGCAATTACACACAACGTCCACCAGATGGAGGCAAGGTCTCTCTTTTCCAAGTAGAACACGTCACACACAAAATGGTTGCACTATCAGTGGCACACGCTAGTTGGTGCTGTATGCCCTGGTGAGGTTTAATATAACTAACTCCAAGTTAGAAATCAATACTTAAACCCAAGATTAACAACTCCAACCACCACAAACATGTTTCTATTCAGTAGGAATGTTTCCTTAACCAATTATGATTGAATAGCACTTTTGGCAAGGTGCTGCAATCAAAATCCACTGGAATGTGGATTGTGTTTATTCAATTCAGAAATTGCTGGTCATTTAAAAAGTTTAGTCTAATGGGAACACCTATAAATTATATGCCCACCCAAGGACGCCAATTAAATGTTATGCCAGAAACCTGTTTGATTATGATTATTCTTATTAATTATAATTTGCTATTATAATTTTAATAATAGGTCATTCAAACTCAAATGGTAGCTATGACACATATAGTTCAAATGGTTGTGATCCCAGGGCTATAAGCTTGTAATGATTAATACCAATAATGCATTTATTAATTAGCTGTTACGAACTCATTTATGCTGGAACAGGGTGATCTGATCGGTTTCTGACTGATGAGATTTATCCAGCCAGCATTGATAACTCAAATTATAACTGCAATTAGAGTTTAATCCTTACTCCTTTACCACAAACCAATGAAAATGTCTCTGTTGATTTCAGATGTTAACTCAAAAAGAGGTAATTCTGTATTCTGAAAGACCATGCAACTCTGGATCAAAATAAACACAAACAATTACTATTCCACACGTTATTATTTATTAAACCAAAACAATTCAATGTTACAGTAATTATTCTAATTCAATAACCTAGGAAACTCTACTCACTACTAAAATAAACATGCAAAAGAAAAATAAATGAAAATAAACAAGTCAGAAATGGATTAAAATGAGAGGTAGCAATTCTTAGTTCAACTCACAGTTGTTTAAACATCACATTCAAGACGTCGGCACTTGACGTAGCAGCATTGAAAGACAAAATAGCTTTGAGAAACTAGATGGACGCTTCTGTAGTTCACAACAAGCTAGCTAACCGCTTAGCTACTCTGCACCTTCCCAAGATGGCAACTATGACGACACATAACCTACGACCTTGCGTGATGCGTGAGGGGGAGGTCTTAATGACGTATTTAGCGCACCCGCCAGTGTGGGCGGGCTTTGAACGGGAGGTGGTCTCTCCTCCTCCTGAGCAAAGATTTCAAAGAAAGTGCGCGAAACTGGAAAAGGGGTGCACAAAGAGATTGAACTGAAGATAAGGATGAGAGGGAAGAAAGGAAGATTGATCAGCTTATAGAAACCACAAACCAAACACAGCCAAAATCACTTACAAAATGCATGCACATACATCAGAAATATCCAGCAGTTAAAACATACTCCGTCTCGGAGTAATCAAGCATTAAACTAAATCCTAATAGGTTCTGCCCAGGCACAAAATATCACCTTATGGGTGAAAAAGAGAAATAAAAGGGAAATCTTTTCTTTACTCTGACGTTGCCTCAGCGGGTGTCCTGGTTTCGGGTCTGCGAATCTGTGGTTTCAGCAGCTTCGGCGGTGCCGGTCCGTCGGGCAGCGAGGAACGGGAGAAAAATTCCTTTGGTCTCTGGATGTTTCAAACGCTTTGTTTGGCCAAAACGAAAGCGAGGTTCCGACGATCACTGGGAGATAAGGGGCTCTTAGTCTCTGATCGAAGTGGATTCAAAGTACCTTTTAAAGTCGACCTCCTGCACAGGGAAGGCAGGGATGAGTTTGCTTCGGAAGTTCTCGGTCCAGCGAGAAATTGAGCACGTGCCACGTGGGAGGGGGGGGATCCCAACGGGATGAACAGCTGTGGGTGTCTTCCTAGTCGGCGTCGTGCCAGTGAAGAAGAAAGAAAGAAATTTTAGCTTGCAGGCTCTTTTTATAACATGCCATAACAACGTTATCTTGTTGTTATGGCCGGTGGCCATTTTGACCGTGTTGCATGATGGGAGTCGGTGGCCATTTTGACCATATTGCATCATGGGAAATGTGGTCTGTCACGTCATGAAATGGCATAACAGGTCATAATAACCCAAACAGAGTTTGAAAGCAGGATGAAAAAATACTGTGCAATTATTAAAACTAACATACCCAAGAAATTAAATAAGTGTGCAAAAAATCACCTGCAAGTGAGCAGGGTGATTTTAAGAAATGTCAAAAACTGGTATGTATATTTATGCATGATAAACACCAGCAGACTATATACCAGGAAGGAAAAGACTGCAAAAAACAGCAGGGGTGATGAACCCTTATTGGGTTTCTTGGAGCAGTGATGGTTATAAAGTCTAACAGCTGCTGGGAGGAAAGAACTGCAATAACGCTCCTTTTTTGCATTTCAGATGCAGCAGTCTGTCACCGAAGAAGCTCCTATATGGGATGGAAGACACTGTCCAACAGTGATGCTATTTTTGCCACCAGTGCAGGTGGTGGTCTCCCACCACCTGCACTGGATGGAGGGGGCATCCCAATACAGAGCTGGCCTTGGTGGTGATTAATCTGAAAATGCTATGTGGTTACCTTGCAAACATTTCACATTTTTCAAAGTTGACCACCACCATCTCATATATTTATTCTGTAACATGCTAGTGGAAAAAGCGAAATGCCAACTGGGTTTGGAAGATATGATGGTATGGTTAGCTTACCTGGACCTCTGGAGTGCAGCTTCATCTCTCGTTGTCCTAACAGCGTAATCCAGGGCCACGCTGGATAGCCAGCCTAGACAAGAGTTGTCACTTCAATTCAGATTTATTTTTTAAAAAAGGTGGGGGTTTTCTTAGGGTCTCATCTGTGTTCTCTCATCCATTCTGACTGGCCATCTGCATAACATACCCAGAGCGGAACCTCGTCAGCCTAATCAAGGCTGTGGCACCATCCAAATAACCTTATAGAGTAAGGACTCTTAAACCAAAGCGGAAGTGCATCTACAGTCGCCGTGATAAGTGCTGTCCGAATAGTGCCGTCATAGAGGAAGGAGGAAAATGAGCCTCCACAATCCTTTGCATGACATATAAGCACAGCCCACCTCTGGGAAATTAACGAAAATGTCCAGAGAGAAGAGAGCGTCCACTTTGTAGGTCAATTTTCGGAAGGCTGTAGGCCTGGATTTTAACTCACATCATCCCTGTGTATTTCCATCACATAATGATATCGGAGTTAAAAAAAAAGGCTGTCAGAAATCAGCACAGCAGTCCGAAGCTACTTTCCTACCCACGATAGTGTTCTTACTGTTGATCCCATGAAAGGTCACGGAACAGGAGCTAGGAGAAGGAGCTAGGAGCAATTATTGAGTCTATCCCTGGCAGTGCATTTATTGCTACAGGACATTTGTGCACCAGACAGATGACAGCTACACCACACATTGTTTCTTAGCAAAAAACAGTCCAAAATGTAGGGACATTTTCCATTACTCTTAACAATACATACGTAATAGTATTCCTTGCCTTTTTTGCATTAAGAAATCAGTAAGTAGTGTAAATGTTTATCTGATGGCAAAGTTATCAATCTGAGTCTTTTTGGTGTTCTTGTGATTCCTTCAATAAAATATTTACTAAAGCAATGCAATGATAGCGGACAGTTCTTTTTAACGTTGTTCAGGTCTTCCTCACAAAATAATTAGTTCCTAAAAGCTTTTTCTACATACAGAATACACAAAACATACCCCAGAAAGTTCTCATTGAAATAGTTGCAAAAAAGGAGTTATACATAAGCCGCTAGTTGATACTGTTTCATGTTTATATCCAAAGGATAAAAGTTAGGCCATTTTTTTCCACGTGGTGATAATCATTGCTGAGCTTCATATTTCCAGTGGAGAAGGGAATCAGATAATAAAGCATAAAAGAACAGATTAGATCACAATGCTGCAGGCATATCACTGAGTCCAAGACTTGAATAATATGTCAGGACCACAGATCCTATCAAATCAATCTTACTGAGTCTGAAAAGAACAATGAATCTTTTCAAATCTGAGAAGAGACATCGTGTCTGAAAGCCACTAAATCTGGGTGTGCAGGGCATTATTATTCTATCTCAACAATATGGCACAGCTGACCACGAGAAAACCAAATAATACCACCTGATGTATTATATATGTAGCATTCCAACACATATGTATGCTCAGGACATTTGCTGGCAAACTTTAAAGTGAAATGCCGGGCGTACACTGTACGAGTTTTTCAGTCGTGGTACTTATATACATCTCAAACTGTGCGACGGAACCGCGGGGTTTAAAAAGTTCACCGCTCACGATCTGTGCGGCGCGGCGCTTGGACGCGACCGGACTGCTCACACTGTACGTCGTGCCCCCTCTGGGACCGCTCGCTGGGATGGCAGAGGCAGGCGAGCGACGGTAGGTGACAGGGACCCAGAGCAGGGGTTCGAACCCAGCTCTGGCGAGGCCCGCAGGAGGCACCGGGCGTCGGGGGAACGGAGGGGAGAGAGGAGGGACGAGACGCACCGGCAGCCGCTCGGCACGGCAGGTCGCCCAGCCCGCACCCCCCCGCGAGCGGAGGAGTGCCGAAACAGGCGGCGGACCGCGGAGGAGTGCCGAAACAGGCGGCGGACCGCGGAGGAGTGCCGAAACAGGCGGCCAGCGCGGACCGCGGAGGAGTGCCGAAACAGGCGGCCAGCGCGGACCGCGGAGGAGTGCCGAAACAGGCGGCGGACCGCGGAGGAGTGCCGAAACAGGCGGCCAGCGCGTTGCCGCCCTCCCCAACGCCCCCGCGAGCGGGCCGGGCGGAGGTCGCTTCAGGGACGCCCGCTCCCCTCCCTCCGCTGGTGGGGACGGAGAGGAGGGGAGGGCGCCCCCTCGTAGCTCTGCTTGAACAGCAGGATGCGCTCACGAAAACCTCACGACAGCCGACTGATTTTCAAACATGTTTGATTTTCACCGATCGTCCGATTCCTGATCGAGAGGTAGTCGTGAGAAGCCAGTCCCCCCTCCTCCCCCCCTCTACGATCAAGCTGAAATTCACCCCGATTCAAAAATGCCCGCACGACTGAAGAATCGGCCCGAAAAGGGGAAAAACTCGTACAGTGTACGCCCGGCTTAAACCGATGTAAAAGCATAACTCCGCCCCTAACACATTTTTAAACATTCCAAAGTGGGCGGTGCAAAGAGACCCTGAGGGGCTGGGTCAAGTGTGAGGATGAGTGAAGGGGGTGGAGTAGTCAGGACAAGGGAAAGTGACAGCTAGCTTAGTTTGACATATTAAAACATGGAGTGTGACCAAAGCAATGCTGGTGGTTTCGACACGGAGCAATCTTATGAGATGGTGGATTTTTCACCCCCTCATCAGGAAGTTTAGGGAGGCTTTGTGGAGCCGAGCAGGCCTAAAGCTAGGTTTAAATTCGCTGCATTGAACAGAGTGCGAGGGTGCGTTCGCCAAAAGTGACGCAGTCATGCTTTTGTTAAATGCTATGTTGTTACTGTTTGTTCTGAGACTGAAAACAGCATACACAAGATACTGGCAGCCTTTCAAGGTTGAGTCTATTGGCCAAGCCTGTGGGTACAAACAAGGATTTTGGTTTCTCTTTCCATCACCTGCAGCATAAATACAGTCTAAAACAACTACCTAAAGTATGTAAAGCATTCAGCTTTTATTTAGTAAAACAACATTTTTTAAAATCTTTTATTTAAAAAAAAGATCCATAAGGGCTTCACAGACAGGCTGTTTTCCCCATCTTCATGTCATTCTGTGTACAACGGGTGAACATACCCACTGTTTATTTCTGTGTAGCTGCCATAAACACACCAACTATTTTTCAATAATTCTATAATCTTGATTGTATACAGTTGTGACGTCAGCTTTTTCTTCTGTTTTTACTGCATTTCCGCTTGTTATGTAGAGTGCTGCCCCCTGTGTTTTTTTATAAATTCTGCAGGGCTG
This sequence comes from Fundulus diaphanus, assembly GCA_037039145.1. Lineage (NCBI taxonomy): Eukaryota > Metazoa > Chordata > Actinopteri > Cyprinodontiformes > Fundulidae > Fundulus > Fundulus diaphanus. Next base: position 52,361,920 of record CM073125.1, on the reverse strand, counting down.
TGACGTAGACATGTACCAAGCTGTACCGCATCCAATAGGAAAATTTAAGTTCATTAGCCCAACCCAGAGGTCAGCTCCAAGTCAATTTTAGGCCAAATATTTCTGAATAATCAGGTTTACTCGAAAATGACTAAAGTTGCACAGTAACATTGAGAGAGCACCCTTAAGGCCCAATTTGTACAGTCTATCTGCAAAAAAAAGTGTATTTGGGGTTTATCTACTTTTCAAAGGAATTGACCACATCATCAATTAGCAGCCAATACCTGAAGCAGTAGTGATTGAGCTACAGCCCCTTTAAAAAAAACAAATTACTGTTAGTTAGATTTTACTAAACAAAACAAAAAAAAAGGACATGACTGTTTAATTCAATGGATGCACAATCTGTCTTTTTTAAACACTCTAAAAAGTTAAATTGTTGAATACAATGGCAGTTCTTTTTTAAATACCCAGTAGGGGGCAAATTATTTATAAACCAAAAATCACAATCAGGACTTTATCAGACCTTCTCTGGAAGCTTGTGTTCTTAGATACAGGGACTTTGCTAAAAATCCAAATATTCCTTATGCATCAGGTTCCAACCTTTTTGTATACAAGTTGACAAATTTGCTTTGCAGCAAGGAACCTTGTCTTTACATTGTTCTTATTTCCTACCATTATTTCCAGGTGTTTGCTCACAACATATTTGAGTTGATTTGCCATTCCTGAAGTAAAGTTTGAATCTGGACAGATTAAAATCATTCAGAAAACCTACTTTGGATCGGAGGAACAAGGAAATGCCTCTGTGCATTTTTGTGAATTTAACAACTTCTTTCCATGAAATACAGCCCAATATCACCAGCAACTGGAAATGTGTTACATTTTTCAGGAAGTCATCTTTATTTGCTTTACAGACTCATTTGCAGAATTATATTGCTGTATTTCTTTAAATAATTTCAAATTACAGGATATTTCGTGCTTTTTATTTCTACAATGAGACACAATTTGTTCTCTGCCTAAAACGGATATATTATTTGACATATTCCTGTCAATTGGTGTCCTATCTGGGCATTTCCTTTTGTTTGGTTTGTGTTTTTATATTTTCTGTTTTTGCTACACAGTGAAACAACCGATTCTACATAGAATTACATAGATATTAATATGTTTGTGTCCCATACAGTCTAGTGGTTAGGATTACTGGTTTTCACCCAGGTGGCCTGGTTTCGATTCCTGGTATGGGAACACAATTTCCATCTCTGAATAATTGAATGCATATTGTTATAGACAAAGCCTCAGATCATCACTGTTCAATAAGCACTCTACTACCATATTGTCCTTTATATGTGACTCTCCTGAACAATAACCTTTGTTAGTTTTTGCCTTCATTATATGTAATTTGTCACCGTGACAAATAAAATAATCTATTCTATTCTATAAACAAATTAGGGGACTCCATTAAATGTTGAGTTCTTTATTTAGGAATGTTCACTTAACATCTAATCTACCTCTTAGCTCCAAAAAAGAAAGTAATTCAGTTTATCAATTCAATTTAAAGGGCCCATGACAACATATTTCATTTTTCTGGGGTTTTGGGGGGAGCTTGTTGCTCTGCTAACGTGGACCGTGGACTTCGGTCCCACTGTGTGGATGATGACTCGTGCCGGCAAATTAAAGCCTTTGATCAGCTTGACTTCACCTGCCCGAGATCCTGCAACACAAATTTTAACACAAACTGGACTTCCTCCAGTCATAATAAGGTGTTGTGTGGAGAGGAGAGGTGTGGATGGAGGGAGGGAGGGGGCGTTTGACCAGTTTTCCAAAAATGGTTGTAGCCAATTAGAGTGAAGTTAACTAGGTAGAGCTGCATATCATTATCATACCCATCCCTTTTACTGAGGAGTGACATTTGGCCTGACAAAACAACAAGCTGACGCTATTCTTTGAATTAAATTCTTTGGGGAATTTATATATGTAGCAATAAACTTAGACTTAGGAAATTTTGTTGCATACAGTTTACGACAATGTATTGAATTGAATTGAATTGAATTGTAATGAGATTGCAATTGAAATAAAATAACATTACAATATAGAGTGCAGCAGTGATAAGAATGTACAGTGCAGGAGAAAAGCAGTTTTTTTTTAAGTGTGCAGAAGAATGTTCAACCATGTTTGTTGTGCAAAGATAATGGTGCAAAAAAGGCAGTTTGAAAAGTTCAAAATAATAATAATGCAAAAATGCAGTAAACGTTCAGTTGTGTACTTTTAAATTTAAATTGATTCTAAAAGTTCAGCAACGTTGGCAGTGCAACATGATGATGCGGAATGGCCATAAAGTTCAGTTGTACTGACAATATCGACTATATGTCATAGTTTCTACACTGACAACATGGCACCTTTAAGTAATTTTTTTAAAGTAATTCAACATCCCAATTCTGACAGAATTTGTGTCCACTGAAAATGGTGAGTTGGCCAGGTCCAACTTCAGTAAAGCCTCCCTAAAAGGTTTGCCCTTCCAGCTCAATGCTTCACAGTTGGCATGATTTTCTTTTCCTGGAATGCTGCATTTGGTTTAAAGCAAATATATCCTCTTTTCTGGTGTCTAAATAATTCAGTTTTAGTGTCATCTGCCCAACAAACAGTTTTTGCAGAATTCTGGGTCTTTGTGTACGTGCTGTCTGACAAATTTAAGTCATTCAGTGTCTGGTTAAAGCGGGATGATTGACTTTGCAACTTTAGAAAATAAGCTGTTTTTAAGTCTATTTTCTGCAATGAGTTCTATAATATTTTAAGACATAGGCCTCTAATAATATATTTTTTCTCATTATTATGTGTAATTCTGCACGAATTTAACGGGTTTCTTCCTCGAGTTTGATCCGTTTTGAGAGAGGAGAGGACAGCCTTTCGTACCTTTCAACCAATGCTGCTTTCTTTCTGCTCATTCTGAGCCCTTTACATTTCAACCAACATTTAAGCTGTTCAGCGCTGGGTTTCTCGATTGAAGCAGATTTAAATTAAGCTCCTGCAACTTTGTCATCCTCCAAAATTATTGGTATTGCAGTTGTTGCCATTATAGTTTGCACTCTTCTTATCTTACCAGCCGGGAAACCGGGATGTGACGTCATTTGAGAAATGCACCATTTGTCCCTGGATCACAGTGCAGATAGGTGGACTTTGAAGCACATTGCTGCAGATCAATGTGCCTTTTTCTCTGCGCGTCAATGTGCTTTTACACACCAGCCTGGAAAATGAGAGGTGCTCCATCCATGCAGCAATCACAAGCCAGAGAGGACAAGGCAAAAGCAAACTTCTAGATAACGTCAGCTACTGAGATCATCACCTACAATACAGAAAATACTTACCTCTTTTATCCTGTCTAGAATGTGTGGTTATGTATACAATTACAAAAATAAGTATTTGAACAACCTGCAACTATGCAAGTTCTCCCACTTAGAAATCATGGAGGGGTCTGAAATGTTCATCTTAGGTGCATGTCCACTGTGAGAGACATAATCTAAAAAAAAAAATCCGGAAATCACAATGTATGATTTTTTTTTGTAATTTATTTGTGTTACTGCTGCAAATAAGTATTTGAACACCTGCCAATCAGCAAAAATTCTGGCCCTCAAAGACCTGTTAGTCTGCCTCTAAAATGTCCACCTCCCCTCCACTTATTATTCTAAATAGAAGCACCTGTTTGAGGTCGTTAGCTGCATAAAGACACTTGTCCACCCCACACAATCAGTAAGACTCTAACTACTAACATGGCTCAGACCAAAGAGCTGTCCAAAGACACGAGAGACAAAATTGTAGACTTCCACTTTTAGATTATGTCTCTCACAGTGGACATGCACCTAAAATGAACATTTCAGACCCCTCCATGATTTCTAAGTGGGAGAACTTTCAAAGTCGTACGTTGTTCAAATAATTATTTCCCTCACTGTATATTTTTCTGCAACGTTTTCCATTTCTTGTAAAATGTGTATTATTGAGAGCAATTCTGTAAATAATCTAAAAAATCCTCTTAACATTTCTCCAATTTTTATTACTGATTATTCAATATTTTTCCTATAACTTATTTATCTTCAGTAAAGTTATGCTACTAGAGTCGCACCTTTAACATGTCCAGTTGCTGAAACTAATTAATTTCCCTCTATGGGAATGAAAAGGTTTATCTTATTTACAAATTAATAATTGTACAATTGATATAGAAGTTTATGTGCTCATTTCCTCCACTGTTTAGATGATGGATCAACCACTCAGCTGTCTGTTTCCACCATTTTTCCTACTTAAGACTCTTAGGCCTGCTAAAAGTCCTCCTTACTACATTTTCTTACTTTAGGAGCTCTCTTAAGGCCTGGTGTGCTTTGTGAAAAACTTTGTTTTTTACTGAGGCAAAATTCTAAGAAAAATCTTTGAATTCGGGAAATTATAAAAGATCTGTCCTAAAATTATGTCACTAAGAGCTGCTTTTAGTCTTAAGATTCTTTGTGAAACCGGGCACTGAGGTTTATCCCTAGGTGAAATTTTAGCCATTTTAGGTGGGAAGACATGAGGAGGTGTCCTAATATATTACATTCATGTTGGTAGGGGATGTTACTTTATGATAAACAAAGGTTGCCTAAATTGGGACCATATATGAACAACACATTCACTAAAAAAACTTATTTACATTGACATAAATAAATTTATATTTAAAAACAGTTTTGTAAGGTCATGAATGATTTAACTAAGATTTAAACTTTATTTTGTCAAGACGCTCAAATGAAAGTTAAGTGAATAGAGGCCAAACGTTGTAAGGAGGCTGAACCTCATACACAAAGAAAACTCAAACACAATCAGAAATACTAAACTTGTATTCTGGAGTTTGTGTACTCAAATAAAACAATGAACCTATAACTAACCAATCTATTAATTTATTTGCTTTTTCCTCAAATTTAGTTCCAAGTTGTGCGTCACAATTCTAAGTCAAGTAACATTTATTTTGATTGTAAACGAAGTCCAACATCTAAAAGAGCAGTTTTCATTAAGATGCTTCTTCACTTGTTGAATTATTCATATTAATTCAGTTTATTTGGAGTGCGTAATATTTTGATACCATGCATAATTAATGATAATTATTTGTTTAACAAAGGTTTCTAATTATGTTATGTACAAACAACAGATGGGTGCAGCACAGCAGGAGCTTCATTAACAGAGACAGAGTCTTCAAAGTCGTCATTTAATTGGATTTACTGTGAACTCAGTCCACCCTGCAGACTGTGAGCTATCATATCATTATCGTTTTAAATTGTGAGATGTTCCTGACTTATGTAATTAAACAACATAATAAGAGCATTATGTGGTAATATTTAATTATTTAAGTCCTGATTTATGCTGTAGGGTTGTAGATTAAGCTGGCTTGGGTTCACAGGTATGTGAAGACTGATTGTAATAACAGAGATGAAAGGTGTAGAAAAAACCTTCACAACTTTTTTTAATTAATTGACAATCAAATGTTTGCAGCCAGTTTCCATTGACCACAATTTCACATTTGATTGCAGTGCTTTTAAGCAAATGGAAAACGTTTGACTGACAGGTGTGCTGGAAACAGGAGATCACCAGGCTCTCTGGAAAGACAGAACAAAATAAGAGCATTCTCACTGGGTGCTACAGGGTTACAGACCTGCCATGTAAAGGAGCTTCTGCACCATTCTCCACAAGCAACTCATATTAATTAACCAGGACAGCTGGGAAAAGAGCATAATCGGCTGCAAATTACCTCTGCAGAGGTCACACAGCGACAGACAATAAAGATCTTATTGGTGCTGCGTCAGGTTGGCCGGCTGGCGGAGGAATGCAGATGAGAGTGAACATGTTAACAGGCTGGTCCAAGGTGAACATTTGCATATTTTAAATGGCCTCATCTGTCTCAGGTGTTTAGCTCATACTGTGAATCACCACAGGCACAACAGTAAAACATGCTGAACTTTCTAGCTTGGTAATATTACAAGCTGTCCAGTATGTGGAGGTCAGAGATCAGCATGCCCTCAGATGGTCCCCATGTGGCTTCAGAAAGGCCATGGATGGTGGATATGAGCTGGCTTACTCTGTCTGAATGTAGAACAGCTTTTTTATCTTCTTTGGAAGTGGACTGAGAACAGAAATGTTTGCAGATGATGTGGTTTTGTTACCCTTTCCGGGCATGTCTTAAGTGTATGCTCCAGTGTATGCTTAAACGTAGAGTCAGCAATTTTTCCGGAAGTTTCCCCAAGTCCCTTTTTGAATAACTGTACCTGCACAAGACTGTCTTATCTGCTCTTCTGCTGTTCAGGGGGATCGCGTGAAAAAAGATCTCCCAAATCCACTCTTGCTTTTTTTATTTCTACTGAGGCCTTCCTCTTAAATTTGTATGCGGTTTGCAACTCTCAGCCATGTTAAAAGTGTACAATGAATGGCTAACACTGAAGCTAACTACTGAGCTAACGGCTAAGCTAACCAGATACACAGACCTCTCAACTTTTATCAAAAATTAAGAGTGAGATTATGCTAATTATGGGGGCGGGGCTTGTTTGGGGCGGGGCTAACTGGACCCTGGAAGAGCCGGTGGAGTCTCAACTCCATCTCATTTTTTTCCCACCAGACATTGAAGTTGTCATGATTTGCTACTGAACCTGAACACACCACAACAGAGTAAATTTAACAGTTTATTGAAATAGTGGATTGTGGAGGATGGAACCAAGAGTCTGTACAGAGCTGAAGCAGGAGGATGGTGAAGGCAGGCACTGGCAAGTAGGAACCAGAGCACGGAGGCAGCAGAACCAGAAGCACAGCAGACAGGAGACTCGGAACCAGGCTTGACCAGCAGCACGACAGAATGGACGCTTGGAACAGACTTGACCAGCAGTATGACAGAATGGAGACTTGGAACCTGTTTAGACCAGCAGCATGGCAGAGTGGAGACTGGAACCAGAACCACAACAGGATTAACAGCACGACTGGTGAATACTTGCAGGACCGGAGAGAGAGCAGGACCAGAACCACAGCAGGCGGGTGGAGATGAAAGGAACTCAGGCTGGACAAAAACAGGTGTTGTGAGCAGAAACCAACAGAACGAACCGACGAGGAAGGACTGAATGCAGGCAGCTTAAATAGAGAGGATGACAGGTGAGATGAGTTCTGGCTTGATTAGAGGCTGACAGGTGTAGATGATTACTGAGGTGGAGAAGAGACTGGGATGTATGGAGGGTGAATAGTGCCCTGAAATGTCCATGGTGCAGCAAGCAAGGCTGCAGCATGACAGAAGTAGACATGTATTACTTTTGTTAAAAAGAGAAAGAGACATATTAATACCTTATTGTTCAGTTAATGGATTAAAACATAAAAAACACACAATTGTTCAAATAGTACTGGATAAATTAAGTAGTTTTAAGTTATTCACCGAATTATTACACTGTTACACATTAATCTATGGGTTTGTTTATCATTGTAGATCTATAACCTGATTGGTGAATCAGGCTGAGTTTCATCAAGTCTTTATGGTCAACATTTTCCCCTCAGCAGCAACACTGAAGCACACAGAGGTTCCCGCTGCGTCTTTATGCACGATCCAGCTGCTGATGTCTCCCTCTTTTCAGCTCAATGCACTTCTAGACTGTTACAGTTTATAACCAGCCCGTTGCCAAAAAATGCATCCCCTGCTGTTTCATAGAAATATACACTTGTAGTTGATGTAACATTACGTGTTTACACGTGTGTTCTGAACTACTAGTGTGAATTTCAGGTGTGTGGGACAATTTTTAGATTAAAAACATAGGGGAATGCGTTTTTTGGCAGCTCCCTGCTATCTCAGAGGAGTTGACACTTGTATGACTGTATTCCTGTATATCCATCTGTAATTAAAGGACAAGGGCCAGCAAATACAAATTCTGCCCTGTAAAACAATGACAGCACAATTGTCGCTCTATGATCTGAAGCCCCATTTGGAGCTTTTAAACAGGCTTTTGAAAAACTTTGATAATTTGCTGCTGTAATATTATAGATTTTTCAGAATAAAAAGCTAGCAGATGTGCAGAATCAAAAATAACAGAAATACAATTATAGAGCATTCAGTAATGTAAGAAAGCCCACACTGTTTCTGGATAAATAGATTATTGTATGAGTAAAGTTCTATTCCGTTTAATGCCTCTTTCCTTGTAAGTTTGAAATGTCCCATGCTCCTGATTGCACCATAGCTTTCTGACGCTCACGAATGCATCCCACTGGTCTATGAACGCTGTGCTGTTTCTGCACGTTTGATCTTCCGCTTAAGAAAAAGCTTTGCAGTTTCAAAACTCACGTCGGCTCTCACGGTTTATTGTTGTGTGTGAATGACAAGAGACCACAACAAATAAATCAGCCGTACCTCGGATAAAAACTTTGGATTTAATGTTGTTCATAACACCCGTACTTTTGTAAACGAATCTGCCAAATACACACAGTTTTTTCACCCTAGAAGTACATTTAAACGTTTTTATATAATTAATATAAGAACAAGTCGCTCCGTTGGTCGTATTTTAATTCGTTTTCCGTCGATATTCATTTGTACAGAGCGAGGCGCGCTCCCGCGACAGGGGACGCATATCTCGGCAGGCATGCACTTTTGAGCATAACACCGGCTCACTTTCACCACTGGTTAAGACTAAAATTATTCATAACTCTGATCACTATTCCTGCTGCTCTGTTAACACGAACTGCAGCAGGAATTACTGATGGCCACAAGTTGTGAAAGAAGCCGAAACAAACAGCTCAGCAGAAGGCGGAGTTTTGTGGTCCGCAGCCCAGATGGGCTTTGTGATTTTTATGCGTGAGAAATGCCATGTGTTGCGTGTGAGCGTGTGAAGTTAGTGAAATGCGTGTGTCACACGGTCAATGCGTGAGAGTTGAGAGCTATGCAGATACATAAACACTAGAAGTGTGCATGCGCAGCCATTAAGTGGAAACTCAGAAGGAACGAGACACTGGCGTTACACGAGCGCGTCAAAATGATTGGCATGTGGGACAACCAAAAGAAAAGGTGACACCCCCGGAACTTGAGGAACAGAGAGGGGTAAGAGCAGGAACAAAACTGAAAAATCCCTGTCCTTCGGACCAAACAGCAGGGATTGGTCAGAGTTTTTACCGGCCTGCAGCACCCAAAGAGATCTTTTTTTGCTCTTCCTTTTTTCTGAATACATAATGTATTTACTACTTTCAGGGTGGAAGGACGTTATTACCCAGTATAACAAAAAGTGTTTCTGAACAGGATGACCAACTATAGCTTTAAGCCAGTCAGACTGATTGACTGGCATTTTAGTTTTGTTATTCTTTCTTCTAATTGAACTGGGTGAAATGTTTGACTGACCTGATGACAGCTAGCCCACCACCCCTGTGTGCAGAGACTCTCGTTTTGACCAGCAGAAACTTTTGTAATAATCTCTGTTTAACAGAAAAACTTCCTCCCTCATCTTCAGTAAGCCACTAACCAGCTCACTGTTAAGACACTCACCTCTGCCCAACGAGCTGGTGTTACGTGAAAAACTGACTATAGTTTGATTGGTTAAAGGCCGCTCTACTCGATCTAGTGCTGATTTCTTTGGCTTGAGTCACCAAAAGGTCAAGCTGAAACTGTTGAAGTTAAAAAAAATACATAAATACATAATAACACAAAATAAAAATTCTGTGTTATAAATTCAATGTCTAAAAAAGCCTGATACTACTGAGGCTATACTTCTTCCATAACTGTCCTTCCTGTTTTAGGTGTTTCCCTGTTGCCACACACCTGACTCACATTAACAGGTTAATTACAGGCTTCTGCAGCACTTGATGTCATGGTGAGGCAATACAATCAGTTTTTTCAAGTGTGCTGGAGCAGAGACACATCTAAAACAAGAAGGACGGAGGGCCCTGAGGACCAGAGTTGAGAACCGCTGATCAATCCAAGAATGACAGTAGTTCAAGGTAAGTGATGACGAATGGGCGGATTGGACTTTATGCAACCCATCAAATCAATTTTATTTTTGCTCGCGTTAATAATAATTACTTACATACTTACAAATGAAACATATTTAAACCAAACAAATTCATAAATAAAACATATATAAATATTAAATATACTGATAATGTATGTAAATGTCACAGGTGTTCTTACATTTTAAATAAAATGTGCATTAGAAATCCAAATAATAAGCACTTTGTTTTATTTATTTTTTTCTTTGTGGAGGTAGCACTGTAAAATCTTACATATTATTTAGTTGTATGCAATATTTGACACATTATATTTGTTAAAGCTTGAAAACAATATAATGTAAACTCAATAAGTCTCAAATATTAAGTACTGCGTGTAAGCAATTTAAAATTGTTGATCAGCAGCTGCATGCACAGAATGTGTCCCAGGACAGCATACACATACTCCCAACATAGCACTGATTAAAACAGAACAGGGCTGTTTAAATTCCAAGAGCATCTAACATCAATCTGCTGATTGTGATTGATTTAAGGAACTCTACTAACCCGCAGATGACTTCTTAAATATTTTCTCAGTTTGGTTTTTCTGATTTCATTGTGTGACAGGAAAAACCTTGATCACTCAGACGGATCGTTCTTGTTTAATTATGGGCCCTTTCTCTGTCATCACTTCCTGCCCAGTCATGTGTGCTAGTGGATGGGAATGTAGGGACGGTGAGTCAATTATTTAGCCTCGGTCAGTTGAGGAGACATCAGATGTGCACAAGCGGTTGTGGCTAAAAAGGGACAAACACATTCATTTACAGCAACAAAGGAATGGATGTTTATAATTTTTCACAGCAGTTACAACAAACAACCTATATTCATAGAAATATGTAAGAATTTACTGTCTAAAGCTGTTTCTTTTACTGCCTGTGCTGGAAGATTACAGTAGCTCGAACTCTAGGGACAAATGTCAGGAAGGAAATCCACACTAGCTGATAGACCTTATACCACAAGAAAGTGCAGCAAACCCAAAATAATCTTTCAGCTCCGTAAAAAAGCTCCGGGCTATTTTAGCCATGGTTGCTGTAGGTTAAAGGGGCCCTTTTAATTACAAGCCCATGGGGTTACCTGACATTCTGATAGGGCTTCAGTTTCAGCGAATCTTTTACCCTCCGTTCATTTCCTAAATCGAGAAAGTCTAAGCTCGCTACAACCTCCATTTTCGAGTTTTGAAAAAGAAAATGTCTTATCGATAACACCAAACACCAGAAAGCGGCAAACTGCAAACAGATCAGTGAGGAGGATCACAGCCATGATGTTTATAATGGTAAAAAGGTGAAATGTAAAATCTAACAGAAGAAAAAGGCAGGTTTATTCACACAACACCGATTAAACCTAGACCATTTTAAATAGCATTACAGAAATAAAGAAAAATGTCAAACGAATGACATTTAAATTTAAGCCCTGCAGGTAAAGAAACAAGCAGTTCTAATGCAAAAATAAAATAAATAGGAAATAACTCATCAAATTAGTTTTTACATAGGAAAGCTGTAGTCAACAAAATTAAAGAGAAAATATATAAAAATCGTGTTTTGAAGAAGCGTTTTGGATCAGCTGAAGGTTTTGAACTGCATTTTGTGGACTTCCTCATAGTAAAGAATTACAATAGTCTAGCCTTGAAGTAACAAACGCATGGACTATTTTGGCAATATTCTGAAGGTCGAAAAAAGGAAACCTCAGAAACCTATTTAATATAGGATTTAAAGGACATGTCCTGGTCGAAAATAACAGCAAGATTTTATACTGTATTGCTAAAGGCCAATTTAAGGCCAAATTAAGTCAGATCTTTTAGTAATCAGGTTCCTCTCCAAATCAACCAGCTCCAAGATTTAGTCTATGAGGCAGACACCCTGTCTACTTTTAAGACTATTCTTAAAACTTTTCTTTTTGATAAGTCTTATAGTGGCTAAGAGTGTCTTATTTTATCCTGAGATATCTCTGTAGTTATGCTGATATAGGCTTTGGCTGCTGGACAGCATTAATAACTATTTCCCTCCCTCTGCTGAATTATCTTATTATAAGTAAGAGTAAAAAGTAAGCAGCCAAGAAATTACCCTAGTAGGAGTAAAAAACTATTCAGTAAGCAGGCTACTCAAGTACTGAGTAACTAATCATAACATCTGATGATATAATATTTACTAATTATGTAATCAGACAGACAGCAATAAAAGGTTACATGCAAATGCTGGTATTTTAAAGACAAAAGATATACTGAAGACACAAACAACAAAAGAAACACTTCTCCAAAAACATTTTTTAAACATTAAACTTTAAAGCAACACTTACAGCAGTTAATGTATATATAGTATGTTAGAACAGTGCAAAGTACTTCCAATGACAATATCTACCGTTTACTGTACGTTCATTTGACCTCCAAATGGCTCAATTAACTCAGCAGATAGAAAATAACCTTAAAATAACAAAGCTTGGGTACAAATAAGAAGTCTCACTTTTACATAAACTTTAGTTTTTTTTCTCTCTGGTGCATTTTTGGTTAAAACAAGTATATTCTTTATTCATGAAGTTACTCACAGCAGGTAGAGTAGCCAGACATTTTACTCAAGTGAGAGTAGCGATACTTCAGTAATAAAATCCAATCTGTATAATCTGACCAAATCTGTATAATATGATTGAACTTGACTTTGTAAAGTGCCTCGAGATGACATGTTTCATGAATTGGCGCTATATAAATAAAAATTGAAATGAATTGAATTGAATTAATATGGCTCAAGTGAAAGTAAAAAGTACAGTGCAGTAAAGCTACTCCTAAAAGTACATTTTCTTCAAAAAGTTACTTGAGTAAATGTAACTAGTTACTACCCACCTCTGCTTATATATAATGTAAAGTTTTAGATGAATCTAATATTTTTGGTTACACAGAAAGCTCAACTGGTGGAAAACAGTCCAAACACAGATCAGGTTCTACAGATACCTCCAATGCGTCATCACTTACTAATAGCTAATCATGTTTGAGAGGATAATAACAATAGAATGATATTTGTAAAGAATCCTATAAAGTCATTAATGCTGCAATTCTTTGTCTCCTGGTTCAGTTCCTGTCCTGGTAATACTGAGTGAACAGGTCTGTAATGAACTGAGGCATCTAAATGGTCCATATCTAACAAGCAGCTCTGACATAACTTTAAACCTGAGATCATTCAGTAACAAGATTTCAAAAGCTGTCTTCTTCCCCTCACCAGAGTAGGAATTTAGGGACTGCTGAGATGGGGGCAGTTTTCTTGGTGTAAGTCAAGACTTTGGCTGTAGCATTTTGGATGAGCTTCTGGAGCACAATTACACTTGTAAATACGACAGAATAATAATCCGACCTACTGAAAACAAAAGCTTGTGCTAGTTTTCTGTGTGCTCCTTTGACAGAAACAGACATATACTGAAAAGTTCCAAGATGATATTAGACAGATTTCAAAATCGTTTTTATTTGGGTGTTACAATTAGGTCTGGATCAGCAACTCTAATTGGTCTTTTTTAATCTATTCTTTTTTTTATTTGGACCTAAAAACAAAAAACAAATTTCTCTCATTTCTGCCTTAAAATGGGAGTCTACTGGTTATATTATGGACATATTCAATCAGTGACTGTGAGGGACTATAGCTACATTGTAGCACAAAAAACTGAAGTCAGGTGTCATCGGTATAATAAGAAATGCTGTGAAGCAATCTCCCCCTGGCTCAATAATCTGTGCCATTGTTAATTTTAAATAAATAACTGACAGAAATTTTTGCTTTGAGAAAACATTGTTTTTTTTTACTTTGGAGATTTGCTAAGGACAGATCAATCATTTTTAAAATGGGGTGATAATTAAGAGGAAAACTTGCTCAGATAATTTGGTTTGGATTGGGTTTAATATACAAATTAAAGTTTTAGATTAATCTAATATTTTTGATAGCTCAAATGTAGCAAAACAGTCCAAACACAGGTTCTAAATATACCTCTATTCAAGATCATTTAGATACAGTAACATACATGATGGTGAGTTAATTTCTATACAGAACTTCACTGTGAAATTAAGAAAGACAGTATGAATGTCCACTTCAAAGATGTTGAAATGTTTGCAAGGTCTGCCTATATGGACCACACGTTTTAAAAGTTGTATAACTGTTTTAAGGTTTCGTTTTCTTCCAAAGAATAATGGATATATGGAGGAAACAGGGATGGGACCACTGACTGACCAACCTGAAAGATATCCTCTCAAGCCGCTCCTGTTGCAGGTAGTTGTGTCCAAACCTCTGAGCTATTGATGCAATTAGAATGTACTTGTGAATCTGGTGAATCTGTGGATGATTTTTGATTAACAATTCGTTGGTCAAACTTCTCTGATTTGGCAGTGATTAAATACCCCCATGCATAAGGATATGACTAAAATGACTCCTCACAAGCTGAAGATCATCTGTTGGCTGCAGCTCATGTAGAGTAAACATCATGTCCTGATTTACAAACACAAGAGCAGCTTTGATAAGCATATCTTTGAATAGAAAAATGTCTGTAATCTGCATTTATGAGACTATTGTTTGACAACACAGGGGTGTGTGTGTGTGTGTGTGTACAATGTGAGAAACAGTTAAAGATATTCTCTGTGTGCCAGCTGACATCAAAACACAACCCAGTAGGCGTGTAGCGCTTCCATTGATACTGCTATTTTAGTTTTAAGAGCGAACAGGGGCTGTCAGGCATGTCTGTATCTGAATGTTTTGTGTGCGCGTGTTTGTCAAAACATATCTAAATTTAATTTCAAACACTTGCCAAGTTGCCAGCTTCACTGCCATTCAGAGAGACAAGGAAAGTCGCAGCTTTGCATCACTGAGTAGTTTGTGTTATTGTTTGGGAGTGTAAATCTTTCTATGTGACTGGTAGTGTGTGCGAAAGAGAGAATGAGAATTGACAGTAAAACACACAGTGTGTATCACCTCTTGGGTAGCCTTTTCTTTGGCAGCACTGAAGCGTTTTGACCTGTGCTGCAGTCCAAGACAAAACACACCAGCTACACTATCATATCACACACAGCCACAGTCATATGACATTGGTGTCTTGCTGTAAAAATATAGTTCACTTCATGTTCTGTCACTGAGCTGAATGTACAGTGGTCCTGTTTCAATCAATATGCAATTAGCAAAAAAAGACAACAGAAACCTTGGAGTGCTTCTGAAAGATGAATGTAAAATACAATATTAGTGACTGAAAAGATTTGGATGCAGGTTGGTGACCAATTCACAAGTTCATCAGAAAGAATGGCCAACCTACTCTGAGTAGAAAGCTGACACCCTGGTTAGACTCCGCTTTGTCACACTGAGGGATTTTGGTTTCAGAAAGGTGATATCAATACTCTGGGTCAGGTTACACCTGAGATGAACACGAGCATGAGCATGTAAGAAGCGTTCATCAATGCAACACAGATAACGCAATTTACCATGGCAACAGCAGGCAACAAGAAACCTTAAAGGAGCTATAACGTAGTGCAGCTAAATTCAAGACGATGAGTGAAGATGATTCAGCCAAAGTAAGTCGTTGTGCAAAAACTTTTGTCACGAAATAATAAATGCTGTGCCCTGATTTGGCAACCCTGGGAACTCTCATATGATTGGCTCAGGAACCAGGAAGTAAACACGGGCTACACTTAACCAAAGTTGTTCCGCAACATGTCTCTAAGGTTGAAAGGAGAAAAACTTGACTAAAACATTGTTGACGGAGAGGACCAATTGTTTATAAGAAATGTTACTTCCTTTACGGGTGACAAATGAGAATGATTTTTGATGCACTTTACAGTAAATTTCTTACTTATTGCTCCTTTAAAGCACACATCTTTTTTGCTAATGGAATTAGAGATCTTAATGATGGAGAATAACAAGACATAATTAAAAACCAACTACCACACCCAGGTCAGTTGGCTTACCCACATTGCTGATTTTGTAGGCTGCATTACTGTACAAAGCTATAATTGGCTGCACTGTCAACTACATTCGCATTGATTAAGTGTATTTATGTCTACCAGCACATTAATGCGATAGAAAAACATCCTATTCACATAATCTCCTTCGTTTAGTGAAGAGTCAGAGATAGGAATGTGAGTGCCATCAATGCAGCCAATTATGCCTGTAAAACCTAAAATATATCATTAGGTAATTAGTGCTTGAAATCTCAAAATATGATACCAAAAAAAATATTATGTTGACTAAAATCTGCAATTCTTTCTAGTTTTAGCAAGAATTTGTTCAGAACTGAGTGTTTCTAGGTTTTTGAAATGAAAAACAGAATCAGAATCAGAAATACTTTAATGATCCCAGAGGGAAATTACTGTTTCAGTACAACCGCCATCACATACATCACAAACATTTCAGGGGGAGACGATTTACTGAGGCCATGCTGCCAAGGACACTGGTGCCCACAGGGCGCTGCCATTGAATCTGTGGAAAGATAGTGGCCACGATAGTTAAGGAGAGGAAAAAAAGACAGATGTATCACACCCTAACCTCTCACGGTACAGTGTGAGATATCCGCAAAAAAAAAACCCTCATGCACGTGAAGCACAAATATAACGAGACACATATAGCAGAAGGTAAACATTGGAGACTAGTCGTGTGTAAGTTTATGTTTTTTTTGTGGGCGTCAGTTATGAGTGTGTGCTTGGGTGAAAGTTTTTTATATTTCCACGAAACGCTCTCCAGAGGCCATTGTCCTTGATGTTATCAGCCGGCCAACAGTTCAAAAAGCATCCGCAGGTGTCAGCGGGAGAGGAGGGTAGCGGGGGAGGCGGTTCTGAGCTCCTTCCTCGTAACACTCCAGGGCGAGATTCCGATAGGGGAGGCATAATCCAAATACTTTATTTGTTATAAGGACAAGCTGTACTGACTTTCAGCTTTAAGTCTTTTGCTGGCTCCAAATGTCGAATCCAATATTCCAAATTGTTGGGCTTTTCTGCGTTTCACATCAAGATTTTATCCCATCTCCCCTTGAGTTCAACCACCGAAGCCAGTCTGCGTACCAGCACATCCAGCTTTTCGGCTCTGCTCCTCCACCTTCCAGATCTGTCTGTTCACCGCCTTAGTGATCGCGTCATATGCAGCCGGTAGACTGAGCAAGGCCAAATGGCTACCAACATCCAAAGGTATGAAGGTATGAAGGAATCTACCCCAGAACTCACTGGGGTACCCGCTTTCTGAAATGGGGCCAAGGTGAAATATCACCAGCTGAAAGAAACAAGTGAGATGGGAGGACCTCATGGTAAGGTTTATATGCTATTCTCCGGGGTCTAATGAAGGTTTGGTCATAATGATGATTTGTTCTTTCTAGTTTGCCTTTCTTCATTTATCTTGTTACTGTCTTCAACCTCATTGATCAAATGATTCCTGTTCCAGTTGAGTGACATTTATTAACCAACTAACTAAAAATCCTCAATAAATAAAGATTGATGGTTTGATTGACAAAGAGCCATTCTGTGAGACTTGGGACTGGCATGCACAGCTGTATGGTCTTTATTTTGAAATAATTTTGCAACCTGAAGAAGGATTGGCCATGCAAGCCTCATGCCAAGGCTATCGCCTCATGCTCACACCGCAGTGGCAGCTGTCTGAATAAGTTATTGTGACACTTTTGACACACTGGCTTGAGATGCACATAATTCCAGCAAACCTCTGACCTAAATTAAAAGGATTTCACCATGAAAATGTAAGGAACCAATCACACTTTTCATCAAGTGCCTCGCTCAGTGTCCATACACATAGAATTAGTGGAGCCATACTTTCAACCTCTTTCTATCAGCAATGCTTGTTTTGTTTACTGGACCAGCAGCTACTGACGTCATTACGCTCTTTTGCATACAATGCTGTATTCATGTTCGGCATGGATAATCACTCACTCTTCCACTCCCTCAGTGTCACAGTGACGTGTTTAGGTACCGAAACATGGTACCATTTGATTTTACGTGAATCGGTACTCGGTACTGTAGTACCAACAGGATTCAGTCGGTACCTATAAAAGTACCGAATTCAGTACCCAGCCCTAGATCTGCCTGATTAATAATGATAAAAAAATAAAATAAAAAATGTAAAAACACTTAACTTCAAAGTCAAAAAGTCAAATTAACATTACCAGCCTTAAAAGGCTGGTAATGTTTAAGAACAGGAATTTTAAATAAATCCAACTTTAGAGGATGGTTGTAATGTTTTTCCAGCACAGCTGGTGCTGGTAAGGATTGTGAAACGTTCACAAAACTATGTGTTTTGGCATTTATAAGCTACGCTCTAGCACCAGCTCAAATTAAGCACTAAAACTGCTTCAATAGAAAAACCCATAACTGATACTTCAGTCTGTGCAGCAGATTGGAGCAGGAATGTTGTCAATATGTTTCTGTTAACAGCTTTTGCATGCTGTCTGTTTTTTCCTCGGTTTCGGTCAGAAAGACCTTCATCATAGCACACCAAGTACAAAATGCTTTGATTAAGGTCTTTCTGACCAAAAGCTTAATATTGAACAGTGAAATCTTGTGCAGATAAAGTGTGTGAAAATCTTTTGCTTGCTTTAGGACTATTTATGGCTTCCAGCGCCTTTACTAAGATATATCCAGGTTGAGCAGTAGACCTGCTATAGCAATGTAGCAGCACAGAATTGTTCTGCCAAGGAACAAAAACAGCCGAGTCCATGTGTAGCAATGGATAATGCTGATACTGATAAACTGCATCTATCCATATTACTGCAAAACTACCAACTGCATTGTATAAATGAGAGGAATTAGTTTAAAAGTCCAAAGAAACCTCAGGGAATCAGGGAATCTCCTTAAAATTGGCGAGGCAGCTTTGATCTGAAATCTGCAAAATCATTTTAAAGTAAAATGTTAAGATAAATTTATCATAACAAATGTAATGGTACTAATAACAAATTCTAATTACCACAATTCCCAGAAATTTGTGTTCTTGTTTTTCTTTTGTGTTCAGCCTCCAAGTTTGCTTTAGTGTTTTTGTACATTTAGATTTTTACCTGTTAGATTTATGTTTGATACTTCGGGTTTATTTGCATTTTTTTGTGTTTCTGTTCAACTCTATTCTGTGTTAATTAGTTGCCCTCCCTCCCTTGAGCTGCCCTGCTCATTTTCTTCTGAATAGCTCTTCTGATTTGAGTGGCATTTCTCCAGCCCTACCCCAGCATTTCAGCCCTTGATTTCTCACCCTTCACTGTTTGGTTCTTCTATTGTTCTGCTCTGGATTCTCCTTTGCAGTCCTTTTCTCCGTTCCACTGACTTTTGACCACCTGTTTGTTTTAACCGTCGTGTCCCTCTTTACTACTTCTGTAAGTGTAGTTATTATTTTTAAAACTTCATGTTTTGCCACTACCACGATCTGTGTTGGGTCCCCCTTCATCCAATCACACTAATGCAACTTTGAGTTCAGTTTATAGTGTTAGTAGTGTTACAGTTATAGTTTGTTAGTCAATTCTTAAGATCAATTTGTCTTTCTCTTCTTTTGAAACTTTACTTTTCAGTGAACAGACTTGATTCATTATTTTTATGTGGAGTAACAATAAATCAAGATGTGATTTTTAAAGACTTGCCTTAGACATGAATGTAAACTTGATTCTGAGGTTTAGTACAGAAGTCCTAGCTTAAAGCGAAGTCTTCTTTCAGGTGGGAGCCTTTTTGGTATAAAATAAACAGAGCTATTATATTAAAATTTATTTTAAGCCATGACAAAATATACTATACAAAATAACGTGTGACTACACCACACATTTGTTTTTTTAAAAGTCACATTTTAACACATATTTTATGAAACAAGGATGCTTCTAGTACTGATGCAAAGGCTGCTCTTTCCTCGAAGCTGGATGCTGCTGCAGTCTGAGGTTGTCGGCCCTGAGATTTAAGACTTGCTGCTGCACTCAGCTGCCTGCACGGGATTTTCTAATTAGAGTTGGCGACTTGGCTGCAGCTTCGCCTCGCAATAAATCACAAAGACTCTCAGGTGCAATCTCTACAGGCCTGCTCAGTGCCATTTCACTATCAGCACTCTGATTGAGCTCCCCCAATATTTTCATCCTGCAGAAAAAAGAAAATAGAGTGTATGAGGGTCTGTGGGGGCGCGAGGGGAACAGTTTCTAACCTCAAAACCATCAAACGCATAAGGGAGAGAAAACGGTTAAAAATAAAACTTATCAGAATCAGCCTTATTTGCCAGGTATGTGTGCACATACAAGGGGTTTGACACCGATTGTACAATCCTCACAATGTGCTTACTTATGCAATAACACAATAGTGCAGTAATAAAAATCAAAGTCCACAGTATAGAAAACACACATGAACACATTATAAACAAGCAGAGAAAATGAGACAATATTGCAATGGAGCAATGAGTAGAGTGCAAAGGATGCAGGAGTAAATTATTATTTCCATTATTGTGATAATTATGTACAATTTGGAGGTTGAAGTGATGTGCAGGTGCACATACACATACAAGCGTCCCCTTCCACAGTGTGAATGAGAAAGCTGGAATAAATGAGTATTATATATGGTGTTTTGTACATAAGGTAGGTGGATTAGGTATACAGTATATACAATATGACAATATGAACAGTAAAAATGAACAGCACTGAAATAGAGAATAGAGGCAGTGTTACTAGCTTATTACACAGGACTTTTTTTTAATTGTTTTTGATACTATGAGCCAGAGGTGGCTTACTAGCATCCACTGAGGACCAGCAGCTCTTATAAAAGATCTTTAGATTTCCAAAGGCCTGACATTTAGCCTACCATTTTAGGACATAAATGCAGAAATATTTATTTTATAAACACATCAATTTAACTCCCATTCCTCTATGTAAAAAATTAAATTATGTTACAAGTTTTGCTTGTCATTTGAAAAATATAACAAGATGAATTATTAACTAATTTTAAGTAGCAAAGTGTGGTTTCTTTACTGTGGGGCAAAAACAACAACTTGGCAACAGTTTTAACATGTTTTATTTTTTTAATTAAAAAATAATTCAAGTTATAGGATTATTTTATTTCATTTTTAACAAAACAAAATCTCAGAACCAAGACTACAATACCACCTCACTGGCTAAAAAAATGCCAATAAAGCTGACAAAAGTAAAATTGATGTCAAAATATTAACAGCCCATCACGACTACAGCAGCACCACAGAGTTGCTGTGCAGCTAAGGCTAAACTGCATAAAGACTGGAGAGCTCTTACTGCCACCAAATATCAGCGTAACTGAAAAATGACTGCTTTCAGAAGTAATTTACTCTGCCTGATGGTGACACGATTTCACTGCACTTACAATGTCTCTGTAGAGATAAGAAAAGAGAGGTGAAAGAGGAACTAGAGATGAAGCTTTAACACACTTCTTCATTCAGTCCTCGGGGTATTTTACTGATCACTTAAATACTTCTGGAATGACATGAATGCTGCATGCACATGCAGGGAAAATAGAAATAACATGATGGGAGTTAAAAAGAAATGTATCTTGTACCTTTACCCAACTTTTTAAAAATAATTCTGAGTTTTATGTAAATGTTTGGTTAAGATGCAAGGACAGTCAAAGATTGTGTAAATTACATTGAGTGGATTTTACTTATAATTCTTTGATGCAAAGAATTAATATTACAGTTAACACTTTATGCTGCTTTTAACATCTTCAGGCAAAAATTAGTGAAGCTTACATTGCAAAAACAGTACTCACCTTATATGTTCACAAGAATAAATGCATCCTCACCTTAACTCTGACATTCAGAAATGCCTCACATTTGATAACTGTCACAACCGCTCGCATCCTGTCCATTTCCCTTTAAATAGGAAATATCCCCTGATGTCATTTATTAACAAAAAAATCTTATTTTCCCAACAAAGTGTGTGTGTGTGTGTGTGTGTGTGTGTGTGTGTGTGTGTGTGTGTGTGTGTGTGTGTGTGTGTGTGTGTGTGTGTGTGTGTGTGTAATATAATGTTGTTTGCGTTAATAAAACACAGTAGAACTTTTTTCGTTCTCACCTGAAATACTGAACCTGGGTTTCTTTAGCAGAATTCTCAAGGAGTCATTAAAAGCGACCTCAAGCTTCTGCTTTCTAGCCTTTTTTAATTACACCACAAAGGGGCCTTTTAGAGAGGTGTACAGTAAGCTTTAAATAAACTGATTGTTTATATCATCTGAGCACAGGTAAAATTTCCTACATTTCATACAGAATACAACACTGCCTCTGTATGTCTTCAGCGTCACAAAGCTGGTCTGTGACGCTGGAACCCAGATATTAAGTTTTGCCCAGAGGAACAAAAGTCAGGAAAACAAAGTTCACTGTCCTGTTTATTTGTGCATAATAGCACAACGCTTTTCTTAGCATTATAGTGCACATCGTATCTCAGCCCAAAGTCAGAGCATACATTTCAGCAGCTGCTGGGTGAGAAAACGGCCAGCTCGTCAGCATACAGGGTGGTTTTGTGTGCACAAGATTTAAACATCTTACTGATAGTAAAACAGCTGACTTTGAGTCTTCCTCTCTCTGTAACATCTTCCATACCAAAGATGGCTTGTTACTGTGACCTAGTAGCACTTAGTTTAATATGTTCATGGTTCAGAACAAGATCAGATTTTTTTTTAAGTTTCTGATCAACCTGTCAATAATCAGGGCGATAGGCTGGTTTGCATGTGAATCTCTACTTTTCACCCTAATGTAGGATATTATTCATAGCATTTATTCACTATTTATCTCTGTTCCTCCTCTTAACGTTCCCCTGAAAATGTCTAAAAGCATCAGTAAAATGGATAACCAAAAAAAATTAGATGCTGTCCTCAAACCGTTTGGAGTAAATGGAAAAGCTTGGTCTTACTGTAAAGGTAAACTCAGAATTTCTAACCATAGAAGTCAAACTTATTGTAATTGTAACTAGTTTTTGCGCTTTGGTGTTGTAAGACTAGATAAAGCGCCATACAAGTACAAGCCATTTACCATTCGCCATTTGAGATTTTAGTTATTAAAGTTTTGATCCAGAATAAATATTTGCCAGATTGCTTTTAAATTTGTTGTTTGTTTTGTTGAACCAAAATTTGAAGGTAATATGCAGGTAAATTACTTTATTGCAGCTGCTTAGTTTAACACTGAAAGATATGCAGCAAAAGATGGAGAGGAGTGGGAAAAACATAAAATCCATAGCTTGCTATGGTCCAGGAAGGATTTCACTCTGGTTGTTGTTCTTTAAGATATTCTTTAATCTGTTTTATATGTTCAACTTCATTTGACAAATGTATTTAATTGACAATGATTTATTTATTTATTTATTTTTGACAAAACCAGTCGGTCAAAGAATTTCATGACCACAGACATCAGGATGACAGGTCTGTGGTCATTTAACCCCATGGCAGTGTGTTTGTTGGGGACTGGAATGATGATGGGGCATTTGAAGCAGGAGGAAACTTCACCGAGCTCCAGAGACTTGTTGAAGTTCTGAATGAAGATTTGGGCCAGTTGGTCAGCATTCCCAGCTCATGCTAACCAAGATCTATCTGCCCATCTCCAAAGTTTTCTCCCAAGAACCTTCCCAGATCTCCTTCCCTGAAACGATTCCTGGATTAAGGGCTGAAACCTCCTAATGCCAACGCCTCTTGGATTCCAATCAATGAGACCAGTAGCGACCTTAAGGCTTCTCTCTCTCAGCATTACATGTCCGTATTCCAATGCCTTACCCTTTACCCGTCCGCAGTACTTTCTTTACAACATGGACCTCCACCACTGGACTTTGCTTACCCCTCCCTGACTCCAGACTCCATCTACAAACCAGTAAGTTTGCTCTCTGGTATCATTGCACAATATTCATCCAAGCATTCACTCTGCTCATCTTTCTCCCTTCTCCTTCTCTCTAACAGTAATCTGTTTCCCCCTGTTAAAGGAACCCCTCCCAGTGCAGACATCTACCAATTCTGCAATAAATGGTTGTACTTTTATTATTGTCTCCTATGGGTTTTCTTGCATGTGGGTCAGAAGCTTACCAGAAAACGTGACAGTACAGGCTTTAAAGTGTAGTTTGCTTTGGAGAAATAAGTTTCAGGATGAACAGAATGTCTTTCCTAAACTCAAAATTGCTCCTGGTGTTCTAAACAACCCATTTCAGGTTTTACGATCATCAGATGAAACAATTAAAAAAAATGCTAAAATGATTAATTTGCATGAGAATAAACCTTTAGTATACAGAATAAATGCCCCGTCTATTTTAAGCCTTATTCTGGCATTGGAGACCCATCCTCATGGAGCTCATCAGCAACTCTTTGAGTCAGCAGCTCTGGACAAGAAGGACACTAACTTTGCTTTGACACCTGGTTAATTGGATGGATCATTCCTGATCAATCTGCTGTATGACCAAGACAGGAAAGGGGAGGTCAGCAAGGTGTTTTAGGGGTATGGGTGGAAAAATATATTATTATTGGAGAGAGGTAAAATATTGCCCTTAACTTTGCCCTTAACTTAACAAATATAATCTGCTGTTTTACGTTTTGTCTTCTGTTGTTTCTTACATGTTTGTTTCCACGTTGTGTCTCACAGCATGTGAACAATACAAGTAAATTATCAAAGGATCAAATATTGTACCTGTTTTCTAAATGTACTGGATTTAGGGATTTCAGATAATAGTGGTAATTTAAATTTATTTTTTCACTAATGAGCTGGTTGAGCAACACATAATCCTACAGTTTGAGTCTTTCTATTCATCAAATATTTTTAACAATTCACTAAATTTGGGGGATCTTTCCAAGCTTACAATCAGAGGACTTCCATTGTGTTGTTCCCAGGTGATGGTAGAACAGCGCAGGTAGACAGTCCAGTATTATTGTTTCTCTGCTCTGTTGTAGGGAAGAACGAGTGGATCTGAAAGGTAAAACCTTTGTTTTTCTGATCTGCCTACATTTCAACTCACTTTTGCTAATATAATATTGATCATAACCAAAACAACAAAATCCCAAATGCAAGCAACGGAAGTAAGCTTGTTTAGGGTGACTAAGCTCTCCCTGATAAGGTGAGCAGCTCTATTAGTTGGGTGCATCACAAGGAGTCAGCTGAGGTTAGAAGATCTCACCTGATATCGATGCCCACTGGAGCCTTCCCTTTAGACGTTTTCCAGGAACCTCCCACTGGAAGAAGATCCAGAAAGAGGAGTTATGAAGAGGATAGAGGGATATGAACAGGTATTTACCCTCACACATTTAATTATTTCAGAAGATCCAACTGATGTTTAATAGATAACCAAGATAATCAGAGTTAATGCAAAAAGATTTGTAATCAAATTATGATTTTATTATCTGGTATTTAAAGGAAAAAAGTAGTCTAAACCAACCTTGCGCTATTAAAAAACAAGAAATGGAGCTCTTGCTAAAACATCAGTGAGAGCTGTTATGTATAAATGGAGGAAACATGAAAGAATGGGGAAATCTTTCCAGGAGTGAGTGCCCACCAAAATTCCAGGAGGTCATCAGGAACTCATTCAGGACGTAACAAAAGGATCCCAAAAATGCCCAGAGTACTGCAGGGCTCACCTGCCGCAGTTAAGCTCAGCGTTCCATGGGAGAGTTCAAAAGTCACCGTTGACCTAAAGCTACTAACATAGCTCACCACCGTCAGAGTGTGAATGACTGACTGTAGTATAAAAGAGTTTTTTTGTCGTCAGACTTGATAAAGCGCTATACAAGTATAAGCCATTTACCATTTAACATAAATGGTAAGAACTCTATCGTAGGTAGGCAAGGAGCTGCTGTGTTGATTCCTGGAAGCCTTTAACTCATTCGTCATTAGGTGATGGAAACGCACATGGTAAAATCCGGGCTTACGTCCTTCCGAAAAAGAAGTACACACACTCACAAATTTATAAAGGTCTGTTTTTATTGTTTTAGGTCTTATGTTTGCCTGATGAAACAAATACAGACTTTCTAGTTATAACAGTAGCTGGTCCAATTGCTTTTTATTGTCTTCTCAAACAGAGTTGACCTACTTGCATTGATTTTGTTTTAACTGGTTCAATTTTATGAATAGGTTTATTTTAACAGAAAATGGTGTATACACATTTTATGCAAAATAAACAATGCGTTGAACATGAACAAATAATATATAGCTTGGAACTCCACACTACTCCAGACATTTGAATTGAGAAAGCTTTCTGGATAGGAGGCGAAACGTCTTCAAACTTCAGAAGAAAGTCCAGTTGTTTTGTTTTTAAATGTTTTTGGAATGGTTACTAATTTGCTTTAGGAACTGGATGATTTGCCACCGTTGATGGAACCATGAATTCTGCACTTTTGCAGAGTCCTGAAGGAGGATGTCCGACCATCAGTTTGAGGCCTTAAACTCACATGCACTCTGGTTATGCAGAGGGACAATGATTCAAAGCACACCACCATATCCACCTTTGAATGGCTC
The DNA here is from genome assembly GCA_037039145.1 of Fundulus diaphanus. Taxonomy (NCBI): domain Eukaryota; kingdom Metazoa; phylum Chordata; class Actinopteri; order Cyprinodontiformes; family Fundulidae; genus Fundulus; species Fundulus diaphanus. The sequence goes on along the minus strand of CM073125.1, from coordinate 52,335,548 downwards.
CAAAAAGCACAACATGCTGCAAAATGAAACAAAGAGTGGATCATAATTCATTCCACATGAATGCAAAAGACTCATTGCAAGTTATTGCAACCAAGGGAAAGCAATTAATTATTAGGTTTAAGAGAGAGTTATTTTTTCACATGTAGGCATTTTGGTTTCAACTGCCTTTTATAACTTTATCAATGTGATCCTTGTTTGAAAAATAGTTAAATCTAACAACAACAACAAAAAGGAAGAAATAAAAGCAAAATGACTGGGGCAAATACTTTCTCACGGTATATGTATGTAATCTGGCTTGCTGCAGAACTAGCTTCCTGCAGAATTAACTGTTATGCTACGGCAAACTAATTTCATTCATCTGCTTGATGTTTCTTACTGTTTACATGCCACTGATAAGCTCCATCAAAATGTACAATGTGAATTACCTCTTATTTTATTAAATAATCATATGTTTCTGCCCAACTATGCATTATTGGTGCTGCTTTAATTTTATTGCAAGCAGACAGATTTTTTGGAGAGCTCAAGCACATCTTAAGGACTTTGTTTTGACATATTTTCTCAGGATTGTGAAGTCACTGCTACTTCTTTGAGAAATGCAAAGCTTTTGTTTTGCCTGAAGGCCTCCTTTCAGCAGCTTTTTGTCTTTACATCATCCCATCAGCCCTGAAAACGCACCACATCCCCTCTGTGAGGAAGCATCTATTCTGAGGAAAATTGCTCCAAGTCATTCTTTGTGTTTGTTCTGTCCATGATTTTTTGTCAGTGTGTGTTTGGTTACAGCTAAATGACTCTAGCCTTCTTGTAAAGAGTATTAGTATTGTCATATTTAGACATTGCCTCTTTAGTCTGAATATATACATGTAATGCTTTTTGATTATCCTTTAAAAGCTGTGTCCAATCTGCCTTTGGGCATGGGCTAGTACAAAATTATCATGGCATGCTCACATTAAGCAAAATTATCATGGTATTTACATAGAAAGTTGAAACAAAATATATGACATTATCTAATTTTCTTTGTATAAAATAGAAAACAATCAGTTATTCTGCTGTGGTAAAAATAAAGGATATTTAACAGGCCAAAATCTAAAAGACAATAGGACTGTTAGGGTTTAGCCAATGGCTATAAAGACATTTCTACTGCACAGCTTGAAAAGATCACAGCTGCTTTAATTTTGATTCACAGAAAGTACACTGTACCTAGTTTGGTTCCAGCCTGCACACATGCTTGTCGGTCACTGAACTCAATACGGACCCACAGTCGCTTCACCTCTCCAGTGTAGACCTTCGCCTCATGATAGCCCACGGAAAAGAGGAAGAGGAAGATCTCCCGTGCAGTGGGTAAAGAGAAAGGTAAGCCCGGGGAGCTGGTTTTACAGTTTCTTCTGGCACCCTGCTGTGATCAAGTCCCTTAGGGAGGAGAGTTTGCAGCTGCTCACATTTATTGTGGCTTTAATCCACACTCTTAAATTCCTGGCTGATTTCCCGACAAGCGTTACTTGGTAAAACAAATATGTTTAGCATAACTATGGCAGCCAGAGCGCCATTCTGCGTACCATGAAGCTGGACATGATGAGAGGAAATATATTGTATACATTTCAACAAGAACAATATCAGTTTTGGATAGTTTAATTGTACATCACACATAATTTTTACTGTATGCGCAAATAATGTGTCATTCCTGCTCCTTCACCATCACCACCAGCTGAGAAATATCTATCCATGGCTCCCTAAGGGAACATTCTTGAAATTATTCCTGTTTGTTGGATGTCACCCAAAATCATTGATTCTGACAAGGTCAATGCTAAAGATCTTTAAAATATTAATAATAAAACTGTATTCTGCTTAGGTCCGCTGGCTTTATTGATCTACACACGATTCATCTACACGCGATAGATGTAACGGTTTGAGGCAGTATAGTGTGATGTGCAGTTGAAACACTTTTATGCCAATTCAGTCGACTTCTTTGAGCAAACAATGCAAAGTACCACTGCAAGGCATTAAAAAAGAATAAAATTTTTATTCACAATATTCTCTTTGTTATCAGTATTTCTTTAACGGTCCTGTTATGCCTCACGAAGCGCTATCTCTTACAGTAAAAAAAACAAAACACATTTTCCCTCCACACAGTTTATCTTCTGGGTGACACAACTGGTTCCCGGAGAAGCGTCTGTCATTGTCTGACATTGTATCATATTGTTATTCAGCTCCACATTGTATTCGCATGACAAGATATCCTAGCTCTGATGAAGCTGCTTCGTTTGCACTGCAGCTCAATTTGCCATCATCTGCAAGCACAGTGGGGATGCTGGACTGCAGGAAAGCCATCTGTTTTTAAGGTGCCAAGCTGAGGGAACACAGAAAGGGTCTCAAAAGAGCAGGAGAACGCAGAAAATTGTACCATATGTGTGGGAAATGTATCCTTTTGCACAGGGAACAAAACGGAAGTTAGGAGTACATTTATGGGAAGATTACACAGGAAACATTTGCATGCAGTTGTAAAGAAATTAGCTGCAGACACTCAGCTAATGCAGCTGCTTACAACCTGTGGTGACTAGTAGCATCTACATTGTAGCTGTTGTTGGTTCATAAGTAGTATTTACATAGTGAAAATGTTTTCAACCAGATTAAGACTCAATCAGTCTAAATAAACAATGAAGTTGTTTTGTGTAAAAATAGTTGCATAAAATACACATATAATAACATAGTTCAAATAGAGTCAGTTAAACTGAATTCCTGATTAAAATATACCATTAAGGAAATGAAACACAACATTTGTTTAATAAAAGTATTTCTGGTAGAGAAAAATCACAATCAATTTAATTCAGTTTTTAGCGCCAATTCACAACACACGTCATCTCAAGGCGCTTTACAAAGTCAAATTCAGTGAAATCTTAGACAGGTTGGTCAGAAAGTTTCCTCTCCAAGGAAACCCAGCAGGTTACATCAAGTCTTGACAAGCAGCATTCACTCCTCCTGAAAGAGCGTAGAGCCACAGTGGACAGTCGTCTGCATTGTTGATGGCTTTGCAGCAATCCCTCATACTGAGCAAGCATGAAGCGACAGTGGAGAGGAAAACTTCCCTTTAACAAGGGAGGAAAACCTCGACCCACTGGGGGTTAGAGAAGACAGAGCACAGACAGAAAGCACAGAAGCACATATTGATCCAGGAATCCTTTCTATGTTGTATGGTAATAGCGGATGATCTGTCTTCTCTGGATGATGTCACAGCTAAGAGAACGCCAGACCAGGTGTACCTACTATGAAGAGAAAAAGAAAGAGAGAATCTAAATTTAAAAGTAGAAATAACAACAAACAATACAAATTCAAATAGACCCTGATGTCCTCCAGCAGCCTAAGCCTATAGCAGCATAACTACAGAGGTAGCTCAGAGTAACATGAGCCACTCTAGTTATAAGCTTTGTCAAAAAGGAAAGTTTTAAGATTAGTCTTAAAAGTAGACACTGGGAGTTGGTTCCACAGGAGAGGAGCCTGATAGCTAAAGGATCTGCCTCCCATTCTACTTTTAGAGACTCTAGGAACCACCAGTAGACCTGCAGTCTGAGAGCGAAGTGCTCTGTTAGGAACATACGGGGTAATCAGAGCTCTGATATATGATGGAGCTTGATTATTAAGGGCTTTATACGTTAGAAGAAGAATTTTAAACTCTATTCTTGATTTAACAGGAAGCCAATGAAGGGAAGCTAAAATTGGAGAAATATGATCCCTCTTGTTGATTTTCATCAGAACTCTTGCAGCAGCATTTTGGATCAGCTGAAGACTTCAAACTGCATTTTGTGGACTTCCTGATAGTAAAGAAGTACAATAGTCCAGCCTTGAAGTAACAAATGCATGGACTAGTTTTTCACCATTTGTCCTGGACAAAATATTGCTAATGTTGGCAATATTTTGGAGGCGAAAAAGGAAACCTGTTTAATATGGGATTTAAATGACATGTCCTGGTCAAAAATGGCACCAAGATTATTATTATTTTATTATTATTATTATTACCAATTTAATGCCATCCAGATTAGGTGATTGATAAAGAAACTTAGTTTTAAGTACTCTGGTCCAAAGATAACTTCTTTCTTGTCCGGATTTAAAAAGCAGTCACATAAAAAGGTAAATTTATTAAAGTGTGAATACTCTTTGTCTCCTTGAAATTATCTTACATCCCTTTCCAGATTGAAAAGCAGCAACAGTTACTTTTCTGAGGTAACTGCTGATTTGTTTTTTTCTTTGATATTGTGATGACACACTTCTGTAGGCTCTTGAACTCCATTTTGCCAGAACACCTAATTTAAAAAAGATGCTCATATCGCAGATAATCAGATCAACCTGCAGCTACTTTACCTTTAAATGCTACAGAAGCAGCCAGGAAGCCCTTAGCTTTATTCTATTTTAACCTGCTGTATGTTTTTTACCCTAAAACTTTTTGAATCTGGTAAACAGAAGTTAATTTTAATTAGGCTCTGCTAAGTAGAACTACTGGGTTCAAAAAGGGTGGATTTTCTTTTCACTGGGGCTGTAAGAAGCAAGTTTCCCCAAAAGTTCAAGGTTGTTTTGAGGAATTTGATAATACATTGTAATCTAGTCCACAATATGTCTGCAAAGTTTTCAAATATGTTTTTATATAAAATCATTAATTGCCACGGGCAAGCTGTATAGGAAAGTTTGTGTGTTGCTTTGGTGTAGCTATAACTGATGACAACAGATGTTTTATGTTGACATGAATTTATTAATCAGAAAATTACTACACAGGTAAATGTTAAAAGCTAACTAATGGTCAAAGCTTAAATTGGTAATTAGTTCCGCGGACTACCGGTACAGCCCTGTTGAGTTAAAAGTCTGAATAATACTTGATGCAGAACTACAAAGCGCAGCAACTATACAAGGCAATTTGTAGATCTTAGGCAACGCAGTTTCTGGGTCCACTGGGAAGACCTCATGAAAGTCACAGAGCTCATTAAACATGTTGTGCAAAATTCAAACAAATTAGTGTTTCAGCAACAAATAAAGAATAAAATCTGATGCTTTGTTTGTATTATTTTTGTACAACTTCATGTTCCAAAAGTCTTTGCTCCTCTGATAATACAAGGAACCTGTTTTAATGAGGGCTGAGATAAAGTCTGGGTTCTGAATCACTTTTTTCTCAACATATAAAAAGTAGAATCCTGTCTGCGGCAGGAAATTAATACAGATACTTTGAAGCACTTCCCAATCTGCTTTCATGCATCATTAACACTTCGCCATTTGTCTGCACACCAATCAGCGAGTTGAACAGCAGCTGAGGGTGAAAAACAGGTTTCAGAGCTGCAGAGGTCAGCTGCTCACTCGTGTCACTTTTCATCAGTGAACATTTTGAACAGGGCAGCGGTTCAGACCGGATGCCTGCTGCTTCAGAACCAACGGACGTAAGTAAGGTGTTCTGTGAGGGCCGCTCTCGTTCCAAATGTGTTTCACATCACAGCGTTGTCGGGTTTTCTTTCAGTCAAACTGTTTCCCATAGGGAATCTCTTTTCTATGCAGCAACTGAGGTTGAAGCAAATCTCACATTAGAAAGACGCCATGTTAATGTTCAAAATAAGGAAGAAAGAAGTTCGTCCATCCATCCATTTCTCAACTGAGAAAAGTGAAAGGGGTAACCGTTTAAGCAGAGAACCCTATATCTCTCTTTTTCCAACCTTCTCCAGTTTATCTGGGAGTCAGAAAGATGTCTAGAACCCAAAAATGAGGTATATTCTCTAAAAACAAGTTCTTAATCTACCCTGAAGCCTCTACCAGTGCGATATGTTATCCTAAGAAGATGCTCAGCAGAACACAACCCGCTCCTTGTGTGGAAGAGCAAGGACTTTACTCTGAGCCAATGATGATGTCAGTGATGGCTGAAAAATTTCTTATTTTTAATCAATTTTCTGCAGTGGAATAAGTTATTGTTTTAGGAGAAGCAACTGAATTGAAGAAAGACTTTTCTGTAATAACAAACAAATTAGAGGCAACCAGACTTTTGCTCAGTTTTTCTGAAGGCGTTTCGAAACCTGTCCAGGAGTCTTTGTCACCCTGCCGGCGCGCACTTGAGAAACCTGCAGTTAGAGCGCTGCTGTTTTTAAGCGCATGGAGGCCTATCCTCCCAGGCGTAATCTCTAGAGAGATTACATAAACAGTCTCATTATTATCCAAGTACTCACCTCAAACCAAGCAATAGCTTCTAATGACCCAGGAGAGTTACGAAAGGGTCGTTGATTAGCATCTGACATGAAAGGCGGATGTGTGTTCTTCATAACTCAAGTAATGCCTAAAACTTTTTATTGTCACCAGGTACAGTGAGGAGGCTGGTCAGGGAGATATTAAATACCCTCCAAGTTCACAGCTAGACATTCGTTGCAACGAGTAACATTTTTGCATATCTATTTCACTAATTAGACACTACATGCATGCATGCATGCTAGTAACAAACTAACTGTATGTTAAGTAAGGTGGAGGACTGTGTTGCTGTGGGCCTGTATTCATCCAAAGGCTCTAATAACCTTGCTGGAGGCATTAATATCATGAACTCTAGTACATACCAGGATATTTTAAATAGAAATCTGGTAGCCTCTGCCAGAAAACTAAAACTGGGTGATCATTATGTCTTTCACTATCCAAAACATGGCTGCATCAATGCATTAATTGTACACCAAACCGAAAATCAACCTTACTCCATGGGCACTTCAGTCCTCAGAACTACATCCGATAGAAAACTAAAGAGAAGAGACCATAAGGGTAAAGCAAGATCTCTGAACAATCTAGAAAAACTATACATAGAGGAAAGTGTAAAGATATTTTGTTTGATTTAACCTTGTTCTGTAGTGGCTGGCAAAATGGGTTTGTGCGAAGTATCCATAGTATGGGTACCAATAACTGTGTCACCCGTTACTTTGTTAAAAACAATTGTTGTTTTTCTTTCTCTGACATAAATTGATGTTTCTTTCTAAACTTTTCACTGTGAAACTATGCTACTTCAATAAAAGATGACTTCATTTCAAGGCTATATGCACGTCTTTACCGGTTATGTCACTGTACATCTATGTTTGACTCCCACTTTCTGTAGAGTTGTTGTAATCTGAGAGCAGTGCATAACTTTGTCAGGGAAGATTTCTCTTCCAAAGAACTTAATCCCTTTTCAGCATGAACCCCTGTGAGCTTTACCTCTTCAGTCACATGCCCTTACATGCATACAGTTGCTTCAGCCGATCACCGGCGACATGATGGCCAGTTCTTTTGAAGCTCCTGCAAAATCACGTTGCCACCAGAAACCATTTTTCTGTGCTGTGTGATGCGCGCCTGTAAATCTGCATAATCCGTCTGCCAGATCATGCCACTTCATGGGGCTTCTTAAACACACTGAGGATATAGAGCTGCCACTCAGTGGCAACAGCTTTGTGGAGCGGCAAGTTTTGACTAACAAATAAGCAGTTTCAGGTTTTGTCATAGATGTTGAAGCTATCATATTTCTACACAATAATGACTTTCCTAACAACTCCAAACCTACCAAGACATGGCCGTTCACCTAAACTGAGAGGCAGGACAAAAAGGACAAGCAGCTAAGATCTTTGGCTCTGGTGCAAGAATCTGGACAGGGCAGGAATTGTAACAAGAAAGCCCATGTTGAAAAAGAGTTATAAGCCATTTGCCACAAGACTTGCAGGGGACAAAGCAAGCAAGTTTTTTGTATGTTTGTTTTATCAGGGACTGGAAGCTGGTCAGAGTTCATTGGAGGAAGGATAGAGCTAAATACAGGACTTTAGATACAATGTGATATATTTTTTGCATGCGTCCATTAAAAGGCAATATCTGAATAAATAAAGACAACACAAAAGTTAAGATCTCGTAAAACCCTACAACTGAAAGCTGTGTCATTCCTTTGGCATGACTCTCTGTAATTGCTGTTGGTAGAGCATTAATTAATTTTACATTCAAGAAGATGATAGTTTTTTTTTCAAATTAATGAATAAATTAGTTCCTGATTTCAAAATAATAAAAAGGCACTGAAAGTAAATTGAAGGTTTTTAATTATTGTATCCTAAAATGCATTTCATTGAAATAATACATTTGCACCACCTTTCTACTTTTGCTTCTGAATTTTTAAAGGTGCTTTCACAACGAATGTGAACGAGAACTGAGTGACTTACATGTTATCCCTAGGAAAAGGTGCTTTTAGGAGCGAGTTAAAGGGCCGCGGTGCCAACGAGGTGTTTTAAGCGATGCGAAAGTCACAAGATGGGCACAAAACTGCAAATAAAGCAAGGCGAAATTTTGCTCGAGTTAAAAAATCTGATCTTTTGAAATTGTATTGGTCCAAATGCAATCTACAGTACACTCAAAAATGTCATCATTTATGCACTCTGTTTAATTCATAGATCCATCTATTTTTCACAAAACACTTCTGCAGTTGTAACTTAGTACATATGGGCTAAGTTTATGTAATACTTTTTCCAAGGACTTGGTTGTATCAATTAATTATTTTGATTCTTTTTGGCTTAGATTTTTTTTTCAATTTTATTTATTTAAGGTTTATTTATTTAAGGACATTGAATACAGTGGTGAAGAACTGGCTCCCAGCTGCATATTCCTGCTGCAGCGAGCTCCTCGCCGTACCGAGGTCTAAGTGGATAATTATTTTGGTCCCACAGTGTTGAATCGTACCGGCAGGTTAAAGCCTTTGGTCAACTTGGCCTCACCTGTCAGACATCCATCAACACAAACATTTAAACCAGCCATAAAACCATAATAATGGATTTGTAAAGAAGGGAGGTGTAGACGGAGGGGGAAATTGGTGTGTGGTGTCGCGTTTGACCGGTTTTCCAAATTTGGTTGAAGTCAATTAGGTAGAGCTGCATATCATTACCGCACCCAACCCTTTTACTGAGGAGGGACATCTGGGCTGACAAAACAACAAGCTGATGTTATTTTTTTAAATGAAGTTCTTTGGATGTCATGGCACCTTTAAAAAAATAAACCTGGCTCATTCTGGTAATTTGATTTATTTATTAAGCAAATTTAAACCGAGAAAAATAACAGAGTTAAACTGAGACCAGTAGTGGCTACAAACGCCTCTGTCAGATGCTGACCTAACTCATATATAAAACAAAAAAATTAAAGTTTAAAAATAAAATAAGATTTTTAAGTTATAAAACAACATTTATTCATTTTAACTGTTTAGTATGTGTTTATGTCTGTGTAAAACTTAAGTGCGTCTAAAGATTTTGAAAGTTGCGAACTTGATTTAGAGTTTATGATCCAGCAATGTGTCCTGCTTTGTGAAGCACATTAAATTACACAAGTAGCACCATACAAAGACAAGTGCTGAGTTTATAAGGTTTTATCAACCTGAACTGTTCTTACGCCTTAAAGCAAGAAAGCTGTAAAGAAGAAGAAGGGAATAATAAATACAATCCTGTTCTCTGATTTGCAGTTTTCCCAGTCTGCAAAATCCCAGCCAACCAGTGGCGTGTTCAAATGTGTTACTGCTGCCGTGCCTCACGGCTTTCCTACCCGAATGTGTCACTGTGAGCGCGTGACATTGGGAAAAAGCATTTTGGCATGGAGTCACAAGGGGAATCCTCTCTCCTCCCCTCACGACCACACTCTCTGAGGGAGACTCGTCTGCCACCCGGTCCCCGTCCACAGCACCACAGGCTGCATGTCTTGCTGTCCTATTTATAGACTGATCCAGTTGAATCTGTGTGACTATGGCCCAGGAGCGGCGGATTTAGCTGTGCCTTCGTGACGGGATTGGGTGTGACATCACGTTTGGAGGCCCTTTGCTTCCTTCTCCTCCTCCCTGTTCATGGAGCTAAGACGTTCAGGATGTAGACTCATGATCTGCTGAGAGTTTGCCATCTGCTCCCTGCACACTCATGGACCACAGCCCATTTATAATGAGTTAACTGTGGAAACACTGAGCATAACAACAGATGACAACACGGCTCACGCGACTGGCAGAGACGTTGGTTGTATTTTGACACACCGCTCCTGCCGCTTTGTCTTTTTTTTTTTTTTTTTTTCTTCCTGAGGTGTCTTGTTTTCATTTCAAAGTCACTGCTTGAGTGTTTGATCATCTCAGTGCCGGTAACCAAACAGGACAAATGTGAGTGCTGGAGAGCTAATTGATTCTCACGTCATTAATCAGTGTCATGTTTGCCTCTGCAGTTCTTACCAGCCGGTGTTTGTGACCAATCCCCCTGATGCGTTAAGGAGGGCGTCCCCCTGGTCCAACTGTCATATCAAAGTCTCCTTCATTAGATTTGCCCTTTCACCACTTCCATCCATTCTTACCCAACACATAGCTTCACAAAAGAGAGCAGAAGGCACTCTTTGTGTTAGTCAGACTAATGCACTCCCTGACAACTGGATTTTAAAAGCAAACCCATTCTGACCCTTGAATCAGCTCCATCGGTGGTGTACAGTCGCTCTGTATCCGCTGTCGTGACTGCACTGGCTGTGTTTTCCTCTGTAGTAAATGTTTGTCATGTCTGCTATTGTTCAGCCTGATGTTATGAAGCTTTTATTTCCTTATAAACTTTGAGGAAGCTCATTTGCATGATCAAAACTTTATTCATATTTGAGTAACAACCTTGTGCACATTCATTAAGCAAAGCTCTCTTTTTAGAGCTACGCATCTGGAGTTTGCAGTGCTTGACTTGACTTTTACTTCATACACTTTATTCTGTTTGAAATTTCAAGTTTATTATCTCTTGCAGTTTATAGAAACCTAAACTGTTTGGTTAAGTTTAGACAGAGGCCAGCTGTCGCAGTGCATACAAATTTAGAATAATATGATTGACTCGAGGAATAAAGAAAAGTTTTTTTATATATATATTTATGTATATTTTAGGGAGATAGCTAACAGAACTATGACATTTCCTCTAAAAAAGACATTTTTATATTTTCTGCCTAAGCTTTGCCCTGAGGTTTATTTAAAGTAAACCATTCTGTTTTTGTGGAATGATTATGCAACAAACAACTTAAATTAATTTCAAAACCAAGAATTTAATGTGCAAGCTTGAATCTATCATTGATTTTCTCTAATCCACAAATGAATTCCCTAGTAATAAATCTTTTTCCTGTTTACATTTGTTTCTACTTTCATTATTGGTGAAAAATATATTACTTTGCATAGTAATAAGGCCATTTTTTGTTTTTGTGGGGGATTAGCCCCTGTGGATATTTTAATAATCTTTCTAAATTCTTTTTCTGGGTTTTCACAGCACTAGTAGGCTGACAGGAAAATGGGTTTGAGAGAGGGGGGAAGACATGCAGTAAAGGACTTCAGGCCGGAATTGAACCCGGGTCAGCCGCGTCGAGGACTTAGGCCTCCCCATATGGGTCTGGCTCAGTACACCTGAGCCATCAGAGTCATTAAGATGACTGAATAGAAGAGTTTTAAAAAATTATCCTTCAGGTTGATTTTGATAGACTTGGAAATTGATTGGTTTGCTAAACATTAATATGACTTAAAGTTGCTAGATTTCTTTACATCCATCCTGCTTGCTTACTTTTCCTCTCACTGTTTGGAGCATGGCAACATCAACTTATTGAGCAGCACCAGTGTGAAGCTCCAAGACAAATTGTTCCTTTGCCAAATTCACTGGTATAAATTTCTGGGAGATTGCAATGCCCCAAATGCAGTAACTTGGACAGCAATCTGACTGAGACCGGATCCTGAAGGTGCAGATGGAGGATGTGTGTGTGTGATTCACTGTTCATGTCTCATAAATCTCAGGTTTACCTTCCCTGAGATCGATTTGCATTTTCACAGTGTGTGCTGGTGCTGCTGTCATAGCCCTGCAGCTATTCAATTACAGTTAGAGCCCTCCAATTAATTATGCAAAATGTTACACATCATAAATTGTAGGAGGGGCATCAGACCTGCAATTAGCAGCCAAAAGGCTGTAGATCCTTCCTCATTATAGGAGACCATGGAGGCTTTTACAGAGCAGAGAGATCTGTCAGGGGAAAATTGCAGTTTAATTTTTTTTCTTTTTTTAGCAATTTCAACAGATGAACAGAGAACCTGAGCTCTTAATCAACCTAGATATAATTATGGGAGATTGTTTTCATGAAAATAACCCTGCTTCCTTTTTTAAGCAAGCCGGCATCAAGTTTTGAGCCGCTCCTTTGATGGGAATTAGAAGCAAGAAGCAGATAATCTATTGAATGTTGGCAATCCTAATAATATTTACCCAGTCAACACTGCAGAAAACGAAACAGATGATTCTGCTGAAGGGTAATGTGATGCAGTCACCACTGATGTATATTACTGGACAGGACACCACGTAAACATGGCGTAACACACATGGGAATATGCTATGTGTTGACTCGAGGCTACTGCAGCATCAAAAGTACAAAAAAACTGGTTCTTTTTAAAGCGGCAACATATAAGTTTTGACCCAAGTATTAGCTTAATTTGAGATATATTCATTGATTTTTTTCAGGTTAATATACAGGTTATATAACGGCTAATATATTAGCGCATATCGATGTTCCGTGTGGGCTGCCCTTGTCAAAAACTCACCTTTGTAACTCGAGAGGGTCAGGGTTACATGACCCATTGTAGTCATAACAACAAAACAAAACAGATATGACACCTGATCTGACATATTTTTGGTTCTGATGCTGGATTTAATCTACAGGGGTGAACGTGGCCTTATCTTTACAAGTAACTCCATAACTTCTCCATCTACTGGTCCAAAATGGTCTGCTATCAGATTCCAAAACACGGAGGAAGATTGTTTAATTTTGCGACAGTGCATTGTTGCCAGTGGCCTTCAGGCACACTAAACCTGAAAGTTACAGGTCTAGCACCCCTAGAGGCAGAAAGTTACACTGTCCTCCTTAAAAGACCAGAAAGATTTTTAAGTAGAATTACATATTGCTTTGACAGTTTGACTTGAATATAATTGAAATCTAGTTTATATAAAATGTGATTTGTGAGAAATTCTCGAAAATAATAAGTGATGTATACAGGTATGCTATGAAAGGTATTATAGTGTTTAACGTACTAAAATTAAAAAGTTTACCTGGGTAAATAAAGGTTAAATGAAACAATGTAATACAAGGATGTCAATATTAAATTAAATTAGAGCAATTTATTAGTGAAGTTTATAAAAAGTAAACAGAATCTGAATTTACAGTTTAGAATTAAATAAATATGTTTTAAGATAGCTTTAGTGTTTTGACTTGACAACATTAGTGCTTGTCTTACTTCCTCCATTACGGACAAATATAAATATATAGCTGACCAGATCTTTTTTATTTTTTATCCTGTCCCTCTTTGCTTTTCCTTTCCCCTTCAGCTGCCTCTGTGTGTCTCTGTGCTGCTCTAATGGGGCAAGAGGGTGTCTCTCTTCAGCAAGACAACGCGACTTGACTGAGCCGAACGGATTGCGTGGATTCTTTATTTTCAAAAATATGAAACAGGATCCGAACCAAGCCTTTCGGCCCTCTGCGATAGGTCATCAGGACCAAGAGACAGGCTGATACATAACGAAATGTCCGGATGGCCAGTCCACCCCTGACACCCTCTTTCTAGCCTATATCTGTTTAGAAATCTCAGTTATAAGGCCAGAAACAAACAAACTGTTATACAATAATGCAGCTAGAGCTGTTAAAAATATAAATTGACAGCATGGCGATCTTTATAGCACAGGACGTATACCTGTCAGCATCATAATTGCACAGTTCCCTCATTGGTTATGGAATTAACTTTAGGGAATGTGTATATTTCTTTATTAGCAATTGTGTGTGCACAGAACTAGCGGCTAATAAGGAATGTCCTACCCAGTAATATACACTGCTCAAAACAATAAAGGGAACACTAAAATAACACATCCTAGAACTGAATGAATGAAATATTCTTATTAAATACTTTGTTCTTTACATAATTGAATGTGCTGACAACAAAATCCCACAAAAATGATCAATGGAAATCAAATGTATTAGCCCATGGCGGTCTGGTTTTGGAGTCACACTCAAAATTAAAGTGGAAAAGCACACTACAGGCCTGTATGACCTTCCTACAACGCCTGGGCATGCTCCTGATGAAGAGGAGGATGGTCTCCTGCGGGATCTCCTCCCAGATCTGGACTAACACATCCGCCAACTCCTGGACAGTCTGTGGTGCAACGTGGCGTTGGTGGATGGAGCGAGACATTAAGTCCCAGATGTGCTCAATTGGATTCAGGTCTGGGGAATAGGTGGACCAGTCCCTAGCATCAATAGCTTCATCTTGCAGGAACTAATGACACAATCCAGCCACATGAGTTCTAGCATTGTCTTGCATTAGGACGAACATACAATGGTGTTTAAAATGGGTCAAAATGTGGGTTTTCATGAGGCCTGTTAGTTGAAATGTGCAGTTGTCCAGTAGGGATTTTCTTTCATCTTGTAATGAATCACGGCAGCGGACCCAGAATTCAGCCAGACCAGCAGAGGTTCTTAAAAAAGGGATTTATTTAACAAAAAGCAGAGCAATGCAAAAAGGACTGAAGAACCAAAAAGACTAATAAAAAACATCCAGAACATCTTAGGAACAGAAACTGACTGGGAACATGACAGAATGGCTCAGGTTCCCTGGAAGGGAAAAACTAGGTCAAAATTCCAAAAACAAACATCAGATCAGGATTGACTCACCCAAAACCATGACAAGACCAACAAGACGACCAGGCACTGATGTCTGGTCCCAACAGTTTATATGGAGGTGGAAGCAGGTGAAACCAGTGAGAGGTGATTGCAGCAGGGGTGGAGTAAGGCAGGTGTGCAGAGTAAGTAATTAGACCAGACATCAGTGCTGAGGCTCAAAACAAGAACAGATCAGAAACCAAACCTAAAAAGCTGAGAGGACAAGTGGACAGAAACAAACTACACCAGACCTGATAACAAAACAACCCCGAAGTATAAAACTAAAACAGAAGACAAAACTCAAAGCAGCCAGAGAACCTAAGGCAGGAGAGTAAACAAACCAAAACAGAGCCTAGAATATTACACATCTCTTCTTTTTCATGTATTAATTAAATTATTAACCTGTTTTAATCTTCTCCATAAATGATTTAGACAAATAAGGTAGGGCAATTGCTTTAAAAACAAACAATAAATGTTTAAAATCCATTCTTAAGTGTACCTGAAGCCGGGATAGAAGTGATCACGCTAGGAGGCGATATTTGACATTAGTTGTACTCAAATGTTTTAAAAGACCAAACATATTTGACAAGTAATTAATATGTTGCTCTAAAATACGAGAATAAAGTATTGTCTAATTGTGCAAACATAGTAGGTTGTTTGAAATCGTCAATACAGGCTGTAGTGATGAAGAGTAAAGCCATTTTTAAAAGTTCATTAAATATTTGACTCTTTGTTAGGAAATTGTCACATATTGATCTTTAATCTTATTTTGTCTATCTGAAAATGAAAAAATTATTTAATGGCACTGAGATGTTCAAAAATGTGTTTGCTCATTAAACTAAGATTTCAAGAAAAACAAGTTGTTGTTTTTAAAGGACTTTAACCAAGCCTTAAACTGGTTCTTTTGCTGCCAAGTTTTGCTAAATTAGTATTTTACCATGACATCGGCAACACTGCATCTTTTATTTCCACACATGGACCAGAGGTGGAATGATACGGACTAAGCATTAACACAAAAGCTCATTAGCAGGCTGCATGTTTTAGTTGTAAATACATTTAAAAAAGCACAATTCAGAGTTGCGGGAGCATTTTATTGTGCATTTGAGGCAGCGTTAAATGGAAATTTAAAAACTATTAAAAAACTGTAAGATTTTAACATGAAAATTCTATGAATTTAAGACTTTGTCTTACTTATTTGGCTTTAAATTAGCAAAAATCAAGTATTGCTTTTATAGATACATATTCTGGCGCTATGTTGCTTCGCTATTTCTGATTTCAGCAGCCAAAAGGGGCCAAAGTTGTCAACCATAAGCGTTTCCCTATCTGTCTTCTATAGGTAGACCTGCTGTTGGTGGAAAAGTATAAACAAGCAAAGATGACCGTAGATCATTCTATTTGTCAGGAACTGGGGTTGTGGGCCTGGTTACTTCTTCTTCTTCTTCTTCTTCTTTCCTTTTGTTGGCGGATTGCAAACAACTTATAGGTGCATACCGCCACCTACTGTACATGAGTGTGTAACTCTATGGCTCAACCTACTATATTCTATTTTTTAATTTTGTGTTATGTAAAAATAAAAACAATGCTTTATTAATGACCATAATTTCCTCTCCATCTCCATCTCGCCCTAATATTCCTTTAATACTCCATTCTCTCCCATTTTCCATAATTACTTTCCTCATCCTCTCTCTTTCCGTTGTATATTTAATGCATTTCATCAGAACATGATCCACATTTTCTTTTGCTCCACAACCCTCACATATATCATCATTTCTCTTCCCTAATATATATAAAAACTCATTCAGATATGTGTGTCCAGTTCTTAATCTAGTAAAAATGATCTCTTCCCTTCTGCTTCTTTCTCCATAATTTTTAATTATTACAGATTTTTGAATCCTATATAATCTTCTTCCTTTCTCATCTTCATCCCATATTTTTTGCCACATTTCTGTTTCTTTCTTTTTAATTATTGATTTCCCTTCCCCTTTCCCAAATGTAATCTCAACTACATTCTGCTTTACTAAAGCCTTTTTAGCTAGCTTGTCTGCTTTTTCATTTCCTATCACCCCTTCATGTGCCGGTACCCAACAGAACTGAACATCTATTCCATATCTAACTAACCTAAATAAATTCTGATAAATTTCTAAAACAAGGTCTTTCCTATTATTTCCTCCTGAGTGAATACTTTCTATTGCAGCTTTTGAATCTGTACAAATTACCACCCTATCTGGTCTAACCTCCTCCACCCACTGTAAACTAAAAATAATTGCAACCATTTCTGCTGTATATATCGATAACAGGTCCGTTAATCTTTCACATTTACATATATTAAACTCTGGAATGTATATCCCTATTCCCACATTTCCCTTTGAATTTTTTGAACCATCTGTGTATATTTTTAAATAACTATAATACCATTGTCTAATATATATACTAGTTTTAACCCCGACTTCATTATGTTTCCATTCTCTTTTCATTTCATGTATTTTAAGGTCAACTTTGGTTTCTGGAAACAACCATGGTGGCACAGCACTAATTGGGTTATTTTTTGAAAATGTCTTATTATCTAACTCATATATTTTTGCCCATTTATTCACATTCCAGCCAAACCCCTTTCTTGTAAATTTGGAATATTCCCAACAGTTCTTTATAATGCTTGTTGCTAAATTTTCTTGACTACTACTTTTAACTCTGATCCAGTATGAAAGTGATATTTTGACCCGTCTCATTTCCAAAGGAGTTTCTCCAGCCTCTACTAAAAGAGCATTAATAGGGGTAGTCTTAGTTCCTCCAGTAACTATTCGTAATGCCCTATATTGTAATTTGTCTACTATTTGTAATGATGATTTAGCTGCTGCTCCATATACCATACATCCATAATCTATTGCTGATCTCATAAGTGCCCTGTAGATATTCAATAGTGACTGCTTATCAGCCCCCCAATCATTCCCAGCCACGGCTTTCATGAGATTTATTACTTTCTTACATTTTGTTTCTAAATGTTTAATATGTATTTTCCAAGTATATGAACTATCTAACCATAATCCTAAATATTTGAATTCTGCTACTCTTTTTATAGGTTGATCATATAATTTTATTTCTCCTATATCAATATTTCTTTTATTACTGAAAATCATATAACAAGATTTACTTACTGACAATTTAAATCCCCATTCATATGACCATTTTTCTATTTTATTTACAACTCTCTTTATATTTTTTACTATGTGCGAAACATTCCTTCCCCTCATCCATATGGCTCCATCATCTGCATATAGTGCTGATTTAATGCATTTATCTATATTTAAGAATATATCATTAATCATAATATTAAAAAGTAAAGGACTAATTACACTCCCTTGAGGAGTGCCGTTTTCTACTTTAAAATCTCTTGAATAATTATCACCAACTTTAACTCTAATTTTCCTATCTGCAAAGAAACTTGCTATCCAATTATACATTCTTCCACCTATTCCCATATTTCCCAACTTAATCAGTAAACCTTCCCTCCACATTGAATCATATGCTTTTTCTATATCAAAGAATACTGCTATTATCAATTCCTTCATTTTTAATCCTTTTTCTATATCATTAGTAATTCTCACTAGTGCATCCATTGTAGACCTTCCTGTTCTAAATCCACATTGATAATTACTAAATATCTGCCTCTGCTCTAAAATAAACCCTAATCTCTTAACTAATATTTTCTCCATCCACTTACATAAGTGAGATGTCAATGCTATTGGTCTATAATTATTTGGGTCTGAAGTATCTTTTCCTGGTTTATTAAATGGGAGGATTATTGCAATTTTCCATTTCTTTGGAACTTCACCTTCTCTCCAAATTTTATTAAAAAGTCGTAGAATTAATTTTAACGTTGCTTCCGGTAATCTTCTAAACATTGCATAACAAAGATTATCATCTCCTGGAGCTGAATATCCAGTATCTTTAATAACTGTTTTTATTTCATTCATGCTTATTTCTTCATCTAATGCTGATACAGATCTATCTTTCTTTTTGTATATATCATTAAATTCTTTAAGTTTTTGTTCTTTTTGATTCCTATGTATATTTCCTAGGTGCTCCCCACTATGCACTGCTGCAAATGCCTCACCCAAAACGTCTGCCTTATCTTTATTTAACACCACTACTTCTTGACCGCTAACCAGTGCTGGAATTCTAACTTGATTTCTTTTCCCACCCATCTTCTTGAACATTGACCAAACATTTTGTAGTTTAACTTCTGCTCCTATAGATGAACAATAATTTCTCCATGTTTCCTTCTTAGCCTCTTTAATTATTTTACGAGCCTCTGCCCTTCTCTTCTTATATTTAATAAGATTTTCTCCTGTCAAATTTTTCTGAAGAGTTTTAAAAGCTTTATTTCGTTCTTTAATCACTCTGCTACAATCCTTATTCCACCATGGCACAATTTTTGTCTTTCCTTTAATAATTGCTTTTGGAATACTTATTTCTGCAGCATTTAGTATATGATCCGTTACCTGTTTAGTGCACTCATCTATATTTCCTTTTAATGTCACTAAATGACTAGTTTGCTCACATACTGTTCTAAACATTTGCCATTTTGCTTTACTAAAGCACCATCTTGTTATTTTAATTTCATCTTGTCTAAATAAATTATCTTTAATAATTGTGCTAACAGGGAAATGATCACTTCCTATTGTAGACTCTCCCCTCACACCCCATTCACAAGAACTTACTATTGAACTGGATACTAATGTTAGATCAAGACATGACATAGTTCCTTTATGTATATCAATTCTTGTTCCCTGTCCATTATTAAGACACACCAGTGACCTTTCATCCATCATTTCCTCTACTATTTTACCATTATTGTCCGTCTGTCTGCTTCCCCATAGGCTATTATGTGCATTGAAATCCCCACACCAAACTTCTCTTCTTGTTATTGATCCTAAAATGTTATTAAACACCTCACTTTCTAACCTTTTACATGGATTATAATAGTTGAGAATCCTAATATTACCAATTTTTTCTAAATTATATAATTCTACACTTACACATTCATACTGACCAGGTACTTGATATTCTTTAAATGCCAATCCATCTTTAATGAAAGTTGCACAACCTCCTCCATTACTATTGTTACTCCTATCTCTTCTGACTGAACTGTACCCTGGAATTTTAAAATCTAAAGATGGTTTTAGCCAAGTTTCCTGAATACAAATAACATCTGGAACTGTTTCTAATTTGTGTACATATTTTTTAAGTTCTTGACCATTTACTATAAGACTTCTAGCATTCCATTGTAGAATATGAATTACCATTTTTTTTTTTTTTTTTTTTTTTTTTTTTTTTTTTTTTTTTTTAATCCTTTTCTTGATCATTTCCAGCTGAACTCAGAAGTTTATGAATTTGATCTGCTTGAATCTCTTTCATGTCCAGAAACCTTCCTGCTGCTTCTACAATCGTTTTGATTTTATCACTTTTCTTTTTCATTTGCACTGTAACATTAATAATGTGACAAATAAATGCCACAAAATTATCTTTTTTCACCATCATTGTATTCTCATCAACATTACATTTGTGCTTACATACATTACGTTCAGCTGTTGAACTAACAATGATTTGCTTCTGTTTTCTTTGTGAATCATTATTTTCCTGATTTAAATCTCCTTGATTAAGTTCTTTATTTCCCAAGTTATTTGTACTTTCTTTTCTAACTTTCCTTAATGCCTCAGCATATGAAACCTTCTCTGTTATTTTTATTCTTTGTGCTTGCCTTGCTTCTCTTTGTACTATACACCCTCCATATGCTGCACTATGTTCTCCTCCACAATTACAACATTTCACTTTGGCGTCTTTATCACACTTTCCATACTCATGCGACCCTCCACATCTTGCACACCTCATTTTCCCTTTGCACTCCTTTGCTACATGACCCATTCTCTGACAAACAAAACACCTTATTGGATTGGGAATGTATTCTCTCACCCTGTAATTTATGTATCCTATCTGTACAGATTCCGGCACAACATCCTCAAACATCAATATTATTGCCATTGTGTCTTTAACTACTCCGTCTCTTTTGTGTTTTATCCTTGTTACTTCCATAACTTTGCCTCCTTTTATTTCTTGTTTGATTTCTTCAACTGTCATGTCTAGTGGAACTCCTGTAATCACTCCTCTTAATCTTGCAGCTGCACCAGGGATGAATGTTTTGACTCTTTCACCTACCAAGGTTGTCATTTTGAGAATCTGTTCTTGTTGTTTTTTGCTAGTAGCAAAAATTAATATCTTTCGGTTATTCATTATCCTGGCTGAATTGATTTGTCCAATTTCTTTCTCTATTGCTTTTGTTAGTTTTATCGGATGAAGATGTCCTCCCTCTTGTTTAAACTCGACTGTGACTTTCCACTCCTCTTCCCCATTTCCTCTCTCTCCCTGTACTTGTTTTTCCAGACTTTTTATTGTTTTTGTCTTTTTACTTCTTTCCTCTCTAACCTCACTCCCATCTGACCAACTTCTATCTCTTTCCTGTCTTTGTCTTATTTCTCTCTTTCTCCTAGACGACCTAGACATCATCCATTCCATTTCTTCTCCACTATTTCCACCTGATGTAGAAGCCATAAAGTTACATTCAATGTACAGTTTATGCAATCCGCCAGAAATAATCAACTCCTACCGACTTTCACTCTGCTCACAATCTTCCTCTCCCAGCCAACTCCTCACTCCCGGGTTACCGTAAACAGTCGCCTCTCCTGCTCGCTTCGCTCTTCTGACATCCACCCCGCTTCTCTCCTGGCCGAACAGACCAGCAGCCACCTGGTTACTTCTGCTCCATACAGGTTTTTCCACCAGAGGGCATTCATGGAGGCTTGTTGATGGGCAGGACGTTTCACCTACAGGTGTGCTTCAACACAGGTGTTGCCTGTCAGCCTCATCTCCTGAACTGCTTAAGAGGAGCAGGTTAGTCGTCACTCTTTGCTGGAGCATTATCTCAAATGGTAACGTCTAGCCTTCCCTGTGGTATGGCAGCTACCTCGTTTGTCTCTAGTAAGAGTTCTTGAGTTTTGATCTTCAAGTGATTCTCAGAAAACCTCTCCGTGAGTGGTCCAGCTGAATTATATATGCTTTGAGTTCATCCATGACTGGCAACCACTGCTCTTACAAGACCCGCCCGCCCAGCATATATCAAGCCTCTCAACCCACAACCCTGGAATCCACTCACCTCTCCCTGGCGGACACCCAACTCACCTCAAAGTAAGACTCATTTGTTGTCTCATTTACTCCATCCTGTCCCAGTCTTATTCTCTCATCTGTTTCCAGAGCTCCTGATTACCCTCAGGACCGCAGCAGTTTTGGCTCCCACTGATCTCCCACGAACACACAGCAGTCCAGATCTCACTTATTTATTGTTACTCTTTTTAAAGAATAAATATAATTTATCTGTTTCCTGGTTTTCTCCTGAGCGCTTCTCTGCATGTGGGTCAGAAGCCTAAACAAAGCCATGACACTATTTGCCATTTTCCGTTGAAATGGAGGACGATCCGTGTTTGTTCTTGAGGGAAAAGAAAGTAACCAAGAAAAGAAAAATGAATAATAACCGGGAGAAAAGGAGTCTATCGGCTATTATTACCCGTTGAAGATAATTCATAAGGGATCGGGGATTTAGAAAGGATGTGGAGATTTCAGGCTTTCTGCTGGACAGGTCAGTTAATTCAATATAACAGTGAAGTTTATTTTGCCCTTATATTAGAAATAGTGTAGAGCAGCAACTACTCTGTCATCCCGGTGGAGACGGCTCGTTTGTTCGTCTCTTTCTCCTTTGTGTCAATGTAAAAGCGGGGCTCTTTGCTGTTGTTTATAGTCACTTGTATTAGACCCCAGATAAGCGACTGCACGTTCAGAAACAAGCCCAAAAAACTGCGACTGACAGAATTTACAAGCAACTTTGGACAAAAACAAGTGGACTTGGCAACAGTGCCAAAAATCATTTCACATTCACAGTGCTAATGCACTGCAAAAATCTGAACTAAAAGTACAATATTCTTGAAATGTATGCATTTTTCCTTGATTTGAGCAGGCAAATAATATTCATCTGCAAATGGAATAAGATTTTTAACCCCTAAAATAAGATTAGATATTTTTCACATGAAATAAGTTAATGGAGATGAGTTGTTCCTATTTTGTAAAAATCTAATTTCGGTGGCAGATTATTTACCTGTTCAAATCAAGTACAATAATACAATAAAAATTTTACTTATTTTTAGTTCCGTTTTTGCAGTGTAGCAGTAGCTAATACATGGTGTATATGTTTACATTCAGCAGTTATTACGCATTTAACGGCGAGGTTGTTTTTAATTCATTTAGTACACCACTAGATGGTGTGTCAGCGTGATAGCCCTGCGGCTTATCCGTGGGGCTATTGGTAACAGGCTGTGGATCAATCGGTTAATATGGAGAGTAAATTCTGCTGGGTTCAGCAGAGGTATTGCTGCCAAAGAAGGAACTGAATAATAATGACTGTAATAACTGTCAATGAGTTTAGGAACAACATCTGCAATCTGCTGGGTTTTTTGGCCTGTTTGAATATGACTTTGTATTTGACTTTGTAAAGGGCCTTGAGATGACGTGTAGTGAATTGGCGCTATATAAATTGAACATACAAAGCTAAGCAAGCATTGAGCCAAGTGTAGTTTCAATAGGAAGAGACAGAACAGAATGTTAAAATAAAAAATCTAAATTGTACATAGAAGTTTGGACAGAAATCAGTCAACATTTGGTCTAAAACTTTGTTGAGATCTTTAAGGCTGTCCACCTTACTTGAACATATTTACTCAATAACTGAGAAGCCTCATCTCTGAACGCCACACTGTTTCTGCCCAAACAAACTGACAACATTTTGTTTTCCTTTTTCAAGCGAAAAGAAGCCTGCCAGATGAAAAGAATAAACTAAACATAAACTAATCAATACGGGAAAACTACTTTACAAATCCACAAGCAGCTACTATGTTGTGATCAGAAATTCTCATTAAAGCTGAATTGATGCAATAAAAAAAATATTTAATTCCATTACAAATGAAATCCTGGGCACATCTTGCTAGAGCCTTGATGTTGAAAACCTATCTACTGCTCAATGAGCAAGTAAACAGCAGCCTGAACATGAGGGGGAAAAAATTCACTATCTCAGTAGGTTGTTTTACAGCCAAATAAAACATACAGGTAACAGCAGGTAACATTTGGCATTTTTGGTGATGAGCTACCACCTCTGATCCAGGCAGATCTGTACATGGTGCTCTGCAGCAGCACAGATCCTCAGGCCTACTGTGCAGCCTGGTCTAAAGACTTGGTTTGTCCTCAGGCGCTGCAGTGAGCACGCTCAGTATTCAGCTCAGAGTCTACAGCGGACGGCTGGAGAAAGAAATACGACTATACTGTCACACTTGGCTGATGTCCCTGAGCTCCTCTACTCTGTCCCTCATTTCTTCCCCTCCCTCCATTCTGCTCTCTCTCCTCTCCAGTTCAGGATCTACAGTAACTCATGTCTTTTACGAACGAGTCTGAGGGGAGTACTTCTTTCCGTGTGACATGCAGACAAGGAAGCGATTATTGTGCATGTGCAGCCAAAGGATAAGGGACAACAAGATGAAAATAATTCAATGTACAGAGAAAACAAAGGTGAAAGTAAGAAATAAAGGGACAGATGGAGAGAAATTAAGCTATTCCTCCTTCAGAATAGAACCTGATTTCGTATGAGCAATTGTTTCCTTCAGCGTTGCCCCATTGTGTTTTCCTGTGAAGGAAAAGCAGGAAATGAAGCCCTCATACACTGTGGCTCTGTATGACAAACCCCAGAGTGCACCTATAAGTTACTGAATCACCTGTGACATTTAAAATTGGTTTCTCTCATGACTGCAGGCTTTCAAAACCTGTAAAGTCAGCAGTGCAGGTTCAGCTTCACAGTAGCATAAAGTAACATTGATTTTTCTCTGCGTTTATTGGTGTAGAACAGCTTAGCATCAAGTTTTGCAGAGGCATTTTACTTCACTATCAACCTAAATCAGGTGTGTTTAAATAGGAATTCATCTGAAGTTTGCAGGACAATGCGCCTCAAGGGCAAGGGATGTGTAACATTGTTCTGATATATTCAGTCCATGTATTCATCATAGGATATTTGCGCTTCCTTATGTATGGATGCAATCGTGTATTATGGCCGCCATGAGCATGCAACCTGATCAATCCAAAAGAACCGTACAGCAGTTTGTCAAACTAGCGGCAAACGTCTATTGATTTTAGTTTCATGCTTATGCTACATTTCTCTAGAAAACCAAAGTGAAAGGTTTCACTCAGTTCACCTCAGTTTAATTTCTCCACGTAGTTGTTTAGTTGACAGGATATTATCATAAACAACTGACTTGTGCTAAAGCAATGGGTCACAAAGATGCATCCAACTGAGCAAAAAGTATGATTTCTGCATCAAAGTTAACCTGTAGCCTTCATTTGAACGCTGGTCAACACAAAGTGTGCACATTTAATAACGTTTTAATTGTATTTGGCTCAATCCTTCTTTTCCTTATAACTGTATTTGAATATCCCACATAAACAATCAAAAATAAGTCGGTAATTGCCGGTATGCAAAACTTCCAAAATGCAACCTCATATACAACTGAAATGTTACCTACAGTATATAAAAAGACATGTAGCCTTTTCTTGTCACATTGTTTGACATTAAATCAAATTAAACCCTTCCTGTTTTTGGTTTAAGAAGCCAGCACAAAAATCATTGTGGATGTTCACAAGTCTGGTTATGAAAGTGTTTTAGGTGTGAAATCTGTGTCCCAATCCTTGGAAAAAACGCTAAAGATCTTTTGTTAGAGTGTTGTTATCCACAGAGAAACAAGTCTTACACCAGTATGGGCTGAAACGCTTCTCAGAGAAAAAAACGTATGAACGTTGGTGTTCACTGAAGCGGACGCTAAACCTGCCAAAAGCTCAGATGTGACTGCAGAGTTGACTGTGAGTAAATGTTCTGATATGAGCCTCTTAAAGTTGCTGTAGATTGTTTTATTTAAATAATAACGGTTTGTCTTCGATCACGGCAAGCTGCCGCTTTATTGCGAGGCATTGCAGAGGGTCAGGCTTGGTCCGGCATAATTTAATTTTGATTTATTAATTAAGCAATCCGGCATTATGATAATTCTGCGATACTGTCACTAGATGGCACCACTTCTGTTTATATCTGCTAATCGTGTCCAGCGCGGGGGCTATATTTATCCACAAAGAGGACCATCAAAACATTACCAAGATGGAGGCTTGGTGTCTATAACCGTATTTTAACATGATCAAACGGTTTTTGATTTTTTTTTTTTCAAGCATATAACATGGCTATATAGCCTTAAGCTTTTCTATGCTGGGTTTTCTATGCATGATTGAAGCATGTAGAAATTAATCCTCGTACATTGTCATCTTCCAAAATGATTGGTATTGTGGTTGTTGGCATTCTAGTTTCTTCTCTTCTGGTCCGACCATCCCGGAAACAGGCTATCTCCGGGCAAATGTGACGTCATTTGAGGCATGTCCCCTTCTGTAAGCAATTGTCATGATTTGGGGTTTCTGTTTCTGTCTTTGGACTGATTAATCCTTCCCATTTCCATGTTCATCTCAGCCATCACACACTCTCCATAATCAGTGTCACCTACAGCTAATTATCATCAAGTCATTCCACCTGGTACTCCACCTACTTATACCTGCCTCACTCCCCACTCCCTGCCAGAACGTCTCTTCTCGCTGCCTGCATTTGCTTTCCCACAGTGTTTGTGTCACTCAGCCTGCTCATCCTGTGGACCTGTTCTCACCCTGCCCACACTAGTTTGCTTCATTAGTGCGTGTGCCGCCTGGTTCAGGTTGTTCCTGGGGATTCTGTGTCTCGCTTTGCCCTCGCTGGGGAGTCATCGGCTGCATCTGGTCATCTTCCTGCCTCCGTCAACATCACCTGGACAAGTCTGTCCGTGCTTGCATTATCTGGTCTTCTGCCATCTTCACCTGTCTCCAATCACCAGCCATTCCTGCCTTATCTTCATCATTTTCAATCAATCTTTTAAGAAAAATAAACTGTAACCCTGTGTCCGGCTTGAATTTTGGGTTCCCAGCATACACAAGCGGTACAGCAATATTGAAAGGCAGACCACCAATTGCAAATGCACTCAAATACAAACTCCTTAATTGTATTAAAAAAACTCCCCATGGTCTGGTGTCAAGAAGGGTATGTGGAGCTGGATTTTAGTTTTTTGATCTAACCTTGATAAATCAGATGTACTTACTTTGTGTCAAGCCTGATGTCCAGGAGCATTGGAGTTCCCAAGGGGTGTGTCTTGTCTCTTTTTGTGCATCTTTTTTATACCAGTGCTTCTGTCTTTTACCATGAGTGAGTTAGGATTGTATAATTTGCAGATGACACTACAATAGTTGGTCTGATTGACTACAAAAATGAAATATTGTACAGAACAGATGTATCCTCCACTTCTCAAGTGCACTTCAGCTTTTAGAAATCATTTTTCAATCAAATTTGTCTGTAGAGAGTCAATTATTTTACATTTCAAGGCCCCACCATGTCCTCTAATTTTAAAAAGGAATGAAAATGTCAGCCTCACTGTGGGAAATAAAAAAACTCACTAGTTTATGTTCTTTTAGCATAATTTTTAAAATTTCAATGGTTGGAACGCTTGACTTCTTCAGGAACATTACAAAATGTTCCTACCTTCTCCATTACAGCATGGTAAAGTGTCTTTAGAGCTGATTAAGTCAGAATTTAACAGATTTATCAAAATGGCATCAAAGCTTACTGGTCAACAGCTTTCTAACATAGATGGCATAACACTCGTCTTTGTAAAAATGGATTAAAGATAGCGAAGGATCCATCTTACTCTGCTAATACTGGGTTCTGTCCCCTACCATCAAGCAAAAGGTTAAAAAGTAAAAGTCCAAATCCACTTAATTCCTTAATAGTGTATATCCTCAGGCAGTGATAGTCCTCAACTCTTAGAAACTCTCATAATTGTCTTCCTCTTCAGTTACCTCCTGAAGATCCCTTAGCTCTGTAAGCTTTGTCCACACCCATTAAAATGGAATCCCACTGATGTATTTTACTAGCTGAATTATGAAGGTTTCATATTAAAACAGAGATTAAACACAGCCCAGGGCTTTAAAGAGAAAATACCTTAAGCAAGAGCAAGATGTGAGTTCATTAAATACTGTGGTTGTGTCAAGTCAGATATAGCTTTAGGTAAAATGATGCATTCAACATTAAATCATAGCCATCTGACTATGATATTTTCCAATAAATTAATAAGGCATTGACTTGAACTCGGATAAATGATTTGATATTGAAATGTTTTTTTATTGCTTTGAGTACTGATTACCATGAGAATTCCTCTCTGACTCTCCAAGCTGAGATCACGCTAGCTCCAGTCTACCGTAGGTAATATACTGACTAGTGGCGGCTTGTCAATAGGGGGCGCTTTGGTGCTGCCCCCATCAAACTGTATAGACATAGTAAACATAAATTACCAAATAAAAAGTTATCACATCTGTTCTCTCATAACATGTGTCAGAGTTTTTATTTTTCCGCATTTCCATTCCATTTTGGGTTAGTTTTATGTGTGTGTGTGTGGGTTTAGGCCTCCTAATTTTAATGTTTAAATGCCGTGGGAGACTGGACAAATGAGTGTGTATGTACTGTATCTTTGTAGCTTTTTGTCTTCTATGTGGCTTCATGCTGGTTTCTAAGTAGTGACTTCCAGTTTCTCCTTCAGGGCACAGCTCTCTACGTCCATAACTGTCAATGCTTTTTATGTCATTCTTCATCCAATCAGATTTATTAATCATATCTGTCGATAAAAGTCACAGCCCTGGCAGCTCCGATGCACAGGCTGGAATGTCGCTCAAACACACGGATGCAAGCGGAAGAGTCAGACTACAACGGCAAGACAGGAGAGAATGGCATCAGTGGAAAAACATTCAGTCATTTGTTCATGAAAATTTCGCAAGATTTTCACAGGAGGGACTGTAACGATGGCCCGGTTCATTACTGGACAAGTAGACCCATGCACCTTACCCGAAGCACTTGGAACATGCACACTGCACTTTTAAGTTATCGGCTAATTTGCACAATCAAAGTTAAAGAATTGCACACAATTGTTTTAAGAGATATTTATTAAATATTTTGGGTTTCCCATGCAGGTCCGGTAGGGGCACATCCCCAGGACATATTATCACAAAGTGTTAGTGTGTATTGTATGTGTTATGTTTTAAAAGGTTTTAGTGTTGTGTGATGTGTTGTTTTTACTTACCTTCTCCTCGTGTGCCAGTGTCTGGCCAAAAGAATTCTCCGGGGGACCAGAAACCTATTTGAAACCTCCGAGCTGGACCAAGAGTGAAGAAGGCGGGGGGGAGTAGTTTATGGTCTTAGATTGTTTGGGGAATTATTTACAGTAATGGTGTTTGGTTTTAGGATTTTTCTATTTAATTGGTGGGTTTTAATGGTTTTAATAGAGCTTATGTTATTGTACATCCCTAGTGGTTTTAATGGTTTTACCTAGTTAGGTTTGAATCCTTTAAAAGCCCTCCGGTTCATTCATTGAAATGTTCTGCTGCTGCTAGGGAACCACCTGCTATGCCTCCATGCACTTTATTGTTTTGCACTTGCACTTTGGATTATTTTTGGATAAAAGAAAAGAAAAAGGAGATTGAGGACCTCAAAGCTGCTTGGCTTCCATCATTTTTGTCGGTGCAACGCTGTTATTCCCACCGCTCATGCCAGCTTGTCGACAGGGACAAAAAGTGAATAAAGGAATTTGGACCAGAAGACCAGACTTAAAAGTCAAACATCAGGCAAGTGACTGAGAACAGATTTAGACTCAAGTAGAGTTTTTTGTTGTGTTGTGA
Organism: Fundulus diaphanus; assembly: GCA_037039145.1. Classification (NCBI taxonomy): domain Eukaryota; kingdom Metazoa; phylum Chordata; class Actinopteri; order Cyprinodontiformes; family Fundulidae; genus Fundulus; species Fundulus diaphanus. Next base: position 52,305,968 of record CM073125.1, on the reverse strand, counting down.
TTCCCGACCTTTAGTGCGCGCCCTCCTAATTTTTTTTATCACCAGCTGCCACTGATACTGAGTACTCATAACATCCAGACACTTAAAAAACTGATGTATCCCTTAAGGACTTGATATTGGTGCTAAATTTGGGATTTCTTCAGCCAGAGGAGACATGTAACAGTTAACTATGCCATTAACTAACACTGTAAAGCCAGTTAAATTAGGAATATCTTCAAATTATCACAGCACCTGGAAAAGTAGCTGCTGTGTCACTGGTATTGATCAACTACCCTGACACACACCCCCATCCTGCAGCTGTGATATATTGTGAGCAAGAGTGAAGGGAGAGATATGACCTAATGCCTCTTTAAATATTCCCTGAGGTGTTTAAGAATCGATTGCAAAAGGATCTGTGCTTCGTAAAATGATCCAAATCTACCTTTTAAGAAACGACTATCTTTTTATTTCATTTGTTCCTAATATGTCTTCTAAATTCTGTTTGTAACGTCATTCCTGACATGCAGATGGCTGCTACCTGGCTTAGACGTCTTCATAGAGAGCAGAAGTGTTTAAATCTGCCCTCATATTAGTTATACTTCCCTGCAGCTCCAGCAGCAGATTGAATCCAGAGCCTCAGCAACAGAAAGGAGCTTTCTGCCCATTTCAGGACCAGGCGCTGCCTTCCTTTCTGCCCAACTCTCATGGGCCGATGATAGATTGCTCTCTCTCTGCCTTTGTGCTGGGAAATTGCTTTGTTTAGTTAACAGTCTGCCTCTGTTTCAACCCCGACAGCAGAGACACAGGGCTTCCTTTCTACTTATCTTTGGAATATATTTAATATGAACTTAAAATTAATCATATTTGCATACACAGAGGGGGGGGGGGGGAAATACAGGAATGTGTTTAGAGCAGCAAATCAAAGAGGCAAATAGTACGGTGGACTTCTGTTTATAGGAAATAAACACGTGCATCACAAATGTCTTTGTGAGACTTTTTTGTGTATTCTGCAGTGAGGAATATTGACTATTTTTATAAAGGTAAGATTTTAGGGAAAACATCTGAGACCTTTTTAATGTGGATCACATGTTTAATTGAATCCAAGATTTTTTTTAAATCGGGAATTCTGTGACATTTCCCCTGCATTTCACACAATCACCTGTTCTTCATTATTATGCCCCTAGTTGAGGTTATTTGAGGGGAATGTAGCCATTCTTCAGGGGATAGTGTTGAGACGCTGACGTGATCATTTTTATCAGCTTATTCTCCTTCTCCCCTCTACAAAATGGTTCCTGTGGTTCTATTTGTTCACTGTTACTTTGGTCTTTGAAGTCAATCATTATTCATTAGAGGCCTAACTTTTTATGTGTTTGGAAACACACATAATTGTGAAGATATAATTGAAACTGGAGAAGATCGAGCGGCAGCACTGCAGCAAGAGAGGCATAATTTGGTCTGATCAATGAGAAAATAAAGCAACATCACCCCCACTTTTTAAAATCTCTCCAGTCAAACGCTCTCTGGTTCAAAAGAAAAAAGAAAAACAACAGTCAAAAGTAAAGTTTTGGTAAAAAGAATACATTTTATTCTCGAAACAACTGTGATTTCCTCTGTGGTTTGGTCTTTGTAGTATAACTGCTATCTTAATTTTTTATATCACCAATAAGTATTTCATTGATTTAAGATATTATTGTCAAAATAATATTTTATCAATAAAAAACCCAAAGGACAACAGAGGTAAGAGTACAAAGGCCTTGTCTTGTCTTAAAAAAATACTATGGAAAGAGAGACAATGGTTTATCTTTTCATGGCTCTAAACAAATTAAGATAATATTATTTTAGGGTTACACACATACACACTTGTTTGCATTACAGTTAAACATCTGTTTATTGTCTTAGAAAAATGTGATTATTCAAACACTGTCATGGGTGGAAACCACTCAATGAGGTTTATTACAGATCTCGCGAGATGAGAGCAAAGTTTCTGCCAGTGTCACAGCGTTTGCTATGACTTGCAGAGTTAGTACAATACTTTTAAAGCCAAAATAGGGGAAATCCGAAATGTTTACAACATCAATTGTGAGAAGCTAACTTCTTAGTAAGTTAGCGTGAGAACACCGTTCATCTTTGTTTCCGGCAGCTCTGCAGCTTTCTGTACCCAGCTCAGGCACATGACCTTCATTGTGACGGAGAAGAGAAGTCCATCTCAACCAGCGTCTCATAAGCAAAGTAAAATAAAGGCCTGATCTTCAAAAGGTTTGTGTGTATTAAAACACGTGCAAACTAACTAGCGTGTGCAAAGCTGATCTTCAACCAGGTTCAAAGCAAAATGTGTATGTGCTTTTATCCTGGAGGATCTGGGTTCGACTGCCACTCTGGGTCCCTGTACAACACCTTTAGCCCCAGAATGTCCCACACTGGCACCCCACTACTCCATATGGGTTAGGTTACATCCAGAGGACAAGCTTCATTGGAATTTAAGCTACAATCATAAATAAAGATGAATATTATTATTAGGGCTGGGCAAGTTAACGCGTTAATTTCGCGTTAATTCATTAGACTATTAACGGCGATATTTACTTTATCGCGCATTAACGCTTGTTGCTCACATGCTTTTATTTTGTGAAGGTCTGTTGCTGCGGTGTAGGGGTTTGAATCAGAACAGTAGGTGGCGATAATGCGCCAATAACCTCGCTGTCAGCCCAGCCTCGGATTCAAAGAGGAAGAAAGGTGCTGGCCGGAAAAAAACAAAGCTGACATGGGGAAGGCGGTGTTTCCCGCAGGAATTTGCTTAGGCGAGGCGGTGAGTTGGCGAACGGAACAAGTTTTGTGCGGAGCGGAGCGGGGTCTGCATCGACGCCGTCGGTGAAGTCGCTTCTCGCTTCAAAGTATCCATGTGTTTTTGCCTGTTTTTTCCCTGCCATTCCCTATATGCACATGAGAAAGCAACAACAAAAAACCGCGTGTTAACATCAAATAACCATGCAAGCATATCGAGTTAGCAAGCATTTCAGTTTAAAGTTCTTCCAGCATCGAATATGACAGAAACAAGTTAGTTGTAACCACTGCCAAGTTAATCTTTGGTATTGAACATAAAATGGTAATGCTGCTCCCTGCGGTTACCTCAGAAATTGCCTGTTTTTGGTAGATTTTTTCCCCATAAAGAGAATTCCCTGTCAGTGGCAATAAGCTTTAATTTATTATTATTGCTATTTTTTGTTTACATGTTTAAGTTGAGTTTTACACTAAATATGTGTTACTGATAAGTGCTACAAATGTTACAACACTTTTGTTCATATGGCAGCAGAACATTAAAATAAAAGTGCTCTTTACACTACTTTTGAATTAATTCTTGGAGTTTGTAAATACAATGCGATTAATCATGAGTGATCAGGCAAATTATGCGATTAATCGCGATTAAATATTTTAATCGTTGCCCAGCCCTAATTATTATTATATGAGAAGAACAGTGAGTGCAAACATTTTCATAAGACCGATCATAAGCTACAGATTTATTCAGAACTCCTAGACCCTGTGTCCCTGTCCATCCATGATCTAGTTCTCCAAACATCTGTATGCCCCCCCCCCTCCCCCATTTGTTAGTTGCATTGCTGGCTGATGATTAAAGCAAGGCCAAGAAAGAAAGAACATCTAAACATCATGATTTGGAAAAGCTTTACAGTAAAGCAGTTAAAACCTGATCTCCAGTATTTCATTGAGTACATCCAGTATGTCTCTGTTCTGCTTTGCTCAACTGGAACAGCTCAGTCCCATAACAGCAAACATTCAGGAGACACATGATCCATGTTTCTAACATGTGCATCCATGTTTTTATAATTAACTGTGCCATGTGGATAGATAAATAAATAACAAAAAGACATCTCACACTTTTAGCCATTTTACAAAGTTTCTGTGGCTTCTTAATAATTCAAAACTCAATGGTCTGCATTCTAAGTCTTATCGTTGTCATATTAAGTATTGAATTACATTCATTTATTCATCCTTTTTTTTATATTTTGTCATATTAGTGGTTTGGTAAGGACCCAAATTGCAAAAGGACACATGATGGAATGTTGAATGAAGAATTTAATAATAGGGAAAATTTATCTGTAAACAATCCCCTGTGTAGATAACAATTTCTAAAAAATAATGTAAGGGAAATATTTTTTTAAAGACATGTACATGTGTACAAGGCCAAAAAAAAAAAAAAACAGGAGCCGAAATACTCAAGAGATGTAAGGTGAGCGTAATAACAGATTTAAAAGTAGTCAGGTTGGGAGCAATGGTAAGGACATCAGGAGATCAGATGAATGAAATCACAGATTTCATTCATCTGATTCATTCATAGATAGCTCAGTGATGCCCTGGACAGGAGGTGGGAGGAATACCCCAGGACACCATCTCTCATCTCAAAAGGAGCCCCGACATATTCAGGCAAGCATACAAGAACGTATGACCTGTACAAACTATAGGGGACCATGAGTTGCTACAATAACAATTCAGCAAATTTGACTAGATCAGTTTTTCAGTTTCTCTGTATCTTTAGATTAAACCTTCTGTGGGTCGACAGTTTTCCCTTTCATCGACTGATGTGGCATTTTCCTGTTCATAACCCATTACCCATTCCATATCAGTTAGTAATGACATAATATTTTTTTCTAGAATTCTTGTAACTTTTAATATAAAATCCTAAAAATGTCCCAGAAAGTCTTAAAACTAAGTGGCTTAAACTTGCAGAAACTGTGTTTTAATTTGTTAAGCTTTGACAGATGCCTATTAAATTATGTTAAATTAATGGCCTCTGATTCTGAGTGTGCTGCCTCAGAATCTAACCTGGGCATCCATTTTTATTTAGGATCTGTAAAAACTGCCTCAGTCAAGGGCAAACATGTGGTGTAGAGAAAAAAGAATTAATATTTTAAAAAAGCATGAAGACTCTGGATACAGATGGGTGCATTTAATGAGTATTTAGGCCATCTAAGTGAACGCAGAGTGTGAAATGAATGCAGGTAGATTTAATGAAACCTATGTGTTACTGTAGTACTAATAAAAAACTGTCACTGAAGTGGATTCACTGAGGCGCCATTGTGCAGATCTTACTTGGACCTGATGGTTTCTAGTATGTTTATCATCAGTGGGTAAAAAAGTCGGAAATATTTTGGTTTCTGTTTCAAAGGTCCTAAAACATTAATTGGCATTAAAAGCTTAGAGCATAATGGGATCTAACTGGAATCACCTTAATCCAATATCAAAAAGGTCCAAAGGAGTTTAACTTTTCATGAATAATTATTTCCATTCTCTTTTTACAGCTCCATCTTCATTGCGCCGGCATTTACTCTATCCTCTCTAACATCTGTCCATTAAATGATTTTACGTAGCATGTAAGATGGTCAAAGTTTCATATATATTTTGTTAGATACTATATGAAACTACAAATTGCTGGAGCTGCTGAAAGCAGTCCCTGGGAAGATAAAAGATGATTCAAAGAAATTATGGACGTCAGAAAAGTGACATACTTAGATTGGACAAAATGGACTGATAAAGGATGATGGGTCAGTTATCTCGGAGACAGCCTGGACATAGCCAGAATATGGTGAGACATTCTCCACTAATGTCATGTGAGCAACACTAATGTCTATGAAATGCTGATGGTATCTTTGCTCTGGCCTCTTCCTCATTTTCCCTTTTACCTGCCTCGTGATCAATATAGGAGCCCAGTACTGAGCGGTACCATTTCTCTGGCTTGTTTAGATTAAATGTGTTAAAGTATAGTTTCTGTTTCAAGAGTCATTTCTTACTAAAGAAGTCATTAATTTAAAAAAAGACCACTGCTCCAGGGAAAAGGACTGGGTAGACCGCCGACAGGGGACGGTAATCTTTAGAGTTAGATACAGTACATTATACTCGGTTACTGTTAACATAGCACGGTATTGGAAAAAAATCAATGCTGTTTTTATATCTTCTTATGTTATACCTTTTCAAGTTTTGCATAGATAAAAGATTACAAATCTGTCAAAAAAACTTAAGCTTATCAATGCATCTTAATATTAAATGCAAGTATGCCATAAAAGCTATATGATATTTCATTATATGACACAGCAGAATGGGAAAACTAACTGATGTAATTTATGTTGTAGTTTGGTTGAAATCTGAAACCATGGAAATATTTCCATCTAGCTTTCAAAAACCTTCTGTTTCCTTTATCATTGGTTTGGACACCCTGGTAGAGGACAATAAAAGAATAGCACTGTGCTGTGTGTTTCCTATTTTTGAAGCAGGAGCTAAACTTGTGACAGCCGTCTTCCACAGAATCAACCAAATCTATCATTTAAACTCACATCTCCAGCTCAGATCCAATGAACCCCTACGTGTTTGTCGGACAGAAACTGTCCCAAGGTGTGTATCGGAGACTAAACAAAGAGGCCCTAATGTTCTTAATTAGTTTAAAATAGATGTATTATTCACAATCTAAAATGTCAAAAGTGCTTTCTGAAGCAGGACTGAATTAACATGAATCATTTATCATGAGCATCTTATTCCAACTGAGAGACGACCATGATGTGAAACATCTGGAGTTTTTTACTAACTAGAGTTTTGACATTAAGTGTCAGTGCATATACGCTTATTCACAAAATACACCCAGGCTCCCTGAACAGTGATTCTCACACTTATTGCCTGTTATACTGTTTAAAACCATCCACAGTTCAAGCTGCGCATACTGGGTGTGACTTAAACCTCCGTTCACAGCAGGAACTGTGACTGATTTACACAACTACAGTTCTTTAAACCTTTGCCTTTGTTGAAACACATGATGCTGATCTTCTTTACATGTCACAGGATAAAATAAGCTACAGCGCCTTGCAGAAGCATAAATTCTCATTGAACCATTCACGTTTTTATGATGTTACAACCGCAGTCATTTATAGGGATTTTATGGAAATAAAAATCTGAGAAGCGTGATGTGTATTTGTATTCAGCCCATCAAGTAAACACATTTTTAAAATCGAATCCCATTGCAATTACATCTTCAGGGTCTTTTGGGATGTGTCTTTCTCAGCTTTGCACACATAGAGACTCACTGGTTTGCCTATTCTTTGCAAAGCACCTCAAGCTCAGTCAGACTAGACAGAGAGGGCCACTGAATATCAATTTTCACGTTTTGCCACAGATTCTCAATTAGGTTTAGGTCTGGACTTTGACTGGATGAATCTAACACATCAATAGGCTTTGATTGAACCTTACTGTTCTAGCTCTGGTTTTACATGTAAGGCTGTTGTCCTGTTGAAGGTGACACTGCATTATCAGCTTTCAACACACGGGTGACATTTGTGGGCCTTGGAATAAATACATGTGGCCCCAATCAGGGCCGGTGCTCCACCCACATGAATCAAGCACTGACCGTAGAGCACCAAGGTGGGCTGGTGGGATGTGGAAGTAAAAAAAAAAAAAAAAATCTTTAATTTAACAGCTTTAATTTATTTTAGTGTCCGTAACACTCACACGCTTCCATACCTTCTGGAACTCATCCGCGCTGTTGTTTGAATGTTATTTCATTTTCTGTTTCAGCTGTTTATCCCCTGCTTCTCAAAAAGTCTCTACCCCCTTCTGTCCAGCTCTTCTACTCGGCTCACTCAGAGCAGCTGTGGGTGCCCCTCAGTGGCAGCTGACTGGGAGAGAAATAGAAGCGACCTCTGGAGTTTTATTGTTGTAGACAAAAACAAAGTAGCAAAGCATCATCTCACATGCATTTATTATTCTGAAGCAACACCAAACTTCACTGAACAAATGAAACTGCAAAAACACAAAAGACATGATAAATGATCCCATGTTCAGTCTGTTACATTTGTTCTAGTTTAAAAATTATTTAATCTGAACCGCAATGTTAAAGTCTGTTAATTATGTTTCAGGGGTTTGCATCAAACAAAAACAACATGTGAAAGTGGCACAATTTTTTTTAATAGGATGAGTCTGAAGTCTGTTACACTCCCCATTGTTGCATTTCATTCGTTTGAATGGGGAGAACATGCAAACTCCTTCCAAAAAGAACTCGGGTTGGGATTCAAGCCCACAACCTTTATGCTACAAGGTAACAAATTGTCCCACCTGAGCTGGACATCTCTGCTTCTCCTTAAGAGTTACCACAGGCCTCTTGGCTTTTTCTGATTATTGCTCTCCCTACCCAGCTTTTCAGCATAGATGAGCTGTACTATATGCTTTCCATTTTTAGATATTGGATTGAACATTGCTCCATAAGATGTTTAAAACCTGGTTTAAAACCTGCTTTAACCTTCTCCATATTTTTATCCTATCTGGTGTGTCTTCATGATGCTGTTTTTCTTTACCTTACTGAGCGCCAACGCATTCACAGAACAGCTGTACCCATAGGTGGACTTCTGAATGCAACTGAGTGGAGTCGATTTATTTAGGGGTGTGAGCATAAAGGAGGCTGTGTGATAAATGCACCCCACATTTCACAGATTGCTATTTGTGAAAGGAATTGAAAATAATGTATTGTTTTTCTTCCACTACACACTTCTCAACTTTGTGTTTGTTTGTCACTTAAAGTACCAATATAAAAAACATAAAAAATATATATTTTTTAATGTGTAAGCATCATGAATAGTTGTACAAGGCACTGCACTACCACAAGCAGTTGTGTGTGGATATATATTTGGCCATTATCAAATTAAAATGTCAGCTCTCTGACATTTTGTTACGTTGCCTTTTGTATCTTTGTCATAGTTTGGGTTTTGTTTAGTTTTAGATTTGAACTTTTCATTATCCGATCCATTCCTGTAGTAGTATGACAATTCCTGTCTTCTGTTTTTCTGAGCTTGCCTTGCCCCTGTCGGATCTGGATGCCTGCCGGTTACGGACCTGTTTTGACTCTGCTCCCGGATTCTGCTCTGGACATTGCTGCACATCTGATCACCTGCTTTGACTTTGGACTGTTTTTGACTTCGGACTCTGATTACCCTTTTGCCATTCTGCCTGACATCCCGGTTCCGACCCATTGCCTGTCTTTTTAACGGCCTTTAAAACGTTCTCTGCTTGTCTGGCTGAATTCTGGGTCCTCTGTCTCTGATCATGACAATCTTGTCTCAAGCTGTGAGGGCAAGAGGCAGGGAAGGGAATCAAAAATGCACAAACTGTGAAAGGAGTGGAAAAGCAAAAGTGTGTGTGTTCTTTACCAGGCAAAGGTTGGCTGTTTTGAAAGCTTAAAACATTTTTACAGTGGAAAAGAGTTAAGAGATTTAGAAAAATAAATGACTAAAACTGAAAAACCTGTGGATTGGAGGAGTGGATTTTGGCTTTGCTAATGGGACCAGATCAGAATGCTAAAATACATTTTTTCTTCAATTTTGAATAAGAGCAATCATTTTAGGAAAAATAAAAAATGTATAAAGGTCTGAATAATAGAGTGCGTCCAGCTGGCAGCCCACTCACTGTGGAGCAGTAACCCACAGCTGTCAATCACATCTGGAGCCCAGCAGATATCATCTTCCGTCTCCTCGATGACTCTCTGCTGACTTTAATGGACTGAAACCGATGAGCCGGGGGGTGAGGGAGTCGGTAGTGGTGGTGGTGGTGGGGGGGAAGTTGTCATGATCTGCCAATCGAGTTGCTCTTTTGTTTAGCACAAATACTTGAGTTACTGGTTGTTTCCATGGTGAAAACCTCATGTCAGCAGACATAATGCACGTCTGACAGCAAACACCAAAATACAGAAAGATTAAACTTTTTTTCAGAGTATGTTTCTCTCCTGGTTTATAGATGTCAGCCATTCTGGGATTATTCTGGGAAGGAAACATTTTCTTATCACTCTGTGTTGGTCACTTTCCAGTTGCATTATTTAAGGTTGAAAAGCTGCTGGCATGGCACTGTCAGGATCAGTTTCCATACAGGCAGGTAACTGATTCTCATAAAGATCTCTACAAAGCATCTAAATTATATGGGTAGAGTTTTGGAGTAAAAATGTTGATCATTGCAAATTTTTTTCCCTTATTTATCCTTCAAATCTATCAATAGCCATTCATTGTTCTGGAAGTCTGCTGTCTGTGTTGTCCCCAAAGCTTCATGTACCCAACACTCGCATCACGACTATTATCCTTTTTAAAGTATAAAATCTCCTCCTTACTCCTAAAGCTTTTAATAATCTTGCTTTTCCAAAGTTCTTTAAAATACCAACCTTGCACTCTATTCTGAACCATCCACTTACCTTCTTCTTATCTGTACTCCCCTCCATCTGCCAGCTGATCCATAATGGGCTTCAGAGCATTCAGCCTTATGGCAACCCATTCCACCTTCCATCTGTACCAGAGTTCCCTTTCCAATCTTCCTAACCTCCCTCAAAATTCACCTTCTCAGACAGATCCGCCTTGTGTCTCTTAAATTTGTCAGCTTTAAACCTAGAAAAAAACATATCTTGTTGAGGATACTGCCAACTATCACGTATAAATTTTATCTTGTCTTTATTAACTCCTTGTGAAATCTGGTGAATTTAAGATTTTAAATAACCAAGCTCCATCATACCATAAGAGATAATAGCTTAATTATGTTCCCAACAGAGAAGCAGTAGGCAGCAGGTTTACTTGTGCTTTCTAGGATATCTTAGAGCACAAGGCAGATGTTTCTGTTATCGGACTCCTTCATGATGAAATCAGCTGTCCGTGTGAGTTTAAAAAGCTTGCACCCTGAAACCTTCCCTTTTATTCAGCTTTTACTCTGGCACATGTGCCGTGCTCTAACAGCACTCAGACTTCGGCTAATGGGACTTGTATCCCACATAAATGTTCATACCAGACACAAAAATCTTAAGTAAATACAAAATCCGGTCTCCAGACCAGGCCACTTCAGAGACATTTTGTTTTTGAGGGAGCTTTTCAGAGGTGGACTTTTCAGGGCTTTGGATCATTGTCCTGCTGCATAACATGAGAGCTTAAGATCACTAGGTGATGGCTGGACATTCTCCTTCAGTTGTCCAGGCCCTGAAAAAGCAGAGCAACCCAGCACAATCACACCACCACAACAATGTTTTACTGTCGATGTGTCTTCTGTTTTTCGTTAGTTGTTACCCAGGTGTAACACAACAAAGCCTTTCAAAAAAACGTTCCACCTCTCTCCCATCATTCCACAGAATATTTGCCTAACAATCTTGGGGACCATCAATATGTTTTTCTGGGAAATGTAAGACAGGCCTTTGTTGTGTTTTTGCCCACAGTGATTTGGGGCTTGAAGCACCCCAACGGAGGCAAATTTTACCCATCTCCTTTGCTGTTGTTGAATTATGAACACCGACTTTAACTGAGACAAGTGAGGCCTGCAGAGCTTTAGATCTCCTGCATCAGATGTTGAAGTGCTTTTAACATATTCTTGGTCGGCAGGACAATCTTGGGAAGGTTCACTACCGTTTCTTGTTTTCTCCCATTCCGGTTATTGGTTCACTTGGTTCTCTCACCCTCTTCCTCCTCTTTCCTCAAACCAACAAAAACAAACAATATATCAAGTGAGACTTGATACTGTTGGCAAGTGGGGTTAATGATATAACTACAGGTGTGTCAATCAGGGGATATGTGGAGCAGCTGAGAAGGAAGGCTGAGCTGGGAGAAAGATTAATTAACATATATTTAGCTGAATTGGATTACAAAGAAACTATGAAGGGAAACGGAGCTGAACAGTAAATTCTAAACGAACAAAGAACACAAAAATAAACTCAGAAACACAAACACACAAAGCATGGGCTAATAAGGGAAGACCTAAAGAACCAAACAAGAAATGATCAAAACACAAAGAAAAATCAAAACTCAAACACCCCAGAATTGTGCCACACTTACTCTTTGTTGTGGGGTCTTTGTTCGTTCCTCTGCACAATCTCCCTAGATTGTCCACAGTCCTGGATCCTTCCTCATACTCTCTCCCCTCCAGAACATGAGTTCTATTGGATTTAGGTCTGGATAATGTGAAGGGCGTATAAAAAGGTGGATTCTGTGACCCCTTTTCACTTTATTTCTGTTGTTGGTAGATTTCTTTTGTAAAAAACGTCCTGTTAAAACATCTAGATTCATGCACTCAAACAAGGTTCCCAGAGTCTTTAAAAGAGAAGCAGGCCCACAGCATTCCAGGTCCTCCTCCATAGTCGTAGGGCTGAGGAGCGTCTCAACACATTCATCCTTTGCTTCATTCAAACCCCCCAGCAACAACAACAACAACCGCCCAACAGCACACACACACACACACACATGAAATGTTTGTTGCCGAAAAGCTCAGTTTTAGTTTCATTTGACCCGAACTCACGGTTAATGGAAGGATAAAAAAGTCTCGCTAACAGCATCATTTCCAAACAATTAGTTTGCATGTAGGAAAGCAGTGTTGTTTTCAAGGCTGGTTCAGAATATCTGGACCTCTGTGTCACATCATAGCCATACAACAGGGAAACAATAACTCCAGGAATAATAATAAGACGTTCATAGAAAATGACCATTACTATTTCATCGCATGTTACACATCATTACCCTGAGTTCCAATAATGCGACGGACGCTGTGTATAATCAGATCTGAATTGAAGGGTATGGGCTGCAGCAGCATGCACTGCACTTGGTTTGCATTAAGCCGTATTGCTCATGCAGCATCCAAAGACTCCTGCACTGTAAGGATTGTTACGTACAGTGGCGTATTTAGGCCATTTTTAGGGGTGCTCAAGCACCCCTAAATCTTAACTCAGCACTCCGAACAATTACTGATTCAGAGTATTCCTGCGTGTCGGTTCGGCTCTGCCAGACGTGCGTACATGCACAGGTTCGCCCGGAGCGCCTCCGTTTGGACACCGGCGTTCCCATGGTGTCATTTCAACGCTGCTGTGCGTAGCTCCACTGCCTGCTTTTTGTTTGCTGTCCCTTTAAATCTGCAGCACACCGGACTGTGCTGTGTGCTGTTTAATTCCACTCTCATAGGTTGTGCTGCCTTAAATTCCGCCTTTCCTCTTCCTGATTGGTTGTTTTCTATTGCGTGTGTGTGCGTGCATGTTCGTGCGTGCTTGGAGCGCAAGATTTAAGTTTTGATTCATACTGGGATACTGCGGTTACCACAATTAATACTAGGCTACGAAACTAGTCCCAGTTAAGAAACTAAATATTATCTGCACTAAAATAGGTGAAAGCTGCTGAGTGCAGTTCTGAACAGAAGCAGGAGAGAGAGTTTTGATTTGTTGAACTGGAGAAATGTAAGTAACCAAAGTTAGCGTCTCAAAAAAGCATTTAATTCTGAAGTATAATACATTTTATCAACAAAAACCTAATCTCTTTTATAAAACTAAATATTCTGTGCCAGGCAGGAGTTCTGAAGATTGCTGGAAAGATTCAGATTCTTAGCCACAGCCGTCTGAAAAAGAAAAGGTGAGGGTTTCCCTTTTACCTATATTCAATTCAATTCAATTCAATTTTATTTATATAGCGCCAAATCATGAAACATGTCATCTCAAGGCACTTTACAAAATCAAGTTCAATCATATTATACAGATTGGGTCAGATTATACAGATTGGTCAAAATGTCCTATATAAGGAAACCAGTTGATTGCATCAAAGTCCCGACAAGCAGCATTCACTCCTGGGGAACCGTAGAGCCACAGGGAGAGTCGTCTGCATTGTACATGGCTTTGCTGCAATCCCTCATACTGAGCAAGCATGAAGCGACAGTGGGAAGAAAAACCACCCATTAACGGGAAAAAAAAACCTCCGGCAGAACCGGGCTCAGTATGAACGGTCATCTGCCTCGACCGACTGGGGTTACAGAAGACAGAGCAGAGACACAACAAGAGAGACAAAAAAGCACAGAAGCACACATTGATCTAGTAATCTGTTCTACATTAGATGGTAGTAACGGGTGAGCCGTCTTCTCTGGATGATGTCAAAGTTAACAGAACGCCAGACCAGGTGTACCTACTATGAAGAAAAAGAGAGAGAGCAAAAAGTTAAAAGCTGAAATGACGACAGTCATTTCAATGTAATACAATGCAAAACTGGAGAACCGTAGAATGAAGAACAGTAGAAATCAGTAGAGTGAGAAAATTAGACCCTGATGTCCTCCAGTAGCCTAGGCCTATCACAGCACAACTATAGAGATAGCTCAGGGTAACATGAGCCACTCTAACTATAAGCTTTGTCAAAAAGGAAAGTTTTAAGATTAGTCTTAAAAATAGATAGGGTGTCTGCCTCACGGACCAAAACTGGGAGTTGGTTCCACAGGAGAGGAGCCTGATAGCTAAAGGATCTGCCTCCCATTCTACTTTTAGAGACTCTAGGAACCACCAGCAGACCTGCAGTCTGAGAGCGAAGTGCTCTGTTAGGAACATACGGGGTAATCAGAGCTCTGATATATGATGGAGCTTGGGTATTAAGGGCTTTATACGTTAGAAGAAGAATTTTAAATTCTATTCTTGATTTAACAGGAAGCCAATGAAGGGAAGCTAAAATTGGAGAAATATGATCCCTCTTGTTGATTTTCATCAGGACTCTTGCCGCAGCATTTTGGATCAGCTGAAGACTTCGAACTGCATTTTGTGGACTTCCTGATAGTAAAGAATTACAATAGTCCAGCCTTGAAGTAACAAATGCATGGACTAGTTTTTCAGCATCACCCCTGGACAGAATGTTTCTAATTTTGGCGATATTCCGGAGGTGAAAAAAGGAAACTCTGGAAACCTGTTTAATATGGGATTTAAATGACATGTCTTGGTCGAAAACAACACCAAGGTTTTTAAATTTATTACCAGAGGCCAAGTTAATGCCATCCAGATTAAGTGATTGATTAAGAAGTTTATTTTTTGAGGACTCTGGCCCAAAGATTACAACTTCCGTCTTGTCAGAATTTAAATGCAGGAAATTTAAAGTCATCCAGCTTTTGATGTCATCAGGACATGACTGCAGTCGAAGTAACTGATTGGATTCATCAGGATTTATGGATAAATATAGCTGAGTGTCATCAGCATAACAGTGGAAATTAATCCCATGCTGTCTGATAATTTTGCCAACCGGAAGCATATATATAGTAAATAGAATTGGTCCAAGGACTGACCCCTGTGGTACTCCATATTTCCTTGCTATTATGGCTTTCATTTTTTGTCGACCTTTTGAGGCAGTTCAGGTATAAATAGCAGGTGTAATTTCTTTTACATGATATACAGTATAAGAACACTAGATGCCGCCTAAGCAACAATTTTTTGTTTAGACTTTTGCTTAGTTATAATAGCATGATTAGGATTCGACAAAATAATAGCGCTATTTATTTGACTATTTCTACTTCTAGAATTAGGATAAAGACAAATAAAACAGAGGAACACAATTTACATAGGTTTTATTGTACATAGATTTCCACACTGTCCATTAGTAAATTAGTACAAACCAGAGCCGGAGCTAGACATTCTCATCATCAGGGGCTTAGCCCATAAAATATTACATCATTATGAGGGTAATTTGGAACACCAAAAAGTAAGAAATTATTTAATCTGTTGATGTGGTGGCAAAATTCAATTCAATTCAATTCAATTCAATTTTATTTATATAGCGCCAATTCATGAAACATGTCATCTCGAGGCACTTTACAAAGTCAAAATCATTCATATTATACAGATTGGTCAAAAATTTCCTATATAAGGGAACCAGTTGATTGCTTCAAAGTCCCGACAAGCAGCATTCACTCCTGGAGAAGCGTAGAGCTACAGGGAGAGTCGTCTGCATTGTCCATGGCTTTGCAACAATCCCTCATACTGAGCAAGCATAAAGCGACAGTGGAAAGAAAAACCACCCATTAGCGGGGAGGAAAACCTCCAGCAGAACCATAACCAGGCTCAGTATGAACGGTCATCTGCCTCGACCGACTGGGGGTTACAGAAGACAGAGCAGAGACACAACAAGAGAGACAAAAAGCACAGAAGCACACATTGATCCAGTAATCTGTTCTACATTAGATGGTAATAGTCGGTGAGCTGTCTTCTCTGGATGATGTCTCAGATAACAAAACGCCAGACCAGGTGTACCTACTATGAAGAAAAAAAAAAGAGAGAGCAAATAGTTAAAAGCTGAAATGAAAACAGTCATTTCAATGCAATGCAATGCAAAACTGGAGAACAGTACAAATCAGTAGAGTGAGAAAAATAGACCCTGATGTCCTCCAGTAGCCTAAGCCTATAGCAGCATAACTATAGAGGTAGCTCAGGGTAACATGAGCCACTCTAACTATAAGCTTTGTCAAAAAGGAAAGTTTTGATGAATGATTAAATGGACAACCACACATGTAACAATTCAGTTTTGGTGTCACCGTCTTACTCAAAGTACAGTATTGGATCCTCTATGCTCCTTATGTATAAAGGTTTACTGCACATTTAAGCATTGACAACTCACTATTGTTAGGGAAATAATTAGTTGTCTGAGAGGATGTAGGTAAGGAGAAGCTGTTATCTACACTTCAGATATATGATGTAAGAAATGTGTTTGGAATGTTAAGATAAATTACATGAAATGGGCTAAAGAGAGTAACTACAGCCCAGTTGTACATTTGTTGTTTGAATTTAATATTTGAAATGCTGTCAGTGTCAGTGACACTTCTACTTCCAGTGCAGAGTAAATACATGAAATTTATTTGCAGTCCCTTGAATGTATAATTTTGCTGTGTTTTATGATGCAGACAGAGTATCTTAGATAAAAAAAATAAGGGTGGAGTTTATCTCTGCGCATTTCTATATCTTCAAAAGAAAATACAGGATAAATCTAGACAACAGACATATTTTTAATACATTTGGTTTAATAAGCACATATTTACCGTCTCTGTTGCTGTTAGTTCAAATGGAAAAAAGTCCCAATTCGACATTCATCAGATCCGGTGATGCTTTAAACATTAACAATCAGCATCTAGTGTGTGTCGTGGTTATAAAATTTGTATAAATGTAGCAAGAAATACGGCTTTTCTCTTTAGACAGACGAAACGCGCCCTGACGCTCAAGTCAAACATCAAAAAATAGGAGCATGCATATTGCGTAGGACCAACGACGTCAGACCAGGGAAGGTTTGTTTGTAGGTGTTCCTACCAAAGTTCAAATCAAACCTACGCCCTTGCATCTTTGTTTCACATGATGGGACCACAGATATTTTTAGTTGCTAAAAAATAGCAGAGCGCAGCTATTCTTGCTATTTGGATCTATTTCTATTCGAACATTTTACATCTGCAGCTATATTCTTTTCTGCACATGTGGCATCTGTGTCCAAAGCGCTTCAGCTGTTCTAATGAATTGTTTCTAAACATGAGCTCAGTAGATGCAGTCGTGGATTCAGAATGCCTGTCTGAAAAGTTAAAGGCATACTATGCAACATTTTTCAGTTAATTAATGTGTTCCATACCGTTTTGGATGATTAAATGAGTCATTTCAGGTTGAACGAAGGTTTTCTTGGCCGCCCTGGTGGTCTGTGGGGGAAATACCGCACTAGCAACTGCAGGAGCCCTCGGCCCGCGCCCACAGACTCAGAATCTCGTGGAAGATCGCGAGAGTCGGTCTTGCTTTACGGCGAGAACTGCTACACGCCCCCAGTGAAACGCATGCTCGGTGCTAGCGCAGTGGCGATATCTGTGCAGTTATCATGGCGGAACCAACGATAAAACAGCGAAAGCCCATGTTGGAGCAGGCAAGAAAGAGGAAAAGGGCTCTGGACAGAGAGAGGAGTCCTACACGGGTGAACATCGGGAAAGCTTTTTCCGAATGGCGAGAGCTAAAAGAGAAAGAAGGCTGCAAGGCTGACGCGGACCTCGCGTTTCTGCTGATGCAATTGTAAGTAACATTGGAATGGTTTCTCTCTCTCTCTCTCTCTGTGCATGTTCATACTTTCACTGTGTTAAGCCGGGCATACACTGTACGCTGTACGAGTTTTTCAGTCGTGGTACATCTCAAACTGTGTGACGGAACCGCGGGGTTTAAAAGTTCACCGCTCATCTGTGTGCTGATCTGTGTTCTCAAACTGTACCGCGCGACGCTCGGACGCAGCTCGGGAGGCACCGGGCGTCGGGGGGAACGGAGGGGAGAGAGGAAAGACGAGACGCCCCGGCGGCCGCGCGGCATACGGAAACAGACGGTCCACGCGACGCGCTGGCCGTCTGTTTCCGTATGCCGCGGAAACAGACCCTCGCCCTCCCCAACCCAAACTGCTAATTTTGTCTCTCTTGTAAGCAAAGCAATACGACAATAAGGAAAGTCTAGTAGTATCAGCCCTTTTTTTAGCCAGCTGATAAACACTGTGCAGCAAAAGGTTTTTGTGGGCTACCATGTTTTGCTCTGTTAAGCCAGAGAAAATTACATTTCAAGAAAGGTAAATTAGTTTTTTGTCTTTAGGGAAATTATTCCTCACTTTTATCAATATAGCTAGTCTAACTGTTGCCATCATGCAGGTTTTACAAATGCACAAAGTTTTATCGAGTGAAAACTTTCTGTTTGTCACTGCCTTTAGATGGGCCTATATTTTAGCTTGTTTGACGAGCTTTAGCTCAAAAATGAGTCAACTCATTACATCTGGACTAAACATGGAAAGCCTGTTGTTCATGCCAGGAATCACAGTCAACACTGGGGGCTGAGCACCCCTAAAGGTCAGATCCTAGAATCACCCCTGGTAACGTAATTAAAAATATGTAAAGCTTCCATGTCAGAAAGGACTAGCAATCTAACGAAATGTTTGAAGATACAGAATTTCCACTCATGCAGTTCTATGACAATAAATGGCAGCTTCTAACTGAAGTCAATATATGTGTGTCGGCTGTGTACTTGAGCTGCCGATTTTATTCTGCGGCTCAAACGTTTAAAAAAACACCTTGGTCAAGTGGTTTCCATTTCACAGGTCATTTCAGGCGACTGCATAAACCAATCATATGCTTTATAAAATATTGCTCTTGAAAGTAATTAGACAATTGAGGTAGAGTCAGTGAAGCCGCACCACAGCGCTCCGACAAACAAACAGCAGGAGCCATAACGGAGATTTAGACGCTTATTTATTCAGCACAGCACCAACAACATGCCAAATAAATAAAAGGCATGAATGAAAATGCAAATCAAAAACTACAAAGACGAGAAGAGACGCGTGTAAAAAAAAAAAAACAGATCAGGTTGCAGACTAGAGAACAGTGGGAGAAGTCCACGGGGAGAAGCTGAAGGCAGCATGTCGACTCACAAACAATGAGCAATCAGCGAATCCAATCAAAAAGAGGACAGTGTCTGTGGAAAAAAAAAAAAGAAAAGCCAGCCAATACATGTTCGTCAATGTGCAAATCTACCATGAAGGTGTGAAAGAAAGAAAGTTATTGAAGGCAGTAGGGAAGAATTTGATTTCACGCGAAGAAAAAACATGTCTGTGAACTTTATGCAGAGCACCAAACCACATATTAGCTGATCAAGACGGAGCCAAATATATATTATATTTCTTTTTTGAAGGAGATGGTGGAGACCAAACGACAAATGAAATATAAGCATCAGAATTTATACACAACTTTTATTTATACACAACATAATTCTGGTTATACGGTAATTTTCCTATTTTCCTTTTGTGCATGTGGGTGAACTTCTGACACAGAATGGGTTTATTTATTCTTGACATTCCTGGGTACTTTTGCACTCCCTTGAACATGAGTATTGCTGTCCTTCTTTAAAAAAAAATCACCATCTTGTTAAGAGTTTAATGGATTTAACATTTTCAAGATTGTATCTACAATCAAACTTCCCCATAATTGTGCTTTAGTAAAGTGCTACGAATTTTCTCCTGTTTGTATTTGGCTGTTCATCACCCTTTTATTCTGCCTACGAAACCAATTTCAACTAAATGTTTAGATCTTTCTCTTGAACTTAAATCTCATTCTCAAAGAAGTAAAATGAAGGGAGAAACAAAGGAGATTCAGCAGTAATCTAAGCTGCAAAATGTGTGTTTGTGAAAAAAAATGGAATGGCAAAGAGAGGTAGGAGCATTATGTCAGAGGTCGCTGAGGTGACACCACTGTCGACTTCAATCACAGCACTCAGCCGAGCTGTTAGCCAGGCTCATATGGTGCACTGACTAAACCATTACTACCACCATTAATCACAGCCTCGTGTCCTCTCACATCATTGCACCGAGCTGGATGGCTGCAGAGCAACACAAAGACTTTCACAGTAAGAACCTGCCTTTGACCTTTAGAAAGATCTTATACAAAGAGATCTCTTAAATTTGCTCTGTTAGGCTGTATTTCAGCAGTTTCAGCAGTTCTGAGTTCTAACATTATAATGGTTAGTTTGGTTAGTCAACTACAACTTACCAAATAGTTTTTGCCTGCTATTTGTTGCATCCTGAGATGATCTCCTGCACTGTTACCAACATTTGCTAATCACACCACAACGCAACACAACTTTCTGCGTCAAAATGCTTACATGACAAAAAGAACCACTCTATGTTAGGATGACAATCATGCCGGGGTCGTCGTTGTCGCTTAGGCCTGAAGCCTGCGTGGCCAACCAGCTCACTCCACATTGATACTCTGATTCTGCCTCTAACATTTTTAACCCATGACGATGATGCTGCCACTTTGATAATAAGCCCCCATGAATGTGTTACAGAAAATCTGTGCATGCTCACCAACATCGTAATCCACATTTTGAGACATTACAGACATAGCACACCCTTGAAGATCCTGTCTAGACTCTCCAAAGACCATCCACATTCTTACATGTTTTCTTTGCAAAGAAGAGTCTTCATCCAGTGTGAAGGAGGAAAAGAAAAAAACTCAGGCATGCACATATACCCCTTTAGTCCCTTGGCTGGAGGGGGACTAGAGCCACAAATTTGAAAACTGTTTTTTCATGCTCTCGAATAATAAAACCATGCTGTCTCAAACTTTAAAACCTTTCTCAAGACCATTCCTGTTTTCCACAACTTGAACAAGCATATAGAAATGTGTACAGAATGGTTAAATATCAAGGTTTGCCTGAGCAAGCAGATCTAAGAGAAAATAAATCACATTTCACATCTTTATTGTCCTGTGGGAACGAGAGAAAGGAAATGAGGACACGTAAAGGAATGAGGATGTTAGCTGCAATAGAAATTGCACCTATGTGACCCAGAGGCTGTTAATTATCCTTTCTGTGATGTCATTTGGCTATCAAAGTAGCACAGCCAATTAGACATTGTTTGAAATCTTGTCAGAGCAGAAAAAAAAAACTACATTTCCACTTCAGAATTTCAAAGCTTTTCGAACCCTTTGCTCTGTCAGCAAAATGCAATGGTTTATATTTTATCTTAGGTTCAGATGGTTTTTTAAATCTTTATGCTTACACAAACTACTTGCATCCTCAAAGGTCCAATTAGATAACTACAAGTCTTTGCATCTGATTTAAAACCTGTCCAAAGCCCAGGGGAATGTATGGTTTGCTGCAGCATAATAGCTTTCATCATACATTGACAAAGTTAGCTGATGTTGAAAATGGAACCACAGCATTGTTTAATGACCACCATTTAAGTCAGGCCTTACATTCAACACAAAAAGAGAGAAAAGAAAGAACAGGAGGCTATTTCCATCTATAGTTAATGTCCATAAACTGATGAAATGGTTAAAATCCATCAATCCTTCAACCAAACCTGCTCATTCTTGCAAGTCTTTCTTTTAGCATCAAGGTAAGGGTGAATTGGAAACCATCAAAGTTTTGGACTTTCAAAATGTGCCTTTAATCAGCAAGTAGACTTGCATATTTTTTTAAAGTACATTTATTATTCTGTAAATATAAGTGAATTGTTGGATTTATGGAAAACAGCAGCTGGGTGCTACTATAATGCTTTGACTGATCTTCAGCGAGTGTAACCACCTCTAGAAAAGTAGAGGCCTTCTGCTCTGGAGCAGTGGTAATTAAGCCAAGGCGTAAATACATTTACAGTGACCTTACAGAAACAACTGTTGATGTCGATCAGTCTGGGAAATTGTATAAAGTTGGTAAAAGCAATTTGAAGTCCATCATCCAACAGAAGGTCTATTTACATAAAGAATCGGCTGTCAGTCTTCCCAGGAGTGGACATCCCAGTAGATTCACCACATAGTCAGAGTATACAATGTACAGTGAAATGGCAGGACAAATAGAAAATGACTAAAAATGTAGAACTTGTTCAGAAGTTTTGAAAGAAACAGCTTGTCTCTAAAAGGAAAATAACAGTATGAGTTAGGTTTGTAAGTTGCCTCAGACGGTTGATGTAGAGGACTGTTTACATTGAGCATGGTTCTGCTTGATTTTTCTTCCTGTTAAGTGGGAGTTTTCCTCTCCACTGTCGCTTCATGCTTGCTCAGTATGAGGGATTGCTGACGACTGTCCACTGTGGCTCTACACTCTTTCATGAAGAGTGAATGCTGCTTGTCAAGACTCGATGTATAATCTGCTGGGTTTCCTTAATTAGGAAACTTTTTGACCAGTCTGTCTGTATGATTTGTTGGAATTTGACTTTTTGAAGTGCCTGGATATGACATGTATCGTGAATTGGTGCTTTATAAATAAAATGGAATGGAACTGAATTTAATTGAAACCCAAGACTTTTGGAACAATGTCCTTTATACAGATGAGACTCGCAGACCTTAGCCTGGTTGCTTTAGGCAACAGTGCTGAAACAAATTTCTGCCAACCTTAAGCAACCGTCTTTCCTTCACTTGCTATCTTCTCAAAAACGTATTTTGCATGTGCTTTTAAAAAAGTTAAAATTATTTCCATGCATTCATCTGTCCATGCATCACCAATTGATTTCCATTCATCAAACATTGGGTCACAGAAGTAATATGCCCAACAGGGAAACTCAGACATCCCTTTGTCTCTAGCAACTTTCTCCAACTCTTTATGGGTGTTTCCAGACCAGAGGAGATAAATAAACCATCCAGAGGCTGCATTATCTGAAGGTTTGCTTTCATTAGCTATGTTTCCATCATGTTTTTTTATTGCCATTTTTAAATATTCTGTTAGAAAAGTTTGATGGAAACGGCAAATTTCAAAATAACTTCCTCAATTTTTCAAAAGTGCACTCTGGAGGTGGTTTTTGGCTTTTCTGAAAAAGGGTTAATGTGGAAACATTTTCTGAATAAGTTCTCATATGACTGATCAGCTGTTTCTGCTGTCATGCCCATAATGCACTTCTTTCTCTACGTTTCCGGGCTGCAAGTAACATCGCCATTACTAGTTGACATGACAGAACAATTACAACTTACCCAATACCAACACATTCCTGAAAACCTCTCTCCTTTTCTTATTTTCTCAGCTAGTTTGTAACCTCTACTCCCTGTTAATTACAGCCATGGTTAACGTCAACTTCTAACGGAATTATGCTTTGCATAGCCTGGTTAATTCACTCCTAACCAGTAGATGGAAAAACACCTAATTAGCATTTTCTTTAATGTTTTCTTT
Organism: Fundulus diaphanus; assembly: GCA_037039145.1. NCBI lineage: Eukaryota > Metazoa > Chordata > Actinopteri > Cyprinodontiformes > Fundulidae > Fundulus > Fundulus diaphanus. Next base: position 52,282,564 of record CM073125.1, on the reverse strand, counting down.
TTTGCAACATTTTAAAAGTTCACTAAGAATTCACATGACAGTTGGATGGAAACATAGCTACTGTCAGGTAACCAGAAAATCTCCAAAGGGTGGCATCTAGGAGGAATCCAAATCTGGTCCTTGAACAATCACTTGTGACTCCATAAAATGGTGAGAAGAGATGTTTCTGCTCTGAGGTACCATTGGATGACAGAACCCGTCACCATATTTTTGAGGCAGAGGAACATCCTAACTTTATTAATCCCTAAGGGGGAAATTGAGTTGCCATTGTAATGTCAAAAACACATTTATACAGGCAAAAAAAAAATTAAAGGTAAATAAATAAATACTCACAATGGACTCTGCTATAGACCACAACAACAATGCCACATCATTATAACATCAGTGTCAATATCATTATCAAGAATAAGATCATACCAAGTGCTCTGTTACGTCCACCGGGCTCGTTTGGTGGGGTAACATTAAAGGAGACCACACAAGGATTTTCTGGTTAAATTAAAATTAAATTTAATAAATTATACTAAAGAAATAAAACCTGAAAAGGAGAAACCAAAAAAGCTATACCCAAAACTAACAAGAAATAAGCAAATGCAAAACAAACCCAACCCAAGATTTGATACCAAACCAAATGGGGTTCTGAGGAAAGAGAGCAGGAAGAGAGCCTCCCTTCTGCTACATGCATAGCAGCTTTAAAAAGCAGCAGAGCACCAATCAGGGCAATCCATAACACCTGCAGGAGGCCTGTCTCTCGAACCCTACAAGGAAAATAAGGCAGAGACTCACTGCAGCCGTAACAGCTCATTATAGAAGCGCACCGCAGCAGGAAAAAACAAGTTTCTGAAGCGATCTGTTGAACAATGAGGCATTCGTCCACTAAAAGAGCTCCTGAGTTCATTAAAAACACTGTGGAGAGGGTGGTCCTTGAGAAACAGAACAGTCTTAAGCTTATTCATCATCCTTTTGTCCATGATAATGTCCACCGAGTTGATATTTAATCCAACCACTGAGCCGGCCTTTTTGATCAGTTTGTTCAGTCTGTTTTTGTCCTCAACAGTGATGCTCCTGCCCCAACACAGTACAGCATAAAACAGCACACTGGCTGTAATCCCCTGATAAAACCCATTCTGGAGTCTCCTGCTTATGTCAAAGGATCTCAGCTTCCTAAGAAAGAACAATCTGGTCTGAGCCTTTTTAATAACAGCATCACTGTTCTTTGTCCAGTTTAATTTACTGTCAAGGTACACCCCTAAATATTTGTATGTTTCAACAATTTCAACAGCTTGACCTTTGATTACCACTGGAGTGAAAGTTTATTTTTTCTTTCTAAAATCAGTAATGAACTCTTGTGTTTTACCAACGTTAAGGTGCAAGAAGGTAGCATCACTCCATCCAACAAAGGAGTTAACTTTCTCCCTGTAAGCCAGGTCATCACCCCAAGTGATCAGCCCAGTAAGGCAGTGTCATCTGAAAACTTCTGTAGATGACAATATGGGAAACTGACTATCTTTTTTTAACCCTTTATTTATTTTACTGCATGTATTTCAGATGCCTTTACAGACGACTAAATTAGTCTATAATGTATGCATGTGATGTGGAAAATAATTTCCTATGTTTTGCAATCATTTGTTTTCATTTAGACAAGTAATTTTCCTGTTTATTTCTTGGTTTAATTAAAAAAGTTCTGAAAAGACACAAACACAGACCATGTGCCAAAGGCAGAAGAGTACAAAAATGCAATAAACGTTAATTAAGGGCTGTTGCAATTCATTGAATCTCATACTATTTTCTCCTAAATTGTTTACTATAAGAATATTGTGTCTGTCAGACTTTCTACCCAGAGGAGCTAGTGCCCTTCACTTGGGAGTGGCATTGCCGAGTGCCTTCCTCCTGCAGCTAAGCACAATAACTGATCCAGTCCATTTCTGTTTGCCTCATTGTCTGCCTTCATTTCCTTAGCTTCTAATCGCAACATTGATCAAAGCTACAATGTGCGAAGGGGGTCAATATGGGTTTCCAAGAAATGCATGTAGCTGCCAGAGATGTGCAGGATAAAGGAGAGAAGGTGTCTGATTTTGACCTCTGGCTCATTCATCTCAAGTTCACACAAAGCAGAAGACCGTTTCCACGAACACACTCTGGAGTCATGGCCTCAGCATCATTGCACTGAAAAAAGACCAATCTCACACAATGTTTAAGAAATATCTAAAATGACGAGATGATATTAAAAAGTGGACGAGGAAAAGGAAAAATGACAAATTACTTTCATTCATGACAGGATTGTGTGCTTTCATTAAAGAAATTAAATGTTGAAGGCCATTTTTGGAAACCAGTTGAGCCAAACAAGCATCTAGGTTTTCAGTATCAGTCAACAAGAGACTAACCTTCCTCATATTAGTCATAGAGACCTATGACGCTTGCATGACTCTTAGCTGAGCATGAGCTTTACATTACACAGTGACTCACAACGAATAATGACAAGAACCTTATCATGATACTGCAGCGTGTTCAGATATGTCCTGTACAATGTTTTTATTTAAAGAATGAATGTCCTTGTAGCAACTGATAAGCGACTAAAATTGTATTTTAATTTAAAAACTTATTCAGTAAAATTGATTATTGGTTGAAAACCCTCTAAGGTTCTTCAGCAGCCAAGATCTGTGCTTAACTAAATCAGACAACTGTACTCGAAGGGCACAGTGCTGATACAAAGCTTAACTTAAAAAAAAAAAAACACTGTTCAAACAGAGCAGAGCTGTTTTCTGAAGTGCCCTTAAGCAAAGGACAGCTTGTCTTAAAGGACATTGGGGGAGCATGCAGAGGAGTTGAGTGCAGCTTTATGATGCATGCATGACGTTTGCTTTTCTCCTGCTCTGAAGTGAAATGAAAAGTGCTAAATTAAACCAACGGGCACAATTATATAAAGCTAACCAGCACAGGTTTGAACAACTTTTTTAATAAAATTGGAATTTCTTGGAATAATAATTAAAATCACAAATCTTTGGAACTCCTCAAACACCTGTCTTGGAATAATCCAGCTCACTCTATAACGATGTGGTCCCATGCTCTGAAATTTCAAAGCTACAGCTATGCTGTAGGGTAGGTTTTGTTTTTGTGTCTACCTTTGTTATTGAAGAAAATCTTATTTCGGGTATTTCCATTTCTGAGATGAGAAAATTTCCAAGGGCTGTTATTTGACCTCAACTTAATTATAGCTCTAGAAGCACCAGATGGGAATTAATAAACCCAAATCTCTTGTGGGTTCATGAACAGGCCTTCTAAGCATCTGCAATTGATTTTCATTGAATTAAGCCGATGTGATGTGTTGTTCAGACATCTCCAACCTGAAGGTGCACGCCTCCTGGATGATAAATAGATCAGCTAATAATGTGTACTTTGTAAGGCTTCTGGCCCAGCAATTGAAATGCAATCAATATGGCCATTAGCTTGACTGCAATTAAGTTTCCAAACATGTGAACACTCTCCAAACAGCCTTACAGCACAAAGTCATTCAGGCGAATGTTTGTAGACAACTACTTTTTTACTTTCCTCTTCCAACATTTGGCTGGAAGCAGCAAGCGACAAACAGGAAAGATTAACATTATCTTTGTTATGTATGGCCATATTTTTGCTTCTACGTTATCAATGTTGGCTTCCCATGCACATGCAGGTGTAGTTGTAAGGCGCAAAAACAGCCTATTTGAGTCACTGGTGAGATGTAGCTTGGAAACAACTCATAATGTTTGCATATTCTTACATGCAGTGGTTGCTGTCATATTGTTTAGTGATAGTGTGTTCAACTCAGGGTTTAGCAAAGAGCCAGATTTTGGCTCGTTGTTTAACTGTTGCCTTGAAAAGGGCATAGATAATAATTCTAATATTTTATCCATCAGCTGCCATTACAGCAGTGTTCAAATTTCTGAGCCCCAGGTTCTCTTGCAGAAAAACAGTCTGCAACTATCCCTTCTCTGACTAGCAGTAGAACAGCTCTGTATCTCCAAGCTGCTATTTTTTAGAGAGCTGCCTAGTGCTGATAAGACACTGACTGAAGACACCACAGAGCTCAACTTACATGTATCTGAACCATGCATTAAATGTTGCAAACTTTTTATCAATTCACTGTATTCCTCGAAGAAATTTCTTTGTAAATTTAGCTCACTTAGCATTAGCCAACTTCTCCCCATGTGGTCTGGTCTATTCTCTTCAGATAAATTGTTATTTAACTGAACTTTTAAGTGTTAATATGTGTGGCAGGTCATTAAGTCAGTTTCAATTGGATGATTCAAGGACTAGGCTTAAACGTTGGGTTAACCGGGCCGTTTCGGTGGACCCAGCTTCCTTTGGATCTTTGGGCCATCACTCATCCGAGCCTTTTTAAAAGCAAATTAAAGATGCATTTGTTCAGAAAGGCTTTATTTGGGTTGTTTGTTGTGATCTTTTCAAATGTTATCATTTTATTGGTACGTGCTTTAGACTCCTTATTTGCATCTTTTAAAACATTTTAAAAGTCAAGAAATAAATCTCTTGCCATTATGGTATTGTCAACATCAGGCTTTTCCTCAGAAATTTATAACCCACCAAATTTATCCTTAGAGCAACTAAAACATATCTTTCATTTTCTGTGGGTCTGTCTTGTAGCAGGGTTCTCTGTGTGGTCTGATCAGCTGTACATCTGCCAGCTTCCTAACTTCTTTTATTCATTCTCAGCCTATCTAATTAGTGTGATGTCTAAGCAGCCAAAAACAGTCACCTCCCAAATCCTCCTGCAGCTGCTTCCTTTCCTCTCTCATTGCTGTTCCCTTTCAGTTCTCAGCATTTTACTGTGTATTTTATGAGGGTATTGTCCTCGTGTCCTCTGTGGAACTGATGTCCTGGGACTGTTTTTTCACAAGTGCATTTGCAATTTTATTTGTCTTGCAGTTTTCCCTGTTAGTCATTGGTCAGCTTGGATGCTTTCCCCTCCCACTGATGTGCTGCTATGATATGGTGACATAGCAACAGCTGCTTGATTCTGCTCATCAATCATATGGAGCTGATGTTTATGCTCTCTCCTTTCAGCTGCAGTACGTGGCCATAATGCCAAACCTGGATGACTGAGCCTTGTTGCTGGGATGGAAAGTGTGCGAAGAATAACAAAATATTTGGATGGAAACAGGAAGCTGACACTGCCTCAGGCCAGGCACTAATGTTGATGAAGAATCTGTAACACTGATGGTGTCATTAATGAGTGTGGTCATTACAGGACTCTCTGCCCATCCTGATGCTCTAACAATATCAATATGCACAACAGGGTTGACTTGGAAAGGTCCAGACGATACTCACCAAGTGGTTCTGTTGAGGTGCAGAGGGAAAAGTTGCTTTTCCTCTGCAGTCTGGATTTACTCATGACACGTAAATTATATTTTCTTTATACCCCACCACGGAGGAAACGATTTCCACCTTTTGTTTGTGCCATATCATCAAACACACTCTAAAATGCTCCTAAATATTATCCACTGGTTCAGAGAAAAGTTTTGTTTATGCATCCAGTCCTGACAGAAACAAATGCCAAGAGGCTGGCTCATTTTTACGTACTTAAAGAATAAATAACTCCAGACAAAAACAGATAGAGAAACAAGCCACCCTTATTAGTGAGTTGGCTTTGCACAGCAAGGAAGTATTTGTCAGTTGGTAATTACAGTTTGGAATTAAGAGCATTTAAATGTATCGCCTAATTCAAATGAAGTCACTAACGGCAACATGTCAAACTAAAAGTTATATTTAAGTCGGAAACTCAAAAGTGCCTCTCTTGTTATGAAAATTGTGATTTAAAAAAGGCATAAATTTCACATAGAGCAGGGAGTGTTTGCCTAAAAACAGTTAAAGACCCAACTCATCAAAAGTGACATGGTTTGAATATCAGGTGGCACCTATTAAACAATCGGAGGGGTACTTGATGGCTTTTAATAGACGCACTTCCACTTTGGCTAAAGAGTCCTTGCCAGTAATGACCTTTTCAGATGCAGCCTAAGTCTGACGCCATGGCCTTCGACTAGAAAAAAATGGATTGCCCTTTCTCGGTTGGGGTAGAGTCTCTTCTTAAAGCAGAGAAGTTTATATATCTTGGTGTCTTGTACATGAGTGATGGTAGGATGGAACAGGAGATCGACAGATGGATTGAGGCTGGATCTGCAGTAATGTGGGCGCTGCTCCAGTCTGTTGTGATGAAGAAAGTACTGAGCCAAAAAGCAAAGCTCTCGATTTACTGGTCCATCTATGTTCTGACCCTCACCTGTGCTCATGAAGTTTGGACCATGACCAAAATAACAAGATCCTGGATAGAAGCGGGTGAAATTAGCTTCCTCTGGAGGGTGGCAAGGTCTATCTTTAGAGATAGAGTGAGGGGCTCTGTTATCTTAAGGCGAGCTTCAAATATAGCTGCTACTTCACATTTAAAAGAGTCAGTTAAGGGGGTTTGGGCATCTAATCAGGATGCCCCCTAGTTGCCTCCCTACAGAGGTTTTTTGAACTCGGCTCACCTGTTGACCTGTCTACATTTACCAGCCTTAGCCAACTTATCCCTGCCGGAACGTCTCATGGTTCCGTGGTCCACATTGTCTGTTCTGGTCTGTCATTACCTGCATCTTTTGGTCTCCTGCTCATCCCTGCCTGCCTGCACCATCAGCCATTATTCATCTGTCAAGCCTGGTTCTGCTTGCCTGCCTCACCCGCCACGAGAGAATGACCGTGTACTCAGAAGATGCAAGCAGACCGGTGATAAAATCATCAAGATGTGAAATCATGGGCGTGAAAGAATGGGCAGTGGGCGCAAAAACTCAGAGGGAGGTCTTCTTGAGGGCTTGGAAGAATTGCAGGTCGAGCAATTAGATACATACTCCTTCACATCCTTGGCCAAAGTTTTCCACCAAAACTGGGACGAAACCACCTCTGTCGTCTTCCTCAGTCCAGGATGGCACGTAAGCAGCAAATTGTGGCAGATGTGGAGTACTTGAGAGACCATGTGATCAGGGACAAAACATCTATCCTTAGGACAAGACTAAGGGATATGGCCATTTTGAAGTGCGTCACAGACTCTTTGCTCTACCTCAGCTCTGGACACTGCCAACTGAACAGTCAGGGAGAATAAAGCCGAACAGTCAGGGAGAATAAAGCCTTCTGGTTCACTGATTTCCACCTCCCTCTGGGTTTCCTTGATACTAGACAGGGTGTACGGTTTAGTGTTTATTGATCCCTGCCTGTAGGAGTGAGTGAAGCAAAACCTGGAGAAAAACATGGCCCATCTGGCTTGGTGAGGGTTCAGCCGCTTGGCGGATTTAAAATACTGGAAGCTCCCAATCGCTGTCATTATATAACCTTCTGTTGCTGATAAGGACTTGGAAAAGAATGATATGGATGAACTTTATTGTCTACACCTCTTTGGCTGAGAATGGCCCCTACGGGAATTTTTGAACTGCTTTGAGGAATCTGGAAAACAGACGACAATAGCAGACGTGAACAGGTCCTTGAGTCACTTGAAAGCCCAATCTGCGGCTTTGGACCAGACTAATCTTGAGCTGATAGAGGTGAGAGCATGGAGAAGTGTGGCAATCTGGCTGTAATTGCGGATAAACCACAGATAGAAATTGGCAAACCCCAAGAATCTCTGTAGCTGCTTACGTTTGGAAGGAGTGGACCCGTAACGAAGTGCAGACACTTTATCTGTGTCCATTGACACAGGGAGATGATATAACCCAGGAAGCTGATGGAGGGCTGATTAAACTCACACTTTTCTGCCTTGGTAAAATGGTAAATGGCTTCTATAGCGCTTTAACTAGTCTGACAACCTCCAAAGCACTTCACACTACAGTTTTAGTCATTCACCCATTCACACCCTGGCGGTGGTGAGCTATGTTAGTAGCTACAGCTGCCCTGGGGCAAACTGACAGAGGCGAGGCTGCCATGCACCAGCGCCACCGGGCCCTCTGACCACCGCCAGCAGGCAACGCGGGTGAAGTGTCTTGCCCAAGGACACAACAACGGAGGCAGTCAGAGCAGGGGATTGAACTGGTAACCCACCAATTGCAGGACAAACTCCCTAAGATCTGCGCCACCATCGCCGCTCCTTAGTGTGAAGCGCTTTGGAGGCTGTCAGACTAGTTAAACCGCCATACAAGTACAAGCCATTTACCAATGTTGAACAGTTCTCATTAATTAAAATAAGAACATAGTTGCTCTGTCAGTTGGACATGCGTGGTTATTTAAAAAGGGACTTGGGGAAAATTCCGAAAAAAATTGCAGACTAGTTTTAAGCCCAAGGGTCTGTTTTCCAAAAAATGCATACCTTATAAAGGTATTTCTCAACTTGTACAACACCTAAACTGCTAATCTTGTTATCAACTAACATAAAGGTCCTGGAGGATAATGTGGATGTGAAAATTTGAGACTAAATTATTCTGGGCCTGAGTAAATGAGATTTAAATGCCCAGAAAATATTTTTATGTTATGTTTACATACAAAACTTGCAACTTTTGCTGTAAAGAAGAAACTAAACAAAATAAATAGTAACTACAACATATTGGTAACATCTGTAGCAAGTTTGGTGCCCACACAACAAACAATGGAGAAGTTATACATGCTTAGAATGAAAATGAATCCAGGTGGAACCCGTACTATTTTCTGCCATTTTGGCACAGTTTGGTAAAATTTTAGAAATTTAGAATTTATTCTTGAAACTGAAAATGTGGGATGCTATAATATATTTGGTAGATGCTTTTGTAGAGGAGTCTCAGATGAAGATATGGACATATGATAAGTGTGTGTTGGTCTCAGTTAGTCAGCTACAAGCGTATTATTGTTGCTAAAGAGCTCAAGCCCCCTTGAAAGGGGGCTCACAAAAGACGCCTACATTTCCTTTTACCAGGAAGTATGATAGAAGACACTGCTTTGGAGTGGAGCAATTTCCCTCTGGGATTATTAAAGTATGTCTGATTCTGATTCTGATTCTGATCTCCCCTCTGGCCATTTATTTTTGAAGATTATGAAAAGAAGCACAAAACGTTTTGGATTGTTGTAGCACCCAGACCGGCCAAAATTGCAGTTTCATGTTACTATCTTGTACAGTTTTACATATTTTTGAAGGCAGCCTGTAACAGTAGAAAAATCATAGGTTTCAGAAAAATGATGCCTGACATCTCATCACTGGTTCATACAGAAATTATTTTTGACAGGACTAATATTGCAACATTTTACTCATTGGCATTTTGCTCTCAGGAGTGTGTGCAGGTGCATTTAGAAATTTGAATATGATAAGAAGGAACAGATCACTTTCAGGGAAAAACTCAATATCAAAACATTATTTAAATCCTGCAAAACTTGTGGCATTCAGTTTTTCCGTGCAGATTTACTTATGCAGTTGCTCTCTATAGAACTGATTGATCCATGCTTTAGGTATGTTTTGATTAATTTACGGAAATTTCTTGCAATCACGTAGGGCAGCTTTCCTCATTAGTCAAGGTGGATTTTTTTTTCTTTGAAAATTAAATTCAGGCATAGATAAACATCAGCTTTTCACTTCTGATTTGATCCTTGTTCAGGATCACAGGCGAAATCCAGAGCACCTCTACAACTATCTAACTCAGTCACAGCTTTACAACACAACAGTCAAAGAGTCCCCTGTATAGACCACAATGTTTACTAATTCATGCAGGGGGGAATAAGTTATTGGCTTTCATATAGCGCCTCAGTGGGAGATAAATGTGGTCCGTCCAGCTGTCTGCAGAGACCTTCGAGAATTTATCAAGCTGTGGGTAAATTGATTTTTATTAGTCACTGTGGGGAGGCCTTTTTACATGAAGGAGCTCTGGTGGACTATTATGGTTAATTCACTCCTGGGTGTTGCACAGCAGGGATTTAGCAGTGAAGATATTAGTAATTTTCTTTGTTCGGCTTTCTGAAGTCCAGAAACTAGCTTCATTTGGTGCAGTGAAAGCATTAAAAGGCTCAGACTGGAGTATTTGCACAGAGTAATATAATGAACCAATGCCCACAGAGGAGTTGATAGTGTTGGGACAGACCAAACATAAACTGCATGAAGCTTTGTCTGTATGATGCGTAGGTTTTCTGAACAGTGTCTAGGGGAACCTTAAAACATCCGCTGTTAGAAATTTCCAGGTGGTATCAATCACATAAAAATATGGTAATTCAATAGCAGACCTAGCTGAATTAATTGGCCCTTCTGGTAAAGATATGTAATTTTTACTGCAGTAGCATAATCGCAAACAGATTTAAACAAATCCAACCTTTCATTTAAATTTATTCAGGACAAAAACTGTGACATACTTATTGGCATCCCTGTTGTCAATAATTTGTACAATGCATGTTTGCCAAAAGTATTGCACTTAAGTTTTAACATAAAGAATTTAACAAAGTTGGAGCAGAGAAAAGGATCTTTGACCATTCTTTTCTAAAAACTCTCTGTAGATAACAGTCCTGGGTCCTATCCTACAATCTCTTCTCTTCAGCTTTTAATGGTTTTTAGGCCTGGGGACTGAGGTGGCCATGGAAGACATTTTAGTGTCTGGTAAACCATTTCTGAGTTGATCTGCCCATATATTTTGGATCATTATCCCGTTAAAAGACCCAGTGACCAGGCATTTTCAGATTTAAAGCAGAAACCAACATATAATTTTAAATATTTTGGTGTGAATGTTTTTTTTTCACTAACAAGATTTCCAGAGCCCTTAAAAAATAGAAAGTTCACAGTACAAAAGATATATTGTCATATGTTACAGTGCGCATTTATTTTTTTTAACATTAAAGGACTTTGCAGCGTTTGTTGCTGTTTAAGTCAATGTTAATCTTATCAAAGAACAGTTCCAGTGAACTGTCTGGGGTTTAGCAAACATCATATCAGGCTTGTGATGGTTGGACAGAAAAAGGTTCGTTTTTCTTACCATACCTTCCAAACAATCAGTTTGCATCTAATGATTGATGGTGAGTCTTGGTGACCCCAAGATGGCATTCATTGCTGCAGTTCTTCAACAGTGAGCTCTTAAGAAATTATTTTTACCTTTTACCATATTGTTTACTGTTTGTGGTGGGAAGATTAAGACAGTTCATTGTCCTGCCTGTGGCTGGATAAAAGATTTATTTATTTTTAAGCCTTTTCACACACATCTACAACAGATGAAAATAAATGTGGCCTACAAAATCCTTCGAGGTCTGGATTTTCTCCTTCAAAGTCTAACTTTTTTTTATAGTTTTAAAAATATGATGTGAAAATATGGGAATTAGGATACAGAGTCTGAAAGAAAGTTTCACCCACCTCATTTTGAACAAATATTTTTTGAAACAAAACTCCAAATAATGTCCCCAGTTAACTTTTATTTTTTTGAACAAACTAAAATTGAGTGTGAATACCAAATAACTGGCAATGTCCACAGTGTTAAAAGCAGATCCTGCTAAATATACAATTAATGCATCTCAGATTGAAAGTGATAACAATTTAAAATGAATCCTCACATGAATGAAAACAGTGAAGCACAAACTCCAGGCTCACAAATGTCACACAAACAGTGAAGTTTCTGAGCCCGGAGTTGTTTGAAAATGTCAAAAATCCACTTTGGTCTTGGACTATCTGTCCAAAGAGAGGTGATTAAAGGAGTTGTCTACTGCGGGTGTGATATTGTCTACTCAGCAACATGCCACAGAACCCCACTTCTAAAGGCTCTGAACTGCCTCTTTTGAGTCATGATGGTCAAACTCCAGTCCTCAAGTCCCAGTGTCCTGCAATTTTAGATGTGTGTCTCTGTCAGTTATATCACCTAATAAACATGGGGGTATAGGAAGGTTCTGAGAAGCCTGTGCTATAAAATTATTTCGCTTTTTGAAAACAAAGGTCCTATTGCCTTCTGTTTAAGCAATTAGAATGTGCTGGACGACTGAGAAATCATACATGTTTGCCTTTTCATTGCTATTTTTTTTTTATTGATCCAGAAGGACTAAATAAAATAAAGATGTGTTTAGAATAAGTTAGAACCTCTAATACACGCTTTGGCAAAAAAAAGTATTGATAAAGGGAAAAAAAAATCAGTTTTAATTTTTTCAAGATGCACACTTAATGATAAGAAGTGTAATAGCAATTAGCACGCTCAGCATCAATTTCTGCATTTAAGTTGATATTTCTAATTTTGAGGGGTGGACCAGCTCTACACCCTCGGCAGGATCCTGGAGGGGGCATGGGAGTTTGTCCAACCAGTCTACATGTGCTTTGTGGATCTGGAGAAGGCATTCGACCGTGTCCCTCGAGGCATCCTGTGGGGGGTACTCCGGGAGTATGGAGTACCGGGCCCTTTAATAAGTGCTGTCAGGTCTCTGTATGACCGGTGTCAGAGACTGGTCCGCATCACCGGCAGTAAGTCGGACTCGTTTGCAGTGAGAGTTGGACTCCATCAAGGTTGTCCTTTGTCACCGATTCTGTTCATAACTTTTATGGACAGAATTTCTAGGCGCAGCCAAGGTGTTGAGGGGATCCGTTTTGGTGGCCTTAGGATTGCGTCTCTGCTATTCGCGGATGACGTGGTCCTATTGGCTTCATCAGGGCGTGATCTACAGCTCTCACTGGAGCGGTTCGCAGCCGAGTGCGAAGCGGCCGGGATGAAAATCAGTGCCTCCAAATCCGAGACCATGGTCTTGAACCGGAAAAGGGTAGAGTGCCTTTTCCGGGTTGGGGAGGATGTACTGCCCCTAGTGGAGGAGTTTAAGTATCTTGGGGTCTTGTTCACGAATGAGGGGAAGATGGAGCGGGAGATCGACAGGCGGATTGGTGCGCCGTCTGCTGTGAAGCGGGCGCTGTACCGATCCGTTGTGGTGAAGAGAGAGCTGAGCCAAAAGGCGAAGCTCTCGATTTACCGGTCGATCTACGTTCCTACCCTTATCTATGGTCACGAGCTTTGGGTCGTGACTGAAAGAACGAGATCCCAGATACAAGCGGCCGAAATGAGTTTTCTCCATAGTGTATCTGGGCTCTCCCTTAGAGATAGGGTGAGGAGCTCAGTCATCCGGGGAGGACTCAGAGTAGAGCCGCTGCTCCTCCACGTCGGGAGGAGCCTGTTGAGGTGGCTCGGGCATCTGGTTAGGATGCCTCCTGGACGCCTCCCTGGTGAGATGTTCTGGGCACGTCCCACCGGGAGGAGACCCAGAGGGAGACCCAGGACACGCTGGAGGGACTATGTCTCTCGGCTGGCCTGGGAACGCCTTGGGATTCCCCCGGAGGGACGTCTGGGCCTCCCTACTGAAGCTGCTACCCCCGCGAACCGACCCCGGATAAGTGGAAGACGATGGATGGATGGATGGATGGATGGATGGATGGATGGATGGATGGATGGATGGATGGATGGATGGATGGATGGATGGATGGATGGATGGATGGATGGATGGATGAATTTCTCATTTTAACATTGAAAACACACGTTGAAGGCACTTGATCTCGACTATCCCGTCATCAGTCTATAAACAAATTTTTTAGCTTTGATTGTTGAAAAGAGATTTAGGTGATGTCCATCGGATGACTACTCAAGATGCAAACACCACATTAAAAACAGAAACAAGTCTCCCTGCTGAATTCTTCAGAATTTTTCCTTAGGTGGAGAGGAAAAGGAAATGAGTCTGCAACAACAAGCTCATAAAAACAGAGCAGGAGACCATGAATTTAGTTTTTGATGATACTTTAACTAAATCCATCACTCATACTGGAAATATATATATAGACAAATGTTTCCTTTGCAGTATTTCCCTTCACCAACTAGATCATTTTGCTTTGCTTGGATGATCTGTTTTGGTGCATCACATGTTGAATGAGCTAATATGTTTATGTTTGGACTGTGGCATAGCTTCTAAAGACAAGAGGCTAAAGAATGGATGTAAAAGATTGTATGTGGCTTTACCAGTCAGGATCATACCTCACAAGGGAGCCTTCTATTTCCTTGAAATATCTAAAGCTATTTTCCCAAAAGGCTGTAGCTTGATTTGCTTCAAGTTGCAAGGAAAATTCCAATTTATGTTGCTCCAGGTTTATTACCACCCTTTAGGCCTTTCTGAGCAATGTTAGTATTACCTGGGGAAGACAAGTATTCGATTTTTTCTCAGTATACGGCAGACAATTTCAGTTAGTTATCCACCCAGGAAAATTATATTTGAAAGAAGTCTGAGCAATCCCAGAACCCATGAAACTAAATCATTGGCAGTCTCAAGCAAAAGTTCAAAGTTTAAGTGATTCCACTTGCCATTTCAGCAAACCAATGCTGATCTTTTATAGCAACCAGTTGAAATTCAAGGCAACTGAAGAAAGCTTGCTCTGTTATGTGTTTTTTATGACATATACCCGTTTATAGCACTATTTTGATTTATTCTTTTATTCAGTAACTCTAGTTGTTGATTTAGTAAACCTGCTTTGCCCTCAGGGACTAATAAAGACTCCTCAAATAAATGCAGCTCTGCTCCAACACCAGCCAATGACTACAACCAACCAGATGTCGGGCCTTAAAGGCAATAATTGCCTGCAACACCCATATATATATATGTGTGTGTGCATATATATATATATATATATATATATATATATATATATATATATATATATATATATATATATATACACACACAAATGGGCTACTGGAAAATGAAGGCAATGGACTTGAGACACTATTGGAATGCTGCTACTCCAGTAACCCTAGTCAAAGGGGTTACATGAAGAGACTTAGGGAAACATGGATACAGTCTACAGTAGACTGGCAGTGAAACAGCTAGTAACTCGGCGTTCCAACGTCCACTAACTTGCTCTAGTTTCACAACTACAGCAAAGGGGAACCAAGACACACAGTTAGATAGGGTTAGATAGGAGTTAACATCAACCCCACAGGACTTACGGCTTCTTTATTCTAAAGTTACTTGTAAATTTACTGAGTTGCGGGTTGCCGTTTTTTTGGGCTTGTTTCTGAAAGTGAAGTTGCTTATTTGGGCTCCAAAATAAGTGGTGCTGCCACACTACAGACACAGTGAGTATAACCAGCTGAAATATCCCTCCACCTAATTACGCACTGGAGCGCATCGTGACATAGGAGCCGAGGGAGTAAAAGCAGAGAGAGCAACTCTGCCCGTATTTTCTGCAGTTTACGGTTGCGATAACTGATAATAACTGCTGAAAGTAGATTACGCGGCGCAGATCACCATTTCGAGCAGAGATTGTTTCTGAAGATGAGTTTTTACATTGCAGTAACCCAACCCATAAACCATACTTTAATGCTTATTAATTTGTTATATCTATATTTGACAAACTAAGGCTGAATCACATATCCAAATGAAGTACCCTGGAGTTACAGTGTCAGCACATGAAGCTGTGCTACACAGTCTCTTTCAAGGGAATTAAGCTCCTGCCCCTGTTGCAAGCAAAGTGTAAGACTCTGGAATGACCTGGAAATTTTAAACCCTTTTCGAGGCTTTAAACTGTATGAATGTGGATATAAAAAGCATGCAAAAATATACAAAGAAATTATTATTGTTGTGTGAAAGCGCAGGATTAGATGTATGTGTGAGAGTGTGAAAAAATGAATGAAACTTGTGACTTTATTAAAATGGAAAATTAGTATTACTTTATATGTAAATGCTTAATACCATGTCCATCTTTGTTTAAGAGGCAAAAAAAATATTTCGGCATGAAATATTGATTTATTTACACATTTGTTTACACACTGTGTAAACATCAGGGCATTATGATTAGCGATTTTTGGGATGTTTTCATTCCAGTTCTGAAAAGTGCTTGAAAATAAAAAATAAAAATATTTTTTGTACAAGCATGTTTTTTACTAGTGTCATTTATTGCAAAATTGCATATTAAAATGCCCAAATAGGCTTTTACACTTTCAGAAATAAAAAGATAAAATATGCGATTAATTTGCGACTAATCTCGAGTTAACTATTAAAATTATGCGATTAATGGCGATTAAAATTTTCGTTAAAATCGTTTGACAGCACTAATATATATATGTGTGTGCGTGTGTGTGTGTGTGCGTGTGTGTGTGTGTGTGTATGCGTGTGCGTGTGTGTGTGTGTGTGTGTTGATTATATTTAATAAAGTAAACAAATATGTAAAGTCTAACATAGGTATTTGTCCTTCATAATCTGAGCAACAATATTTATCAATTCTCAAAAGAAATCAGATTCTAAGAGATTACCACAAAACAAATGGATTCTTGTCATGTTTAATAACTTTTGAAACATTTAGATCTTTCAGTGTTCAGTCATGGAGAATAGACAGCTTATTAGAGCAGCACAGCTGCAAACAGTTGTTTTTCTTGGAGATAGTTGAAAAAGTATCACAAGACTGCAGTTCAAGCTCAGTGTCTCAGTTTATGTATACAAAAACATATCTATGTAAATTTGAACAGTGTAATTTAGAAAATGTGTGTACCTTGTTCGTATTGCAGTTTGGTTTTATGCAAATAGGAATCTTTTTTTCAATTAGGAAACAAAATAAATGTTATGTTTTCAAAATAATTATCTTTTCATTTTTTGACTTTTTTCCCCCACTTGTTCAAGCTGAGGTTGGGGAAACAAAAGGCCAAGTGAGAACACATTTTTCTACAGATGTCTTGTCTGATGGAGTGGCCCCTGTCATGAACAGAAGATCAGGGAACCCAATATTCAACCTGGACATAGAGTTGCTCTTTAAAAAAGGTTTATTTCTAAAATAAAAAAACAATTAAACAAAAGCAGACGTGGGGAAGAAAATGTCCAGATTGCAGGAGGCAGGAAGGAGAAGGTAGACAAGAACAAAAGGGCTGGGCAGGAATCATGGTCAGAGCAGTCCAAGGTCATGCCCAGACTCACAGAGCCGATGAGGTGTCCCGGGTGAGATGACTTAAATCTAATTGACAGCAGCAGGTGAATTGAATGACGTAAACTCGCTGGAGCTATGGTGAAGGTTGCAGACTGAAATAAACATGAATGGAGCTGAATAGAAATACAAGGACTTAATCTGACTGAAAACAAACACAAAACTCCAAGGACAAATTAATGTAAGAATTAACTAGAAGGCTAAAAGTAAAGAAATGCAGTAATGAGGAAAAACAACAACAAATCTAAGACATAAAGAGGTGAACCTTATGGCAAAACCTGACACCAAAACTAATAACTGAATATGGCAAGACCTACTGAACATAAATTACAAGAAAAACATGAATCTAAATCAAAACTATACCCATACACCTCCAAATCATGACAGCCCGTTGTAAACTATTGGTGTAAAATTAGTCTTCAATTAAAACTTCTTTTCTGGCTGCTACCAAGGTGATGTACGTGTCCCACTAATGTCAGTTGATGCATATTTAACACACGCACATCAAGGATAATATTGGAAGCACTTTTCCACTATCTCGTACTAGTAAATCTCTACCTTATGTCTTGCCATACACTTGATGGCAAAACACAAATAATTTATTTCTTTGTATTATTATAAATAAATTCACCCAGTGGTAAAATGTTAGTCCATTTAAAGGAGCAATAAGCGATATTCGACACTAGGTGGGGCTTGAGCACTGTCTGTAGACCTAAAGAACAGCTGTGACAAGCCACGCCTCTATCTGCCTCGCTCCAGCTGCAATCCGGCATCCATTTCCCCTCCCCTTCTCACCCATCTACAGCATCACCTTTCGGAGGAACATGTCTGCTGAAGACGTAAGTAACCCATAACTTTATAATGTTGTAAGCAAGAGAATGTTTTGATCTGCTTGGAGTGCTCTCTACCATCTTGTGCCTACGCAACACTGCTCTGGCAATGACATTTTATTGGCAGAGAGGGGCTAAACCCTGAGTGGCAGCTGTTCACATGCACGTGTGCACGTATGCAGAGACTGGAGAATAGCACAGAGATGGTGTGTGATGTCACACCATAATCCGTCTAAAAAGGTAGGTTTAGTTCCTTATAGAATTTTATTTAGATCTTTCAATCTAAAATAATGAAATTTTGATTATTGCTCGTTTAAGTCCATTTCTGATTGGTTGATCAGTCCATTGTAACGCCTCACAAGGACACAGAAAGAACCTGAGAACCCATCAAGAAGACTTGCTCAACTGGGTCAGCGATACCAGACCAACTTTTCCTACTGTCACAGTACCTTTTTCCACTTTTTCTTTTACACCTTGGATGTATTCGCAACATCACTTTGTAACTTTGTTTAACTAATGTTCTCTTTGTTTCCAACCTGGTTCCACATCTAAATTGGAGGAAACCACCAATGACATCCATAACAGAAGCAACCGTCTTCCAGTCTGAGAAGGAACTTTTGGCTAAACCAAGAGTAGTTTGCGTTAGATTTTCCCATCAAACAAGCCAGAAAGAAGAAAAGTGGTAACTGCAAGTGTACTGATTGAGTGAAGCAATAGTCTGATTTAGGACGAAGTAAGGCACTCTTTTCAGTTCCAACATTTAGTTCTGGTCCTAAAAGTTATGGGATCAAAACTGGTTCCAAATCTTAATTATCTCCTTTTACCTCCTTAAAGTAAAGATTGAATTAAATAAAAGATAGATATTCAATCAGTTTAGATTAAACATATTGAATATTAATTCCCTTGTCAAACGTATCTTTAATTCGTTATTCAAAGTAGAACTGTTTTTATCAATGTTTGTTTACAGATATTTTTTTTTATAAATACCTAGATCTTTGTATGATTATTTGATTTCTGACTTTGTTGATTATTAGCTCTCATTTATTTTCCATAATCATTAATTGAATTGTAAATTTTCTTACTGGTTCTCGGTAAATCTAAAATCCTAAGAAATACACCGAAACGTACATGAGTTCAACATAAACTGATTTGACTTTGATGAGATTGATGGATTATCTGATAAATTATGAGATGAACCAAATAAGGTTCTGAGTTATTTGCAGTTTCTAATTATTGCTATGTCTGAGACATTTAATGAACTTGTAGGGAAGGTTAATTTTTGTAACACCGGCATGCTCTTGTGGCTGCGATGTTTCAGTAGCAAAGTTTAGTGGAAAATGTAACGCAGTTGCTTTAATTAATGAGTAAGCTGTGCAGAGTTATCTGAGTGTGTAAAAGCAGCAATGTTTCATGAGAGGGAGAACAAGAGCGCAGAATGAAAAGGAGATAAAGGAGAGGAAGAACACCCTGCATCCTAAATAATTTGGATGGAGCTCTTCACCTTACCACATGCTTAATTATCCCTGACTCTTCATAGCTACATAATTAACATTCTTATATTGTCCCGAACAGATTCTGAATTGTAATAGATCAGAGCTATGTGTGCAGTTTTCTGACTTTGGAGAGGGTGTTTGCTGGGGCTCCTGGAACTGAAAAGTAATAAATAATGCTTTAATGTTTAATCAGGGATAATTTATAAAGTAGTTAAGAAGTGTGTCCTCAGGACAGCCGATTTTAATTAATATCCATGTTCATATCGATTAACATTGGCATTTCAACTTTAGATCATGGCTTTTGAAGGCCAATATGAAACAATGACTTCAATTAGAGGTCATATGATGCTTCGTGTTGCTTTTAAATGCTGCTGTGTTCAGACCTGCTAGGTAAATCGCTGAAAACTCTGGCCCAAACAAGGGTGTTGTCTCTTCATAGTTTCAGGATTCCTATGGTTCTGAAGTTTGGGTTGGTCAAATGTTCAGTCTTACTTCCTTTGTCAATTGCAGTCCTTGAGTTTGTTCATTTTCCTTTGTTTTTAGATTTTTTTAAATGATCCTATTCAGTTACATTTGGTATACTATTGTTAATGCCTGCATTGTATTTTTTTATGTTGTAAATTTGCCCTTACCGTTTTGCCTGTCATTTGGCAAGTGGTATTTGAATGCAGTCCAGATTCAATAACAACACCTAGTTCCAAATTCAGTTTAGCCATAGTTAAAATGAATTAATTCATATTCACAGGTCACCATCTAAACATAGAGAACTAGTTCACAGCTCCAACATTACCAACCTCACCCTCATATATCATGTTATGTCTAAGGTCAAGATTAACACTATAAATGCAGGTCATTATATTTTTGAGCAATCAGCATATCAATTATCACATGCCCTACATTATAGCCTATTGATTTCAATTTAACATTATAAAGGTCAAATTCCTAAAACCAGTGCTTCCAACCATCTATTTTAATTTGTTGCCTTCAGGTAACAAAACATGTTTTAGACCTAAAAAACGCTCATTTAGACTGCATTTATAGTTGCAGTCCCATTTTAAGCGCAATGATGCTCGTGTTTCTTGTTAATAAAATCTTGCTTCTGTTTTAATACATTAGCTGTAGAAAATGTTCAGTTGTGTAAATCAAAAACATTATCTGTGCTACTTTTTTTGGCTTCTTGCTTGTCTGATGGTTTAAAAGGAAAGGTTGAATTGTAACAATGCATCTGTAGCTTCCTCTGCTCATCTCTATCTCCCATTCATAAATAATAAAATAGCGAAGCAAAAAACATTTCATCTATGAGTTTTGGTGGTTAGGCTATGACCCTTTAAATAAAATTCCTATGTTTAATAGAGCAATCGAAGGCATTGTAATCCAGTTTAAAGAAAGAAGAGATTCATATAGTATCAATATTGGGTCTCACAAGTACTTCAAAAACTGTGAATGTGTGTAACAGCTGAGTTGTGTCTTTGCTGCCTGCACATCCACAGACATAGCCACCATAAGCTTTGACTTGAATTAAAATGTTGCCAATATTTCTGCAGTAAATATCGTAAGTGAAAAACATGCATTTACTACTGGAGAGAGAGCCCAGTAAAAAACCTACCATGTTCAAGTTTGTCATGTAACAACAGCATTGTTTAGTTCAAAGTTCTCAAAAAAAGTGAGCACCTCTCAAGAGCAACACTGGTCATGTTGCAGTCTGTGACATCTTCATGTCGCAAGGTGTTCTGTGGCAAGTTCTCATTTAAAAATCAAAACAATGCAATTAGTTAAAAAAGTCTAAAGTTGAATGGTGAAACTTATTGGAATTCTTGTGAAACATGACTAACTTTCCAACATGATAAAACCCTCAAGACCTCAGTTTTAATAGCTACAAACTCTGTCTGTGCATTACTGGGTATTAGGGAGCCTAACATTCAAAGGCCAATAGTTTCAGCTTTGATAAACCAATTTCATGAACATGGGCCCTGCGATGGATAGGCGACCTGTCCAGAGTGAGGCACATGTCTCACCCACTGGCTGCTGGTGATAGGTACCAGCCCCACTGCAAACCTGAACAGATCAAAAAGGTGAAGAAAATGAGTGTATGGATACATAGAACCATGTCGTTTGTCTCGTGATAATGTATGAAGCTCAAACAAGACAATCAACAGCAAGTAGGGAAGGAGTGAAAAATACGCTGTAAATGGAAGGTCATGCAGTAGATGAAGGATTTGTCACCAAGACTGGAAGGTAGCTGGGAAATTTGAAGCAGGCACAGTGGCAGTCAGCGGCCGCAGATGGAGCCAAGCTGGATATTTGACAGTAATTAGGAGGAAGAGGCCAGTTTTTCAAATCTGTCATGGCTGCACATCAGCTGCATTACTCTCAGTCTGTCCATATATCTCTCTACCTCTCCACAAAATATCTACCTTTTCATCTTTACGAAGAATCCCATCTATTTGTAGTGAGGCCTGTTGCTCTGGGCTCTCAGGTTGTGCTCTGACAGAGCTCAAAGTTTTGATTAATGGTTCAGCTGTGAGTCAGAATGCTGTAATTGGCGACTGACTCTCGCTGCCTTTCCATTTTTCTTTCCTGTTTCCCGCTGACAGAGCTGCAGCTGAAGTCTGAGCGCCGCTCTGCAATGTCTTCGAGTTAGTGTCAAACCTGTAGCTGCCCACAGCAACGAACAACATTCTTCACACTTTTTCAGCAGGTTTGAGTCATATAATGCCTGAGGAGGGAACACAAACAACTGAAAGAGTTTGCTGGTGTTTATTCAGGAACCTGAATGGTAAAGATGCAAGCCAGTGATTGGATAACCCTGGCTTTCCATTCCTATATTAGCCCTGTCTAACTATATAACTTCAACCTTTCACTATTTTAATTTTTTTACTTGGACCCTGACATCACTGCAATACTCCAGCAAGACTTTTCACCATCTAAACTTGGAGACAAACTCAGAGCAATGCAATTCATAACAATCAACAGAGTATGAGCATGAATGGATACATCAAATGTAAAGCAAGATACATGTTGCATAGTGCAGGTAAGCTTTCATCTGACATAAAGGGACCATACCAGAATAAATAAGTTTAAATGCCTTACCAGCTCCAAGCTGTTTTTTTTTTCCCACCATTAAATGATGTCTAGCAGTTATCTGCTGATGTCTCATTACTTCGACAGCATCCACCGCTCGGAGGGAAAACATGGAGCCTTCGCAGTCAGCAAGAATCTACTTTTAAGAAACATTTTAAAACAATAGAGGGATGAATGATCATGCTTTCCAAATCTGAGAACAGACTGTTGGGCCCCTGAAGCTGGAAAGGAGATTCAGTGCCAAACAAGTATTCAAAGTACCTGAACATTTCTGCATTTTGTGATGTTACAGCCACACACTTCAAAGGGTTTAATTGGGATTTTTCTTAGATAAACCAAAACAAAATGGTGCATCACTGTGAACTGAAAGGAGATTTTGATATTAGTGAGTAAACAAAGGAAAGACAAAGGGAAGCATCAGACAGGTCAGGGATAAAGTTGTGAAAAAATTTAGACCAGCGTTGGTTCTTATGACAATCTCAGGCTTTGAACATTTCATGAAGTGGAACCATTGTGGCAAAGCTGTTAATTCATTGAGACGTCCAACTGATGGGCACAGTTGTGCACACACTAGGGCTGGACGATATAGAAAAAAAGCATATCGATAATGTAGAAATCAAATTGATCGATATCGCTAATTATCAACAAATTCAAAACATATATTTTAAGTGCAGCCCTGATCATTTTATGCTGTTGCTTAATAACCTATTTTTAGATAAAGAACAGACAAACACTGAATTCAAAACTCAACACTTTATTCAACCAACTTTTTACCAAAACTGCAAATTTAAAAAAAAGAACACGTGCTCTCTGAACTCTTTGAAGGGGGCAGAGCCTTCCTGGGTCTGCGTTTTGTGATTGGTTGGGAGGATGTAATGACTGTAATATTAGCCTACATGTTAGGCTAGAATGCAAAAAGAAGGAAAACTGTTATTCTATTGAACTCTATCATTGATATACATCTATCGATCGATATATATTGTTATTGAATTATTGTCCAGCCCTAGCACACACTGGTCTGGCCTTCATGGAAGATTGTCAAGAAGACAGCCACCGTTGAAAGAAACGCATATGTAGGAGACGCAGCACACACGTGGAAGCAAGTACTCTTCTCAGAGGAAAATTAAAATTAAACTTTTTGGTCTACATTCATAACACTAAAACTAACTATGCAGATCCTCTCGAACCCATTATTCATACAGTGAAACATTGATGTAGCAGCATTATGCTGTGTGGATGCTTCTCTTTGGCAGGGAAGCTGGTCGGGAGTTGATGGCAAGATGGATGGAGTGAAATTCAGGGCAATGCTGGAAGCAACCTTGTTTTCTTGCCGGTAGCAGAGGTCCACCTTCCAGGAAGACAACAAACATATAAATAGAAAGTCTACTGCTTTAGATCAAAATATTTTGATAGGCTAGAATGGCCCACTCAAAGTTCAAATATTAGTATTTTTTTTGTTTGCTTTCCATGCATATTTGTTGCAGGAAAAAGTGATTCCATAGTATTATATCTGACTGGAAATATTCTGAACATGTGTGTGATCTTGAACAGGGCACTGCAAAAGCATGTTAGCATTCCTTTGACCCTCAAATGACCACCAAGATCATGGGGAGATAAGAGGAGGAAGGAGGTAAGCGAGGAGGAGAGAGACAGGAGCCCAGAGAGACAGAGATGGAAAAGAAGTAGGGAGACTAGTGACCTGAAAGACAGCAGAGAAGGAGAGAGACTGAAGCTTTGACAGATAAATAGAGCTGTGTGCATGCTAGCATGTTAAGATAATCTAAATGAAACACAGTATGAACCGTTATTTATACCTTGCTCTATATTTCATTTAATATCTGATATCTGATAAGGTTTTATTGAGGCTGAACGGGAAAGAATCCATCTCTTTGTTTAATCACATGGAGAGGAGAGAAAATAAATTGAGGACAAAGTGAAAAGAGAACAGGACCAAAAGAGCTCTGAAAGGCAGAAGAGGAGGACATACAGGATAGAAGGAGAGGTACAGGAGCCCCGAGAGAGGGGGAGAGAGACAGGAAATAACCATTAACAGGTATGAGTGTAGAACAGCAGCATACATTTACATAAACCACTGACAATGTCTGGAATCCTGATATATTTTCTGTTGGCTCATAAATTCAATTTTATAATAAGGAATGTTAATCCAGTATAGCACACTGTATTTCAATACCCTTCCAGTTGGGATGGGCAGTAAGAGTGTTGGTTGTCTCTTTTATGTGCCCGGTGGCCAGCCTGGCTTCCTTCAGTCTATTTTAAAAAAACATTAATATATGATTGAGACTGTGCCAACATGTTTCAAATCCTTTGAAAATGACATGCTGTTTTACCTTAGAAAACACCATAAATTAATAAATATGGGGGTGACTGGCTTTAATTAATTTTCTTCTATAACATCACTTCAGTGAACACACCCACATGATGACGGGAAAATGAGGTGCACAAGGCAGACTGGAGAAAACCACTTCAACCTTCCCTTCGGTTTCTGGCACCTGCTTTTGGTCGAAATATACAGACACACCTGAGTTCTGCAGGAATATTGATGTTGCAGTGTCTGGCTCTAGATGCTTCGGTTGATATACATCATTGCAAGCACACATACACACACACAATGTCTGACCAATTTCCAGGAACTTTGCTGTTTTCTTGGTTTCAAATGCTGCCACCACTCTTCAGACAGACAGACAGTCTGAACATCAGTTTTCATCAAGGACTGCAATGACAGTTTATGGCTCCATGTTTGGTAATGCAAGCTATTGAAAGTGGTACATTTTCTGTCAGGCACCCACCCTGCCCACTTAAAAGAAAATCTTTAAAATTGTCTGATCAATCTTATGGTTAGAGCAGCTTAGCTTAACTGAGCTATTGCTGTGGTTATGTTGTTGTGCAGCCTTAAGCTTTTGAAAGACTTTACTTCTGTTTTTATAACTTGTATAAAGTTTCATACAAAACTTGATTAAAATCAAGTTTTATTTTCACTGCATTTTGCTGAATTCTCAGATATATTTCCTAAGGCTGATATTTTCTTTTACTACTCTCCATTTATCCATATTTCTAATTACTGCTGACATTATTTTTGTTTATTTTCTGTAGAAAGTACTCCAGTGCTTATGTCTTTTGCTGCATCTATTTTCTGAAAATAGTTACTACTGTCAATAACTTTGTATTTACTTCGGGCCACTTATGGTGAGCCAGGTTCTGGTCCTGCTAGAAGTTTCTTTCTGTTCAGTTGTTCCTTTGTATTGATGCCCTATGCAGAGTTAAAACAGCATATTTTTCATCATTAATAGAGGAGAATAAAAATAATAAGGTTTCTCTTTAGTAAAGTTGCCAAACTTACCCAGAGTCACAGCTCCGTTGATCCATCCATTCCCTTAACTCTCAGCAGTCATGACTTTAAGGGATTCTTCATAAATAAAATGTATTCCATTAAAAATAAAATAATTGGCATCCTCCCAAACATGATTACCTCGTCCTCAGTAAGTGAGGCAGTGCTGGAGGAATCTTTAGAACCTGATTGGTGTTTGAACTGTTTAGATGCAGTAGGGATTTCTGAGCTATCTAAAATTTTATCTTAATCTAAACGTTCTACCTGTATGTTAGACCCAATCCCAACCAAGTTATTTAAGGAAGTATTCCCTTTGATTAATACCCCCATTTTAGACACGATTAATCTATCCTTAGTAAATGGATATGTACCACAGGCTTTTAAAGTAGCTGTTATTAAACCTTTACTTAAGAAACTATCTCTTGATCAAGATGAGTTAATAAATACTTAAATACTTGAGAAAGTAGTTGCAAATCAAGTATGTGAACATTTACAAAGTAATGACCTATTTGAGGAGTTTCAGTCAGGCTTCAGAGCTCATCATAGCACTGAAACAGCTCTGGTGAAGGTCACTAATGATATTCTCACGGCCTCAGATAATAGACTTGTGTCTGTACTTGTCCTGTTAGATCTCAGTGCTGCATTTGACACAGTTGATCACAATATTCTCCTACAAAGAGTTGAACATACTGGGGGGTTAATGGAAAAGCATTAGGCTGGTTTAAAATAGATTCCAGTTTGTTCATGTTAATAATAAATCTTCTTCAAACTCTAGACTAGTTTCTCAGCGTCACTCCTGGACAAAATATTTCTAATTTTGGCCATATTCCAGAGGTGAAATAAGGAAACCCTGGAAACCTGTTTAAAATGGGATTAAAATGACATGTCTTGGTCATTTACAACAAGGTTTTTTACTTTATTCCCAGAGGCTAATTTAATGTCATCCAGATTAAGTGATTAAAGATTACAACTTCTGTCTTGTCAAAATTTAAAAGCATGAAATTTAAAGTCATCCAGGTTTTAATGTCAACAAGACTGTAGTCAAAGTAATTGATTGGATTCATCAGGATTAATGGATAAATTTAGGTGAGTGTCATCAACATAACAGTGGAAATTAATCCCATGCTGTCTGATAATTTTACCAATAAGAAACATATATTTAGTAAAGAGAATTGGTCCAAGGACTGAACCCACAAGTGACCCCATACATTTACTACTTCAAGGCTGGACTATTGTAATTCTTTACTATCAGGAAATCCACAAAATGCAGTTTAAAGTCTTCAGCTGATCCAAAATGCTGCAGCAAGAGTTCTGATGAAAATCAATAAGAGGGATCATATTTCTCCAGACAGAATATTTCTTCCAGGGACTCTCTAACTTACGCACAGTAGAGATTGGCAGAAATTAATGTGCAGGCATATCACGGTTGCCTGCAATTTTAAAAACCAAAGAAAAGAAAGGCAGAAAGCAGAGTATTGTTTTGGCTGCTGACTCTTCTGAATATACCCAAGGATATAATTCAAAGTTAACTTACGCAACTGTTGCATTGTCATCTGTCCATAGAAAAACTTTATTCTATGCCATCTGTGAGGTTTATTAGTTGTTCAAGGTTTTAGGCAGTACACATGTGCACTGCTCACAATGACTATGAGACACATGCATTTTCCTGAATGGATTGAGTGATTAAATAATACAAACACTACTGTACATCAACTAGACAAATATAAATAGTAATAATAATTTCATTATAAAAATACATGACTTTGTGAACATACATGTTTCAAGTAGGCTACTGAAAAGAATATATTTCACCTTTGTCATGAGCCCCTTTTCCATTGCCACTCAAAAGCCTGGGGCTTCTCAAAAGTCATGGGTTAGTGTTTCCATACATATTCCATACACTAATTTCACTTTCCCTCCACCTTACTTTCCTAGGGCTTTGGTCCCCCAACTAAGGGTGTGGTAAGGAGCAGTAATAAGATGAAGAGTTTACAAACCTATTGATTTTATAACCTTAATTTATCACAAACTGTTTTGTTTTAAGATGTTTTTAGGAGCGAAAGTACATCTCCAAATTCATCTGTGCAGTCAGTTCATCATGATTATCAGCCAATTTTAATTCTGCTCGGACTTTTTCTTTAAAGTGTAATCCATGAAGTAGATGAATACTGAAATTTGTGCTTAATTGGCACAAACAACGACCCTTTTGTTTGTGTCTTTCATGTTGTTTGTAGAGGAAAGACTTGTTTGGTGTGATTTGTGTCATCGTAATGAGAATAATGATTAATAAGCGTGTTTCCAGCATCCTCTCATCATCTTTTGGTCCTCATCTGATCGAAAATAACATGGCTGATTTTCAGTACCGCACTTTATGGATATATATTTTCTTTAAATAATCTGTATTCACAGAGCCTGACATGAGAGGTAAATCCCTACCATCCTGAGCGTCACAAAACCTATTGGATTTTTAACCATGAGTGTTACTGTAGAATGGAAAGCTTTCAAATATGAAATACAGCGCCTTGCACAAGTATTTATACCATCCGATGTCATGTTTCTTGGGACTTTGGTTGTTGATTTTTTATTACATTTTTTGGCATTTTATTTTCAGTTCCGTTCTTGCTTTTAAGGTTTCTATTGTTTGTGTTACCTACAGTAAACTTGGATCTGAGTTGCAGTCTTTAGTTGCTGTTTTAATTTGCAAATCCTGCATTGAAACATTTTTTTCTTTAAGGTCTATGTTCTGATCACTTCTTGATTTCATGTTTTTTCTTTCAGCTTTTGGTTGGAATCTTGGTTCAGTCTTATGTTGGATTATTTTTCTGGTTTCTGTGCCTTTGTATCTCCTGTTTCCTTTGTATTCTGTTTCTCATCCAGGTTTCCTCATCCATCAGATTCTTGATTCTCACAGCTATTTCCTACCCAATGTAATAATACACTATGTAAATATGTGTATTTTAAAACTATCTTACAGACAGTCATCAGTCAGAAGATTAATTAAACTATTTGTGAGAGAAGTGCACTCTTTAATCTGTTTGGGGTTCAATTCCCTCAATAAATTAGATCTTTTTTTGACAGAAAACAAAACAAAACATATGAGCTAGCTTCTACGTATTGCAGCAAAATAATATCTTTGTGTTGTTTGTAGGAGGTTGAGTGGAGAGGTATTCTAAGGTCATAACTGAATCAGAGGCAGTTCTGGGTGATTCAGAGTGGTTTGAATAGGGAACATAAATCACACATACCCTGCGGAGGGTTCATTACCTTGAAAATAAAGCTTTTACCACTGATTGCATTTGGGAGCTTTACGCAGCTCCAGCAGCTGAACACAAGCCTTCAGAATCAGTTTGCTTTGTCCTTGTTCTGTTCACAATGAAACAGAAACTTGAGCTTTGATAAAGGAATAACGCAACCCCAGAAAACATGATGCTTGTGTATTATTCCCGGCTAGTTAAAATTCGCAGGGGGTTCTCTCTTTTTCACAGAGTCATTTCTCAAATGCCACAAGGAACAGAGCTGTGATAGCAGACGTGATGCACAATCTGCCTTTTTATGCTGCATGGAAGATTACGAAGGGAAGGTATTCCAGTTTGTAAATGCCTCACCTTGTGTCTTGCCCTCTCTTGCTGTCTCTGTCTCTCTCCTCAGCAGTCTTACCTCTCACTTAAAAATCTGAGGGCGATTGCTGACGTCCGTGCTCTCAGTAACGAATCAGTGTTCCCTCAATGGCTACAAATCAATCGGCGTCCGGACAGCCTCTGCAATGCAGGCGCAGGCCTGCTGCTTGGCCGAGGCTGGGAAAGCGTTTAACAGGATGGACTGTCGTGTCAGGCTGCGAGGGGAGGGCAGAATTCAGACAAAACAAAGGGGAAGGGAGCTTTTATTTCATTAATCTTGCCAAAGTCCTCCACTTCTATTTCTGTTTCATTAACACGTTTGCTTAAAACCCTTTAAGACGTTAAGCAAAGGATTATCTTTAGTATGTGCCCACAGTCACTGAGCTAGCTGTTTCACACAACCCACTTATTTGCACCTCTGGCAAACATGTGAGAAAAAGCTTTTGAAAAAAAAAAATCAGCCTTAAATTTTTGCAGCATAATTTCAAAGAGAAAAAGTCCACTCTTTAAGTTAAGCACTTTTATGTATTAACTAGTCAAACACCTCAACTGCTTGTTTTTAAGTTGATGAGGGCATCCAGAAAGTTGTAGCCAGTAATTCCTGACTTCTTGTTTCCCTAGGGTATAAATATGACATGACACAGTGTGTTGATCTTTATACGTTGGGAAATAACTACTCACCTGAACTTGTTCACACAGTCTGGGCAATAGTTAAAAATTTAAAAGCAACTAAAACTGTGACATGGAAGGCAGTGTGAGAACCCAAGTTTATTTTGAAACCCACACTCATTGAGCAGGATAGTAAAGAAGGTGATCAATTCTCACTGTTAAAGAACTAGAAGAGCGAGTGACATCTTGGGGTTTCCCAGGCTCCATAACAACCAATAAAATCTATTCTCATCTAGTTGATTCGGAGTGATGCCAGAAAAATCACCTTTTCTACACCATCACAAATGTAAACATGAGGGGTTTGCTACATGTTGCTGGGGCTCTAACTGCCTCTGCCAGAAAACTGAAAATGGACCATTATCAAGTCTTTGAGCAGGGGAATGATCAAAAACATATGGCCAAATAAACGCAGGATTGCTTTACTAGACAAGAAATCAATGATCTTCTATGACCTTCTCCCTCAACATAAGCCCTTTAAACAACCTTTGGGTTGAGCTGAAGAGACGACAATAACAGAGGACTCTGAGCAAGAGTGCTGCCTAAAAGAACTGGTCAAAAATCTTTGATCTGAAAGGTCAATGTTACGGTCACTGACCTCTAGGGGCTCTCTTCATGAGAGAGCTCTCTTTGTGTTTCAGTTCTACCTGGCTGCCACAGGTGCAATGTGTTGGAGCTCGTCAGCCACTCCATAAAGAGCTTCACACCAGAGATGCCAGGCCCCTCGATTCTTTCCTTGGGCCTTGATCTGAAGTGATCTTGTTTGTGAACCAACTGTTTGTAAGGAACCTTAAATGGTTTTGGCTGGGAGCATTTTGTGAGCATTCTGTGAGCAACCAAATGTCTAACGTTTGTTTTTTCTTTTCACAGTGGAAGCTGGTAGGGGTTCTCTGTCTTTTTTGTTTAACTGTTTTCTCCTGTTTTGTGGATAGCCAGGGAGTTTAGTAGTGATGGTGAGATGAAGCCTCATGAGGCATTGAACCACTTGAGCCAACTGGTTCGAGAAAGGGTTCATTTCTTGACGCTTCATGTGCACACGAAACCACCTACTGGCGAGGTGTATAATCACAGCCAGCTGTATCTTAACACGTGTGATGCATTGATTTTTTGTCTATTATGACTCTTGGGAATGACTTCACAAAAAGTGTAAGACGAAATCATTTGTCTACATAAATTTTGTATACACATATGTGTATAATAAAATATTGTTTGAATGTATTCTCTGTGTGTAATTATTCCCAAAATAGTAGTGTCATGTGATATGGCATGTTGTGTAATAATGTTTTTCCGTGACTCTAGAAAAATGGCATGGGCTTAATCAGGCAGAGGACAGTGAAAGTGCTTATGGAACTAGGGAGGGGGTAGTGAATAGGCTAATGCTTGTGTAACTTGGATGATTTCATGCATTTTTATTAAGAAACAACAATTTCTCCACAGTTTTTGGTTTCAAACGATTTCTCTTTTTTGACACTACTTCTCCAGCCTTTGAAAAGACACGCTCACATGGCACAGATGATGCCGGGGTGCATAAATAAATAAGTGCAAGTTTGTACAGATTGGGGTACAGTGACCGATGATTAGCCCAGTACTCCAGGGGGTTCTCCAGCCTGTCCTGAATCCAACGTCATCCACAATAGTGAAAGGCTGGGTATCCTTCACTATCATGGAGACTAGAGCTTAATCCAGCTCTTGTTTTCTGGTGGCTGGTTAAAAGGGAATAAATACAGTGTCTCTTACCTGTCTTTATTTGCACAACAAGCAAACATCAGCATGCAAAAATTGTGAAATGTTGGCGAGGCAGTAGTGTGAGTTTGGCGAGGCGGCCGCCTCGCCAACATAGTGCTGCGGGAAACACTGCTGTGGGGTTTCTAAAGCTGTCAAACCCCGCACTGAAATCTGAACCACTTCCCGAAGCAGTCACGTGGTACAGCCGGGCAGCGAGGCTTCGGACGTCATCGTTTTCGGCTCCTCCCCTAAATGAAGCAAGCCTCGATACGCGCTTTACGGAAACGCCCCCTCCATTACTCGACACACGCCTCGAAGCCTCGGCACATCACGTAACATCACTAGAGTTTAGGTTTTGTACTTTTCTGTTCTCCCCTAGCAAGTGTTTTCTTTTTATTTTATAATTAAAGGGGGGGGGGGGGGGGTTGTTTGTTGTTTTGGCCTTGGAGACCCTGAAGCTTAAAGCTTCCCTGTGTTGCACTTCTGTAATTAAAGTTCTACCTACATTATAAATAAACTATCTTTTTACTGACATCTACTGACTAGGATTACTGATTGTTTTGTGTTACACCCAGTGCCATAATTTCCCTTTTGTTGTCTTGGGGAGGGGTCGTAACAGTCAAATCTTTTAAAATGTAGTGAAAGATGAAGTTCTGTCCTATTGCCAAAAAGGGCTTGTACAAAGTGTTACGGCCACAAGTGACAAAAGGCATTTCAGTGACCTGTTTTAAAAAAAATCTTAACAGGATTTTTTTCTCTCACCTGATAAACATTCTACAATAAAAACTGAAGGTGCTTCAGCAGTTAAAAGCCACTTCCAAGTCATAGTTCTGCTCTAAACACAGAACCACGACCACCCCAACATTACTTTTTCCTTTCACTTTATACCAAACGATCCGCTCAGAGCATGGGTCGTGTAAGCCTTTAGGTCACCCAGCTAAGGTTAGGGCGCCAAAGAGACGTGGCAACTCAACAAAATTCATCTGTTGTGTCTTCCCTCAGAGAAACCCCACACACAACTCTGGGCCCTGTGTCACAACCTTCATAAAGGGCCTCTGTCCAAATGCACTTTCAATAAATTAAAGTTATTGTATGCCATCGGTAGGGAGGTATTATCTGCATTAGAATTGTTTGATAAATATATTTCTTGTAATATTGGTAAGTCAGTTCGAATATGCCACTCATTGTTTGGGGCCTTTGAGCTGATGCTGAGGCTTGAACATTGAAAGAAGAAAAGGTTGATGTGAAAAAGTTAAATATTCATCTGTTTTAAGGATTTGTAGACATTTCTACCAACTTTGCCATGTTTTATTTCTTTTTGGAATCCGGTTAATTAAAACTGAGATGATCTACCTCATTTGGCAATTTTACAAACAATAGACACTGTGATAGACTGCGGGCCTGTCCAGGGCGTCCCTCCCAACAGATGGGTATGGCTAAAGAATGGATGAGTGGAACATCTGAAATTCAAACCATTTCTTAAATATATTTAAAATTAGAGTTTACGAGACTGTAGTTTGCAAGTATGCCATTACCTTGGTCTAGTGTCCTGGGAAGAGGATGTCGCAACTAGAAAACCTTCTGGTTTGTCATGAAAAAATAAAATGAAACGTTGAAGAATCTGAACTATTTCTAACTCACAGACCACAGGAACATCCTAATTTAGAAGGGTTCTTCATGAAAAAATATGTTACTTTTATTTCTTTTTTTTCTTTTCAAATAAACATCTGACAAACCTACACTCTTTCTGCTCCTCATTAGGCTAACATAAAGAGCTTTAGGGATCCAAAATTAATGATAATGTACGGCTACCTAAAATGTATATATGTGTAAGGTATATGTATGATCATGTGGGTATTGGCACATATTTTGAAGAAATTAATTATCACTGCAAAAATCTCATCATTAGGTTTGACATAATAATCTTTGTACACCTATAACCATGTTTCATAAATTTCAGTTTGCAAGGTGAAAATCTGAAATCACCTACAGTACAGTCGACACCTGCCCTGCTTTAAAAAAAGTCTGTATAGAGTACAACTCAAAATGCAACATGAATGAGAATCCGTAGAGTCAAATGTCTAAAATGTCGGAACAATTTCTAAGGATCCTTTTCTTTATGTGGTACATGAGTTCCAGGGAGGAGGAGAGGAAAGTGTAGAGGGCATCTGATCTCCATTAACTGTGCAGTCGGCGTCCAGCGATTTAGTTAGCGGGTGTAAAAAGCCAAAGATGAAGAAGGTCAGAAACAATCTGCTGAAAAGAATGACCTCCAGAAACACAGAGGAAAACTACATTCTGTGCAAGAAAATGTCTGTACCACGCAAAGGAAAAGAGATCTCATTCTTTATGTTATCTTTCGTGCAGCATAAAACTCCGCGTTTGGATTTGTCACAAGCGAAATTTGACAAAAAGCATCAGAAATGCTTCTTTCAGTTTAATCTGAAAGTTTAAAAAAATGCAGATTTTTAAAAGGACCTTTTCAGTTATGAACATTTGTGAGAAGGACACAAAAAAAACTTATATCCATAGTATTATTAGATGTAGTTCTGTGAAAGAAATTCCCTGAAACAACAAGACTATTGTTAACAGAAAGACAATGTGCTCATCATTATCTTTTTCTTATTTAAATAATAATGTAATCTCTTTCCAGAACTTTAATCCAACTGTTTTACCTCATTTAAATCCTAACTAGTCAGCTAAATCCTCAAAGACAGATTTATAAAAGATCTGCAGCATCTTGTTACAAACACTGAAAGACCGACGTTCCCTCAAGAGTTTCCTCAAGAATTACAGTCTGCTCTCTCCCTTCTTGATAGTGTCTGACATACTCCTTTTTCTCCTGAAAGCTACTATCATCTTCTATGCCTGTTCACTTTTAAGATAAGGTTATTGTTTCCACACCATGCCACAAAGCCATCAGCCAGCTCTCAGCCCTTATATCCATCTGTGAATCACCTGACAAGTGGAGAGCCATCTGAGCTTTTCTGCAGATGAAAGAACTGTCGTACTGAAAGTCTGAGGTGTACAGAGTGAAAAGGAACGGTGAGAGTACAGTCCCCTGTGGCGCACCTGTTCTGATGACCACATGGTTTTTGTCAGGTAATCACTGATCCAGGTGATTGTTGAGGCCTCAGTATGTGTCTACTGGAGTTTTCTGACCAAGTAAATCAGGCTGTGTTGAATGTACTGGAGATATCAAAGAACATGATCATCACAGTGCTGCCTACCGGGACTAGGCAGATTGTCTTCCTTAACACTCCAAGCTTCTCCTGGGTCAGGCTAAGGTTGAACGGGTGCTGCAGAATCCCGCAAAGCTGCTCCGCACTGGTCCAGTCTGGGCTGACACCTGCTGGACCTGAAAGCCTTCGAACTGACGAGCAGCAGAAGGTAGATATTTTTTCATCCTACCCCAAGTGAGGCAGGATCCAAGGAGAGTTAAAAGCAGCAGAATCTGGAGCATTATCACCAACAATAGAGGTCCAAATTTTAGAAATGCCCATCAGTTACTTTATAAATACTGGGAGTTAGTCGCCCATGAAGAGCAAGAGCAGTTTGCAATCTTTTTGCATCAGATCAAAGTTGTCTCCACACCGTAATCAATATGGCATCTCTTGTATGAACACAGCTAGGACAGAAATGACAGGAAAAAAGAAGCTTAAAATCCTGAAATACTCCTTTAAACTATACAAACAATCTTTTAATATTCCAAGGAGAACTAGAGATCTAAATCAACAAAAGATGGTATTTTCTTAGCAGCACAGTTTGAGGAGAAAATCTTTTCATGCTGCTTTGTGAATTAAACAAAAGTGCGAGCTGCAGTTTGCACATGTTTTTTTTATGTGCCAAATTAGGGTGAACCTGTGAGGGAAAATGGAGCCGATCTTTCATCTTTCCAAGCTCTACATTAATATTTAGCTTAGTTCGGTGGCTTGAAAGTAAATTCTACTGTTTCAAAACTTTTTGTGAAGCCAGTCACTCTTGCCAGATAAGATCAAGAACACACAAAACACCACATTGAATCAGTAAGAGACAAAGCTAAGGAAAGAAACAAACTGTCGGTGATGGCTCTCTAGATGATGAAAGTAATAATATGTTCTCATGAAGCTGCTGCCCTGGGCACAGCTAAATGTCTTCTCCTTGGTCTCAGGGTAAAACCCAGAATTCTCATTTGGTTCCCCACTGAAAAGCTTACTAAAGACAAATGGAGCTGCTTGAGGCAAACTGGAGCAGCTTGAGAACCATCGCATGAAAATACACAGACAGACACTGCGTCGGTCGCTGTACAGTCTGGATGATACATCTCTGCTCATTTTGTTTTGTCTATGAATCTACCACTTCCTCAGGCAAACTGTTCGTCATCAAAACTGAAGCAGAATCTGCAATCATTTGATAAGACGGAAACCAGCAGATATAACGGCAAAGTCAACTTCTGTAGTGGACTTGAATGAAATGAAGTTAACTCTCTAATAAATGGAAAAAGAAATCTCAAAATATGGACATTGTTCATGAAAAAAAAAATTCTTCTTGTTAGCTATTCTTTTTATTCACCATTTTGAAGCAATACATTATGTAATGTATAAGCGTTTCATAGAAAATAAAAAACTGTCAGAGCATACTTAGGAAGGAAAACAAAAGGTTTAATAGAAAAATGCAGTACAGACACAATTAGACCACCTGCTAACTTTTGATAATAAAATAAACAAAAAATGTGTAAGTATAGCTCGTTGGAGGTCACACTGATTACTATTTTCCTTTCGCTACTTTTCTGAAAAGCTATTTATCTGTTGTTTTTACCCTTTAAGAGATGTGTTTGAATGGTTTGTGATCACATTTAAATTTTACAAACTCCAACAAATATTCAAAGGAAAATAACTTCTCTGGCATTTGTTATATCTAAAGTAATATGCTTTCATTCATGTTAGAATTGTGTGTTTTGTATCTATATTTCTCTTTTAACATTATTTTAACTTAGCTCAGAGTTCTTCTCATTGGCTGTCGTATTTATCATATTGACTACTAGGTTTCAATAGTGAAGCTATCCCCAATGAAAAAATGCAGGAAAAATACAATTCATGCAGTATTTCCTTTCCAAACTGCTGCCAACCGTTAATTAGATAAATTACTTCTGTCTTAGTTCTAATAGCCTCTTTTCTCACTTCCTGTAGCTGCTAGCTGTGCTGCAGTGGTGGCCATGACATTTAAAGAAGAGATTTAGTTTAAGCTGTGTTCATTTTCCATGTTTTCTTAGAAATAGTGCTTCAGCCAACAACATCACAGTTATTATCTACGCCAAAGATGTTATTTGCAGGGGGGGTTTAAATCATAATTATGCCTAATTGAAGTCTCCAAATAAATTTGCATTTTGCTTGAAATGACGGTGATCACACAGGCTCCCCTCGGGCTCCAAGAAACTTCGGAGCGGAGCTAGACGGAGTAACCGTGGATGTAGTAGGCTTTGCTTTTCACGGACTCACAGAGGCGGTGCGGAGGATGTGGAACTTCGAGGTAAGATTTTAAGGGAGGCGAGAACTGTTAAAACCGACGAGGGACCATTTTGAGGAAAATTCCCATCCTTCTAACAAATGTACTTGTTGTACTTGTGCTTGTTGCTGCAAATGTTTAAAGAAAATCTGCCTCCTGCAACTCATTAGCAAGCTAACTGATTGCAGTGCTCCAGAGTAACCCACAACAGTCCACCTAACCTTTTCAGTTTATTGCACTGTCATTGCATTACATTGATCCCAAAGTCATATGTAAGCAGACGCCCCACTTGTCCAATGAATCTGACAAGTTAGTAATAAGACAAACCACACAACTCTGAAGACTGCACACATCTAGCTCTGACTTAGCAATAGTTGCAAGCAGAGTAAGTGGAGGTGACAGGCGGGGGTGGAGAACTTAACTCCCTTAGCATTTGTTCCTTCTGCGTGTTGCACAGACAGAAAAACATCCATATGTTTGCACTGGAAAATGTTTCCCCCTCTGACTGTAGGAGCACATGTAGCACCTTTGAGATTTTCAAGTTAAAAAACGCAATTGGTTACATTTATATGAAGCCATGACTGTCACACCAAGTTGCATTAAAAACATAACATTTGTAGCTCTGGTCTTGGCTTTGGGGGGGGAAAAAGAATCTGAGTCCTGCACGTCCAACACTGGCCTCGAGTACCACAGCATTCATTAACATGGGAATTAAACACCAACTCTGCAGAAAAGTTAG
Organism: Fundulus diaphanus; assembly: GCA_037039145.1. Classification (NCBI taxonomy): domain Eukaryota; kingdom Metazoa; phylum Chordata; class Actinopteri; order Cyprinodontiformes; family Fundulidae; genus Fundulus; species Fundulus diaphanus. The sequence continues at coordinate 52,244,716 of CM073125.1, read as the reverse complement.
TTCAAGCCCAGAGTCGAGTCAGTCCAGGTAATAATGGCTTCCTCTCCATCTCCAGGCACAGATTGTCCATAAAGGCGGAGATAATAAGCTCACATTAAAACATTACTCATGTTGCACTTCCTGACAGAAAGACCGTGACCTTAATCTTCAACCTGAGGTCAAACACACACCAACACACTTACTTCATGTCTCCAAGCTCACACTGCTAGAACTCATTCTAGTCGCTATAAACGCTTGTGCAACCAGCCAAATCCTCTCACAACTTAATCTGTCAGAAATAGTTTTGTGGGAGCTAAACAACCTCTCTGCAGCTGTGCTCCATCCTGGCAGCCAGTTGAATCTTTGGAACCACTGCCTGTTGTTTTAGGGGGGATGCAACATATTGCATATTGCAGTTCTCTAGCCCTACAGCTCAGAAACGTACAGCTATATTTCTGTTTTGATTCAGTTCCGGCATTGAACAGCTTCGACGTTGTATGACAAATGTATGTTTGCAGTCTAGTGGCACGGCACTCCATAAAAATGACGGCGTTGCCTCTCAAACAGCAGGAAACGTGGAGGAGGAGGTGATAAGTGTTTGGTTTTGTTGCACTGCCTCCATATGAATAACACATCTCTTCTGTGCCGACAGTATAGATTTTTTATTTTTATTTTAAAACATTAAGACTTGTGACAAACAGTACATTTAGAGTCACCCATCACACTCATTCTTGCGTTTCTGACATCCTATTTGTCCTGACACATTAGCATATAGGAAGTCTGAATCAGTTAAGCTCTTCAATCCCATGTCTTAACTCTCTTAAAAGCCTCAATGTGCAGAATTCAGTTCAACTGAGACTTTGTGCTCCATTTTGAACCTTTATGTTCAACTATTTGTTCATTTAATTTATTAGGAACAATAAAATCACTTTATTTAGATGCTTTTATAGTTATACAGAAACTGGATCATATGGTAGAAAAGTTTTATAGCCTTAATTAGTTGTATTCAATTAATTAATGAGACATAATTATTTGACATTTTATTTATTCTTTTAAAGTTTCAACTTATCCTTTGCGGCTTCTCATATAGTGTGAGAAATGTATTTTAAGTCGTTTTATTTGGCTTAACTAACCATGACGATTAAGGTTGTAGTGAGAGGAAATAAGACCGTGGGTATCCACTGGGTTTTCTGTTTAGATTTTCAACTTATTCATGCTACAATGAATGTTCAGTGAGCTTTTTGTAGAGGTAATGAGATGTATATATGTTTTCCTGTTGTGACAAACTGCATATGGAATAACGTGCTCACATCAACTCTTAGATCCTCTCCTGACACACTGCATTAGCATCTCTAGGTTATGTTTATGGAATATGAGCGTTGTGTAAGTTTGGATGATATTAATTTTGATTAAGCTTTTCTCAAATGAGGTAGGACGTACTGTCGGCATGTAAAGGTTTGTGATGTCTGATTACTGCTTAAATGTTTAGTTTCTACAATATTTTAACCTTATGTTTTAGATTAACGTGCAACAGATATTTTTAATTGCTTCTGCTTTGTGTAACAAGGTGATTTAAACAAGAAATAAATCTATGATGGCTCAAACAAAACCTCCATGGGCGTTGTCCGATGGCACAGGGGTAGTGAACATGACCCATATGTTGAGGTCTTAGGTCTCGTTGCAGCTGACGTAGGTTCGATTCTGGCCTGAGGTCCTTTACCGCATGTTTTCCTCCCTCGGTCGAACCCCCCCTTCCTGTCAGCCCCCTTTCAGAAGGAGGTATGTAGTAGCAAACATAAAGCAATGGTAGTTATTTTTCAGTCATCCTTCATCATCCTTGGTGCAGTCAGCTGGGCTTCGTTTTGTGTCCTGTGCATCATTCTGTAGTTGTAATAGACTTACTAATATTAGCTTTTTTCCAGTTTTAGATTGAGCTTCTGATACCTGCTGCACTATTTTAAAAATATGAGGGTAAAAAAAGTCGAAACATATCGCAGAAATGGGAAATTAAATTCCAAAAACTGTCACATCACAGATATATCTAAACTACCCGTCAAGCTATACATGTGGCTTGATGTTTTTTTTTCTAAAAGTGGAGACAGGTTGTGATGCAAACATGGAGCGGTTTTGTTGAACTACATCCCCTGCAGTTCTCCTCAGAAACAGCCGAGGTTTTCACAGACAAAATAAGACCACCACACAGTGGCAAAAAAGAGCCACAGAGGAAGAACATTATCCACAAATATAACCAATAAATTAGGTTAAAATTCACTGCAAAATTTATTAAAATTAATTTTAAAAAATCAAACTAACACATTTTATAGATTCAATTTACATTTTTATATTTCATTAGTTGAATTCCAATAATTTTGATCATTCGGCCGTCTGGTTAAAAAACAAATTTTGTTTCTCAGATAATTAGGTAATTAATAAAAGATTAAGGATTTTTAATAAAGAAATGTGAGCCTGCTAAAAAGAAGCTTCATGTATCGGTCTGTGCTACTTTATATAATAAGTATATTTTTCGGACTATAAGTAACTCTGGAATGTAAGTCACATCAGTCAAAAAATCCGTCATAAGGAGGAAAAAAACATATATAAGTCACACAGGACTATACGCATTTATTTACATATTTATTTCACACAATCCAAGACTTAAAACAGACATTTAACCTGATAAGCCAATTTATTAAACAGCGCTAGCTGTTATTAGATTCACAGACAGCGCAAAAACAGGGTTCTGTGGCGGTCTGGGTCCTTCAAGCTGCACCACGCAACGCTCCCCTACGTGAATGCATACTGAAACACCAAAACAACATACAAACATGTATTCAATCTTTGTTGTCTATCAGTTAATGTTTCAATTCATTTTTAAGTTAAGGTGACCAGACTTCTCTAATTAAAACCGGGGACGTCTGATTTTGTTGAGAATCTCTGTCAAGGGGTAGGTTTGTTTTGAATGATCTGCAATGCCAACGGGGCGGGGAAGGCGCGTTCAGCTCAGCTCTTCTACTGCATTGGGACAGTGGCAGGAACGGATAAATACCTCTCGTTGCACTAAACTTTTGTACTCCATCGTGATACACTGAAATCAGGGGACAGGTCATCAAAAATGGGGACAGCCCCCAGAAATCGGGGACATCTGGTCACCCTATTTTAAGTGGTAAAAGAGCAGGATAGTTTTCACAAGCCTAGCGAGCCTTCTTGTGGATATAGACGGTAATGTTTACTACTTGGTTAATGCTGGTCAAGATGAATTACTATTTAAATTTGATATATAAGTTGCACCTGAATATAAGTCGCAGGATCGGCCAAACTATGAAAAAAATTATGACTTATAGTCCTAAAAATATGGTACTGTATCAACTCAACTTGGGTTGAAGGTGGTTAGCCTCTGCAGCAGCTGAGGTGTTAAGGAGGCCCAGGTTGCTTTAATGACAGCTTTCTTTATCAATGTTGTTGGGTCTAGTGTTTCTTATCCTTCTCTTGAGAATACTCCGAAGGTTCCTTTTGCGGTTTTAGTCGGAGAAATTTGCTGGCCAACCTAACACAGTGATAATATGGTAATTAAAAATAAAAAATAAAGTTTGACAGCAGAGGAAAGCATCAGGATGCAGTCTACACCTTTGGAATTTTCCCCAACCCTTGAATGGGCGTTACTCTTCTCAAGGTCCCTTTTTCTACCACATGTTTTCCTTCCACTCAACTTTTTGTTAAGCTTTGATGCAACACTGTTTTAACAGTCAGACTCTTTAACAAGGAGTTTGTGTGGCTTATTTTGCTTTTGGAGGGTATCAATGACTCTGCTGAACAACTGTCATGTCAGCAAAGCTTTACATTATTGTATAGGCCAGGGGTCCGCAACCTGCAGTTCTAGACTGGATTTTAACCGTGACAACTTTTTTCCTGGGGGTTTTCATGCAGTAAATGATGAACATTTCCACAAAGAATGTCTATTGGTTACCAACTATGTGCTTTTTTGACATTTTTATATAAAAATTTAACAAAATCCTCCATTCAAGAAAATGTATTCTTTGTATTTAGGTAAAAATGTGATGGATTTCTTTATTTCAAACCAAAAAGGGGCAAAAAAAATCTCTTTGATTAAAAAATAATTTCCTGTAGTAAATATTGTAAATATAGGCAAATTTGTTTGTGGCTTTAAGAATGTTCTTTTAGCTTGACAAAGGGCAAAAATTCAGGGCTGTTAACATTACTGACCCATGGTGTAGTAGGCCATAACATTATATATATTTTTATCAAATATTTTCTGATTGAATACATTCTTGGGCCACAATCCAAAATTATCTAAATTAACAAAAAGTATATCACTCTGTATGTATCAAATTTGTTTTAAGTTTTACTATTTGAAAATAATTCCTGAAATAGATTCACTGGTCAATGATGTCCTTGCATATTGAGACACACCTATAATAAGGTCAGTTTATAAACTTGGCACCCTTTTGAATTTGAATCTGCCTCAAACTCTGAGTTTCTTGGACTTTACGGGTTTGGAACAGCAGGAGCCTCAATGTACAATTCAGGACACTGAAATCAAAATATAGAGGAATCTTTGAAAAGGTTGTGGTAAATAAACCCCAACAGTTGATTATTTGTCTGGTGAAACTTCAAAAGAGAGAGGGAAAAATTAACAGTTGCCTCATCACAGCGCCCTGGATATACGATAGTGGCACCACATAGGAATCTTAGGAATGTATTAATTTTGGCATGTTTTTTGAACATGTATGCAGATTGTGCTTTTGCCTTAAGATTCCAGTACAGAGTGAGGCTGCAGTGTCATCCAGCCTTGTTTTGTAATCAATAGCTGTCCTCTCCAACATGCTGGACCGTTATTTATATCTGCCACTGGACTTAAAGCAGCCAGTTCGGAGCGAGCACTGTCTTGAAACAGCTTACTGCAGCACTCCAGTCCAGGCACAGAGGGGAAATTTATTCTTCTCACTTAGCATTCTGCTCTGATTTTACATTTTAGGAGTCTATTGACCACAGGTGCTCGAGCGTTCACTTACCCCTTGTTATGTTTCAGGTCTTGATCGTGTTGAGGAATATCAGATTTTAGCTATTCGTATCTCAATGTAGCACCGCAGGAGTGAGCACATTACACACGGATAATTGAGAGTTGTGTCCTGGTAATAGTTATGAGAAGTTTGAGGCATAATACAAAGCTTTATACTGAATTGCATTATTCTATATTACTGTGGTGAAACTTAGGAATCATTCCAAACTGTGAAAAACCTTGTTGAAATAGAAAAAAAAGGATCGTCTTTAATAATTCAGACATGAGTCAAAGATTTTGTTCGTCAACTTTTAAAATTCTCCAAAAAATCCTTTATCACTGTGGAAGAAAATAAGTCTGGTCAGGTTTTTAGGTTGAGCTAAAACTCTTAGTACCTTCGTAAAAATTGACTGGATTTTTTTTAGATTTCCCTAGATTGATTTTTTTTTCCTGCCTAGCATGTGATCAGTGAACTAAATGTTTTCTAGATATTTAAACAAAACGAAAAGGTCATTGAGAGTTTGAAGGAGTTAATTGATGTATAGCATTAAAAGCAGCTAAGTGACCTCAATACGTCATCTGACAACATAATCTGTAGGCTACTTGATTTAATTTAAATGTTTGTTTTTCTCACCATACCTTTTAGGTTTGAAAAAAATTACTACTGTCACATTTTTCCCAAGTAAGATTTTATATTTTTTTTATCAGTGGAAAACTCCCTCTCTACCTGCAAAATACCATAAAATGTTCCCTCAATCGTAGCCTTCTAGGCTGAACTCAAAGATTGCATCACCTCACTGAGACTAACTGGTTTTAAATCATTTGTTCCATACAGTGACTATTTCTTTATTCTCAAAGCCTTTACAGATTGCACTATCCCTAACTATAATTTAAAGTCAGACTATTATTAAAGGTAAACTAATCTGAATTGTTTTGAAGAATTAATTTCTGCATTTACCCTTCTTTTTTATTGTATCAACAATGATAACACATGGCTGAAGGTCCAGAAATCTTTCTATGGACAAGTGATACTTTTTAATGCAGCATATCTAAGATGCCATTATCGGACATTTCATCACTAGAACTGTTGGTATTTTACTTTTGGCTGGTGGAGAAATGGGAGACAGGCTTGATAATGCAAACCGTTACTAATCCGTTGTTTTGTAATTGCTTGTAATCTAGTGTTGTCGTGTCATATGTCGAATGTTTTCTTCTGTTGGGAAACAGGGGTACAGATTACTGTCTGCTGTGGTCTTCCTCCTTAGCTGACTCACCTCTCTGGAGAAAAACGTCTTGATGAAACCTGCCAGCTCTGTTTTGGTGCGAAATAACTTCGACTGCAGCATCTGTTCTCACTTAACTCCTTTTTCTTCTGCTCCTCATCATTCCATCTTGAGTCCATGTCCTATCCTGACCTCGCTGGCTCCCTGGTCTCCCATTATCTCCTTCACCTTTTCTCCTGAAGTCTCTGAGCCACACCTGTCACTCAAAAACTCTCCTTTTTTCTTGTTTCTCTCTTCTTAGATTTTTAATTTGTCTCATATGTCTCTTTTGGGTTTTTTTTTTTACCTTTCAACAACCCTCAACCTAATATCAAGCTTTCTTCTCATTTGCTTCCCTTTTTTCACTACCCTGACTCATAAACTTGTCCTCTCTCGGAATATACTCTCTCTTCCCTTATTGAGCCAATCTTTTATGTTTGGTCCTTACCAGTATTTTCATCTTTATTTCCTTACATTTTAACTTCGATTGACCGATCTTGTTCTCAATCTCTCTTGTCATTTTTTTTAATCATACCATTTTATTCACTGAAACTTCCTGAAGAGTTCTCCATTATTCATAGCATATAGATCATCACTTCCTGCCCCTGCTGGCTGTAATCTGTTGGAAGGTCACAGAGGACTAACCTGTTATGTTTCAAAAGGATGTTTATCACAATTTGACCCATTTTGGAAAATTAAAAAAACCTAATCTGCAATATTTCTTCTTCTCTATATATATTTTTGTGTTTGTATGGGAAATTTTTTAAAGTTCACCAAACACCTTTAATACACCCAAAGAGCATGATATCTGCATGTTGTAAATATGCTACACAACTATATTATTGATATTTAAAAGCAAGATTCTGGGACTAAATTCAGTGTGGATTTTCTCTACTCCACACTGGATCAAACTTGTACGTACAGCTTGAAATATATACACCCTACAAATATTTGGTTATTTTTTTTTAGAAATCTGTAACCATGAACAAGTTTCTGGCTGATTCTGGTTGGATATTTGACTGATCTTTTTAGCAGACTTGGTAACTTTTTAGGTATTGTTCTCACATTTCACATAAGGTTGGAAAGGCCATTCAAGAAGCCTAACATAGCCTGTTTCATTCATTTTAAACCTTTGTTAATATGTTATTTGTTTCATTTGTGTCCAAGTGTGAACACTCTAGCTGTTGATTTGAGGAGAAGTTAAACAATTTAGAGGTAGTCCGTCTTTATTCATGCTACTTTATGCAATGTAAAATAATGGCCAACAGCATGGTAAGACCACCAGCAGATGGTACAGTGCTGTTTGATGTAAAATCCTCACCTTGACTCCTGCAAATGCACTTCTTCTCGTTGTAGCCAGATAGATCAATCTTAGCCTAGTAGTCTAACATTAATTTCTCTAGAGCCTTGACAAAGTGGTGACACATCCAGATAACTTGCACGTATAATTGAACTGATGATCTTGGAATATGTTTAGAACTGGCTCCACCTTCCCTACCTTGAATAAATAAACAATTCTGTTTCTTTTATATCCTCAATGAGTTGGATTTTCTCATTGCTCTAAGTATTGGTCATGTCAATGAGAGCTGCTAAGCGAATCCTTCTTATCCTGGCAAAGGGAAACTACCAGCTGCAGTCAATCGCGGTCACTCACCAAAAGGAAATAGGCCATGGGTGTATGTTCATTTCAGACCACAACTGTACAGATATGGTTGTCTATAGTTTTGCATGGATGTATGACAGATTAACATTAGTTATTTAATATTTTGTGTCTATTTGTTTTTTTTATAACATTGTGATTGTTACTTTGTGAGCAAAGATTAGCATTGTCTGTCAGGTATCCCCAGGGAGTGGTTTAGTGTTAGGTCCCTGGGGATTCTGTTATGTTTGTCTGCACTTTCTATTCATTATTTATCTGCAGGTTCTGCTTTCTGTCACCAAGTAGTTTTTCCCTGCGTTTTGCCTCTTTATTTATTGGTTTCTCATATTCCTGTTTCCTTTAGATCCCTGTGTTCTGCCCGCCTTCTTTCGTTGTCACTGTCCTTCGTTGCACCTGTCACCTATTGGTCTAATTGTCATCACCTGTGCTCCAGATTTTCCCCTTTGTTCTTCCCCTCTACTTAAAGCCACCTGTTTCCCTCACCAGTAGTCAGGTCCTCCGTCTATCTATGTTTGTCTTACATGTTGTTCTCGTCACTGTTACGCTGCTTGTAAGTTCCATATTGTCATTAAACTCATCTTTATCAACATTATGCTGCATCTTGGCTCCGTGCTGCTTTCTGATCGAAACAACAAAAAACAAAACATGACGTTGTCAATCCCCAAAGCAATTTAGCTGCAATAATTTGCCCATTTTCCTGCTTTTTCTGAGAAAACTGGTGTTTTACCCACAAACAGCAGAACAGAGTGGAGCGTTAGATAATTGTAGTTTTGAGAATACTGACATATTCCACTAAATCTGTGGATACACTCTTAATTCAGAGGGAAGGCCATTTATATTTGTAGAAATTCAACTTTTACTGCAGCATTAAGACACTCTTTAGAGGTTTTAAAGAGACCAGCAGGATTGTTTAGCTTCAGCTCCATTGTCTGAACAGCCTGTAGCTTTTAAATGATCATTCACACCAACCAGATCCCCTGTCCAAATATTTTTTTATTTAAGACTTGGTTCAAAAGCACGTAGTTGTGTTGTATATCACTGGTAAAACAATCATAATAACCATGGAAAAGCCTTTGGGTTCTCTTTAAATCCACTCAAACTGGATCATATTGTTTATTATTATTCGCTTCCAGGCAACAGGATCTCCTGAGACAGTTTGACATCCTTAACCAACTATTACATTCATAGAGATAAAAACTATGTTCATGGATTTTGCATGAGTGTTTGGACTCAAAATACACTCAGCTAAATGTGAGATGGAAAATTAATTGGAAAGCAGTCAAAGTTCAAGGAACCCTAAAGGAATATTAACCAAAACCTTTCAAGCGACTACAAGCGATTCTGTGTAATGGAAAGGGAAATTTTAAATTAGAATAACATTTTGCACAGCATTTGAAAGAATGTAGAGATTGTTTAAAATGTTTTAAAAACAGCTTTCTGTCTTATATAGCAAAATGTTATAGATGATTTTATTTTTAAATAATGGGCAAACCATTAATCTCAGAGTGACACAAAACTTCATAAACCTGAAAGATTAGCAGTTAATTTGATTGTAAAAGGAACTTCCTATGTTTTCCAGTCAGAGTGCATTTGAAAAGCACTGTTTGAAGCTTGTGCTGAAAAGCAGCTTTAACTCCAAAGGATAACATTTAGCATCTCAGACGTGTTACATTAGCAAAGGGTTTATTTACCAGACATCTCATACATAACTGATTACATGAGTGAGAGAGATGAAGAGAGATTTGTAACCTTGTTGCAAAAACAGTGATTTGAAAAAGAGCAGCATGGAGAAGACAGAGGAATGAGTAAGTGAAATTATCAGTGGCATTAAAACATTAAACATACTGACTAGATGCAAATTAATCCAAATCACATTAAACATGCATCACCCTCTAAAAAAAACAAAGAACAGAAAATTACTCTGTGCATGGCTTCACATAGTGAAAAATACCCAAAGAGTAAATGCTGTCCCTTTCTGTGCTTTTAAAACAGGAAGAACTGAATTTCAAACTAAATCAATTATTTGTATTATACTATTCTTCTTGTGTTTCTAAAGTTTCGTCCTGAGCGACCATATTCCCCTCTTGCTCATTTTCCAACCTCATTCTGTCAGTGTCCCCGCCCGCCAGGCCTGGCCCCACATATACATCAAAGCCACACTATTAAGATGTTGTGCAGTCAGCATGGAAGGGCTACTGGCAGAACTATAATAGGGACAGCGATTTATGGTTCACGTCGAGTATGCTATTTAGTGGCACATGTGTGGGTATGCAGTTGAAGAATGCACTGCGTGATCCAATAGGTTTCCCCCAGTTTAGATCAAGGATGAACGAAAGAAAACGAAAGATTTAATAGCTGAGCATGATTGCAAAATGGAAAAGAAATGGTACAAAGGAAGCAACTTCTACCTTTTTGACCTTTTTTTAAAAAGATGCATTTACCTACCAAGGCCATTTTGTCATGATAGTAAAAGTTCGAGAGCCATGGGAAGATAGAGCTTTATTCTAAATCATTTGCTTCGTCCTGCTCTTTCACATGTTGTCGCATTGTTTTTAATGAATCCTACATCAGACAAAGTGTAGTTGCTTTTTCATATGACCACAGAGCTGGACAGGTATGTGCATTAATGTATCCACTCACGCCTCGGCCAATTCAAGAGGCTTTACCGGACCAGACTGAGAACTTGCATCTGGTATCCTGTAGACGGAAGGGAGGTCCTGTTGGATTTGTGTTGTAGTTACTATTTTTTGTCTTTATAGCGCTTAGTTCTGATTTTTTTTGTTAGTCAGGTTCGTTTTTAGTTCTGTGCACAGTTTATTTCCTGTTTTAATGTCACAGCTCTTTCTCAGTTGCATTGTTACTTTTTCATTTCGGATTTTGTGTCAGTCTTGTTAGGTTATGTTGCAGTTTCCTGGTTTGTGGGTTTTAGTTTTTGTTCACCTGTTCCTTCTTATATGTTTTCCTCAGATGTTTTAGTATCTCAGGTACTTCCCAGATGTTTCCACTCTGTCAATTAGTCTCACCTGTTTCTAATCCCAGTATTAACTGGGTTTAGTCAGTTGTTGCTACCTGCTGTTGTTTCAAACATTTCTGGCACAACTTCAACGACCCCCAAGGTGCAGGGAGAGGGTCATAAATCTGGTGAAGACTCCAGTTATGCTCGAAGTACTGGCGAAGCAACTTTATTTGCTGTCCAACGTGCTGACAAAATGTGAAATAAAAGGATTTGAATGCTTTTTCAAGGCACTGTATGCTATTCAGTGTAGTGTAAGAAGACATTTCAAGAGTTTCAAGACCCTGATAAAGGCTACAAGCTGAAACATGTTGGTCACATAAACTTGTTTCTCACGAGTTTGAGTGTTGATGGAGTCTTTACTTAATCGCTTTATCTACCACTGTTTGTCAGCTTTTCATGATCCTGTTTTTGCCACAAAAAGTTTGATTTCAATTCTGCTTTGGACTTTGTATAAGTAACGTTTTCTTAATAAATGGCCGAGTCACATTTTAACTCTGCCTCCTGGCGTTTTTCCGGCCTGCATTTTGGTCCTTCATTCAACATACCACAGCTGACAATTTTAAAGGAAAAGAATAAAATAAGATAAGCAGTAAAGACTCACTGTAGGTCTGTCTCTTACTTTCTCAAGAGTTCATTTTATTGTGTATGTCCTGTGTATTCTGGTAAATTTTGTTTATTGTCTGTACGGCCCAGCATGCTCTGCTGCAAATGAAATTTCAAGGACAATAAAACATCAAACTAGATTTGGTGCAAGTGCCAGCAGGAGAGTAAGGTCCTGAAGGTGAATTGTGGAATAATGGAAAAAGTTGAACGGTAAGAGAAAGATGAAGAAAGAGAGAAAGGAAAAATGGCAATAAGTGATTTCAGGTGTTGTGAAATGTTAGCAAATGATCGCAATATGCTGAAATACAGGAAAGCCTTTGATAAAAGTGAAGAAAACATGCCTATTGTAAAGGAGTATAGAGGTATTGAAATAATTTGACTAAAGCATTTTATTTTTCAATTTTTTTGGCACAAGTGGCTTTTATTTGACAGTAAGCTGACAAGAAATTGAGTTAAGACAGAGGGGGAAGACATTCAGAAAAGGTCAACAGGCTGGGACTGAAACCCTGGATGTCCTTGTCAAGGACTGAAATCTCCTTACATTGGTTGCATGCTCTACCCCTGCAGCACTGGCGTGCCCTCACTAAAGTATTTTAACCAACATAAAGGTGTGGCTTCCAAAAGTAATAACATTGTTGACTATATAAGTATACCTGTGTTTAAAGCTAAAGTTGGTAATCTTGTCAAGAAACACTTTTTGTTATACAGGGTGAAATGGTCCTTCCATCATGGGAGTAGTCAATACATTATATATTCAGAAAAAGAAGGTTAAAAGATTTGATATCTTTTAAGCTGCAGGCCTGTAAAAACTCTGACCAATCACTGTCATCCACACCGAACAGCAGGGATTGGTTAGAGGATTTGTCCTGCCCTCTCTCCCCTCTGTCCCTCAAGTTCTAAGGGAATCGCCTTATCTATTTGTTGTCCCACATGCCAATCATTCTGATGTGCTCACATACGCCATTGTGCATGCTCGTTCCTTGTTAATTTTCTGCTTGCTGGCTGTGCATACACACTTCTAGTGTTTAGTTATCCAGTTAGCTTCCTTGTTAGCTGTTCATTGTAGCTCCGCTGCTCTCACCATATACTTTGAACATGGGTGAGAGTCACAAGAAGCAAACCGCGTTCAGGTTTATGAGAAGAAGATGAAGGCCTCAGTAGAAAGAAACAAAAAGAGTGGCTTTGCGAGATTTTTTCACGCTGAGGAGCAGAAGGGCAGGTAAGACGGTCTTGAACATGTGTAGTTATTCAAAAAGGGACTTGGGGAAACTTTGCTGACTCGACCTTTAGGTCTAATGTGTTAACTGAAATAGATTAAATGGTAAACAGTCTGTACTCGTGGGCACTTTATCAATCCTTTACCCTACATTCAGTTATTCACCCACTCACAGTGGTGAGATTGGTTCGGACAGGATCAGGTCTGCCGTACAATTGGTGCCACCAGGTGACAGCAGGCAAAGTTGTACACATGTTAAATGTGTTACCCAAGGACTCGATGACTGAGACGATCACAGCAGGGCTTTGCACCAGCAACCTTCAAGTTAAAGGACAAACTCCTTGCTGCTGCGCCACTGTTGCCCAAAAAAATATTTTGTGGCTTTTTTCTCTGAGAATTGTAAAGTTTTATGGTAGTATTTAAGCATAAAGCATGACTCCAGAACACATTTTTATTAATATTACACTTCTCCGGCCCATTTTTATTAACAGATGATAATGTTTAAACATTAAACTTTGTCCCATCATGAGCAACAAACTGAACCTCTTTGCAACTAAAGCATTCAACGGTTTGTTTCTTTCCAGTGCTTGATAAGAAGGTAATCTGATGTCTTTCCTTGTTTTATGAAGATGTTTCACCTCTCATCAAAGCTTTGAGAGGTTAAATGTCTTCAAGAAACCAGAGAGAGGCTTAGGACTGTCATGCATGGATGATTGAAAATGCGTTTTTGTTTTTTCTGATTGAGGTATTGCTGAACAAGCCTTTCAGCTGTCCTGCTGTTGGTCAGAGCAAAAAAAAACTGATCTTCACATGAAACTTTCCTCCCTGTCGGAAAAATCAATATAAAGTCCTTGTTGTTATATATTAGAGACGCAATTGTTTAATAATTAAAAACAGGAACTGCACACTAATTAACTTGGCTCACTTGCCCTATTTTTTAATCTGTAGTCGTTGGGAGATTGATGGTTTAACAAACTGAAGAAACAATGATGAAAACATTCACAACAAAGGCAAGCAACACAACCCATAACAATAGCAGAGCAAAACTGCAACAATAACACAGTAATTGTACCTTGACCAGAGGGACAAAGATTTTATGCTTTCAGACAAAAACCGGTACCTTGAACATCAGTTGAAACTGCAACTGTGTGACTATCTTGTACTTAAATTAATGTTAAAACCTCAAAGTAATCTAATAAATTCCTCTAGATTTAAAGTTTGAATGACTGACAGGTGGATAGTTACTCAAAAATAGAAGTATGCCTGTTTAGGCTTGGAGGAAGAAAACAATTTAGGCATGAAGAGGATGTTATTGCAGTACCATTTACTTGTGGAAAAATGCTGCCAGTATGTGTTTAAACAGTAAGATGGTATGTAGTATCAAAGGCAAAGCTCACTCTTCTGAACTCACTTAGGCTACGTTCACACTGCAGCCTGAAGTGACCCAATTCTGATTTTTTTTGCCCATATGCGACCTGTATCTGATCTTTTCATGACAATCTGAACAACACAGATCGGATTCTTTCAAATGCGACCCAGGCCACTTGGATATGTGGTCCTGAATCTGATACATATCTGATCTTTTCAAATGCGACCTGTGTCTGTACGGCCAGGTCGCATTCATCCGACCTACACGTCATTGATACTTGACAAACGTCACTAACGGTGGACCTGGCTATGCCAAAGAGGTTGGCTAAAATAAAAATAAAAGAAAGAGATTGGCTATTGTGCGGTAACAAGCACCTGTTGCAAGTCAATACAGCCCCACGGCAACGCGTTTACTCGCTGCTATGGCCGCCGAAGATGTGTGTTTTTACGTGAGAGCACTAAAGAGATCCTTTCAGACGCACATAAAGGTTGCCTTTGTCATTCAAAAATTATGAATGAAGTCCGTATCAGTAAAGCCGCTCACATCGCTAAAATTTGGCTCTCTTTCTTTTCGATCTTCTTAAAAAGATTGCGTTGGTAATGTGCTGGCTCCGGTTGGAGAATAACGTAAAAAACGCAAGATACGCTGCAGCATTACGATCCCTGTTTACTTCCGCAAACAATGAGCACGCTTGCTACGTATGACGTCATCGCGTCCTCTACTGTGCATGCGGGACACTTAGGTGTATGAATTCAGTTCACACAGGAGATCACATACAAGTCGCATATATTTGGAAATGTGAACGGACACGCAAAAAAATCCGATTTCACAAAAAAATCGGAATTGAGCATCAAGGCCTGCAGTAGATAGTAACCTGCTAAATTTTCCCTTGTCCCAAAAATGTCTTGTCCCGAAGAAATGTTTTGGACCTGTAGTTTGAAATCTTGACCTAGGCCTGAAGTTGGTGATTGTTCAGGTTTTAAGACATTGGCTGCTCAAAAATGGAGGCATAGTTCGTTTTATCTTACTTGTGGCCTTGGAGTTTCTCTCTGACAAACTATTTTATGTAGGAGGTGGTCAGCCTTTCAGATTTTATGCTTACTTAGTCTATTTTTTATAGTTTAACTAGTTGGCCCAGTTCATTGACTAGTTTGCATAAATTCCAGGTATCAAAATTATAACCTTGTGATGCTTAACTGCATCAAATTTTACAAATTTCTATTGACTTGAAGGGAAAACAGCTGTACAAATGGTCACCCCTTAATGAGGCTGAACTTTCCATAAGTCCTGCATCTCCCTCGTCCCACTTTGTACACACAGATGTAAAGATGACTTAGAATTGTGTTAATTATTGACTCATGGAGCATTAAAACATTGATTTAGACATGACTTATGATTCATTTGGCTTAGTTCTTAGCTTTTTTCACCTGAAATACAGTATTAAGGATCTGTCAAATTTTGTCTCTGACATGATCTCTAGTTCTTAAGCGGTCTCTAAGACAAGAACATAACAGAAAGGTATCAGAAGATTTTGACATCCAAAATGGACAAAGGTCCAGGATAATGCAACAATACATAATTTAGTATGGACAGAGCTGTCCAGATTTAATGCTACCCTTGCAAATAAAATAAAAAAAGTATTTTTTTATTATTATTATTATTATTATTTCTGTAGTATAGCCGCACAACAAAAATTTAAGCAAAACCAAATGTTTAATATATCTACATTTATACAGTAAAGGGAAAAAATGGCGCCTCAAGCGGTTATTGTTTTTTGTTTGTTTTTTACAAACTCTTAGTGCCACAAATATTGACACCCATGGTGTTAATACACTTTTTGTCTACAAGACTTTAATCAGTCTCCCAAATTGCAGCATAGAGACAGGAGGCTCTTTGGTCATCCTTTGTTGCACAATGGTGTTTTGATGATTTTTGTTCTCCTGAAAGACCTAACAATGACTTATTCTCAGTTTTCTGGCAGAGGTCACCTTTTTTTCTTATTTTCTGTCTCATCAATTGTCTGGTAAATTAAAAAGTTCATGATCCCTTGCACTCCAACAAAGGGCCTTTGGAAGAGAAATTGCCCACAGCATCACAGATCCTCAACCATGTCTAACAGTGGGTGTGTGGTGATTTTCCAAATAATACTCCCTTATTTCATATCAGACCCACCTGGGGTGTTTATTGATGAAGATCTGAGTCTTATTTGAATAAAGTAGGCAATTCTAGTTAAAGTGAGCTCAGGGAACGCCTCATCTTTATGCTCATAATGGTAGACGAAAAGGTTTTTTCCTGGCATGCCTTCAAAAAAAAACAGTATGCATGCAAATAATGTCTGATGGTTGTTGTGGAGACTATTAACCTCTCCACAAATCCACTTTTTGATGCAGTGGATTTTGGAAATGTTTCCCCTCCCTCATCATCCTTCTCACTGTGTGTGGTGCAAAATGAATTTGGGTCCCTGTCTAGCCAGTGGCTAAACAAAATTGTTCTGACTGTGTCACATCGTATTTATACCCAAGGGAAACAGCAAGGCAGAGATTACTCATTAAAAGTTCCTAAACACTCTCTATTTTATTTTTGTAACCTGACCAAACTAAGCAATGCTTCAGGTACATTGAATTCACCAGGGTTGTTTGGAAATAGTCCCTTCTGAACGTGGGATTTGTTTTCTGCGTAGTAAAGGAATTCAAATTCACATGTTGATTTTTCGCAGTACTTTTTTTACAGTAATGGATAAAGGACTTTTACACACCTTTTGTTTTTACACAATTGGATTCCTGAACGGTGCTGCATGAAACATGAAAGCTCATACATGGTCAACGGCAAAAACATTAAAAATATAGACATGGTCCTCAGATTTAAATGCCAGAAATTGGTCCACTCACATTCACTAGAACAGGTTAGGGTTAGAAAACTGTGTGCAAACATAGCATATACTGTATAAATAAATGCACAAACAGAGACATAAAATCGTGCAATGAATAAATAAGTGTAAACTGTTAAGAAAGAGTAAATACTTCACCTACTGATGCAAACACAATCTTCTACCTCATCATACATCATCTGAAACACAGCCTTCCTCCTACAAACAAGCAGACTTGCCCATAAAAAACATGAAGAGCCAGAAAACCCACTCTCACACAGTCAGGGGGCAGAAAGCCATGACACACAGGTGCTGATGCAGCTTAATGACCAGAATAATTTAATATAATGCTTCAAACTTACGAATACACACACACGTCTCACACTCCACCACCCACAGTGCTTAGCTGCCTTCCACGCTACCTCAGCTCACATGAAATTTTAAGGGATCACTTTTATTACTCTTTGGCTTTATTCGTGAGCTATAACGGCCCGGTGAGTAATACTCCTGTCTGTCTCTGAGCAACCATCCGAGCGGGGGAGTTTACGAGCATGCATGCAGCAGCTGAAGCGCGCTGAGATATTTGCTGAATGGCAATTACAGTGCAGCACGGCTGCTGGTTTGAGTCTGAATGTGCAGAGATCCGACAGGAAAAACAGGGATCTGCAGTCAAACATTGTGTGAATAGCCTACAGGAGAAATGTTTCCTCTCCTCTCAGATCACAGATGTTCTTGTTCTTATGTACACTTATAAATAAGAAGACTCTTAATTTTTCCTATACATATCTGCATTTGCAGTCACGTTTTCTGACTTTCTAATCCTTTCGTCTCATTTACTGATTTATTCAATACGTTGTAATCTTGGAAAATAGCGTGATAGTTGTCTTAGACAAGCATTTGTGGATGTTCTTTTTTCTTAGTTATCTGTTCTCGAATACATCTCCTCCTCTAAATGAATGATGTTCATTTCGTTGTTGTCTTGACATTGAATAATATAATAACTAAGGCAAGGGAAAAAACTATTTAGCATTTTGTGGAACAAATAAAAGAACTCATGAATGCAGAGGGCACAAACTGAAAATATATATAACTATCAGGAGTGAGGGAAAAAATGAAAACTCAACAGCTTGTTTAAAAGTTAGGTGAAAAAAGTATGGAAAGCCGATTGAGCATTTATTCTGATATCTTGATATCAGGCATAATTGTCATGTACATGCAAGCCATTTCTGCCCACTAGTTAACTAGTGAGCCATGTTTCTGTGAACTAGTTAACTAGTGAGGGCCAAAATATGCACACTAGTTCACTAGTGGGAGCCAAAAGGCTCACTAGTTAACTAGTGAACACATTTTAGCTTCACTAGTTAACTAGTGAGAGCCAGAAATGTCCACTAGTTAACTAGTAAAGGCCAAAATGCATACTAGTCAGCTAGTTGAAGGCTTTTGGGTCTCACTAGTTAACTAGTGACAGCCAAAAATGTTTACATGTTTACTAGTGAAGGCAGAACACCTCACTAGTTAACTAGTTGCAGTAGGTCAATGTAACTAGTAAACTAGTGAACCATAAATGGCTTACTAGCTAGCTAGGTGATGGCAGTAGGCTCACTAGTTAACTAGTTGCAGTAGGTCAATGTAACTAGTAAACTAGTGAACCATAAATGGCTTACTAGCTAGCTAGGTGATGGCAGTAGGCTCACTAGTTAACTAGTTGATGCATCATTTGTCCAAACTAGTTAACTAGTGAGGTCAAAAATGTATACTAGTAAACTAGTTCAAGACACAATTCACACTAGTCAACTAGTGGCGCAGAATTCAAATTAGGAGGCGGAGAATTCTGAAAATTGAGGCTTTCTATTGGCTCCCTATGTCCAAATAGAACATGACAACCAATCACAGTACAGAATTTCACGAAATCCCACCCACAACATTTGCATGTGGCACACAAGTTAACATGCTGGCCAAAGGTACTCTAGCTAGTAAACTAGTGGCTTCAGTGTGACACTTGCATGTAAACTAGTGAAGTCAGAACTGCTCACTAGTTAACTAGTGAAGATACAAATGCCCACTAGTTAACTAGTGAGGTCTAAAAAGTGTCACTAGTTTACTAGTGTGCACCAAAACACCCACTAGTAAACTAGGCATGGCAAATTCCATTCGACTAGTTAACTAGTGAGGTGCAAAAAGTGCCACTAGTTTACTAGTGTGCCCCAAAATGCCCACTAGTTAACTAGTGAAGGCCATTGCAGCCCCACTAGTTAACTAGTGACTAGTGCCAAAACGATCACTTGTTAACATGTAAAGGCCAAAATGCCCACTAGTTTACTAGTGAGGGTGTTGTGGGCCTTACTAGTTAACTAGTGGCATGCATATTTTGTTCACTAGTTAACTAGTTACACCTAAAAACACAAACAAGTTGACCGTTTTTGTCCACTAGTTAACTAGTTGAACAATTTAAGTCTCACTAGTTTGCATGTGTGGCAGTAAAGCAGCTCACTAGTTAACTAGTGCGCACAATGCACACACTAGTGGCTGTTTTTTGGAGCTATGTAGTTTACTAGTAATGCAAAAGGTACTCTTACTAGTTAACTAGTGACACATTGGCCTTCACTAGTTAACTAGTTGACATGTTTGGCTTTACTAGTTTACTAGTAATGGAACGGCCGCCGTGCCCCTGGTTAACTAGTGAGCATATCTGCATTATTAATGCCCTTCACTAGCTTATAGAGGGCATTTTGAGCCTTACATGTTAGCTAGGGAGGACAAAACATTGTCCATAATGAACTAGCAGGAGAAAAATGCCATTCACACTAGTAAACTAGTTGAATTTGAATAAATACACAAACGGCTGGCATTTTGTGCAACTAGTTAACTAGTGGGACGTAACATTGTCCCACTAGTTAACTAGTGTGCAATGTCGCACTTGCATGCAAATGAAGAAGGCGGAACAAAGATTTTGATTGGTCCATTTACTCAGAAACCTAGAAAACATGGCTGACTTCGTCCAGGCTGTTCTAAGAGCAGACTTTTATAAACTAAGATCGTTTGAGCATAAAAATATGTTTTGATAACATGTCTAGTGACAAGTTATGGTGTATTGCTGTAATCTTCGTTCAGTTAATGTGTACAATCTTTAGTTTTTCAGTTATTAGTCTGAAAATCGCGATAAAACTGGAGGCATTTGTATGCAACAAAACGTTTCAGTAACATGAACATTGATGATAGCTTTGCCCATGTGGCAAGACTAGCTCAAGTGGTTAAGCAGTGGGAGATCATTTGGGAGACCAGGGTTCAATTCCTTAGAAGTGCATGATGTTTTTTTCTTGAGCTTTTAATTACTTTTCAAACCATGTGCAGTTGTGTACAATGTGTGTGTACAATCTTTTGTTTTTCGGTTATTAATCAGAAAAGTGCTACTGAAATGGATGCATTTATGTCTGTGGTTGCCTAGCAGCAATAAACAAAAGAACAATATAACATTGATCCCTGTGTGGATCAAGAGCTCACTTGGTAAAGCATGGGGTTTCCCTGTTATTATTAAAAAACATTTCGACAGAATATGAGATACTTTTGTGATACTTTTTTTAATCACCCTTTTATCAAGGGTTCTGATTTGTCGGTGTTCAAATCACGCACAGGAAGTGCACAGTTTTACCACCATTTAGTGCTACAGTTACACATGTAAGACCAGCGTTAGTGGTCCGTGTACCTTCAGGCAATTCGTTTTTTTTCCAGAAAACCAAAACGAAAAACGGATACTACTTCCGTTTTTCCATTTACAAATCAAAACGTCCTAGTCAAGTGCGGACGACACAAATTTGTTCACATTAGGCCTACCGCTTATGTACTACTGGACTTATGAGCCAAACAGAGGAGGAAGCTCCCGAGAGGGGTTTTGTCAATGTCATAAACCGAGTTTGGAATGCACTTGAGGTTGTAAGGCGGGAGTTTTCATCATCACAGGAGGACAACATGTTGAGAAATACAAGAAGCATTTTTCGGAGATGAAGACGTCTAGGTCCAACAGGTATGAATACTTTTTATATTTGCCGTCTACAAAATGTAGCATTTTATAATGACTACACTGGCAGAATATTTGAACATAATGAAATTGGTTGGCTCATTTGAATACAAGGCTCGCATTGTGTAAAAAAACAAACAGACGAGTAACAGTAAGCAGACAGCAACTACAATCTATGACATAAAATATTTTTTTAGGGAGACAAGGCATGAAAAGAAGCAGTATTTACAGGGAATATTTTCTTAATATTTTTTTTCTCAGTAGTGTAGCTGGCTACCCTGACTGTAGTGTTCATCAGAGACACAGCCTGGGGGTAGAAATTGGTTCTGTATTGGCTCGTTTTAGTCAGTGCTCTGTAGCGCCAACCTGAGGGCAAGCGCCTGAATAACCTGTGACCAGGAAGAGTAGGATTGACAGCTATTTTAACAGCCTTTTTTCTGGCCCATTCACCACCTGAAATGGATGAAAGGTCAATCCTGATGATTCTCTCTGCAGCACTAATTGTTTGTTGCAGTTTGGACCTGTCAGGCTTTGTTTTCTAATCTTCTGTTTTTGAGGCAGCCATTTTATCTCAGAGAAAACGATGAACATTCTTCCAAATTTAGGTTTTTTGATTAAATCAAATGCCACCAAGTTCAAAATTCACTAAAAATATGTTATTCAAATTAGCATTAATTTTTCCTCCACTACATGGCCAAGTCTATAACAATAGTTGCATCTGTGATGGCAGTGCCGCATGATTTGGTCCAAACTAAAATGTGCCGGACCCCGTAACTCAATTATACCATTATACACAAAAACTGAGTTTTTTTAAATCTCTACTTTGGCTGGAGTTTTCAAAACTAATAATTTTTAGTTGTTATGATTCCGTCTGATCCTCTCTGTAAAAACCCTGTCTGCAGTCCCTGTGACATCATTCCTTGCTCCTACTCCTGCTCCCGCGCTGCCTGGTATTCAGTGCAGCTACACCTGCGGTAGCTCCAATTAAGTGGAGTCGCTGCACCTGGGATGAGCACTATACATACCAGCCTCTTCCAGTAGTATAATTGCTGTTTTAGGGACTAGGGGAAAACACCTGACAGAAGGGATGTGTTTATTGTCTGAGTCAAATCAGACCTTATGGAAGGCACAACTTTCTTGAAGAAAGCTGTGGGTAGAACATCAAGGCAGCAGGAAGAGGAACTTAGCTGGTGAATGGTTCCCTCTAAGCTTTTGTGGTTTATTTGTCTGAACTGGGACATTTTGTCGAGATCAGTTCTAGTTGGAGAAAACGTTGGTACTGAAGTTGATATGAACGTACAGACTGCTCCTCTAATCTTTTGGATTTTCTCAGTAAAGAAGTTGGCAAATTCGCTGCCCTGGTGGAATGGAGTTCAGAAGCTACTGACACGGGGATTTGTTAACCAGTCGACTGTGGCAATTAAGGCAAGAGTATTACTAATGTTTTTGTTGATTATCTCAGAGAAGAAAGATTGCCTTGCATTTCTACTAAGATGATTTGTGGACTACAACCAGGAATTGTATCACAACTAATGAGACTTTCCTAGTCCCTGTCTGCTGTTCTCTGATCATGTGTATGACCCAAGCCTGTTTCCCTGGACTTTGATAAAGTCTCAGCTATCCTGCCTGAGATCTCTGCAGTGAGTAGCCAGCCCTCAGCATCTCCAGGTTCCAACTTGCAATTGCCGAGGATTTCTGTCTCCAGGTTTGTATTAATAAACCTTTTAAAACACAAATGTGTTCAACTTGAGTTGTGGGTTCTCCACCTCTTCAGGACATGACAGGGTTTGTGAGAAAGAACAATGATGGATGTCATTTAAGTTTAGTGTTGTGGGAATTAATAATTCCTACTTTACATATTTGTAATATAGACAAAGCACAGCAATGTGAAATGCATATAGTAGCATTTTACTCTGAGATATGTCACAAAGTGCATCAGCATCTCCCAAGCAAATGTTCGATTACTGTGCTCAGCATCCCTCAAGGGAGTACATAAAAGCTCCTTTAAGAGCAGCTATTTGATGTTGTACATTGCAGGGACCAAAGGGTATGTTGCTGGGCAAAACAGAATGCAGAATGGTTACAGAGAGGAGAGAAGGTAATTTACTACTCACTGGAGGACTCTCGCTGCTGCATGACTGCACCACCAAGGCTTTTTACTTGGTATTATAATGCATCTATGAGGACAGATATGTTAAGATCTTCAGTTTTCTCGTCAAAAAGAACATTTAAATCCAACATGCAGGATTTGGTGGTAAAATATTTGACATTAACAATATCAAAATTTAAAGGTCAAAACGTGCTGAGCAGTCCCAGGCTGAGGAGTGCCCCTAAAACAATTGTGCCTTGTGTTTTCTTAGACACGATTTACCATTTTTTTCTCTGTTATTATCATCTTTAGCAGTTAAAACCTTGAAGTAAAAGCTACATGTTTCAAGTTAAATGGAAACAGAGCCAGAACAAAGTGAGACCAATATGGAAGAACCGCTGTGTACATCTAATAGTCTTATAGTTTCTACCTCAGAAAGCAGTGGTGGTTAAGTGTAAGGTGGCCTTCTATATTGTTTCAATAAATCTCCAGATGCCCAAACTAAATACATTTCCTAACAAAAGTATTCATACCCCTTGGACTTTTTCAAATCTCGTCAAAGAAGAACAACAAACATTGGTGTGTTTTGGTCAAATATAGCAAAAGAAAGAAACCCATTAGTGAAATAAAAGGACAATAATGTGTAGCATTCAAAGGTTTTTATCAATAAAATCTTCAATCATCTTCATTTGCTAGTTTGACCTGCTCCAAATAATTTGTTGGAAACAGCTTCAAAGTCACACTTATTTTAATAATCAGGTGACTAATGAAGCCATATTGAACCCTTTTAAAGGGAACAGAAGTTGTTGTTTTTTCATGTATATGGGGGAAGATATAATATGTGACTGAAATAGAGTGATATCTTTGTCTTGGTTGTTTTTGGACAACATTATATTAGAAAAACTGCAGGGAGAAAACAATTGCACAGAAATCTTACAGCTAAAAAAATATAACAAAACAGGATTTATTTAAAATTATGTCCTATGAAGTGACATGCAATTTACTCCCCCAGAATATCATTAAGGATCTATTTTCTCATGCTTTTAAAATTGTTAAGGATTATGACATTAGAGGCTGACATACTTAGATTGGAAAAAATTGACTGATTAAGAAAAAGGGGTCAGCAAATCACTCTGAGTGTCATAGTTTTAAGGTGTTTGGCCCACATGCAGACACAGTCGGAGAACAAAAGACAGTTTAAAGATGTTTATTTAAGGCTATACATGGATCTAAATGCTCACAACGTGCGCAGCAGGCGAGTTTCGGAACGTCAGAGTAGGAGCACTGCGGGAAGAAAGAGGATACTGATTAACGCGAGTCGAATCAGGGAAATCTGCGCTGATGCTGCTCTGCTTACCGCTAGGTATGGAGAACCTATCCAGGGAGGGTGAGTGGAAGGAGGGATTCTGCGATCTTATGCTTTCCGATGGTGGGAGGTGGCTGAGCGACAGGTGAGCTAGTGGATGGAACGCAGGCGGGGGAGCCCGAGCAGCACCACAGCGGAGGCAGGCACGAGGAACAGCTGAAGGAACCAGAGTGAATCCAGGAAAGGGGGTCTCTTGTCCAGCTTGGTACCACCAAGTGCACTCGAGGGGAACGCCAGAGCAAAATCTGAGCAGCAGGGATTCAGGAACCGGTCTTCAGCGCACGGAGACAAAAAGGGTGAGTAATTCCAGAGCACGACGAACTGAGGGAGACAGGAGACAAATTTAGAGCTAGGAATCTGGAACATCAAAACTCACAGGAACGGAGAACTGTCGACAGGACAATGGCCTAGGCGTACCACAACGGGCTAACACTCTGGCGTCCTTCAGGTAATTGAACGCTCCTTTTAAGCTCGAGCCAGAGTAGCCACAACGATCTGCAGGTGCGGGCCACGCCCACCTGTCAACAACAGCCACCTGTGGAAGAGAGTTAGTAGAGCACAGTACACAGAATCCTGACACAGAGTATTGTGAGATATTCTCCACCAATGTCATGTTTGGAACACTGATGTCATACGGTACACTTCCTTGCATGGGAGAGTAAACACTAGGTTCTATATAATGCTTATGTAAGTGATAAACGTCACTCTCCACTTCCTAATTTTACCCATCCTGCATTGTTTTATGTATGAGAGTCCAGTACTGTAGCTGTAGCGTTCCTCTGGCTTGTTAGATTAAACATGTTAAAGTATAGTTTCAGTTTCAAGAGTAATTTTCTTCCTAAAGAAGTCTACAATAAAGGCACCACTTTTATGATGAAAAGAACCTCGGAGAACTGAAACTGGATGTGGTTAATTCTTTACCATACCATACCATCTTTATTTATAAAATGCTTAAAAAAAGTCAACAGCTGAAACAAAGTGCTGCACATCACTACAAGCTAAAACACATTCATTAAAAAGATAACATAAGATTAATGCATAAAAACACTTAAAAGAAACAATAAAACCAATTTAAAATGAAAACTAAGTCTCGCTAGTGGTAAAAGTCAAATAATAGTGGATTTTAAGGCGAGGTTTAAAAGTGGGCAGTGAAGGAGCCCCTCTTATGTGAAGGGGCAGGTTATTCCACAATTGAGGACAAACAATACAAAAGGCACTGCCCCCTCTGAGCCTCCCTCTTAGACCTCGGTACCACCAGGAGAACCTGCAGTTAAGCTGACCTGAGAGGTAGTAGGGATGAAGAAGCTCAGAGAGGTACGGTGGGGCATTCAAAGACTTAAAAATCAAAATAAGAATTTTAAAATAAACTCTAAAATGCACTAGGAGCCAGTGCAGTGAGGCCAGAATAGGGGTAATATGTTCTGTTTTTGATTACCTGTTAAAAGATGCACAGCAGTGTTTTGAACCAGCTGTAGACGACAAAGCAAAGACTGATTCACTCCAACATAGAGTCCATTACAGTAATCCAGCTGGGATGAGCATGGATTACTGTTTCAAGGAGTTGTCTTGACAGAATTTCCATTTTGCCGGCTGCCTTAAAGGATAAAATATTGATCTAACAACTTTACAAAATGTAATGGGTATTATTGACTTGAGCAAAGCAGCTGCAGCTCATCAAGGCTCATCAGGAGAAGCTTAAATAAGAGCTGGTTACCTGAAGTAGATGCCAGATTGTTTTGCTTATGAGTGGTCATAGGACTCTCGTCTTGTTGTGTTATTTGCTTGTAAATGCTCCGACTGGAATGTTTCACCCACAGAATCCGGAGATCCAATAATTCAGCCAACACAAGAGATGAATGTTTCAAAGAGTTTATTGTAAAACTGGACTGGAAACCATATCAGGATCACTGTAAGGAGGAGAGCTAGGTTAGTGGCCAGGAAATAAATACTCAGTGAAGGTGCAGAGACACTGAAAAAAGGCCACTAACCTTCTCAGATGCTGGGAGGTTGCACTAGCTCTGAAGATTGATCTAGATGGCTCTGTCTTGGGGATCCGGATCACTGGGTGACTAATTTGGCTTTTGACGATGCTAGGCAGGGCAAGAGCAAGCAGGGAAATTGTAGTCGGTCCATAGGTTGTACACAGATAGATAGTCCACAGGGCAGAGGTTACCAGAAGAGCAAGGCAAGAGGGCATCCCGGGGTCCAGGCAAGAGAATTGGTAACAGCCCGACACATGCACCGTGCAGAGGTATCCAAGCAGGGCAGAGACAGGAGACAGGTCCAAGGTCCAAGCTTGGTTTGTTACCGATTGTCAGGAGAATTCAGACAAGGGCACAGGCAGACAGGCTTGGTCGATAGGTAAGGCAGGAGGTCAGTGTCCAGAGATCAGAAGCCAACAGGAGTATCCAGCAGGGGCAAGGCAGGCAGGAGAAACAGGAACTAGACAGGTTAAAACACAGGAGAACGCTGGATGGTTTACTCACCCAATGACTTGCAAGAATCTGGCACTTACACACTGGGAGGACCAGGAATACATAGTTCTCCACCCAGGTGCAACAGCTCCCAGTAGTCACTCAGACTTGATTGCAGGTGAATCACAGGGAGCAGGGAGTGACGTCATAGGACTGCAGCAGTAGCGTCTCAAGCAGGAACAGACAGGAATCATTACACCGACACTTGTCTCTCCTGAAGAAACTGGAGCCTACCTTTGGTGTCCAAGTCCTGGGCTCCAGTGGACTGCTTCCTTGTTACTAGTTTCTCTTTGGAAAAAACCTGGATACTTTTCCTTTCCCCTCCACCGGTCCTCTGGCAGCCCTCCTGATACAAGCTGTGAGGATTCCTTTCACTACCCTCATTTCACTCACCTGTCTGCCCATCCTCCAATGTTACACAGCTCTCATCACCTGGAAGGAAAAAGACAAACATTACAACACTGCCAAACACCTGCCAACCTCAATTATGTGGATTGACTCAACTTTACTTGGAGCTCTGGGCAAGACACTTCACCTGCATTGCCTGCTGACAGAGCATGTAGTGTAAGGGTTGTCAGACTTAATAAAGTGCTTTACAAGTACAAGCCATTTACCATAGTTATCGCCTGCTCCAGAGTCTGATGAATTGATGACATAGAGCTGTTGCAAGAAAACATGTCGATGTACCCCTTGGCGAGCCACAAGTTGCCTGCCAATCTGCATATTGGTATATGAATGTGTGCACATTAGTTAGTGTGATTGGGTGAATGTGGCACTATGCCAACCACTGTAAACTGTGCTGAGTGGTCGGTATGGTGGGAAAAGGGCTATTTATATATGCAAATTCAGTCAATTTACTTTATACCCTTGATATCGTGTAAGCACATACCTCTATGGTCCACAGCAGCAAACTGCTAATACCCCTGCTGTTATAGATGTGGAAAATCTTGCTGTGGATCATTTAATCGATACATTTGATTAGGAGCACCCGCCTTAATCTTACAAGTTCAATTCAGTGGTAGTAGCAAGGGTGTACTTGATATTATCCAGTAACATTAGTTGATAACCAGTTGTGAAGAATGAGGCAACTGACCAAGAAAGACTTGCTAAAGATTATAAGTGTCTGAAAAACCTGCTACGCATAGGATTATAGTAGTAAAAGGAGAAAGTTAATGTTGAAAGAAGACTTTCTGAAAGAAAGCGTGATTATATAGTTGACTGAGCCTTCACACACCAATGATCGGCTAAAGGTGGTTTCTCTGAGAAAGTCTCTCTGTAACAGCAGAAGATGTGGAATCATTTGAATGCCTGTCAGAGCGATCACATCACCAAACTCTTTGACCTTTGAGACTGAGCCTTAAAGAGGGTGGCAGAAGCTGTTTGCCCTGCGTCCTGTCAGATGGACAGATGTCTAATCTGCTCAAAGATGATTCACATTGCCCTAAAGACATAAAAGTCTATAGTATTGGGTTTCTGTGATTCCCATACATTTACACATTTTCATTTATAAATCACACAAAAACACATTTTTCAGTAAAATTCAGGCAAATTGAATGTATTCAACATTAACTTTAAACTGCACAGGCAGTGTTTCTTTAACAGCTGGACATTAGCTTGATTAATTCTATCACCAACCCTTTTATTTGTGTGAATGAACACAGTTATATAGCTATTTTATGGGCAATTTATCAATTCTTATTTTCTCACGTTTTATGTTTCATTTATCTTTGTATTATCCTACATGCGTCGTTTTGGCAGCAACTGGAATCTTTATGGGGTTTTGTTTAAGTTAAATACTGTGCAAGACAAAGTCACCTGCTTTTCTAAGATAAAACAGAACTTTATTGACATTCATTATAAAATAGCACAATTAATTTAAGAATCTCCCCGCATTGGTGCAAAAAAAACATGTATTGAACCATGTTTACAGAATAATATAGACAGAATAAACAATAGAATATGTGCAAACAATGAAATATCCAGCAAGTTTAGCAAAGAAATAAACAACACGTGCCTTGAAGATATTACCTCTGTTTTCATGTTGATCCTCATGGAGATACTCAAAAAGTTGAGTCAGTTTTAGCTCTTCTCGCCTCTAAGGTGTTAGTGTTCCATTGAAGGTCTGTGTCCATGTGAGTAAACCTCTGACTCAGCTGCAGGTGGCGAAAGGTCAAGTCCAGGAGTATTGTACTGAAGGCAGAGCTGAAGCTGACAAAGAGAAGCAGGATGACCCCAGTGCTACAGGTGGGAGACGACAGTGTGGCATGCTGTGATGGTGTCGTCCTCCATCCGTCTGTGTAACTCTGCATGCAAACTAAAAGAGGTTGGACAAGGGAGAGAAAGACAGGAAGGGATGTGACTCTGAGCCAGTTTCTCAAAACAGCTCATTATATAAGAAGGTGATACAGTTTTTAGTCAGTATTCAGGGTCATTTAAAGAGCAGGATTAGCTAAAATAACAAACATAAACAGTAAAAAGTTCCAAAAGTTTGAGTATGTGGTAAAGGCCAAACCTTCCACATTAATACAAGATACTGTAGTAGCAGTAGAAAAACACCCCCAAACAGACTTAAGAACTTCTCCTCAGAGATTATCCCTGCCTGTGAAAAGCCGCTGTAAGTACATGAAGAGTTGCTTTTACACAACTAATTAGTCTGCTTGTTTTCTAAAGCGGGTCCCGAGTGACTGATTGTTTTTTTTTATTGTCTCAGCTGATACTTACAGGTCAGCAGCATCCAAGGGCATTTTGTAACTTCCTCACAACAAGATTAGAGCTTCTTCCAAGAGCAAACTAACCAAATGGCAACAAGGAATTTAATGTTTGCTAAAGCAGCTACAACACGCTCCTCGGAGCCAGCAACAGCCCCAGATAACCAATTCTTATTGCTTCCCGATATCTGCTCACAGAAAACATTGGAGTGCTTTTCCGCTTTTCATCTCTCAAATCTGTCCACAGGAGCAGCAAATGAGCACACAACCTGGTATCCTCAAGGTCGAACAGTGGCTACAATTAAACAGAGCAGAGAAAAATAAATCTTTTGCTTTTAATATAATTCAAGAGCTGTAAATATTTTCATTCTTCTTGGTGGAGAGGAATAATGGAAAGAAACTGAGGTTAGTTCAGAGCCTGGTATTCAGCAAGGATTAAAGAAAGCTACTGCTGACCTTTAAAAGTCAGAACCATCTTAGCCGTGAGTCAGTCGGCTCATTATTTTATGTGCTTCAAGACCTTGATGTCTCACTCAGCGTGGTAATGCAAGAGGTGTAATAACGGCAACAAGTTGGAGACATGCAGCAACAAAAAT
This sequence comes from Fundulus diaphanus, assembly GCA_037039145.1. Taxonomy (NCBI): domain Eukaryota; kingdom Metazoa; phylum Chordata; class Actinopteri; order Cyprinodontiformes; family Fundulidae; genus Fundulus; species Fundulus diaphanus. Next base: position 52,214,480 of record CM073125.1, on the reverse strand, counting down.
TTGTGAAATAGGATTTTGTTGACGTAATATCCGACCAGAACCGTTTTTATTTCATCTCTGAAAGCATGAAGTTGCTTTGTAAACCAGGAGCTTCAACAGAACTTAGGGAGAATATCCAGACATTTTCTCTACCATCAGAGGTCTTACAAAGAAAACTGTCATCTTTTTTTCTTTTACATGCTCAGAAAGGGGTCAACTTAAACACCCTTCAGTGATTGTGGACATATCTTTAAATCAAGGGTTCCCAAACTTAATTTAAAAAGATCCAAATCTGATTTCTTTATGAAAAATATCTATTACTAGTGATGAAAAGGATTAGATTTGATTATAACTTGAAACATGAAAAACTGAGACATCCTACAGGTTTATTCACAAACACTATTTTGCTGCTACATAAAGTTGGTGCCGGTGCATGATTTGAAACTTAGTGGTGCATGTAGTTAAACTATTAAAATTCTGGAAAAATATTATTTAGGTTTAAACTTAAACTTTTTAATCTTAAAATCTATAAGAATAATAAAAAACAGTGCCCCCTCTAGGTCATTAGCACTGATGGGGGTGGCTAACCGGATTTCTTTATATATGATGGTATCGCTACCTTTTATATTTTAGGTGCTTATCCTTTTTTACCAAAGGGACAACAATGGAATAATAGCGAGAAACTCAAAGTTTAGCATAAACACTTACTTCCCCTCTTTTTAATAGGGAAAGTTTACCGTCGCTCATACAAACTTACAAGGACCTACTTCAGTTACCATTAGCAGGATGAGCTTGGGCAAAAAGCTGTGATCCACGTGTCAAAATTACTGGACAAAATAACCACAAGCTTCAGTGAACTATATAACAATTTACTTATTCAAAAACACAAAACAAACATATACCACATAACAGTTGGTTTTCAGCTTACAACTTAAAATCAATAGGTTCTATAAGCCCCTTTAAAACAAAAATAAACCTAAAGTCGGCATTTTCTAATACTCAGTTCGTAGCAGGCCTGAATGCAGCACACATGCCATCCGCCTCTTACCCAATGGACCTCCCTTGAGGGGCTGTTCCAAACATAGACTTTATATACGTAGACCCACCTCATTACGTGCTGGAGCACATCCTGTGTTGCCGCCATCTTGGACGGGTCTCTCCCATTCTAGGTTGGCATAGGAGCCAACTGGAGTAAACATAGAAGGAACAACTTTGCCCGTATTTTCTGCAACTTATGGTGGCAATAACCGGCGATAACTACTGAAAGTAGATCACATGGAGATCCCCATTTTGATTGGAGATTGGTTCTGAAAATTAGTTTTTACTTGGTGAGAACAATGCATAAACCTAATAGCTTACAAACTTACAACACAGCAATAGGTCCTGCCAAGTTTCACCCCAAGTCACACCTCCATGCATGTGACCACAACATTTCTCCTGTGAGCCAGGCTAACGATGAGTCTAACAACTCTCCATTGTGATGGGTGATTAGTTCCAGGTGAATTTACATGTGAATTTAAGCTCTATAAAGCTTGGAACTTCACACTACTCCAGACATGCTGGTTTGCGAAAGCTTCCTGGATGGTAAGCGAAATGTCTTCAGATTCAGAATAGAAGTCCAGTTGTTTTGTTTTTAACCTTTTTTGGAGCTTCCTCAGTTCAAATTAATGCACTGCGGCTCGTTAGAGACCTATCCAAGATGGCGGCAGCGCTGAAACGTCAGCTCTAGTCAGTAGCGCCAGTCCATAGGCGCCTACCTGTGTACTGTCTATGGTGCCAAACCCCACTGACAGTGTCGGCATAAATCCTCTTCCGGCTCTGTCGGATCCTCCCCCTCTGCAACCAGTAGTCCATCCCACAGTCTCTGCTTTATAGCAGCACTTTGCTGCCAGAACCCCAGAAAAATCCCGTTGGCATTAGCTGCTAATCTAGCAGAAAGTACAGCTCCAATTCCTAGTTTATGCTATTTCTGTTATAAACAGTATACTAGGAACAAATTACAGCACATCACAGTCAATAGAGTTTGTATACACAAACCTTTATTTGTATACAATACATACATACAATATGACTGATCAAGACTCAAACATTCATCTAGGTGGCTTATTTTCCACTTATGAATCAAAAGCCTTTGGATATATTTGCTGATGCATTGCTTTTCATGTCATGTTTTTTTTCTGCTTCGTTGTTGAGTCATCAGCCACTCTTTCATTACACAGCCAGCTGAAATGAAGGTCGTGAATTGCTCATTTTTTACATTTCCTGAAGGAAAGACCTGTCATAAAGGTCAGTTCAAATCACAATATAATGACCAAAGAAACAAATGGGATATTTTTGTTTAACAGCATTTGTGTGTTCATATTCAGAGTTTAGCTTGAACCAAAACCGTAGACGATTGTTTAGTTACCAGAAGAGTTTGATTTGTTGTACATTGAAGTGAGCTATACAAACTTCATCTCTTAAAATCTATCCCATAAAGGAGTAACCAGTTTACACATTTTAATTGGAAGACTTTATTTAAAAGCAGTTAATCTTTCTAGGAATATTAAACATAACATGTATGTTATTGAAAGCTAAAAGTTTAAGAGGATTTTGGTTTTCCAAGTTCAAAAGCTGCAATTATTGTTTTGAAGGAATAGTAAGGCAGACAAGATTTCGAAAGCATAAAATATTTTCCTATCCAATTACAATAAATAAACCAGTCAAGAATTGATGAACTTGGTAAGAAAATGAAGAGGACTGGTGGCCTCTACACAATCATTTAAACATTACGTGACTCGTGTAGCAAAGCCAATTGCCATTAAATGATGGAAACAAGATGGTTGGGGGGAATTCGACTTGTAGACACTCGTAGCTCTGCATCAACATTTTCATCCGACCGTACAATTCCTGATCGGGAGGTGGTCGTGAGAGGCTAATCACTCCTCGTTACTCCCTGTATGCTACACGACGCAAGGACGCACGATGCCGCTGAAACTCGGCCCGATCCAAAAAATGATCTCACAACTGAAGAATCGGCCCAAAAAGGGCAACACAATCGTACAGTGTGACAAATTTCACATTTGTCACACAGTTTCAGGCACGTGATTATTCTTCCAAGCACATACCTGTTTTCTTCGATCTGTTGATTGTGTAGGTCAATGCCACGTTTGTGGGTGGAATTTATCTGTGCTGCGGTGTTAACGCTGCCAAGCGAGCACAGTTTAAGAGCATTTTCAACATGTAAACCACTACTCTCATGTTTGGCCAGACGTTCTAAGAGAGGTTTCAAATCTTTGAAACCCGAAGTTGTCCAAGTAGTATCTCCTCCAAATAGCAGGCAAGGAAAGCAGAAGAGCAATTTTCTAGAAACACTTGCCGTTAGCCTTCAGTGTTGAAGGAGCAGGTTTTGACTTTCCCAGCTTGAATGGTGTTAAAATCCTCTTGTTGATTAGGTCAAAAACATTTAATTTCTAATTTTTGCTCAAGTGGCAAAACACAAAATTTAGCTGTCATCAGACAATTTCTGTCATCAGAAATTCCAGTATTTTAACTGGATGATTTGAGTTTGGGGCCACAGTGATTGTGCCCGACTGATGTCTACTGACAGCTTGTTGGGCACATGCAGTGTTTTCAGATCATCCGTTATTTTAACTAACGTTGAAGGGCCGGCCCAGGGGCCCCAATATGAGAGCATCAAGCAGATTTAGCCTACAAACCTTGTCAGTATTTTGGCATAGATTTAGCCCTACATATCAAAAAAATTTTACAACGTAATCTTACTGGGAATAACTTCTTTATAAAATATTACTCCACGAAGAATGATAATGATAAGCCTATTCCATGTATTATTTTAAGAGCATAGAGCTCATCTGGTAGGGCCAGGCCACACTAGCCCCAAATACGCCACAGTATATATATATATATATATATATATATATATATATATATATATATATATATATATATATATATATATATATATATATATATATAGTACTGGGGAACGATTAAAATCTTTAATCACGATTAATTGCATAATTTGCCTGATTAATCATGATTAATCGCATTGTATGCGCAAACTCCAAGAATGAATTCAAAAGTAGTGTAAAGAGCACTTTTATTTTAATGTTCTGCTGCCATATGAACAAAAGTGTTGTAACATTTGTAGCACTTATCAGTAACACATATTTCGTGTAAAGCTCAACTTAAATATGTAAAACAAAAAATAGCAATAATAATAAATTAAAGCTTATTGCCACTGACAGGAAATTCTCTTTATGGGGAAAAAATCTACCAAAAACAGGCAATTTCTGAGGTAACCGCAGGGAGCAGCATTACCATTTATGTTCAATACTAAAGTGTGAAGCACAAAAAAAGGTCTACAGTAGCTATCCACTTCGCCATTACATTGGTTAGCTTCTCTGAGTCATTGAATTGTTTGGTGATGTCTACAGTGTGTTTGGCATTTAAATGATATTTTAAGCTCAAGGTGCTCCGGTGATAAGAAAGTTTAACTTGGCAGTGGTTACAACTAACTTGTTTCTGTCATATTCGTTGCTGGAAGAACTTTAAACTGAAATGCTTGCTAACTCGATATGCTTGCATGTTTATTTGACGTTAACATGCGGTTTTTTGTTGTTGCTTTCTCGCGTGCATATAGTGAATGGCAGAGAAAAAAACAGGCAAAAATACATGGATACCTTGAAGCGAGAAGACGCCCCCCTCCCCGCTCCGCCAGTCATCCGCGGCGCAAAACTTGTTACGGCCGCCAACTCACCGCCTCGCCTAAGCAAATTCCTGCGGGAAACACCGCCTTCCGCATGTCAGCTTTGTTTTTTTCCGCATTTTCCTTTTTCCGGCCAGCACCTTTCTTCCTGTTTGAATCCGAGTCTGGGCTGACAGCGAGGTTATTGGCGCATTATCGCCACCTACTGTTGTGATTCAAACCCCTACACCGCAGCAACAGACCTTCACAAAATAAAAGACCTTCACAAAATGCGTTAATGCACGATAAAGTAAATATCGCCGTTAATAGTCTAATGAATTAACGCAAAATTAACACGTTAAGTTGCCCAGCCCTAATATATATATATATATATATATATGTGTATATATATATATATATATATATATATATATATATATATATATATATATATATATATATATATATGTGTATGTGTATGTGTGTATATATATTGGCAGTTTGAAACTCAGTCTGTCACTCTGGATCCCTGAGAAATCCTAGCTGCTGTTTGACTTTGTAATCTCTACTGGTCACAACAGACTTGAATAAGTGTTTACAACATGGGTTGGGGTTAGGTGGTACGGGTTCTGATCTGATCATGAATTGTTTACGCTGTCTCTCAGACGTTAAAGTGCATTTGCACACACCTTAGCTACTTGGAGATGTTGCTGTATAATCAGCCACATTACATATTCTATTGTGTCAGAGAGAGAGAGAGAGAGAGAGAGAGAGAGAGAGAGAGAGAGAGAGAGAGAGAGAGAGAGAGAGAGAGAGAGAGAGAGAGAGAGAGAGAGAGAGAGAGAGAGAGAGAGAGAGAGAGAGAGAGAGAGAGAGAGAGAGAGAGAGAGAGAGAGAGAGAGAGAGAGAGAGAGAGGTGACCATTGTCTCATGCAGGGATGCCAGGGCCGGCCGGAGGCATTTACAATTAAATAACTTAAACAACTGATATAAATGAATGAATGATTGATGATGAAATAATTTATTTAATTAAGTTTTGTGACAGTTTGTATTCAGAAGTTTTAATAAAAGAGTGAAGTATTTTAAGTATCGTTTATTTATTTATTTTGTATTAATACATAACCTAAATGTATTCATTTATAATATTCGCTATAGCATTATAGCGTGACATTTGTGTCAATAATCTTCAAGCATAGGTGATTCTGCGTGGTGGGAGGGGGGCCCCCAAATCAAATTCTGCTTAGGGCCCCCAAGAGGCTCGGGCCGGCACTGAGGGATGCCTTTGGTTAGTTTGACGTTCTTTACTCATTATCACTCTACAGCAATGTATCGACAGCATTCTGATAAATACTAATTGCCTTTAGAATTTTACTCTTTAAAGGGTAACTCACCGCCAATTCAACCTTTTTGTCAATAAACTATTAACATTGTTGTTTATAGTGCTGTCTACATATGCTGGTCATTATTTTGGAAATTTACTACATATTTGTTTAAATCCTTCTTTTGTGTCTAAAGCCATCAGTGTGGCGCCTTCCTAGGCTTAAACGGTGGTCTTGCATTTAATTTTGAATCAATATTTCTATTGGTTCAAAAGTTTTGTGACCTTATTTGGAGAAACTAATGTTACTAAGGGGTACAAAAGCAGCTCTGTCTGGTGCCTCCGTAGCAAGTTTGAGTTTGAATAGTGAGTTTTTCAGTCTTTCTATCGATTTTTTTAAATTAGCGATTTATTAGCTCAGCATTCACGTTTCCTGATTCACTGGGCATCGCCTCCTCTCTGCACATTTTTCACGTATGAGATTGGACAGAGTAAGGCTTTGGTTTGGGGGTGAGTTACACTTTAAATGTAAAATGTTTTGAAAATCATGGGCCTGGTTTCATTTCTGGGATGTGCCTCAGCTCTTGCCTGTTGACCACGGGCAAATGACAAAGATCAAGTACATTAGGGAAATAAAGAAAAACATGCATGGCTATTTGTTTGGAAATTCCTATGGGTTTTCTAACATTTTTTAACCTCATGTGTCCTTTTGGGTCCTTTTAAACACAGTTTTTGACCTTTAAGGCAAGATGTGAATAAGAGGGACCTGTTCTCTGTGTGTTATCTGTCCTAATTGGTAAATAGAACATAACCATATACCGTTTGGTAACTGGGTTTTAAACATTTTAAAACTTTAAAACACCAACATACCAAAACACAATTGAAAGCAGCTAATTTCAGGAGTATGGGAGTATAGGGTCAGCCTCTGGATAACTAATCAGCGCAAGATGTTAATGTAAATCATGTCCACGTATATCAATTTATGCCTTAGCGTTTGAGCCACCAATATAACATCTGCACTGCAGGATACCTGTGCAGTTAGGGCTCAAAGTCCTTTAGTTCCCCAAAATGTACAGGGCTCACACTGTTTCGTTTAGTCTGTTGGAGAGTTGGTAGAAATTCAGAGATTAACATCAAGAGTCTGTCAGCTTATATAACATGTTACTTAAACAAAGGGCAAATCCATCATCTGCATGTGGCCCTAAATATGTTGTGAATTTCATGCAGTAGAATTAATTGGTTCGTAGGAAACTGTCAATTTTGGGCAATTGAAACTGCAAAACATCAGATTTTAAGATGTTACTGCATGTTATCCTCTCTGAAGACAACATGCAGAAAGCAAGATCAGTAAATAAATATACCTATGTATAATTAATGAATATAGATTTAACTGTATGTTATTGCTGTTGCATGTATGATCCAAAGAAACAAGTAAACCGAAAGGTGTTGAGGCTGAGAAGCCTGCAAGTCTTTTTCAGCAGTGAATAATTTCAGTGTCCAGCTGACGGACTGAATGTATGACTTACATGTGTTTAAATTTGTGTTCAAATCACTAACCCTGCGCAGAGATGTCTGGGACGTTTGTTTCATAAAACCCCCTGCTAGTTGAATTACGCTAATTCTCTCAGTTCCTCTGCGATCTGAGGAGTAGTAGAGAGGTAATGAGGGGACAACGTAAACCAAGCCATATATTCAACCAGATACGTTTTTAAAACTCAATGTTACTGTAGGGGCTAAGCTGATGCTTAAAGCCACTGGAGTATTTTTAAACCCAAATCTTATGGTTGACACGCATTTGCCGGGGTGAGATGGTAAATAGGAAATGTCCAGATGCTGTTCTTGGAGTTAAAAGCCGATTTCTTCTCACTTTAGCTTTCTTATAAAACAAAAGATAATACAAAACAGCAGTGTTTCCTGGCCAAGCGGTCAAAACCAATTTGCCTTTTCTGGTGAAACACACAACCATACAACATCAATTCCCGTCTTATATAAACTTTACAGACATTGGCTTCTACAGTTACTTTATTGTTCAGGTAAAATGTTACGTTTTATGCTCCTGTTGAAAAAAGTTGATTTCTCTTGTGGCATCCTGACCTCTAAAAGACAAACACATTCAGCTTTTTGGTCAGACAGTTCCTTGACTCATCGAATCCCTTCTGCTGCCTTTGCGATCATTCCCATTTTCCAACTACTTCAGACGTCAAAGTCTTCAAAGAGTAAAAAAGACAAAACGGAAATGTTTAAACGCCGCATTTCAACATGAAGCATCACTGTCTGACTTTCTCAGTTCACATTTGTTCCTCCTCTCACGCTGGGATGACAAACAACAAGAGGAAGCGCTAAAGGGGACCAAAATGAGACGACATGTTGGGAAATCTAAGAAGTGCATGCTGGACTTCTATCCGTACATAAGAACAACTTTAGTCACTGTTATGTTGCTGTTAAGAGATGAGATGTCAGGATGTTTGGAGCAGCCTGTTGCCTGCTTTGGTTGTGTGCTGTGCTGTAGTCTCTGACACTTAGCTGGAGCTTTGTTAATCCTCAAGATAGAGTCTGTATTCTAAAAATGCAGTATTTATTTCACAATTAACCAATTCAGAAATGGGAGAGCACATCACCAAAGCGAAGATGCTCATTAAGTTTATGCTGGAAATGTAAAAGTCCACCAACTTAATATTCCTTCATTAAGAAAGTGCCTCTACTGGTGAAATGCATCTAAATTGTCTCTTTATTATTGAAAATCCAAGTGAAGATGCCTGTTCAGAGACAGATTATAGTTTCTTCAGCTGCATAGAAAAAAATGACTTGGCAGACACTTACAGATTTTCCAGAAATTTAGTAGATTTTAGGACTTTTTGTTCACAATGTCATGTTGTTACGAGTTGAAGAGAACTCAACAGGTAAGATTGTGACATATAAAACGTATATGATACCCTTGATCAAGTTCTAATATTATGAAATCCTCCATTATTCTTTTAACTGTCTTTTGCTTCGTGTATATCCTTCTGCAGACTTCCTCTGTCTTTGGCCGTGTTGCTTGTATTAAGAGAGAGTAAAAGATATAATGTAATTGTGTTCAATAACAGACTATGGTGCTCTGGCTTCATAAGATGCTAAAAGGTATGCAGTTTGATCATGACAGGGTTTCTTGTAATGCTGTTATAAGAGGACTCAGCTCTTTCTGATAAGAAACAACTTGTCATGTAACTAAAAGACGTTCTACATCGATCTTTGACACAAGAGTGTCAGGATTTGTTGTGGTAGTGCTTGTGTGTTTCACGTAGATGATCACTGGAGGGCGCTGTGGAGCCAGCTCTGCTGGTACCTTCTACACACCTGATCTGCATCATCATCGTCATCATCAGCTGGGCACTGCTGAAGCTGCCGGTCCCCATCCCGAACCATGGTTATGAAGTATTCTTTGAAGTTTTAAACTAAAGCATTACCTTCAAGCCAGTTTTGACTGACTGGTTTCTGCTGAAGAACTTCAAGCACTCAAAAATATAAATTGATCACCTTTGCAGACCTTTGTTGGGCATTCTTGTTATCTGGTGAAAGTTGTAATCTCCCTTACTTGCCCAGAGCCTGAATGAACTGCAGGCATGTCTCAACATGTTGTAGAATTTTATTTATTTATTATGCTTCTTTTAACTGATACGGACATGTCCTGAGTCAACAAATCAACTTCCACAATGATTGTTGTTATCACAACCTGGTAGGGATTACATTTGATGTTTTCACTGATCAGAATAATTTTGAGTCACCAATAACAAGTGAACAATGAAAAAAAAATCAGTTTCTAGTTCCTTAGATCTCTTGCTGTATCTCTTCCTGGATTTTTATGTTTTAAATAGCTGTCAAACAAAACCTAACAGTTAAAAGTATTCAAACTGTAAAATCATCATACAAAACAAATTAAAGACAGTCCTGTAAAGATAATGCACCCAACCTATTTTAATTAGACAGATTCCAACACTGTATTAAAACTACAGCACCAAAAACAACCAGAGTTTCACACAATCTGATTTACTCAGTTGAATCCATTATTTTTATTAACCCATCTTCATTTTGCTAAAGGTTTTATCAAAGAAAGATCACAGAGCATCTCACCCTATCTATAAGGTCCAGCCACCCTAGGTAGGCAGCTTTCTTAAGGCCATTACATCCAGGATCTTTGTTCTTTGGGTAATGATCCATAGGTGAGGGTTGGAATGTACAGCTTTAGTTTTTGGCTCTGCTATTTCTTCACCACAACAAACCGAACACCGCCTGCATTACTGCAGACGAAGCCCGGCCCATCTCTCCATCTCCTGTTCCATGCTCCTCTTGAATGAGATACTTAAAACTCCCCCATTTGTAGTAGAGACTAGACCTTAATTCAGAAGGGGCAGTCTACCTTTATCTGATCCAGAACCAGGATCCCAGGCCAGGGGCGCCATATGACTTTCTATGACTCTGTGGTGGCCTCAGCCCTCCTCTACGCTGTCGTCTGCTGGGCTCCTGGCAGCACAGAGCGGGACAGAAAGAGGCTGAATAAGCTGGTGAGGAAGGCCACTTCTGTCCTGGGCTGCAATCTGTGGAGGAAGTAGCAGAGAGGAGGGTGTTGTCCAAGTTCACATCCATCATGGACAACACCTTCCACCCCCTGCACCAGACTGTAGAGGAGCTGAGCAGCTCCTTTAGTGCAAGACTTAGACACCCTGTCTGTAAAAAGGAGCGCTACCGCAGGTCATTCATTCCTGCTGCTACCAGATTATAAAATGCTGCACTGTAACTGTGACCATAACTGTAATAAGTAATGTGCAATAACTAATGTGCAATAATATAATTAATAAACTAGGCCACAACCCGTGCAATAATCCTGATGTAGTGACTTCTGCTGCTATCAACACCTGAACATATGTCAGTACACATGTATGTATGTATGTACAAATGTATACAATGTATATACGCGTAGGTACGTATGTATGTAGGCGCAGAGATATATGTATATATATAAGTATATATATATGTTTATATATATATAGACCACTATGAATGTAAATAAGACATCATATGCCCATTCCTATTTCCTTTTTTGTATTTTTTTTGGTATTCTTTTTGATCCATTGTATATATGAAGATTCACTGTATATAACTGAATGCACCTTCCCTACTCTGCACCTTCTTGTATGAGCCGATGTGACGAGTGAATTTCTCCATTGTGAGATCAATAAAGACTATCTTATCTTATCTTATCTTATCTTATCTTATCTTATCTTATCTTATCTTATATAGGTGGGAAAAGTTAGGACAATCCAAAACTTGGGATACTGTTTAATAGTCAAACTCTGCCTCACCCTGTCCCTGTCCAAGGGGAGCAACAAGCATCACATGCGTGACTTTGTTTACAAGTTATAGTACACAAGCAAAAAGTACAATGTAAAAGCAAACTTCACCAAACGAAAAAAAAAAATGAAGTCCGCTTTTGGTCCGGACCAAACAAGCAAACCAAAGGACATTCCTTATGTGATTACACCATAAATCTAACACAATGTTTTCCATTCACACCCATTCAGCGCTGATTACTTTTTATACCAAAAAGTACCTCTAAGGAGTATTGAGACTGATTCATTCACAAATAAATTCAATATTTAGTTTTCATATAACACCACACACACACCTCCAGGTGAGGATACGTGAATACAAATAGAACAATACACATTAGAAAAACAAGGATGCCTTCCCCTGGGATGGCATGAGATCTGCTCTGATCATTATCTAAGTCCACTGTGACATATTTGCTTTTCAGGCAACTTAAGGCCGTATTGATCCACAGATTATATCAACCTTGAAATGGATAAACAGTACGATCTGTGTGATACGTTCAGGAGTTGTTTTTGCAGCTTAACTAGAGTGAAGAGAAGTTAAGCTCCTGCTGAAATTCAGTATGTTTAATAGTAGTTTATTTTATTCAAAGACCAACAAGTTCAGTGATACAGTTCACCTATGGTTGGGTGAGGCCATGTTTCTGAATTGAGTAGTTCTCTCATCAGCCGCTGCTGTGAAGTTTTGCTGATTTACATTTCAGATTTAATCAGTTGCATAAAAGCTGGTCCAGCAGGAATGCTTCAGCATAATGAATATGTCCGGTTAGATCTCAGAACAAAGTTTTAGTCTGATTTTGAAGCCTTTAAATGTTTCATTCTACAGGAATAGATAAAGCTGGAGTTCCTCAAATGGCCTCTGGGGGCTTAATTATACATTCCATACAACCTTTATTTAAAATGTTCAACTTTACAGCAAACAAATAAAAACATTGATCAAATTAATTCTGCTATGCTACATGACAATTGTAGTGGGTAAACTAAATATTTGCATGACACACCCATTAATTATCTTAAATGTTAACATATTATATTTCTTATGTCATACTTATGTAACACCTTGGAGTTTGGGCTTACACTTATAATGGTTTGTAGCTGCAAGCATAAATAGAATAAAAGGCAAAAAGAGCGTAAATCAGTTAAAAAGCATAAATGGGTAAAGAAAGATTAGGTTTATTTGGGGACTAAACATAACTTTAAAAGATTTATGTCATGTTAAAAATGTCATGTATGTTTTTTTATTTTTTGCAATACGTCAAATGTCACTGATTTATGATTTAATTGAAACTGTTGTAAATATTGCAGAAATCTTTAGTTGCTATAAATGGTAGTTTAACCCCTTAAGCCCAGAGAGTTTTGGACCAATTTCCGCCTGAAATTACATATCTGAAATAAATCAAGTACATACCCAAAGTTATGAAGTGTAAATGTAAAAGTTAGTATTTGTGTGACACAAAGGCATCAAAGAAAAATTTTCAGGTGGAACCTCTATTGCAAATGTCACCATGTCTGATTAATCGTTGATTAAACAAAGTAAAAATCCAAAATTTTGAGCCTCGCCTAAATTTTTTCCAAAATAAATACTACAAGACATCATGAAAACACCTTTGAAATTATAGGAAAAGCTTCAGAGTTTATAGATCCACTTGACTATAACTGCAACAAATCTGGACTGAATCAGTTTGTTCCACAAAAGTGTTAGTGGGCAGTGGGCCAAAACTGTGCCAAATGTGTTTTACACCTCATAAAAGGTGCTTATTTCCATTATAGGACTCCTTCTTCATATGACAAAGTCTTTGTTCATAAGATTTACCCCCTGTTTCATCAAAATCTACAATTGTCCACAACATAATATCAATGAAATGAAGAGAAAATGAGCTGAATTGTGTCCTTTTGTGTCAAACCACAATTTTATTGAAAAAATACCTAATACAAATAATCAATAAAAAAAACTAATAAACACCGTGAGAAAAACTAAATTATCAATAAAATAAGAATGTGAAAACCTTTTCACTAAGTAGCCATCAATAAAGTGTGTAAATAAATGTGCAATAAAATGCTATGAGTAAAAACCGTGTAAACAAATGTGAAGCAAAAATTGTGCAAAAGCTTCAACAGAAAAAAATTAGGTATCTGTGGCTCAGTGTCTCAGTTGTGGCTCAGTTGAATCGCCTGCCTGGGGATTGGCCTGGTTGAACTGCTCTTTTTTCTTGGGGCAGAGGCAACAGTTCACTTCACGGGGCTTGGAGCAGTCCGTAGCCGATGGGCAGGTGGCTGATATTCCTCATCTTCTGCTGCACTTCAAATTTTTGGTAGTGACTTGGTATTGAGGAGTACTGGCCTTAAACATTGCCCTAGTGTCAGGCATAATGGAAGAGATTAATCCACAATCCGAGTGACAGCGAAGGGTCCTACACGGTGAGGCAGGTGTATGATAAGGCTCAGAGGTTGGAACAGAAATCAGAGAAGGGTAAGGTGCGGTAGGGAAATCCAGGAGACACAATCAAGGTTGTGATGTGAAGATCAGGCAAGGACATGGGAAGAACACTCGACATCTACTAGCAAAAGCTCTCAATAATTTGGCAGAAATCTGTAGAAGAAATTATAAATCAGTTAAAGGTGCATAGCCACGTTATTTGACATTTGTTAATCTATACGTCAGTAACTCACTCTGGTTGCCTACAAAGTTTTATGAAAGATTATCACGTCCTGCTGGCATATTAGTTTGTAAGTAAATAAAGCTCTACGTGTTTATTTACACTAACAATGGAAGTACAATACTGCACACGTGCAGGGAAGGGAAGCAGCTAACGGCTATTATCTCCCAGTGCTCTGTGAGTAAATGTCCTTATTAATACTGTGATAATAGCAATGCTCTTCTTAGCCTCTACAATCTTAAGTACAAACAACATTATACATTGATTGGTTGATTGATTCTTACCTTGATGCTGTGTCCCTGTTTCCATTTATGAACGGGAATTTTCTTCTTGATGTTCTAATATGAGGCTCTTAGAGTTCCTATGGATCGGTTTATTTAATTCATGACGGTTGGTCTTCGGTCATGCTGAGCTGCTGTTTTACTGCGAGCCATTTCAGAGGGCTCAGGCTCGGTTCTGTTGGACCTCAGCGCAGCATTTGACTCTGCTGACCATGATATATTATTAAACTGACTGGAGAACTGAGTCAGACTCTCTGGTACAGCACTCAGTTGGTTCAAATCCTAACTAAAGAACAAGGATTTTTTTGTGTCAATACGTAACTTCTCATCAGAGTGGACAAAAGTCTATATGCTCCCACGAGCTGAGGTTATCACAAAAAACAAGATTAGTTACCATAACTATGCAGATGATACTAAGCTCTACATTACGATGTCACCAGGTGACTCTGAATCCATCCATGCACTGAATGGATGCTTAGAACAAATCAAGACATGGATGTGCCAAAACTTTCTCCAGCTGAACAGAAACAAAACTGAAGTTATTATCTTTCGACCTAAAGAGGAACGAACTAGGGTCAGAATATAGTTAGTTATTACAACTACAAACTAGTGATCAGGTCCAAAATCTGGTTGTAGTGATGGACTCAGACCTGAACCTTCAAGAACACATAAAGACATTTACAAAATCAAACTTCTATCACCTGAAGAGCATTTCTAGTATTGAAGGATTGATGTCCCAACAAGATCTAGAGAAACTCATCTATGCATTTATCTTTAGTCGCATTGATTTCTGCAACAGTGTCTTCACAGGTCTGATCCAGACGCTGCTGTTCATGTTCTCACTAAAACCAGGAAGATAGAGCACATCACCCCAGTTCTAAAGTCCTTACACTGGCTCCCTGTAGCTCAGAGAATAGACTTCAAAATACTTCTGTTAGTTTATAAATCACTGAATGGCTTAGCACCAAAATACATTAAAAACCTGTTGTTGCTGCATCAACCCTCCAGACCACTCAGATCTTCTGGTTCTGGTCTACTCTGCACACCCAGAACCAGAACCAAACATGGAGAAGCAGCATTTAGTTCCTATGCTCCACAAATCTGGAACAAACTTCCAGAAAACTGCAAATCAGCAGAAACACTGAGTTCATTTGAATAAAGACTGAAAACCCACCTGTTTAGAGCTGCTTTCAGCTCATAGTGACAGGAACACTGACCAACATGTTTGATGTGTATTGATGTTTTCACTTGATTCAATTTAATGTTTGTTACTGGTCTCACAACCAGTGACTGTTTTGATGTGTTTATGATGTTCTTATGTTTTCATGATGTAAAGCACTCTGAACTGCCTTGCTGCTAAAATGTGCTATACAGGTAAACTTGACTCGACTTCTATGCAGGTAAGTATTCAACTGGAACAGATCACAAGTGAAAGTCATGAGGCAAAACATTCAGTCATTAGAAGTGCAAAGCTGGTACTTCCTGAGTTAAACCCCAAAGGATTCAAAGATTTAACAGCAACAAAAAGGTGGTTCTACAAAATATTTTGGTGTGGTGTTGTCAAGCCCTGAGTTCAGCTTGGTCTGTCCTCTTTCTATGTCTTAACACCCTAGTCATGTTGTGTGTGGGAGTGTGAAAGGGTCCTACTTTATGCTCTGCTGCAACCTCAGGAACATTTAGACCACAAAAAAGCTTTCCATGTTCTGTCTGATTTTGTTTTTCTTTTTTTAATGCACATTTAACATTTTACAAATAAGTCTCATCAACTGTGAAGGGAAGAGAAGGAAAGTGGTAAGAACTTTATCTGTATAGTTTGGGGCTGTGGGTGGGGATAAAATATCCAACAAAATTCACAAATGCGCCGTGAGAAGAGTAGAAACCCCGTTTCAAAATAACTGAAACACGGAATAGAAAGTTGTGCCTTAATCTAACAACTAGATATCCACGTTTTTGTGCCTTACAAGAAAAAAAGTATTTCATGGGAAAACATCCTCAGTGTTTACATCAGTTAAGCTTTCTTGCTCAAACAGGCTGATGGATGAAAGGCCATTAAGATGGGATTTTACAGTTTGGGCAGGTCAACAATATTATACTTCCCTTACACAGTGAAGATTATATTACAGAACATTTATCTGGGTACTTGCATGAAAAGGGTTTTATTTCTCTTTTTTGCATGATTCTTTTTACAGTTATGTATTTTGCTGAAAAGGAAAATATTTTAAACAGAAGCTCCCTGGTGCTGATTTTTTTTCTATAATGGAAACGTGATGTGTGAAAAACATGGCAGACACAGCCTCTTAGGTTGCATCCTAGGACTGTGATAGGAACATTTAAAGGTGCATAGCCACGTTTTTAGACTTTTTTTATTTTTATAAAATAAACTGGTTGCATACAAAGTATTTATGAAAGATTACCACGTCATGCTGCCATATTAGTTGTTATTTTGGTGTTTTATGCTTTGTTTTTTCCCAATTCCTATTAAATAAAGCCTATTTTGTTTATTTATGATATTAACAGAAGTACATATTTGCGAATGCGCAGCAGAGGTTAAAACAAGGAAGCAGCTAACGGCTGCCCAGCGAAACAATGAAGAAAGGTCCAATATCCAGTGAAAATAAGTGCAAAAAATATATGATTCCAAGAGGGAAAAGACTGGAATTTCGCTGGGAATACACTACGACCGTTTGTGTTCACTGCAGCAGACACTAAACCTGCCGAGGCTCAGATGTGACCACAGAGTTGGTTGACGTCAATAAATGTTCTGATCTTCTTGATGTTCTAATATGAGGCTCTTAAAGTTGCTGTAGATTGGTGTATTTAATTAATAACGGTTGGTCTTCGATCAGTCCGAGCTGCTGCTTTACTGCAAGGCATTACAGAAGGTCAGGCTTGGTGCGGCATTATTTACAATTGATTTATAAATTAAGCAAACCGGCATAATGATAGTTCTGCAATAATGTCGCTAGATGTCGCCACGTCTGTTTATATTTGTTAATCGCGCCCGAGAGCAAATTGTTTTTCGGCTCAAAAAGTACCATCAAAACACTATCAATATGGAGACTTGGTGTATATAACCTTATTTTATCATGATCAAATGGTTTTTGGTCTTTTTTATAAGCTTATTACGTGGCTTTATACCTTTTAAAGCTTCTCAGAGGACAGTAAACCTTTAACCCTGGCAGTGTTAGAGCCTTTCTCTCCTCTGTCATCATCTGAACAGGCTTAGATGAACTGTGACTCTGCAGATGCTCTGGGAAGCCTCACACTGACATGATTCATGTCTCCTGAACCTGTGGAGCCGCACCATCTCCTGAGTACTCTCTGCTCCCTGACAGCTTTTTTGGAACATAGAGGCATCAAAAAAGAAAATTAACAATAAGGTTGATCACTTCAAATATTAAATATATTGTCTCTGTAGTGTAATCAATTGAATATAGGTGAAAATTATTTAAAAATCATTGTATTCTGTTTGTATTTACATTTTTGCATTGGAAATAAGTGTTAAATATTTTTGGTCAGAAAAGTGTTGAATCCAGGGACATGATAAAAACCTTATGTTGTTCTGCATATCTGTATTGCCATCTGAGAATATTTTGGGAATTTTATGATGAACTATGATGTATTTTTCATGCATTTTTATATTTTCCTCCAGTGCTGTCAAATAGCCATAGTGCATTGTCAGAGCTGAAACCTTTAGGCCTGAGTGTGTCTGTAAGGAAGTTTGAATCTGACCTCCTTAAAAAATGCGGTATGTTTGATAGGTTGGCTGGGCGTGTGGTGAGGCATGCTGGGATGGGCTGGGCTAGGGGAGGGCTTGCAACCATTTCATAGCTGCTTGCAGTTCTACTTTTTCTTTTAAAGATGGGGGAAGCTCAAATTGAAAGGTAACCTTTGAGGAGTTTATTTGTAACCAGTTCTTTTAAAAACATGGATAATGATGCTTAAAGCTATAGTTGGTAATCTTATTCAGAAACACTTTTTGTTATACTGGGTGAAATGATCCTTCCATTCTGACAGTTGTAAATACATTATGTATTCAGAAAAAGGATGGTTTAAAAAATTGGATTTCTGTGAAAGCTGCAGGCCTGTAAAAACTCTGAAACTTCCCTGACATTCAGTCCTAATGGCAGGATTGGTCAGAGTTTTGGTCCTGCTGTCACCCCCCTCTGTCCCTCAAGTCCCAGGGGTAATGCCATATCTATTGGTTGTCCCACAAGCCAATCATTCTGACGCGCTCACTTAATGCCAGTGTGCGTGCTCGTTCCTTGCCAGTTTCCGGTTGCTGGCTGTGCATGTGCACTTCTAGTGTTTATGTATCTGATTAGCTTAGCGGTTAACTGCGGTGTTAACCGTTCATTGTAGCTCTGCTGCTCATACCGTATACTTTGAACATGGCTGAGAGTCCCAAGAGGCAAACCGTATAGAAGTTTGTTAGAAGAAGAGGAAGGCCTCTGTAGAAAGAAATAACACCAGAATGGATTTGGAAGATTTTTTTCACGCGATCCCCCAGAGGAGTGGAAGAGCAAGGTAAGACGGTCTTGTGCATGCACAGTTATTCCAAAAGAAACTTGGGGAAACTTTCGAAAAAATCGCCAACTCTATCTTTAATAGAAGCCTAATTTTAGTTTATATTCAACAGGTTACAACCAGAGATAAAAAGGTCAAAAGTGGCAGAATGTCTCAAAGATTTTTTTGTAAAATTTGGCTCTTTTCTGAAGATCTGAACTCTGTCAAATCTGTAGGATGCATGATGAACCAGGCTTGTTGACAGAACAACAATAAAACGCATAGGTTTGATGTCACTTCATGGGTTGTCAGTGTAGATGTAGTCATTAAGTTTAAAGCTGGGAGGAAAAAGGGAACACTTTATTACTACCTGGTCCCCATACAGATTAAAATAGTTTATCTACAACCATGTGTGCAGCCTGAACAGGTGGTTCACAAGGAGCGGTCACCCAGCCTACCTTCAAGGTGTTTATTTAATTTGCTGCTGGCTTATATGACTCAGTTTATTTCTAACCATGCCTGTGTGTTGACCTCCTTACACAATAGCTTTTATGTATATACTCTGTTACAGGGTCTGTGTATCTTTTTTGGTAAAGCATCTGTTTGTATGCACAGTTTTGCTTCACATTATTGTCTTGGGTGGAAGGTGGAATGCAATTCCTTAATTAATTTGATCTTTTTTAATGTTTTTCTTGCAAAATGGCATTTATTCTGAAGTAATCATCACTTGAAAGACAGATTTAAAATCTGACAATTCAGATGAAGTGCACGAGAGCAGATCTCCACTACATGCAATAGACAAGCCTCCCTTCCCTAAGAAGACATGCGTTCACAAGTTCGACAGACTTCGGATGACCAGTGGTTGACTTGGAGAGCTCATGTCTGTTACTTCAGGTGTCAAGTCAAAGGCTGAACTTTCTGTCCACTGGCCCGGTGTCGGTGAGAGAGAGAGATCAGGCGAGAGCACAGACACACACACATCCAAACACAAAAACAAGACACCCTGAGGAACCAAGAAAAGAAGTTTCTTTAATTAATTATTCATCCTGGTGGTCTTTGGGGCAAGGGGAGAAGACAAGACAGAAAGTGATGGGTGGAGAACAGGAGAGAGATGAAGGGAGAGCAGACTAAAGGAAGGAGGTGCTCAGAGGTAGAGACAGGAGGCATAAAAGAGGTGAAAAGAGTAAAATGCAAAAAGGTGAAGTTGCAGGAGAAAGAATGAAGTGTCAGAATCAAAGAAAGCTGCTTGGAAAGAGAAAAGAAACATATAAGCTGTCTTCTAGAAAAACCTGATAGGAAAGAAAAACAAAAGCAGTCCCAATAATTATTGGTAAGTAGACTGAGAGAATCCTCTACAAAACAGATTACCATATGAATGAACACAATCTGTATGCAAGAGGAAATATTCTGCTCCAGAATGTTTGGCAGTTTATGTTTTGTTTCTTTTGTAGTCCAGAGTTGTTTCAAGTGAAAATCTTTATTTTCCTGCAGGTAAACACTTTCTGAAGAACACCAGAGATGATTTTTTTTTTTTAACAAATCAGAATGAAACCTTGAACAGTTGTGTAATAGTTACGGGCTTTTAATCAGCTGTTAAGGCTGATATAGGACAAACTGCATGTCAGAAAAATTACTCTCAAAAATCAAATGTGTGCATGTTGTCATGAAGAGGTGTAAGGTGATGAGATGTATAATGCAGGTTATGATTCCAAAATAATTATCATTTGATAAGTAGCAAAACATAAAGCAAAGGCACTACCCAGACAAGATAAAGACAAACTGAGAGTTGATTATGCAAATAAAAAGTGAATGTTTTTGCTGTAGGAACCACTCAAGGTCTCAAATGTTTTATCCTACTCTGAGTTGCATTGTGAATGGGTGGGATGCATACCAAATGTTGTTCTAAATTACTTTAGCTAGTTTAACCTCATCCTAGTAAGATTCCGCAAACTCTAAATTCATTGAATCATTTTTATGGGGATGGTTTTCAAATATTTTCTTATCTAATATTTCTGTCTACATAGTTCCTTAGTTTCTTTAATGCTGATTGTGCTTAGTACTTTTATTTAAATTTCACGAGCCTAGTAGAGAAGATTTGATTGAAATGTATTCTTTATTCAGGCAAACAATATAATAGTTTTCCCTGGATGAGCATTTATTTCTGTCAATAAATTCTTATACTTAAAGAGACATTGTAAGTCATTTAATCCATATGTGTGCAGAGTTTGCTGTTAGAAGAATGCCAGTGCTTGAGTCACTGTTTCAACTATTGTCCTAATATCAAAACCAGTTTGGCTGATAGTCACCAAACAATAACTAATAGACGAGAGTTATTTGATAAACATTAAATAACTTAAAAACATGTGTAATTGAGAATGGTTGTTTGTCCTGTTTGTCTCTATGTTGCCCTGCAATAGACTGGCGACCTGTCTAGGGTTTACTCCGCCTCTCCCCCACAAGGGATAGACGTGTTAGAAAATGGATGGATGGATGGACATGTGTAATTGCACAACAATGTTTAGGTCTGACACCAGTTGCCCTTCAAATCTGAATCTTATAATGTTGTCAATATGGAGGAGAATGTCAGTAAATTAGAACATTTATAAAATTGCAATTATTTCAGTAATTTAGTTCAAAAAGTGAACCCTATTAAATACATTCATTACACCAAGAGTAGCATGGGGTTCTTTCCCACCAATTTTTCCTTTCCACTCAACTTTCCATTAAAATACCTTTAATTATTAGAATATACCTTTAAGGTCAGCCTCGCCCAAGGACTTATCACCTGGCACAACAACGAGGTCCACAAATGTCTTGCCACCTCTTTGAAAGGGCAGTGAGCTGCCACCAACTCTCTGATACCCACAGAACACAAGCCAGTGTGAACCACTTTTGTCCAGGTGGGGGGAGCAGTTACCAGAAACAGCATATCACAACTGAAACATGACCAGCTTCAGTCAGCATGTGACTGGGAAATGCTCTTGGATGTTTGCCATTGGTTTGTGTATTCTACAAATATTGCAGTTACAACCCTCAGGCCTGGCATAGTGCTCTGGTCTCTTTCTCTGAAGAAAGTCTTTGTCATTTAACTATCGGACCCCTAGGAAGACTCACTTGATTTACACTTGTGAACGTAAACACCTGCACTATGCTAAATTTGCAGCAGAGACTGGGACACTAAAATCTGCCCTGTGGAAGTGGGGTGCAGAGGGTTTGCAGCATTGTCTACCATATGGCTGTTAAAAGACTTGGGAGTTGGAGGCCAGAGCCGACGCCAAACCACCAGAGCTATGTCAGAGGCACCCAGGAGGAGGAGCAGTCAGTGGCTGAGGATAAAGAGAAAGGACCTCTGATAGGCCCCAGTGTGAAAAGTTGATTTGTAGAGTACTACAAGGATTGATCAACCTCGAAAGACCTTCCTTGGGAGAGGGTGTCTAGTAGTGAAGAGCAAAAACACCCAACAACCCTGAGGTAAACTGCTGTGTTGTTGGGTGTTTTTGATAGGTTGACAGTTTAACAAACCCTCCTAATACTGTGGCATCTGAACTCCCCTCTACCAGGGCCTGCAATGAATTTGCTTAATCCAAAAGATTAAAGGGACAGTCTGTACATCCATATCAAGTTCAATACCAAAACTATCTCCAACTAGAACTGATTTTGACAAAATGTCCCCAATTCAGAACAACTCTCACTGACAATATGACGGGACCACGCAGTTGTTTTCAAAAATTCTGATTGGCTGACACAGGTTTTAGCTTTGTGGTACACTGCCCCCTACGCGTTTGGCATGTTTAAAACAACACTCAGTGGCGTATATGTGTGGGTTTGTGTGTAACAAAACTTTTAAAAAAAAACAATGCTGTGTGTAAATTGTGTTTAACGATGTGGGGGAGATATTAGTGTTTATAAAGACCCAGTTACATAAGTACCGTATTTTTCGGACTACAAGGCGCATTTAAAATCCTTAAATTTTCTCGAAAATAGATGGTGTGCCTTATAATCTGGTGCTCCTTATTTATGATGAACCATTGTGCTTACTGACCGATTTTATTTAGTACAATGAGCTCAAAAATCTGTTAAAATGTATAGGTATGACTGTAGTTAGCAACAAAACTGCTCACTCAATGGATATTCGGAGCATTACGGTACACTGTGTCACTATCTGACCCCTGAGCTGTCTACAAGACTGCTTGACTGTAATGTCTAAACTAGAAGTGCATTCATGTAAGGCAGCCTGTGCACTAGCAACAATAAACCAAGTAAGTTAATTCAATATAAAAGTTCCATTTATTTTGTCCTTTAATTAGAAACAGAGCAGTATAGTCCAGCTACTCTGTCCTCCCGACAGAGACCGATAACTCTCTCTCTCTGGAGGGAGCGGTGTAAGGTGACCAGATTTGATTTCTCTATGAAAACCGGGGATGTCTCCGATTTTGTTAAGCGCAGAATCTCTGCCTTTGGATTGGTTTGTTTTGTTTAAACTGCAACGCAGACGGGGCGGGGAAGATGCGTTCGGCAAAGCTCTTCTACGTTGGGACAGCAGCAGAACCAGGTAAATACCTCTTGTTGCGCAAAACTTTCTTACTCCATCATGATACACGGAAATCGGGGATATTTCCAGGGACAGCTTTTGCCGCGGACAGGTCATCCCAAACGGGGTCTGTATCCGGAAATCGGGGGCATCTGGTCACTCTACCGGAGGGACGGAGTGATATTACACACTTGGGAAGAATATTTAGTGTGCCTTATAATCAGGTGCACCTTATGGTCCAAAAATATGGTACAAGGCCTGAGTGGCTGTGGAGTGCGTGTGGGAACCATGTAAAATGCTCAAAACATCTTTATTTTCATGACATGATTGTATGAGAGAACTTCTAAAGAGCAGTTAAAAACGAGCAATCAGAAAAGATTTTCATTGAAATAGTAACTACTTTTTTCAGTTGTATAAATGATCTCAAAGGGATCTTAAAATGTTTAATTTGGTCATATAGTACATTTTACACCGTTTTTTATTTATATTATAGACTCTGAATCAGCGTTATTGGCCAGGTTGGTCCACACACACAAGGAATTTTACTTTCACACATCAAATATAGACACATAGGGATTAAATGTTATTATATAATATATAAACTCAAGAAAAAGCTTCTCTCCGACCTCACAGCTAACAAACACAGTCCACACATTCATCTTTGGCAGGAAACATGTCAGAAACTGATGCCAAAGGACAGGAAGCCTCTTCTCTTTTTGCGTCTGTCACTCCACATTCAGGATGCTCACCCTCAAACCTCCTCCTGGAGGCTTCAGCAATAAACTTGTTTTACATAAGACCTCCTGTCAGACACAATCACCAAAAACAGAAAAACTAAACTTCATATGAATCTATGTTGTAGCTTTTTGAGGAGAGATGTAGTTTGAATTCAATTTTATTTATATACTGTAGCTCCAATTCATAACACATGTCATCTTAAGGTTCTTTACAAAGTCAATTCAATCAAATCATACTGACAGATTGGTTAAAGTGTTCTATCCAAGGGAACCCAGCAGATTGCATTGAGTCACTGACTTGCAGTATTCGCTCCTGAAAGAGCACGTAGCCACAGCGGACAATCGGTTACAATGGGCTGTTGACTTTGCAGCAATCCCTCATACAGACCATGCAAGTAGCAACAGTGGAGAGGAAAACTCCCCTTTAACAGGAAGAAACCTCCAGTAGAACCAGGCTTAGTGTGAACAGTGGTAAACTAGCTCCATATATGACTGTCTAAGGCAGGAGTGCCCACACTTTTTCAGCTTGGGAGCTACTTATAAGATGACCAACTAAAAATTATCTACCTACAGTAAAAATACAAAACATAACTTTACTATTATATATTATCATTATTTTATTATGACTATTCAATATCCTGTATTCTCTTTTTTTCATTTCCCCCTGTTAGGATAAAGTATCTTATTGTATTCTTAATTGAATTAGAATAGGTATACATATTGATGTGCCTTTCATAACTACATGAACCCATTCTTTTTTTCAGCAACTTTTCAACTCTTAATGGAGCAATGAGCTAAATTCCCCCACTAGGTTGACTGTTGACCACTGTCTGTAGACCAAAACAAAATATGTCACAAGCCACGCCCCTCTCTACCTCCACTCCAGCTGCAACTACCCCCTCCCCTCCGTTTCTCACCCGTCGTCTCGTACATGCGTATTTACAAAGCATAAAGTCACAGCAAAACTGTCATGATTTGGGTTTTTATTATTTGCTTATGTTCTGTTTAGTCTTAGGTTTGGTCTTTATAGTGATTTTGGTTCTGAATTAGTTTAAGTTCTGTTTTGGTTTAGTGAATCTTTTATGTAATCAATTCTGTCTTAGGTTTAGGTTCTGTACTAGTTTTGGTTAATGGAATAGTTTGGGTTTTAATGTGGTTTGAATTTGTACTTTGTTTTATGTTATTAGTTTCTTCTGGCCTGCTCTGATCACTTCTGTCACCAGCCTTTATTCAGTTCACCTGCCAGCATTGTTTCATCTTCCTGTCACTCCCCTTCACCAGTCACCATCCAATCAGCTTCAGTTTTCTTCCAGCCACTTTTTCCCCCCTGATCAGCTCCACCCATTCTGGTAATTAGTTTCACTCCGTTCACCTGCTCACTCCTCTACTTATACCTGCCTCTGTCTCCTGCACTCTGCCAGATCATTGTCTAACTAGCCTTTGGTCAGTTTTGTCCAGCATCTCTATTGTCTGTAGATTTAACACAACTGCCTTTGTTGACATCTGAGCCAGCCTGATACCTGATCCTGATTTTCCTGCCCTGTTCTGATAGCTTACCTGTTTACTAGTGATGGTGAGATGAAGCCTCATGAGGCATTGAACCACTTGAACCAACTGGTTCGAGAAAGGGTTCATTTCTTGGAGCTTCATGTGTACACGACACCACCTACTGGGCAGGTGTATAATCACAGCCAGCTGTATCTTAACACGTGTGATGCATTGATTTTTTGTCTATTATGGCTTTTGGGAATGACTTCACAAAAGGTGTAGGATGAAATCATTTGTCTACATAAATTATGTATACACATATGTGTATAATAAAATATTGTTTGAATGTATTCTCTGTGTGTAATTATTCCCAAAATAGTAGTGTCATGTGATATGGCATGTTGTGTAATAATCAGACCTCTCAACTTTGATCAAAAGTTAAGAGTGAGATTATGCTAATTTTGGGGGCGGGGGGGGATTATGGTTAACAATTTCCCCTCAGCAGCAACACTGAAGCACACAGAGGTTCCCGCTGCGTCTTTACGCACGATCCTGCTGCTGATGTCTCCCTCTTTTCAGCTCAATGCACTTCTAGACTGTTACAGTTTATAACATTCTCATCACCTTTCACAGCGACAGGTTTCCCATCTCGTCGCCGCGCTGACCAGACAAATCTCTATTGCTCTCGTCAGTGCGGCGGTGCGGTGGGCGGATTTTATCCCCGTTGGTGCGCTGCGTGCGACGGATAAACAGTGGGGAAAATGCATAAATAAATACTGTAAAGGGCTTCTATAAAGGGAACTGGGGTACTGACAGATCTGAGATGAAGCCCCTGATTTTACAAGTTCTTTAAAATGACCCTTAAAAGTGCGCACCTGAATTAAAGCGCGAGGCAGCAGCCCACCGAAGCGCCACTGATTCTATGTTGTTAAAAACAAAAGAGCATGAAACACAGCTAGTAACTCTCCTATTGACTTTAACTGGCACACGTTGCTACCGATGTGAGGACATTTAACGTAGTGATTCAAGTTTAGAATGGTGAATGGTGATAAAAGCACCTGCTCCGAGGGAAAGGAGGTGGGGAGAGGAGCAAGCGCTGAGGCACAGAAATACGGTGCATGCAGAATAAATAAAAACGAAACTTATAAACAGACCGAGTGGCGTTTTAAACTGCATCTGGTTAGCAGAACTGTTTCATGATCCAGCGTGCAGCCATGACTGGTTCTGAATGAACCGGTCATCTGGCAAAATCTGAGCCACTTCACGAAGCAGTCACGTGGTACAGCCGGGCAGCGAGGCTTCGGACGTCATCGTTTTCGGCTCCTCCCCTAAATGAAGCAAGCTTCGATACGCGCTTTACGGAAACGCCCCCTCCATTACTCGACACACGCCTCGAAGCCTCGGCACATCACGTAAAATCACTACTGTTTACCGACCTGAGCCTGTACCTGTTTCTGATTTTTCTGCCTGTTTTTGGACTGCCTCTCTGTGTACCGGTTTTTGGATTCCCGTTTTGACCATTGAGAGTGTCTGTTCCTGCACTAACCAGTTCTGTTTATTAAAACCTGGTTATTCCACGTACCTCGCTTGTTGTTGGCTGAATACTGGGTCCTCCTGTCCTCGATTCCTGACAAAAACATCATCACCTTTCAGAGGATCATTTCTAGAGAGCATAGCTGTTTTCCAATTAGTTGTTCTGGGTTTGATTCCCAACCGTTGCATGGCGTGAGAGCAATATGAACTCCACATTACTTCTTTTGTACTAGTACTTCTGTTGATCTTGTAAGCAAACAAGACTACGTTTGCAGTCATGTTTCAGAAAAGGCATTGAAATAAATTTTTCCATTCTTTAAACTCCAGCTTTGAATTCATAGCGATACCTTCCCATCTTTCCCATCCAAGGGGGAATAAGGGGTATGTTTCTGAGGGACAAAGTGGGACACTGCTTGGCGCGGCGGTGCCCCCACCTCACGGGCAGACTCACTGATAGTGATTTACACATTTCTAGCACATAATTCAATTCAATTCAATTTTCAATACAATTTTATTTATATAGCACCAATTCATGAAACATGTCATCTCAAGGCACTTTACAAAGTCCCGACAAGCAGCATTCACTCCTGGAGAAGCGTAGAGCCACAGGGAGAGTCGTCTGCATTGTACATGGCTTTGCTGCAATCCCTCATACTGAGCAAGCATGAAGCGACAGTGGAAAGAAAAACTCCCCATTAACGGGAAGGAAAACCTCCAGCAGAACCGGGCTCAGTATGAACGGTCATCTGCCTCGACCAACTGGGGGTTACAGAAGACAGAGCAGAGACACAACAAGACAGACAAAAAGCACAGAAGCACACATTGATCCAGTAATCTGTTCTACATTAGATGGTAATAGCAGGTGATCTGTCTTCTCTGGATGATGTCACAGTTAACAGAACGTCAGACCAGGTGTACCTACTATGAATAAAAAAGAGAGCGAACAAAAAGTTAAAGCAGAAATGACAACACGTAATGCATAATTGAAGAACAGTAGAACTCTATAGAGTGAGAAAATTAGATCCTGATGTCCTCCAGTAGCCTAAGCCTATAGCAGTAAAACTATAAAGGTAGCTCAGAGTAACATGAGCCACTCTAACTATAAGCTTTGTCAAAAAGGAAAGTTTTAATATTAGTCTTAAAAGTAGACAGGGTGTCTGCCTCATGGACCAAAACTGGGAGTTGGTTCCACAGGAGAGGAGTCTGATAGCTAAAGGACCTGCCTCCCATTCTACTTTTAGAGACTCTAGGAACCACCAGCAGACCTGCAGTCTGAGAGCGAAGTGCTCTGTTAGGAACATACGGGGTAATCAGAGCTCTGATATATGATGGAGCTTGATTATTAAGGGCTTTATACGTTAGAAGAAGAATTTTAAATTCTATTCTTGATTTAACAGGAAGCCAATGAAGGGAAGCTAAAATTGGAGAAATTGCCGCAGCATTTTGAATCAGCTGAAGACTTTGAACTGCATTTTGTGGACTTCCTGATTGCAAAGAATTACAATAGTCCAGCCTTGAAGTAACAAATGCATGGACTAGTTTTTCAGCATCACCCCTGGACAGAATGTTTCTAATTTTGGCAATATTCCTGAGGTGAATAAAGGAAACTCTGGAAACCTGTTTAATATGGGATTTAAATGACATGTCTTGGTCAAAAATAACACCAAGATTTTTTACTTTATTACCAGAGGCCAAGTTAATGCCATCCAGATTAAGTGATTGATTAAGAAGTTTATTTTTTGAGGACTCAGGTCCAAAGATTACAACTTCGGTCTTGTCAGAATTTAAGTGCAGGAAAGTTAAAGTCATCCAGCTTTTGATGTCATCAAGACATGACTGCAGTTGAAGTAATTGATTGGATTCATCAGGATTTATGGATAAATATAGCTGAGTGTCATCAGCATAACAGTGGAAATGAATCCCATGCTGTCTGATCATTTTGCCAATCGGAAGCATATGAGAATTGGCCCAAGGACTGAACCCTGTGGTACTCCACAAGTGACCCTAGAGTTTGAAGAAGATTTATTATTAACATGAACAAATCATCCAACATCCAGCCACACATAAGGTAGCTTTATTTTGGTGGTTGTTCTTATACAAGATATCAGTCCATAGTGTGAAATCAACGGTGTCAAATGATTCAGATCAGTTAACAAGGCCATACATTGTTTTCTGAAATCAAGGACTTAAATAAGATTTTACAAAACTTTTTAAGAGGCACTAACAGTGCTGTACTTTTTTATAAAACCAGATTATAAATTAGATAAAATGGAGTTTTGACTCCAAAAATGCCAAAGTTTGTCTTGCAACTTTGTCTTTTTCAAAAGAAAAGTTCCTTAATACATATTACTTGTATATTGGTCTATAATTATCAACATCTGTTCCCAACCTTTGAGTAGAGGCAATATAAAAGCTGATTTCATTAAAGTTTAGGTTTAAACTGAATATATAGGACAGTGGCTCTGCAATAAAATCTGCTACCAACCTTAGAAAGAAAGGATCCACTTTATCTGGACCTGCTGCTTTTCTTGTGTATACACTTTTTATCGCTATGAGAACTTCAGCTGTGCACATAGGAGCAAAGTTAAAGGTGTAAGCATTAGCAATATTGTACTGATGCAGAGCATTTGTAATAATTAGGTCAAATAGAGATGATTTTAGACGACATTTGTTTTTAGGCCATGTGGGGTAATCAATGAACTGAGTAACATTTAAGGAATCACAGGTAGATTTGAGACTGATGATGCTGTAAGCCAATCTAAATTTAGATCCCCCCAAAGTAAATTTGTTATTATTTAGGTCAGCTAGATATTTATACATAGTAGGGAGTGCATCACAGTCACCTGAATGAGGTCGACAGCAGCCAAAAACTGTGAGGTACTGACCCTTAGTTTAAGGTAAGGGAGGGACTATAAAATTGCTTTTTACGTAGACGGCAACACCACCACCTTTCTAGGATGGTCATAACGGAAAAGATTATGACCTGCTAATTAAATGTCCTTATCAGTAATAGGATTATTTATCCAGGTTTCAGATAAAAACTTGTTATGATCGTGAATCAGGCAAACCCAGTATTCAAACCCAACAAGTGAGGTTAAGGCAAAAAACAGGATTTTAATAATGAAAACAGGAACAGGCGAGCTCAATAGTCAAAAGGGCAGTCCAAAATCCGGTACACAAAAAGCAGTCCAAAATAGGCAGAGGTACAGACAGGGCAAAGCAAGCTCGGATAACCATAGGACAGAAACTAGTCGGTAAACCGGTAAATCAGTCAGACAGGGCAGGAAAAACAGATCAGGGAACAGGCTGGCTCAGAATCAAAAAGGCTCTCGGGTTATCGTCAACAGGTCAATCAGAATAAAGAATGCTGGAACTAAACTCACCGTGGCTCGTTAACTGATCTGGCAGATAGCAGAGGTTTGTGGCAGGACTATATAGGGGAGTGAGCAGGTGAACAGGAGTGAAGGCTAATTATAAGTGAGCAGGTGGATCTAATCAAGGCAAGAAAGCTGACAGATTGCTGAGGGGAGACCGAACAGAGCTGATAAAGTGACAGGTGGAAAACAGGTAACCTAAACAGAAAAACATGTCTAAATCAAAACCAAACAAGACCCCAAAATCAGAAACTTAACTAATAAATCTGATAACATAAACCAAGACAAAACCCAAATCGTGACAGAACCCCCTCCTCAAGGCCGGATTCCAGACGGCCTCAGAAACAAAACAGACTAGCTCGGGTGGGTGGAGGGAGGTACAGGATGGAGGGCTAGAATCAAATAAATGTCCAAATAAAAACTCAAACAAAACAAGACGAGTCAAGTTCTTAGGCGGGCGTCCAGGAGGACGGCCCCGACGAGTCAGGTTCTCAGGCGGTCGTCCAGGAGGACGGCCCCGACGAGTCAGGTTCTCAGGCGGTCGTCCAGGAGGACGGCCCCGACGAGTCAGGTTCTCAGGCGGTCGTCCAGGAGGACGGCCCCGACGAGTCAGGTTCTCAGGCGGTCGTCCAGGAGGACGGCCCCGACGAGTCAGGTTGTCCGGCGGACGTCCCGAAGGACGGCCTCGGTGTGTCAGGTTGTTCGGCGGACGTCCCGAAGGACGGCCTCGGCGTGTCAGGTTGTCCGGCGGATGTCCCGAAGGACGGTCTCGGCGTGTCAGGTTCTCCGGCGGACGTCCTCGGCGTGTCAGGTTCTCCGGCGGACGTCCTCGGCGTGTCAGGTTCTCCGGCGGACGTCCTCGGCGTGTCAGGTTCTCCGGCGGACGTCCTCGGCGTGTCAGGTTCTCCGGCGGACGTCCTCGGCGTGTCAGGTTCTCCGGCGGACGTCCTAGGCGTGTCAGGTTCTCCGGCGGACGTCCTAGGCGTGTCAGGTTCTCCGGCGGACGTCCTAGGCGTGTCAGGTTCTCCGGCGGACGACCCCTGTGAGACAGGTAATCCGGCGGGTGTCCTGAAGGACGGCCCCGGTTAGCAAAGATGTCCGGCGGCCGGTGGCGGAGCAGGTCTCTCATAGGCCGGCGGCGGAGCAGGTCTCTCATAGGCCGGCGGCCGAGCAGCAACCTCGGGGACCGTCGGTAGAACCGGACCCTCAGGAACCGACGTCTGGAGAGAGAAAGAACAGAACCTGCCGCCGGACTAAAGGCTGGAGACAACGCCGGACTAAGAGCTAGAAGAGAGGCCTGGCTAAAGAGTTCAGGAGGAGCCTGGCTACAGAGTTCAGGAGGAGCCTGGCTACAGAGTTCAGGAGGAGCCTGGCTACAGAGTTCAGGAGGAGCCTGGCTACAGAGTTCAGGAGGAGCCTGGCTACAGAGTTCAGGTTCAGTCGGCCCCTGGCTACTGGCTTCAGGTTCAGTCGGCCCCTGGCTACTGGCTTCAGGTTCAGACGGCCCCTGGCTACAGGCTACAGGTTCAGACGGGGCCTGGCTACAGGCTACAGGTTCAGACGGGGCCTGGCTACAGGCTACAGGTTCAGACGGGGCCTGGCTACAGGCTACAGGTTCAGACGGGGCCTGGCTACAGGCTACAGGTTCAGACGGGGCCTGGCTACAGGCTTCAGGTTCAGACGGCCCCTGGCTACTGGCTTCAGGTTCAGTCGGCCCCTGGCTACTGGCTTCAGGTTCAGACGGCCCCTGGCTACAGGCTACAGGTTCAGACGGGGCCTGGCTACAGGCTACAGGTTCAGACGACCCCGGGCTACAAGCTTCAGGTTCAGGAGGCCCCGGACTACAGACTTCAGGTTCAGGAGGCCCCGGGCTACAGACTTCAGATGCTCCCAGACCCTTTAACACCCAGAACCTCATCAATAACCCTTCCAGAACCTCCGACAAAGATAGTTTGGTCAGCCACTTGGGAAATTGGCTGTCAAGCCAAAGATGAGGGGGTAAGAGCTTCCGAAGAGGTCCAGGGGCCTCTAAGTCTCCATGGGGCTCTGGGTGCTTGTCTTCTCGGCGAGGCCCCCGACGGAG
This sequence comes from Fundulus diaphanus, assembly GCA_037039145.1. Lineage (NCBI taxonomy): Eukaryota > Metazoa > Chordata > Actinopteri > Cyprinodontiformes > Fundulidae > Fundulus > Fundulus diaphanus. The sequence continues at coordinate 52,181,940 of CM073125.1, read as the reverse complement.
CTTGTCGTTCGGGCGAGGGCCACGACGCCGCTTGTCGTCTGGGCGAGGGCCACGGCGCCGTTTGTCGTCTGGGCGAGGGCCACGGCGCCGCTTGTCGTCTGGGCGAGGGCCACGGCGCCGCTTGTCGTCTGGGCGAGGGCCACGGCGCCCAGTGTCCCGATGAGCCCCCGAGTTGCGGCCTGAAAGAGGGCTCGTCTGAACCCCCTCATCGTGGGCCTGTGGTAGACCCTCCTGGGTTCCCACGTCGCATACTGGCGGCGGACCCTCCTGGGTTCCCACGTCGCAGACTGGCGGCGGACCCTCCTGGGTTCCCACGTCGCAGACTGGCGGCGGACCCTCCTGGGTTCCCACGTCGCAGACTGGCGGCGGACCCTCCTGGGTTCCCACGTCGCAGACTGGCGGCGGACCCTCCTGGGTTCCCACGTCGCAGACCGGCGGCGGACCCTCCTGGGTTCCCACGTCGCGGGCCGGCGGCGGACCCCCCTGGGTTGCAGCGTCTCGGGCCGGCTGCGGACCCTCCTGGGTTGCAGCGTCTCGGGCCGGCTGCGGACCCTCCTGGGTTGCAGCGTCTCGGGCCGGCTGCGGACCCTCCTGGGTTGCAGCGTCTCGGGCCGGCTGCGGACCCTCCGGGGTTGCAGCGTCTCGGACCGGCTGCGGAGCCTCCGGGGTTGCAGCGTCTTGGACCGGCTGCGGAGCCTCCGGGGTTGCAGCGTCTTGGGCCGGCTGCGGACCCTCCGGGGTTACAGCGTCTTGGGCCGGCTGCGCAGACAGTGCTGCCTTATAGCTGCCGGAGGCCGGCTCTGGAGTTGAGGTAGGAGGCGGGTCCTCTGGGACAGGTGCAGGTGCCGGGGCGTCGGCTGGACCCTTAGGGACAGGATTGAGTCCACTATAGAAACCTTGGAGAGCCGCTCTATAGTGCCCCTCGACCTCCTTTAATCTTGCCTCCAGCTCCTCTGAATAATGGCAGAAAAGAGCCTCCCTAAGGTCTTTAATAATAGGGGCAAAAGCTCTTAACTGGTCCTCCAGAGCCAGATCCTCAGCATCACGGGCGCCAACAGGAGGCGCTGTGGGCTGCTCAGCTCTGGGAAGCACCGGACTCCGATCCACTGGGCAGGAAGTGGCAACGGACGGGCGCGGTACTGACTCGCCTGTCGGCCGAACAGAACGGGTGAAGGAGCGACCCACAGGTTTCCGTCCCCTCCTCCGACGGCGGGACGGCAGGACTTGCTGGAGGTTTGATCCTGTCGGTAGAGCCGGGATCGGTGGAGCCCACAGCGTTCCCTGCATCTCCTCCTCTGGAGGGAGAGAGAAAAAAAAATCCGGGCGAAGATCCCGCACCACCTCCGCTTCGACCTCCATAAACAAAGTTGGTTCTGGATAAAACCCATGGGCAGAGCCGACAGCGGTGTCGCTGGGTGAGTGATCCCTTCTATTCTGAGTTGAATCTGAATTTGTGACAAAGAGCCCTCCCAATCGTAAACTCGGAGCAGGCAGCGGGTTACTGCTGCTGCGGCTGCTGGAGAGATGGCGTCTGGGACCGATACCAGGGGGACAGAACGCCAATCTGGAACCCTCCCAAGCCATAGCGTGTGGAGGGGAAAAAAAAAAACCTCTAAAAACTTGTTGGGCGATAGGTTTTAGTTTGGCCAGATCATTCTGTTATGATCGTGAATCAGGCAAACCCAGTATTCAAACCCAACAAGTGAGGTTAAGGCAAAAAACAGGATTTTAATAATGAAAACAGGAACAGGCGAGCTCAATAGTCAAAAGGGCAGTCCAAAATCCGGTACACAAAAAGCAGTCCAAAATAGGCAGAGGTACAGACAGGGCAAAGCAAGCTCGGATAACCATAGGACAGAAACTAGTCGGTAAACCGGTAAATCAGTCAGACAGGGCAGGAAAAACAGATCAGGGAACAGGCTGGCTCAGAATCAAAAAGGCTCTCGGGTTATCGTCAACAGGTCAATCAGAATAAAGAATGCTGGAACTAAACTCACCGTGGCTCGTTAACTGATCTGGCAGATAGCAGAGGTTTGTGGCAGGACTATATAGGGGAGTGAGCAGGTGAACAGGAGTGAAGGCTAATTATAAGTGAGCAGGTGGATCTAATCAAGGCAAGAAAGCTGACAGATTGCTGAGGGGAGACCGAACAGAGCTGATAAAGTGACAGGTGGAAAACAGGTAACCTAAACAGAAAAACATGTCTAAATCAAAACCAAACAAGACCCCAAAATCAGAAACTTAACTAATAAATCTGATAACATAAACCAAGACAAAACCCAAATCGTGACAAAACTAAAATCTCAGTATCTGTGTTTTTTATCCAGATTTTATTGAATCCAACTTGGGTAGTGATAAGACGGCCTCTAGTTCTTCCTGTCTCATTCAGTACAGCCCGCCTCACCCGGTTCATAGATTTGGCAGCAAAGGAAGAAAACAATTATCAGAGACAAAATATACATATATTTATTACAATTGGAATTCCAAGGGGAGACACACACTTACAAGGTTTATCATAAAGCTCACGTAGTATAACCCGGAGTCCACCCGTCCATGCCGGTTGTAAGCGAGTGTCTGGCTAACCCCGCCCAGGGGCGCACTTCTAATAGCCGGGGCCCTCACTGTGTACGTGACTGAATGACGTCTGGGGGGCTGCGTACACAGTGTTCTCATAAGCAAAACAGATCCACATGCCAATATCCAACAGGACGCCAGGTTCTTAATATATTTCTGCCACATGTTCTAGGAGTTTACTAAGATAAGCATCAAGAACAATAAAAAAGCTTTCAAGCCGTAAACCATCTTGAAGGGTACCCAATAAAACCTCATGTGACTCCCACTTTGCCTAGTATCCCACGAGACGGTTGGGTGAAATTGCCTTTTTTCTGTCTAAAATTTACATTGGATGCCAATCTACCATCTTTTGTCTGAGGAAACAAAAAAACTGTTTCTTAGGACAGACGTGTACATTAAATAAGGTAAATTATGATCAGTTGATATTCTGTTGAAATAGTTCAAGTATGTGATGAAATCAGAAGCAATTCAGATTATCCAGTAAGGAAAGGGAGGCCTGGAGAAATATTTGGAAGTTTGTGATGAGGAAATGTATATTTAACAAAAACGGAGTAAAATTATTTATTTGTTATAGACAAACACGCCGATAAAATTATGCACATGTGCACATACTAACCTGACTCTCGCCAGGTGTATGTCGCTCCGCCTAGCTTCACTCACATACATCTGGGACATCTCCCATAGAGAGTGATTTCTCCAACCAATTTTATGGTCTGGCCAATCAGGACGCAGGGCTGGAGTTTCATGGATGTGACGTAGTGGAGAAGCGACCGTGGGATTCCAACAACAATGGCGGCTCATCGAGGAAGCAAGCGTTAGCATTGATGCTGCTATTTCTTCCGTGTTGTCCAATCTACCTAATATTGTTTCATTAAGAGAACATCAGAGAACGGCTCTGAAGGCTTTTGTTGGTGGAAACGATGTTTTCGCCCTTCTCCCGACCGGATTTGGCAAGTTTTGTTTTCGGTTAGCGCGAACCATATTAGGAGGCCTTTAGTCCTCGACGCGGTCGGCCTGGGATCGACTCCGACCCGCGGCGCTTTGCCGCCTGTCTTTCCCCCTCTTCCTGTCAGCTCACTGTCAATAAAACGCGTGCAACTAGAGCCGCAAACACATTAAAAAAAAAAGTTTTGTTTTTTCCTGCGTCGCTCTCACAGCGTCACGGGTTGGCTTCGGTGTGAGTGGTTGAAATAGCACGTCGATAAAGATGACAGACAAGTGGCTTATCCAATCATATGCAAGGAGTTTTGATAAGGCCCAGCCTTCAATAAAGGCAATTCCTATGGAGATGTCCCAGATGTATGCGAGGGAAGCTAGGCGGAGCGACATACATCTGGCGAGAGTCAGGTTATGCACATACAGCACTATAGCACAAACATGCCTCAGGTAAACTCTGTGTCTTCATCTATCTCAGTTTTCTATATAATCCCGCCTGTCAAACCGTACCTTTAACACAAATAAAAGCTGCCGTTTTACCACTTATGGCCCCATTAAGCCGAGCTGATGTTTCACCTTGCTGTGACAAATGATATAAGCAATTTCACGTCACATTTATTAATAAAGATGGCTGCAACATGTTTGAGATCAGGGTTTCTGATTTCATTAGTTTGAACAGGAGGATAATCAACTGGTGGCCGGACGTTAACTGCAGTGGGCACATTTCAAAGAGCCTAAACTGTAGACATAAATGTTTAACAAATTTAACTTCTTCCTTTGTTTCTACTCTAATTTTTCACAGCCTCCTGCCTGGTGCAACAACTTTCTGCACAAAGCTTTTCGTTTCTCTTGCTAATCCTGGAAGACAATAATTAGGGATTACAGACGAAGCTTGTATAGCAATCACACACTTATGCAATTTTGCTGAGTTCTTCTCTAACTGTTCCCGACTTCTTTTAAGAGCTAAACACAACGAGGAAAGTTTCATGGCGCTCTGTTTTCCAGGGGCCATTATTCTGTGCAGCTGTATAAATCAAAGTCAACCTCTCTGCCTCCTTTTGAGCTAAAGAAAGACCGAGTCAGGGTGTGATCTCGCCTTAGTTGTCTAAAGTGACCCCACAGAGGCGCCTCTGCCATTCAGTGATCTGCCCACGGCGACTCTTTTCTAACACCGTCTCCTGGTTTAAGGGATTGACATCAGCTCGAAGGGACAAATTCTCTTCAGACACGGTTCATCCTGTCTGAAGATGCCATGCTTAGACTCAGGGACATTTTTAACTCTGGATGAGATTATGCTTCTTCTCTTCTTAAGACTCGGTTGTTCTGCTAAACTCTAAAGTCTGTGTGTTCGATATGGCAAGCATAATAACACATTTTTCTTTTGTGGAAAAGTTTGATCTCAACCAGTGCTTAATGTCTTTAAGATCCTAGCGGTTAGTTGACAAAGACACCATGCTGATGCCTAAAGAAAACATTGGTCTAAAACCTCTGTGAAAATATAAAGGCTGTTTTTTTCAAGGCTGCAAATCTGACATGGACAGACACTGGCGTGTAAAAGTATTCCTACCCCTGGATCCTTTCTAAATAGTCTCAATTTTTAACTATAGATGTCAATGGTTTCTATTGGGGTTTTATTTAGATGGACCAGCACAAGGTAGTGCATAACTGTGAAGTGCAATTGTGATTTAATCTCAGTATGAATAAAGCTTTTCTGTGAAGGTGTGACAACACTTTCTTTGATAGTTGGATTACAGGGCAGATGTAAACCGAGGCAGAGGCTGGTGAAAGCAGTAATTGGTTCATTCCCCCACATATGGCACAACTGCATGAAACATAAATGGCACATTAAGCTTTCCAGCAGCATAGATCACAACCCCAAACGGCACATGGATATTTATTATTTTCCTTCCCTTTCACAATTGTGCATTACTCTCTCTGTTGCTGTCACATAAAATGCCAGTGAAACAGGCTGAAGTTTGTGCTTCAGGGGTATGACTATCTTTGTGAGACACAGCATACAGAAAAGGCTTTTAGAAATTAAATTACAAATCAAAATAAAAGCAGTGCTGGTTTTCAAGTGCATCTAGGATTTTGCTGGTAGATTTCATCTCTCTTGAGGGTTTGCAGCTGCTGGGAACCCAGAAACTCTTCAACTGCTAAAAAAAAGAACCACCTTCAGATTTACTCATTAGTCTGGACTCATCAGGACACAAACAGAATTTAAAAAAATTAACCGACTATTAGAGAAGTGTTGAAAACAGTCTCTGTGCCTTGGCCGAAAGGATCTGAAGAAGAAACCTCTGCATCAGTAGCTGATCTGATTTGTGTCTCAACCAGCAGAGCTCTGCACATGTATCATCATTAAGCTTTCACACATATGGCCAAGCCTCACTACACATTTTAAATGTATTTGTGAGCGCCGCGGTGTGGGTGTTTATCAGCTCACAGATAATCAACTTTGGCCTTTGCTTTGCAGACGAGCAAAGTTATAAAATGTAATATAGTGCTGCAGACCCAGTTCCGTTGAACAGTGACTCTGTGATGGTTTCTGCACTACGTAAAATAATCAGAATTCCTCATTACATGACTCAGAGGTCCTAATACTGCCGCAGCTGTTTATAAACTGCTCTGCTAAGAAAAAGTTTCACTATTTCAGCATGAGTCGGATCATAGCAGGGTTGTTTGCACTTTTTATATCCACTCCACACAGACTGCATAATTTTGGGAGGACTATTTCCTGGATCGTCCTGATGCATCTCAATAATCCAGGTAGAAATATCTAAAGTATGTTGAGTTGGTCCTCTGGATGGGTTCTTCTTTGTTGAAGTGCTTTGTCTCTTCTCTTCAGTCATACTCCTTAGACTCAAGGCATCTCTTGGAGAAGAGATGAAACATTTCAACAAAGAAGAACCCATCCAGAGGACCTACTCAATTTCTTTTTAATTTCCTGGATTGTTTTGATGTTAACTCTAAATTAAATGTATTTGTTTATTAACCAAAATAGTTATTTAACCCTTTAAGCTCAGGTTGCATTTTGCCGTTTTATATTACTCTATGGATGTTGCCTTGTGTTTGGTGCATCAGGTGTTAAGGAGTGGGTTTGTCTGTTGGGAACCTACTGGCCTGCGCTTACATCTATTAGTTCTGTAATTGCAATGCATTGGTTTGATTTCTGCACTTTTTGTTTTATTTTTGGAAGAAATGTCATATATTTTTCTATATGACTTGTAGCCAGCATGAGCAAACATCTGTAAGACTAAAGATGTTTATGTTATAGTAAAGAAAATGTAAAACTTTAATACTTTAAGCACTGGCCTACAGTTATTTGAAACGGTTCCTCCATGGTTGTTCCAACCAGCTCCCAGAACTGTGTATCTCAGCTTATAATAATGTTTGTTTTCAGCTCTGTGCTCCCACCAGATGCCCTCCGTCGTTCGGTGTGTGCTCAGTCTCCTGTCAAACATTCCCATCTCACCTGCAGGATTTATTGTCGTATGGCAAATTCAAAACCCAGACTGAACCGAGTTTTTTCTTCACTGAAGCTTTCCGTGTGAAAAGTTTTCATTGCCTGCATGCAAGATGTCAGCGTTAAGGATTAGAAAACCCTGAAACCAAAAGAAAATTAAAGAAAATTAGGGGAACTGTTGAAGAGATAATTGTTTCAGAGAGGAATGCTTTTCAGACGCTTTGCTTGAAATTGGAAATGACAGACCATACTATCAGGATATAGTAATATGATAGTAATAGTAAATAATAGTGTCAACACAAGCAGAGTCACATGATTAAAAGAATAATAGGAAGTCCATCAGAGAATGATCTGCTAAAGGGGGATTTAAAAAGGGTAAGACATCAGTTTTTTTCAGTCATTTCATGAAAATTAAACAATTTTCAATTTCATCTTTTGTTCTCTATGTGATGAGCTGAAGAAGTCGCCTCACAGCGTAATTGCCTCAGTGTCTACTTATTTGCCTGGATTGAATAGTAATGAAACACTCAATCAGAAATTCCTTCTTCTAATTTTGGAAAGTGGGAGATGATTTGGGCACCTTGAGCCCAGGACATGGATGTGAAATCATGACTCCTAACCTACATGCCTTTGACGAGTCAGAAACGTTAACTCACATCCTGCAGCTGTATCTTTTTACACTTGAGTCCCTGAGTTTGACGGACGACTGGATTCATTACCGGTGACTGCTTTGAACTAACTAAGACTGAAACTCTTCCGGGTCGCTACAGTCACAAGGTAACAGATGGTTTGATTGGAGTATAATTTTAACCTGTTTTTTCCAGTGCAACATGAAGATCCATTGGACAAAAGCTGTTCCCCCCACATCTAATGGTAAAGTCTGAGTATATGTTGCTAGTTATAATTTAGCTTCCATACATTTTGGGATCTTTTTTGGGATGCAAAACAATTTTTAAAAAAGGAGATTGTAGTGATAATCATCTAACTTTTCACCTCTACGTTATGACAAATCAAAGTGCTAAAATGTGCCCCAATGCTTGTTTGCATGGCATGAGATGCACCACATAAAATATAATAACATAAACGACTCGAGATCCTCAGTATCGAACTGATTTCACTCTTCAAGCAACTGTAGCTCCAGTTTTTCTTCTCGCATGTTTATTGCCATGAAACTCCTCTGAGGTGTTACAATAAAGTAGCAACAACAGAATTTCATGCATGTTAGATTATTTTCTGATAACTTTAATGGAATTAAAAGCTACTAAATCACAACATCTTGGAACCTAGGGTACTGTTTTTTGTATGAAATCAAATCATTAAACCTGAAACTTTAATGGAAATGCAGTAGTGTACAGATATTTATATGTGCTGCATATAAATATATATCACATATTTTACTCCCCGTTTGACATAAAATTTGCTGAATGCTCAAATAAGAAGCAGGAAAACGTTTCTTTAGACAATTTCATTATAGCTATCTTCAAATTCAGAAGTTTACATGTATTTCTTTATTATTTAGTAGAATTGCATTTTAAATTGTATGATTTGTCTTATATATTTTAGGTTTCCTACCAAAAGCTTCTCAGAATTGTTTGCAGGAATTTTGGCCCATTCCTCTGGACAGAAGTGATGTAACTGAGTCAGGTTTGTAGGTCGCCCCGCGCACACCTTTTCAGCTCTTTCTACATTTTTTTTTTTATTGATAAGGGCTTTAAGATGGCCACTCCAAAAAAATACTTTGTCCTCTTTTAGCTCCTTTGTAGATAATTTGGCCTTTTGCTTTTATGGTCACCTGGAAGATGCATTTGTTCCTGGCCGATGTGCTGAGATGTTGTTTCAGTATTTCCACATGTTTCTTCATGACGCTATCTGTTGAAGAACAGCAGTCCCTCCTGTAGCAAAACACCCACACACCATGATACCACCGCCCCTGTACTTCACAGCAGGGAGTTGGGTGTGCATGGTTGTTTGTCCTGTATGTCTCTATGTTTCCCTGTGATCGACTGGCAACTTGTCCAGGGGTCTACCCCACCCCTGACTCAATAACCGCTGCAGATAGGCATCAGCCCCCACTAGGGAGAACTGGGATTCAAATCCAGGACCTTCTCGCTACAAGGTAACAGTGCTACCAGCCATGCAGCCCCTCCTGATTTATCATTTGGACAAATAATAAAAAATTGCATAATGACGTAATCTGCTTTGTGTATTTATCCTGATAGGCTGCTGTGTCTGTGCTGAATATAAAAAATACAACCTCTGAACTGTTTAAATATTGGATTTTGTCTACAGTGCTCATCTTTGTTATGTTTTGTTTCTTAAAATAAAAAAATTAAAATCATAATTTAAACTAAATTTGATCACATGCTTAGAATTATTTACTCGTTTTGTCCCAAGCTATGTTAAAAGCAGCTTAAAGCTTCAAAAAGAGGCAGCCAAGACCCTTTCAATGCCCTTTGTGTTTTTTTTAAGGGCTCCTTCAGCCTCCGAGTAATTCCTCATTTTTGTGCGTCTGCTCTTAGGTCACATATATTTACCGGAGCTGCTTTAGGAATTCCATTGAAATGCACGAATGCTGCCGTGCAAGGCAGTAAAAGGTCGTCCATAATTGAAAGTGTGACATTGAAGAGGCAGGACACGACGGTAATCAATGCTCCATCCCCATGTTTAAACATGAACCTTTTCTGCCACCTAGTGCCAGCAACAGTTCATGTCCCCACTTGCTGGGGATGAAATTCTTCATCCCCAGCAAGTGGGATGAAGAATTTCAAATGGTCAGCAGCTTCTAAATGCAGTTCTGGGAGTTTCTATAAAATGCACTGAAACATTCCGACCTTTGAACCCACAAACTTGATTTGTGGAAACACGTGCATTATGGTTTCTGCTCTGAGGGGAAGCGTGGCTTTACAATGATGTCTCATATGGTTATGAATTTTTTTTAACATGACTGCAAAGGGCATATTTGTTTAATTGAATAATCTAGTAACTAATTCGTTTTTTTTAAACTAAGGAGGAATAGACGGCTCATTTATTTTCCTAAAGGCTATAAATTGGTAAGTGAAAATAGGATTATTGTAATTCACTAATAAAGGCAAAAATATTAAGTTTACTGAGATCACCTTTAAAAAAGATTACAGTGTTGACTCATTGACTTCATTGATGAATCAGAAACAGTTCCTCTGTCAGTACAGACAAAATGTTCTTTAGCCACTTGATATTCTTGAACAAACAGATAGCTGAAGATTAGATCAGTAAACTTTTCTTCTACTATGACTTCATTCTGTCTTCATTTTATTATCCTTTCACAGCCCCAAGAACAGGCATGTTACTGTGTTTTAAAGTACTTGACGGTAGCATGACGTCCACTTTGTCCATATCTGTTAGTAAAAAGGAGGACTTAATCATCGAGGGAGTTTTAACCGTCACGTGTGTCACTGAACCTTCTCTGATGCAACAAGCAGCTCCCACTCCTGTGAACCAACAAGTTGATAATCTTTCTTTAATATGTTGTCAGCCAGGATTGTATTTAAAAAAAATCTAGATGAGATCTTTCTGGAAGCACATCAGGTCCTGTTAACTCCTCTGGAGAAGGGTGGTAAAGTGGCAGGAGAATGGATCAGAAGAAAGATGGCTACTTTCGAGATTAGTCTTCAGTAATGTGAGTGTTGCTCCAGCCTGTCTTGGTGAAGAGAGAGCTTAGCTGAAAGGCAAAGTGCTTGATTTATTGGATCTTCTACATTCCAACGATGATCTTATGCAGGGGTCCCCCAAAGTGGGGGTCAGGAACCCCCTGGGGGTCGCAAGACACCTCTTGGGGGGCCGCGAGATGATTTGATGCTGATATGCTAAGATTAAGTATTTCCTTATTTGCGAAACTGACACCAAAGTATAACTGTACAAGATGCTAAACATTCCTCTTGTAAGCAAGGGGAAGGCAGTACTCCTTTGTAAGAATGCTACTTTATTCTCGTATTTTTACAACTTTATTTATCGTAATATGACTTAATTCTCATAATTTCACCCATAAAAGTAAAAATACTCCAACTTGCCAAAACGAGGGTCACCAGTCTCTGGCACTGGGAACCCCTGATCTAATGGATCATGGCTAAAGGTCACAGATCCTGGAAAAAGCCTGGAACTTTTTGGATGGTTCAAATTAATTTTAAATCTGTCAAGGGTGTAACAAATTGTGGGCTTGACTGTATCATTATTTGTTGACCGAACCACCATAGATTACATAAATTTGAGACTGTACCACTAACTGTTGCTCTTGCATTTGCGAGCTTCCAGTAAGTGTGCTGAATGGTCCCCTTGTGTTGATGTACTACACAGTTTATCTAGTGATGGCTAAGTTTTCCACTTGCCCTTAATTTGACGCACTGCTGCTAAGCCTTAGAAGCACCGCGTCCCTCCCTGCTGCCAGACTTGTACAAATCTAAGCCGGAGCCCATCTCTGGCATGGTCTTAGACTGTGGAGGGAAACGTAAGAACATGCAGACTGCACACCAAAAGGTCAACATGGGAATTCCAGATTTGCTGTGAGGCAACATTGCTAAGCCCTGTGCAAACAATTTTCAGATAAATGCAACTTTTACATCTGCTCAAAAAGCATCCAAAAGAGATTTTCTATGCCTTAAATGACATTTCATTTTAAAAAGTTACTTATTTTCTCCACGGCAGGGGTGTCCAAAGTGTGGTCCAGGTGGACTGATTTTATGGGCCCCCTACTGCAATTCAAGAATGATATGACCCATAACAAGTTAAAATCTTCTTCCAAATAAAAATGTGAGGTACAAAACAAAGTAAGTGTCTTTTAATAAACACACTTTTTACATTAGCTTGGATTTCATGGTAAATAGGGCCACAGCTATCCAACGATGACCCAAATCCTGTTCTTATTGCTGAGAATAGACACAAAGAATTAACTTTTTTTTATCAAGCCCAGAGGAATTTGCAAACTGAATGAGCATCTTTTGATGAGGCAAGTGTGCTAAAAACCTTTTCAAGTTCAAGTTCAAGAAGCTTCATTAACCCCCTTGAGGCAATTGATTGAAAACACAAAGAAAGACATGTAACAAATCTTATCACTGTAGGGATAAATTCGTGTTTTAGTGTGTTTGGATCTACAATGATTTACACACATCGCTTTCCTACGGAAAATCTGAATAGTTTTTTTATATAAAATCTCATGCTCATATTTTATGGAACAGTTTAAAAAATTATTATTTCTTGGTAATATTAGTTTTTTTACTATTACATTTTTTGGCCCTTGATGACTGTTGACTTGACAATTTTGGCACTAAATAAACCTTAAGCATCATGTGTAGTCTAGCAATTGGTTTCCCAATTATTTAATTTACAAGGTGCTGGCACATCTAACATGCACAATCTTGTTTCCACATGTCATGTCATCATATAGCATGTCTTAAAGTGTATTCCTCATTAGCTAGTTAACTGGACGGTACAACCATCCACACTTATGCACGCCCACAATGCAAAGCTATCACTGAAATATCTTTATTGCTGCCTAATGTGTTCCTGTTTCCGGTGACCTTCACTTACCGTTTTCACTGATTGTTGGGCGCTCAGGTAACACTGTCACCTTTTCTTATTATGCCACCCCTTCTTCAACATGTGCCAACTCCATGCACATTCAATCAATTATATCTTCATATGCATATGCATGCATGTGGCACTAACTAACAGCTTTGACATGAGTGTATTTTCATTGCTTAGAATAATTGCAGGTTTTTACTGACCTGTGATGATCAAGAAAATTATCTAGCCATATGCATTTTTTTCTGAATTCTATGCCATCTAAAGGTTTGATACCCTAAAGTAAAACCTATTTTGTTGTTGAAGCTAAAACGTCTTAGTGGACACAGTTCTGACGTAGTTCTGCACATTGCACCCACTCTGCATTGATGACTCATTTTCTATGGAAAGGACAAACTCAACCTTACTTGCACTGTTGTTATGAGCCACACCTCCACATCAGAAACCAATCAGCAGCTCACATCTGCATGACGGTCCCAATCAATGTTCAGAGAGATTAAACGTGTGCTCTTGTTTTGCAGGGACGTTAACATTTGCATTGTTCTTATGTTATTATCAACATCTGAACTTTGGTCACGCTTGATAAAACGAGGTAGGAATCATACAGGGAGAAAAGTCGGGTTAATGTATGTCATCCAAACGAGAGCAGCAGCGCTGACTAAACATAAGGTTACATGTAAACAACATGGGTTTGAAGTTGGTAGAATGTTTCTCTCTAATGATTTTGTGCCTTATTTTTCACTGTTTTAACAAAGATGATGCAAACTTGAAAATGTTGCAAAAATGTAAATTCGCTCTGGAGAGCTAACAAAAATCTCACTTTATTTTCGTTTTAAAGTAAATACTGTATTGCATCCAATATTGTAATTTCTACTGTGCTTGTGTTTGTAAAAAGACTCCAGACATTAAAGAGGTTTTTAGTTCATTTATTGAATGTATGTTATGCTTTGACCCACACAATAACTCTCATGACTGAAAATGTTGCCTGACTGAAAAGATTACTTAGTTGCATTTCAAAAAAATACAATATTGCTGAAAAGTTAATTTATTTCAGCAGTTACATAGATTTATTACACACAGATTTGTTTATTATTTTGGTGTGTTTGAAAGTGGCTCTGCTCTGGCGCTAAAACGGTTTGGCAGGAAACTAACCCCATACAGATTGCTCTTACAGCGACTTTCTGCCAGTCTGCATTGTTGGCTCTGTTGTCTCTGATCTTCCTCTTGACAAAACTCTATAGATTCTCTGTGGGGTTCTGGTCAGGGGAGTTTGCTGCTTGGCCAAGATCAGTGATACCATGTTCATTAAAGCGGGAGTCCTGCTAAAGAATGAAATAAGCGAAGCTTGTCCGCAGAAGGAAGCATTAAGTCCTCTAGAAGTTCCTGCACTGACTTTGATCATACACAGTGGACCAACTTCAGTAGAAGACATGGCTCCACAAATCATCTGCATACTGTGCAAAGTTATGGTAAATGGTAAATGGCTTGTACTTGTAGAGCGCTTTAACTAGTCTTGATGACTTCCAAAGCGCTTCACACTACAGTTTAGTTATTCACCCATTCACACCCTGACGGTGGTGAGCCATGTTAGTAGCTACTGACAGAGGCGAGGCTGCCATGCACCGGCGCCACCAGGCCCTATGACCACCGCCAGCAGGCAATGCGGGTGAAGTGTCTTGCTCAAGGACACAACAGTCAGAGCAGGGGATCGAACTGGCAACCCAACAATTGCAGGACAAACTCCCTAACCTCTGCACCACCGTCACCCGTTAAAGTTGCATTTTGAGCCTCTGCACCTTTTCTCCTCCAGAAAGGTGCAGACTCTAGGACCATATTTTGAAAATGGAATGCAAAATCTATAATAATCTTAGAAGAGGATTTTGGACTGAGCAACAGCCTAGTTCTTTTTCTCCTTAGCCAAGTGAGACGCTTCTGACATTGTTTCCAGTTGAAAAGTGTTTTGACATAAGATATGTAACAGTTGAAGCCCATGTCCCAGTTGTGGCTTTTGTTATGGACAATATTCCCAGGGTTCCATTAGGCAAGGCAAGATTATTTGTAAAGCACGTTTCTGTAAGAATACAATTCAAAGTGCTGTACAGGAACAGAATGTAAGAAAATAAAGCATACATAGGAGAGCACGTTGCAATGGAATAGTAGCAGCAGGTCAAGATATAAGTTGGACCACAAACTTCAACATTGGAAAAGTGCATGGGGGTTGAGGAGGCACAATCAACATGCTTTCATGCCCATTATTGGGGTTGGATGCTCTGCTGATGTTGGGCTTCAAGAGATGAAACATTGGTGGATGTGGGCGGGGGGGGGTTCAGAATGAGGTGTTCGCTGTATTTATGCAGGAACAGAGGTTGCATGTCCAGGATGCAACATGTGTTGTGGCCGTGGATGTTCTAACTCCACCTGGAGTCAACATCTTGTGAATTCCTGCCACTCTTCGATCGGTTTCAGTATCTTTTTCTACTAAACATTTTTCTTTCACTTAAAGGTACAGTGATACATTTGGGTGCAGCCCTCTGTGCACGTCAGACTTCTTTAATGATGATTTTGTGGCTTACCTTCCTTGTGGAGATCCCTGATTATGGAGGCCAAAACATAGCATTTCCGCAATAAAAATAACTTTTTTTTTTGGTTCTATGTATTATTCCAAAACTCAACTATCTCTTTATCTATCAAGATAAAAACTGTAAAACAGACAATTCTGTTTTTATTTAAATGAAGGATACATGTTGAAGATATTCTTTCCTTTAACCAAATGGCAGATATCATGGCTGTGACAGCAACAGGTGGGGGAGGTGTGGGGGCTCCACAGACACCCAATGCTCTCGGCTCATTATCTTGGTCCTTATGTTTTTCTTTGTGTTCTCACCAGTACTCAACTTTAACATGTATGTCTTTGATTTGTGTCTAAGTATCATATGTGAATTCTGAGACGTTGTCTCAACAAAAGTCTCACAATGGTTACACAATGACAATAAAGACTCTTGATTCTTAACAAAACTCTGAGCACTTTCTCTTGCAATTTAATAAAAGTAGTTTAAACCATGGAAAGGAATTTTAAAAAAAGGTTCAGTGGATCACCTGGACAGCACAACAATGCTCCAAAATTTTACTGATTAAAGGTTTGTAACCGAAAACAATTAGATGGGATTGACACTTACAGACAAACTGCTACCTTTACTTTATACAGTATGTTTCAACATCTTTAAAATGAAGCACAGTTATATACCAAATATTTGAAGAATATTAGGGAGATGAGAAACAACATCTTAATGAATTTACTCTTAGGCTAATTATAATAAGAGGAATACACTTTACAAATAAAGTTCAATAAATAATAAATAAACATTGTTGCTAAAAAAAAAACAATTTCAGTTTTTCAGAAAACTGGTTTAAAAAGTTACATTTAAGCTTAACTGAGTTTAATTGATGAATGTATTATTTTTTTAGCTTGTATAACACAAGAAAGTGATCGGACTTCTAAGTTCAGCTACCGGTTGGTTCTGACCTCACTGACCCGAGTCAATAATCAGGGAGCAGCTCTGTGAAATGTGACACAGAGAAAATGTCAGATGCATCATCAGCAAACCCACACCCACACAGAAACACTCCTCACGCTCACTCCATGCTGCCCATGTGGAAATAATTAAATATTCTAAACTGTCAAAACCATAAAGACTTAAATCTAATGTGTCGCATTATAAAACTAATCACTCATGTAACGTAAAACAAAAGGGCAAAGGTCAGCTGGGACAACAGAAGTCTGTTTATTTTTTGTGGCGAGTTAATATTTGGCCCAGATTAGAATATAATCTGGAATCAAGAGTAAACAGATAACTTGACTGCTTGATTAACGCATCGATTGCCTGTTTTTTTAATTCGTCTAGATTCACTCATTTAACCAACTGGTCCTTTAAACTGAAAACTAAACATTTACACAACAATTAAGTCCCTTAAACCTAAACTAAGCCAGTTTAATGGAGAAAGGAAGAAATCCAAAACAAATGTGAAATAAAACAAAAGTACAGTATTTACGCTGTTTTTCCTCCAGTCCTTTCAAAAGAATCCAGAAACACAAAGAAACATCTGTAACGCTCTCCACATCACTGCAACTTTATGGTTGCTTGATGTTGTAATGCACAACTTGTCTTAAAGGCTCTTCCAATGATATAGGTCTCATTTACAACAGGAATAAACAGAGTTGGGTTAAAGATTTACTTTGCAGTGGACCGGATGTGCCTGTGAAATGTTCATTCCCCTGCTCTGCAAAATCAATTTTCAAAGGTTGGGTGCTTAAAAGCTGAGATTAATAGCAAAGGCAATGTATTTTTCTCTATGATTGTTGTTTGCCAGATCTAACACAAAACTATAACTGAGAACTTATACTAACTGGGCAGTCTGTTTATCACAACAATGGTAATGTTGTAAAATGTAAAACAAAAATAGCCGTCTCTATTTGATTTGAATTTAAGTTATACTTTAGGATGCAATTTTACCATAATTTTAAATACATGGACTAGAATCAGGACAGGAACACCAGGAAACACCTTTAATCAAATTAGCGTTAAGATAGAAAATTAATTAAATACATTTTAAAGGAGTGTAACAGCCCCCCCAGCCCATGAACAACATTCAGCACATCCTCGATGGGTGATTTTCAGGTTTTTTATTTTCCTTTTACATCCAGGTCACCATCATCACCCAAAAAACTGAAACATACAAACATTAAAATACAAGAACATGGGCTCATAATACAAACAACAAACAAAACGTGCATCACTGCTTTCACTAGAGGAATGCAAAACATGTTTTTTACACATAAAACAACATTAGAATACTGCTGACAGTTGTTTTCCAGCCAGTCATTAGTACAACTAATTACTGGCAGCTTTTATAAGGCCGGCCCTTATTGGCTATGGCATCCCATGAGGTACAAAATAAACAAAAACAGCTCAGTGCAAACTACAAATACCATTGAATCAAAACAGACTATAAACAATTTGTAAATTTATTTTAAATAATTCACACAGTTTATTTGAATCATTTACAGACGATTATATATATATATATATATATATATATATATATATATATATATATATATATATATATATATGTGTGTGTGTGTGTGTGTGTGTGTGTGTGTGTGTGTGTGTGTGTGTGTGTGTGTGTGTGTGTGTGCATATGCAAGGATTTTTGATAAGGCCCCTCCTTCTGAGATATGTCTCCAATGGAGCGATCCCAGATAGATGTGTGGAGCTCTGCGGAACATAATCCATCTGCCAAGGGTGAGGATATCAAATTCATGGAGATTCCAATCAGTGCATCTAATAGCGTGTTACAATGACTTTATTCCAGGAGGATTTGGTTTTCTGTAACTGAGTTTTGAATCTGGGAGGAGAAATTTCTAATCCAACTACTAACTGAACGATCTCTTAAAGACCAACAACAGAGGCCCTCACAGGGTTGTGGCATAAAGCTCAATGGAAAGAAGCGAGAGACAGAGACACTTACAGGCGGAGCGGATGCTATCCTATTATACTCCATAATATTTGGTTATACACAGGTGTTCATTGTCGACTCAATTACTGCAAGGAGTCCAGGTCCTGTGGCTGCAGAATAAAACCAAATCATCCGCCTTCCACCATCTTGACAGCGGGTATGGTGTTTGTGATGATGTGTAGTGCTTCGTTATCCTCTGAACGTAGTGCTAGGCGTGATGGGCAAACAGCTCTACTTCTGTCATCACAGAGGTCCTGTGGTCCATTCAGAAACAACTTTCCCAACCAAACTCATGCCATCATTTTCTTTATGGAGAGAAGAGTCTTCCTCTTTCAGCTTTTTGGAACGAGTCAAACTTGTTCAATCTTCTTGTCAACAGAGGCCTGTAGAGGCCATTAAATGGAGCCATTGCTTTTGTTTTGGTAATTTATCTGAGCATTACACAAATGGACCTTGGGGTGAATTTGAAGGGACGTCCACTCCCAAGAAGAGGAGCAGCTGACTTATCTCCGCTTATCACTGCAGGAGATGGCAAAGATTATAATGCTTCCCAGTTAGGCAACAATAGTTACATCTCTTGGTTGCATTTCTTAGATTGTTGAGACATTTGCTGGGAATTTGCATTACATAGAAACACAGCATTGACCTGAATTGTGATTAGATTTCATTTATTTGAGCCTGCAGATCTGGAGCCACGAGTAGCTCTTTGGAGCCCCCACTCCCCTAATAACTTTAGCTAAATATGATAAATAATTAACAAATGCTTTTAAATGTTGATATAATGAGAAATGAAGATTTTAGCAGTGTTTTATTTTCTCTGGGAGTAATTGTATTGAACTTCCACAACAAAGTGACATCAAAGTACCTTTAATATTTTTTTAGATCTACAGTATAGCGAATTCCCTATAGTTAATATTTATATTTTTTTTAAGCTTACATAACATTTGCAGCTCTAAACAAGTTTTATTCAGTTGGACTGAGGGAAAAAAAATTCTTTTTGGATCCTTAAGGTCGCAGACCAGTGGTTTATACCTTAACTTTGCATGTATATATTTATAGAACTTATTATGCTTTGGGTGAAAATTGTTTGAGTTGTTTAGTGTATACATTGCATGCCTCCTTTGTATGTTTATAGGTAACTGGTAGATTTCTCTGCAATTGTTTTACTACATCCAGTGCATTTTTTCATTGTAAATCCGCTGATAAAGTAAATATCTATCTAGCTGTGAATTAATTTTATCAAAGCCTGGTTTATCTCGCAGAACATATCAGAAGGTTCAGAAATGTCCATAAACAAAGATCAATGTTGTCCAGAGTCAGAGTCAAACCATGAGACAAGATTACGTGCGTGAATATGTTGTGTGAACCGCTCTCACTGACATCAAGTGAAAATGTCAGCAATAGCAACTGTTTGCCATTTATGATTGTTTTGCGGGAAACTGGCCTGACCCAATAATGTTTAGCAGTTGTTTTTAATCAATTTAAGAGGCTGTTATTTGTTAATCTCATGCATTTTTTATTAATTAAACAGAACAGTGGTGGCTGGGGATTTTTTTAGTTGATTAATCGTTTTTTTCCATGTTTTATCGCTGTGTTGGGACTTATGTGGAGTGTCCTTCATTAATTATATTTAAACATTAACTTCAACTACTTTAGACTATACGTTTGCAGACCAGTTAACCCTTTAAATACTCCATGTCAACCTTAAATTTCAATGCAACTTTTTGTTTCTAATACAAGTATTGAAAAAAAAAAGAGAAAAACTTTGTCATGAAGAACCAATGTAGATATCTGGGCCACATTTCTGTCATATTAGGATATAAATGCTGCCTGGGGGGTTATAAAAGTCCTTGAAATACAAAAGCATATGCATCACTACTATTTATTTAAAGGTTTTAAAATTCAGACAGATATCCATTTAGAAGTACTTTCAAAGGATTGGAGTAAAGAAAATAAAACCAAAACCTTTTGAAACCAGTGGTTCACAGAAAATGGGAATCAAACAGCATAATTATCAAGTATTTAAGTTTTGTTTTGGTTGTCTGACATGTTGTAGATGGGGAGGTGGTTTAAAGAGACATAAAAGCTAAAAAAAAAAAAAAAAAACAGCTCCCGCTGTCCAACTGGACGTTCTGGTCTGGATTTTAGGAATGTGTAGTGTGGTTCTGCAGCATTGCTTTGGGTCAGGGTGTTCCTGACTTTAGTCAAATCCATCAGGAAAGAATGTTGCTAATGGGTACCTGAGTTAAAGACAAATCCTGATTGTGAACATGGGTCTTCCCTTAAAGAGTACTGAAAGCTAAAGGGATTCAGAGAGGGTTTATAGGTGTAAAGTGAATTTCTAAAGTTTTTAAAAGTAAAAACCTATTGACCTTATTATTCTTAAAAGTATAATACAGACCATCACTCAGGCTTTTCATTTACAGAATAAAACAACACAAATTATATAGCAGGAATGCAGAAAGAGACCTTAGATCAGTACATCTCTTCCCATCTGAGCGGTTTTGTGTCATCTCAGTGAGAGTTTGAATCCCAGTCAGTCTCAGTCTGTTCCCATCAATGTGTGAGTTTGTGCAGGTTCACAGGCTTAACTCCTAAATTGGCCTCTTGCTGCTTCTCTCAGCTCCAGGAGGTGACCTTAGTACTGAAATGTATTCCCAGGCACCCAACCGGTTCTTCTCAGTTACCAGCCAGGTCTAAAAGGAAGGAACATGTTTCATCAGTTCCTGTAACATATTCAGAGTGTATCAGATCACAGACAGGAGCTTAAAGTTTACAACTGGAATTAGTGGTCTTAGTAGACTCAGTGTGCCAACTCACTGATGTGAACGGCAGGAGATGATGCTTGTCACAGGGCTGCTAGATCTTTTAACAAAATAGAAAATCAGCCTTACTTAAACACAAGTCTTGTGTGCGTATATATATATAGCATTAGAGAGTGTAGCATCCAGGCTCAGGCTGCAAAGTCAAGAAAAACTTCTTCCCAGTTGCCTTTATTGTATCATTGAACTAGATCAATTGTTTTAGACTCGTGTGATTATGTATTTCTGGATATTTGGATCTGCTTGTCTAGGTTTTCACAGTTTATTGTGTATTGTTTCAAACACTGAAAATAAACAGTTTAAAAGTGCATCTTAAAAAAAGATATTAATATACTGTTAGTTAAAATATTGGGATTAGTACTAATTAAAACATTAAATAAGGATTTTAAAGAACCAGTACTTCCAAGTGAGCTGAGCCAAATGGCCCGGATCCCAAAGAAAAGCTGCAAATCTCATCATGAGAAATGCTGCTCTCCTGTTCGCTTTTTCCTCCTCATGGCTCATTACCATGAAGGCATTCCTATTGGCTGCTCCGCTTCAAGACCCCGCCTCTGATTGGGCAGGGGAGCTGTTCCGCAGACCAGCTCTTTGTTCTGATTGGTTGGCTGCGTAGGGCTGCGTCGCTCTCTCTTTTACCAATTCAGACAGTGCGTAAAATATAGTTTTGTTTGTGTCAGAAAGGCGTGAAGTCAGCTGGTTTTCGATAAGAGGCGATGCTCGCCTGTTTTCGCAGATACTGAGAATTACTGGCGGAGCCTTTAGATGCGCTGCACTGCTGGGCTAAAGTTTTGAGTTGAAGATGACCTCAAAGAATTTCCGACTGGATGATTTTATTGCAGGATGGATCGGCGGTAAGAGATAAACTCCTCTGCTTTTTCTGTTCGGTCAGAAAACGCTCTGCTCAGTTGATCTGTAGGGAGAAAAAAACAATAAAGCGGGGTTTCGTTCTCATTTTTTCCTCCTATACCATTAATTATTTTTGTTAAATCGCATTTATGAGGTAAAATAACCTGCTTCCTACACCTGCACAAGCTTCCGTTGATGCCCAACAGCAACTTTTAAGATGGAAAACTACTGCATCCACATCCTGTATAAACAAAAGGGGGTCTGTGCAGGAATCCTCCTCCTCCTCCCTCCTCCGTTTTCACCACACATGAAAACTCTCTCCTCCTTTTATAATCAGAAATTAAATGAAGTTTTGATCTTTTTTACATAATTTTTGCTTATGTAAAATATTTCTGTGACTATTTGTGCATTACTGCTCGCGTACAAATTGTTCCTATTGCTATGAAATCCGCTTTTAGTTGAGTGCTTGCAATGACCGAAATGACCACCAGGGGCACTAAAGCCTAGTCCCATATCATTGCGTAACCCAAATAGAAAAGTAGGTCTGAGTCTTCAATCAAGTGGTTGTTTGTCCAATAAAGAAAGCATTTTGCCTAGTTCATTATTTAATATAAAGCTGTGCAACCCGTTAAAATAGGTGAAGGACTTCTACTCAATTCAAAGGGATTACTGTATTCTGCAAGTAAAAAAAAAAAAGGCACAAAGAGGCTGAAAAAGTTAAACTGAAAGAAATCCATTTAAAAGGCTGGAAAAATATGAATGTAAAGAGTAAATTGTTTTTTTTTTAAGTATAAAATTGTACAGCAAATCCATACATCAATATATGCGCCTTAAAAAATATGGAATCATGAATCTTGATGTTCACTTTGGCTGTTTGTCTTGTAGCAAAAACAAAACCAAAAGAAAAGTTTTTCTATTTCATTTACCATGCCTCAAAATAGATTCATCAAATTAAATAAATGAAATTACATAATGATGGCAAAATGTGTACTGCATACATAAACATCCAGGTAAGGTGATATTGTTTTATAGGCCAGCTGATTGGGCTATTCTAGTTTATATTCATTGGCACTTATATGAAGCTGGTTTGCTTTATAAGTACTGGCAGATCTCAATTATTTTCTTGGATGTCTCTTTTTTTTGCAGCTTTTTTTGTCGATGTATCCCATGCTGATGTTCTGTGTAATTCTGCTATATTAGGCATAACTTAATATATGGATTCATCACATTTTATTTCTTTGCATGTGTGAATTACCTGCCTTGTTACTTGCATATTGTTTACATTTCATGCCAAATATATTTTGCTGCAGCTCCTCTGGATTTTCTGAACAGCAAAACACAGTTCCGAACAGCTCAGATATTGAAAGATTGTGCTGTTCACTTTAAGTTTTTGAAACAGTGACTGCAGAGCTAAAACTAGATTTCTCAGTTTAATGATGTCGTTGAAGTACAGTTTGTTTTATTGAGTTATTAGCTAACGAATTATACAGTAAGCTAAATCATCAAAACATGTTGCAAAAGAAGAATTTGACTTGAGTTCTGATATTTTGCAAAAACAAGATTATCTCCTTGTGTTCATACTTGATGAGGTGTCTTTGCACTTGATGAGGGCTCTTTTCTGTGGCTAAAATGTTAAACATTCAGGGAGTTAAAACATCTCCCTTTTTACTGCTAAACTCAAAGTGAGACTGTTGCAACCCGAGTTCCCCAGTTGGACTGAAGGATACTCGACTCTTTCTCTGCAAGGCCGCATCTTTCTGAGTTATATTTAGTTATTTCAGGGAAACAAACACTGGAGTAAAACCACAGGAGGCTGTTTTTTTCTTCTTCTTCTTTTTTTGTAAATACCATGGGATCATAAGCATGGCATCAGGAACAGCTGCATGTGCAGTGAGGCCTCGCCTTCATACTTGCTGACATACCAACCTCGTCAGAGCGATAAAGAAAGCTTTATCTTCAGATGTGTCAGAAACGTCATGTGCAACATCACGCCCAGAGCTTAGAAAATCCACGCCCTGACCCACTGTAAAATCTTTATGTTGTGCAGAGTCCTAAATATGTTTGCTGGGGCCCAGAGGGGTTAGCAGAGCTTGTCATTATCTTGGTTCCATGGTTGGACACTGTGCCGCTGTGTGTTTGTGGGCTTGAATAAGGCAGGAACATGGAGCTTGGGGAGGTTAAGTTTGCCCAGGGTATTTTTATGCAGCTGTCTAACGGTCTCCATGTTTTATCTATAAAAGACACGGTAGAGATAAATCTGCCTTGTGTGTTCACACTGACCAGAACATGTTCATGCAAACCTTTCTGCTTATCTCCGGATGTGTCATCATCTAGCTACCGTTCAGACAGACGTGGCAAATTAACAGAAAATTTTTTCTTCTTGCTCTTTTTGAGAGATGTTTAATCTTACCCTTTTTATTTTTTTTTAATCTCTGAAAGTAACAAAACTCCTGGAAAGTTCCCCCAGCCATGTTTTGCTCCCTACAACAAAGTGCCTCCTGTTTTCTTCTTCTGGTACATTCTGTATTCTGTTTATGTTTGTGTGCTGACTGCAGGCGCTTCCAGTGTGGTCGTAGGACATCCGCTGGACACAGTGAAGGTAACTGAGACTGAACGGCCCCATTTCTCAAACTTTACAACTGTCTTCTCCTGATTACAGCATGATAAAAGGTTCTATAAAGGCGCTACCACCTGTTGCACAATTACTCTTACCTCATTGCACTAAAACCTTTCAGACATTCTCCTTTCATTTTCTCATGTGCTGCTACAAAGTTAATGAAGAGGGGGAAAAAAACACGTTTTCCTTTAAAAAAAAAAAAAAACAGGGTTAATATTCATAAAATTTCAGAGAGGGATGAGAATTTGTCTTTGGCATTCCTAACCAGAACCATCCATAAAGTGACTTTTTACTGCATAGACATATATGGATGTTTTAGACAGGCACACAACGCAACAGGATCAAATGAGTGAAAATAAAAAATATTGGCAAACGTATCGGGGGGAAAACTGGAAACAACAAAAGCACAACTTTCTATAAATTCTAATCATTTGGAGGCAATCACTCTTAGATTGAATTCTTGCTCCACTGGTTTTAACTAAGGTGGGATAATTGCATTTATCCAACTTTGGTTCTCAACTGGAAAACAGAGGGATGCTTGCCACAGTTTCAGAAATCAGTCTGCCTCTAGTGAGGGAGTTCGGGGTAGTGGTCTTTGACCAGAATGCCTCTCCCTTTGGAAGATCTTAAGGCATGTCCCTGCAGAAGGAGACCTTTGAGGAGGGATGGATGCATGGATGGTTTATAAAAGGATGGATGCATGGATGGTTTCACCTCTGCCAGTCTAGATTCTGACTGTGTGGTTTGTTTCCTCCAGACGCGGCTCCAGGCAGGAAAAGGGTACCAGAGCCCGCTCCATTGCATCCTGACCATCTACAGGAAGGAGACGGTAAACATTAGGGCTTCTTCTCAGTCTCCATATTCACTGCAGATGACTTCCATGTTAAAACACCTGCGCATCGGTGCTGAGACCTGTTGGTTTCAACCATATTCATTATAGAATATACAAAAAAAACTTTGTCATCATGACGAGTTATAGACTTCAATTTTTGGAACGTTTTAACCAAGGTTTTTACAGCTATTCACCACTTGTGTCTAAGAATAAGTTCATATTGTGCACTATATTCCTGTCATGAGTGGTTCTTTTTTTTTTTTTTTTCATTTTTGGACATTTAATTGATGGTCCAATGTAAATAATTTCTGCTCAGCTCTCAGTGACAAACCACTAACCGACTGAAATCTCCCACAGATCATACAATCTGTCTTTTAGTTGCCTTACACTTTCATCTCTTTGTTCTAATTTTTGTTGAAATGGACCAACTGTCCTGATTTTGTTCTTTGTTTTAATGCAATGCTCAGGTGGCCGGGTTCTTTAAGGGCATGTCTTTCCCGCTCGCCAGCATCACTGTCTACAACTCAGTTGTGTTTGGCTTCTTCAGCAACACTCAGAGACTCATAAGCAAGTATCGCTATGGGGACGGACGCCATCCCAGCAGCATGCTGGACCTGACTGTGGCCAGCATGCTGACCGGACTCATGTCAGTGGGCCTCGGCGCTCCAGTGGACCTGGTAAAGATCAGACTGCAGATGCAGACGCATTTGGTTCTGGCAGGTGAATCTGTTTGTTTTTTCTCTTTGGAGACTTTCATTTTTTATTTTTTTATTTTTTTGCTATCTCAACAGCTTATAACGTCCATCTGCTAGGATGTGATAGAGTTCATCACTGCTGTTAATTATTGAAAAAAAGAACAAGGAGACCTTCAGTTGGCAGCGATCCTGTACAATCTGTTAATTATTATTACTATTAAATTCAGAACATACAGCTATCTAAAGGGACGATTGCAGACAATTTCTTTACCACTAACATCCCAGCAACAACTTTTCTGCTGCTTAAGTGACATCAATGTAGAACAAACTATCCAACCTTTAAAATGTTTATCTAATGACAAATAGTGGACGATACATTTATTTCTGTAAATGTGGAGTTCCCCAAGCTGTATATTGTGCAGTACCTGTCAGTGTTGTAGAAACTGTGACATGTTAGGAGTTAGAATATCAGGATTTAAACCATAGAAGAGGTTTTGCTGTCGCTGTCAGCCAAGTTTGAAACCTTTCTTTTATTTCTCTCAGGCCAGCAAAATGGTGCTATGGCTGCCGTGGTTATCCCAAACATATTTGCTTTATACCTACAAATCCTCCCTTGACACCCTTGATGATTTATTTTATTGCTGACAAATTTAGCAAAACCAGTGTTTGAAACCTTTCTACCAACTCTGGAAATGGACAAGAGAGAGTTGAAAGTAGATTTTTATACCCTATGGGTAAAAGGACACTTAACCTTACTGGCAGATCAGATTAAATTAGACTCCAGACTTTCTTTTTGGAAACAATTTTTTACAAACTCTGATTTGGATTTAATGTTTTGTGTATATTTTCACAAGATATTCACTATACTTTGACATGTTGCTCCTGTCAGAACTGGTGTAACTGAGTTATAGTTACAGGCAGGGGCGTAGCCAGAATATTTTTACCGGGGTGGCCAACATGGGGCACAAAGCTAGCGAGGGGTGGCCAATAGAAAACCCTTTACAAACACATATACTATACTATATACAGTACACAACCTAACCCCTTCTTGCTAACACTTAACAGGAATAAGTAGGTTTAGAAAATAGCTGAAAATGCCTGTATACATAAAATAATTGACTCAAATACTTGTTCACACAAATGTAATTTATTTAAAGTTCAAAAACAGACAGTCACAAAAAAACCACATCAAATTGTGGCATGAACCAATAAAAAAGTAATTTTCTTAAGTCTTGCAGTAACCAAGACATTTTTGCTGTTACAGTGCTTGCGTATGAAATATTTAACAAACAGGTTATGGATTTACCTTTCTTACATATGAACTATTAAATACACAAGTAAATCATTTATTTATCTTGCACATCGTTAGCCTCATTGTATAATTGACTAAGTCATATTTGAAAGCTTTTGGAAAGCAAGGACAAAATATTATAGGAAGAAGCACATATTTCATGTAACAGCAATTTCAGGGAAAACAGGGAACAACAGTCATATTTTGACTACAAGGTTATACTGTACGTGTAAGAAACAGTTATACCTTTACTTAGTCTGAAACAAAAATAATTACTTTTACAAAAATAACTTCCCAGCAAAGATCCATAGGATCCATCTCTGGTTAGCAGACTCAGTTCAAGCCATTTATATGTGTTGTACCAGTCTTTAGAAAAGCATCTTCTTCTGTCCCCTTGACAGGTTCGAGGGAAGATTTTTAGTTGTGGCTGCTTGGACCGCTCTGCTCTTGACTGGGAGATATCTATAATGAAACAGGAGTGAAAGTCCGTTATTTTGACATTAAAATGATGATAACAATAACAATAAATAATAATAATACCAGCCTCCCCATAGTTATGATCATTTCTAGCTGTATTAATGGCCAATAGGCATTTCGATTCAGACAAATAAAACTAATATATACACACACACATATATATATATATATATATATATATATATATATATATATATATATATATATACACATATATACATATACATATATATATATATATATATATATATATATATATATATATATATATATATATATATATATATACATATATATATATATATATAACGCATAATTATTTGTTTTATTTTTTTAAGTGTATATATTTAAGTGAGTCCGTCACAATAAAAAACAAATACACTTACCAAAACATACAATTCTTCCGAGGATATTACTTTCTAGACAATTCATTAATTTCATTATTATGGCCACATGGTCATAACTTCACCTGTCGGTGCAGGAACACCTGCTTTCGCTACAGTTTTAATACACTGTACATATGTGGACACCATGGGCGTAGGTTTGATTTCAACTTTGGTAGGGACACTACTGGTCTCAAGTTTCATTGGTTTGATGTCATTGGTCCTACGCAATATGCATGCCCCTATTTTTTTATACTTGATGTGAGCATCAGGGGACATTTTGTTTAAAGAGAAAAGCAGCATTTTCTGCTACATTAAAATAAATTTTATAAGCACTATATATATTGTATATAAATAAAAAGCTGCTCCTTAATTTGTAATTAAAATCAATTAGACATCACCAGAAGCACTGAAGGCCCAGCTGCTTCATCTCCAAGCTGCCCTGCATCATTATTACTGGATATCTGTGTTTCCTTTAATCATATAATGTTACTATTATACAAGTGTGTTTTTAGTATTAAAGGATTAAATGTAACACAACCTTTTATATCATCCTATGATACTTACTGTCTGAGTGTTGAAATAGCTCCTTATGTCTCTTTTCTTTTTTGGTGGCATCATCTACAATCACAACACTAAGCATGACCTAAGTTTATTCAAATATAAAATCGCGTTTAACAATTATTAAAAGAAAATATAACACTATCTTATCCGTAATGTAATAATATCCAAAATAAACAGCCAGATTCAAGCATTTTTACCAGACACTAATGTTTGTACTAATTTACTTATTGACTGTGTGGAAATCTATGGAAAATCAAACCAATGTGTTCCTCTGTTTGTACTTTATCCTATTTCTAAAAGTAAAAATAGTCAATTAAATAGCACTATTATTATGTGGAACCCTAATTATGCTTTCTAAACAAAAAATAGCAATGTTTAGGCACCATCTCGTGTTGTTATACTCTATAAAACGAATAACACCTGCTATTTATATCTGAACCGCCTTAAAGGGTTTTTTTGGAAGCTTACATTCTTTGCTTGTCGATTTTTCCAGCAGTCTTCAGAACTCCTGCCTGACACAGAATATTTAGTTTTATAAAATAAAAAGTTTTTTGTTGATAAAATGTATTATACTTCAGAATTAAATATTATTTTAAGATGCTAACGTTGGTTATTTACATTTCTTAAGTTCCACAAATCAAAACTACTCTCTCCTGCTTCTTCTATCGCCTGTTATAGCATAGATAATATAAAATTTTTAATTGGGACTAGTTTCGTAGTCTAATATTCGTTGTAGTAACCGCAGTATTCTAGCGTGAATTAAATTTAAATTTCGCGCTGCAAGCATGCACGCACATGCACGCACTAGAAAACAGCCAACCAGGGAGAGAGAAGGCGGGACTTAAGGCAGAACAACCAATGAGAGTGGAGTTAAACAGTACACAACACAGTTACGTGCGCTGCTAAGTTAAAGCGACAGGAAAGACCGACTGGACACGCAGGCTGGAAGACGGAGCTGCAGCAGCAGCCGCCGCCAAGCAGCGGAGCTGCGAGAGGAAAAAAAGCGACTGCTGTAACAACGCTGTATTGTAAATTATAAACATGTTATTCACATCGAATTATTGGTAGGGACAATTAGGTCGGTCCAAAATTTTGGTAGGGACATGTCCCTATGGTCCCTATACAAACCTACGCCCATGGTGGACACAGTGTATATACCTTATGCACCTTTTCATCCTTTGGCACCTTCTTTTGTTTATTAAGCCGATGTGTGACAAGTGAATTTCTCCACTGTGAGATCAATAAAGCCCTATCTATCTATCTATCTATCTATCTATCTATCTATCTATCTATCTATCATCATGCTGCTCTATCTGTTCCTCTCCTCCATCCACCTCCTCCTCCTCCTCCCTCTTTCTCTGTTGCTCCCCTGTCATCTCTTTATCTCCTTCTGCTGTTATTTTCTTCTTAAAATAAGAAGACATGTCTGTGGACTTTCACTTCATTGTCTGGAAATTGACAAACCATACAGAAGCCCCAGCTAAGAGCGGTAGCTACGTAACTCTTTGAAAACTTGTGAAAAAGACACCAAAAGCCGCTGTAACAGGAGCTGATACAGTTCATATATTCCCCCCTCTTCTTTTACAAACGAATGATTTGACTTATTTACTTACCGTTAGTCTTGTTCACTTTCCACCTTTTATCACCGTTGAAGGCGGGCACGCGCTGAGCCGTAGTTGTCTCAGAACGCGGCTAGAAGGGAGGGAGAGGGAGAGGGAGGGCGGACGTGCGGGGGAGGGGGGAGCGGCAGGGTGAGCTACGGTGCGCAAGAAGGTCAAGAAGAGCGGCTTTGCTGCTGGCTGTGCATAATGGGATGAAATGCTAAACTGACGCTACTACCATTTACACTGACGAGTGGGGTGGCCAGTGGGGTGGCCAGGACATCGCCAGCGGTGGCCGTGGCCACCCCTGGCCACCACCTGGCCACGCCCCTGGTTACAGGCCACGTTGCTCATACACCTTTTTAGCTGTGCCCACACTTTTTCTGTGGGAATGAAACATTGACTTTGTACTGAGGCCGCTTTGTAACTGATTTGGATGCAGGCTTATGGTCAGTGTCCATTTGAAAGACACATTTTTTCCCAAGCTTTAACTTTCTGGCTGATGTCTTGGGATTTTATTATCTTGTTAAGTGCACCCATCTCTCCTGCTGCAAAAAACCCGTACAACATGATGCTGCCACCACTGCAGACCACACGACATGTGTCCAAAAATGATGGTCTTTGTTCCTGAGTACATTTGCAAGCTGTATCTGGTTATATATGTCACTTTTGGGGTTATGGCTTCTTCCTGGCTGAGTGGCCTTTCAGCCCATGTTGGTACAGGACCTAGTTCACTGTGGATAAGGAGGACAATGTCTTTCTGGCTTCAACCGGCATCTTCACCAGGTTTTTTGGTTTTGTTCTCTGATACTCCCATCAAACATCTTCATCTTTGGACCAAAGAATCAGTTTCTGTCCTAAAATAGATAAATAAATCAATAAATAAGACACTATTTGAAGAACATAACTTTCTCAAGTAGTAGTTAAAACACAAAAAGACCAATTTTCAAACCGTATGTGTGTAAAATTCCCCCCATTTTTGTCTTTCTTATTGAACCTATTTAGTATATTTGCTAAAACTTAGATGAGCTTTGAATAAAGTTAACATTATAGACTAGATTTATTTTTATCAGGGATATAAATGGATGTAGTCTGAGTTTGAAAGGATTACCTTTATCTGGTCTTGAAGGTCATATCTGTTGCTGGAGTTGGGTTGTTTGGTCTGCCCTAATCTGTTAAACAGTAAACCAATAAAATGAAGGTTAATGTAGGTCAATTCCCAGATAAAACGGTAAATGAAACATTTATAGCCTCTTCACGCCTTTTACTCCTGATCGCATGAAATAGTTCCTCAAAGACTCTACGGCTGTAGCTTTTAAAATATTTTTTATTGTTTTATGATGGGGCAAAGGGTCAGACAGTTTCCCTGATCTCAGGTCACAGCTTAGACGTCAGCCTAGTGGAACTGATGTTTCTCAATAGTTAAACACAGACTAGAGGAAGCAGGGATTCACATATTGTTGGTCAGATTATCCAGGTTTGTCAGATTTTCACCAGGGGCTTTGGAAAAGTGCTGCCTAAAAGTATCTGCCAGAGTAACTTGTCACAAATCATCTAACAAACAAAGGTAACCTGAGGAAATACAAGAATTTTCGGACATTAACAGGCTGTTAAAGGTCATGCAGCAACATCTCAGTTGGACTTGACAAGTGCCCTTTATTATTGTCAGGGTAGAGCACTGCAAAAAGAGAACTAAAAGTAAGTGAAATCTTCTTGAAATTTTTTTTTTTTTTCTTGTGAAGTGCCTCCTTTAGATTAAAAGAGACAGCACCAAAACGAGTTGCTCTCAGGCGAACCTCAGAACTGGGGCAAAAGAGGGGCCGTGGGTGACAATGGCGAGGAATTCAGACCAAAGCATTGCAGTTCCACTTTATATAGACCAACTGAATGATTTAAATGTAAACAATAAGGATTTAAAAGCATGATATATCCACTATAAAACACAAAAAGAGATTTTTTTTTTGTCTTTACTTTCTTTGTGCCTTCATGTTATGCTCCTGTTACTGGTACCAAACCAACATAAAAATGAATCATTCTGTTTCTGCATTTCCAGAGAACCTCCAGCTGGCTGGTAACGTGTCCAATGGCACCAACATCCCCCTGCGCTCCGTCAACATTCCCAACCAGCAACTCTACAGAGGCCCGATCCACTGCATCAGCACCATCCTGCAGACCGAGGGAATACAGGGACTTTACAGAGGGGCCGGGGCCATGATTCTGAGGGACGTCCCAGGATACGCGCTTTATTTCATCCCCTATGCCATCTTCTGTAACTTGCTGACCCCGTCCACCTCGTCCAGCCCTCATCCCTGCTCCATCTGGCTCGCAGGAGGATTAGCAGGTAAATGGTGAAATCATTACTTGGCTTTGAGTATTTGGATTGAGTCTGGGTAACTGATTGACCTGAAGCTGATTATGAAAGCAGCCGCAGACTAAAAGGTCAACAGACCAAGGTGGTATCTGTAAGTAATTTCATGTCTTAAATCAATGCTAGAAAAGATTGAAGAACATTAACTAATGTAATTTCTGTTCCTCCTATGGTAAGTTACAGAGGTCAAAGAAATTATTTGGTAACTTGACAGTTTGACTCCTATTGGTCAGTAAAGGATTTCTGCAAATATGCCAAATTAACATCTAACTCATTATATCTGATTTGTTGTCGCTGAGGTGGATCCAGGAAAATGTGTGATATTCTCTGTGTGTGTAAATGGGAACGCATGGCTGCTTGGCTGGTAAATGACATATTTCTGCCGATGCCCTTCAAAATAAAGTGCATGGTGGAGTTTAGATAGAAAAAGTCAGGGTTGCTTTTAACACTTAACCTAAATCTAAAAGAAAAAATGAGCAAAAAAACTCTGTTAATTAATGTGAAATTTGGCACAAGCGCAATTAAACTCCAAATTACAACAAATGCCCCGTTGAGGTACTCTTTAATACAAACCGGCCCAGTTCATATATAGCCATGTTGAATCAAATTCAGTTTATATCAGTCCAGTTCATTTGAAATAATCAGATTCACATAGAATTATGATGCAATCCAACTTAATCCAGTCATAACACAATGCAAACAAAATGGTGATAAATCTAAGAAAGACCAGCTGACTGCATCAAGTTATAGACTTTGCAGTCATTATCAGTTATTTTAAATACAATATATTCTCCATGACAAGTTAAAGAAGCATAGATGAAAAAATACAGATAGAAATAAGGCTATAGTATAATATAGCTAATATTTATAGCTAAATATTAGCTAAACTTCTTAGAAAAGCGTGCACACATGGCCTGGATTATTTACTGTAAGGGGCCAGTGGTCCAGGGGTTAAGAGTGTTTGCTGTTCCCAGTGGGTTGCTAGTCGAACCCCTGCTCTGACCTCAGTCTCTGGGCCCTTGGGCAAGACATTTCACCCGCCTTACCTGCTGGCAGTGGTCAGAGAGCCAGGTGGCATGATTTTATGGCAGCCTCGCTTCTGTCAGTCTGCCCCAGGGCAGCTGTGGCTACCATGTGGCAATACAACAGGTGAATGTAGTGTGAAGCACTTTGGAGTCTTCGCATTTGATAAAGCGTTGTACAAGTACAAAGCATTTACAAGAAATGCATGCCCTAACCGCACATTCCTGCTCTTTATATCCACGTTTACGTGCAAGAAGAAAATCAGTGCAGGCTTCCTGCCTTTCCTAAAAACAACTGAACCAGATTTTACAACATTTTCCGGTCGTACTACTGCTTGCAGTGCCCGAGAGGCTTAAAGACACAGATGTACACCTGCATTGTGTCCGAAATCCAGAAACTTCTTTAGAACATGAATAACCAAGTTTCTGATATTCCAAAGGGGCCACAAAACAGGGTTGAGCTGAACAAAACATGCTGATTTTAAGCTTCAGCTTTTGAAACCAAAGTCTTTCTTTAAAATAAATTAAAACAGCAGCTTTAGATTTGCTTACAATTACTAATGTGACTTTTGTATCTGAGGGTCATAGAATTAGATGGTGAATTCACAAGGTGTAAATAATGCTATTAAATTGTTTCTGTAATGAAATTGGTTATTCAAACCCTCAGGTGTCTGTATTTCTGTATAAATCCCTAAACCACCTTCAACCTTACTGATGTGGAGCTACAATAACAAGAAATTCAGACTAAAGCATTGCAGTTCCACTTCATGCAATGTGAAAAGGAAGGCATTAAAAAGCAGGATATGTCTTCTTTAAGGATTAGCCAAAATATTTACTTTTATGCACTATTTTTCTTTAGCATCCACCCTATAATTACCTACCCTCTAAATATGAGCTCATAAATCTCCCATTGAACCCCATGAAAACATTGTTTACCTGTGAGATTATAAATTAAGACATGCATTATGAGATTTTGGCGATGGGTTAGTCCCCCAATAGATGGATTGATGGATGGATGCATTACGGGAAGTCAGGGTTTCCATTTGTGAGAAAAATTATTTTGTTGGTTTTACTGTTGAGCCAAAATCGTCTGTTTTCCCTAATATACACAAAGCCAATGTTGTGTTGTGAGTAGTGAAACTTATACAGAGGTGGGTAAATCCAGCCTTAGAAAGTGAAAATCCTGCCTGGTTTTACTTCATTGTGTTCACTTAGCCAGGCGATTTTAAACCAGTGGTCTGAGACTAAAACCCTTTAGGGCCAGGGTCCTGTAACTTTTAGATGTGTCCCTTACCCTACACAGCTGAATCGAATGGCTAAACGTCCTCACTTGTGTGCAGTCAAGCTCTGCAGAGCTCATATTGGAGTCAGGTGTGTCGAAACATCTAAAGGTTGCAGGACACCGGTCCTCAAGGACCTGAGTTTGAGACCTCTGCTTTAAACATTAGTCTCTGTCTTTGCTGTGGAGCTGGAAATGCAAATGGTTGGAACTAATCTCTGTACAGGATCTTTACTTTCTCTACCTCTAACTTTCACCACAGTCAAACTTTGCTCTCACATTGGTCAGAATCTTGTAAGATGTTGCATTTTATCTTAGTCTTACATTCTGTTTTCTTATCTTCTTCGTTCCCTGAAGACTCACTCATAACTTTTCCCTCATAAATATGAGGCAAATCCACAAGACTGCAGCCTATAAGTTTTAAAAGTGCAGTGAGATCATTTCCAGGGAATGCAGTTCCAAGAAGCATGGAAAGATTAAGGATCTGGAATCGGGGTTCTAAGGAGAAACTTAAGCGACGGATGCTTGAGGAGGAGAGGGTGTGTAAATTTGCAGCCAATCTGAAGGCTCAGATGGAGCCCAGAAGAGTTGTATGTGCACTGTAGACAAACACCGTGGGGTAAGGCAGGATTGCTTCCAGATGCAGGCCGACTAGCTACGAACACGTGACAGAGTCAGACCGCGGAGGACGGAGAGCCTCCGTCAGCTGCTGTAAATCATT
Organism: Fundulus diaphanus; assembly: GCA_037039145.1. Classification (NCBI taxonomy): domain Eukaryota; kingdom Metazoa; phylum Chordata; class Actinopteri; order Cyprinodontiformes; family Fundulidae; genus Fundulus; species Fundulus diaphanus. Next base: position 52,146,376 of record CM073125.1, on the reverse strand, counting down.
GGGGCCCGTATGGGATGGTGTTCCTTCGAACTGATCCAGTTGAGCCAAAACCTAGAGAATGTTCTTAATCAAGCTGTGCTGCTGGACAGTGAAAGAGAAACCAGAAAATACTGGAACACAAACCCAATAGATGGTTCGAGCTGCAAAGAAATCAAAGGTCTAAAGCTTTAAAGCCACGTGGTTCGACCCAGATTACATTTTTTCCTTTCTATTTAAACGTTCAATGAACTAATCTCTTCTATCTACCACTTATTCTCATTTAGACATGATGTAAAATATTTCCATCCATCGTCTTTACCCACTTATCTGTACAGGGTTGCGGGGGTCCAGCTGTCATGTGGTGAGAGGTAGCTACACCCTAGACAGGTTGAAAGTTCATCACAGGACAACATAGAGACTGTGTGTGTGTGTGTGTGTGTGTGTGTGTGTGTGTGTGTGTGTGTGTGTGTGTGTGTGTGTGTGTGTGTGTGTGTGTGTGTGTGTGTGTGTGTGTGTGTGTGTGTGTGTGTGTTTGTTTTGTTTTTTGTCCTAAGGACAATTTGGATAGACCATTTAACCTAACAGTCATGTTTTTGGACTTAGGGAGTAAGCCGGAGTACCCGGGGAGAACCCAGCATGCACAGGGAGAACATGTGAGCCCCATGCAGAAATATCCCAGGCTGGGATTCAAACCCAGGACCTTTGCGCTGCAAGGCAACATTGCTATCAGCTGTGCAGCCCCTTGATGTAAAATGTTTTTTTACATCAAGGGGCTGACAACAAAGAATTTTGTTGTCACATTTGAATACATTCTGTTTCAAACCAAAAAGTAAAAATCAAGGTGTCTAATTATTTTAGCAGCAAACCACACTCACCGGCCAATTTATTAGGTACACCTGTTGACAGAACTAATCAGTCCATCGCATGGCAGCAGCTTAATGCATTTAGTCACATAGATGTGGATCTGCTGAAGTTCCCACAAAGCATCAGAATGGGGGGAAAAAGGGTCTTGGATGTGGTCTCGTTGTTGGTGCCAGATGGGCAAGTCTGAGTAATTAAGAAACTGCTAATCCTCGGGGATTTTCACGCAAGTCTGCAGACAACAGTTCTGAAAAGAAATCTGTAAATGAAACTTTTAGATGGTAGGGTCGAAAAGCATGAATCCATCCTGCTTTGTGTCAACCGTTTAAGGCTGCTAGTGGCGTCTGGTGTGGGGAATAATTTCTTGGCATACCTGGAACCCCTTAGTAGCAGTAGATGTTTTCTCAAACGTCATAACCAGGAGGTGGAAGAAAGGGAGATGTGGGACATGCAACCAATAAATCTGCAGCATCTGCATTATGTTATGTGAAACAAAGTCACTGAACAATGGCGCCTTGTTAAATGAACAATGAAGGCCAACAAATGTCTGAGCCAGTACTACAAAGATGTACGTAGTAAAGAGGTTGGTGAGTGTTGTCCGTCAGGTTTCTGCTGGTACGCTCCCTACGTGTACTGTTAGAGGGACCTGGTAAACTTTATGAATCTGTATTTTGACTTCCACCCATCTCTTGTTTTTGCATATAAAATTGCTAAAAATGTTAAAAGTTCTAAAGCATCCCCGTGTCTTTGGTCTTTTATGGATCAAATCAAAAACAAACAACCAAATAAACATGTATCGTCTCCTGTCTCCGTAGCCAGGTTTTGCTGGGACGTCAGTGCATCTCGTCTTGGACTTCTACCAAGTCCACCCAGCAGGAGGCCGTGTTGGCTCGGCCTCGTCCCTCATGTTGTTCTGTGGGGGGGTCCTGTAATCTGGGATAAAAGGCCATTTGGTTCCTGTGAAGTCAGAGCTTGGTTGGCTTTCAGTTGCTCAAGAGTCTAACTTTTTTCATTTTGGTATTCAACTCAGCCGTGGCAATCCTTGGTCACTGATTCAGCTTTATTCTTCTACCTCTTCTAGTTCATTCATTGCCTGTGCATCCAGGGGGTGGAGTTTTTTGTTTTTGCTGTTTTTAGATGGTGAGGTCTTTCGTCACCAGAGACCTCCGGCATGCATTCATTGCAACGGCTGCCGCAACATTGAAACTAAACTTCTGTCAAAGAAAGTCAGACGCCAATGTGGGTTTGAACTGTGGTGCTGCCTTGAGTGAAGGAGTTAAACTGTTGATTTACCCGCCGATGATCCTTTCAGCCACCGCCTGTGGGCATCAGCTCTGGAGGGTGACTAAATAGACCGCCCAAAAAAACGTGGCAGAGTTCACCCGAAGGCCAACAGGAGTACCCAGTAATCACGCCTTTTTAAACAATCTTCTGAGGAAGGTGCTTCAGACTTAAAAGAACCCCGGAGGAGCCATTTGAGCAGACCTGAAACTCCTCGGAGAGATTATATGTGAAGGGACCTTAGGAATGGAACATCTTGCTTCTGGAAAAGGTGGAAGAGGAAGTGATAGAGAAGGATCTTTGCTTGGACCCGGTTTCAGATAAGCAGTAGAGAATGAATACTATGAATGCCTTGTTGAATCCCGCATGTCCTGCAGCATGTCGTTTAATCCAGAACACTTGTGTTTGTTCTGCCCATCTGATTTCTCTTCTCTTCCTCAGGGTCCATTTCCTGGGTCACAGCCACTCCAGCTGACGTGGTGAAGAGCCGAATGCAGGCCGATGCCCAGCTGCACAGGAAATATAAGGGAGTTTTACACTGCATTGTCCAAAGCTACAGAACTGAGGGTGCAGAGGTGAGCTGTGACAGAACGAAAGAAACTATAATTAAAAGTAATTTTTTTATGAAAGTATTTATACCCCATGAAACTTTCACATTTTATCAAATTACAACAAAATCTTAAATGTGTTGTATAGGGATTTTATGTAATAGACAAACATAGAGCACCACATAGTGAAGCGGAAGGAAAATCAAGTTTTTACCCATTTTGTTTAGTTTTTTGCATAACAAAACTAAAGCACTGTCAGAATCCACGGAGAGTGTTTTCGAACAGCAATGTCCATGTCTTCACGCCACAGATTTCCAATTGGCATTACATTCGGTCTCTATATTTAGCAATTTAGCTGTCAGTTTAAGTTTATTTTATTAGGATTGAATAACAGAATGTTCTGGTTATAGTGTACCGCACTGCAAGGTTTAAGGGATGTGATTATTTAAGCCACAGTGCCATCAAAACAAGAAATAATGGGACAAATTTTTCCATTGGACACATTGAAATTATTTAAACTTGTCATTCTGCAGCCAAATAATCCAGTTTAAAAAGTTTTGATGTTATGAAACAATGTTAAGACCAAATGCTTTGTATTTGTTCTTTACCACCAACTAAAGGACATGCTTCAGTAGTTTGTTCACAAGGAAAAGATCGTGTGTTTCCAGACATTTGTATTAATCATTAAACTGGTTATTTCCTGACCTTAATGGTTGGATCGTTGAACGTTAAAACCCCAGCTGAGACCCTGATGGGAGACATGCCGTATGTTCGCTACTGAATTCCTTTGAAGTCTGTTTTATCACATGAAGTTTACTGAGAAATGAACCCTGACTGGAAACCAAGTCGTGATTTGATAAGCAGAAGTGTGTTCCTCAAACAGGACATGTTTTGGTGACATTGTCCCCCCGTACTGATTGAATCCTGGAGGGTACATCAGGTGACTGAGCGGCTGTGACCCGGCCTCGTTCTTGTCCCGGTCTGCTGCCAAACGCTGCGTCCAGATGGTCAGGCTGTTTGTTGTGTCAGTGGTTTCCTACGTGGACAAAACGTCACCGCATCAGTGTTGGATAAAAAAAAGCACACAGCAGTCATGTGATCAATACCAGAAGATCATTACTGTTCTGAGAAAATGGACTGATGTTGTTTGTGCAGCCGGACTCCCGCTGATCAATAACTCAAGTTATAACAGGTCAGAGTCCTGCGAAGTTAAATAACAAGTGGCTCTGTGTGAACTGAATGCATTTATTTTAAATACCTGAGAGAAAGTCATTCAAGCACAGAGCAAATTAATCATATGTGCAAAAGCAAACGAAAACAACCAATAATTGAATATAAAGATGGATAAAAATCTTTGCAGTGAGGATTATGACGTTTAATCCTGATCCGTTTGTGCTTATTTTGCCGTATTTTGGTTTTAGGACAGATTTTACTCAGACAAACAAATGCTTGAAGAAAACCACCATCTCAGCAGCTTAGTCGTGTGTTTTCGAGCTTGCATTTACGATCTGGCAGCTGACTTGACCAGCAACAGTGAGAGATGGGCCGTCTGTCGGTATCAAGGTTTACTAAGCTCCAGAATGAGCAACGTTTTTTTTCTGGCTGCATCAAGCAAAGAATAATGCAGGGATGCCCCTCCCACACTGGTTACTGCACACTGCCAGTCAGCTGGCTGAAAGGAGACTACTTCTCACCATCTACAAAACATTTGGCTCTTTGGAAATATTTCCATTTGTGAATAAAACATGGCCAGTCGTGTTGAGGAAATTAAAGCAGCACATTTTTTTCTTCTGACGATTTATGGTGGTTGGCAGACCAACTGAGGTGCATAATGCCACCAAATGGACTGTTTTGTGTACAGGCAATTAACAGAAAGAAAATCTAGGTTCTCACTAATGTTTTTCAAATATGGAACAACTTGATCTTTTGTTTTTAATTATCTAAATTTGCGAATAATTTGAACTGATTCAGGGATATTTCAACAATCGCATGTGTAATAACCAGCTCTTGTCTTAAACATCTATTGATATGCAGGAAAAACAGGAAGTTTTATACAGGTGTCTTCCTCTATTTATTTCCCAATATTCCTGCCAAAGTCACTTTTATCTCTGTACAGAATGATAAAAAATACTCAATTTTATTTTAAAGTCCACATAAAAGCTTGTTCTACATTTACTAGATGTTAGGATTTATTTGTTACACCTCACATGTGTAAAATGACACCATGATACCGTGAAACTCTGGTGTTTCTACACAGGTTTATCTTCCCTGAGAATGTCCTACCAGCCTGTGTTCAGCAACAGTCAGTATTTAAAGTTTAAGTAAAGAAGAATCCAACATTTAAGAGACCACTTTAGTTTGTGTCTAATTCTTGGAGTTTACACCATTTGTCACTATCTGAGTCAGATTTTTAAAACATGTCATCATTCTGCAAATCAGGCAAGATATGTAAGCTGAGCAAATGTTACCTGTGACTATCACGCTGTAATGTTACATAAAATTATGCCAGAATGCATTTGCTGGTTTCATGACGTGCTTTTAAGGCCTTTTCCTGAAGAGCTGAGTTCAAAGGACAATGCTGAGGCAGTTTATAAAAGCTTGAGTGATGCCATCATTCCTTTAAGGACCTGGGTCTCATTTATAAAACCCTGCGTGGAAACCATACTAAAAGTGTATCTACGCCAAAAATATTCAGCTTTATAAAACCATGCACACGCACACCAGCACGCAATTTCCCTTTATAGATGACAGCTGTGCCTGAACGTTTGCGTACCTGGTACCGCCTCACGTTCTGCCGTCTACACGCCCAGATTCAACCATCAACGATCGATGCAAAGCACCTCATCAACGTTAATGTGTGGTAAAAATGGGTCAGCTGATAAATTTTTTTCATCATGGTGATGTGGCAGACACAGAGAAAAGGCAAAGAAACTGAGAAAGATTCAGAGAGAGGTTGATTAAATGTGAAAATCAGAGGTAAAAGGTGTGCGTTCAGATTGACGTTCAGAAGAGGGAGGGAGAGGAATGAGAGGTTTCCCCTGCGACTAGGTTATAGCAGAACGCGATGCATGGAGTCAAAAGCATGATATTGGCCAGTCATTATTGGCCAGTAAACATTTGATCCCTGAAACCGCGTTTCTTCAATTCTCCCATCTGCACGGTGGCACTTCCAACAGTACCAATGCATCCACCACGCAGCATTAAGCACGAATGCATTTGACTGTTCACAGCAGTTAAAGTGATTGTTGCACGCCTTGTCACAATGATCTGTTAATCTGTGGTACACGTCACCCTGGTGATCATTGGAGAGAGGAATGTGATGGTAGAAAACCCTGAGAAGATGTTGTGCAGACTTTTATTTAACATTTAAGATGGCTTATGGGCATTTTTTTTATTTGAAATGTCCCATATGTATGCTTATGTGTCACCAACATGACAACGAATACCACTGTGGTGTTTAATGCTTATGATCAAGATCATCTATGATTAAAGTCTGATATGGAGTGAAATTGAAAGTCTGAGAGGAATCCTCATGCAGTTTGGCTGCAATTCATCAATTTACCATCTGCGTCGCCAAAATAACCGTATGCCTGGGTCAGAGCTGCCATGAGGATCGCACATTTCCTGTCAAGTAATTTTTTTTATAGATCCCAACTTTTGCGTGGAAAGTGATGTACTCACTTTTCAGGCCCCATTTTGTACGTACGCAAGCTTTATAAATGAGCCTCCTGGTGATCTAGATAGTAACTCTTCCACAGGATCAATCTCTGTTTTCAAAAATACAACCAAAAGCACAGAAAGTAAAGATAATAGAAACTACTGGATAATTATGGAGCTAGAAAGAAAACTGTAAAAAGGACCAGCTTTCCTGCAGAATTACCTTTTTTAAAACATTTAATCCAATTAATAATATGTAAGACATAGCATACATAAATATTACACCTGCAGTAACCATTTATAAAAAAAAATGTCCACATTTAATTCAGCATGCAATAAAGCATAAATGTTTTATTGCATGCTAAATCGTTTTAATTGAAAAAGTTTTTTTTATCATATCACAACGAAAAAATAGTCATTTTATACAGTGAGAAAACTATTTTACAAAGATGCTTGTAACAAAATCATTGGTGCAACTTTTTTTTTCTCAGCCTTAAAAATGTTTATAAATTAATGTAACTGGAGAATTTTATATATATATATATATATATATATATATATATATATATATATATATATATATATATAGTTTATCTAGACTCTGATAAACATAAAAACAACAATTATTAATCCCTCACTTTCTAATATGACACAGTGGCTCATTTCTCATCTTCAAAAGTACAAATGTTTAAAATAACTGGTTCTGTGACAAACTAGGCTGTACAAGGACCCGAGTTTGTCTCGGCTCCACACACACAGTGAGTAGTAAATCTTTTATAGTTAGATAGATAGATCGTGATTTAGCTCTTTTGTCAAAGTTAACTGTTTTAGATTAGATCATCAAGCAAACATAAATTGAAGTAAACGCATTTTACATAATGTTTTTTATAGGGGGGGGGGGGTAGAAAGCTATCCAAACCAGCCTGGGGGTGTGTGGAAAAACTAATAACCCCCCTTGTTAACAATGAATGATTATCAACAGTTTAAGGTTCAATTTCCATAAAATGAAGTCTCTGCACTGTCCACAATTGCGTTATTATTTGGGGCAAAGCACAATAAGATGATGGCATCCATGTACTTTCAGCTTCTCTGTTTTGGCCCCAGTGACCTAGAGGTTACAAATGTCGGTGCCCGTGAAGAAGAAAATTAACATGTAAACGATTTATACTGGTGTATTTGCAAATGTTTGCACCCCTAAAATATCTTCATGGAGCTGAAAGATCATCTATTTAGATTTCCACCTGGAAAAAAAAGTTCTGTAATAAAGCTGCAGATTATGGGATAACGCCTTAGATTACTGTTGGGACAAACTGGTTAAAAAACTTTGCTTTTACAATCTGTAAGCTCAAAATGTTGTAAAGAAAAAAAAAAAAATGAACAGAAAGCCTGAGTGACCGATCTGATTTCTTTGCAGGTTTTCTTCCGGGGAGCTTCAGTGAACGCCATCCGAGGCTTCCCGATGAGCTCCACCATGTTTCTGATGTACGAACTCTCGCTGCAGTTCTTCAGGGGTCACTAAGACTGCAAGGATTCGGCTGTTTGGGAGGGGAGTGAACCGGAGCCGGTTGGCTTAAGACGAGAGATTGTGAGCACTTTAGAGTGGCTGAGTCAGCAGCTTTTAATCAAATGTTTTAGGTCTGAGGCAAAACTGGCCTTTCTATCACAATTGGGTTACTTGTAGACTGATGTTTTAGTATTTAATGATCCGAATCGGATTATTCGGATCTCCAAAGTGATGCGTGTGTTTCTGTCCTGTTTTGACACCTGAGCTCAGAGCAGCAGGCTCACACAGAGGTTTTGGAGAAGACAGAGATGTGATAATATAGTTTAAGGAAAGTTTGTCAAAGTGTCACTGAAGGTTTTTTACTGAACTGTGTCAACGGATTTATATTTAAAATAATTTTAATGACTTAATAAAGATCCTTTTTTAATGAATTTGTTTTAAACGTGAAACTACATGCCGTGTAACAAGATGATCTGTGATCTTTTTTTTTTTAATTATCAATGATTGGCTGTAGAAGCAAACGAGTTGCACAAATTGATAAAATATTAAAGGAGGATAAAAATACATTTGTGGATGGGAGGCTAAGTGTAGCCTGGAGGTCCGTAAGAGAACGTTTTCTGTGATGGAGCCGTTTCATTGGAAGCAAAAAGACGTTACAGTTTAGCTTGGGTGGAGGAGTTGGTTTAATAGGTTAAAAGAGCTTTATCGCTGATGTAACAATGCTTATTCAATACTCTTCAAATTGATGCATTATCCTTTCTTCATGGTTTATATTTCTAGGACTAAGACCCAGTTCTTGTAATCGCGTGAAATCCTCCTGATCAACAGTTCTCTAGACTTCCTGCAGAGCTTTAAAAGTTTTTTCTAGACTTTGGTTGTTTTTACTCTTTTTCCAGTCAAGTTAAAACGTTCATCCTTTATTTTCCTGTTTGTTAAACCACCTTACTGTGCACCATAACACATCGAGGCACAAAGAGCTTAATTTCTGAAGGTGAACTACTGCTTTATCAACACACAACATACCAGATAAACCAATTTTAAAGTAGATATTTGGTCAAATTGACCACGTTCACATTTTCCTTAGGTTCAAACTGAACTATATTCTGTCACTATCACTATCATTATAAAACAATATACTGAAAAAATAATAATTGTTTGGTTTTCGTGTAGAAATAAAGTCCTGGGCTAGGACCATTCTGCTTAGAGTGAATATCTTCTTCCTGTGCATGCATGCGTTCTTTCTGGGTATTGCAGATTTCTCACACTTTCCAAAAACATTTGGCTGATTGTGCATAAGGTGTGAGTGTGTGCATGCAGCAGCACCTCCATGTTCCTGCAAGGATTAAGCAGATATAGAGGATGGATGGCTCAGTGAAAATAAATGGTCAGCTACTGGTCTGAATATAAGATTCAGATTCTGGAGAACCACTGATTCAGATCATGTTAAATTATTACAGGAACGTCTGGCTGCTTGAAAGGAAAATCTAAAGTAATTAGAGTTTTTGCACATTGCTAAAATATTAAAGGTAAAGGACGGCTGTTATGCGACTCCTTTATGAAGAAAAAGAAATCCATGTTGTCAATATTATTTTTCAATCCCTCCAATAATGTAATGTGTTCAGCAGTTGTTCTGTGAACGCCTCCCACTGTTTGGAGCACATTAGGACTGGGACACAAAGTGTTCATTGTGAGAGAAATCTGCAACGTAGAATTGTGGTTTTATTTCATTGTCGCTCTTAAAAAGCCCTTTTTAGGTTGTAACTCTGTCCTCACCCAAAATTAGTAAACTGAAACTGACACGAGGCGACTTTGGTGTCAACAATCTGTTTGTATGAACGACAATTTAATTTTTTATTTACCAAAACATGCATGCATCCCTTTAAGATAGTTTGGGGCGGTTAAAGTATGGATCAGTCCTGCAGCTGAATCTGTCCTGGGTTTGCACATCTGCAGCTCTTCTTCTTGATGCCATGTGTTCCCGTGTGGGAAAACACAAGCACATAATCGTTTTTACGGCACAGTGTCACACAGCATTCATTTGATGATGTGCTGGACAAAAGAGGTAAATAAATGTTATATTTCTTCAATTTTAAGGAATCATTAAATTGGGGGAAATTACGATTCTTTTCAATGAAAGATGTGAAATTTTAAACACAAATGTGATTATCGTATTCAAAATGACGTGATACTGTCTGCTTCTACATGTTTGTGTTTCTTATATTAAGAAAAGTGAGCTTTACTTTAGTTAATTACAACTTTCTTCTAATGTTTCTGATGCAAATGAGCCACTGCGGTACAGTTACATGGTTTTAAGTTTACTTTTGTTCTGCAGCTAATCTCAGATCAACACTTTCAGATACTGAATCAACACTAGCACCACAAGAGGGAATTCAAATGGAAATATTAATACTTTAAGTCTTCATCCTCATGTATATATGTGTAAATATGTTAAACTGCCTTACCAGATGTTGAAAAGCCAGAAGTGTCTTATTTTACTTAAATAAATCCTTTATAAACACCTTTTTAGCCATGTCTCATTTCTGAATTTGCTTTTCTAACAATGAGTCGTGATTATGTGTCTTTGTCTCAGATCTAACTTGGAGATACACATTTAATGTCAGATAAATCAATCCCTGATGGATGCTCTTGTTCATGTTGCAACTTAAATGTACCATCATTTCCATAGTTGGCAGAAAAACACCCTGATTGTGTCTGTAGACTCCTAATGACTGTCTCTCTGGAAGAGATGGGAAAGAGGAATTTGGACATGCCGCTGGGCCCTTGTCCTGGTGTCCTACATGACCTTTAAATAATCCAGGTGTCCTGGGTTCTCCACATCATTTATCATCCTTTCAGTACAAAAAAAGTTTAAAAAACAAAACAACTGGACTTTTTTCCGAAGTTTGAAGACGTTTTGCTTTGCAAAGTGAAAATTTGGAAAGACTTTTCACTTCTTACGGATTTAGTGACTCAGACGCATCAACCTATAGAGCAGTGGGGACATTTTAATGAAGGAAAATGAGATTAATGATTTCAGACTAAGAAAGTAGAGCACATAACCCCAGTTCTAAAGTCCTTCCACTGGCTCCCTGTATCTCAGAGAATAGAATTTAAAATTCTTCTGTTAGTCTATAAATCCCTGAATGGCTTAGCACCTAAATACATCGCAGACTTGTTATCAGTGCATCAACCCTCCAGACCACTAAGGTCTTCTGGCTCCAGCCTACTCTGCAGAACCAGAACCAGAACCAGACATGGAGAAGCAGCATTTAGTTCATCATAGAACTAAATGCTCATTAGTTCATTCATCAGAGCTCATCATAGCACTGAAACGGCTCTGGTGAAGGTCACTAATGATATTCTCATGGCCTCAGATAATGGACTTGTGTCTGTACTTGTCCTGTTAGATCTCAGTGCTGCATTTGATACAGTTGATCACAATATTCTCCTACAAAGCTTTGAGCATACTGTAGGGATTAAGGGGAAAGCATTAGGCTGGTTTAAATCTTATCTGTCGGACAGATTCCAGTTTGTTCATGTTAATAATAAATCTTCTTCAAACTCTAGGGTCACTTGTGTAGTACCACAGGGTTCAGTCCTTGGACCAATTCTCTTTACTATATATATGCTTCCGATTGGCAAAATTATCAGACAGCATGGGATTAATTTCCACTGTTATGCTGATGACACTCAGTTGTATTTATCCATAAATCCTGATGAATCCAATCAATTACTTCGACTGCAGTCATGTCTTAATGACATCAAAAGCTGGATATGGTAAATGGACTGAACTTATATAGCGTTTTTCCAGTCATGCTGACCACCCAAAGCGCTGTACACTATAGCCACATTCACCCAGTCGCTCTCACTAACGCGCACACATTCATACACCGAGACGCAGCTCAGTAGGCAACTTGGGGTTAAGTGCCTTGCCCAGGGGCACATTGACATGTGGCAAGGGGAAGCTGGAATCGAACCTGTCAGGTCTAAACATCTAGAACATCATATAAACAGGGAAAGAAAGACACAAAGGCAATTAGTTTGGTTTCGTTCTCGAGGAGAGTAGGAAGAAGACCGCACAGTTACAATCTCCTGCCCACTCTGTCGGTCTCAGCGTTCTCCTCGATTTTATTAAGAAAGGGGCGTGTCCCTAGTTACAATGACTGAGGCTGTACTGAGGGGTGGGGAACAGATAGTTTACAGCCTCAGTTGTCAACAAAGATACACAGCTGAGTAATCACGTTCAGTCAGCACATAATCTTGTAGCTGAGTCTTCTTGTTTCAGGATGGGAAAAAACAGAGTCTCTTCTGTTTCTTCACAGGGACATGATTAATCTATCATGTGAGTAATATGATTATATCAGAAGCTTACATTACTACATCAAGATAAATCGATTAATGAAGTATAAACATTAATCTCAACATTCCCCCCTGTTTATGGTGTATAATGTCAGATGAAAAATACTATTACAATTTTCACTAAAGAGCCACTTCATCGACGATTTTCGGCTGCTAGATCTTGGAGTGACAGCAACATTATCACGTACACTCGGAGGGGTTTGTGAGTTCACACATGGTCGACAAATAACATTTTCTGTTACAATTGTCTGCACAGTCACTGGGAGCAAAAAGAGGATACTGTTGCTGCGGAGGAGCTATTGCAGTAGTTATTAACTGCTGCGTTAAACCTCGAAGAAATGGGATGCACCAGCACCCACAAAGGGTCAAGATGGCGGCAAACACAGCTGTGGACACAAGCACTGGTGAAATAAGGGTGCGGTATTCTCCAAAACCATCCAACCATGAGTCCCACATGGACGTGTCCACGCCGGAATGCTCCTTCATTTTACCATTCAGTGACCGTAGGCCTTCGATGGCGACAGTGAGACTGCCGTCTTAGGCTGTGTTGTTTGGAATAAGAGTACAACGTCGCTCACCAAAAATTGCGCAGACTCCTCCTTTTTCTGCCAGTAACATGTCCAGAGCAATTCTATTCTGAAAAGCCATGAGTGAAGTCGCAGCCAGTTGTCCATGTACCGCTTCAAAAACACTCTGTGTCCAATTTCCTAGTCGTTGCACATTGTAATAAATGTGATTTCCATATTCTTGTAGATAGTACACCACCAGCAATGATGCTGATTCAATGCTGATTCAAGAACAACAGTTTTTGTTCTTGTGCTGTAGCCAAAGGGTAAATTTTGTCCATTGTGAACAGTTGGTAGTTGGAACAGTTTTGTTCATTACCTCTAGTAAACTTTTAGCATCCATTACTGCTGGAACAACTTGGACCAGTTACTGCCTGGGACCCATGCACACTACGCAGCTTTGTCCAGCCATGTTAGAAGCTTGCTCTACCATTAACAGCCAGTTGTTTGTTTGTCCTGAGACTCCTGTTGTGACCTGAAACCATTCATTGGTAGTGAGGGGGCTGTTTATTATTAAGGGTACCATCTCTGAATCTATTTTGGGTTCCCGTGTGAATGTTCCTCCTGCCAAGATTTTGTTATTTATTCTGTTTACATTGAAGGCAGTTACATTAGGACCAAATCCTAAACGAACACAAGGGTCCTGTTCGTGTTGTCTCCAAATACAAAGCATTAATACATGACAAGGAGGATCTATGTATTGACCAGAGGATTCAGGTTTTTCTGGCAGTGGTTCACTAGTTGTATTGAATGTAAATAAATAAATAAATAAATAAATCTTTTCCTGCTAGATGCATTGTCATTCTTGTTTTCCATATTTTAGCTCTATTGGAGTGGCCATATGATCTTTCTGGCCATCGGCCAGTGGTTGCAAAAACATTTCCCCAATAATGCTCTGACTGTTTTAGGCCGGTGCTGTCCAAGTACCAATCGTACCCTTTCCAGGAATCTCCACTGTAGCCTCCTATCTTTATTTTGCTGATGTCTTGTACCAGAACTGCCTGAAACCTTGTACTGTTATAACAGAAATACAGATCTTCTGTTCTTCTATGTTCTGTTTTTAAACATGGGTTCGGGAAGGTTGTTGATAATTCGGGTGATTTGTCAAAATAGTCTATTGTGGTTTCTACCAGACTGAAGAAAACGCACACAGTCAGCAGTAAAAGGGTATTCATCTTGCCTCTTTTAGTGCAATACGGCTTAATGCGTCATTCAAGCTGAATCCCTCTACTTGGTTCCGTAATGCTCTTTTGCTTCGCCGACTTTCGGATCTCGCCGACTCTATATGTCTGGGTCCACCCTATTATCGGACTTATAAGTACTTCCCCTATCGGAGCTTTCAGCTTGAATGACATTTTAAAATGAGATAAATGGATCCAGGCGGACCTTTCTGCTATTTTTACTGCTGTAGGGGTGGTAAGGAGCACTTGAAGGGGTCCTTCCCACTTGGGTGAAGTTTCTGTTTCATGGCTACTGTGTCAAGGTTCATCTCAACTCATTTAACACACTCTTTAACAGTCTCAACAAAGAATTGTATTAAAACATTTCAAAAACTTCTTGCTGAACCAGCCTTAGAATACTTCACATTTTTCTAAAAACCTGAAACAGAAAACCCTTAAGTTTGTAAAAGAAAGCTCCACTATGTATATTTCCAGAATATTGTGATGTTACTCAGAAGCATTCCCATGTATCTTTTGTCTTATTTTGAAAAGCTCAGCTTGAGAAAAAGGAAGTGTGTGCATACCCCAAGCGCACACAAAATCGTAATTGGTTGCTATTCAGGAAGTGGGTGTAGCCCAGGGGCGGAGACAGGAAGTAGTTCTGTGAATCAGTTTCAGCTTGACACTGTGGTATGCTGTGAACAGTAATTCATTGGTCTTCTTTTAAAAACATCTCCCCCTGATCATTTAACTGCTCCATGCTGCTCTAGATAGACTTTTTATGAGTCTTTAGACCTTTTTCAGTCATCTAACATTAGTTTAATTGATAATACTCCCCAATACAATCCTAACCTCATCTAATTCAACCTTTTAACAAGTATCTTGTTCTCGGTTCTCATGTGTTTAGTTTACCCTTAAAAAACTTTAAGCAGACATTACTCTGAGTGATTTCTTACATTTTCATTTATCCCTTATTATTATTGTTGTATTTTCTGCGTCCTTACAAATTTAGGATCTGTGTTCGTTAAATTATAATCACCCAGTGATCTATGAATCCTTTATTTATTTTTGCACCGTGACATTTTTCTCATATAATCTGTTAATTCAGTTTCTTCTTTCAGTTCTCATTCATTCTTAAAATATGGCAGCCTGTACTGCCTGCCAAACAATATCTCATAGGTCTCATAGCTTTGAGGGTGATATGAACAATTATTCTTTAAGTCTATGTGAAAGCACTGTCCTATCTTTTTGATCACTTGGTTTACAAAATGAGTGCTATTGTCACTGTAGATTATTATTATTTTTTTTTATATATATATATATATCATATCTAGGTACAATGTCTTTGCACAAAGCTTTAGCTACTGTTACTGCCTTTCCATTTAGAAAAGCATCTATTATCACTAGACAATACTTTTTCTCTTCACTCTGATTTAATTCAATGAAGTCCATGTGAATTATTTGAAATGGGTAGCTTGGAGATGGAAACTTGCCTCAGTTTACAGTGTGAACTGTTGAAAATGCATACTGACTGTCTGTGTAAATAGTCGTTCGTTTTCCTTTCATTAATTTGAAGCCTCTGTGAGGGCTACCAGTTCTGCAGCTTTTGCAGAGTATTTGATGGCAGTTTTTCTGCTTTTAAGATTTTTGTTGCTGTAACAACAGCATAACCTGTCTGTGTTTTAACATAGTTGTCTTTTCTTGATGAGCCATCTATGAAAAGAGTTTGTCCCTCGGTCAAGGGTTGATCTTTTAGATCTGGTCTGGATTTAGTCAACTGTTCAGCTATTTGTTGACAGTCATGTTTGCTGCCGGCCGCGATTACAGGCCACACTATCTAGTTTAGATGAAAAGTAAGCAATTGGCTTCATTTTTTGCACCGTGCTGCTGTACTAAAACAGAGGTCATGTAACATACCATACTTGCGGACATTACTTGTGAATAGGTAGTTGGACTTTCACAGTAACCTTGGGGTAGCCTGGTGTAAGTATATCTTTGACCTTTAAAGGTAAGTGCAAACCAGAACTGACTGGTTTTGTCCACTGGCGAAGAAAAGAATGCATTGATGATGTCTACAACAGTGTAGTATGTTGAATCTGGTCTTAAAGTATTGAGAAGAGTGTAAGGATCTGATATGCATGGTGCTCTTTGCACTACTGCGTTGTTAACTGCCTGTAGGTCCTGGACCATTCTCCACCTGACTGATGCCAGACTCCAACCTTCTGATTGCCAGATGACTACTCAACCCATCAAGCCACAGTCGCCATGACTTTAAATTTTCTGCATTTATATTCTGACAAGACAGAAGTTGTAATCTGTGGACCAGAGTCCTCAAAAAATAAACTTCTTAATCAATCACTGAATTTGGATGGCATTAACTTGGCCTCTGGTAATAAATTAAAAAATCTTGGTGTTATTTTTGACCAAGACATGTCATTTAAATCCCATATTAAACAGGTTTCCTTTTTTCACCTCAGGAATAATCGCCAAAATTAGAAACATTCTGTCCTGGAGCGATGCTGAAAAACTAGTCCATGCATTTGTTACTTCAAGGCTGGACTATTGTAATTCTTTACTATCAGGAAGTTCACAAAATACAGTTCAAAGTCTTCAGCTGATCCAAAATGCTGCAGCAAGAGTTCTGATGAAAATCAACAAAAGGGATCATATTTCTCCAATTTTAGCTTCCCTTCATTGGCTTCCTGTTAAATCAAGAATAGAATTTAAAATTCTTCTTCTAACGTATAAAGCCCTTAATAATCAAGCTCCATCATATATCAGAGCTCTGATTACCCCGTATGTTCCTAACAGAGCACTTCGCTCTCAGACTGCAGGTCTGCTGGTGGTTCCTAGAGTCTCTAAAAGTAGAATGGAAAGCAGATCCTTTAGCTATCAGGCTCCTCTCCTGTGGAACCAACTTCCAGTTTTGGTCCGTGAGGCAGACACCCTGTCTACTTTTAAGACTAATCTTAAAACTTTCCTTTTTAACAAAGCTTATAACTAGAGTGGCTTATGTTGCCCTGACCTACCTATGGGGATGTGCTTCTATGGGCTTAGACTACTGGAGGACATCAGGATCTATTTTTCTCACTCTATCGAGTTCTACTGTTCTTCAATTATGCATTGCTTGTCATAATTTCTGCTTATAACTTTTTGTTCTCTCTCTTTTTTTTTCTTCATAGTAGGTACACCTGGTCTGGCGTTCTGTTATCTGAGACATCATCCACAGAAGACAGCTCACCTGCTATTACCATCTAATGTAGAACAGATTACTGCATCAATGTTTGCTTCTGTGCTTTTTTGTCTCTCTTGTTGTGTCTCTGCTCTGTCTTCTGTAACCCCCAGTCGGTCGAGGCAGATGACCGTTCATACTGAGCCCGGTTCTGCTGGAGGTTTTTCCTTCCCGCTAATGGGTGGTTTTTCTTTCCACTGTCGCTTTATGCTTGCTCAGTATGAGGGATTGCTGCAAAGCCATGGACAATGCAGACGACTCTCCCTGTAGCTCTACGCTTCTCCAGGAGTGAATGCTGCTTGTCGGGACTTTGATGCAATCAACTGGTTTCCTTATATAGGAAATTTTTGACCAATCTGTATAATATGATTGATTTTGACTTTGTAAAGTGCCTCGAGATGACATGTTTCATGAATTTGCGCTATATAAATAAAATTGAATTGAATTGAATTGAATTTAGTTCCTACGCTCCACTTATCTGGAACAAACTTCCAGAAAACTGTAAAAGTGCTGAAAGCCTGAGTTCTTTTAAATCAAGATTAAAAACACATTTGTTTAGGATTGCCTTTGACTGTTCTACTTAAACTGTTCTACTGAAACATCATTAGTTCAACTTTTTTAGTCCAACTGCTTTTAATGTTGTATTTTGTTTCTACATTTTATTCCTACTTGCTTTTGTCCGTTTTATTTTCCTATATTTTAATCATGTAAAGCACTTTGCATTGTCTGTGTACTGAAATGTGCTATATAAATGAATTTGCCTTGCCTTTGCCGTCTCACTTTAACAATCACTTAAAAATGTAGGTTTTGCACTTTTAACTTCAGTCATATTGAGATAGGATCACAGCTTTGAACTGCTAGGCCACGGGTCTGCAACCTAAGTGGGCCATTGGCTCTCTGGCTCACTTAATATATTAAACAGTGAAATATTGCCCTGTTATTTTGTTTCATTCTTTTGTTCTGTGCCCCTATGAAAAAACACTGGCACCACGCTGGCTCCCCAAATAACCATGCACACACACAAACCTAAGTACAATTTGGTGAGACCAAATTACCTCTATCTTCTTTTTTTATTTATTTATTCATTTTTTACTGTGGGAGGAAGCCGGAGTACCCGGAGGGAACCCACGCATGGACAGGGAGAACATGCAAACTCTGCAAAAAGACCCAAGGCCAGGAGTCTAACCAGAACCGCCTTGCTGTAAGGCAACAGTGCTACCAACTGGGCCATGGTGCAGCCCAGACAATTTTTACTATCCAAAGAGCCATTTTTCCTCACTCTCCTGGATATTTTTTTCCTGGGGCCGTAAAATCTACAGTCATTTTCAGAAAATAAAAGTTTGAAAAGTGCCATACACAATCACAAGATACAAAATCATCAAAAAATAATAATATAGTACTTTGGTTTCAGGCTAATGATACAAAATCTGAACTGAAATAAATCTCTTTGTGACATTTTTCCTTATTCTCCACTTCAAATCCAAATTTTACACAAAAGCTGTGCCTATTCTCTTTAAATATCAAAACATCTCAGTTGGAGCATTGTGGAAGATCTTTTATCTTTTCAGGGTAAACCCTTCGCCCACCATGGCAGTTCATCAGCGCTAAACTGCAGATTTCCCATCTGACGTTTTCCCAAAGAGTTTGCATGTCATTATGTTTCTACCAATACAAGAAAGCAACTTTCTGATTGAAGAATCGCTCTTTCGCTGGTACGGCCAGAGTTGATTTATGAAAGATGATGCAATTGCATTGTCGATTAACTTGTGTTCGGACTGCATGAAAATCAACACATAATGAGATGGACAGCCCAGCTTCTTTTTTACGTCATCAAACACCTTCTTGCTGAGGCTTGGAAACCATTTCTGTTTGATTTGAAAATTTAGTTCCTTAAATCTAGTCCAGATTTTCTCAACAACTCTTTCTTCTGTGGCTTTAAGTGCATTAAAACACCAAGACATCTTTGACTTTGTAACGCTTCTACCCATCAACCACTTCACGAAAAGCCTTATATCGTCTTTCTTCTCTTCAGATTCAAAATCTTCCCGAGGTGTAAACTCAAATATCCCATCCTTAGCAGTGTTTGTTACCTTCTCTGGGTGTTTCACCTGGGTGTCTTTTGTACCTGAGAAATCTGCCGGTGACACCCGAGTTTGTTTCCAATGTACTTTCCTGGTCTTACTTTTTGGAGGACTTCTTGGTGGCTCCTTTGGAGACTCTTTGTCGATCGCGTGTTTCCTCGCTATCAGTTCTTGCATTATGACGGCAACAGTTTGAATCAAAGAATTGCATCGGAAGTTTAAGTGAAGCCTCTGTATTGGGTCTTCCTCATTGAATTTACATGTGAGCTCTGTGATCACATGTTTGATGAAAACCACATTAAAAACCTCTGTAGCCTCAGACTGAAAGTTTTCTTCAATGCCCATGACTTGAGCAAAGGCTTCAGAAAGTTTGTTCCCAAATAAGTATTTTACGTCACAATAATTGTAATTAAAGTTCTGGATTGTGTCCAAAACCAGACCTGACAAGACCGTAACTATGCGTTTTAACAGGTAGACTATCGCGTACCTGGTGTTATTGTCTGGATCTCCCGACATCAAACTTTTCCACCCGTCTTCTTGCATCTCGTTGACAAATTTGTTGATGGCAGGTATCACACGGGTGTCAATTAAAGTCTCGACTCTCTTTGTAAGTGTTGTATAAAAACCGCCCATTTTGTTGGCTTGAACTGAGATCTTTTGAGGAGAGAACTACTGGAACTGACCTGTAATGTGACTGTTCTTTTCTTTTGATGCAAAGAATTTACGTCACAGTCAGTTGCGTCACAAGCCCCGCCCACTCATTCCGACTGCATTCCGTGGGCGGTGAAAGTGATGTCATGGACTTAGATGCCTCAACACAAGAATATATATATATATATATATATATATATATATATATATATATATATATATATATATATATATATATATATATATATATATATATATATATATATGGTACTTAAAAGTAACTGAGGGGAAAAATTACCCAATATAATTTTTCATGTTGGTAATAAAAATGTTGTAAGCATCAGCATTAAGTAGAAAACGTTATATATATATATATATATATATATATATATATATATATATATATATATATATATATATATATATATATACGTATGGTTTACATACGTATGGTTTACAGTAGAAAAGTACAACAGTGCCATCAAGTGGTCATACTAAAGAACTGCAGAACGAGTCTAATCTTCCCCAGTGGTACGGTTTAGGAATGTATTTGATAATCGCTCTTATTTACATGTGCAAACAGAACCTATATAAACCAGGGGTTGAGCTATTTTCAATTATCATTTTAAAAACTTATTTTAAATAACTGTGTAGTTAGGGGGTTTAATCAGCCTGCATTAAAATACATATTTGTTTTCAGTCAATTACTATTATTATTTTAACATATGATGGTCTATACCATTATTAACTTTATAATTATCCACGTGGGCATTTTTACTGTGGGGGCACTGGGGGGAAATACACAAGCCATAAGGCTCAGTCACTTAACAAATGTGAAGGGAAACAATTTTATATTATTTGACATATTTCATCATGAATAGGTAATTTCATTGCACATCAGATGTCATGCATTAACTTTTTTAAGTTTGTTTTAGAGTCTATGTTTGAAAGAGCAACAAGCGATGTTTCACCACTTGGTGGGGCTTGAGCACAGTCTGTAGTCCTAAGCATGAGCTGTAACAAGCCACGCCTCTTTCCAGCTTCAACCCTCCTATAAATACACAGCAAAACAGCATCACCTTTCGCAGGAACATGTCTAGTGAAGAAATAAGTAACGCATAACTTTATAATGCTGCTAGCAAGAGAACGTTTTGATCCGCCGGGCAAGTTTTCCCGCATTTTGTGCTTGGGAGCTTCGTTTTACAGGCAGGGAGCGACTAATGGTGCGTTCCTTTTGCCTCCGCCTTTTTGCGTTCCAGTTTCCCTCCGTCGGACAGTAAGAAAAAACATGGACGCTCGCATTGTTGTTAAAACTATAACAATGACGCTGTCATGTTTCTATCTGAGATAATGAAATTTCTCTTATTGGTCCTTTAATGTTTTGAACCCAAAACATTTTTGTATTCATCACTAATGGAAGAATTAACACACACTGCCGTTACGTGAGCGTGTCAGAATGGTTGGCATGGGACAACTAATAGATGAGGTGATATTCTTGGAACTTGAGGGACAGAGGGGGGTGAGAGCAGGAACAAAACTCTGAAAAATTCCGCCCTTTGAACCGAAGAGCAGGGATTGGTCAGAGTTTTTACAGGCCTGCAGCTCCCACAGAGATAGATTTTTTAACTTCTCCTTCTGAATACATGATGTATTGACTACTTTCAGGATGGAAGGACCATTTTAACAAAAAGTGTTTCTGAAAAGGATTACCAACTATAGCTTTAAAGGCTGTCCGAAATTGGCACAGCAGTTCAAAGCTCCTTTCCTGCCCACTATACTGCTCTTACTGTTGACCTAGGAGCTAGGAGAAGGAGCTATAATTAGACGTATTTGGATGGAGCCTATGGCCGTTTCTCAATATGCGTTCTTGAGCGGTCTCGTGTGCTCGTGACACGTCATCAGCCTCAGCCCGAGCACTGTTCCAATTGCCTAGAACGCCAAACCGAGAACGCACCACATCCCCGGATGTTGTTCTCGCCCCGCCCTCTTTATCGAGCATGTATCAGAGCAGACTTGTGCGTTCTTCAGACTGACCGCTTTCCCAGAATGCACCGCGGCAAGATAATTTTTAGACTTTTTAGAAATTAAAAATGTTGTTTCAAAAAAATTTTCAATAAGATTTATTGTGGTGTAGTGACCAGCTCTATACCCTCAGCAGGGTTCTTGAGGGGGCATGGGAGTTTGCCCAACCAGTCTACATGTGTTTTGTGGATCTGGAGAAGGCATTCGACCGTGTCCCCCGGGGGATCCTGTGGGGGGTACTCCGGGAGTATGGAGTACCGGACCCTTTAATAAGGGCTGTCAGGTCTCTGTACGACCGGTGTCAGAGTCTGGTCCGCATTGCCGGCAGTAAGTCGGACTCGTTTCCGGTGAGAGTTGGACTCCGCCAAGGTTGCCCTTTGTCACCGATTCTGTTCATAACTTTTATGGACAGAATTTCTAGGCGCAGCCAAGGTGTTGAGGGGATCCGTTTTGGTGGCCTTAGGATTGCGTCTCTGCTATTCGCGGATGACGTGGTCCTATTGGCTTCATCAGGGCGTGATCTACAGCTCTCACTGGAGCGGTTCGCAGCCGAGTGCGAAGCGGCCAGGATGAAAATCAGTGCCTCCAAATCCGAGACCATGGTCTTGAACCGGAAAAGGGTAGAGTGCCTTCTCCGGGTTGGGGAGGATGTCCTGCCCCTAGTGGAGGAGTTCAAGTATCTTGGGGTCTTGTTCACGAATGAGGGGAGGATGGAGCGGGAGATCGACAGGCGGATTGGTGCAGCATCTGCTGTGAAGCGAGCGCTGTACCGATCCGTTGTGGTGAAGAGAGAGCTGAGCCAAAAGGCGAAGCTCTCGATTTACCGGTCGATCTACGTTCCTACCCTCATCTATGGTCACGAGCTTTGGGTCGTGACCGAAAGAACGAGATCCCAGATACAAGCGGCTGAAATGAGTTTTCTCCGTAGTGTGTCTGGGCTCTCCCTTAGAGATAGGGTGAGGAGCTCAGTCATCCGGGGAGGACTCAGAGTAGAGCCACTGCTCCTCCACGTCGAGAGGAGCCAGTTGAGGTGGCTCGGGCATCTGGTCAGGATGCCTCCTGGACGCCTCCCTGGTGAGGTGTTCCGGGCACGTCCCACCGGGAGGAGGCCCAGGGGAAGACCCAGGACACGCTGGAGGGACTATGTCTCCCGGCTGGCCTGGGAACGCCTTGGGATTCCTCCTGAGGAGCTGGCCCAAGTGGCTGGGGAGAGGGACGTCTGGGCCTCCCTACTGAAGCTGCTACCCCCGCGACCCGACCCCGGATAAGCGGAAGAAGACGGACGGACGGACGGTGGTGTAGTATATAAATAGTTTTGAATGTTAAAGAAATGCTAAAGAACTGTGCACCTCATGACGTCACAAGTATACTTCTGTTACGTACGTACTGCGTGCTCGCATTCTTGTCAAGTGCGATCTTCCTGTGTTCTCGCCAAGACCGGACTTGACGAGAACGCGAGTCCGTACTCGCGTTCTCGTCAAGTCCGGTCTCCCATCCCTTGGCATTTAATTTATGAAGTGGTTCAATGTTCCACTGAGAAAGGGACCTTCGTTTATGAAGCCAGTTCTTAGATGTGATTGTATAAACCCATATGTATTGTCTACACGCTTATCGATCCTGCAGCACACATTTTTTTGCTTGTTGAGGAAGAAAAGTGTAATACCAAATGTACCCTGTGGAATATCTCTATTTCAATGTAGCCTAATTCAATTTTCCATGTACATAATACATTGAAGCGACTACATCTGCGGCCCTGCATGGATATGGGAGTATAGACATGGATGGATGGATGGATGGATGGATGGACTGATGAAAACACTGATCCATCCCGCAGCCCACGGGGCTATTTCAGCAAATAAATAAAAGTATCCGAACAAAATCACTACACGTCAGAATTTTAATTATTTTGTAGCCAAATACTTGCCCTTCAAAAAAAAAAAAAAAAAAAAACTACACAGGAAATGGAGTCCACTTTGACGTTGCAAGAAGACGCAAGCTGTCTCAATTCGGCGGCTGCGTCCTTCGAAGGACGCATTTTAAGGCCGGTGACGTCACAACGATGCGCGGAGGCTGTCCCATTTGGCAAAAATTCTGAGGATCCTTAAAATGCAGCCTTCGAATGCGTCCTCCTTTTCCCCGAATTCTGAGGATGCACCGCTACCATCCTTAGTGGCCTCGCCTGGCACAAGATTTCCCGAGGTGCTTTGCTCGCTTTTTTTTAGTAGTTGAAGAAGAAGAAGAAAGAAGGCGGATTTTGTAATGGAAAGCAGCAGCGCTGGCAGTAGTGCTGAGTACAGCTTTAAATGTAAGTAGTTTGTTTTTATTTTTTTAACTGAACATCTATTAAAATACGTGACGGTAACGGAGCCACCGGAATTTGTAGGACCAGCTAAAGCTAAAGCTTAGAGCTAATCTGTTGATACGAGACGTTCAGCAACATTAAAAGCCTTCATAAAAATGTCACAATTTTTTATTTTAACCCACATCTTATTGTAACTGTGCTGATAGCTGTGTCCCTCACAAATCCGATCAATCTATTCTCATACAGTTTATTACAAATGATTAGAACTGTCAAAGCTTAATGCAGCTGAAGAAATAACATCAGTCCAGCTGTACTGGGCTGTCAATACTGCAAACGTTTTGTTTGAATACTCAATAACATATAGTTAATTTACAGTACAGTATAATAAGGTTTAAAGTATAATTCACTTGAAGAACAACACCGGCGTAATTATACAGAAAAGTCATTTTGCCTGTTGACATAACAGAAATATGCTTTACATGTAATTTTGTTCTAGGGAGCAGGGAGCATACAGAGGAGTTAAAACTCAGAGGAGCATAAAACTCCGTGAGCAAAATGACCACATCTTTACCGGGGCCAAAAACACTGCCACAGTCGGATGGAGGTAAGAGTTGAGACATAATTCCATATACATGTTGCATTTGTATGTAAAATTCACACAAGTTCAAAGAAGTCCTGTTCAAACACCAACGTACAAATATAATCTTTTGATCACATCAAATGATGCCCAGATGTCACTTTTATTTAATCTTATAGTTGTGATAGTAGTGATCCTTGTGTGTTTATCTCTTCTCGTTTCTCTTGTTTAGAACAATCCTGCAAAAAACGGGCCTGGAGGGTGAAGTTGAGCCACAACAGGCCAAAAAAGAGTGGGACAACTTGAAAAAAAAGATCCAGGGACAGGGCAGGGGGTCAGTGGGAAGCCTGCTGCTGCCACCTGGCCATGGTTTGTCCTCAGGTTCTGTGTTGCTGTCATTGTTAAATTAAATTATTAAATTGTCTATAAAAGTTATTGTTGTCGGTGTGTTCTTAAAGTCTTTTAACCTGTTACATTATCTGTTTCATCACTTCTTTACAATTTAAGTAAACTTAGAACAACTTCTCAGTGACAACATCAATTTATTTTTAGAGAAACAAGTATTTAAAATAAACTATCAAAAACATTTTAACTATTTAAAATTAACTACAACAACTATTTACAGAAGATATAAAATAAATATTACTAAAGAACATATATATATACACTCACCGGCCACTTTATTAGGTACACCTGTCCAACTGCTCGTTAACACTTAATTTCTAAGCAGCCAATCACATGGCGGCAACTCAGTGCATTTAGGCATGTAGACATGGTCAAGAGAATCTCCTGCAGTTCAAACCGAGCATCAGTATGGGGAAGAAAGGTGATTTGAGTGACTTTGAACGTGGCATGATTGTTGGTGCCAGAAGGGCTGGTCTGAGTATTTCAGAAACTGCTAATCTACTGGGATTTTCACGCACAACCATCTCTAGGGTTTACAGAGAATGGTCCGAAAAAGAAAAAACATCCAGTGAGCGGCAGTTCTGTGGGCGGAAATACCTTGTTGATGCCAGAGGTCAGAGGAGAATGGCCAGACTGGTTCGAGCTGATAGAAGGGCAACAGTGACTCAAATAACCACCCGTTACAACCAAGGTGGGCAGAAGAGCATCTCTGAACGCACAGTACGTCAAACTTTGAGGCAGATGGGCTACAGCAGCAGAAGACCACATCGGGTGCCACTCCTTTCAGCTAAGAACAGGAAACTGAGGCTACAATTTGCACAATCTCATCGAAATTGGACAATAGAAGATTGGAAAAACGTTGCCTGGTCTGATGAGTCTCGATTTCTGCTGCGACAGTCGGATGGTAGGGTCAGAATTTGGCGTCTACAACATGAAAGCATGGATCCATCCTGCCTTGTATCAACGGTTCAGGCTGGTGGTGGTGGTGTCATGGTGTGGGGAATATTTTCTTGGCACTCTTTGGGCCCCTTGGTACCAATTGAGCATCGTTGCAACGCCACAGCCTACCTGAGTATTGTTGCTGACCATGTCCATCCCTTTATGACCACAATGTACCCAACCCATGATGGCTACTTTCAGCAGGATAATGCGCCATGTCATAAAGCTGGAATCATCTCAGACTGGTTTCTTGAACATGACAATGAGTTCGCTGTACTCAAATGGCCTCCACAGTCACCAGATCTCAATCCAATAGAGCATCTTTGGGATGTGGTGGAACGGGAGATTCGCATCATGGATGTGCAGCCGACAAATCTGCGGCAACTGTGTGATGCCATCATGTCAATATGGACCAAACTCCCTGAGGAATGCTTCCAGCACCTTGTTGAATCTATGCCACGAAGAACTGAGGCAGTTCTGAAGGCAAAAGGGGGTCCAACCCGTTACTAGCATGGGGTACCTAATAAAGTGGCCGGTGAGTGTATATATATATACAATTTTGACTGAGCAGGAGTCCCTGGTGGTGCTGCTGGACTGGATGGGATGCCACACAGATGACCTTGGAGTCCTCTGACTGCGAGTGGGACATCATCTGGGGGTTGGGGGATGCCTCTCTCCACTGTTCACCACATCGTCCATCAGGGTTTGCAGGGCTGACCCAATCGACGGCTGCCATGTTCCTAAAAATGTTTAAGAAGACGCAGAAAATGACTTTACTACAACTGTTTTCATAACCCTTACATGAGAAAAGCTAAAAAGTGATTATACTTGCCATCTAAATGTAATCGTGGTCGGGTAGAACCTCCTCCAGGGCAGACACCTCGGCAGACAGCTGGTCCCGCCAGGGAGCACCACTGACTGCCTCCAACACGTTCTCCCCTCCTCATCCTCTGGCATGTCGTCCTGCACTTCATCGTATGGGGCCATGATGTCACCGGCTCCCAGGCAGATGTTGTGCATTTAAGTTGATGCAGCAGTACATCGGCCTTGTCTGGATAGAGACATGAAGATTAAGAACAACAGGATTAGATGATAGCAATTTCATTTTAGCTGATATAATTCTAGTGAATATCAACCCCTTAACGCCTGGTGTTGCTAATTTGTGACCAAACAATTCTGGCCTTTACTTATTTTACTTCATCTAGAGCCACTATTTAACTTTTTTTTTCGTTTTTATATTTAGATTTATTTTTCCTGTATTATTTTTTCGTTATATTACAAATAAAATCAAGCAGTAAGGGGATAACAATTTAGACAAATAATGATTTATTTCTCAATATTAGTTTGGCTTCTCAACACAACATTAGTGATAGTGAAAGTAGTGATTTAAGTCAGTTATTTACAGGGTTTGTACACATTTTACTATTCAATTCAAATAACTAAAGTTACAAACACAAGCCTATATCAAGTCTTACAAATAAATATAACATTTTATATTTAAACATATTCGTCAATCTGCTGACAAGCGTTTGTTTAATAACTGATATATTATGATCATTAGCAGGCCCCTGTGGGTGAAAATAATAGCAGGTAAATGTTACCTCTCCACTGCGCTCCTCCAGCCTGAGAAATATTCGTCGCCGGTTTTACTGCCGCCGAAGCCGTCTAACCCGACTCTCCTCCTCCAATAACAAGTAAATAAAAAATAAATAAATTCAATATCCATTTTTTTTGCGTCGTTTATCGGCGCTGGCGCTGTTTTTCGCCGGGCTTGGGGTAGACGTAATGACGTCGTGTCGCAACCAGGAAGTGCTCCAAAGGCTAGACCGTCCCATTTACCAACGGTTGAGGATCCTCCGGAGCATCCTCCGATGGCTGGGTCCTCCTAAGGCTGTGTAGGCTGGGTCCTTCGAAGGACGCAGCCGCCGGAACACAAGGATCAAAGGACAGAAACAAGGGAAGGAACATGGAGGGACAGGATTAAGGAAATGAAACATGCAAAAGAGCATCTGTGTTAGAAACTACAAACTAACCTGTAAAGTGCAACTGTTGTTGATTCTCATTCACTTGTTTATGTCCATATGCAAATAAAACTGTATAAAATAAAAACTGCATGTACAAATTGTATGACATAATGTTTGTTTGTTTTTTTAGCTCTGACACAAGTAAGACGCAATATGTCAGATTTCTAAAATGGTTTGTGGAGGATGTTGGTTGCCCTCTGGAAGTTATGTCTAAAGTCAAGGAAGAAAAGGAAAATCAAAATCACGTACAGGACTGTCTCAGAAAATTAGAATATTGTGATAAAGTTCTTTATTTTCTATAATGCAATTAAAAAACATGAAATGTCATACATTCTGGATTCATTACAAATCAACTGAAATATCGCAAGCCTTTTATTGTTTTAATATCGCTGATTATGGCGTACAGCTGAAGAAAACTCAAAAATCCTATCTCAAAATATTAGAATATTTCCTCAGACCAAGTAAAAACAAAATTGTAACAGCAAAACAAAATCAAACATTTGAAAATGTCCATTAATGCACTCAGTACTTGGTTGGGAATCCTTTTGCACAGATTACTGCATCAATGCGGCGTGGCATGGAGGCAATCAGCCTGTGGCATTGCTGAGGTGTTATGGATGCCCAGGATGCTTCAATAGCGGCCTTTAGCTCATTTGCATTGTTGGGTCTGGTGTCTTTCAGCTTCTTCTTCACAATACCCCACAAATTCTCCATGGGGTTCAGGTCAGGGGAATTGGCAGGCCAATCAAGGACAGTAATGCCATGGTCAGTACACCAGTTACTGGCAGTGTTGGGGGTAACGCGTTATAAGTAACGCGTTAGAGTACTCTTATTAGTTTTTTTCAGTAACGAGTAATCTAACGCGTTAGTTTTGCGAATTCAGTAATCAGTAACTCCGTTATTTTCCAAAATAAGCACTCGTTACTCCGTTACTTTAAGAATTTCCCTCGATAAGGAAAGTGAAGTCCCTGCTTTTCTGCATTTAGTCAGATGCGGCTGCTTGCGTCTGTACCCTGCTCCTTGCCTCTGTGTGTGTGTGTGTGCGCGCGCACCTGTGTGTGTAAGCTATTTGTGTTTGTACCGCGGCAAGATGGGCGAGAAGACAGCGTTTGATTCTTGGAGGTAAGCACGTTATTTTGAGTTAAACAGCGAAAAGGACAAGAACATGGG
This sequence comes from Fundulus diaphanus, assembly GCA_037039145.1. Taxonomy (NCBI): domain Eukaryota; kingdom Metazoa; phylum Chordata; class Actinopteri; order Cyprinodontiformes; family Fundulidae; genus Fundulus; species Fundulus diaphanus. The sequence goes on along the minus strand of CM073125.1, from coordinate 52,117,058 downwards.
TCCGGCAACACGGATGCGTCGGCGTATGAGTCGAGCTCGTACAGAAAAACCTGTGTCGACGCGCTTATGCGCTACGTGACCGATACAGGAACTGTTTCGAACTGACTGACGCGCCAAACTGTTTATGTTTCTTCTGAACTGCGCGCGTGTGCATTCGCGCACAGCATCTGGATTCAGCGCGCACAGCAAAGCTATGCTGCACAGTCTTTCAGAAAAAACGGCTGATCTACACTGAGTAGAAAGCTGCAACTCTGAGCAGCTCTTCCTCCCTTTGTCATTCTCAGCCAGGCCCGTATTAAGACAATGTGTATACCTCAAAGCCCCCCCCCCCCCCTTACCCGTGCTGTCCTCCGGTCAAACACATCAGACATAATCAAGGGGATTTCTTTACTATTTACTAACTTACACAACTACATGTAGGCATATGAGCAGTGAGCAATATTCAAATATCTCATTTTAAAATGTTGAAATCAAAAAAATCTTGATTTATTTATCATTTATTATTATTGTGACATCAGTGTTCACAAAACGAATAATGCATGGTCTTTCAACAATTTCAAGTAGCTAAATAATATAACTATTTATGAAAAATATATTTTTAAAGCATGTGTCATGTGGTGCCCCCCCCCCCATGGTTGGTGCCCCTGGGCACTGGCCCACTGGCCCTTATGGATAACGTGAGCATGAAAAAAATCCCGATCACTGGAACGCAAATAACGTGATTCACCATGGCAATGACAGGAAATAAGTTTGGAATTGCGCATGTCCTGCGAGTAGAATTAGAAATATTAAAAGAAGGCATATGGACTATTAGAGCCATATTTTGGAGTTTTGTGTTTGTTTACTGTTTGTTGTAATACCCAAAATGGACAGTGGGTGGCTTCATCTGTTTTAAATTGAGTCACAGGTAGTCGCACGGCAGGTGTGCTGATTGCGGCAGAAACAAACAGTTTTTTGACCGTCGTCGTCGGTTGTGGTTTTGTTATTGATCACTGCGTTGCAGCAAATGATAGATCCTTTGGTTGTAAGCCAGTGGGCACCATTGGAAGTTGCATTATTGTGAGAGCGCTACATCAATAAAAGCTCTTCAATCATACCTGAAGTGAATTCATTGGAAGCAAGAGGACGACGCGTCAACTGAGTGCCAGTCAGCAGCCTCACTGTGGCTTAGGTTCGTTTTTTTGTTTTGTTAAGAACAAGTCACTACATTTTAAGTCAAAAAACTACATTTCACTTAGAGCCTTAGTCAGTTGCGGAGAGGACACCGTATGAAGGCAACGCTGGATTGGAAGCTGTGGAGAGGACGCTGCCACTGAGTTGGATGAGGCGCTGGAGTGGAGCCGGTGAGACGCGCTGCGCTGAGGCGCATGGAGGATCACAAGGGCCGTGTTCTGAAGGAAACGATCAGCTCATTCATCTGACTGGATCGCATCATTATGGCGCCCATCGCAAGCATGGAGGTATGAACAGTAGCGCTACCAACTTTATGGCCATAATATAATAATAATAAAAAAATATATATAAGGACTATTTTGCGGGCGTAATTCCAATGCATTGGTTGCTATTAAAAAAAAAAAAAACTGCTTCGATCAGATCCTGGGACTGAAAATTATTAAAAAGGGTGACTGTTGGATTTAAAAACGGAACGAAAGTAAAGGAGGACATTATGGAAAGTAAATCTGAAGAGTCGGCTGAAGAAAAGGCCGCTGTCGCTGATGAGGTGGGACATTCACAAGAAACTCAAGTGGTCAAAGCAAAAAGAACAATTAAAATGACACCAAAAGCTTTTCTTGAAAAAATAAATAACTTGCAAAATGTAAGAAAGGATAAATTAAACAAAATTAAAAATCTAAGAAAGGTAACTGAAGAATATATGCATGAAAAAAGGGTTAATGAGGTAAAACATTCCTTGGAAAAATGTATGTATTTGTGTGAAGAAGCAAAAGGTGCTCATGATTCTTTGGTGCCTCTTTTGCCTGTTGAAGAATATGAAATACAGAATGCATGGTTTGTAGCAAAAATGTTGTGTGAAAACAGTTTTATTGATCATGTTAAACAGTGGTTGAGAAAAGCTGAAAAAGATGGTGGTGTTTCTGATGATGTACGTCCAGAGGACAGCATATCAAATGTTTCCACTAAACGTTCTCACCAAAAGAGTTTATCCAGTGTTAAAAGTCGGCAAAGTGGTCAATCTACAGCATCTGCTCGTATTAAAGCCGAGGCCGAAAGGGCTGCACTTCTAGCTCGAGCTGCAATGTTAAAGGAAAAACATGCCCTGGAAAAAGAAGAAGCAGAGCTGAGAAGGAAAAAGGAGCAACTGGAACTTGAAGTTGAAATTGCTGCATCAACAGCTAAACTATCTGTGCTACAAAATGCTTCAGAATGTTCAAGTGAAGCTCAAGAACCAGGAGATGGAATGAATTCATATCTCCAAAGGAGGCAAGAACAAGAAACAGAACTCAACGCTGAAGCAAAACCCTTTGAACCTTGGACTCAACGTTCAGTGCCACAAAGTTATCTTCCAGTACAACAGAAAGATTCAAGGAAAGTGAACGGATGCACTGAGGAGCAATGGAAGATGTGCACCGTTGGATCAAGACAGGAGACACACAAGAAAACATTATTGGTAAAAACACAAACTGATCATTTGTCAGTACAAGATGAGCAGCCTGCCTCAACTGTTCAATCAAATAAATTTCCTGTGCAAGTACAAGGAGATTTATGTACCATAATGCATAAACAAAATGAACTCACTTCAACCCTTGTACAACAGCAACGTTTATTGACTTTACCTACTCGTGAGATTCCAGTATTTGATGGGGATCCTCTTCAGTATGGAAACTTCATCAGAGCCTTTGAACATGGAGTGGAATCCAAAGCTAATGATGCAGATGCTCTGTATTTTCTGGAACAATTCACAAAGGGTCAGCCCAGAGAATTAGTGAGGAGTTGCCAATATAAGACTCCTGACCGAGGTTATCAACTGGCTAAAAAGCTTTTGCATGAACATTTTGGAAATGAACACAGGATTGCTGCAGCCTATTTAGAGAAGGCTTTGGATTGGCCCACAGTGAAATCAGAGGATGTGAAGTCATTGCAAGCCTTTTCTCTGTTTTTATGTGCTTGCTGCAATGTCATGGAGGAGCTTCATTACATGCAAGAGCTGGACATGCCAACCAACATGAGAGCAATTGTAACCAAGTTGCCATTTAAATACAGAGAAAGGTGGAGGACAACAGCTCATGAAGTTTTGGAAAAATACAATCGCAGAGCTTGCTTTAGAGATCTTGTTTCATTTATTGAACGGCAAGTTAAGATCATCTCTGATCCACTTTTTGGGGATATTCAGGACAGAACAAGTTGCCACACATTAAAGAATGTCAAGTCAAAGTTTCAGTCCAAGTTCAGCAGAGTTACAGGCAACAGCTTTGCTACTGCTGTTACCGTTGACACTAAAGGTTCAAAATTAATTCCCCAGACCTTGATGGAGAAGATGGAAAATAAATGTATCTGTTGTTCCCAGTCTCACACATTGGAACAGTGTTTTAAGCTGCAGAGAATGAAGCATCGTGATAAAATAACATTTTTAAAGGAAAAGAGGATGTGCTTTGGCTGCCTGTGTAGTGGACACATGAGCAAAGATTGCGACAGGCGCTTAATTTGCAAAGAGTGTGGTCGGAATCATCCAACAGTGCTTCATATTCCTGAAAGATCAAGAAAAGGCAAAGAAAGTGAACACTTTAAACAAAGAGAACATGTGGCATCACCTTCCTCAGAGACATGTGGTCACGCAGGGGCCGGGCGAGAGGACAGCATTTTGCCTATTCTGCCAATCCAAGTTAAATCAATCAAGGGAGATAAAATAATACAAACCTATGCATTTTTGGATTCTGGGAGTACAGCAACGTTCTGCTCAGAACATCTTATGCAAAGGTTGAATATAGCTGGAAGAAAAACAAATGTCCTTCTGCGCACCATGGGGCAGGAAAGAGTGGTGTCCACTCATGTTTTAAGTGGCATGGAAGTAGCTGGACTTAACAGCAACCATTTTTACAGTCTTCCAGGGGTTCTCACACAAAGCAAAATGCCTGTTACCACTGGAAATATTGTTACACAAGAAGAGCTGGCAAAATGGCCTTACCTGTCCAAAGTTCAGATTCCCTGTATAGATGCTAATGTTGACATGTTGATTGGTACCAACACCCCTAAGGTATTGGAACCCTGGGAGGTTGTCAACAGCCAAGGGAATGGCCCATATGCAATGAAGACTGTACTTGGTTGGGTAATTAATGGTCCTCTTCAAGATGATGAGAACATCAAATGTGGAACTGGATTTCCTGTGGCTGCCGTTAACAGAATCTCTGTGTGTAATTTGGAAGAAATGTTAAAAACACAATATGAACATGACTTCAATGAAAAGCGCACAGAGGAGAAAGGGATGTCAAGAGAAGACATCAGATTTTTAAAGATCATGGACGAGTCAGTATTCATTCAGGATGGTCATTATAATCTAAAAATGCCCTTCAGAAAGGAGCAGGTGAATCTTCCTAATAACATTTCCATGGTCAAGCAAAGGCTGTTGGGATTGAAGAAGAAGTTCAAACAGGATGAACTGTTTCGCACAGAGTATACCAGCTTCTTCAATGATGTAATAAGTAAAGGCTATGCAGAGAAAGTGCCTCCACATCAATTGAATGGAGCAAATGGAAAGATCTGGTATATTCCCCATCATGCTGTACGTCATCCCAAAAAAGGCTCATTGAGGGTTGTGTTTGACTGCTCAGCTGAATTTAAAGGAGCTTCACTCAACAGCCAGCTTCTTCAAGGCCCAAACCTGACAAGTTCATTATTGGGAGTCCTTGTCAGATTCAGACAGGAGCCAGTAGCCTTCATGGGAGATATTAAGTCCATGTTTTATCAGGTGAAAGTGTCTGAAGAGGCTAGAGACTATCTCCGATTTTTGTGGTGGCCTGATGGTAAAGTGGACCAAGCGCCAGTGGAGTACAGAATGACAACACATTTGTTTGGTGCTGTCTCATCCCCAAGTTGTGCCAGTTACGCTCTTCGGAAGACAGCAGAAGACAACTGCACACACTTTTCTTTGGATGTAGTGAACACAGTTGGACATAATTTTTACGTTGACGACTGTTTGAAGAGCTTGCCTTCAGAAGAGGAAGCAGTTCAAATGATTAAAGCTCTCAGTGACCTTTGTCAAAAAGGAGGCTTTACTTTGACAAAATGGATCTGTAACAGTCGGATAGTGCTGCAAACTGTGGAAGAGGAGCATAGAGCTAAAGACTGGAGAGAACTGGACTTGGACCGAGATGAGCTTCCAGTGGAAAGAGCCCTTGGATTACAGTGGTGTGTGGAATCGGACACATTTAAATTTAAAATGGCAATAAAAGAGCGAGCACACACCAGAAGAGGCTTGTTGTCCGTAATCTCTTCAGTCTATGATCCTTTGGGGTTTCTTTCACCAGTGACGCTGCCAGCAAAGGTTATGCTGCAAGAACTCTGCCGAAGACATTGTGGATGGGACGACAGCATACCTGCAGATATTAGCCACCAATGGATAGGTTGGCTAGACGATCTCAAAGATTTGGCTACTTTCAAAGTTGCAAGATGCATAAAGCCCAGATATTTCGGGCAGCCTATTAAGGCTCAGATGCACAACTTTTCTGATGCCAGTGAAACTGGATTTGGCACAGTTACCTACCTCAGAATTGAAAATGATGAAGGCAAAGTCCATGTTTCCTTCTTGTTGGGAAAGGCAAGAGTTACTCCCCTGAAACGGATAACCATTCCTCGTCTGGAACTCACTGCTGCTGTTCTGGCGGTTCGAGTGGATCAGATGTTGAGAGCAGAATTGGAGCTGCAATTGGATCAGTCTGTTTTTTGGACAGACAGCACTTCAGTACTCAAAACATAAACGACGATAAGCATTTTCATACATTTGTGGCAAATCGGGTGTCTACCATCAGAGATGCAACTCATGTATCGCAATGGAAGTACATTAATACTAAAGTTAATCCTGCAGACTGTGCCTCCAGGGGAATGAAGGTGGGAGATGTGTTAAAAGGAGGAAGTTGGATTGAAGGCCCAAAGTTTCTGCTTCAACCAGTGTGTGATTGGCCTTCAGATGATGTTGAAGCCACAATTTCTGATGAAGATTTTGAGGTTAAAAGATGTGTTACAGTGAACATCATCACTCACGACTCTCCTAACCCTACAGATCAGCTCCTGTTATATTTCTCAGAGTGGGGAAAACTTAAGGTGGCGGTTGCATGGTTTATTAAATGGAAAAAGCTTCTTCTACAGTTGAAACAAAAACGAAAAGAGCTGAATACTTTTAACATGAGTGCAGACAAATCACATGTGATGGAGAGGGCAAAAGAAGTAATAAATCGAGACTTGTCAGTTGAAGATCTCTTGGATGCTGAAATGTCCATTGTACGCTATAGTCAACAGAAAAGGTTCAAAGAAGAGATTGCTGCCCTATCAGTGGGAAAATCTGTACCAAAAACCAGCTCTGTCTACAAACTAGACCCGTGTCTGGAAGATGGACTTTTGAGAGTTGGAGGCCGCTTGAGTAAGTCAGCTTTACCAGAAGAAACAAAGCATCCACTCATCTTGTCAAAAGAACAACACATTTCTACACTAATTTTAAGATACATGCACCAACTAGTCGGTCATAGTGGCACAAATCATACGCTGTCAAGACTGCGAAAAAGATTTTGGATAACAAATGCCACATCAGCTGTGAGAAAAATTATATCACAGTGCAGTTTATGCAGACGATTCAAAGGAAAGTTGGGTGAGCAGAAGATGGCGGATCTGCCGCAGGAAAGACTCCTCCCAGACCTCCCTCCCTTTACACATGTAGGAGTGGATTATTTTGGTCCTTTGGAGGTGAAAAGGGGACGAAGCTTCTGCAAACGTTATGGGGTAATTTTTACCTGTGTAGCAAGCAGAGCTGTTCACTTGGAAGTTGCTTCTTCCTTGGATACTGATGCATGCATTAATGCTTTGCGAAGGTTCATCAGTCGAAGAGGACAAGTGTCTTCAATTCGCTCAGATAATGGAACAAATTTTGTGGGAGCAAAGAAAGAACTGAAGGAAGCACTTGAATCTTTAAACCATAACCGGATCCAAAAGGTATTATTGCAACATGGCATCAAATGGAACTTTAATCCACCTGCAGCATCACACTTTGGTGGAGTCTGGGAGCGTCTTATCCAAATGGTGAGAAGGATTCTAACCTCTGTGTTACCTCTTCAAACATTGGACGATGATGGATTGCAGACAGTTCTTTGTGAAGTTGAGGCTATATTGAATAGTCGACCTCTTACTAAGCTCTCAGATGATCCCACTGATTTGGAACCACTCACTCCTAACCACATTCTCCTGATGAAAGGGAAGCCAGTTTTATCACCTGGATTATTTAACAAGGATGATGTATATGTGAAGAGGAGGTGGCGACAAGTCCAATATCTTGCGGACTTGTTTTGGAAAAGATGGGTAAGAGAGTACCTCCCATTACTGCAAGAGCGGCAAAAATGGAACCAAAAGAAGAGGAATTTTGTTCCTGGAGATATAGTTATTGTAATGGATCCGGTGGCTCCACGAGGGTCTTGGCTTTTAGGCAGAGTGTTGGAAACCTTTCCAGACAAAAAAGGTTTGGTACGGTCTGTCAGTCTTCAGACAAAAACAAACATTCTAGAAAGACCTATCTCTAAGCTATGTCTGCTAACAGAGGCAGAAAATTAGTTGTTTGTGGCAAACTGCACAACCTTTGGTATAACGGGGTGTATTTTGTTTTATTTTATTTTTTGTATGGCTCTATAATGTTATTAAAGGTAATTGTAATGTCTTTTGTCATTTACAATTATGGGCCGGTGTATTAGAGCCATATTTTGGAGTTTTGTGTTTGTTTACTGTTTGTTGTAATACCCAAAATGGACAGTGGGTGGCTTCATCTGTTTTAAATTGAGTCACAGGTAGTCGCACGGCAGGTGTGCTGATTGCGGCAGAAACAAACAGTTTTTTGACCGTCGTCGTCGTCGGTTGTGGTTTTGTTATTGATCACTGCGTTGCAGCAAATGATAGATCCTTTGGTTGTAAGCCAGTGGGCACCATTGGAAGTTGCATTATTGTGAGAGCGCTACATCAATAAAAGCTCTTCAATCATACCTGAAGTGAATTCATTGGAAGCAAGAGGACGACGCGTCAACTGAGTGCCAGTCAGCAGCCTCACTGTGGCTTAGGTTCGTTTTTTTGTTTTGTTAAGAACAAGTCACTACATGGACAATATTAAACCATAAGAAACAATGCCGTTGCTGCTGAAAACCGCAAGAGAAAATTGTTGAAAAAGTCAATGCATGCGTGATATGAAAGTTATGTGATGGAGAATTAAAGCTGCTTTCACCACACTTCACTGTTCAACACAAAAGGGGGAGTATGTGTGTGTGTGTGTGTGTGTGGGGGGGGGGGGGGTGCATTGAATGGACATGTCAGCAAAAAATTTGTAAAAAAATAAATAAAAAAGCCAGAAACGAAAAAGTAACGCAATAGTTACTTTTACTAGTAACTAGTTACTTTTATAGTGGAGTAACTCAGCTAGTAACTCAGTTACTTTTTGGGAGAAGTAACTAGTAACTATAACTAATTACTTTTTCAAAGTAACTTGCCCAACACTGGTTACTGGTGGTTTTGGCACTGTGGGCAGGTGCCAGATCTTGGTTGTGCAGCGTTTCCTGCCACATTTCCCCCTTCCAACACACTTTTTGTGAATGTGCTTTGAAACTGCACTCTGTGAACAGCCTGCTCTTTGAGAAATTTCTTTTTGTGTCTTACCCTCCTGATGGAGGGAATCCTAATTCTGATTCATTTTTGAACATTAATCAATGCATCTTGTTATAATCACCAATAGTTTTTTATGATGTTTAATCTAACCATTTGTTTTTAAATGACCATTTTGTCATTTCTTTCATTGTAGGAGCCCAGTTTTTCATTATTAAAAAAATATTCTTGTTTCTAATGAAATTCTCCCTTTAATGCACTTTAAATGACATTGTGTATGATTAATGTAATACATTTAAACTTACATTTACATTTTTTGCTCAAATTATACTTAGAATTACTTTAATACTGTTATGATGTGATGCTTTTCCTAATGTCTCTGATCTATACAGCACTGTCTCAGAAAATTAGAATATCGTGAAAAAGTATACTAGTAGGCTATTCAACTAATCACTTGAATCGTCTAATTAACTCGAAACACCTGCAAGGGTTTCCTGAGCCTTGAAAAACACTCAGCTTGGTTCAGTAAACTAAATCACAAGTATGGGGAAGACTGCTGATCTGACTGCTGTCCAGAAGACCATCATTGACACCGTGCATTGACAAACTTTTTCTACTGTTATGCCAGAAGATGGTTGAATATGCTTATTATTATTATTAATTATAATTTGGTATTATAATTTAAATAATAAATAATTCAACTCAAAATTCCGCTACAACAAAATATAGTTCAAATGGTGGTGATGTTAGCTATAAGCTTGTAAGTATTTATACCACTAATGCATTAGTTAATTTGCTGTTATGAACTCATTTATGCTGGGATAAATGATCTGGTCGGACTTGTGACCGACGAGGTTTATCCGGCAGGCTATGAGAACCCCAATGTAACTGCAATTAGAGTTTAAATCCTTATTCGTCTATCACCATCCAATGATATTGTCTCTGTATTAATGTCAGATGTTAACTCCAAAGGAGGTTAGCTCTGATTTCTGAATAACCAGGCAACTGTGAATTGGATTGAACACAAAACAGTGTCTATTCCGCAGTGGTGTTTTATTGAACCAAAAGCAATTCCCTGTTACAGTAATTCTCTGATTCAACGACTTTGGAAATCTTACTCACTACTAACTAACAAACAAAACGAAAGGAAAGAAAAACAAATGGATTAAAATGAGCGGTTGCAACTCTTAGTTCAGCTCACGGTTGTTTAAACCACATTCAGAACATCGGCATTCGACATAGCATTGACAGACAGAGCAGCTGTGGGAGTCCTACCGGACGCTTTGATGCCTTACAAAGCTATCAGCTAAGCTACAGCCCAGTCATCCGACACCCTCCCAAGATGGCCGCTACGATGACGTATGGTCTATCAATTTACGTGAAGCGTGAGGGGAGGTTCTGATGACGTAACCACGCTTACGCTGATGGGGTAATGCCTCGCTTCGAGAGGGCGCGGCTAACTGGTAGTTTAAAGCAAAGCCGCGGAATGAGCTCGGACAAAGAGATTAAACTGATAAGAAGAAGCGAAAAGAGAGAGAGGGGGGAAAAGCATGGAGGAAGATGAAGAGGACTGAAACAGTGACCCACGGCGGGTTATAGATAAACCACAATCAACACAGCAAAATCAAATGTAAAATGCATGCACATATAAAGAAAATATTCAGCAAAATAATTCCAACTTCGTCGTGGAATAAAAGCATTAACCTAAGCCTACAAATTTCTACGTCTGCCCAGGCACTTCTAAAACACCCTGTTGGTGAAACAGAAATAAAAGGGGAGAACCCCGTTACTTTGAGGTGGTCCGGAGTGAAAGTCCCGGCTTCGGTCCGGAGCGCTCTGGATCACGCGACGTCCTGAACGCGTCTTGACGACCGCAGGGTCCGCAGGCTGCAGCGGGGACCAGACTGAGAGAGTTCCTTCGTCTTTCTCTCTCTCTCTGGGCTCCTAGACGCTTGTTGGGCCAAACAACGCGTCGTCCTCTCTCGATCACTGGGAGATAAGGCGGCTTCCAGTATTTGATCAGAGGGAATTAAAGGTACCTTTTTGAGTCGACCTCCTGTCTGCACAGGGAATGGTTTTGCTTCGAAAAAATCTCGGTCCAGCGAGAAACTCGAGCACGTGGCGTGGGATTTTCCCAACGGAAACAGCTGTGTGTGTGTGTCTTCTCGGTTGGCAGGGCGCCAGGGAAGAAGGAAGATTGTCGTGTGCAACCGAGTTTTATCAACTTTACCCTAGCAACGTTATCGGTTGCTAGGGCGCCGGCCATTTTGGGCCGCGTTGCATGATGGGAGTTGGTGGCCATTTTGACCACCATGCATCATGGGAAATGCAGTCTGTCACGTCCTGACATGGCACAACATACCCCCCTTTAGCTTTGAAGAGTGGGATGCTGGTCACAGTCTTTAAAGCTACAACCAAGTCCATTCTGGCGTGACGAAGATCCGTTGTGCATGAGTGGAACAACCTAATAGTCTTTCTAGTAGTCCTTCGGGATTCATGCAGTTCAGTTCATCATCCAAGAGGAAGGGAAAAACAAAGCATTTATTGTGCCTGGGTCAGTGACCTAGCCTGGGCAGACTAAGCTATAGCTAGTAATGTCTATTGGCTAATAAGGCAAACAATAAGTAAATAAAAAAAAAGAAAATGCAAACTTCACAATCACCATTGTCAATACATTCATTGGTCATCAGGTTTGAACTTTGAACCAAAGAAAGGAGAGAGGGAAAAGGGAAAGGAGAGAGACAGCGGTTCGTAGTCTAATCAGCTTGTGGCCTTTGAGGAGCTGATGTTACGAACCTGGGGGCGACGAAGGTGAGGGTGTCAATCCTGGTTTGCAACTGTTTGATCTGCTTGTATGCTGCATATGCCATCGCCGTAGTGATGGCCCATCCAAATACAAGGAGAACCACAATAATGGTCATAATGTGAGTGTCGGTCGACTCTGTAGCTCTGGGGAAGCGAAGCAGAGGGACCGAGCTCAACTCTGATGGAGTGAGACTGAATTTAATCAGCTGGGTGCCTGCAAGTAAAAGCTGTCTTTCAATGCCGACATCAATGCTGAAATTGTATCTCTTAAAGACATCTATTATTTCAATCTCTGAGTCATATTTGTCAACGTCAAGGTGATGCAGAACCATGTTTCCAATGTGGACTACAGCACCTTGAGGTGAGGAACAGAAAATGGATTGCATGGACATACCCAGTGGATGTCCTTGGTTTTGGTACACAAATCCCAATTAGGGACTAAATAACGTTTGGGGTCGGCATCATGATAGGCTAGCATCGAGGGGGTTTGTAGGTGTACGTGGGTCTCACCTTGCCAAAACCGACATTCAATACTGATTTAAGCCTATACACGTTAGCTCTTTCAATGATGGGAAGGTTTAGCATAAATCCTATCTCCAAGTTGTCAGGATTTACAAATATTGGAATTGCACTACCTAGGCTGTAAGCCAGGTGTGTTTGTGGTGGTTGCAGTGTTTCACTAGAGGCAGATTTGAGAACCTTTTCAACCAAATCTACTGGTACCAAGTACGGAGGAATCCGTCCTTCAGCAAGGCTATTTACGGATGAGCTAACCTCTCGAGTGAGGTCCTGCATTAAATCTCTAACAACCTGAGTATACATCATGTCATTCTTTACCACTTCTGTGAGCGTTTCCAAAGAAATGCATGGTGTTATTGCTGAGTGTGAATTTATAGACGTGAAGTTATGTATGGACATTTGTTTTATTAGTGCACGTTTAAAATGTCCTGATTGAACATGCACTTGTCCTGTTTAATGCTATGCATTGTTCTCTTCGGCGGGGGCGGAGTTAGGCTCCGTTCCCTGTGAGGAGAGTTTGGTGGACGGTTTAATTTGGTTCGCAGGAACCCATTTGTGCTCCGGGCTTTGCACGCTGGCCTCTAGGTTCTTTTGAGCCCACGTGAAAGTCGTTTGGAGATGGTCTTTTAAATCAGCGACGCACTGGTGTGCCGTGTAGACGGTTGTCACACTGACGTCTTCGGGCTGGTAGATGAGATTCAGAGGAAGTGTCATTTGTCTCCCTGTCATCGTCTGGAAAAGTGTCACCCCTGTGGAGCATGGTGAGGTAGAGCGGATTAGCATTAGGACCAAGGGAAGCTTTATGTCCCAGTCCCTGCCATGGCTGCTGGCATGTTCCTTTAACATACTGACCACGGTGCGGTTCATTCGCTCTACCTGTCCCAATGACTGTGGGTGTGAGGGGATGTGGAATTTAACTTCCACGCCCAACATGTCGAAAAGCGCGGTCATGATGTTTGACGTAAAATGCGTTCCTCTGTCCGAGTCGATGGGCAGGGGAAGGCCCCACCGGCTGAAAACGCGATTTAGCAGCAGGGCTGCTGTGGTGACGGCGGTGTCGTTCGGTGCCGGCAAACATTTGACCCATTCTGTGAAGCTGCCTGTTATTGTCAAAAGATATTTGTTATCTCTTGACGATTTGGGGACTGGACCGATCCAGTCAGTCTGCAGATGTGACCACAGAAATGTAACCCCCCTTCGCTGAAGCAGGGCTCGGTCTAGCGGTTGTGTGAGTTGTAACTGGCAGCAGGTTAAGCAGCCTTGTACATACTCCTGGGTGTCCTGGGCCGTTGAAGGCCGGGACGCCACCTGTAGGAGAGTTTTCAGATTAGCTTTGCAGCTTCTGTGTCCTCCTACTGGTGAGTCATGGACGTGTGTCAATGTGATCCCAAGTTCGTTTGAATCTTTGGGCTGAATGGGCTGAAACTCATGGAGCAGCTCTTTAAGTGCTGTTCTCTCTGTTTCAGTGGTCAGTGCATCAGCTTGTTCCAGCTGCTGCATAATTTCTGTTTTGAAACCAGGGCAGGGCTCAGTGGATGAGTCCTGGTTCTCTGGTTGATTTGGTGCCGGTTCTGTTGGGTTGGTTTCTATCGCATACCCCAACAGGTTTCCTTCAGCTTCAAGCGTAGCACCACAAATAGATCCAGCAGGCAGAGCTTCATGTCGCCTGATTTGGATCATGTTGGAAGGGAAAGTAAACACTGTGTCTGAAGAGTCCTGTCTGCCGGTCAAGGATAAGGGCAGGTCTCCAATGACGGGAATGCTCAGCTCAAAGTCGTGGAAAGAGCTTTCGATGAGCACCCCAAGGGGTTTCTTCGCCACCACTTGGATCGGCATGTGGGTTGGATTCTCCACTAGAAGGTAAGCTGAGCGGTTGTTCAGCTCAAGCAGGGGTGTGCCCCGGATGACCAGGTTGGATTCCTGGAAATAAGGAAGGGGTTGGAAGAAAACCTGTGTGTTCTGTATTTGTTGTCCTTTCAGGATGGCTAATCTAATAGGTACACCTGCAGTCTGTGGTGGTATTAGCATGTTGGTTTCGCTAGCCACCTGGCAAGCCTGTGGGATTGTTTGCCCTGATCGCATGACTTCAGGGGTGCCCAGGAAGGAACTTGGGGTCACGTGAGCCTGAGCCCACAGGACCTGATTGCAAGTGTCCAGCTGTGCACCTAGCCGTACCAGAAAATCAGCACCAACAAACACTGGAGGATGTAAATTCTCCACAATGCTGAAAGGATGAGAGAGCTGCCTTGTGCCAATCTGTGCATAAAGTATGCACACCCCCGTTGCTTTCAGAAGCCGGCGAGGCCAGTCTGCTGAGAGCAAATAGTGGCTGTGTTTTGTCTCAGCCAGATGGGGCTTTTCACGGCACAGAGAGCTGTACAGATCTCTGCTGATCGCAGATTTCTCTGACCAAAGAGCCAGCAGCACGTCTGGCATGAATGTGCTTTCCAGGTGCACACCTTCGGCCACTCTGGGGTTATAGGGTTCAACTCCAGAGTGTTTAAGTGAGCAAAGGAAAGATGTGTGGCTGCAGAGAGAAGTTCTCTGATCGCTGAGAAGCGGTGGTGTGTCAGAGGATTTGGAAATCGGCTCTGTTGAAGGCAGAAATGGTGCCAAGAGTTCTTTGGGCTCTTCTGAGCAGGTCACCTGGTTGATAGGGACGGACGGTCCACTTCCAGAAGTAAGAGGCTTGGGAGTCCCCACTTGGGCCCAAAGATGACCATGATGGCAGTCAATGAGTGGAGCTAACCTGTTCAACAGATCCTGACCCACAAGAAAAGGTTCTGTGTCCAAAGTACATATGTAGATGGGGTGCAGCAGGGTCATGTCACGGAAAGTGATGTCTAACCACGCCCGTTTGGTGATGCATGACTGATCCTGAGTGTAGCTGGTGATGCCCACGTTACAGGTCTCCACCTGTAACGGTTTCCCAAGGGACACCATAGCTCTGGTCACCTCATCGAACAAATCTGAGCACATTAGACTGATCTCGGAACCTGTGTCTAAAAGAGCATTTGCTGTGACACATCCTCCTATAACTGTCGAGCAGTATAAGCGATGCGTGTTTTCACGATGGTTTAGTTCACCTAAAAACCTTAGAAAAGGGGTTTTCTGATCTCCTGCTGACGGGATCTTAGAAGGTTGTTGGTGAATTTTTGGTTGGTTCCCCCACTTAATCAGATAAACTCTGTTAGAAGGGGGAGCCTGGTCCACGCCTAGTCATGCTGACGTGGGTTTTGGGCCTGGTTTCCCAGGAGGGTCGGCAGGATTGGATGGTGGCGAGGACGGCTGCGGCGCGATCTGACGCACTGTGTCGGCTAGCAACCTGCGAAAAGTCTCTTCCATCTCCTTTCTCATTGACTCTTCCATGCGCAGGTTCCAGCCTTTGTTGTCATGTGTGCCTTTCTGCTTTTCCAACCTGTCAGTTTGCTTACCGTGTCGGGCTGGATCCGGCCTGTGCCATTTTTGAAACCTCTCACCTTCCATGCTGTCATGCTGACCTCTCCTATCATGAGAAGCTTTCTTCTGCTGCGGTTCAAAACCGTGTTGCTTCTTGAACCCAAATCTAGTTTTAGGTTTAGAGGGAGGCATCTCATGTCCCTCCAGACCTAACCTCTTTTCTGGTTCGATCTGAATCTGTAGAACCTTTTTATCACTGTCGGCTCCTTTGTTGGGCCGGACACGTGTTTCCCATGCAACCTGCGCGTATTTCCTGATTTCCTGCATGGTAAGTCTCTTGGTTCTACAATGCATGGTAACCTCATACCGCACACTTTCATGAAGATTATGGAGGAACAAAGATTTGAAAGTGTGGTCTTCCTCCAAGCCGGGAGCATTTCGTCCCTGAAAGTAAGCAGCCCGTAAACGGCGGTAATACTCCTTGGGCGCTTCAGTTCTCTTTTGCTGAATTGCAAAAGCTCCAAGAGTCGCAGAAGCTGGGTCTGTGAACACAGAATATTCTTCTCTTAAAGCCTGACAAAGAGCTGAGTAACGGTCACGTGTAGCTGGAGGGAGGCTTTCTATGAAAACATGGACACTTCTGGACGTGGTTTTCCAGATAAGCTTCAATTTTTCTCGAGCCGAGGGGCTATATAAGTCTAGCAGACAGCGCTCTACCTCTCTGAGATAGTCATCAATGGTGGATTCTGTATTGCTAGGATCAAAACGCTCTATGTCTCGGGCCAGGGACTCAAGCTGACGCATCCGCAGTCCCTGTTCAGGGATCGGGGCTGGTCCATCTGAGTCCTCTCCTGACGACTCCTGTCTGCGGTAACCACGATAGCAGGGGGGCTCTGGTTCTGACCACCTACCTGGCATCGGCGGCCGTTCGTGGGACGCCGGGGAACCCTCACTGTCATGAACTCTTGTCCGTGGACGCAGTTCAGAGGAGTGGGGTTTACCTGTGTCCCAGGAACGGTGCTCCCGTCGCCCTGGTGGGGGGAAAGGATCATAGCAGACAGTGTCAGGGGTCAGGTGGGAAGCAGGTGTTTTCCCATGATTTGCATCATGTGCATCAGTCCTGATTGCCACAGTAAGTTGTTTAGGCATTTCTTTCCGTATCACACTGCTATATCTGTCCTGACCTTCGCTTACCCCTCGCTCAGAAGGTGTCTGAGGGCCCAGTTCATCCAATGTCCTCCAGGTGTGATCCCCATGTTTTCCCTCAGATCCTTCTGGCTGCAAGCTAATGAGATCCTCCTCTCGCTCCTCTGTGAGATGACAGCTGTCCTGAACACTTCTCTGTTCTAGCTCCCTAACTCTTTCCTCAGCTAAGACACGCCTCTCAGTCTCTAGCACTAACCTTCGGTGGTATAACGCAGATAATTCACCCAAAACATCTGCTACCAATCTATCCTTTGGCTTGCTTTGGACCTCCTCCACCAATTCCTGAATTTTTCTCTCACAGTCCTCTATGTTAAACTGATTCAAGCGGTCTTGGTCCTCCGGTGTCATTTTAAGCAGTGAGCTAATGACACCCTGAGCCTCCATTCCAATGGAGGATTGTGGACCTTCAGCTCCTTTGACTGAAGAACCTTTACTATCCATTCTTTGTCAGCTATGGACAGCAGCACAACAACTGTAGCTCAGCACTACACAACAACAACAATCAAATAACACTGTAGTTTAGCTTAGCGCTAAATAACAGACAACAAACAACAACGCTGTATTCTAGCTTAGCACTAAGCAACAACGCATACACTTTAGTTTAGCTCAGCGCTAAACAACGACTGCTAACAACAACTGTTAAGTGGCTTCACTTTACTGTCAACAGCAACTCGCACTACGACTGACACTTTACTGCAGGAAGTGTGGTCAAATACGTGCGTTTAATTAGGCTGCGCAGGGGAAAATCAACCCTGCGACTTACAACTCCTATGTTTAGGAACGGTTAATATGCTTGTTTAACTTTGAGAATATTAACTGTGAGTGACATGGACCACTAACCTTTCGGCCAGTAATTAAGTGATAAAGCTGTGGCTTTGTTTGTGATGCAAGTTATTTAAGAACAGGTGCTCTACACATGTGTGGAAAATAGCAAAGTGTTTGGAACTTCAGAGGTGGCAAAGAATGACAGTTAAAAACCGCTAAATTGCAACCTTAGTTTCAAAATCACAGCTCAATTTTGACCACTTATGATGAGCAGAAGGGGGAAAAGAAAGAAAAATAATTTAACAAAATTAAAAGTTTAAAAAAAAATATTTCAAAAGGAATAAAAAAATTATAATAAGTTGACAAAAATTATTAAAAGGAGTAACCGTAAAGAAAGTTTTAAGAAACTGACATTCAAATATCCATTCAGGGAAGCCGAGTGCTTTCACCTGAATTTTTAACCGTGACTGCAACTACCTATCCTGGCCACCAGATGGAGGCAGGGTGCCCTTCACTTTTGGGAAGACTGAGCTGTAATTACACACAATGTCCAGCCGATGGGGAATCGTTTCCTTCATCAAAACAATTATGATGCAATTACACACAACGTCCACCAGATAGAGGCAAGGTCTCTCTTTTCAAAGCAGAACACGACACAGAAGGTGACTGATCAGTAGCAGACGCTGGAGGCGCTGTACGTTCTAGTCAGTTCAGTCTAACTAACTCCAGGTTCAGAAATCAATATTCAAACCTCAGGTTAACAACCTCAAACCACCACAAACACGTACATATTTAGTAGGAGTACTTCCTTAATCAATTATGACTGAATAGCCCTTTTGGCAAGGTGAGCAGTCAAAATGCTGGAATGTAGATTGTGTTCATTAAATTCATAAGTTGCTGGTTATTCAGTTTAGTCTAAAGAAACGCCAAATAAGTAGACTAGCCCACACCGGGAAAAGCCAATAAATGTTATGCCAGAAGATGGTTGAATATGCTTATTATTATTATTAATTATAATTTGGTATTATAATTTAAATAATAAATAATTCAACTCAAAATTCCGCTACAACAAAATATAGTTCAAATGGTGGTGATGTTAGCTATAAGCTTGTAAGTATTTATACCACTAATGCATTAGTTAATTTGCTGTTATGAACTCATTTATGCTGGGATAAATGATCTGGTCGGACTTGTGACCGACGAGGTTTATCCGGCAGGCTATGAGAACCCCAATGTAACTGCAATTAGAGTTTAAATCCTTATTCGTCTATCACCATCCAATGATATTGTCTCTGTATTAATGTCAGATGTTAACTCCAAAGGAGGTTAGCTCTGATTTCTGAATAACCAGGCAACTGTGAATTGGATTGAACACAAAACAGTGTCTATTCCGCAGTGGTGTTTTATTGAACCAAAAGCAATTCCCTGTTACAGTAATTCTCTGATTCAACGACTTTGGAAATCTTACTCACTACTAACTAACAAACAAAACGAAAGGAAAGAAAAACAAATGGATTAAAATGAGCGGTTGCAACTCTTAGTTCAGCTCACGGTTGTTTAAACCACATTCAGAACATCGGCATTTGACATAGCATTGACAGACAGAGCAGCTGTGGGAGTCCTACCGGACGCTTTGATGCCTTACAAAGCTATCAGCTAAGCTACAGCCCAGTCATCCGACACCCTCCCAAGATGGCCGCTACGATGACGTATGGTCTATCAATTTACGTGAAGCGTGAGGGGAGGTTCTGATGACGTAACCACGCTTACGCTGATGGGGTAATGCCTCGCTTCGAGAGGGCGCGGCTAACTGGTAGTTTAAAGCAAAGCCGCGGAATGAGCTCGGACAAAGAGATTAAACTGATAAGAAGAAGCGAAAAGAGAGAGAGGGGGGAAAAGCATGGAGGAAGATGAAGAGGACTGAAACAGTGACCCACGGCGGGTTATAGATAAACCACAATCAACACAGCAAAATCAAATGTAAAATGCATGCACATATAAAGAAAATATTCAGCAAAATAATTCCAACTTCGTCGTGGAATAAAAGCATTAACCTAAGCCTACAAATTTCTACGTCTGCCCAGGCACTTCTAAAACACCCTGTTGGTGAAACAGAAATAAAAGGGGAGAACCCCGTTACTTTGAGGTGGTCCGGAGTGAAAGTCCCGGCTTCGGTCCGGAGCGCTCTGGATCACGCGACGTCCTGAACGCGTCTTGACGACCGCAGGGTCCGCAGGCTGCAGCGGGGACCAGACTGAGAGAGTTCCTTCGTCTTTCTCTCTCTCTCTGGGCTCCTAGACGCTTGTTGGGCCAAACAACGCGTCGTCCTCTCTCGATCACTGGGAGATAAGGCGGCTTCCAGTATTTGATCAGAGGGAATTAAAGGTACCTTTTTGAGTCGACCTCCTGTCTGCACAGGGAATGGTTTTGCTTCGAAAAAATCTCGGTCCAGCGAGAAACTCGAGCACGTGGCGTGGGATTTTCCCAACGGAAACAGCTGTGTGTGTGTGTCTTCTCGGTTGGCAGGGCGCCAGGGAAGAAGGAAGATTGTCGTGTGCAACCGAGTTTTATCAACTTTACCCTAGCAACGTTATCGGTTGCTAGGGCGCCGGCCATTTTGGGCCGCGTTGCATGATGGGAGTTGGTGGCCATTTTGACCACCATGCATCATGGGAAATGCAGTCTGTCACGTCCTGACATGGCACAACACTACATATGAGGGATTTGACGTGTTTCTGTAATACAGAAACATGCAACATAAACAGGGAGTTTAACATATTAAGTGTATCACATGATATGCAGTTATAAGACCAAAGTAAGATAGGAAATTCCTTTATTGTCCCACAACGGGAAAATTCGGGAAATACGTAAGAAATAAAGACAAAATAAACTTAGAATAAACCAGAGAACTCCAGCCTAACCATGCAGATGTAAACACTGTGCATGCTCACAGTTTAGCTTTATTAAAGGTTTGTCTTTGTAACTAAAAGAAACCATTAAAGATGTGTCCTGCAAAACTAATCTGGCAACACTAAAGTTTTGACATTTGAAGCTAAATTGGTGATGAACATCTTCCTTCTATTGATGGAAACATGGCATTAAATACTATATTATTATTTCAACCTTTGTAATAGGCCTGGAAGGTTAATCGATTCATTTGAATTTACAATTTTTTAAGATTTTATTCTTGGAAAATCTGTATTTTATTTTGCATAGGAAAATATATTGTCAAAATATTGTAAAGACCATAATACGAGGCAACTTAATTTAATCATTTACTTTTTTTAAGTTAGTTTGATGTTACACAAGTGAAGTCTGTTCTTTGCTCATTGTGTCAAACCACTAGCAGCAAACATTTAGTTATATTTTCATTGTTTACAACGGCAGGGCAGCCATCTTGTTGTACAAGAGGAAAAAAAATCTATTAATTGGATTTAGTATAATAAAATCTGAGATTTTATATATATACAGGTCCATCTCAAAATATTAGCATATTGTGATAAAGTTCATTATTTTCCATAATGTAATGATAAAACGTGAACATTCATATATTTTAGATTCATTGCACTAATTGAAATATTTCAGGTCTTTTATTGTCTTAATACAGATGATTTTGGCATACAGCTCATGAAAACCCAAAATTCCTATCTCACAAAATTAGCACATCATGAAAAGGGTCTCTAAACGAGCTATGAACCTAATCATCTGAATCAACAAATTAACTCTAAATACCTGCAAAAGATTCCTGAGGCCTTTAAAACTCCCAGCCTGGTTCATCACTCAAAACCCCAATCATGGGTAAGACTGCCGACCTGACTGCTGTCCAGAAGGCCATCGTTGACAGCCTCATTGACAAGCTAATGAACAGAAAGCCTGAGTGACCGATCTGATTTCTTTGCAGGTTTTCTTCCGGGGAGCTTCAGTGAACGCCATCCGAGGCTTCCCGATGAGCTCCACCATGTTTCTGATGTACGAACTCTCGCTGCAGTTCTTCAGGGGTCACTAAGACTGCAAGGATTCGGCTGTTTGGGAGGGGAGTGAACCGGAGCCAGTTGGCTTAAGACGAGAGATTGTGAGCACTTTAGAGTGGCTGAGTCAGCAGCTTTTAATCAAATGTTTTAGGTCTGAGGCAAAACTGGCCTTTCTATCACAATTGGGTTACTTGTAGACTGATGTTTTAGTATTTAATGATCCGAATGGGATTATTCGGATCTCCAAAGTGATGCGTGTGTTTCTGTCCTGTTTTGACACCTGAGCTCAGAGCAGCAGGCTCACACAGAGGTGTTGGAGAAGACAGAGATGTGATAATATAGTTTAAGGAAAGTTTGTCAAAGTGTCACTGAAGGTTTTTTACTGAACTGTGTCAACGGATTTATATTTAAAATAATTTTAATGACTTAATAAAGATCCTTTTTTAATGAATTTGTTTTAAACGTGAAACTACATGCCGTGTAACAAGATGATCTGTGATCTTTTTTTTTTTTAATTATCAATGATTGGCTGTAGAAGCAAACGAGTTGCACAAATTGATAAAATATTAAAGGAGGATAAAAATACATTTGTGGATGGGAGGCTAAGTGTAGCCTGGAGGTCCGTAAGAGAGAGTTTTCTGTGATGGAGCCGTTTCATTGGAAGCAAAAAGACGTTATAGTTTAGCTTGGGTGGAGGAGTTGGTTTAATAGGTTAAAAGAGCTTTATCGCTGATGTAACAATGCTTATTCAATACTCTTCAAATTGATGCATTATCCTTTCTTCATGGTTTATATTTCTAGGACTAAGACCCAGTTCTTGTAATCGCGTGAAATCCTCCTGATCAACAGTTCTCTAGACTTCCTGCAGAGCTTTAAAAGTTTTTTCTAGACTTTGGTTGTTTTTACTCTTTTTCCAGTCAAGTTAAAACGTTATCCTTTAGTTTCCTGTTTGTTAAACCACCTTACTGTGCACCATAACACATCGAGGCACAAAGAGCTTAATTTCTGAAGGTGAACTACTGCTTTATCAACACACAACATACCAGATAAACCAATTTTAAAGTAGATATTTGGTCAAATTGACCATGTTCACATTTTCCTTAGGTTCAAACTGAACTATATTCTGTCACTATCACTATCATTATAAAACAATATACTGAAAAAATAATAATTGTTTGGTTTTCGTGTAGAAATAAAGTCCTGGGCTAGAATCCCAGCTAGGACCATTCTGCTTAGAGTGAATATCTTCTTCCTGTGCATGCATGCGTTCTTTCTGGGTATTGCAGATTTCTCACACTTTCCAAAAACATTTGGCTGATTGTGCATAAGGTGTGAGTGTGTGCATGCAGCAGCACCTCCATGTTCCTGCAAGGATTAAGCAGATATAGAGGATGGATGGCTCAGTGAAAATAAATGGTCAGCTACTGGTCTGGATATAAGATTCAGATTCTGGAGAACCACTGATTCAGATCATGTTAAATTATTACAGGAACGTCTGGCTGCTTGAAAGGAAAATCTAAAGTAATTAGAGTTTTTGCACATTGCTAAAATATTAAAGGTAAAGGACGGCTGTTATGCGACTCCTTTATGATGAAAAAGAAATCCATGTTGTCAATATTATTTTTCAATCCCTCCAATAATGTAATGTGTTCAGCAGTTGTTCTGTGAACGCCTCCCACTGTTTGCAGCACATTAGGACTGGGACACAAAGTGTTCATTGTGAGAGAAATCTGCAACGTAGAATTGTGGTTTTATTTCAGTGTCGCTCTTAAAAAGCCCTTTTTAGGTTGTAACTCTGTCCTCACCCAAAATTAGTAAACTGAAACTGACACGAGGCGACTTTGGTGTCAACAATCTGTTTGTATGAACGACAATTTAATTTTTTATTTACCAAAACATGCATGCATCCCTTTAAGATAGTTTGGGGCGGTTAAAGTATGGATCAGTCCTGCAGCTGAATCTGTC
Source organism: Fundulus diaphanus (assembly GCA_037039145.1). NCBI lineage: Eukaryota > Metazoa > Chordata > Actinopteri > Cyprinodontiformes > Fundulidae > Fundulus > Fundulus diaphanus. The sequence continues at coordinate 52,093,629 of CM073125.1, read as the reverse complement.
CTGGGTTTGCACATCTGCAGCTCTTCTTCTTGATGCCATGTGTTCCCGTGTGGGGAAACACAAGCACATAATCGTTTTTACTGCACAGTGTCACACAGCATTCATTTGATGATGTGCTGGACAAAAGAGGTAAATAAATGTTATATTTCTTCAATTTTAAGGAATCATTAAATTGGGGGAAATTACGATTCTTTTCAATGAAAGATGTGAAATTTTAAACACAAATGTGATTATCGTATTCAAAATGACGTGATACTATCTGCTTCTACATGTTTGTGTTTCTTATATTAAGAAAAGTGAGCTTTACTTTAGTTAATTACAACTTTCTTCTAATGTTTCTGATGCAAATGAGCCACTGCGGTACAGTTACATGGTTTTAAGTTTACTTTTGTTCTGCAGCTAATCTCAGATCAACACTTTCAGATACTGAATCAACACTAGCACCACAAGAGGGAATTCAAATGGAAATATTAATATTTTAAGTCTTCATCCTCATGTATATATGTGTAAATATGTTAAACTGCCTTACTAGATGTTGAAAAGCCAGAAGTGTCTTATTTTACTTAAATAAATCCTTTATAAAGACCTTTTTAGCCATGTCTCATTTCTGAATTTGCTTTTCTAACAATGAGTCGTGATTATGTGATCTGTAGACTCCTAATGACTGTCTCTCTGGAAGAGATGGGAAAGAGGAATTTGGACATGCCGCTGGGCCCTTGTCCTGGTGTCCTACATGACCTTTAAATAATCCAGGTGTCCTGGGTTCTCCACATCATTCATCATCCTTTCAGTACAAAAAAAGTTTAAAAAACAAAACAACTGGACTTTTTTCCGAAGTTTGAAGACGTTTTGCTTCCCATCCAGAAAGTGTGGAGTTCCAAGCTTTATATTATTGCCCAAAAAGGCGTTTTTATGGCTTAGATAACATGCAAATTAAACCGAAACAGGTCCACCCCTTAGCAATGGGGAGTCGTTAGGGTCATCGTTGGCCTGGTTTATGGGGGAGATGTTGTGATCACCTGCATGGAGGTGAGGATTGTGGTGAAAATTGGAAGGAATCAAACCTATTGCTAAAACTTAGAACACAGCAAGGGGTGGACCAGTTTCGGGTTAATTTGCAGGCCAACGATGACCCTGACAGCTCCCCATTGCTAAGGGGTGGACCAGTTTCGGTCTTTCTGGATGGGAAGCAAAAAGTCTTCAAACTTCGGAAAAAAGTCCAGTTGTTTTGTTTTTCAGCTTTTTTTGGAATGAACATGACCTGGATGACTGACAATCTTCACCAGCATATCCTTTCAGTAGAAAAGGCCCCAGTTTGTAAAAGAGCAAAAATCCATCAAACTGATGCAAAGCACAAAAAAATATTTTAAATGGCATTATTTACACTTGGTAATTTGAATTAAACCAATGACCACCACGTTGTGACCAAATAAAAAAAATAAAAAATAACTCAATAAAACAGGACACAACTTCTTTTCTGAGTATTTATTGTAATTTGTAAAATTTATTTTGATACAACTTGATTTATTTAGTGCACTGTGTCCATTTTATTTTACTAAGCAGTTGGTGGAGGGTTGCTTGTCTAACCAGCTTGTTAGTATAGGTGACACGTGAAGGACGGCATGCTACAGCTGATGATTTCCTGACCGTAAGCTTACTCATAAACAGGGGCGGAGCTAGGAGGGTGCAATGGACCCCTCTGTAATCGGATTGCCCCCCATGTCACAACACCAGGCCACTCCTGTACAGTAGTTGACGCTGTTTAACACAAATACAGTGTGCCTATAATTTACAAGAATAGGCACATTGTAAATTAACTTAGAGAACAAACATAGAAATTAATATAAAAAGGATGAACAGCAATAGATTTTTCTAGTATGTGTAAATACATATATATATTGACAGAAATTTGTTTTGATCAGATATATCTATTTTGATAAAAATATTGTTTTAATTCTTTATCTTTATGTTGATCACAAATATGTGTTTTGATCACACATTTTGATTGAAATTACTTTTTGTCTGATTGAATAATAAAAATAAACTTCCCTCCATATATACAGACACTTGAGATACGAAACAATCAAGAACCACACTCCAACCAGATGGTGGCGGTAATGCACACCTCCAGATTTCTGCCAACCTCTGAGAATTAGGAGATGAAGAAGAGGAGCCAGAAAGAATGGAGTCTAAAAGGAACATTAGCAGCACAGGAGGAAAGAGAAGAAATTAGGATTATAAATAAAGCATTGGTTTAATTTTTACAAGTGCAAAACTAATACATAGAATATAGTAGCTAAAGGATAGTTACACATTCATGTACATTGAGTATGCACCACTAATTGTTATCTTAGACTTAGACTTTCTTTATTGTCATTTTGTATACACAGAGTGCATACAGAACGAAATTTCGTTTTCACACAGCTCAGAAAGATTGCAGTAACTCTACAGGATACCTTGCGGTGAATTATCTGAATAAGAAGAATGATTATGCTGTTTCTAGAATTGAAGACGTCAAAGAAATGAACACATAGCTGCTGCCTGAAAAGGAAGCCAGAGGTGCCCCAGATGTGGTGCTGATCATTAATTAAGAATGTGAAGATGATGTGCAGGAAAAGGTGGTAGAAATTCTATAAGTAAACAATCAATAAGTTATCCAGAGGCACTGAAGAGGGTTTGAACCTACAATTTTTTTGCCCCCCTCTTCGAGGTACTAAACTGTACTGAACGCTGTTACAGATTATGTGCATGTTTGCTTTCTGCAGTTTAAGCAGAGACCAATTTATTAAAGAATGTTGTGCTTTCTTCTTTCTTTTTGTGCAGTAAATGTGACTTAACAGTCTAGGGTAAGGGGAATTTTTTTTTTGTTAAGAACACAAAAAAAACATGCGCAATAAACCTATGATTAGCTGATTAATCAGCTAAAGTGTCAGAAATTAGTATAAATGTGCAAAGGAAAAGAAAAATTCACAGAACGTTTTGATTAAAAACTAGAGGGGATGTCATGAAAGGTGTCTGGAAACTACAACACTCAGGCAGGAAGGGACGAACCCTGTGATATTTTAATTTGATTTAAAGATTTTATGAAATGTGTTTTGACTTAATAAAGTTTGTGCCTCACTAATTCTAGTGTTGCTGGAGTTCTCACTTTATTGGACTTTTATTGCTCTGAGTGCAGCTTTGGCTAAATGGCAGAAATGTGTGGATTACTTTTTACTTTTTACTCTTTAAAAGAAATTACTTTTTAATAAATGGGACTATTAAAACATGGTCAAATGAGAGAAATGATTAATTAGCGAAAAACAAAATTATTGACCAAGTTTTATTCCACAACCTAACTGGACTGTAAAACAGCATCCACGTCTAAAGTGTTCATCTTTCCCTTAAAGAAATATAAATCCTGAGAAGGTTTAAGGTGACTGATTCCAAAGTTTAAAAACAAAAATAAAGCCATGAGCATCATGGAGACGCTCATTTTGGCACCCAGAGGTACGGCGGCACCTGAGACATGCATCCCAACAACTGGATCATTGATCATTAATATACAGTAATAGGTTCTTTGAAAAGAAATCCAAGTAATTTCATCTTTCTAACCTTTAGAGCTGCACAAAATATTACATTTTAAACAACATTGCAATAGCTCTCACACAGGAATCTTTTCTTTGCCATCTTATTCTAAGTGCAGCGCATTTATACTCAGCTTGCCAGCAATGTTTGCCAAGTTGGAAAGACTTTTCACTTCTTACGGATTTAGTGACTCAGACGCATCAACCTATAGAGCAGTGGGGACATTTTAATGAAGGAAAATGAGATTAATGATTTCAGACTAAGAAAGTAGAGCACATAACCCCAGTTCTAAAGTCCTTCCACTGGCTCCCTGTATCTCAGAGAATAGACTTTAAAATTCTTGAACCAGAACCAGACATGGAGAAGCAGCATTTAGTTCATCATAGAACTAAATGCTCATTAGTTCATTCATCAGAGCTCATCATAGATCACTGAAACGGCTCTGGTGAAGGTCACTAATGATATTCTCATGGCCTCAGATAATGGACTTGTGTCTGTACTTGTCCTGTTAGATCTCAGTGCTGCATTTGATACAGTTGATCACAATATTCTCCTACAAAGCTTTGAGCATACTGTAGGGATTAAGGGGAAAGCATTAGGCTGGTTTAAATCTTATCTGTCGGACAGATTCCAGTTTGTTCATGTTAATAATAAATCTTCTTCAAACTCTAGGGTCACTTGTGTAGTACCACAGGGTTCAGTCCTTGGACCAATTCTCTTTACTATATATATGCTTCCGATTGGCAAAATTATCAGACAGCATGGGATTAATTTCCACTGTTATGCTGATGACACTCAGTTGTATTTATCCATAAATCCTGATGAATCCAATCAATTACTTCGACTGCAGTCATGTCTTAATGACATCAAAAGCTGGATATGGTAAATGGACTGAACTTATATAGCGTTTTTCCAGTCATGCTGACCACCCAAAGCGCTGTACACTATAGCCACATTCACCCAGTCGCTCTCACTAACGCGCACACATTCATACACCGAGACGCAGCTCAGTAGGCAACTTGGGGTTAAGTGCCTTGCCCAGGGGCACATTGACATGTGGCAAGGGGAAGCTGGAATCGAACCTGTCAGGTCTAAACACCTAGAACATCATATAAACAGGGAAAGAAAGACACAAAGGCAATTAGTTTGGTTTCGTTCTCGAGGAGAGTAGGAAGAAGACCGCACAGTTACAATCTCCTGCCCACTCTGTCGGTCTCAGCGTTCTCCTCGATTTTATTAAGAAAGGGGCGTGTCCCTAGTTACAATGACTGAGGCTGTACTGAGGGGTGGGGAACAGATAGTTTACAGCCTCAGTTGTCAACAAAGATACACAGCTGAGTAATCACGTTCAGTCAGCACATAATCTTGTAGCTGAGTCTTCTTGTTTCAGGATGGGAAAAAACAGAGTCTCTTCTGTTTCTTCACAGGGACATGATTAATCTATCATGTGAGTAATATGATTATATCAGAAGCTTACATTACTACATCATAACAAGATAAATCGATTAATGAAGTATAAACATTAATCTCAACATTCCCCCCTGTTTATGGTGTATAATGTCAGATGAAAAATACTATTACAATTTTCACTAAAGAGCCACTTCATCGACGATTTTCGGCTGCTAGATCATGGAGTGACAGCAACATTATCACGTACACTCGGAGGGGTTTGTGAGTTCACACATGGTCGACAAATAACATTTTCTGTTACAATTGTCTGCACAGTCACTGGGAGCAAAAAGAGGATACTGTTCCTGCGGAGGAGCTATTGCAGTAGTTATTAACTGCTGCGTTAAACCTCGAAGAAATGGGATGCACCAGCACCCACAAAGGGTCAAGATGGCGGCAAACACAGCTGTGGACACAAGCACTGGTGAAATAAGGGTGCGGTATTCTCCAAAACCATCCAACCATGAGTCCCACATGGACGTGTCCACGCCGGAATGCTCCTTCATTTTACCATTCAGTGACCGTAGGCCTTCGATGGCGACAGTGAGACTGCCGTCTTAGGCTGTGTTGTTTGGAATAAGAGTACAACGTCGCTCACCAAAAATTGCGCAGACTCCTCCTTTTTTTCTGCCAGTAACATGTCCAGAGCAATTCTATTCTGAAAAGCCATGAGTGAAGTCGCAGCCAGTTGTCCATGTACCGCTTCAAAAACACTCTGTGTCCAATTTCCTAGTCGTTGCACATTGTAATGAATGTGATTTCCATATTCTTGTAGATAGTACACCACCAGCAATGATGCTGATTCAATGCTGATTCAAGAACAACAGTTTTTGTTCTTGTGCTGTAGCCAAAGGGTAAATTTTGTCCATTGTGAACAGTTGGTAGTTGGAACAGTTTTGTTCATTACCTCTAGTAAACTTTTAGCATCCATTACGGCTGGAACAACTTGGACCAGTTACTGCCTGGGACCCATGCACACTACGCAGCTTTGTCCAGCCATGTTAGCAGCTTGCTCTACCATTAACAGCCAGTTGTTTGTTTGTCCTGAGACTCCTGTTGTGACCTGAAACCATTCATTGGTAGTGAGGGGGCTGTTTATTATTAAGGGTACCATCTCTGAATCTATTTTGGGTTCCCGTGTGAATGTTCCTCCTGCCGAGATTTTGTTATTTATTCTGTTTACATTGAAGGCAGTTACATTAGGACCATATCCTAAACGAACACAAGGGTCCTGTTCGTGTCCTCTCCAAATACAAAGCATTAATACATGACAAGGAGGATCTATGTATTGACCAGAGGATTCAGGTTTTTCTGGCAGTGGTTCACTAGTTGTATTGAATGTAAATAAATAAATAAATAAATAAATCTTTTCCTGCTAGATGCATTGTCATTCTTGTTTTCCATATTTTAGCTCTATTGGAGTGGCCATATGATCTTTCTGGCCATCGGCCAGTGGTTGCAAAAACATTTCCCCAATAAAGCCCTGACTGTTTTAGGCCGGTGCTGTCCAAGTACCAATCGTACCCTTTCCAGGAATCTCCACTGTAGCCTCCTATCTTTATTTTGCTGATGTCTTGTACCAGAACTGCCTGAAACCTTGTACTGTTATAACAGAAATACAGATCTTCTGTTCTTCTATGTTCTGTTTTTAAACATGGGTTCGGGAAGGTTGTTGATAATTCGGGTGATTTGTCAAAATAGTCTATTGTGGTTTCTACCAGACTGAAGAAAACGCACACAGTCAGCAGTAAAAGGGTATTCATCTTGCCTCTTTTAGTGCAATACGGCTTAATGCGTCATTCAAGCTGAATCCCTCTACTTGGTTCCGTAGTGCTCTTTTGCTTCGCCGACTTTCGGATCTCGCCGACTCTATATGTCTGGGTCCACCCTATTATCGGACTTATAAGTACTTCCCCTATCGGAGCTTTCAGCTTGAATGACATTTTAAAATGAGATAAATGGATCCAGGCGGACCTTTCTGCTATTTTTACTGCTGTAGGGGTGGTAAGGAGCACTTGAAGGGATCCTTCCCACTTGGGTGAAGTTTCTGTTTCATGGCTACTGTGTCAAGGTTCATCTCAACTCATTTAACACACTCTTTAACAGTCTCAACAAAGAATTGTATTAAAACATTTCAAAAACTTCTTGCTGAACCAGCCTTAGAATACTTCACATTTTTCTAAAAACCTGAAACAGAAAACCCTTAAGTTTGTAAAAGAAAGCTCCACTATGTATATTTCCAGAATATTGTGATGTTACTCAGAAGCATTCCCATGTATCTTTTGTCTTATTTTGAAAAGCTCAGCTTGAGAAAAGGGAAGTGTGTGCATACCCCAAGCGCACACAAAGTCGTAATTGGTTGCTATTCAGGAAGTGGGTGTAGCCCAGGGCGGAGACAGGAAGTAGTTCTGTGAATCAGTTTCAGCTTGACACTGTGGTATGCTGTGAACAGTAATTCATTGGTCTTCTTTTAAAAATATCTCCCCCTGATCATTTAACTGCTCCATACTGCTCTAGATAGACTTTTTATGAGTCTTTAGACCTTTTTCAGTCATCTAACATTAGTTTAATTGATAATACTCCCCAATACAATCCTAACCTCATCTAATTCAACCTTTTAACAAGTATCTTGTTCTCGGTTCTCATGTGTTTAGTTTACCCTTAACTTTAAGCAGACATTACTCTGAGTGATTTCTTACATTTTCATTTATCCCTTATTATTATTGTTGTATTTTCTGCGTCCTTACAAATTTAGGATCTGTGTTCGTTAAATTATAATCACCCAGTGATCTATGAATCCTTTATTTATTTTTGCACCGTGACATTTTTCTCATATAATCTGTTAATTCAGTTTCTTCTTTCAGTTCTCATTCATTCTTAAAATATGGCAGCCTGTACTGCCTGCCAAACAATGTCTCATAGGTCTCATAGCTTTGAGGGTGATATGAACAATTATTCTTTAAGTCTATGTGAAAGCACTGTCCTATCTTTTTGATCACTTGGTTTACAAAATGAGTGCTATTTTCACTGTAGATTATTATTTATTTATTTTTTTTATATATATATATCATATCTAGGTACAATGTCTTTGCACAAAGCTTTAGCTACTGTTACTGCCTTTCCATTTAGAAAAGCATCTATTATCACTAGACAATACTTTTTCTCTTCACTCTGATTTAATTCAATGAAGTCCATGTGAATTATTTGAAATGGGTAGCTTGGAGATGGAAACTTGCCTCAGTTTACAGTGTGAACTGTTGAAAATGCATACTGACTGTCTGTGTAAATAGTCGTTCGTTTTCCTTTCATTAATTTGAAGCCTCTGTGAGGGCTACCAGTTCTGCAGCTTTTGCAGAGTATTTGATGGCAGTTTTTCTGCTTTTAAGATTTTTGTTGCTGTAACAACAGCATAACCTGTCTGTGTTTTAACATAGTTGTCTTTTCTTGATGAGCCATCTATGAAAAGAGTTTGTCCCTCGGTCAAGGGTTGATCTTTTAGATCTGGTCTGGATTTAGTCAACTGTTCAGCTATTTGTTGACGGTCATGTTTGCTGCCGGCCGCGATTACAGGCCACACTATCTAGTTTAGATGAAAAGTAAGCAATTGGCTTCATTTTTTGCACCGTGCTGCTGTACTAAAACAGAGGTCATGTAACAGCCTTTGCAGTCTACCATTTGAATAAACTGTTTATTGTAATCCGGCAACGCTAGAGCGGTGCTGGAAACTAAGGCCTGTTTTAGATCACAAAAGGCTTTTTCTGCTTCTGCCGTCCGGTTTAATTGTGTTGACATTTTGAATTCTTGTTTATACATTAGTTTTTGTAGAGGCCCTGCTTTTTCCGGGTTCTTCTTTCTGCAGTAGTTTGTGAGGCCTAAAAGGGACATCATTTGTGCTTTGTTACAGGTTTTGGTACTTGTAGTACAGCTGTCTTCCTTTCCTCTGGTTCTGTCTTGTGCATTCAGGTTATGACCTAAATACTTCACCGTTGTTCTACATAGTTGAAGTTTGTTTTTGCTGATTTTATGGCCTTGGCTGGCTAGATGATCTAATAGGGCTTTTGTATCTGTTTCACAAGTCTGCTTATCTGGAGATGCTAAAAGCACGTCATCCATGTATAGCAGAATTTGACTCCCTCCAGGAGGGTTATATTTTCCCATACTTGCGGACATTACTTGTGAATAGGTAGTTGGACTTTCACAGTAACCTTGGGGTAGCCTGGTGTAAGTATATCTTTGACCTTTAAAGGTAAGTGCAAACCAGAACTGACTGGTTTTGTCCACTGGCGAAGAAAAGAATGCATTGATGATGTCTACAACAGTGTAGTATGTTGAATCTGGTCTTAAAGTATTGAGAAGAGTGTAAGGATCTGATACGCATGGTGCTCTTTGCACTACTGCGTTGTTAACTGCCTGTAGGTCCTGGACCATCCTCCATCCAACTGATGGGGCCTTTTTCTTCACTGGAAAAATTGGAGTGTTGCATGGTGAGTCATCACATTTAACAATTACTCCTGCTGTAATGAGATCTTTAATCACTGGCTCAATTCCTTGTTGTGCATCAGGCTTTAAAGGATATTGTCTGACACAGGGTCTGTAGTCAGATTTGGGTGTTATTTGCACTGGTACTGCTCCTTTAACCAGTCCTACGTCAGTGGGACCCTGGGGCCAGAGGGAAGGTGGTAGATCTTTTAACAGAATCTCCTCTTCCTTCGTTAAATTCATCATAGATCATGTTTGTGATGTTTCTTCATCTAGATGTACTCCAAACTGTACAGGCGTGCTTCCCCAGTCCTCTGCCCTTTGTGCACGATGCATTATCTGTCCCAACTGTTTATAAACACCGGGTTTTTTGTTTTTTTTGCAAGATTATTCCTGCTACCGTGGTGCTGTGAGCAACCGAGTAGAGGTAATCCACTGTTATTGTTGCCGGTGTACACTTTTCAACTTGTTTTTCATAGCTCGTACTCTCTGGCTGTTTTTGTACCTGAGTGTGACATTCAGATCTGTTTCTGTCATTTCATTTTGTACAAGTACGTCTTCATGTCGTCTTTTTACCACAATCTTTCCATTTGCTGTGGGCACCAGGGCCAATCCTAATTGATACATCCCATCTCTTCCCCAGAGATTAACTGGGCAGCTGGGAATGTATAAGATTTGAATGTGATATTTATTTATTTATTTATTAAAAATAAAACATGTAATTTCTTTCCTGTTTACCAGTAAGTTGATTTCTGGCTTAATTCCCCCCATAAAAAATAGTTCATACAGATTTAGCATTACTTCTTCCTCTGGGGGTTCTTTTGTATTTTTCTCTTCATCGGTCAGTCATGCTAAATGATTTCTCCCTTGTTTTAGATTAGGGCAATCTCTTTTGATGTGTCCAACCTGTCCACACTGCCAACATTTATCTGATAAGTAAGGGCCACTGTGGACTTTCCCTCTACCCCCTCGGCCTCTGCCTCTGACCCTGCGTCTGTTATCGGGCTGGCCTCTATGGCCTTGATAAAACACTTCTTCTGAGAGGAAGGTGTCTGATTTTTTTTTGTTTTTTTGTCGTTCTTTATCTTTGATTACTTTTTCTGCATGGAGTGCATGATTAATGTACTCTTCTGGTTTACCAGACGCCATGTCTATGTAATGTCGATTTACCCACTGTTGTATTGCGTTATTTGAACCTGCATGCAGAGCGTTCTTTAACTGCTGCTGATAGGGACTTTGGGCATTTTGTTCCTCATTCAGACCTGAATGTATTTTGAACACAGCGGTCATCCTTACTCGGTGTTCATCAAAACTTTCATCTGCTTTTTGTTTGGTTCTTCCTATTTTTATTTTAACATGACCTTGGTCTACGGGCCCTGTTTCATCCTCCTTTTTCTTATTTCTTTGCCCTTTTACTCTGGATTTTGCTACTTTTTTCCCACCATCCTAAATCCTGCCATCCTTCCTTTGCCATTTTGTGTTCATCATTTTTGCACGTCTTTGTTATTTTGTCTTTTAATTCTGCAATGTTTTGGGAATTGAGGCGTCCCTCAAATCCATATTTCTCAATCCACCTATTTAAATTTTATTTTTGCTAGGATCTTTACTTTGTACACATTTCCAGTCACTGCTGGTTAATCCTTCTCTTATTTTGCTTGAGCTTTTTCCCATTTTGAATCAATTTGGACCAGTGTGTTTAATACCTAGGGTATTCTAAACACTGGGGTTTGTTTATCAGCAGGACAATACTAAAAACTATTGTGGTAATTTCTGCTTCAACCTTTTCAGGTGAGAAATTCTTGCCTTTGTCCATCTCTGTTCTACTGTTCTTCAATTATGCATTGCTTGTCATAATTTCTGCTTATAACTTTTTGTTCTCTCTCTTTTTTTTTCTTCATAGTAGGTACACCTGGTCTGGCGTTCTGTTATCTGAGACATCATCCACAGAAGACAGCTCACCTGCTATTACCATCTAATGTAGAACAGATTACTGGATCAATGTTTGCTTCTGTGCTTTTTTGTCTTTCTTGTTGTGTCTCTGCTCTGTCTTCTGTAACACCCAGTCGGTCGAGGCAGATGACCGTTCATACTGAGCCCGGTTCTGCTGGAGGTTTTTCCTTCCCGCTAATGGGTGGTTTTTCTTTCCACTGTCGCTTTATGCTTGCTCAGTATGAGGGATTGCTGCAAAGCCATGGACAATGCAGACGACTCTCCCTGTGGGTCTACGCTTCTCCAGGAGTGAATGCTGCTTGTCGGGACTTTGATGCAATCAACTGGTTTCCTTATATAGGAAATTTTTGACCAATCTGTATAGTATGATTGATTTTGACTTTGTAAAGTGCCTCGAGATGACATGTTTCATGAATTTGCGCTATATAAATAAAATTGAATTGAATTGAATTTAGTTCCTACGCTCCACTTATCTGGAACAAACTTCCAGAAAACTGTAAAAGTGCTGAAAGCCTGAGTTCTTTTAAATCAAGATTAAAAACACATTTGTTTAGGATTGCCTTTGACTGTTCTACTTAAACTGTTCTACTGAAACATCATTAGTTCAACTTTTTTAGTCCAACTGTTTTTAATGTTGTATTTTGTTTCTACATTTTATTCCTACTTGCTTTTGTCCGTTTTATTTTCCTATATTTTAATCATGTAAAGCACTTTGCGTTGTCTCTGTACTGAAATGTGCTATATAAATGAATTTGCCTTGCCTTTGCCGTCTCACTTTAACAATCACTTAAAAATGTAGGTTTTGCACTTTTAACTTCAGTCATATTGAGATAGGATCACAGCTTTGAACTGCTAGGCCACGGGTCTGCAACCTAAGTGGGCCATTGGCTCTCTGGCTCACTTAATATATTAAACAGTGAAATATTGCCCTGTTATTTTGTTTCATTCTTTTGTTCTGTGCCCCTATGAAAAAACACTGGCACCACGCTGGCTCCCCAAATAACCATGCACACACACAAACCTAAGTACAATTTGGTGAGACCAAATTACCTCTATCTTCTTTTTTTATTTATTTATTCATTTTTTACTGTGGGAGGAAGCCGGAGTACCCGGAGGGAACCCACGCATGGACAGGGAGAACATGCAAACTCTGCAAAAAGACCCAAGGCCAGGAGTCTAACCAGAACCGCCTTGCTGTAAGGCAACAGTGCTACCAACTGGGCCATGGTGCAGCCCAGACAATTTTTACTATCCAAAGAGCCATTTTTCCTCACTCTCCTGGATATTTTTTTCCTGGGGCCGTAAAATTTACAGTCATTTTCAGAAAATAAAGGTTTGAAAAGTGCCATACACAATCACAAGATACAAAATGATCAATCATCAAAAAATAATAATATCGTACTTTGGTTTCAGGCTAATGATACAAAATCTGAACTGAAATAAATCTCCTTGTGACATTTTTCCTTATTCTCCACTTCAAATCCAAATTTTACACAAAAGCTGTGCCTATTCTCTTTAAATATCAAAACATCTCAGTTGGAGCATTGTGGAAGATCTTTTATCTTTTCAGGGTAAACCCTTCGCCCACCATGGCAGTTCATCAGCGCTAAACTGCAGATTTCCCATCTGACGTTTTCCCAAAGAGTTTGCATGTCATTATGTTTCTACCAATACAAGAAAGCAACTTTCTGATTGAAGAATCGCTCTTTCGCTGGTACGGCCAGAGTTGATTTATGAAAGATGATGCAATTGCATTGTCGATTAACTTGTGTTCGGACTGCATGAAACCCAACACATAATGAGATGGACAGCCCAGCTTCTTTTTTACGTCATCAAACACCTTCTTGCTGAGGCTTGGAAACCATTTCTGTTTGATTTGAAAATTTAGTTCCTTAAATCTAGTCCAGATTTTCTCAACAACTCTTTCTTCTGTGGCTTTAAGTGCATTAAAACACCAAGACATCTTTGACTTTGTAACGCTTCTACCCATCAACCACTTCACGAAAAGCCTTATATCGTCTTTCTTCTCTTCAGATTCAAAATCTTCCCGAGGTGTAAACTCAAATATCCCATCCTTAGCAGTGTTTGTTACCTTCTCTGGGTGTTTCACCTGGGTGTCTTTTGTACCTGAGAAATCTGCTGGTGACACCCGAGTTTGTTTCCAATGTACTTTCCTGGTCTTACTTTTTGGAGGACTTCTTGGTGGCTCCTTTGGAGACTCTTTGTCGATCGCGTGTTTCCTCGCTATCAGTTCTTGCATTATGATGGCAACATTTTGAATCAAAGAATTACATCGGAAGTTTAAGTCAAGCCTCTGCATTGGGTCTTCCTCATTGAATTTACGTGTGATATCTGTGATCACATGTTTGATGAAAAGCACATTAAAAACCTCTGTAGCCTCAGACTGAAAGTTTTCTTCAATGCCCATGACTTGAGCAAAGGCTTCAGAAAGTTTGTTCCCAAATAAGTATTTTACGTCACAATAATTGTAATTAAAGTTCTGGATTGTGTCCAAAACCAGACCTGACAAGACCGTAACTATGCGTTTTAACAGGTAGACTATCGCGTACCTGGTGTCATCGTCTGGATCTCCCGACTCCAAACTTTCCCACTCGTCTTCTTGCATCTCGTTGACAAATTTGTTGATGGCAGGTATCACACGGGTGTCAATTAAAGTCTCGACTCTCTTTGTAAGTGTTTTATAAAAACCGCCCATTTTGTTGGCTTGAACTGAGATCTTTTGAGGAGAGAACTACTGGAACTGACCTGTAATGTGACTGTTCTTTTCTTTTGATGCAAAGAATTTACGTCACAGTCAGTTGCGTCACAAGCCCCGCCCACTCATTCCGACTGCATTCCGTGGGCGGTGAAAGTGATGTCATGGACTAAGATGCCTCAACACAAGAATTTATATATATATATATATATATATATATATATATATATATATATATATATATATATATATATATATATATATATATGGTACTTAAGCAATAAAAGTAACTGAGGGGAAAAATTACCCAATATAATTTTTCATGTTGGTAATAAAAATGTTGTAAGCATCAGCATTAAGTAGAAAACGTTATATATATATATATATATATATATATATATATATATATATATATATATATATATATATATATATATATATATATATACGTATGGTTTACATACGTATGGTTTACAGTAGAAAAGTACAACAGTGCCATCAAGTGGTCATACCAAAGAACTGCAGAACGAGTCTAATCTTCCCCAGTGGTACGGTTTAGGAATGTATTTTATGGGGCTAAAATGGTAGCTTTACCATTTGCAAATGTGTGTGGAGAGTTGTGTATCTTGTTATAACTATATAACTTTCTCCCTTTAACGACAGAAGTTTCTTGTTTTAATGAGAGACTTATCTTGCTAAAACCAGATAATTGTCTCCTCATAACAACGCAACATAACCCGGCATCAGCTCGCGGGATATTTGAGTGTCATGGAGAAGAGGAGAGATGGAGGGGCGCCTTTTATTTCTTTTTAAAAAGTCATTTGTCGGAGGAATGTATTTCTGCACTGATGAGTGACAAGGTAAGTCGTGCATATACAGCAAGTCCTCTACTTGAAATTTAATCAATTCGGCAGTTATTTATATTTAACAACTATGCTTTGGAAACACTTGTAGCACTGTAGAACAGTCTCTGGCTCTGTTTACACGGTGAAAACAGGTTTGCGTTGCCTTTGTACTCTCCATTTACACACTACAAGGTTTAACTGTTGCTTAGGGGGACTTTCAGCTATAGCTGTGGGTTTATTTACAACAGTTTGCAGCCGAAACAGTCCTCCATAGATATCCATAATAAAAGCCTTTATTATGGATATCTATGCAGTCCTCCGCCAGCCGCTGCTTTCTTCTTCTGGGCAATTTGACGCGGAGCTTCAGAAATTACAGCGCTACTAGTGGTGCGGCATGGGAATTGCACCGTTTAAGTACTCTGTAAACAGGGCCTGTGACTGCAAATGTTCTACATGGATGTTAATGAGATAGAGATAAGGATAAGCAGCTTAATTTTTTTTAAAAACATGTCATGCATTTAATCATAAATTCTGCTGTAAAGATTAATAATCATGTACTTAAAATAGTCTTTTTAGTTTTTTTCAGTTTTTATATTAACCATAATTTCATTGTGCTTGTAGACTGACATATCAGCTATAGCAAGCATGGATGATGAGAGCTTGGCCATCTATATTCCCACCTATGCTGACAGAATTGCCACCCAGAGATTTTGCTCCGAGTTCCAAGGAAAAGGTGAAAGAGATGTCCTTCAACAGACGTGGCTTGAAAAACTCTACATGCAAATCTTCATGAAAAAAGTCCAATTTGATCTAAAATGTTTTTGGTTTCAGGTAATACCACTATGTAATATATTTCATGTTTTCAGGAACATATGGAAGTGAGCCACAATAGTCAGTTAGCTTTTGTTTTTGCTGACAAAGATATAGAGCAAAAATACTGATTAAAAAGATTACTCCAACAACATTGTGAAATACAAGTTTTTGAAGTGAAATTATTGCTGTTGCTATTAAGCTTCTTTAAGGTTAAAAAAATTTGAAGCATGTGTTTAAACTGTACTTATTTTCCTTTCCTTTCCATAGGGCATTATATTTCTTTTATATTCTTCAAAGTTGATTGTAAAATAGATAAATGCTTTGAGCGCAATAGTGCCAAGATTTCTAACAATGACTTTTTTCATATGTAAAAGAATTTTCTCATGTTCAATTTTGAGATCCATGTATTCATCTTTTTAATACTCATAGATCATGTTCTAGTTAGGTCATCTTCTGGAGGTAGAGAACTTTCTTTTAAAAGGATCTTTCAGAGAACTTGTTAAAGGTACTTTTAATGTATGTTCTTCTGTGAGTTGATGTAACATTGCAATATAATGTTATGTTTCTAAGAAAAGAATGAGTTGATTTGATCACAAACCATTGCACTTTCTTTTGTAATGAGTTTTTACCAAAGATTCATTAAAGGTTTTCATATTGAACATAAGCATAGGCACTTTATTTTTCATCTCATTTGACCATATCATCATTGTCAAACAGTGCATAACTTGGGTCTCAGTGTTCAGTAACAGAGAACTATAAGAGTCTTGCTGTTATAAATATAAAAAGTATGTCTTGAATATGAGGAGCAGTGGTGGGGTTTACAGAACATGTCATTTAAACATTTTGTCCTACATGACAGATTACAAGGCAAATGTGAAGTTAAATTTCTTGTTATTGTCCTAATATATTTAGTAGCATATATTTGCTGTCACACACAACAAGAATCACACAAAATATAAAACCTAGCACCAAAATTCAAAAAATTATGTACATCATGATGAAACATTTAAGTACATGGGAGTCAGTGAAAACAGAGGTCTGTTTTTTTTTCCTCCATCTGTATTTCTTTGACTGCTTTTCCTTTATTGGTTGTGGGGTCTGCAGCTGCCTATTTCTGACTGTGTGGGAAAGTGACAGGGTCATTCTGGACAGGCTCACAAGGTCATTTGCTCCACAAACTCTTTTTTACAAGAAAATGTCACGTGTCACAGGTTTGTGCGTATATAAGCTCTTAAAAATACGCATAACTCAATTGTTTCATCATGTGTGGACGGTGCATGAAAGTTTTCCGTCATCAGAAGGTAT
Organism: Fundulus diaphanus; assembly: GCA_037039145.1. Lineage (NCBI taxonomy): Eukaryota > Metazoa > Chordata > Actinopteri > Cyprinodontiformes > Fundulidae > Fundulus > Fundulus diaphanus. The sequence goes on along the minus strand of CM073125.1, from coordinate 52,076,505 downwards.
GATACTTCGAACTGTCTCATAACATGTGAACGGTCCTCTGAAGACGTTGGACTGTGCAAGTTTCTGCCGCTTGCTTAGAAACCTGTTGGAGATGATCTTGTTCACCAAAAAGCCGTGGAAGGGTTCACAGGTGTCAAAGCCCAGTCCTCAAGGGCCGGTGTCCTGCAACTTTTAGATATGTCCCTGGTCTGACACGCCTGAGTCAAATAATCAGGTAATTACCAGGACTCTGAAGAACCTGACTGCAGACTGAGGAGTTAATTGTGCCATTTGATTCAGGTGTGTGGGACCAAGGAAACCTCTAAAAGTTTCAGGACACCGGCCCTCGAGGACTGGAGCTTGACACCCCAGGTATACATCATGTAGGGCCGGCCACTTGGAGCCATTGCATCTCTAATCTTACAAATGATGTTCCAAAAGTGAACCACTTTTTAGAGTTGTTCCTGAAAGACAAGAAAATAAACAAGATCTTAAAGTACATACTCCATATTTAAAAGCATGTATCATATAGTATTTATCTTTTACATTCAAACATACCTCAGTGATATTTAAACAGGTGAGCAGAATTGGCTGCTTATCCAAGAAGTCACCAGTAAAGTAATCTGTATTCTTCAGTTTTTGAAAAAGGTGCATCCAGTACTGTGCACGACGTTTCCTTAAGAAATCCCACCAGTTGTTGATGTGCTGGATCCCACAATGAAGTAGTTTTCAGGATAGCTGTCATCAAGACGCAAAAATCTTTGAATGTCTTTCATTGTACCATTCTCTGTCTCCATGTCTATATGAATTCTGGCTGTGGTACCCCCTCTGTTACTGCTGGAAGAAAATATCCAGCAGTAACTTTTGGACAGCACCATCCATGTATTCAGCTTTAGAGATGCCAACCTGTAAACACAGCAGACAATTTGTTATCGTTTTTTCAAGTTTTTTTTATTTTAAACAAAAGGTAAAAATAACAATTAATTTATTCTTTCTAAAAATTGAGCATGTTACTTATGCTAAATGTGAGAAGCTAAATATTACAAATTCAAAGTTTTTAAGTATTTAAATTTTGAGTGTCAGATCAAATGCACAGGCATTCTAAGATGTAAAAGAGAACATTCATGATTTTCTGGCTGTATTTTTAATGTAGCTATCTTAAACCTGGTCCTCCTACCTTAATGTTTTTGTTTATGAGAATTTTAAAAAGTACTTTTACAGAATTCCCATCAGAAGGAGAATAGCTGCTGTTTAAAATTGTGATTTAAGGTTAGACTGGATCAATATTAAAATTGTGATTTAAGGTTAGACTGGATCAATATTAAAATTGCTTAAACCTAGACTGCAATGGAACAATGTTGATTAAGATTTGTTTTCTTTTCTGAGTAAGTTTAAAGACATCAGAAAAAAACAAATGGAACAACAAATAAACTGAGAACAATGGTGCTTTGCTGCCAGGTGCTTTTATTGATACATTCTGATATTAACTTTTGAATTTGCAGCAATGATAATTGATTATCAGTTTTTGCTTTTCCCCTTATTAAAGCATGTCAGTAGTTGACTGGGTTTATTAATGAAGTTCATATATATACCGTATTTTCCCGACTATAAGCCGCTACTTTTTCCCCATGCTTCGAACCATGCGGTTTATAATGTGGTGCGGCTTTTCTGTGGATTTTTCGTAACCCACCAGGGGGCGCTTCAGCAGAAAGTAAAAAAAAATGAGACGGGTGGGAAGTCAAAGAAGAAGATAGCGCTAATATTTATTTAGCACTTGTAAGCAGCAGGCGCGACGGAGAATTTAGTTCAAAGCCATATGCACTCATCGTGGAAACCACACGAAGAAATTCGTATGATCCCGCTTTTAAGTTGAAGGCCATCGATCTGGCAGTACAGGAAAGAAATAGAGCTGCCGCACGTAAACTTGACGTGAATGAATCCCTGGTTCGGCGCTGGAGACGGCAGCGGGAAGAACTCATTCAATGTAAAAAAACTAGAAAGGCTTTCGGAGGACATAAAAGCAGGTGGCCTGAACTTGAAAATGTTCTTGAGGACTGGGTTAACACTCAGAGAGCAGGTGGCCGAGGTGTATCCACCGTGCAAATCCGGTGTTGTGCGCAATTCTGTTCCCCCTGTGTCGGGAGCGCGCTTTGCGGCCGTTTTCACGGCGCTTCTAATTGATTTATCGGTAAAACAACTCCTATAATCATGTCAAGGTTGTAACATTGAGTTTAATCGGCAGCTGTTTACAAAATTGTAAAATAAAAACAAATAAATCAGCGGCTTTTACCCCGGTGCGGCTTTTATATGTACTTCTCTATTTTTTTTTAAAAAACTTAGTGGGTGCGGCTTATATAGAGATGAGCTCTATAGTCGGGAAAATACGGTAGTTGTCCTTCACTGGCGTGTGAATTGTCCCATTAGAAAGCTCTGTATTCATATCTTTGTTTTGACACAATAAAATATGGATAAATGTAGCTTTATCTAGCCTCACTTTCATTGTGTAGAATACACATATTTTTAATTAGCCTTACAAGTGTCGAATTAAAATATATTTTAATCATATTTAATTAAAATACATAAAGGAATAGGTACATTTGCAGTCACAGGCCCTGTTTACAGAGTACTTAAACGGTGTAATTCCCATGCCGCACCACTAGTAATTCTGTGGCAATTCTGTCAGCATAGGTGGGAATATAGATGGCCAAGCTCTCATCATCCATGCTTGCTATAGCTGATATGTCAGTCTACAAGCACAATGAAATTATGGTTAATATAAAAACTGAAAAAAACTAAAAAGACTATTTTAAGTGCATGATTATTAATCTTTACAGCAGAATTTATGATTAAATGCATGACATGTTTTTAAAAAAAATTAAGCTGCTTATCCTTATCTCTATCTCATTAACATCCATGTAGAACATTTGCAGTCACAGGCCCTGTTTACAGAGTACTTAAACGGTGCAATTCCCATGCCGCACCACTAGTAGCGCTGTGATTTCTGAAGCTCCGCGTCAAATTGCCCAGAAGAAGAAAGCAGCGGCTGGCGGAGGACTGTTTCGGCTGCAAACTGTTGTAAATAAACCCACAGCTATAGCTGAAAGTCCCCCTAAGCAACAGTTAAACCTTGTAGTGTGTAAATGGAGAGTACAAAGGCAACGCAAACCTGTTTTCACCGTGTAAACAGAGCCAGAGACTGTTCTACAGTGCTACAAGTGTTTCCAAAGCATAGTTGTTAAATATAAATAACTGCCGAATTGATTAAATTTCAAGTAGAGGACTTGCTGTATATGCACGACTTACCTTGTCACTCCTCAGTGCAGAAATACATTCCTCCGACAAATGACTTTTTAAAAAGAAATAAAAGGCGCCCCTCCATCTCTCCTCTTCTCCATGACACTCAAATATCCCGCGAGCTGATGCCGGGTTATGTTGCGTTGTTATGAGGAGACAATTATCTGGTTTTAGCAAGATAAGTCTCTCATTAAAACAAGAAACTTCTGTCGTTAAAGGGAGAAAGTTATATAGTTATAACAAGTTGCCTTGTCAGCGGTCTGGTAGCAAAACGCTTTGGTTCAATCCTTGAAAGTCACGTGACCTACCACAGCCGGAAGAGGCAGCCTGTGTGCCTGTGAGCCTGCGCTCAGGGCAACATGTGAGCCTTTGAGCCTGCGAGTCTGCGCAAGGAGACATTAATCGAAAAAATACAGATACAAATCCTTCTACGCATTTGTGCATCTCACGCGGCAGAAGAGTAGCAAAAATCACGTGTGTAAAGAGAACCAACCGAAAAACCGCTTGACTTGTAACCAATGATTTGTCTGTATTTCTGGGTCTTGAAGCGAAAATACTTCAGACACAAGTGTTTTCTGTTTTCAGATTGATCTACACATTTGCAGATCTGACTACAGATTTGTGGATTTTTTACACATTTGCAAATCTCTGTACACATTTGCAGATCTGAATACAGGTTTGTGGATTTTTTACACATTTGCAAATCTCTGTACACATTTGCAGATCTGAATACAGGTTTGTGGATTTTTTACACATTTGCAAATCTCTGTACACATTTGCAGATCTGAATACAGATTTGTGGATTTTTTACACATTTGCAAAACGGATTACACACAAGTAGTTTTACGCATTTGCAGATTGTTGTACAGACACACAACTCTCCTCACACATTTACAAATCCCACTGCACACGCACAAATCGAGATACAGACACACAAATCGAGATACAGATACACAACTCTCCACACACATTTGCAAATGGTAAAGCTACCATTTTAGCCCCATAGTATTTGATAATCGCTCTTATTTACATGTGCAAACAGAACCTATATAAACCAGGGGTTGAGCTATTTTCAATTATCATTTTAAAAACTTATTTTAAATAACTGTGTAGTTAGGGGGTTTAATCAGCCTGCATTAAAATACATATTTGTTTTCAGTCAATTACTATTATTATTTTAACATATGATGGTCTATACCATTATTAACTTTATAATTATCCACGTGGGCATTTTTACTGTGGGGGCACTGGGGGGAAATACACAAGCCATAAGGCTCAGTCACTTAACAAATGTGAAGGGAAACAATTTTATATTATTTGACATATTTCATCATGAATAGGTAATTTCATTGCACATCAGATGTCATGCATTAACTTTTTTAAGTTTGTTTTAGAGTCTATGTTTGAAAGAGCAACAAGCGATGTTTCACCACTTGGTGGGGCTTGAGCACAGTCTGTAGTCCTAAGCATGAGCTGTAACAAGCCACGCCTCTTTCCAGCTTCAACCCTCCTATAAATACACAGCAAAACAGCATCACCTTTCGGAGGAACATGTCTAGTGAAGAAATAAGTAACGCATAACTTTATAATGCTGCTAGCAAGAGAACGTTTTGATCCGCTGGGCAAGTTTTCCCGCATTTTGTGCTTGGGAGCTTCGTTTTACAGGCAGGGAGCGACTAATGGTGCGTTCCTTTTGCCTCCGCCTTTTTGCGTTCCAGTTTCCCTCCGTCGGACAGTAAGAAAAAACATGGACGCTCGCATTGTTGTTAAAACTATAACAATGACGCTGTCATGTTTCTATCTGAGATAATGAAATTTCTCTTATTGGTCCTTTAATGTTTTGAACCCAAAACATTTTTGTATTCATCACTAATGGAAAAATTAACACACACTGCCGTTACGTGAGCGTGTCAGAATGGTTGGCATGGGACAACTAATAGATGAGGTGATATTCTTGGAACTTGAGGGACAGAGGGGGGTGAGAGCAGGAACAAAACTCTGAAAAATTCCGCCCTTTGAACCGAAGAGCAGGGATTGGTCAGAGTTTTTACAGGCCTGCAGCTCCCACAGAGATAGATTTTTTAACTTCTCCTTCTGAATACATGATGTATTGACTACTTTCAGGATGGAAGGACCATTTTAACAAAAAGTGTTTCTGAAAAGGATTACCAACTATAGCTTTAAAGGCTGTCCGAAATTGGCACAGCAGTTCAAAGCTCCTTTCCTGCCCACAATACTGCTCTTACTGTTGACCTAGGAGCTAGGAGAAGGAGCTATAATTAGACGTATTTGGATGGAGCCCATGGCCGTTTCTCAATATGCGTTCTTGAGCGGTCTCGTGTGCTCGTGACACGTCATCAGCCTCAGCCCGAGCACTGTTCCAATTGCCTAGAACGCCAAACCGAGAACGCACCACATCCCCGGATGTTGTTCTCGCCCCGCCCTCTTTATCGAGCATGTATCAGAGCAGACTTGTGCGTTCTTCAGACTGACCGCCTTCCCAGAATGCACCGCGGCAAGATAATTTTTAGGCTTTTTAGAAATTAAAAATGTTGTTTCAAAAAAATTTTCAATAAGATTTATTGTGGTGTAGTATATAAATAGTTTTGAATGTTAAAGAAATGCTAAAGAACTGTGCACCTCATGACGTCACAAGTATACTTCTGTTCCAATACACCATACGTACTGCGTGCTCGCGTTCTTGTCAAGTGCGATCTTCCTGTGTTCTCGCCAAGACCGGACTTGACGAGAACGCGAGTCCGTACTCGCGTTCTCGTCAAGTCCGGTCTCCCATCCCTTGGCATTTAATTTATGAAGTGGTTCAATGTTCCACTGAGAAAGGGACCTTCGTTTATGAAGCCAGTTCTTAGATGTGATTGTATAAACCCATATGTATTGTCTACACGCTTATCGATCCTGCAGCACACATTTTTTTGCTTGTTGAGGAAGAAAAGTGTAATACCAAATGTACCCTGTGGAATATCTCTATTTCAATGTAGCCTAATTCAATTTTCCATGTACATAATACATTGAAGCGACTACATCTGCGGCCCTGCATGGATATGGGAGTATAGACATGGATGGATGGATGGATGGATGGATGGACTGATGAAAACACTGATCCATCCTGCAGCCCACGGGGCTATTTCAGCAAATAAATAAAAGTATCCGAACAAAATCACTACACGTCAGAATTTTTATTATTTTGTAGGCAATTCCTTGCCCTTCAAAAAAAAAAAAAAAAAAAAACTACACAGGAAATGGAGTCCACTTTGACGTTGCAAGAAGACGCAGTTTTCACGCCCACTTTACGCGCAGTGGTTTATGGGAAGAAATATCAAGAATAGATGGATGCTGGGGGTGTGCATTAGCTCTGTTAAGAGGATTGTCGCTTTTATAGTATTAGTTGAATCCTAACGTTTAACCTGTCGGCTATTGTAAACAGGCCCGCTTGTTCTCCCAGTGAAAACCCAGTTCTGGACCCAGAGATCGCGCTTCGCTCCGTTCCGACCGCATGGCTACCTAACGCTGCTCGACTTTCAGCTGCATTGTTATTGTTTCCACCCGGCTGCTCTCTTCAGGGGCGCCTAGCTGAAACGGGGGCCTGAGGGATGGTTTTTCATCGGGTCCGGGAAAATGGATGAGAAGTCCAGCAGCGGCCACCAGCGGCTCCTGGTCTTCCTGCTCATGGTGTTGATCTTTGGCGTTGTTATGGTGCAGTATGCCTGTCCCAGCAGCTCCGAGTGCCACATGCTCCACCAGCTGGGGGCCTGGTTCACCCTTCCGGGTAAACCCGGGACTCGAACCGGCGGCGGCGAATCGCAGGACGGGCTCCAGAAGGATCCCTACATGGCGGAAGACGGCGCGTTGGCGCGCTTTGTCCCTCGCTTCAACTTCACCGCAGCTGATCTTAACCGCGTCGTGGACTTCAACATCAAAGGGGATGACGTCATCGTGTTTCTGCACATCCAAAAGACTGGGGGCACAACCTTTGGCCGACACCTGGTGCGTAACATCCAGCTGGAGAGGCCCTGCGAGTGCCACGCAGGCCAGAAGAAGTGCACCTGCCTCCGGCCAGGCAAGAAGGAGACCTGGCTCTTCTCTCGGTTCTCCACCGGCTGGAGCTGCGGGCTCCACGCAGACTGGACCGAGCTCACCAGCTGTGTCCCATCACGCATGGACTCCAGAGAGACCCAGAAAAATCAGCCCAGGTTAGTAAGATGTGAGACGTTCTTATATTCACTCTCAGGATGATTCAGCGGGGCAACAATCTGAAGAACAGTTTTTTGTACCAGTCCTAAGTGCTTAAAGTTCTGAAGCTAGGTTCCTGCACGTCTGCATGTGAGATGTCCAGACTTTCCCAGAGTTCTCAGTCCTTTAGGTTAAAATGATAAACTCACTAAAATTGTAAAATCACCAAGGAAGGCTCCAAGTATGGAGACTGGGAAAACAAAAACAATAATAAAGGAGGATAGATATGTAGGACACAGGGAAGGAACAAACCAAGGATAGAAGGAAAGAGGGACGGGAGGGTAGGACAATATTAAGCAAGGATACAAGGAAGGAAGGAAGGCCAGAACACAAGGATCAAAGGACAGAAACAAGGGAAGGAACATGGAGGGACAGGATTAAGGAAATGAAACATGCAAAAGAGCATCTGTGTTAGAAACTACAAACTAACCTGTAAAGTGCAACTGTTGTTGATTCTCATTCACTTTTTTATGTCCATATGCAAATAAAACTGTATAAAATAAAAACTGCATGTACAAATTGTATAACATAATGTTTGTTTGTTTTTTTAGCTCTGACACAAGTAAGACGCAATATGTCAGATTTCTAAAATGGTTTGTGGACGATGTTGGTTGCCCTCTGGAAGTTATGTCTAAAGTCAAGGAAGAAAATGAAAATCACGTACTGGACTGTCTCAGAAAATTAGAATATTGTGATAAAGTTCTTTATTTTCTGTAATGCAATTAAAAAACATGAAATGTCATACATTCTGGATTCATTACAAATCAACTGAAATATCGCAAGCCTTTTATTGTTTTAATATCGCTGATTATGGCGTACAGCTGAAGAAAACTCAAAAATCCTATCTCAAAATATTAGAATATTTCCTCAGACCAAGTAAAAACAAAATTGTAACAGCAAAACAAAATCAAACATTTGAAAATGTCCATTAATGCACTCAGTACTTGGTTGGGAATCCTTTTGCACAGATTACTGCATCAATGCGGCGTGGCATGGAGGCAATCAGCCTGTGGCATTGCTGAGGTGTTATGGATGCCCAGGATGCTTCAATAGCGGCCTTTAGCTCATTTGCATTGTTGGGTCTGGTGTCTTTCAGCTTCTTCTTCACAATACCCCACAAATTCTCCATGGGGTTCAGGTCAGGGGAATTGGCAGGCCAATCAAGGACAGTAATGCCATGGTCAGTACACCAGTTACTGGTGGTTTTGGCACTGTGGGCAGGTGCCAGATCTTGGTTGTGCAGCGTTTCCTGCCACATTTCCCCCTTTAAACACACTTTTTGTGAATGTGCTTTGAAACTGCACTCTGTGAACAGCCTGCTCTTTGAGAAATTTCTTTTTGTGTCTTACCCTCCTGATGGAGGGTGTCAATGATGGTCTTCTGGACAGCAGTCAGATCAGCAGTCTTCCCCATACTTGTGATTTAGTTTACTGAACCAAGCTGAGTGTTTTTCAAGGCTCAGGAAACCCTTGCAGGTGTTTCGAGTTAATTAGACGATTCAAGTGATTAGTTGAATAGCCTACTAGTATACTTTTTCACGATATTCTAATTTTCTGAGACAGTGCTGTATAGATCAGAGACATTAGGAAAAGCATCACATCATAACAGTATTAAAGTAATTCTAAGTATAATTTGAGCAAAAAATGTAAATGTAAGTTTAAATGTATTACATTAATCATACACAATGTCATTTAAAGTGCATTAAAGGGAGAATTTCATTAGAAACAAGAATATTTTTTTAATAATGAAAAACTGGGCTCCTACAATGAAAGAAATGACAAAACGGTCATTTAAAAACAAATGGTTAGATTAAACATCATAAAAAACTATTGGTGATTATAACAAGATGCATTGATTAATGTTCAAAAATTAATCAGAATTAGGATTCAGTGCATTGACAAACTTTTTCTACATATGAGGGATTTGACGTGTTTCTGTAATACAGAAACATGCAACATAAACAGGGAGTTTAACATATTAAGTGTATCACATGATATGCAGTTATAAGACCAAAGTAAGATAGGAAATTCCTTTATTGTCCCACAACGGGAAAATTCGGGAAATACGTAAGAAATAAAGACAAAATAAACTTAGAATAAACCAGAGAACTCCAGCCTAACCATGCAGATGTAAACACTGTGCATGCTCACAGTTTAGCTTTATTAAAGGTTTGTCTTTGTAACTAAAAGAAACCATTAAAGATGTGTCCTGCAAAACTAATCTGTCAACACTAAAGTTTTGACATTTGAAGCTAAATTGGTGATGAACATCTTCCTTCTATTGATGGAAACATGTCATTAAATACTATATTTTTATTTCAACCTTTGTAATAGGCCTGGAAGGTTAATCGATTCATTTGAATTTACAATTTTTTAAGATTTTATTCTTGGAAAATCTGGATTTTATTTTGCATAGGAAAATATATTGTCAAAATATTGTAAAGACCATAATACGAGGCAACTTAATTTAATCATTTACTTTTTTTAAGTTAGTTTGATGTTACACAAGTGAAGTCTGTTCTTTGCTCATTGTGTCAAACCACTAGCAGCAAACATTTAGTTATATTTTCATTGTTTACAACGGCAGGGCAGCCATCTTGTTGTACAAGAGGAAAAAAAATCTATTAATTGGATTTAGTATAATAAAATCTGAGATTTTATATATATACAGGTCCATCTCAAAATATTAGCATATTGTGATAAAGTTCATTATTTTCCATAATGTAATGATAAAACGTGAACATTCATATATTTTAGATTCATTGCACTAATTGAAATATTTCAGGTCTTTTATTGTCTTAATACAGATGATTTTGGCATACAGCTCATGAAAACCCAAAATTCCTATCTCACAAAATTAGCACATCATGAAAAGGGTCTCTAAACGAGCTATGAACCTAATCATCTGAATCAACAAATTAACTCTAAACACCTGCAAAAGATTCCTGAGGCCTTTAAAACTCCCAGCCTGGTTCATCACTCAAAACCCCAATCATGGGTAAGACTGCCGACCTGACTGCTGTCCAGAAGGCAATCATTGACAGCCTCAAGCAAGAGGGTATGACACAAAGATATTTCTGAATGAATAGGCTGTTCCCAGAGTGCTGCATCAAGGCACCTCAGTGGGAAGTCTGTGGGAAGGAAAAAGTGTGGCAGAATCAAGGTGCCAGAGTCTGGAGGAAGACTGGGGAGAAGGAAATGCCAAAATGCCAGAAGTCCAGTATCAAGTACCCACAGCCAGTGATGGTCTGGGGTGCCATGTCAGCTGCTGGTGTTGGTCCACTGTGTTTTATCAAGGGCAGGGTCAATGCAGCTATCTATCAGGAGATTTTGGAGCACTTCATGCTTCCATCTGCTGAAAAGCTTTATGGAGATGAAGATTTCATTTCTCAGCACGACCTGGCACCTACTCACAGTGCCAAAACCACTGGTAAATGGTTTACTGACCATGGTATCACTGTGCTCAATTGGCCTGCCAACTCTCCTGACCTGAACCCCATAGAGAATCTGTGGGATATTGTGAAGAGAAAGTTGAGAGACGCAAGAGCCAACACTCTGGATGAGCTAAAGGCCGCTATGGAAGCATCCTGGGCCTCCATAACACCTCAGCAGTGCCACAGGCTGATTGCCTCCATGCCACGCCGCATTGAAGCAGTCATTTCTGCAAAAGGATTCCTGACCAAGTATTGAGTGCATAACTACATAATTATTTGAAGGATGACTTTTTTTGTATTAAGAACACTTTTCTTTTATTGGTATATATATATATATATATATATATATATATATATATATATATATATATATATATATATATATATATATATATATATATATATATATAAACACTTTTTTTAATGGAAAACAAAGGTACCAATGTTTCAAGTGATACTTTAGAAAAAAAATCTGTATTTAGTGTTAAACACTCCACTTCTTATTTTAAGTTGAAAAGGTATCGATTTTTAACTCGAGTTGATCAGAGTTCACCCAGATGCAAATAAAGCTGTATTTCCCTGTACTACAAAACCAAAAGCCAAATTTATAAAATGTGTCTTTTGTGACTTGTGGCACTTACAGATAATAAAATTTTGCTAGCTAATATTTTGTACTCAAATATCAAGACTGTTATAAAAACCGCAGGGGAAAAAACATCTAAAAATCTGAGTCTGTAAGAGGTTGAAATGCAAAAATTAAAAAAATATTTAGGAAGTCGCCTGCATGAAAGCAAATGGCTGCGGCGCAAATTCACAGGTAGCATGAATTTGGGAGAATTTTGACAGTGTTTTCTGATTGTGAGAACAAATTATCTGACGTCTTTTTGTCTTTCTTTTTTTTTTTTTTAGCAGAAACTATTACTACATTACAATCCTAAGAGATCCAGTTTCACGATACCTGAGTGAGTGGCGTCACGTGCAACGCGGAGCCACGTGGAAGGCCTCGCTCCACGTGTGTGATGGACGTTCCCCAACACTGTCAGAGCTGCCGGGTTGTTATTCAGGAGATGACTGGTCCGGGTGCTCCCTGCAGGAGTTCATGGACTGCCCCTACAACCTGGCCAACAACCGACAGACCCGCATGTTGGCAGACCTAAGTCTTGTGGGCTGCTACAACGTCTCCGCCATGAGCGAGGACGAGCGCTGGGCAGTGCTTCTGGACAGCGCCAAGCACAACCTAAAGGGCATGGCCTTCTTCGGCCTGACCGAATACCAGCGTAAGACCCAGTATCTCTTCGAGAGGACCTTCAACTTGCAGTTCATCGCACCTTTCACACAGCTGAATGGGACGCGTGCGTCCAGCGTCGACGTACCGCCCGAGACGCAGCAAAGAATCCGTCGGCTAAACCGATGGGACGTGGAGCTGTATGACTATGCCCGTGACCTTTTCCTGCAGCGCTTCCAGGTGGCGAGACAGCAGGAGCGCCGGCAGGCCAGGGAGCGGCGACAACAGGAGAGGAGGCGGCTCCGTGGAAGGTTCTCGTCAAAACCGGGCAGGCGGTCGAAGCCGACTGGAACGGCCCGTTCGACCAGTGTGGAAACCGGGGAGCATCAGAGTGAGACAGCGGCGGCGGACAGCATGGAGGCAGAAGCGCTGCTCCCAGACTGGTGGGACGTAGATGAGAACAGCACCATGGAGGACTACATGGGCAATGTTGAACAGTGGTAGCGGCAGGCAAATGGACCAAGGTTTGCCTCGGCAGTTATTGCTGATTCAGGTTATTTTCTGCCTTTTCTTATTATTCTTTTGTGACCATGAATTATTCTAAATGTGACTTTAATTTATTTAAACTGATGGCACTTCTTTGTTACAACCGACACTCTAATCAGGGCCTTTCACACGGGGAAAATAAAAGTAGGAAAGTTGTATATCTTTTCAGTCATGAGACCAGCCTTAAGCTTCCTTTTTCTGGACTTTAAACACATGGTAACTCAGATGATACAGTTAGGAAGACAAGGATTATTGTTATTTCAAACAAAGCTACATTTTTATCATTAACAGTCTTTTTACTTTGCCAAAACGATGTCTTGAATATTTTAAAATGTATGTGTCTTGTGTCTTTTTCACAGCAGAAAAGGAAAATTAGTTCATCAGTACCTCAGTTTTTGGCATTACCTGCTAATGTTGAAAAACATTGGAATATGTCTCTTTTTATATATAAATTATGCTTTTACATTTACCAAACTGCCTCTCTATTCTTGCATGTCTTCATGGGTTTTTCTTGCAGTTGCAAGCTTGGTATTAACCAGCAGGGGGTGGCAAAGTACTTTTATTGTCATAAAATGTCCTTTGTACAGATGCCAAACAGATGAATTGAAAGCTCAATTTATTTAGCAAATTCAGCTAAATAGGATTCTGGCTGATTCCTTGACTATTTTCTTTGAATATTTATGAAAGTTTGTGTATTTTTAACAGCTGCTTGTAAATAAATAAAAAAACAGACATCTCCTATATATACACAGTCATACTCAATACTTTTGAATATTTTTGAAATGTTCATTATTGCAGTAACTGAATTCCATAAATCAAACATTTTATGGATTATTTAAACACAGAAAGATTTTTCTCCCCTTTATTTCAGTTAAATATTAATATTTTCAATATCTTTTGAACATTTATATTTAAAATATATACAAATGTATGCAAAAAACATATTATTGAAAATTATTATTTTGAAAACATTGATAATTATTTTCAAATGGTACTTTTAATCTGAGGAGTGGAAGGCTCCCCAGCCGATCAGAGGGCAACACCGGCCCCAACAGAACTTCTGACCGGCCCTGCAACAAAAAAGAAAGAATGTTGGTCGGATAACTTTAATTTCCTGTTTTATATCCGGTAAGGCCATCAAGCTTTTTCTAAGAGGTACATGCTTTTCTAGACGGGGGGTGAAAAGCATAACTTATATTGATAATTTGGCAAGTTTGATGCCAAACAGAAACATTTTAAAGTAAAAACTAAGATAAAGTTCAGGTTGAATAGGTTTTTGTAGTAGCTGTTTTTTTTAATATGACAAAGAAGGAATGGCACTGCTAGTTTTATTGCTATGAATAGCAAGCAGCTGAAAATGTAGAATTGAGAAATAACATTTTTAAAGTTTACCCTTTATTCTTGTTTTTTTTATCTGCTTTCTGAGCTTTTTTAATTTTGATTTCTTAATGGCGATTCTATATCTATGGGTAAATACTCGACTGTTAGCTAAACCCTCCATCTTGTAAACTCTCACTTGTACGTACTGCTGGCATTTATCTATAAAATAAGAGTTAAAAGAGAATGCTGCACAGCTAATCTCAGGAAAACCAAAACAGAAAATGGAAGTATCTAAAATTAATATTTGATATCACTAATATAGTTTTAGATGAAAATACATCAATATTATTACTGTTCATAATAAAAGTACAATACTTTTTCAGCATCAGTTTGGTTTTAATATAAAAAAATACAGATGTACTGATAACCAATAGGTTCAGCCCATTGGCTACAGTGCATGTGAAAATAATGAATTTCATCCAATTCTAAGCAAAAAATATTGTTAAAATATTGCTATTTGTGTTAAAAAGGTAATGATGCAGGAAATGTTTTATTGATATTGCAGCTGTTTGGAAAATATAGTCTTAAACTCTGCTATCATTTAAACTCATTACAGCATATTACCCTTCATATCGAAGAGTTAAAACTGTTCAGCAAACTTTAATTTCCTGTTTTTGATTTGGTGAAGGTAGTGAGTTTCATATTAAAAAATCACCTTTTTAAATTTACAAAGCTCAGACACTAGATTCAAGATGTTTTTTCTCATGTTTACTTATATTATGGAAATGGATAGGATTACCTAACCTGACTCTCGCCAGATGCATGTCTCGCTCCGCCTAGCTTCACTCACATACATCTGGGACCTCTCCATAGGAATTGCCTTTATTGAAGGCTGGGCCTTATCAAAAATCCTTGCATATGATTGGATAAGCCACTTGTCTTTCATCTTTATCGATGTGCTATTTCAACCACTCACACCGAAGCTAACCCGTGACGCTGTGAGAGCGACGCAGGGAAAAAAAAAAAACGTTTTTTTTTATTTATTTTTTTTATGTGTTTGCGGCTCTAGTGGCACGCGTTTTATTGACAGTGAGCTGACAGGAAGAGGGGCGGCAAAGCGTCGAGGACTAAAGGCCTCCTAATATGGTTCGCGCTAACCGCTCCGGGGCGTGTCCGCATCCGCTGCGGGCGCGCCCCAGAAAACAAAACTTGCCAAATCCGGTCGGGAGAAGAGCGAAAACATCGTTTCCACCAACAAACGCCTTCAGAGGCGTTCTCTGATGTTCTTTTAATGAAACAATATTAGGTAGATTGGACAACACGGAAGAAATAGCAGCATCAATGTTAACGCTTGCTTCTTCGACGAGCCGCCATTGCTATCAAAACAGTCTCACGGTCGCTTCTCCACTACGTCACATCTATGAAACTCCAGCCTGATTGGCCAGACAATAAAATTGGTTGGAGAAATCACTCTCTATGGGAGGTGTCCCAGATGTATGTGAGTGAAGCTAGGCGGAGCGACATACAGCTGGCGAGAGTCAGGTTAAGGATTACCAGCATTGGTAGCAAATTAGCATCTGAAAAATCATAAATTTCAGAATATTTTCAGATATAGATTGCTTTTAAAAATGTTAAAGGTAGCTGCCAGTCTTTTTTAAAACTTAAAATGGAGGAAATATTGTTTTAAATGCTATTTCTAGAGCTAAATTATTTCCTATTTCAATTTTAACTTTAGCAAGCTTTTACTACATGCACGTTTTTATTATTACTGCCAATAAGAAATTACAGTTTTTCAGCATCAGTTTGGTTGTAATATTAAGAAATAAATATAGAAATCTTTTAAAATGACTGCTGCCAGTTGTAGTGTTTGAAACTTAATATGAAGGAGATGTTTTATAGCAATTTCTCAAGCTCTTATACAACCAAACATTAAAATTTGGATTTTAAACAGGATGTTTTAGCAACTAACCTTTAGCAAACGTGGCATTTTTTAAACTCATTTTTTATTTTACATTTATTCAACCTTTGTTTCATTAGCCTTTATTACTGCCATTTACATTGAAAAGTTTAAAAGAATCTTTCATTTCCTGTTTTGGGCATAGAGTAAAGGGTTTACATTTAAATTATATTAAAAATTAATAAGTCTCCTGGGAAAAAAAGAAAACAGGCAAAACATACAATTCAATTCAATTTTATTTATATAGCCCAAATTCACAACACGTCATTTCTTAAGGCACTTGAAAAGTCAACCAAATCATACAGATTGGTCAAAAAGGTTTTTATCTAAGGAAACCCAGCAGGTTGCATCAAGTCTTGACAAGCAGCATTCACTCCTCCTCACTGTTGATGGCTTTGCAGCAATCCCTCATACTGAGCAAGCATGAAGCGACAGTGGAGAGGAAGTCTCCCCTTTAACAGGGAGGAAAACCTCCAGCAGAACCAGAACCAGGCTCAGTGTGAACGGTCATCTGCCTCGACCCACTGGGGCTTAGAGAAGACAGAGCAGAGACACAGAAAGCATAGCCTCGTGAGACCATCCTGATCTCGCGAGCTTTCAAGGTTTCACTCGCAGATCAGTCTGGCTACTCTCCATTAAAGAAAATTTGGAGCCGTTCACCAAACGAACGTCCAATCAGCGTTGGCTTTGAGGCGGGTTGAGGTGTGACGCAACGAGAAGCACGACGGTTCAGTCTAAAGAACATGGCGGCTTCAGCCGATGAAACTAGCGTTAGCGTGGCTATCGAGGTTTTATCGGAATTACAGAGTATTTCTTTGCTGAGCTAACGAGCCTTTACCTGCAGCAGCAAGAGTAGCTTGGCTTGTGGTTGTGTTTTCGTCGTCGCTCTGAAGCATGTTGACGAGTACGTCATATGCTTCGTTGATCTGATTGGTTTATTTGGCCCGTCTATCACCAACATAGGCCAATCAGCTAACCAGTATTTTCGCCCCTTCCCAAAATTACTTCAACGGAAGGTTTCCAGATGGATATGCGGAGCAAATCCATCTGGCGGAGTCAGGTAACAGAAAGCACTGATCAAAGAATAATTTATGTTAGAGAGGGTAATGGCAGCCAATCTGCCCCCTGAATGGTGTCACAGCTAAACAGAACTCCAAGCCAGATGTACTTACTATGAAGAGAAAACCCAGAGAAAATAAAGTTAAAAGTTGAAATAACAACAAATAAAACAAAATTGAGAACAGTAGGAGAACTCAGCAGAGGAAGAGAAAAAGACCCTGATGCCTTCCAGCAGCCTGAGCCTATAGCAGCATAACTACAGAGATAGAATCAGAATCAGAAATACTTTATTAATCCCAGGGGGAAATTATTTTCGTTACACGCTCCAGATATACAAACAGCATAATTATATATATATACAACATTCTCCACAAAAGAAATAGAACAAAAGAAATAGAAATAGCTAAAATAGGAGAAATATGATCTCTCTTTTTACTTTTCATCAGAACTGGATCATCTGAACGATTTGAACTGTATTTTGTGGACTTCCTGATAGTAAAGAATTGCAATAGTTAGAATAATAAAAAAAATGCATGGACTAGTTTTTCAGCATCCCTCCATGGACAGAATATTTATCATTTTGGCAATATGACAGAGGTGAAAAGAGGAAACCCTGGAAACCTGTTTAATAACCCAAATGTTTTTTTATTTTAATACTAGAGGCCAATTTAATGCCATCCAGATTAAGTGACTGATTAAGAGTTGTCCAAAGATGACAACTTCTGTCTTGTCAGAATTTAAAGGCAGAAAATTTAAAGTCATCCAGGTTTTGATGTCATGAAGACATGCTTGTAGTCGAAGTAATTGATTTGATTCATCAGGAATTATGGATAAATATAGTGTCATCAGCATAACAGTGGAAGTTAATCCCATGCTGTCTGATAATTTTATCACTTTTAAATTTAGCAAGCTTGTACTAGATGCCATATGACCATATACTTAGATAAACAATATCTGTTTACTTCAGCTTACACCCATTCGTTCATTACATGATTTATGATCCTGTTTATATTTTGTTGTGTATTATGCAGACTGAATAAACTACTACTACTACTACAATGTTTATATTTTTAATATTACTGACAAAATGGGAAAAGATTGCAGTTTTTTAGATCAGTTTGATTCGGATATGAAAAACATGGTGGTGGGATTAGCTATTGTTTGTAGTAGCAAATCAGTTGGCTAACATGTGAAAAATTGTAAATTTCAAAATAATTTGTACAAAATATTAAACATTTTAAATTGACAGTTTCCGATCAAAATGTAAAATTCTGCATTTCTTTTGCCGTTTTATGAACAGGTTTTAAAACTGTGATTTTAACTGTAAAATGTCACTAATAAGCTCCTAACTACCAAAGCCAGCACAAAGCACAAGCGAGCTAAGTTGCTGTTAGAGCCCGCAAAACATCAGGGGCCTCCCGTAAATGCTTGAATTTTAACACAGATCTGAAATGTTTATATAGTTATAGTTTCTCTTTCTCTGTTGCTCACAGAGAAAGAGAATATTCTAGTTTTGATTTGTTCCTGTATAGGTAAATTAATACATTCTAAATTGTTTAAATTTCAAGTTTCAGTGAGTTTGCAAGTTTGAGCTTTGTTTTTGTTTTTTTCTTCTTTTTTTCTCCAAAATGCATCCCAGTAAATAATAACCAATTTGTTATTGCCTTTGAACGTAGCTAATTAAACGCTGCCGCCTCTCCCAGATTCGGTTAGTGGTGATGTTCTGAACAAAAATAGGGGCCCATATCAAGTTCTGCCTCAGGCCCCGCAGAACCGTGGTACCGGCCCTGCTAACTAAAGCATTTGCGTAGTTGTGGTGTCTAACTTGTTGTTTAAACCTCGCAGCTTTACTTGTTTATGAAATATGCCCCTTTTTTGGACTCATTTACGCAACAGTATCCTATGACCTACAGTTTGCACCGTCTTGCGTATTGTCGTGACTTGATGATAGCTAATAAACAAAACACTCCCCTGTCGTCCATCTCCTCCCATTTGATAAAACCCTCCCTCTGTCCTTTTTTTTCTGCCTAATTCTGCTATCTGCTGAGTGCCGTCTGCTAACGCGGGGCTACGGCTTACGTTTCTGCCGCCGCCGCCGCCGCCGCCGCCGCCGCCGCTTCTGCCTGTCCCTCCGCAGCTGCCGAATCGCCCTGATTTTATATATCATTTCTTGCCTACGCCTCCTACGCTTTAGTGCGGAGCTATTACAGTGTCCTGCAGACAAATAAGGAAGTCTTTGCGGAAAACACCGATCCAGCAAGCATATTTCAGCCGACGTCCATTTGAGGGAAGACGTTTGATCTGTTGGGACTGATAACAGGTGAGCTCCCGGGAAACGCCTGGTGAATTTGCAGCATTTTTAACGCGCAGTTGTATAAAAAATTATAATTAAAAAATACCCTTGTTTTGTTTTTTATTTGTTTTTTTTTTCCCACGTTGTGCTTCTGTTCGCTTCTGCAACTCCTGCCTGTTGCATGGACGCGCAAAGGGTTGGCTTTTGTTGTAAAAGATGGGCGCAATACAGGCAAATTAGTCAAATCGCTCCTGTTTAACATGGATAGGGGCGTCTGGGTGTCCTCTGTCTGGATACAAATGATGTGGGGAGGAATTTCCATATTCCAGCCAATGTGGGGGTTTGTTTTATTATGAGACAGCATAAGCTGCCTTTAACAATAACTATGTTTTTAGGTTTGTTTTTGATTTTTGGCTATGTTGAGAGTAGAATGATTTTTTTTTTACTTTTTTCAATTAGATGTTGACGATTTAGACAAATGAAGATCCCCTGCAAGTTTGCTCTTTGGCTGTTGAGTCGCATGTTTGCAGGATTTCGCTGACCGTGTCTGTTCATACAATAAGTGGAGTTGTGAAGTCTTGTCCTTGTCTGTCCTATAAGGGGTCAGACTTAAGCCACCATGGCATGCTGTGTTGTCACTACGGGTTTGCATCCTGCTGGACGTGTTGCCCTTTATCTTGTCTGGTTTAACAATACAGCCAGTCAAGACAAGTTCACACTCCCCTTCCGGCTGTGGACTCTGTACCTGTCTGGCTAGTTTTTCTTTACTTAATATAAACACAGATAAACTGACAAACCATGCTCACGCTGACAGGAGTGCATGCAGTCACCTTTCCCACGCAGCCTGTTTTCATTTCCCTACACACACACACACATACATACATACATACGCTGTTGATTGCTTATATTATGATTTTTCTTTCAAAGGAGTCCGCTTTTGTTAACTTCCAATGGGGTGATATGGATAAACTATCCAAACTGAGTGTGAAAAACATTGTTTTTTTTATTTTTAGTTATTTTCCAACATTTTGCATATTGTCTTTTGTGTAAGTGATGCCGATCTGTTTGTTGAAGCAAGCCATTGTATGGTTGTGTGATTTGGAGCTGTGGTGCTTTTAACGAGCTGAAAAGATTACCGATACTTAACCTAATTACTTTGCTCCCTCCCTTCAAGCTGCTGGCTTTCACTCACACTGTGATTTATGGATTGGTTTCCTTACGCTTTTTAAATCAATCACGTGGCCACTGATGTTGGACTGTTTTTCGCCTTCATCCTTGAAAAACTGTTTTTGACTTAGTGAACGGCAACGCTGTGAAAGGCAACCCTGAGCCAATGTAGATAAAGATTTCACAGCTTTAGCTGCTGTTACACAACTGTCTGCGCCTCTAAGGCTGGAATTCACCAAGCTTTTGGGACTGAGGTATCTCCAGTTTGAATAAAAAGTCCCACAAGGAACTAATATACTCATGGGAAAACAAATGGACATAATAATCGAAAATCCCCAGTGTTCTGAAAACTGAAGTGAGAGTTTGATGGTTACAATAAATGGAATAAATGCAAAATTTTTAACAGATGTTACCATTCTTCTGAGTTACAGAGATTCATTTGGGTATTCCCAAATTGTCAACCAAAGGTTTTTTGTAGTGTTTTCCAATTGATGGTGTCTTGGAAAACAATTCATAGAGCTGGAACTTCTTTTTGCATTTCATGATGTTGCAACCCAAAACCTGCATTGTGGTTTTTGGGGATTTTCACATGGTAGACCAAAGCGGTGCATAATTGTGAAGTGGGGGGGGGGGAAACAAGTAGTGTTCATTTGTATTCAGCTTCCTAGAGTCTTACATGAGTCTTACATGAGTCTTATACGCTACTTTGTAGATGAATCTTTTGCTGCGATTACAGCTTAAAGTTTGTTGATCTGACTTTACTAGCTTTACGCTTATAGAGACTAATTTTTGCCCATTTCCTTTCAAAATAGCTCAATTTCAGACACATTTAGTGGATGGTTAAAATAAAAATGAATTTTAAAATTAAATGAATATGCTCTGATTTGAGGGCAATTAGTTGGGCTGTATTTTATTTTGTGGTATTGCAGCAATGGTGGCTGAATACAAATGAAGGCAAACGGTTTCTCATATTAATTCATTCACTTCTGTTACATAAAATCCCAATAAAATGCATTAACTGTGGTTGTAACAACAAAATGTGAAAAAAAAGGTCAAGAGGGATAGTTTTGCAATCTATATGTCAGTATTTCCTGTCTAGCTTTTCAGTTATGAGAATAACAAACAAGTAAATGTTTTGTAACAGAGCTGCACAGTGGTGCAGCCTTGCAGCAAGAAGGTCTTTTAGGTTTGAATCCTGGCCTGGGGTCTTTTTGCGTGGAGTTTGCATGTTCATGCGTGGGTTCTCTCCAGTTCAAAATCTTGCCTGTTAGGTTATTTGGCCTCTAAAACTGTGCTCAGTTGTGTGTGTGCATGGTTGTTTCCCTCAGTGATGGACTGGTGACCTGTCCAGGTGGAACCCTCATGACTGCTAGAGATAGACCCCCCCCCCCGACTCTGCAGGTTTAGACGATGATTGAATGTTTTGTAAGTTGTCCAGTCAACAGTTCTCTCTCTCTGGTTGTTTTCCCTTAACCCCACCAACAACTTTCAGTAGTTTTGTGCAGGTTAGACAAATGTGCCTTCTTCTCTAAGTAAGTAAGCTTAATTTAAATAGAGCCTTTCACGGGTAAAAGGGGGAAAAAAAAGGGTTTACAGTGAAAACAAGCATAAAACACAGAAGATGAAAACATAAAAGATAAAAAAGCATACATTACTTACCTTTATACTTAGTAGAAATCAATTACTGTAAAATTATTTGACAGATTATATTTAATCTCATATTTAAACATAACTATATCAATTTTTTTTTAAACCTTTTAAACAAAAATTTATTGAATTTATTTGGCAATAACACAAATAAGCAACATTAGCTTCACGGCACAGTCATGTCAACGGTCCCAGCTAAGGAACAATAAAGATTATTTCACTTCCAAGTATCATCACAGATGATATTAACACAAGAAACCATAAAGCTTATCGTTTCCATTGTAGTCCCCCAGACACTCAACACAAACATACTGCTGGTATAAACCAAATTTTCTTTTTACCGGAAATCTTGCAGAAGATAAAACAGAGAGAAAGATTTGAAACAATAAGCTCTGATGTTTCTCTGTGCTTTTCTGTGGCTTACCGGGACAGCTCTGCCTGTTTAGGTGGCACTCGGTTTGCACTGCAGCCATAATGCAGACGTCAGAGCTTAGCTGAAGGTTACGCTGTCGGAAGCCCTTTGGTGCACAGTGTTTGATGAAGGACGCGGTACAGTTGTGTCAGCAACAGTTGCTGTCGTCTGTCCACCTCGTGCCACCCCAGCCAGGTTCCACCTGCATGTTGACCCCCTCTTCCACACTGCCAGACTACCTAGCTTTACCACAGACACCCGGAGGAAAGCTCAAAGACAGCTATAACTTAGATACTCTTTATTTATTCATTTTTATTCTTTAGACTGCAGTGTAAAAACTGGACAAACTTTGTTGATCAACATTATTTCTATACAAAATTTAAGCTCTCATTTTATCACTGGCTCATATTGAAGCTAAGATACAGATTAATGTCTAAATAATTTTGTTTGCAGTGACAAGAACCATATTGAAGTTAATCAGCCAAAAGGAGAATCTTAGCTTCAGGGAAATGTTGCTTTTTTTACTCTAAATTAGCTGAAGGTAGTGTTTAATTGACAAATTCCACACAAAATGTTTTTTTTCTCTGCAACCCAGATATTTGTTGTTTCACCTCTCTTTTGTTAAACCCTGGCTGAATGTTTGGTCATACATATAATTAACTGTTCACAGTACAGTTTAATAACCTTAAGTAAAATACCACAGCTTCACGGTATTTCCAAAAAATAAATGAAACAAAAATGTTGCACCTAATCTAATTGTTTATATTAGAAACATAAAATCATATTTATCACTAATTGTTGTTGTTTGTTGTTATTAAACACAGGCTGAGGCAAACATTTTATCAAACAGCTAAATGCTGCAGTGGTTTTCAGGTAGGGGCCGCGCAGTGGTGCAGTTGGCAGCACTGGTGCCTTGCAGCAAAAAGGTCCTGGTTTCAATTCTTGACCTGGGATGACTTTACATGTTCTCACCATGCATGGGTTCTCTCCAGGTACTCCAGCTTCCTCCCAAAGCCCAAAAACCTGACCATTAGGGTAATTGGTCTCTCCAAATTGCCCTTAGGTGTTTGTTTTTTTCAAGTGTTTCACTTGGACAGTCAGAGTGAATCAAGGAAAAATTGTCAGAGTGATTGATGCATCTTAGTGAAAAACTTTAAAAAGTGTAAAACTTGCACAAAAGCTGCAGTGACTCCTTGACATAGTATCAGTGAGTGAAAGGTCATTCCTGTTTATTTTCACAGATACTGGCTGCAGTGCAAAGTAGGATAGCTTTGGAGAATAGCCAGTATTGCTGCAGATCTCTCCAGGAGAGGTTGTAATGGCAGCTGTGCACCATTTCGTGTCCGGAGTGTTGCTAAGGAGCTTTTTGATGATGTAGGATGCATTTTGCCTCGTCAGGGTGTGCGTAAGCACAGGCTCTTGACACTGACGTGGACAGAAAAGCAGGACAGGCGAAGCTGCAGGAGGACTGCTTGTCTGGTTCCCCCAGAGAAAAGTTTGTATTGATCTGTAGGCTTTGAAGGAGGATGCACAGATAAGCGCAATAGTTCAGCAAGCAAAGCATTTGATGTACCTGCTATTCTCTGATTTCTGGCTCTCTTGTTTGGCCTGGGACGTGACTTTGTGTTGCATATCAATCGGCGTCCCTTCCCGCTGCAGCAGTACCCTTCCCTGTTGTTTGTGCATGCCGTCACACACAAACACACACACTGGTTCCCTCGCAGTAGTCCCACCCCCCCATTGCTTCCGCCGTCTGTGTCTGCCACCATCAGACATAGAGACTGATAATATCTGCTCCAACACCCTCTTCTCTTCCTGTTCCATTCCTTATTGTGCTGCTTGAGGTTTTATACACTACTTGCTTCTTTTCGCTTTCCATTTAATTTTCTGAAATAAAAAAAAAGATGAATCATTTCCTTATCTGTGCATTTGTGGCGTATTGTCTGTATTCACTTAGTGTCTGGCCACGTCACTCTGCTCCCTCAGTGTGAGCAGAACAGAGAGCTGCATGCATCATCCTTGCATCACGCTGCAGTATGTTTGAGCGAGACGCGAGAAACTCCTCTGTCCCCGTGTGAGGGCAAAGCCGCCCGGAGCTGCTGCACAGTTTGGATATTAGCATGTGCTTCAGACATGACTGCCATGACTGTGCTGGTACCAGTGTGAAAAAGTGGGGAACAAGGACAGGCTCTGTGAAAGGAGGAGCCTTTCTCCTAACGTGCGCTGTCATTGATCAGCGGCGTGCTTTGCTTGCCTGTAAAACGCTGCGGGATTGGCTGCCGCTTTTGCATTACACACAGCAGCTGTAGTTGTGAAGAACTACCCCGTCTTGTCTTTTTCGTACCTCCTCTGTCTGGGAATCAACAGAACTTTGCCAAGGACAATATTTTTCACCCTGTGCTGCTTTAATGTCCAGTTTTCGCAGGGCAGAAAGTAAATGAGTTGAGGTGATGTCTCTGTCCTGCCTGCAATGTCCCTCCCTCCATCCTCTCTCTCTCTCTCTCTGCTCTGTATCACTTAATCAAGACATAGCTTGCCCTTTCCTGTTCATTGCTGCCTCCCTCCCTCCTCTGCGCTCTGCTCTGTTTTGCTTGCTTCCTTCTTCGTCTTCTTCTTCTCCTGCAGCGTGATCCTCATTCGTTAAAAGACCTTGTAGCAGTCTCTAGCCTAAACGGTTACTGTATCATAAATGCCTTTTTTTTTCTCCTGTTTTTCTGCAATTCACAGTGAGACAGCAAGCAAAGACGTGCAGCGAAGAGGTCAGTGAAGAGGATGACAACATAGAGAACGGAGATGGAGGGATGAGAAGTAGACTCAAGTGAAAGAAGGAAGCGGGACTCCAAAGTGCCTACAGTACGGTTTTGTCCTACAGCAGGAGAGAGGGCTCGGTGTGCGTTTGGCCTTGAATGGAGGCTATATTTTGTCCTGACAGCCACAAAGTCATCCATCCCACGTTGCTGAGCTGCAGTCCCCACATACCCAGAGCTGAGCTGCAGCTTTGTCTCATCATTACAAGGACATTACGGGTGTAAGGTTCTGCTTTTTTCCTCTATCTCTGTCAGAATAACAACGACAGTAGAGCTGCAGTGACTTCCTCTCCCCCTGACCATGTTGACATGAATGTAAAAGAGACGTACAGAGAGTTTCAGTTTGTAGACATAGCCGAGTGGACCACAGTGATGTTTTCCGAGCAGTTTTTTTCTTTCTCTTGAGACAGAGCTGGTCTCTGCTCACAGTTAACCTCCGTTATCTCGCCCCGTGAAAATTCAGCTGACAATTTTCCCAGGAACAGCTAATAAACATCCCCCAAAAATACACGAGTCAAAAGGGACTGCTACCTATTTGCTCTGTAGGAAAAATATTTTTCTCTTTTTTTCCCCCAAGGGGATTTTTTTTTTGTTGCTTTTGAATCATTATTAGTCATCCCTGCTCACATTAGACAGTTTTTTCCATCCAGTTGCTCCCACCACAGCTCAGTGTCTGTGAGCGTCTCAGATGGCTGTCAGCATGGCCATGGGACGAGACACCAAATGGTTGACCTTGGAAGTGTGTCGCGAGTACCAGAGAGGGACCTGCTCGCGGTCCGACTCAGAGTGCAAGTTTGCACATCCCTCCCGGAGCTGCCATGTGGAGAACGGCCGAGTCATCGCCTGCTTTGATTCGCTCAAGGTAACAACGCAGCACACACCGGCTCCTGCCGCATTACAGCTCGTTTGCTCCTCGGGTTCTCTGTCGGCCTCTGTCTTGGCTTTTGGTCATGTGGGAACATTTATACTATCGAAACCAGATATTTACTTATCCTAGAAAAAGACACACAACCTTTTTTTCTCATCATTACGTTAAATCAGACATTGCTGTTTTACGCTCGGTAGGATTACGAAACTTACGTCTGTTTGCTAAATACCAGAACAATGTTCTTTTTAACTCTCTTTAAATTCAGAAGTTTACTTATTTAGTATTTGGTAGAAATACTTTTTTAAGCTATATGACTTTGGTCAAACATTTTGAGTTTCCTTTCCCAAGTCGCTCACAGTAGTTTGCTTGGATTTTTTCCCCATTCCTCCAGACAGAACTGCTGTAACAGATTGGTTTGTAGCCTTGCTCTCACACACCTTTTCTTCTCTGCCCACATATTTTCTACAGAACTGAGGTCGCAACTTTGTGATGGCAGCTCTAAAACATTGTCTTTGCTGTCCTTAAAGCACCCTTTGGTGATATTCTTATCGCCATTGTCCGTTTAGAAGACCCCTTTGTGGCCAGGTATTGGTTGGTGTTTAACAATGGTAATTGTGGCCAAAGGTTTCAATTTAAGTTTCATTAAACCTCATTAGATGTCGCCAAAGATTGAGGTCCCTGTCTGATTCTGCAAACTGTGATTTGTCTTTCTTGGTGTTTGTCTGGAGTGTTGGCTTCTTCCTGGCTGACTGGCCTTTCAGCCCAGGATGGTACCAGACTCATTTCACTGTGGGTAATCACATCCTCTCACTAGCTTCAGCCAACATCTTCTCAGGGTCTTTGGCTTTTGTTCTTTGTTAATTTTCACTTTTATCTCTAAATTGTTTCTTCTCTGGGACACAGAACCCATTCCTTTTCTTAATCATGTGATGCCTGGGCGAACCAGATTTGTTGAATTCCATAATTAGCTCCCTGATATCTTGGCTAACTTCTTTGATTTCCATGATGTCACACAAAGAAGGACCTTAGATTAATTATTAGTTATTTTGGCATAGAATACAATAACCCTTCTACGTCTCCGTGGGGAATTTTGCTGTGTTTCATCTGCAAAGTGATATATGTTGTCAAAGATACCGTGCAGGGTGCATAGAAATATATCAATAAAACTATTATAGTAATAACCACACTGATAACAGTGAACATCCAGGGAAGTGAAGGTTAGATAGTGGACTCTTATAAGTACCTGGACTGGACTGGATACTCTTGACAGGAAGGGTCAGAGCAGACTCTACCTACTGAGGAGGCTGAGGTCTTTTGAAGTGGGGGGGGGACTTTGATTCTGTGGTGGCACCAGCCATCTTCTGTGGTGTAGTTTGTTGGAGCAGCAGCTGATCTGTAGCTGAGTGGAAGCAGTTAGATCAGAAAGGCCAACAGTGTCTGAGGATGTCCCCTTCAACCGAGAGGCACCGTATTGCAGTCGCAGGGTGCCGCCCTTTTTACAATCAATGCCAGAAGTTCACCAAGTTTTGGACGTTTCTTCTTCTTTGCATAATATGTGGAGACCAAAATAAAGACGAAGATACCTAAACCTAAGGTCCATCCATCCATCCATCCATCCATCCATTTTCCAAACCGCTTAATTCCTCATGGGGTCGCGGGGGGTGCTGGTGCCTATCTCCAGCGTTCTAAACCTAAGGTCAGTGGATTTAATACCTAAACCTAACTTAATACCTGTGGTTTATCTCTTCCCCTGAGGGCTAACCTTAACATTGGTGGATGACAAACCTAGACCTAAGGTCAGTGGATTTAATACGACTTCATTAACTTCCTGTTGGGACTGACTTCTAGCGATTTTGTTAGACTAGAGGTGTGTACTTCCGGCATTGATTGTAAAAATGGCAGTGCCTTGCTACTGACGTACGGTACTCTTGCCTCAAGCTAGTGCAGGGAGTAGGATACAGATAGACTCTGGCAAAAATAACGCAAATAACACACAAATATCACTGTTGGACAATGTCAATCACCCCATGCATGAAGCTCTTGCAGAACCAGTTGCAGACCACTGCATCCTAGGTGTACAAAGGAGGGTTACTACAGCTCTTTCTCTGTTTGACTTTACAACCATCACTGCTCCCAACAAACAAGTGTTTACATCCCTGTTGGTTTTTTGCAATTTTTTCTTTTTTTTCCCCATGCAGAAAAATACATACAGATTTTTGAACATCACCCTACTCAGTTGCACATTTAAGTTTTCAAAATATGCTGTAAAGTATTTTTTTTCTTATGTTGCAAATTTGCCTTTACTGCACTGACGCCTATTCTTAATTTGGCTTTATGTTTTTACCTTTCTGCTTATCTAAATTCTTCCCTATAACGCTTCACTTTGTTACTGGGATACATGAATTTCCTCAGTGAGGTATAATATATTCCCAAGAATACAAAGTATAGTAGTATCCATTGCAACTGTATTAAGAGTGCCTTCCAAGAAACAATCTGCAGAAATATATTTGTACATGTAAAAAAAGAACTACAGGCACATCCTGTTGGAGATATAATGCAGATAGTGAACAGAAAAGACTTTGACTGCAGGTTTCACATGAAGTGAATCTGAGCAAAAACACATTGGTCTAAAACAGTTTCCTCAGAAAAAAAATGCAGATTATAAACTTTTCCTGTAATTAAAGTTCAAGAGCCATTGCGAGTAAGTGAAGATAATTGAAGATGGAAGAATGAATGTGATATATTACATTTAAATGGTATGTTGGGAGCAGCGGTGATTATAGAGTGGTAGAGGATTTTTCTTTTTTTTTTGCTGAGAATAGGAAGAAATTTGAAGCCTTGTGTGTCTTTGTTTAATGTGTGGGTAACATCTCTTTTGTTTCTTGAATGGGAAGCGTTGAAATGAAAACTGTTAGCAGGATCTGGATGTTTTAAATATAAAAGTTCCAGTTTGTCTGGCCTGATGTTGTACTAAACCAACTATGTGTTTCAAAAGGATGAATACACATTTAAATTTGTTTTGTTTTTCTCATTCCCTGATGAATATAGGGAAAGTAGAGAGAAAGAAGGTCTGCATGGTGGTGTGGTGGTTAGCGCTGTTCACAGCCAGAATGTCCCAGATTTAGGTACAGAGTCTCATTTGTGCCTTTTGGCTGGTTTGTTCCCGCGGTTCAAAAACCTTCCTGTTAGCTAGCATGCTAGCATGTTGTTTTTGTTTTGTTTGTGTCTGGGAGTCTCTTTGTCAGCCCCGTGTTGGGCTGCAGACTTGTTGGAAGTTTTGTCCCACCTTTTGCCTGATGAACGTTAGTGTTTGCTCCCCTCTAAAAAAAGGATAAAACAATATACAACAACCCAATGTTATAGAAACCCAAAAGTAGACTGCAATCATATCGTGTAGCGGTAAATCTTTGTAAGGTGTCTACAGGCACAGTCAGTATCATGTGACCATCATTCACTTTTTCGATGCTCTGAAAAGATTTGTAAGACTCTCAGTCCAGTGGTAATGCTGCCCTTCGGTAGTCTGATTAGACATGTCAGCTTCTAGGCAGGTAAATAATTTATGTATCCATTGCTAGTATGCATGTGGACCAGATAATGCTAAATTGGACTGTTTCCTTTGAGTGCATTAATATATTTGTTAGTAAGAGACTGTGGCCTCACTGCATTTGGGGCCAGTGGGGTCTGGCCCCACCAGATGTCGCTCTGTGTTCGCAATAATCAGTGAGACTTGATCGAGTAATATTGTAAAAAAGACCAATTCCCTTGCCAATAAAATTCTGTTATAAACATTTTTGTCTATATATCTAAGTGTGTCTGGAAACTGACAAGCTCAGTAGACTAAATCCTCTTGAGCCGTCTTGATATTGGGGCTGGACCACCAATGTTTAAATAATGAACATCTGAAATCGCAGTCTGTTTAATAAATGATTATTAGTGAGCCTTTATGATTTTATAAATACAAATTAAATTACATTTATCTTACATAAAATTGATTTCTAGTGTGTTGGGTTATGCTAATTTATCTGTTTAATTTAAAATTGATCAAAGTCAGGTTGTATGCGTCACAAAAAAAATCTGTTGCTGCTAATAGATGTTGTGTTTTTGTGCCCCACATAACTTATCATGCCAGAGATGCCACTGGTAAGATAAGGTAATTAATATAACCCGTCGCTATACTTACCAGCATTTTTGCATTGCTAGAATAAGATGAAATAAAATTAGGGATTTAGGATTTAGAGAATCAAGGGTCATACAAATGATGGCAGAATCAGACAGACAAATCCAAGGGCTAGGCAAGAGGCGTGAGTCGTGGGGCATATACTTAGTCTTGGTCCAGAAATCAGAAGCCAGTGAGCTGTCAGACAAGGGCATCCAGAAGACGAGAACCTGATCATAAACAGGCAATGCAGGCAAAGAACCCTGGACATCTACTCACATAATGGCTTTCAAATAAACTGGCGCCTGCTGACTGAAAAGCTTCAGTATATACAGGCAGTAGTGCAGGTGAATAGAATAGAGCTGATTGCACTGCTGCAGGAGAGTCACAGGTACAGCAGATCAATCTGATTGCAAGCTGCAGGAGGAGAGTCATGATATTCTCAGTCAGCCGGGCCAGAATCATAACAAGGAGATGTTTAGAACACATCTTAATCCGGCTTCACACTGACTACGTTCCTTTCATTGCAAAAATGTGCCGTGCAGCAATCCAAACAGGATCTGTTCATACATTCAGACAGCCCTGCCCCCCCTCCCTCCTTTATTTTGAAATAATACTGGATCCGCTTTACACTTCCTGTGTCTGACTTCCTGTCTGGCTCATCTGGTTTTTCCACACATTTCCACCCTTCTCATCAGGGTTCTCTGTCATGCTGTAACACCATGGAGCCTGTGGGAAATGTCCTATTGCAGGGGTCTTCAATTCCCGTCCTCGAGGTCTGGTGTCCTGCAGCTTTTAGATGTGTCCCTGGTCCAACACACCTGAATCAAATGGCTGAATTAGCTCCTCAGCATGCAGTCAAGTTCTAATGAGTCCCGCTAATGACCTGGATATTTGACTCAGGTGTGTCAGACCACTGATCTGTATTATACACTGGAGTGCTAATAGCCCGCTGTTAGAACGAGTCGCTTTGAAGCCACCAGCCGCCATATTGGTACTCCCTATTTTCCCCCAGTAACTAGGGAATATGTGCGCTACAGCATCGAATAACGAGGATTTTCTCATGTTCAGGTGGGGCTTAAAACTTTTAAAATGTCAAATGCCATATACTTTTATGTTATGTTCTAAAACTATCAAGTACTGAGAAAGTTGTGTGCTGAAATATTTTGCATGTTATTTATTTATATATATATATATATATATATATATATATATATATATATATATATATATATATATATATATATATATGAATAACATTTATAAATATATAAATAACAATATACAAAAGCATATATATACATATATATATTTAATATGAATAACATGTAAAATATTTCAGCACATAATTTCCTAGTAGTTGATAGTGTTAGTACATCCACTGACTGTAGAATTACCTGTGAAACGTTTTCACACAGCCAGAAAACTGCTTGTTGTTGCAACCAAATCCTATGGGATTCTGTGAGAGTAGGGAGTAGCAAGATGGCGGCCAGTGACTTCAGTTTTTCAGGCAAATCAGCAATCCAGTGAATAAATAGAGATCAGTGTGTCAGACCAGGGACACATCTAAAAGCTGTAGGACCGCAGATCTCGAGGACCAGAATTGAAGATCCCTGCCCTGTTGACTAGAATGGCTTTTATTTGTGACGTAACGGAGAAAGCACAGATGAAGGAGTATGTGTGAATGAGGGGTTATGTGCAACGCTTTATATTGACCCAGCAGAGTTCCACTCCAAGCCTCCTGCTTTGAGCCTTCTGCGCTGGTTCAGGGGCTCTACTGGTGATTTCTGAATGACTAGGTGACGTTAGAGAGGGACTCTTCTTTAAGGGTTTATGATGCAACTGTTTTATGAGAGAAGCCATATATTCTGTCTTCTTAGCAGTTTACTTTAGATCGAATTTCAGGGAGTGCTGTAGAAAACGCCTTCTCCACTTGTTTCATCTCTGCATTGATGCATGTTAAGTTGAGCAACGTTGTCAAGCGGTATCATCTTTAATACTTACATTTCCCATGCCTGTACTTCAGTAGTGACTCATTGAGAAGCGTTTATCCTTTAGGCACAAACTTGTTGGGACTCAAGTGTCTAACCCCGGCTCAGGTTATTAAAATACTGCACTGCAGATACAAGCATAGCAACCAGCCTGGAGTTGCAGTCATAGTATACGCTCTCTGTCACATCTAGGTTTCATAAACTCCGGGGTTTAATGTTGATCCGTTCAGTGGTGCATTTTATACATACCACCTGTAACTAGGAGGTGAAATACAACTTGGACAAATTTCCTGTTCATCACAGATATGTCAGAGACAAAGACAAACAACCACAAGAAAAACATACTCACTCCTAAGGTCAGCAGACACAGAAATTAAAATAACATAACTCTTTGTGGACTCTGGAAAGCAGCCAAAAAGAGTAAAAAAAAAACAGAGCAGGACACATACAGAGTATTTTGACTCCTCACAGAAAAGCCTGGTTAGCTAGAGTGGAATTAGAGGCTGGCTTGTTGCTATACTCAAAACTTTACATGCATATTATTTCATAGTGGCTGACATGAGGAGCTGTAGCTTTCATCTGCTAATTTTTAACAAACGTCAGCTTAATTATTATTATTATTATTGAGCGATTACACAGTATGTAGCACCCTTTCGATTCAAAACAGTTCATTTGAATCATCCAGACGAATCGGTTAAAAAATATTCTATCTAAGGAATCCCAGAAGATTGCATTGAGTCACACGCAGCAATCCCTCATACTGAGCACGCATTTAGCGACAGTGGAAAACTTCCCTTTAACAGGAAGAAATCTCCAGCAGAACCAGACTCAGTGTGAACTAGGCCTGCAACAAACGATTATTTTAATAGTCGAATAATATATCTATTAGCTTTTTGGTTAGTCAACTAATCATGATTATTTTTTGTATGATCTCTATCATCACTTCAGTTGCTTGTACAAATATTTTGACACTTGTTCTTGTCTACACGCCTTTAAATGTACCTTTTTTGCCTCTTGTTGCCACTATCCTTTATTCATTACCTTTTTATAAATGATTATCCATAAAATATAAATTTTAAATTTAACTGACTTAATTTATTTTTAATATTCTATCAAAATATATTTTTTTCTGTTAAACCGTCAAAGATCCAAATGTATTTAAAAACAAAATCTTTTCACCTTCAAGCTTTTACAAAGATTTTAATCTATAGTGTAAAAAAGGGTTTAATAACTAATCCCTCCATCAACATTAAAGAAGATGAGCAAATTATTAATTTCCAAATATACTGTTGATCGCTCCAGTTAGACATTAAAAGGAGAAGTCCGGTCAAAATCAGAATTAAAACTGCTGAAAGTACTTTAAATATAAAATTATTACATACTGTTCAATAAATGATAAGCTTTTTTAATTAAGAGTAATTTTCATTTGAAAGTCCTTTTATGGGGGCCGCCATCTTGGTGAAGAACAGGACTGCCACCTCCCAGTTTGTGACGTCAGGTCGCGGTATCGGCTGTAGAGCAAGTCTCGATGCCCTATCTGTCCCCTTGTAAATAAATACCCGTTTTCATGCCAAGTATATTTTTTAACCTCTTAAACAAAGATAGACATGGTATTAAGCATTTAAATTTAAAGTAATACTAATTTTACATTTAGTATTAGAGACATAAAAAGACAACAAATAAGCATTAAAGTATGGTTTATGGGTTGGGTTCTGCAATGTTAAAAGATGAGTATAAAACAAATTTTTTGAACCAATCTCTGCTCAAAATGGTGATCTGCACCGCCTAATCTACTTTCAGCAGTTATCAGTTATTGCAACCGTGAACTGCAGAAAATACGAGCAGAGCGGCTCTTTCTGAGTTTACTCTCTGCTGCTGTGAGGAGGAGCTGCAGTGCGTTATGAGGCGGAGGGATATTTCAGCGTCACTTAGTTTAGACTCCAAACAATTGACTTCACTTTCAGAAACAAGCCCAAAAAAAACTGCAACCCCACAACTCATGAAATATACAAGTGACTTTAGAAAAAATAAGACCAAAGTTGCATAAAATAAGTGGGCTTCACAACAGTGAGCATCCTTTCTAAGTGTGACGTATCCCTCCGCCGCTCTGGTCGGTACAGAAATGTCCCGGCAAATTCTACATTATGAAAAAGAAAAACATACCGAAAAGTCTCGCTTTCATGTAATCTTGAAGACATTCTTCTTCCAAATGTTGGCTGCATATGACGTGTTTTCTCTCTGGCCAGAAGCACGATGGAAAATCCTCTCTCTTCAAGTAGGTAATCCAGCAAAACAGCCCGTGGTGGATAATGAATCGGAAAGGTGAAAAAACTAATGTTTTTTCCACTTTTACCCGAGATATTGTTACATCCAACTGCCATGCACGTGAGCATTGTTGCTTTAACAATAGCTCCCGCAAATTTCAATGGTGAAGTCCTCTGGAAATCCGAAAAAATTGTTGATGATCGCAGCTGTGTAAAACAGCTCCTGTTGACTTTGCTTGGAAAGTGCGGAGAAATGCTGTCGGCTCTCCGCTTTTCACGTCACAGGATGTGATGTCAGGCGGCCATTACGGCCCATATTTGGGCAGTAATGGCCGCCCCCATACACAGTGATCCAGACGACAATTTATGTTTTTATTTTCTTATTGATTAAACCTAAATTCATTAAATAACCACAAACGTATTAGTTTTAGTTATAGCTAATGATCCCCTGATTTTTCCTTGTTGACCGGACTTCTCCTTTAAAGTAAAAAAAAAAATCCAGTTATGTAGCTTCACACTAATCACAACCATTAATCTCTGTGATAAATGAAACACTGAAGGTTATTTTTATGCCCTGAAGGCAGCCTGAAGCCTGAAACACAACAAACCAGGCATCCAATGAGATGGAAATTTGCATCGTAGCAATTAGATCTGGTTGAAGCGAATGGGTCCGGGCAGACTGACTTGTCCAGTTTTCTGCAGCTATACTGCGTAGCTCCAACCATTGTAGAACCCTGCTTTATCTTGGTCAGACCTACACAGCATTTTGACGGGAAATCCATGAGTCAGACAGGAAGAGAGACACTTTAGCAAAGTAAAACACCTCCGCCATCCACTTTGGGGAAAATACAAAATAAAATCTCCAAACCGAAAGGTAAATGGTACGCAATTACCGGTCAGGTTTGTCCCCGTATAGGTTCATCCCTGGAAACACACAGCTCAATAAATAATGGTAAATGGCTTGTACTTGTATAGCGCTTAATCAATAAAACATTTCAATAAACAGTGTACTTACCCATGATAGGAGCTCAGAACTACAGAAAACAGATAAGAAATTTAAAGGAGCTATAAGTAAGCTATTTACTGTAAAATCAACCTAAATCATTCTCATTTGTCACCTTGTAACATTGCATAAAAACGATCAATCCTCTCCATCAACAACGTCTTTGTCATATTTTTCTCCTTTCAAACCTAGAGTTACGGTCTGGAACTACTTGGGTTCAGAGTGTAGCCCGTATTTATTTCCTGGTTACTGAGCCAATCATATGAGAGTTCCCAGGGTTCCCAACACAGAGCTCAGCATTTTGTATGTTATCTCGGCAAAAGAGCAGCAGCCTGCTAACCTGGAAGCCAGGAAGAGAAGCGGACCGTTGGATTGGACGGATCAGATGGTTTGGTGTGTTTCAGCCTCATCTCTCCAGGGCTGAGGAGACGTTGGAGTACCAAGCCATATCTTGATAAATCAATTTTGCCTTTACACAGCAATATTCTTGCCTAAAATCATTCTTAAAGTTCAGTTTGTATCAAAGAAAGTGTAATTTTCTAAAACTTTACTACCTTTTTGTGCATTCTGCTGTGGTCTTGTGATAGGGTCATGTGATAGGGTGCTCGCCAGGTATACTGCCCTCTGCAGTCAGCTTTGTGAACTGCATGTGATTTAAACTGCACCACTGAGAGTGAAATATTGAGAGACGCAGCAATGTTTAAACATTTTTGGGGAAAGAGCAGACACCCAAAAAGAACACAGCAGCACTGATCCACGAGTAATTTCTACGTGACAGAAATGTAGAAAGCTAATAGCAGTCTAGCTCCATAGGTGGTTTCATCTAGGAAAGAAAAGCAGATGAGCTCTGAGCCAGTTTTTGGGTCTAAACG
Source organism: Fundulus diaphanus (assembly GCA_037039145.1). Taxonomy (NCBI): domain Eukaryota; kingdom Metazoa; phylum Chordata; class Actinopteri; order Cyprinodontiformes; family Fundulidae; genus Fundulus; species Fundulus diaphanus. Next base: position 52,039,961 of record CM073125.1, on the reverse strand, counting down.
ATGTTCTGAGGAGTTCAGAAGGAGACAAAAATAAGAGGGGTGGAAATGTGTTTTTTATTCTGAAATGTCAGGATTTTAAGGCAGTATATAATTAATGATTGTCATGATGCTTTAGGTACCATTTAAAGCTAAATAAATTACAGATTTATGTTTTTATTATTATTTACTACATTTTTTGACAGTTGACCTATGTGACCTAAGCTGATCTATTAAAGGTCCGTTCCTCCCTCACTGCTGGTGTGGCCTCGTTGGTTGTGCTGCTTCTCCTTTCCTGCTGCTGCTCTCTCCTCCACCTCAGAACCACACCATCAGCACTGTGTATATAAAGGGGTAAAACACTCCATGAATTAATAATAACTTACTGCGTTTTAAGGGGGCTTACGCTCCCAAAAGACAATTATTTTAGAATCTAAACAGACTGCTGTGGTGTTCCCCAGCATCTATGCAAGTGCCCTTGTGAGATATTTTTCTCCAAAAGCTTTTCTACAGCAAAGAATCGAGACTCAGACAAGGGGCTTTCTGTCTGAGTGCAGCTGCTGTCTCCTGGTTTATTGAGTTAGAATTTATTATTCAGCCATTTTTCTGTGTTACGTCCTACAGAGCTGGGGATGGGGGTGGGTGTGGTGGAGAACAGAGAGAGAGCGAGGGGGCCTAGCAACAGCACAGGACTGAACACCCATTGGACAGCTTGATCGTCCTGAGTGGCATGGCTGTTTTTAGCACAGAGCAACAGCCTGGTTCTGAGCTGGTTCCACCAAGATGGCTTTTGTTTTATGTTTTTTGTGTACCAGAGGTAGTAACCATTAAAAGCCTCGTCTGGCCATCTCAGGAGAGCTGCGAGGTCGGTGTCAGCTGAAGGTCGAACCACTTTCCTCATCAGGGCTCCAGTGCCGAAACAGTAAACAAACAACTCCTGAAGCAGAGCCCTTAGCCTCGGTGTGTTTGATGATTACACTCAGCTGATTCTGTTTTTGGTCAAGAACCACCGCGCCGTCCCCCATGGCATCACTCTTTCCCCGCCCGTCCCTCCCTTTCGTGTTAATTTTGTGGATTTATCTGCTAATGGCTTCCCTCTTCTCCGTCCCTCCTGTATGTGCCATCTCCAGGCCGACACAAGCCCACCGCTGTCATTCCCTGTTGCTCCTCCATTAGGTCTGTCCGCCCAGCTTGAATGGGCTTCAGAGGGGAGGGAGGGAGCAGCTCACCACTTACTTCTTTTTACCTTGTTAACTGGAGTACTGCTGTCATCTCATGTGATTAGTGTGGAAATCCCGTATGCCCATCACCAGACAGCAGATTTGAATCACCTCTGTTCGTGTATAATTTCCTTTGTTCATTCCAAAAATTATGAGGACACAGCGACTTGTAAAGGTATTCGTTCACCTTTTAAATGTTGTCCCTGACGCTTCAGAGGATTTTGTTGGGATTTTTCTGTGATAGACCAACATAAAGTATATATGAAGCAGAAAGAGGGTGGCTTCCTTTACAGATAAAAACATGAAAAGTGTATTTTGTATTTGTATTCAACTATCCCGATTCAACGCTTTGTAGCACCACCTGTTGATGTGCTTTTGCAAGTGTAAAGACATTTACAAGTGTAAGACATTTTTGCCCATTCTTTGTTGAAAAATGGCTCAAGCTCGGTACAGGTGGATGGAGAGTATCAGTGAACATCAAGCATCAAGTCTTGCTGCATATTTTTCATTGAAATTAGCTCCTGATTTTGACTGGGCCCTTCTAGTGCATATGCTTTGATCTAAACCAGGGGTGTCCAAAGAGCAGGCTTTTGGGTAATTCGCAGCCCTTGGGTTAATTTCGTCTGGCCTACAATTCAAGGATGGTATAAATTTGGTATGCTGTATATTTACATGTCAGAGAAAATCAAGGAAAGCACATTTTTCACTGATACAAGGCCTTTCGACTATGATACAAACGAAACTCTTCTTAAAACGGAAAATGTGCGGAGCAACACACAGTTTTCATCTTTTCGCAACCGTTTTTTCTTTCTTTTTACTTCATTTGATAGTAAACAGGAGCACAAAAATCTAGGGACTTTCATTAAAAACCAGATCCTGCTCTTGTTGATGAATTTATACACACACAACAAAAATCCAGACACAGATAATAAACCTAAAACATTATTTAGTTTTTGTTCATCTTTTCTTTCTAACTGGGCACGGGCCCGTCATGATAACAAATTCAGCCGGACGATTAATTGGCCCTGAAATGATTGAAATAAGCAATAATATTGTCATAGAATGGCAATGGCATAATAATGTAGGTACACCCTCTCAAAGATCAATAAATGCTGATTTCTAAAGAAAAATTTACACAAGAACTGGAAAACAATTTATTTACCCATGGGAGGTGGGGAATATAAACCTGGCGACAGGTAAGGCAGGTGGGTGGTTGAGTGGGGGACAGCATGCTCGTCTCTTCTTCTACAGCTCTGTCTGTAACGCTAACAGCGCCGCCAGCTACCATAGCGACTGTTGTTGCGCAACACTTTGTTCTCATTCATAAAACGCTGAAATCGGGGACATTTCCAGGGATAGGTTGTCCAAAACAGGAAGTGTCCCTGAAAATTGGGGACATCTGGCCACCCTAAACCACACTGTCTGTGAGTGTGCGCCATGTTTGTTGATTACAAGCTCCAGGAAATGTGCACCGTCAGGAAGACATAGTTGTGTTTTTTTTTTTCCCCCACCTGGGAAAACTGCATGGGACGATTATGTTTTAGGTGCAGCTGCATGTTTTGCTGTATTGCCTCAGTTAGTTGCTGCTGTTTTACAACAAATGCGGCATACCAGCTCACACAGGTCAAGAGGTTCACCGCAGTCTTTTGGTTTGAATCCAAAGTGCTCCCACACTGCAGCTGTCGCGTTCGGCTTTGAAACCAATTCCATCTCTGTTTTTCCAAATCTCAGCTAGCGTTTCTCCGGCTTGCTACACGCTGAGGTACGTAATGAGACCATGCGCCCTACCTGACGTCAGAGTTCCCTCCTCCCTACGCTGAGGAAACATGAAGGGGAGGAGTGAGTCTGGATTAAGCTCAACCCACCTGCTCATCAACTGTAACCCGTTTCCCATTAGGGTGTTACCACCATGGTGGTCTGTCCACAGAAATGTGCAGTCTTAGGTTTCCCTCCTCGCACAGAGTTTTGTATATTGGGAAAAAGTTAAATTTTGGTTTTTATCTCACCAGAGTTCCTTTTTTGTTTGCTGTGTCCTGTACATGGCTTGTGGCAAACTTTAACCTTTTTAAGAGCAGAGAATTGTACTCCAAACATAGGCTTTTTGATAATTATCTGTTTCTCTTCAAACATATATGTTTCATTCTCCTGTGTGTTTGAATATGTTTGAAGATGGACTCATTTTATCAGCCTTTGTGTCTAAAAGCCTTTGGCCTTTAGACACAAATTCACGGTTCTTTAGAGGTTAAAGAGGACTTCTGTTGGCTTTATTTCAACAAAGTTGACTACTAAACTTTTATATACAAACGTTTTTTTCCTTTGTTTTAAATCATGTACTCGTTTCCTTCCATTCTATAAATATTCACTATTTTGTGTTGATCTAACACAAATTTAACACATTTAGGTTTGTGGCTGTAACTGGAAAAGAAATTTGAAGAAATAAATGTAACATTTATTTCCCATATAACTAGAATTAGGACAAATATGCTTAACTTGCAAGTGTTTGATGGTGAGCGCAAGAGAAAAAGAAATTGGATTTTATTAATTGGAAGCTGAACACCTTTTACTTTTATTTGTGTTTTATATATATATATATATATATATATATATATATATATATATATATATATATATATATATATATATATATATATATATTGATCGACATATATTGACGAAAGAAAGGGTCAATAAAAAGTTTAATAGAATAACAGTTTTCCTTCCTTTTACATTCTAGCCAATCATGTAGATTAATATTACAGTCATTACATCCTCCCAACCAATCACAAACGCAGACCCAGGAACCAAACCCCGCCCCCTTTAAAGGGTTCAGAGAGCACGCGTTCTTTTTTTCTTTTTTAAAAACATGCAGTTTTGGTAAAACGTTGGTAGAATTAAGGGTCGAGTTTGAATTCAGTGTTTGTGAGTTCTGTATCTAAAAATAGTTCACTAAGCAACAGCATAAAATGATAATTATCCATATAGATCATATGATTTGTATTTTATAGATATGCTTTTTTTTCTATCATCCAGCCCTAATATATATATATATATATATATATATATATATATATATATATATATATATCTCAACAAGACTTTGCTTTACACATTTAGATGAATAAACGTTTCACAAACATTCAGCTCTTGATCTTATTGTCTCCCATGAGAAGAGGCCCAGTCTCCCTGAGCCTTTTACTAAACAAACCGCCCGAGTTTTCTCTGTTTTTTATGTATTAGATAAAGATATAAACTGTGCGCAGCTGTCCTGGAGATCATATTTGTTAATGGGACGGCTCTCTCCTCTCAGAGCATCTCTGCGTTGCGTAGCGCGTTGCCATGGCAACCAAGAAAAAGGAGATTCCTGACCTCTCCTCAGCACCGCTTTTCATAGGCCTCTGTCTCTAGTTTTTACAGCCACATAACACATTTTTATGTCTACTCATGTTCATCCTGACAAGGCCCAAATTCAGACACGGCTGTGGTTTATTTTCCTAGGTAGACTGGGAGCAAACCATGAGATCATTAGGATGTGCTTTTCTGTCGCTCTGAGGTGGAGCAGCAGTGCTGGGCTCGTGGGACTTTCTCTCTATGATTAACTCATCCCTGAACACACAGCCCGCTGACGCAAAGCTTGCTCACATCTCCGCTGTGGGTGCTCGTGTTAGCCACTGTGCTGTGGGACCATTTGTCATGCAGCTGCAGGCTCACCTGTGTGCTTATTTTCTGATGTGCGCAGCTGTGTGAAAGGATGCTGGCAAGGCAGACTCTGCAGTGTCTCCTCTTGTCATGTGCAGTCCTCCTGGGGGTGAACCATTTTATGTGTCCCCATCCATCACTGTCAGATTCTCCGCAATATGATCTCAGCTCGTCATCAGACTTTTTAATTTTCCCTTCCTTTTAGTGCTGCCTCCATTATACGGCCTGGTTGATGCTCTGTGGAGGTAGATTAGCGGGTTTACAGCTGGTCTGCAGGGCTGTAGAGCTGCTGTTGGCCCAGGATTTAGATGAAGACTGCAGTTTCTTCTCTACCTGTGTGATGATCTGCAGCATTCATGCAGCGCAGTCTTCACCGTTTCCACATTCTGGCAGAGAGGCCCTCTGCTTTTACAACATTCAGAGACCGAGTGAACTGATAGCTGGATTTTATTCTGGTTTGAAATTTGAAATTTTATAAGGGGGGGGGGACATATTGAGTACAAATAACATGAATCAACATGACTTGTGGCCATAGCAGCTAAAGTTAGCTAATTGAAACATTAGAAGCTTAAATTTGTTTTAATAAATGATGTGTTAACAGCAAGTTCCTAAAATAATTTGTTTTACTTTTAGCTTTTAAAATAAAAAAAACATTAACCAGCTTAACACGTGCTCCATCTGTTGTTTTTGTAAACTAAAATGTCCAAAATACAGTGATGTGAAAAGTATTCCTTAAATTATGGCGAGTCAGTATCATCACCTTACCACCACCATATCTGGCTGTTGCTGTGATGTTCTTTATCTGTAATGCTGTGTAAGTTTTCCACCAGATGTAACGGTAACACTTTTCTAAATGTCCAACACTTGCCTTGTCAGTCTCCAAAGTCTTGGGAATTTCGAAGATGTTTTTGGCAAATGTGAGAGTGGCCGTTTTCGCCAGGCTGTTTTTTATTGCTTAGTCAGGGAAATATTCACGTCACTAATGTAATAAAGAAGTTTCTTTGAAGCTGTTTGTGCAGTACACTGCCAATACCACTTATGAATAAGCACAACAAAAAAGTAAACGATTAATAACAAACATCTCAATGTTTTCCTGCTTGTTTTGGGGCGTCTCCTCCGCCACAAATTGGTGTGGTGCTGGTTTGTTAGGTCTCCTTTCATATTTCCTGATTTTCCCTTCCTCACTGGACAACCTGGCAAATAAATCTTCATCTTTTTGAGTTCAGATCTAAGCCATAATTATCATGCCGCCCATTCAAACCCTGCTTGACAGTGATATAAAGCAGCTCTCAAAGGTTCAAAATATGCTTTTGGTTTTTGTGACAGGAATAATTAGAAGCTGATAAATCTTTCCCAAACTTTTTCCATCTTTAACGAGGGATCTACGCTGTGCAGTTCAGCTGAAAAACAAACAAATCTGTTCGGGGGAGAAGAATAAAGAATAAAAAAATGTGCAGTAACCTTTCATCAGTGCGCACACACAATTAAACCAACTCTGTTAATAAGCAGTTTTTCATTTAACGTCAGTAACAGGATGTCCATTTGCTGATTTCGTTGTGTGTGTGTGTGTGTGTGTGTGTGTGTGTGTGTGTGTGTGTGTGTGTGTGTGTGTGTGTGTGTGTGTGTGTGTGTGTGTGTGTGTGTGTGTGTGTGTGTGTGTGTGTGTGTGTGTGTGGACTCGCAGTGATGCTGGAAAACAAAAATCTCTTTTCATCTTCCACTTTTTAGCTGAAATGTGAAGGTTTTGGGTCAAATCCTCATTGTTACATCTAAAGAAAAGTAACCCACATCATGATGCTGCCGCCACCGTTTGTCATTGTGGTGATGGTGGTTTCTTTTGGATATTTGGATATTAGCAGCATTGCTTTTGTCTCAAACTTTCCTTTTGAAAGTGAGGCGAAATGTGTTTTCATCATATCAGGTTTTGGATCATTTTCGCCAGGTTTGGATGTTTTCTTTCTAAGGAAAAGCTTCTGCCTATCAACCCTCCTTGTTTCTCCAGACATATAGAGAAAACATTCGATTATTATGTTATGCAGTGGAAATCATTTGTACCTTCCTCTGGTGGATGCCTTCGTCTTGTGAGATTATTTCTGCTTCATTGTAACATCTTTCCAAACTATGGCCTTAGCTAAAGAATGGAAATAAGAAGGTGGCTAGAATATCCTATAAAGATGGTGAACCTTATTTCCAGTCAATCAAATTGTCTTTAACTGATGGACCCAAGCAGAATGAAGGCTGGAATTAAATCAAAAGGTGATTTAGCAAATTGTTAGTTTATGTCTGAGCACATTTATGCAGCTTGGTTATTGCAGCTTTTTATTTACTATTTTTTCCTCTCCCAGATGTGGTTGTTTTTCAATTATATAATCCAGTTAGACCCTCTATGTTTCTTTTATGAGAACATGTTTTAATTGATTATGTGTTTACCGTATCATCTGAACTTGGACAACACTGGTGTTTATGCGCAGAAGTCAGAAGCAAAGAATGTTGTTGATTGTCTGCCATAAATGTAGACTGTGGGCTTTGCTAGTTTACTTTTGGTTGTGTTTGTAATAAGTTGACTAGCCAATGTCATGTGCTGATTGTGCCATAAATCCCCGTTTGGAGAATAAATATCTATTCTATATTGATGTGATTTAGTGACTGAGATGCTAAAGCTCAGATAGGGTTAGGAACACATGTTAATCACAGATGATATCAACCACATATATGTCATGATTTTCTAATATTTTTCCCTCTTCTCTTTCACATATCTCAACTTTTTACATGGAAATTAACATAAATGAACATAACTATTTTGAGCTAAACGCCTGAATACAAATAAGGCCGGAAAATGTGTAAAAATAACAAAATAAGCCCTTTAGAAATGAATAAAGCTGCTTGATTAAAGTGATTGACTTATTTCATCCACTCTTTATTATATACAGTTGTAATATTGTTCTTTTTGACATTATACTGACCAAAGCTGCATTTACAAGTTAAACGCACTTATTTTCTAATACATTCAGGTATTTAACAGCTTTGTTCTAACAGAAATATGAATGATGGTGTGATGTTTTCATTTATTAAAGTATTTGCTTCTCAATTTTACTCTTCCCCTCAAGTTAAACAGAAATGTCAAATTATATATATATATATATATATATATATATATATATATATATATATATATATATATATATATATATATATATATATATATATATATATATATATATATATATATATATATATGGAAAAGAAGCTGACTGATGTCCTGCATTGGTCTTTGTAAGTAATTACAGAAGAGTTATTTTAATTTTAGTGAATGTCCAGGGTACACCCTGAACCAGTCCAGTCTTTTGCCCAAGGACTGCTGGAGATACACACACACACACACAATCCTGCAAGGATAATCTCAACGCCTAGAACAATGGCTGGATGTTTTGTTATGTTATTTAGTTCTCTTTATGTTTATTTATTTATTTATTTATTTATTAGACAGAATCAGTTCAAGAATGGCGATAGTTGAGCATGTGTGTGTTTATTTCTGATCCCTGGAGTTTATTTTTATGCTGTGTCAGGATGTAAAGTCTAAACCTGGTTCAAATGTTGTTTTTTTCTGGCATTTTTAAATTGTGCTTACATTAGAAAACCTTTAGAAATAAACCAAAGTCTCTGCAGTGCCTTCAGTGTAATTTAACCAGAATTTATTGGACACAGATGTTTCTTTGAAAGTGCAAATTATTTATGCTTATGTAGTTAAATCCTGAATGATTAAATGGAGCCGCAACAATAACTTCACATGTTGTGTTTAATTTGAGCGCTCTGTGGTCGTTCTTATTCAAAACACAGCTTTGATCCGATTGGTTTCTCACTCTTAATGTTTCTTTCTCCCGCTCTGCTGTCACCCCCGTTGCCTCCTCCTTTCCCGCTCCCTCCTCAGGGCCGCTGCACACGAGAGAATTGTAAATACCTGCACCCACCGCCGCACCTGAAAACCCAGCTGGAGATTAACGGAAGAAACAACCTGATCCAGCAGAAGGCCGCGGCAGCCATGTTGGCTCAACAGATGCAGTTCATGCTACCCGGAGCACAGCTGCAGCCGATTGTGAGCAGTTTAGACTAGAACGCACATTAACTCTGACTAAAACTGATCTAAGATTTCTCCCATAATGTGCTGGTTTTTAAAATATTTATTTAATAGATATTCGTGCTCTGCTGCCTTTAATTTGCATTAATACGGATTCAGCATCCCAGCAACGAGCATACTGAGTAAATGTCCACTTGTCTTTGCGTATTCAGCAACAGCTGGACGTAGATTGAAGTCTTAAAAATTTGAATGACGTTTAATCAGTTTATTGGAAAATCACTTGTATCCTAAAAAGCAAAAAGAAAACCTGGAGAACTAATATTTAAGGGCAAGTTACAAGTTTGGTTTTCTTGGAAGTAAATTATAAAGAAATGCAGGATGTTTCAAAACTGGAGATGCGCTGATCAGTTTTGTGGCTGATTTTAAAATATTAGTTTTTTGCAAAACTTTGACATGCCAGTACCAGTTTTAGCAGTCATGAGGAATCATGAGAGCTCATTATTGGTGTTTTTTATTTAGCAGAAGTGAGGGCAACAGGGTTTAACTTAACTTTGAAGATGCTGTGGCTCTGGTGGGCTTTATTCATAGTTATCAGGCAGGAAACAGACAGAAAGAGTAGGACATGCAGTAAAAGGCCTAGGGTTTAACTACTTTGAAACAAAAGGAAAGAAAAATGGAGCGTAATATTTTAAATGTCTTTAGCATAACTGTTACTGTAGCAGCATTGCTAAAATAACCATCTTTGTGTTGCTATATTCACTATATATGATAAGGGATGCACTGATATTAAAATCTGGGCTGATATTAAGCTCTTATATTGATAGTATTGTTAGGACCGATAGCTGATATTCACAGATATTGTATATATTACTAGGGATGGGCATCGATTCAAATTTCAAGCATAGATTCAATTCTGATTCTCAAGATTTAGAATCGATTCTTTTCAATCCAATCCGATCTCAAACTGGATTGCTGGTATTAATTATTTTATTTTTTTGCTGTTACCTGAATTACATGACTGTGTAGTTATGCAACATATTGATACTAGTATTATATTAATATTCAACAGCAAATTAATAAAGTAGTTAATGGCGACTGTAAGGACCAAACCTGTCTCTGAATGTTGAGACAATTGATTTTACAAACCTGCTGTGGAGCCGAAAACCCAAACAGATCCGGAGTAGAAAACAGGACACCAGAGATATCTACAGCTGCTATTTGGACACTAACCTGGTGTATTACTAAAAATAAAATTTCACCTCTCGGAGTGGAGTTTAAGTTCACATTTAAGTTCACAGTGGAAAACACTTTTTTCAAAAATCAGTTTTTGGTTTTATGAATCGATCTGTAGGAATTAATATGAGAAACGATTCAGAATTGGAAAACTTATTTTTTTAACACATGCCTATATATTACATATATTTGCTTATACTTGCAACACTACGAAAAGCAGACCTCATTGATTCCCTGCCTTAATTAAATACCTCGCAGTTTTGCGCTGTGTCACTGTCACATGGCAAATACCACATGACCAACCTCCTAACCATCTTGAAACACATACACAAGCAGCGAGAACATGAAAGAGACATTGGTTATTAATATTGGCCCAGGTGTACTGATGGTATACCAATAAGTTAAAAAATGACAAACATTGACCAATAACAATGTTGATGCAGATATATAGTCCATCCCTACATGATACCGTGCTTAATACTACCAAAAGGTTTCTACTTTTTCAAAATCCTTCCTGTTTAACCTTCCATAACAAAATAGTTTCATTTGAAATAAATTTTCGTTATTTATGTATTTGTAACCATGTATGTATCACTTATTATTGAACATTTATATCGTAACTTGTCTGATTAAGTTGAAAATCTGCCGACTCCAGTCACCAGCTGACTTATCTGTGCATCTCTCCACAGTATTGTACGTTGTTATCTGATTTCAGCTCTGCACCTCTTTAAATGCCTGAAGTAATTAGAATAGATCACTAAGATCCTACTTGGATAACTGAGTTGTTTTGTCAAAAATGTTGTCTCTTTATTTTTGCCCCGTTGCTCGTTTTGCTCCAAGACAACCTTTCCAGTGACGCCTTCCCTGGCAACCAGTCCCAGCATGGCATTCAGTCCATATCTGAGCCACATGGGCCCGGCCGTGGGCCTGATGCCTGAGCTGCTGCCCAGCACTCCCCTTCTCGTCCCCGGAAGTCCCACCAGCCTGACAGCGATGGGCAACGGCACCTCGGCACAAAAGCACACTCGCACGGACAAGCTTGAGGTATGCCAGCCCTTGTGCAGTTGCCGTGTTTCTATGTTTAGTCAAAGCACGACGAAAGCGAGATGTTGATCGGCCTTCCCGGTGGCCCTGGCAGGTTTGCAGAGAATTCCAGCGCGGTAACTGCACACGGGGTGAGAGCGACTGCCGCTACGCTCACCCTCTGGAGGCCGGCATGGTCGACTGCAGCGAGAACTCCGTCATTGTGTGCATGGACTACATAAAGGGCCGCTGCAGCCGGGACAAGTGCAAGTACTTCCACCCACCGGCTCACCTGCAGGCCAGGATCAAGGCTTCACAGCACCAAGCCAGTCAAAACACAGCACCCGCATCCTTGGTGAGTTCTTCCCAGGAGTGCCATAAAAACAAGTGACTCCTTGTCCTTGTCGGGATGCAAGATGTTTAGATGTTTTCTATCAGCTTGTGTGGTGTATCTCCTCCCAACACAACACATTCTCTTGTTTTATTCTATATCTCTACATTCGTTACTAAAGCAGGCCACAGTTTCCATGAGCCATCTTGAAGCTGGTCAGATGTCCAGCGTGCGTGTTCAAAACAAGGACAAGACTTACCAAGCATCTGCTTTTGTTGCCCAATGCTGCATACTGAATTTCTGCTGGCTGTTCTCCATCGTCACGTCTGTCTATAAACTATTTGACCTGAGATAAATCAAATATAGCTAAAAATAGCTCAGGGTCAGGCAGACATTGCATCTTGCAGCTATTTAATCCCATGTGGATCATTTTATTTGCATTTTACCGTTTTGAGCGCCTTATGTGATCGTCCTCTTGTGCACTTATATGTTTCAGTAGGGCCCCTTTTAGAGATGAATACTTGCTGTTGTTATTCTGCTTTTTATTCCAATTCACGTTTTGTGCTGTGTCGCCCTCTTGTGGCTCTGAAAGTGTTTACAAGCTGCAAACAGGCAGCTTTAAAATTATCCATATATGGCCTTAGATATCGTTTAAAGGTATGTTTAGACTGTTGATAGATATCCTGTCTTTTCCTCTCTTTAACTCTCCACCTGGCCAGGCATTAGCTCAAGGCGCCATGCAGTCGCTGCCAAAGAGGCAGATCTTAGAGAAGAGCAATGGAGCTGCTGCTGCCGTCTTCAACCCTAGCATGTTCCACTACCAGCAAGCCCTGGCTAACATGCAGCTGCAGCAACCAGCCTTCATCCCCGCTGGTGAGTCTCTGGATGCACCAGCAACATCAGGGTCCACCAGTCACACAAAGAAGCATAAACCTGACATCTGGAAAAAATAAATAAATAAAAGATATCGCTCTTCATAGAGGAATGCAGACATAATCTCACTTGGCAATACTGCAGCATTTATAGGGTTTTAACACCTCAAAGAATCAATCAAGATGTCAGGAAGGTAAATGTGGACTTCTATAAATCTGGTTCATACTTAGGTATCCTTTCCAGATGCCTGAAAGCGCAACAAACAGCATGCAAATGGTTAGCAATCATGTTGCATAGGAAGGGGGCTGTCTCTGTGTGTATTAACCCTAAAAAAAAGCAAAAGGTCGTGTGAGGATGCTTTGTGTAGCTGGTAAAAGAGAGTCTTTATTCACAGTGAAATAATTCACAACTTTAAAATCAACATAAAAATCCAGATTTCAGTTTGCAAATGCACTCAAGGAAAAAGACCTAAGCTGTGGAGACGTCTCCCGTGCGGTCTGATGGAAGTAAAACTGAAGTGGTTAACCATAATCACCATCGTCACATCAGTAACAAACGGGGGAATACCTGGGAACGGCCTCCCTGCTGCCATGTACAGGTGTGACAGCTTTATACTTTGTAGGTGTTTTGCTGCTGGAGGGAATGGTGCGCTTCACAAAGTAGATAAAATCTTGGGGAAATGGCTTTAAGCGGACAAACTGAAGCAACATTTCATGACATGAGCTAGGAAGGTACAGATTAAACGCAAATGGGTCTTTCTAATGAACAGCGTCCCTAAGTGTAGTTAGTTGCCAAATTTTTAAGGACCAGAAAGTCGACGTTTTGCAGTGTCCACCACAAAGACCTGATCTCAGTCTCATACAAGCAGAGGTGATAAGCTGTGCAAGCAGGGAGGCCTTTAAACCTGACACAGTCATACCGGTTCTGTCTGGATAAATGGACCAAAACTCCAGCAAATGTCAGAAGCCTGAGAAACGGTTTGTGTTAAAACTTTCTTGCTGATTGTTTTCTTATTTCGGCTTTGAGGCTGCACAAGCGCCATAATATTACCAGTTTTATGCTGGGGGATGCTTTTTGTCATTCTGTCATTCAAAAGAGGTCTTTTTGAGTTTCAGACAACGATGCTGTTAATCAAGTTCACACAATAAACTGATTTGTAGCAAATGTGATCACCTTTATAAAAACAGAGGAAGTTTGTTGGTCTGCAGCGATCAGATTAACACAATGTCAAGGTGGTAAGGTACTGGCAATGACCTTAGAAAATAATATAAACCCAGTCTCTAACTACTTGAAGTCCATAATGAGAAAGATTAACATTTATGATAGTGTCCAGTCTTCCCATTAAGGGAAGATTGGAAACTACTACGGAAATTTCTCTCTTGAGACTATCGGGCAACACAACAAACACACTGTTGCAACTTAAACATGGTAGTGGTTGGGTGAGGATTTGGGCTTATTTTGTTGCCACAGGGCCTGACCACCTTTCAGTCATTAACCATGAACTCTTCTGTTTACCAAAGGTCTTGTAGAGTCAAACACGAGCTCCTCTGTCTGAAAGCCAAATCTTAGGCCAGACTGGATCATTCAAACATTAGTCTTACTAAAAAAAGTGAAGTGAAGCTCCTCCACATTTTCATGAAGTCATGAAAACAACTAAAGTTGGTCATACAAGCAGTTGAACGTTTACACCCATCTTTTTAATTTTGTCCACATGTTTGGTGAATAAATAGACACCGAGGAATACACTATATACCCATAAATAACCTGCCTTCACCTACTGATTTGAGTGTCACCCCATTCATTCCTAGGCTTTAAATTCATGTTGGTCCATCCTTTGTAGCCACAACATCTTCAGCTATTCTGTGAAGGCTTTCCACAAGTTTTAGAAGTGGATTAAAAGGCATTTTTAACAGGAGGACAGTGTCATGAGTTGTCTGTGCTAATAACACCCAACAACCAAACAATTTGACTTATCCACTTGTAGCTCCGGCATCCTTCAGCTTGGACTACAAAACAGCTGTAAGAAATAGAAATGGTGGATTCGGTGGTAAGCCGGAAGTCCGTGACTTTGTTTAGCAGCTCCGCAGCAAATACTGTGATGCAATGTAAACGTAACAGAAAAAACAGAGAAAACTGATCGGACTGAAAAATATGAACCAAACAGAATATAAAGACATCTACATAGAACCTGGAGAGACTACATTCAACCTTTCTGCACTCCTACGACTCCAAGGACACAACAAAAAAATCTATTTAAGGGCTAAAAAAGTGAATTTTACATGATATGTCCCCACTAAGGTGTTCTATGTGGAGGGGGTCAGGAAAATGTGGAGACCAGATATGTTCTTCCACATCTAACTCACTCATGCATGTCCTCATGGACCTCGCTTTGTGCACCGGCTGCGCTGTCATGCAGAAACATGAAGGGCCCATCCCCAAACTCTTCCCACGAAGCTTGTTGCATAAAATGATCCAAAATGTTTTGGTATGTTGAAGCTGTTCCTGCTTTGACACAATGCAGCCGAATAAGTGTTGTTCTCCTGAGAACTGCCAAAACAGACTCGCCCATTGGTTTACCAGACTGAGAGGCATGATTCGTCATGCCAGAGAACAAGTCTCCACTCCTCTGGAGTCCTGCGGCTCCCGGCTTTATTAAGTTGTTAACGTAGGATTTGGATGGAGCAGCTCAGCGTAGTAAACTTAATGAAGTTCTTCACATATTGTTCTTGGACTAAAGATCATTAACAGCTGATTGTGGGAATTTCACAACTTGGGATATTGCACAGGTGGCATCCTGTTATAACCGACACTAGAATTAACTAAGTTCCTAAGAGCAATGTGCTGGTGAAGATTCTCAGTCATCCAGGTCATGATCAATCCAAAAAAGGTTAAAAAATAAAACAATTAGACTTCTATTCTGAAGCTGAAGATGTTTCTCTTCCCATCCAGGCAGCTTTCTCAATTCAAAATGTCTGGAGTAGTGTGGAGCTCCAAGCTTTATAGACCTGCAGGCGAGGCCTCCTTAGAGCTTAAGATTCACATGTAGATTCACCTGGAAGGCGAACGCCACACTACTCCAGAAAGGAGTAAAAGGTTAAAAACATTGTTTTATTTTTTTAACCTTTTTTGGATTCCTAAGAGCAACCCTGCATGCCTAGGTGTTGGATTTTATTCCGCTGTGGCCTGGGATTTATTTTTGATTTGGCATTATAGATGTTTGTGTTTGTTCACTAGAAGTTAAATTCAAATTGTTGTTTATTTAACCATGACCGTACCAAATGGATGCTGCTAAAGCAGACCTAGAGAGGATCAATTGAGAGTGACTGAAGAAGGAAGCCCGGTATCTAGTCTGTTGATGGGATCTGGTTCTGGCTATAAGCTCTAGAATCTGCAGGAATAACCAGTCCTGAAAACCACCTGTAAACCATGTGAAAACTGTGTTTGTAACAGTGATGGCAGACTTGTTGACTCGGGCATCTTAACACGAGCTGCGTCTCATTTAAAGCGTTGGTTTTCTAGTAACTAACCAACTCACAGAGATGCAGAGGGAGCTTTCACTAACACAGCTGTGTGCTGCTGACTTGTTTCAGTCAAAATGGGCTGACCGGTTTAAATAGTTCAAAGCAAACCAGATATATGACCAGAAAAGCCCAACTTCACTTTTTCTGCAACTTCTAGTTGTTTTAACAGGTTCATATAAGTGAAAATATATATTTTTGTATGGATCATTTGCTCCTTTCATACACATACTCAGCTCATTAAATACAATTATCAGATTCTCCAGTCTGATCAGATTGTATGGTTGTGTATCTCCTTGTTTGGTTAACTATTTGTTGGTTAGTATTTTATTTGATAAGTGGTTAGCTAATGAAATATGTATTTTTCTTTCTCTTCTTTTGTTTGCATGTCTCCTGATATCTGTTTAAACTCATCTACATCACTCGATATTCCATTATTTTATTTATTTTTTTACTCTGCACATTTTGCCATGATAACCATATCATCCCTGTTCCTCCTCCCCCTCTCCCTTCCCTCCCGCATCTCCCCCCCCCATCCTCTGTCTTTCGTCTGACTCGCCTGAATTAAAGTTCCCATGATGCACGGTGCCACCTCCACTGTTTCGTCGGCCTCGACCCCCGTCACCAATGTCCCTTTCGCTGAATCCGCCGCCTCGAATCAGGTTTGCTCTTTCATTTCAGTTGTGTTTTATTTTAGCTCTGTAGGTCCTGCTCACTTGTCTCCTTTTGTTTATTAGGTTAACCAACCATCTGCTTGTATCGAGTTCTGTTCACATTTCATCTGTCGTCGCTTTTTAGCGTCAAACGAGCAAATGGACAACAGGGATTACTTAAAATGGGAGACGATTTTTACCAGTGAAGTCTTCACATCTAAGTCTTACTAACAAGCTTTAATTGTCTTAAAGAAAAAGTACCTAAACCTTTTAATTGTGTTGCTCAATATGACAAGAAAAAAACCTCTTAGTTAATGTAGACTCTGTCAGACATCTATTATATTATCAAGAAATGCTTACATTTAGAGCAAACATCTAAAACAGTCACTAAACATTCTGGTTTAAGATTGATTTAAATCCCTTATACTGATCTATAAACAGTGCCTTATTCATACAGCTTGAATGAATCTATTGGTCAAAAATGTTCTTTAAAAAATCTCCTAGGCCTTCACAGAACAGCTGAGATTAAACTGCTCATACGTGGACTGTTTTTAATTTAGCTGACTATCTGAAAGAAGATAGTTTTACTGGATTTTATTCAGGAGTGCTGGGGGCTGATCTTGATGCCAAATACAAACTAAATACATTGAGGCCTGTGGTTGTAATTTGCTAAAATGTGCACATGTTCAAGGGTGTGAATTATTTCTCTGCAAGGCACAGCACATTCCCGCTTAAGTAAAAGTGAAATAAATCATTTCCAAAATAGATTTGTGTATTTTCGGTTATTTATTTTTATCTGCCCACCTAAGTACTTCAGCTAATTTCTAAATCTGAAAACTACATTATTGTGCAAAAGTCTTAAATCACATTTATTTCTTAAATTTTTTACATTTTGCTTCTCATGAGCACACTTTCTTGAAAGTTTTTTTTAAGGAGGGGCGACTGTGGCTCAGTGGATAGTTATCTTGCAACCGGAAGGTTGTGGGTTTGAGTCTAATTTCCTGTCTGTCACATGCTGATGTGTCCCTGGGCAAGGCACACAACTCCGTATCGGTGTATGAATTTGTGCAACTGGGTGAATGTGGCTTGAAGGTAAAGCGCTTTGAGAGGTCAATATGGCTAGAAAAGCATTATATAAATTCAGTCCATTTACTATTTGATCGACTCTTTCTGAAGGCCTTTCAGATATCGTCTCAGGGGTTTAACGGCTTTGTAATCGTGTCCTTTTACCTGAACGTTAAGGCATTAACATTTACTAACATTTTCTAGCTCTGCTTGGTTATATAAAATAGGAAAGTGGACAACTAAAGAGCCTGGAAAAATTGAAGAGTAGAAATGAAGAGTATCTAAAAGGCATATATATAAGATATAGAAAAAAAGGACAACAAAGACAAAGTTCAGGGTCCACCATAGTCCTTCTCTTGATCATCTACTGTAGGCTGAGGCTTTTATACAAGATTCATCTTTTGTAAATAAGTAAGCTATATTTATATAGCACAAATTGCTTCGCAATAAAAAAAGCATTGAAACAAAACAGAGACTAGAAACATAAAAGAAAATTTAAAAACAATAAGCTTGTTTTAAAATAGGATTTTCTGGGAAGGAATCGTGTTCTTGTGACAGGATGCTTTTAATGAATTTAACATTGTTTTGTTATCTGTAATGTGTGGAAACAAAAGTGGTTTCACTAGTTAGAGGGGCTTTTTATGCCTGAAACCTACAAACATTCCTCTGAAAAATGGTCAGATACTAGATTAAACAGGAGTAAAACAAAAAATAAATCCCAACTTTTGTCACTTTCTCATCACTGTCCCTCCAAACACAGGAAGTGTCTATTTCAGGTCAACCCGTTGTTATGTTTTAATCCAGGATAATTCGCTTCGTTTAACCCACATTGTTCAAATTGAGCCCAAACAAATATGTTAATAATTAGCTCTGGTTAATCTGATTTTAAACACTAACACATTTTAGGTGTTTTAGACCAGACATTGAAAACTACATGTGCATCTTGTATGGATGAAACACAAATTCTGTAGCCCCTTTCAGCTCATGCGTTACGCCTGGCAATCAACTGAGAGATCTCTGCACGAATTGGGAGGACTTGAAGTCAACTCATCTATATTATATGATAATGTGGAGGTAGTCATAAACCCATAACCCCTATGAACTGTATACGGGGTTGTGGAGGGAGTGTGTCACAGTGCAAAGCCTGTGGCGTGCAGAGACGGTGTATCATCCACCAGTGTCCATCTGATCTGAGAAATATGTTGATCAGCAGAATCTGTTGCAGATATTAACATTTTTGAGGACAGTGCACAATACTTTGATTGTATTTAAAGCACTGTGTGTATTTAGTAGGTGGGCCTGCAGGAGGATCGCACCAAAAAGCTCAAAGCTGTGTGTGGGGTTAGCCCTAGCAGTAGGTTGTTGGGTTCTGCAACCCTGACTGCATAATCTGGAAGCACACAAGGCCCATGATCTCAGTGTATGGAGTTGCATGAGGTATTTAAAGTTTGATAGGGGATCTTGAGTGTGAAATTAAAACTATACTTCATTCAGCATCTACCTTACAGGAAAATGGGCCTCACCGAACTAGATGCAGTCATCATTCTAGACATGCGTGTCATTAAATCTCATTGGTCCTCATGTCTCCCTCCTTTCTGCTTCTTTCAGTAGACTCCTCAGAGCTTCTGACCCCTGAACCAGTGGAGCTGCAGTGCGTTCCCATGGAAAACCATTTCTGCCCCGTCCCCAAACTGCTGGTGGCGGCTCCAGTGGGAATAAACTCAGTAAGCCTTTCACGAAACCCCAGTTAGAGTCCCTGAAAACCTGCAGCTCTGCAGCAAACATGTGCCTCGCCCACAGCGCACACTGAATGAGTGTCAGTGTGAAACTTCTTATACGATGTTTATTAAAATAAAATAAAAAAATGTAAAAAGCTGCAATGGTTCACGCAATACAAGCCTGAACTTAATAACGCTGCTTTACTGCAGCCGTAACGATGCATACTGACGCGATGAGCAATAGAGCTCCCTCGTTCTGACAGCCATACACGACCACACTTTAACCGTGTGCACTAAAACACACTAAATGAAGACTAAATGCCCTTTACGGGTTGCAGCCATTACCCGAGGCAGCCCAACACACCTGACTGATCCAAAGCAAGGAAAGTTCATTCTGGACGTTCAGAACATTGGAGCTGCAAACAGTCCTGCTGCTGGTCTACAACCATGACATGTTTTTAAAAAAAAAATTAAAGAAAAAGAAATGAAAGAATGTTTCATAACATGTGACATTTATGTTTCAAGATGACTAAAAATCCAATATGTGTCGTACCATGTGTTGTATACGATTGAGTTTATTCTCATCTGATGCCTGATGAAATGTCAGAAAGAAGCTGTTGACAATTTGTTTGTGCCTTTGAGTTTTCTGCTGAGCAGCAGAGAAGACCTGGTTCCGAAAAATGATTGAAAAACTTAGCAGCAACGATTGAGAGATGTCCATATTTGAAATCAAAGGCAATATCAATTATACGTTTGTTGCATATCAGCTAGAGGCTTCAAATGGAGGAAGACTTAACTAAACGTTAGTGAGGTTAACGGTTGTGTTTCAGTAATTGTTCGATTTAAATACAATTTTTGCCTGGTTTTAACTATAATATGAATTAGAGCAGCAGTTTAGGCATGACATAAATTTTAAGCATCACATAAATAGAATTAGGACGTATTCTATTTAATTTAAAGAGGCACACAGGTGGGGGTTATTTTATTTTAGACCCCCTTTACAGCAGATTTAGGTAAACCAATGGCCCACTTCCACAACCATTAATTTGGAGAACGTCCTCCACCATGGGCATCACATCTGTTCCTACCCAATCTGCAGAATTTCCCTATATTTTCCCATCATAGCACAGAAATTGAGAACATTTTTCTGTGGATGATTTTTTTTTTTTTTTTTTTTTTTGTTAATTGTTTTAGCACTGCTTCTGGGCTTATAAACTTTATACCATGGGATAGCCTGTTTATTCCTAATAAAAGGTGGCTACATTTGCAAGGAATTTGCATTTGTGGGTTGGAAAGCAGTATTGAGTGTGTTGGTTGGGCCCATGAAAAATGACTCTCTGCCAATTGGACGGCTAATTCTGCATTGACTATTGTCTGGTGCGATTTAGACAGGATGATTGAAGTTTGAAGAAACATATTGACAATTTAACTATTTATTGATTAAACTAACAGAGGTCTTAGTATTAAGTGAAAGAAACGTCCATAACCACAGCAGCCTGAAGTTTCCTCCACATGCTGGTCACCAGCTTGGTCACACGCTGCTGTGGGATGGCATCCAATTCCTCAACCAGCCTTTGCATCCAGTCAGCCAATGTGGTTGGAGGTAGCACTTTGATTGCAGAATCACATCTGGATATCTGTTTACATCAAGATTTTGCTCCAATGATGACAAGCCTTGCCTTTCCAATGAGGCAGAGGCTGCTACACACCATCATGCTTCCACCACCAAAAGCTGTTTGGCACAGGCAGAAGGGAATAATACAAATGTGACACCATTTAAAGGGAAAATTAGGCTTCCCAGTGGTATAAGACTGATTGCCCACAGAGAATCAACTGACCAAATACAACGTAGCTGGGTACAATATGGAGCAATGGTTTCCAAACAATTTGCCACAAGGACCAACAATGTAAAGTTGAAAATACTTGCAGGCGACAGAAATTCTCCAACTGAAAACCCTGTTGGAGAAAAAATAATTTGTCTTTTTTTTTTTTGTCAGATTTACCTGTTCAACTACAAAGTCAACGTGCAATACTTGAATAAAACGAGGAAAAGAGTCTCATTTTAATAGAAAAGTGATCTTTAAAACATTGTAGATGCCAGACATAAAAACTTCTCAAAGGTTTAAAAGGCTCTTTGAAATGTGTCTTTGTGGGGGATGCTGGATGCTTGTTATGCTATTCACTATGAGATTAAAATTAAAGCAAAACAGGATTAATAAACAATGAATACTTGGTGATAAACCGAACATTTTCCATTTTATCCAAGATTATAATTTCTCGGCAAAATTCCTGCCCAAAATGTGTCCCCCTGTATCAGCTGCCTGTGCTGGGCAGGCCAAATTTGTACCATTGTTGAAATGTAGTTGGGGGCCACACAAAATCCCTCCAAGGGCCACAAATGGCCCTCGCACCTGCATAAAGGAATTATGCACAGACCAAATCCTGTGTATTTTTCTCTGATCTGTGTTAGCCAGTATCACCGAGGCTCTTCCTCTTTACTTACTACTTTAACACGCTAACAGGCATGGTTTACATTCAAACTGCAGTCTGAAAAAAGTCTCCCAGCAACAAGCACAAATAAGCCGAGGCGCAATTTGGAGGGGTGCGCCCCTTTCCCCAGCTTCTGGCATTGGCGAACAGGGCCACTCATGCCTCTTTTTATTTACTAGGGGCCCAAAGTTGCAGCTGTATTTATCAGCACAGAGAGCATGGACTGGTTGAAGCCAGTGCTGCAGAGAGGCAAAGCCATTAAAACAGCTCGCCGCCAATACTGTTACAATAATGCTGCCACACGTGGCTCTTTGGACCTCCCACAATAGCTCTTAATAACTTTGCCTAAAAATGGTAAAGAGACAGCAAAGGTTTCCCAATGTAGATATAACAACAAATGCAGGTTTTGGCAGTTTTTTTCATTGAATAATTGCATCAAATTTCCACAACAAAAAGACACTAAAAGTGCAGGTAATGTGTTTTTAGATCTAATTTACATTACATTACATCGGAAACGCTTTTTTACATAATTTTCCACAAAAGTCAATGTCCCAAAGAAGTAAATGTGTACATCCTCTTTTGACAAAAATATGTTTTGATTTATTCTTAAACCTTGGAATGGAAATAAAATGGTGGTTCTTGAAGAAAATGACAGATTCACTACCTATTCAAATTCTATAAATGAAAAAAAAATTATTTAATTAAATCCATCTAGTTAAACACATTATACAGACCGATTACACACAAATAGTTTTTTTAAAGCCTGTAGTTCTGTAAGTTATGGTGATTTTCTTCTTACAGCTAATGAAAACACAACATTTAAGATTAGAGCACTTAAATCAGACCAATAAAAAAACACTAATAATACAGAAATGTGGCCTAAAAAAAGTATGTTTAATACCTGATTAATGGTTGTAATTCCACGGTCTGAGTGAATACTCAATTCTGATTGGCTGCAGGGTGTCCATTAAAAAGTGTTATAGGACACCTATAAAACAAGTTGAGGTCAAATAGCCTGATTATTGTTAATTATTGCACTTGCTCAAATGTTAGCTGGTAACTGCAAGATAGTTCACAAAACAGAGAGCTGGAAAAAAACATTTAAGTATTAGTAATTGGTTTAATATTTGTTTCTTTTGTAAGTGACCATGGTGTAAGCGGGATAATACCCTTCAAGGTGTCCAATATCAGATATAAATGGATGTGTTGTTCATTAATTCCTGATAATGGACACCTCGTTGGCCATTATCCCTCACTTATTTGTCAAAAGATTCTTTTAATCTGACAGACGAGCCTCATCGGAACGCATATTCTATCTTCTTTATTCCTATTCACCCTACTAACCTCCACCCACCATTCAGGGATATTTTACTTACTAACCCACCTAAAGGGAACCAGCCACCTCCACTAGATCTATCCTTGATGTCCCTGCAACAGGCTTCAACGACCCGGCTGATTTCTGGTGTAATACTTCGATTGTGGTCTTGAGAAACGCTGATTGAAAAGCAAACTGCCTTAATCAATGTTCTACAGTCAGAAAGCTGGCTCTAGTTATGGATTAGACTGGTTTTATTAAAAGTAACACCTTTTTCCCACTGAAATTCCTGTCGGATCTGTTGTACATGGTGTTTGTGATGGTTAATTGTGTAATAACTAAAAAGAAAGGGTTTGTTTGACTCTATTCCTCCAGTATTTAATTTTAAAGAATTAATATTTTTTTCTGACCTCAACATAAATCCTATGATAACTCAATTATAATCCTGAGTCAGCTCAAAGATTGCAAACTGTTAGCAGTGACACCTTTTCTTTCCATCTGATGTCAGCCATTGCACAAGACGGGGACCTGATTCGTCTCCTAATGTTGTGCCTAAAGTCTGTATATGCAAGAAGTTGCCCATTTATTGCAATACCCAAGTCAATTCCTCCAAATAATGTATAGGTGTAGAACACAAAGATCCATCTTTTAAAAAATACATTTCTTTGTGGTATTATAAGTTTCATGCTGCTTTTTTGAGTAAATAAGTGGCACAAGATTATTGTTTAAAGGCACTTCAGGGAGAAATCTAAGGACTTGAAAATGTCGTGTCTGACTTTATATCATCGCCTTTTCTACTGCTGTGTCCTTTCTGTCGGAAGTCGTCAGAGTTTGAATGAGGATGCTTCAGAATGGGGTCGTGGCAAAGAGAGAAAATGGAAGAGATAAATGAGACGTTAGGGGTAAAAGAAACACCTGTTGTGTTCACTGAAACGAACTGCTTTGTTTGTGTGTGAGCCTGAACTTTGAGAGTAGGGTGGAAACCATTTTCATCCAAGTTCAAATGTGCCTCTTTCAAGTCTCCTTAAACCATCGCTGGCGACGCACTGCAAGAACTAACCAGTGCTCAAAAGATGCGTCTCTCGTTTAGCGTGTTATTATTGTTGCAGGAAACCACATCTAGTTTCTTCTCGGAGACAGCTGTGCTGTCTTATTGTCAGTGTAAGGAATGAATAAACCAGTGAGACGTGTTGGCAAATGGGAGAAAATGAATTTCACACAGATTTGGTTTGTCTTTAAATGCTGCAGATGTTCCAGCATTTCCCACTGAACATTATTCATTTTAGATAATGTTGATGTGTTGTGAATGTACCTAATGCAAAAACTATACATGTGCCCCCCTGAAAGACAGGCATGCTGAAATGTTACTATCACCATATATAAACTATTTCAGAGGTACCATGATGATACTGTGTTAAGATGTATAAAATGTATGTATTGTTATATAGATTTATATTTAATGTCATTATGTGGTGTGGCTACAAACAAATATTTTTCACCTTTTAGAAAATTTAGATCAGAATTAATTGTGCTGTTCAAGGTGCAAACACGGCAGAAAATAATTTATTTGCAGGACATTAATTATAAAGACGTGTCCAAAGTTTATTTGCGTTCATTTGACTTTGCTTTGCAAGTCAGACTTTGACGTTCTATCTCAATTTTACACGATGTGCTGCAAAAATACTAACGTGCGTGTGTTTCCTCACAGGTGCAACATGTGAGCAGCACTTTTGTTAGAAACAGAGACAGGTTGGCAGAAAAGGATTGGGAGCTTGTGAGTTTTGCGTGTGGGTGTGAATATGGGCAGGGTTTTTGATGCACAGCTTGTACAACTGAGTCTGGTGGCACAGAAACGTTTAATCAGCAAAACTAAGACTGAATTAAATGTGCAAGCTTGCAAACCTGAAGCTGTGGATGCTCCAAAAAATTTACAAATCTACATTTGTACAAAATTAGGTAGAGGTCTAAAAACTTATTTTCAAGCACATCTACTTTGGTTTCCTGTATTTCATGCTGCTTGTTTTTTTTTTTGCTACATGTATTAAATGTGGAAAAAATGCACTAATAGCAACACTGCATATTTAATGGTAAAGGAGAAAGTCAGCGTGGCACACTTTTTTCCTAACATAAAGTTTTATGTTCAGCTTTCGGGTCCTCTGTCCCTCCCTCCCTTCATTCATTTATTTCCTTCTATTTTCTGTTATCCTCTTCTTTCCGCCTCTTTACGAGGCAGACCACCCAGAGGAAGGCTGCAATCTCCTACTGATTTTGAGCCCATAAGCACTGCAGCTGTGCTCATCAGGGGAAAGTTAGGACTAAACATGGATCTGGGCCCTGAACGACTCTGAGTAGTGCCCCATCTTTAGGTGTCACAAAGAAACATGTGGATTCCCTTAACTTTCCACAAAACTATTGGTATGCTTTTTGAAAGTCTTTCTAAATCTGAAATTAACAGCGTTCATTCCCTTTTGAGAATTTGACCTTAAAATGTCTAATGGACAAGACTGAACAGTGCCTCCTCAGCTCTATGATAACTATGTTTTCTGTATCTGAGGACAGTGGCATCTCTGGCATGATAAATCAAGTCTGGCACAAAAACTCAACCCCTATTAGCAGCAACTGAGTTCTCTGCGATGCATGCAACCTGACTTTGATCCATTTTAAATGAAACAGATAAATTTGCATAAACCAGCACACTAGAAATGCCATTGAATATAGGCTAAATGTAATAAACTTTTTAGCCTACTCAGCCTGTAGGCTGAGTAGGCTAAAAAAAAAAATATATATATATATAATGTATATGTGTGTATATATAAAGTCTGCCAGAATACCGACAAGCTGAGTAGACTAAATCCTTTTGAGGCGCTTTGATATTGGGGCTGGACCACCAACGTTTGTTTAGATAACGGACATCCAGCACGCTCTCAGCAGACAGCCGCGGGGCACAAATCCTACGGCCCCAGGCTCGGATCGTCCAATAAAAACACTGGAATTGCACGTTATGTTTAGGTTCTGCCGGATAGTGTGCGACCATCTAGTGTTGGTTGTCCTTGCTAGCTCATTGAAGGATCGATGAGAATCTTAGTAATATTCCACTGATTATTGCCCACTGGCCCCAAACAACAGTCTGAGGAATAATGCACGACTGTTAAAAGACAACAGCAGGGACAGAAAATGTAAACCTGATCTTCTTCTGGTCTGAGCGTCAAATGTACTTTACAAAAGACATGTTTTTTGTACTTTAATGCTCCAACATTTTACAGCACCCACCACAATTACTGACACCCCTGGTAAAGTTGGGTAAATATTTTCCACTGAAAACTTTAGAAACATGCACCCTTTAATTTAAGTGCATTTACTCAGTGTTTTTAGCAAAATCGCAAATATTTTCAGCTTTAAAAATTCCTATTAAATAAGTGTAGCTGAAGCTTTTGTTGTTATATTCTTAATAACAAAAGGTTTTTCAGTCAATCACTGTCTGGGAAATGTAAAATAGCGATTAATGACTTCCTGTTTACCTGGAGTTAAAACATGACATGTAACTCCAGCCCATGTTAAAAACAGGAAAGACGAGAGAACACGGCACTCCAATGTTTGGTTGTGTGCTGGTCTTCATAACACAGCAAATGGCTACAAGACAGTAGCTCCTCTCCTAAATTAGACCATATTCACTGTCAGAGAAAAATGTTAAAAGTTAAAAACCATTGGGATTGTGACACATAAGGCCAGGTGTATGTTGCCACCGTACAGACCGAACCGATAAGGTAAATAAGAAAATTCCCAAAGCTCACTGTTTGAGAACTACAGCAAATATTGGCATATTGGAGTCACCAAATCTCCATAACAAACATTTATTTCCAGGCTTCTGTGCCAGTAATTGTGTCTGGTGCTGTTGGTCTGCACAGTGAAACAAACTGGACATACTTTCGTTGCCTGCCTCTAAATGAGCTCCTCCACAAAAGTCCACAAAAATCAGCTTGTTTATATCCTGTGTAAAACCAATTCGTCAAGCCTAGCTACGCCTAACCTCAGACTACCTTCACTCACTTTTCTCCACATTCAATTTATTGGGATCTTGCAGTATTTTCCTCTAATTATCTATTTAGAATCACAAAAAATTAAATAAAGAAAGCTTGAGTCTTTTTCAACCAAACTATGAAGCTGTGGAACATTTAAATTAAATTAATGAATTGCATTTTTTTAAGCCAAATAATAAAACAAGGCATTGAAATACAGTAGTTTAAATAGTAATTCACATACAATAGTTTGACTTTATCAAACTGAAAAAATATATAAATTGAAAATCAGTTGCATCAAAATAACAACATGGCTACCTTTCTATTCTCAAAAACTTAATTACCTGTTTTTTTGGGAGTTTTTTTTTTTTTTTTTTTTTTAAGAGGAATGTCTAAGTAGCTTGTGTTGTGCTTGAATGTTTTATATGGACAGCTTAAATCTTTGTGATTTCCAAAGTCAGGTCAGGTTTTGTTTATTTTGTCTGGTTTTGTTGACCATAAATGTCTGTCTTCTTGTACATTTTTGTTTTTTGGGTTTTTTTGAAAAAAGAAAGGATTTTTAAAGCAAACACGTATCTGTCAGGGAGGTAAAGAGGCTTTTTG
Source organism: Fundulus diaphanus (assembly GCA_037039145.1). Lineage (NCBI taxonomy): Eukaryota > Metazoa > Chordata > Actinopteri > Cyprinodontiformes > Fundulidae > Fundulus > Fundulus diaphanus. The sequence goes on along the minus strand of CM073125.1, from coordinate 52,012,156 downwards.
GACTAACTAATTCACCTCCTTCAGACTAGTCTATCTCTGCAGAGCTTTTGTTGGTGATTTGTGTTTCAGTTTGGGCCAAAAATAGAGTCCAGAAGTCTCTCGACGCCCAGCTGTGCTGGGTGATGTCAGTCCTGACTAAAATGTACAAGAATGTGTGATGTTCACCTTGTTTGCACTTATGTACATAAATACTCCAAATTTATTTTGAATAACACAGATAAAAGTGATCATTAAAAATAACCAATCAGCGTATTGTTAGTGGTGTGTCTAATGTTTTATTACAGTGTGAAAAGAACTGAGGGTTCTGACCTTTTTGTGTGTGTGCGTGTGTGTTATTAATGACACACATTAAATTGTGTCACTATAAACTATATTTGATTTGCTCTGGAGAAATATTTCTTTCATTTCAGACTCATTTATTATTCTCTAACACTGAAAAGAAGAGATGGATTATAACAAAGTCTGCAATAACTTCAGGAGATCAGCGCAATCCTTGTCCTTAAATCCATTTTATTAGTTACAACATGTAAATGCCCTCCTGCAGGCTGAAAATGGCCAGAAAGAAAAAAGGATGAGTGGAAATAAAAATCAGACCAGAGGAGAATTTATGTCTGATGTGCTTAAATTTGACACCGTTTCCTGATATTTTAGTACTCGCTTTGTTTTTGCAGAAACATTCTCACTCAAATCCGTTTTTGCAGACACCGAGCTGTCCTGGGTTTCTTTTGCTAGTAAAGCCGGTGGTTTTGTTGCCATGGCTCGGGTCCATGCTCTGGATCGATTGAGTCATCCAGCTGAACTGGTTCACAGCTCTGTGACTGTCGAGTGTTGAAATGGATCTCTGATCAAACTATACTCAAGCTCCCTAAAAGCTTCACTGTTATGGCTCAGTGTTTCCTTTCATACCCTCGGTGTCTCCATGCTGGGGCTTTATTTTGTCACTTACAGGTGGATAATTTTCAAGTTCATGTTTCGTCTGTCAGCATTATTTTCCGCTGTTGTTGTGCCTTCATAGTACAAAATGTAATTTTTATGTTCAATTCACAAAGGTAAACTGAATGTACGTGTGGGTATTTTTTAAGTCTATTGTCTGTGCATCATTGCATTTTAATATAAGTTGAGTACAACAATCAGAGACTGAATGTCGGGCTGCTGGAGATGAAGAAGGCCTAAAGCTGTTGAGGACTAAGCCATAAGAAAATCTTTCTCGGATGCTTTAGGACAGACTGACTACTGTTTCTAACTCATCTATTGTTTCATTCAGCTTTGTGCTTGTGGTGCTTGTATGTGCTGCTGTGCTCCACGCAAATTTATTTTGCACTGTATAGTTATTGAGAGTTAATGTGCCTATAATCAGTTCTGCTGTTTCTGTTTGACCTTAAATAAAACACATCATGGTAATCTTCTTGCACTCTTTGGGTTTTCACTGGTCAACTGGTTGTTTCACGTGCATATTTACAGTCCCGTCCAAAAATGTCCTCCTTCATTACTTTATATTTGGTGCCCAATGAGTCAGACTTTCTAGAAATGATCAAAGTCATTGGTGGTAATGAGGATGCTTAACTGTTGATCAACACCACTTCAGAATTTTTTTAAAAAGAGGGGCATCTTGGCAGGTAAGCACAAAGAAGTTATTGGGTGTTTAAAACGTTTGCACATTTGGATGGTAACTAGATGTCATGGATGTAAGTTGTACGTAATAGCTCCATCATCAAGATTAGTGTAGGAGCACCTCAGGGATGAGTACTCGGCCCGGTCCCGGTGTTTTTTGTTTTTTTGACAACCAGAGCACGGTCGATTTGGGTGTAACATCATTCCCAGTTCCTAGGTTCCACCTTTCGCTGCAAATCTCTGACTTGAAAGAGGAAAAATGCATATATGGTGTGTGACGTCAGTGACATGTCAGAGTTTAGACTTCTGGTGTAGTGTATTAAATCTTAATCTCTTAGTTCTGAATAAATAAAATCAACTGGAACAGCCCCAGAAGTCAGAATTTTAAATGGGGAAATCGGGTTCCTCTGTGATCCTGATTTTATAACACATTAAAGTTTCATCAGTCACACCAAAAAGTGTTGCCACAGAGATCAAATGCATATAATGCAGAGACAGGGAGAAGCAGAGACCCCTACTTGGAGACGGGCAAAGGACTGTGAAAATTAAACAATGGCTTGGCGCTAACTCTCTGCAGTTAACCTCCAATAAGACTGAGGTGTTAGTGATTTCTGCTGACGATGTCATATCAGGAACCAACCAGTATTTGGGTGACCTGAGCTCGTCGGCTAAATAAAGCCTTAGAAATCTGGGTGTGATTTTTGATAGAGAGATGTCACTTGAGCATCATTCCAAGCAGCTCACTAGGAACTGTTCTTTCCAGCTCAGGAATATATCCAAACTTAGATTTGTTTCCAGAGGTGATCTAGAGCTGATCATTCATGCTTTTGTTTCATCTCGTTTAGACTATTGTAACAGTCTTTTTTTTTTCCTTTGTCTTTAAAAGAGGAGCTGTCCCGTCTGCAGCAGGTTCAAAATGCGGCGGCTAGAGTGCTGACCCACACCGACAGAAGGGCCCATATTACCCTGATTTTATAATCTCTCCATTGGCTCCCAGTGGTTTATCGCTTTAATTTTAAAATCCTGGTGCTGACTTTTAAAGCTCTTCATGGTCAGGCTCCCTTATACATCAGATTGCTGTTGTGTCCGTATATCCCTTCTCGAAGGCGGAGGTCATTGCTCCTTCCAGGCCGTTGTGCCAACGCTCTGGAACGATCTCCTGCTCTCGCTAAGTTCTCTTGATTCTGTGGATGCTTTTAAGGGCAAGCATAAAACTTATCTTTTTCGCAAAGCTTTTTAACAACTCCAGTGTGTCGGCTGTTCTTCTATGACTATTATATTTAACTCTACTGCTGTAGTGATGGGTTTTTCTTTCCTCTGATGTTTTGCTGTTTTATCTTATTGTCTAATTGTGCACTTTGTAAAGCACTTTGTGACCCTCAATGTCTGTCAAAGGTGTTATATAAATAAACTTCTACTTACTTTCTTTACTTACAGGCAGTGTTATTAACTTGTATTTTTTGTCATGATTTATGTTCTGTTCTGGTTTATGTTTATCATTTGGTTAAGTAGCTCATTTCTGCCTCTTGGTTTATTTCTGTTTTGGATTCTGGTTTAGTCTCTTTATTGGGTTAGTTATCTGGTCCCTGGATTAGTTATGATTTTAGTTATGTGCTTTATTTGGTTCTGTTTCATCTAAGGTTTATTTTCTAGCCCTTTTTCTGCACACTTAATCACTTCCACCTGGTTTTAGTCAATTAGTCCCTCCCTACTTACCTGTCCGCCCGCTTATTTAAACCTCCTCCAGTTTTCTGTTTGTTGTTGGGACTTTGCTTATGCTTCGTCATCTGTTCCCCCCTATGTGCATCTCCTGTTTTTCGGTCCGACTTTTGGTAAGAGCTCCCAGCACCTTGATCCAGCCTGTTAGTGACCTGATCTGTTTGTTCTTCCCAGTTCGTTTCGCCTGTTTCCCATCAAGAGTGTCTGGATGTCTGCTTTACCCCCTTTTTGGACCCTGTTCAGTTTGTCTGCCTTGTTCCCTCTCCTCGCCTGTCTTTCAATAAACACCTTAAAAGCATGAAGATTGTCTTTGGCTGAAAACTGGGTTCATCTCCTCACCAATTCATTACATTTTTAACAAATACAAAGCCTGCCCTGTTATTTAGTTTAGTCAGAAAATGGAAGAGTCAGAGGTTCCTCACCAAGTAGTTCCATTAGTCACATATTAAATGTAACTACAGTATTAAGGACATAAAATGGTGATGAATGTTAATATTTTATTGTATTCATAATTGATGTGAGCCTGGTCACCTAGTCACGCATCTGGTCACACATACAGCCAAAGGTTATATGTGTTATCTGGTTTTCTGACTTGACACTGAAACAGCGTGAAGTTCGTATTTCCCAGATGTGATTTTAGATTTGTTTAAAGGTAACATGATTTGTTTGTACTCAGAAATTTGAGTATTTTATTTCTGTGTCAGAAAAAACAACAGGAACTGCCCCGGAAACCAGAATTCCAAAGGTTAAAGTTGTTTCTTCCTCAATAAACCCTCAACTTTAATATCTACTATAGCTCAATTAATTTAACTCAAAATTATTGGTGCATTGTTTAAATGTATAAACTTCACAGAAATAAATAGTGTTATTGATTGTGATTTGTAAATAAAGTTAGCCTGATCACTAAGCTTTAGATCCCACTCTTTTTCTTAGTGTCAGCTTTAACAGGGTTAAAGTTGAGTTCGACGTAAATCTCTGCGTTCCTTCTCATGTGTTGTGTAGGACCAGAAGTTGGAATTTCTGTGGCTTAGAGCTACAAAAAAGTTCGCACATTAAATGGGAAAGTCAAAGGTTGTTCACTAACCTTTACCAAACATATGTTGCACTGCATTTGCAGTTGGAACTCGGGAATCCCGGCTTCCGATCGGAAAAATCAACTGTAACAGCTGCTATAGTCAGACTTTCCCCTCAGAAAGCGTGAGAAATTTTGTCGGATAAATGGTGCGATCCTTCTGCCTCAGAGGTCGAAACTCACGAGTCGCAGATTATGTCATCTGTCTTTTTGCATTCCAGTTTACATCTTTTTGGACAGTAGGAAAAAACATGGACACTCACACTGAAAAAAAAACAATGGCAATAATGCTGTTCCAGGCGGTGTTTTGTGCAAATAAACAGAGCAGAAACATCCCGTCTGCTGAACATTAACAGGCAGCACCTGTTCAACTGACTAAATGTTACATAGATAATAGAAAGCTGTTAAAAATAGTGAAAGTATGAGGTTTTACTCAATATTGCTGCGAGTAGCGGGCCTCGTGAAGGCCGTTTCAGTTAAATTTTCCAACCTGGAGGTTGAGAAGTCCGACTACCGAGGACAAATGGAACGCACTAATTATCGGATCTAACATGGCAACTCCTGGCATCAAAACAGTAAGCTGTGATACTAGACACAGTTGCAAGAGAATTAATGTCTAAACTGAAAAAGTTGTGTTTGCATGCACGTATTCACGAGGTACTATAAACAAACCAACAGCTTTCTTGGCCCTCACCATATTGGAATCCTTATCTTTTATTTGTTGTTTTTGTTGTTTTTATTTTGGAATCCTGACTTCTGACTATATTAACTTGAAGGCTTTACTCAGGTTTACCCCATTCCCAGCTCCTATTTTCATTTTCAGAGGCTAATGGAATGCAACAATAATTCAGAAACTATTAGTGTTTACATGCATAAAGGGTACACATATTGTTTATATGGAGTTTGTGATCTTTTTATTTATACCGCCTGCAAAAATAAGGTTCAGCAGCTCTAAGTTGCAGAATTAGAAACTTTTTATTAATTGACATTTTTATTTTGAAGGGCACTTCCTCTAACGTTTTGTTGTCCCTGATTTTACTCCAAAAAAGGTTTTTAAAAAATAACCTTTTTTTGGATTGATCATGACCTGGATGACTGAGAATCTTCACCAACACCCTGATTTTACGACGTTTGTGTGGATCCTTACGTAATTAAAACCGGAAGGAGAAGGAATCGCGTTATTTTGTCATTCCTGCCTTTGTAAAAAAAGAAATAAACGAATTGTGTATTGAACAGATTGACGAAGAGAAAAGAGAAGAGAAAGAAACGCCAACAGTTGGCTATTGTTTCTAACTGACATTCGCATAAACTTCACAAAACATTCGGTGTTTTTCTGAAGTTCAGTGGGAGCGTAGTTAATCTGGGAGTGACGTCATTCCAAAATCCGAGCTCCAACTTCCGGGGTGACTGAAACGCAGCACAAAAGTCTGCAGAGGCTTTTATTGTGAAATGCGGAAGTAGACCGTTGGCTTCAGGAAACCAGTTGGAGGAAAAAAAGATTTTCCTCCTGCTGGAAAAAACTGCTCCACACTGAGTCCAACAAAGACTGAAGAAGCTGAAAAACCTGTAGCTAATGGACCGTCGGAAAACGGCCCAAATCCTCGGTCGATAGGACGCGCGGTTGCCGAGTCGTCGGGCCGGTCCGGAACCAGAACCAGGCCCCAGACCCCGGACATAAGCGGCGCTGCGCTACAGGAGGGCTGATGTTTGGGTGAGGGAAATGGCATGCCGTCGTTAGAGGAGGTTAAACGCGGATCACCGTGGTTTGCTGTCTGTAGGTAGGCGGCGAGTTCTCCAGCGAGTCCAGGCCGACTTGTGGTGCGTCGGATCGGCTGTGAAGGCTCGAAGCCCCGGGATGGCTCAGCTGGAAGTCAGCCAGACAGGAGCTAGCTTCACCGTGAGCTAACGTCGGAGTTGCCCGACATCAACTTTTAGTCGCTCGCAGGCCCGACAGAAAGACAGAGACACAAGCATGAGCGTCGGAGCGGGGTTTGCGTGAGCCGGGCGTGTGTTTTTATTTCGCTTTACTTGTCAGCAGTTTCTTCGGGCCCGCTCGGCGTGTATGGAGGGAGTGTAGCCGCGCCGTTAGCCCGCCTCCACCGCCCCAATGAAAGAATACAAAGTTGTCGTGCTGGGCAGCGGCGGCGTCGGCAAGTCCGCGCTCACCGTGCAGTTCGTCACCGGCACCTTCATCGAGAAGTACGACCCGACCATCGAGGACTTCTACCGGAAGGAGATCGAGGTGGACTCGTCGCCCTCAGTGCTGGAGATCCTGGACACGGCGGGGACGGAGCAGTTCGCCTCCATGAGGGACCTGTACATTAAAAACGGCCAGGGCTTCATCCTAGTCTACAGCCTGGTCAACCAGCAGTCCTTCCAGGTAGCAACACTTACTCCGCACACACACACACAATAAATGTGACTTATTTGGTTAAAATGTACAAACTGGACCCAGTGGCTCATGAAATCCAAATGGTACAAAACATCCTTTTGATTCTACTTAGAAATGCACTGATCGGGCCAGAAAAGATTTCAGGATATTCTCATTATTTCATTACTTGTTTGTGTCACAATGTCAAACTGTTGCATATTCAGCTCAGTCAAGTTTACTTATGTGGCTCCCATTCACGGCCCATTTCATCTCAAGGCGCTTTACAAAAGTCATTCTGTCATATGGTCCGGACAGGTTGGTTAAGTTTTCAGTCGTCGACTTGCAGCAATCCCTCCTCCTGCAGGAGCGCGTAGCCACGGCGGACACTCGTCTGCAGCAATCCCTCATCCCTAGCATGCGTGTAGCGACAGTGGAGAGGAAAACTCCCCTTTAACAGGAAGAATCCGCCTTTATGTTTATGAAAATATAAAGATATTCAGCACACTGTCACCTTTTTTGTGCGTCCAGATTAGGCATTGAGGATGTAAATTTAAACGTTTCTCAGAAGATCTTGTACTTGTTGTAGTAGTGATTTAAAAAGTATTTAAAAGTCGTCAGCATTTTGGCCACAAAACTATCACTGCACCCCATGAAGGCCTCACAGACACTGCTGTAAAAATAAAATACAGCAATTGTTTAAAAAAAAAAGCTTCTTCCATGCACCAGTTTTATTAATGAGTGCGATTGTATCTCTTTTCATATTTCCTGATGCTCTCTTGAAGGCAATGCTAAAAAAAATTTAAACAGAGTAACAATCCCAGCTTGCTGTAATAACATTATTATAGTTAATCATATTCCAGAAAAATGTGGGGGTTTTTTACACCTATAATGGCAAATAAAAATTATTGCCTAATCCAGACGTCTGTTTTTAGGTCAAAACAAGGGAATAAGTGTTTTGTATCAATGTTTTTAAAAAATATTTAACTTTTTTTGTGCAGACATACCTTTATTTAAATAATCAAAGTGTTTTGGAGTAGATAAATGTAAAATAAAGGCCCAAAGGGAAGTTTAGTGAGAGGAAGTTTTGTTTCTCCTTATGCTTTCACCTAATAATATAATACTTTCTTATTTCACAGATCTCAGTTTTATTTGAATATCTTTATTTGTATGCATTTATTTGCAAAGAGGACGACGCACATTAATAAACACAATGTAAATATGCGAGAATGTAGCCAGAGTTGATTTCCATCTGCAGTCCCTGTGCAGGCAGAGCCGGCTGCGTAAAACAAAAACACCAGACGAATGCTGAGCTCCGAAACTGTTAAAAGCACCTTGACTTCTGTCTATTAATTCAACAGAATCCTAAAACTGCAGTTTACCACTTTTATTAAGAGTTGTGACGTTTGCACAGATCAAACTCAACTAGCACAGGGAATTTAAATGCGTTTCGTTACTGCCGGCACATAAATCCATTACGCGTCTGTATTTGGAAGCAGATTTTATACATAAAGAGTTTATGGTGCCGTTTTTCTGCACACAAAAAAGTTGCTGGTCTTAGAAAGTTTCAGGTTTTAAAATCACATTCATCCAAAAAACTTAAAGCCAACGACATCTGATCCGGCTCTGTAGGCTTTGCCCCAACAGGAACGGCCGGCCGCTCACGCCCAGTTCTTCTTCTTTCATTTGTTTTTGACATTTTATAGCAACTGTCTCCACTGGGCCACACTCAAACAAATTAAACCCGCGTGGCTTTAAAATCGCTGCACTCTACTCGGCTTCTGTGTCGATATTTTGACAGAGACGCTTCTCCACCGACTGCAAACACAGAAACGGGCGTGTTGTCGGCTTCTTCGGTCGCGTCGAGTTATGCAGGAAGTAGCGAGGAGGACAACGATGAAGCTAAAAATCTGGATTTCCCTCGCGTGTAAAAGGTCCCTGACATGACGTTTCCTGACAAAGCTTTAAATTAAGACGTTGGGTATTATTTTAAAGTGATAGATTTCGCCCCAGTGGTGCGTCACCCGGGCCCAGAGGGTCACGGTCTGACCTGCTGATCCCCACATCGAGCGACTTTCCATTAGGCCCGTAACCAATACGAGAAGAAATTGGCTGCAGGTTCCTTGATAGAGGTGGAAGTTTTAAGTCCAGCAGAAAATAAAGACATCATTTATGCTTCAGTGCACATATCCTTACCCATTTAAAGACGTTTTGCTAACCTCAGTGAATCAAAGTTGGTTGGTCTGTGCGTAGCTCAGTAATAACCATCATTTTCAGTCCTTATCTCTCCACCCTCCATCCTATCCCTACCCAGTTCGTCCCTATCATCCGAAAACCTCATCCTCTAATATTTATCTGCCCCAGTTAATGAAATGCATGTGAAAAATGAACTGAATAGGAGATGTGGATCTTTAGGGTGGCTTTCAGGACACGGTTACATGTCTCAGATATAAAAAGCAAATATAAGACGGTCGTTTGTAAGTGAGATGATCACGTTTAACAGGAAAAACGCTTCCTGTGAAGCACTTTGTGACTTCTGTCTGAAAGCGCGCCGTATAAATCTACTTTGACTCGCTTTTTATGCAGATGGGACATTGATATAAGCTTGTATTTACTGAAGTGGAGCACATGAGTCACGTTTGTTCGTCTCAGAGCACCCCCAAAATATCAGGGTTCAAAAGAGCAGCTTCATCCCTGTGTCTCCCCGTCTTCCAGGATATCCGGCCGATGCGAGACCAAATCGTGCGAGTTAAGCGCTTCGAGAAGGTGCCGTTGATCCTGGTCGGCAACAAAGTGGACCTGGAGTCCGAGCGCGAGGTCGCCGGCTCAGACGGGCGAGCCCTGGCCCAGGAGTGGGGCTGCCCCTTCATCGAGACCTCCGCCAAGAGCAAGACGATGGTGGACGAGCTGTTCGCAGAGATCGTCCGGCAGATGAACTACTCCACGCTGCCGGAGAAGCAGGAGCAGTGCTGCACGGCCTGCGTGGTGCAGTGAGGAAGAGGTAGGGGTGGGGTGGGGAGGCACAGTTGGCCCCCGGCTGATTCTTTCCAAAAATGTGATGAAATGTTCCCGCAGCGCTGGTGCAAAAAACACTTGACGAGCTGATGGGGAGGTGGGGTGACACGCGGCTGAACCGGTGCAGTGTGAGAGAATGGAGAGGCTCGGTTGGAGGGGAGTGGGTGGTGCTGCAGACCGCCGGTTCAGCTCGTCGTGATAAGATCGCTGAAAGTATGCTGAAATGGGGACGCGGCTATTTGAGCAGCTCAGATCGGGGAGGAAGAGAGCAGAGAGCGACGGAGGAGACAGCGGCAGGAGGAAAGCGTCACGTCCTGAGAGTCCAAAACAGGAAGTTCATTGTAGTTTCTATTTCCAGCCGCCCCCACCAGCCCTTCCTAAACCTGCTGCATCTGCTGATGTGTTCTCTGTCTCTCTGCGGTTAACCGGAAACCCGTTTCTTTTTATCCCCGCAGGCGTTTCGCAGCACCCGAGGATAACCTGACGTCGACTAAAACTGACCGCACCGGGTAACCGTTCTGTCACAGAGACAGAAGAGACCTATTTTTGATAAGTGTTGGAAGATGCTTCTGCTGCAACCTCAACGGCCTTCGTGACGAGCCTGAAGGCAGTCGTACGAACTGACTCAGCAGAGCGGCCCTCTGTGAATTTCTGTCTTATTATTATTTTTAATATTTTTCTTTTGTCCTTATAGATGGAGGTTTTCCTGACATACTAAGCAGAAGTGTTTTGTGAGGTTGCAGCATCTTTTTAAAGCTGCTTTAATCACTATTATATTCTTTAATATTGTGTCATGTCTAAGATTTGGGATTTGATAAAAGTATTTCATTATAATGGAACATTTAGATTTTTAAGCATGCATACTAAAACCAGTGTGCTGATCATCTTCTTTCAAAACTTTCTAAAACCTCAGCGACGTGTGTCTTTTTGGTCTTCTAGAGCCTTCTAAAAATAGACAAACTGGTCTCGTTACGGCTGAGTGTCGTCGTCTGTGTGGCCTGAGGCGGCTGGAAACGGCTACAAAGTGAAAATGTTAAAGTGAGCCATTATTTTTCTGCTTCTAGCCTGAACTCTGTGTTTAAAAGACGAGGCTCGCCCGGACCCAGGTCTTCCGTTTTCACTCCTTACATTTTATTTTTCTCCTTCACGTTTTTTCGGGAACGACCAAAGTCGGCCGACACTCCGAGACGAGAACCGTGTCGCTTTAACTTCGGGGCGCGCTGATTTCCTGTTACCCGTAACTCCTGCTGCCGTGTGGTCCGGTGAAGGTTCTGGCTTCACTTCCTCCTGTTTTAACTTTTGTATTTTCTTTTTATTACAGTAACATATTTATTAAAACATGACATGGGTAGCCAGTTTAAAGCTTAATTTTATACTAGCTTCTGCTTTGTTTCTGAGTTTTCAGGATCCTTTTTTGGTTTTTAAGCAGAGAATTTAACAGAGCCTTAAATTCCCCCCTCGCACCCTGTTGTCACTTGTCTTTTTTTTTTCTCTTGAGGATAAACTGTAATTATTTGAAAATAAACATGCTGGAACTTCTGTTTTTGTGATGACACACAGATAAAGTATTATCTTTAAATGAGACTCAAGCGCCCTCTGATTATTTCCAGCGTGCAGAGGTTGATCTTTAGAGAAAACATTTGTCTGCTGTTTGGGACAGGATAAATCCCTCTCGACCACATACAGGTGGATATATATACATACATATATATATATATATATATATATATATATATATATATATATATATATATATATATATATATATATATATATATATATATATATATATATATTATTATCAAAAAGTGATTTTTAGTACTTGGAACCAGTCTGTTGTATAGATTCATTACAGAATTCTGTAATTTAAAGTTTAATTTGGATGCTTATAGCTAATAAAACCTGAACATTTGAATATTGTAGAAGAATAGCAGGGATGATTTGCAACAGAAATGCTAGATTATAGTCTAAACCAGGGGTTCTCAAACTTTTCCTAGCCAGGAACCCCTTAGGAGCGGTAACATTTTCCAAGGACCCCTTTAGATTCCTCATGCTGATAGAATGTTTTAAACAGCCTTCATACTGTCAAATACATTAGGAATTATGTTATGCATGTGTATATAAATACACCTAATATTAGAGATTTGGTGGAGATTAATTCAATTCAATTTTATTTATATAGCGCCAATTCATGAAACATTTCATCTCAAGGCTCTTTACAAAGTTAAGTTCAATCATATTATACAGATTGGGTCAGATTATACAGATTGGTCAAAAATGTTCCTATATAAGAAAACCAGTTGATTGCATCAAAGTCCCGACAAGCAGCATTCACTCCTGGAGAAGCGTAGAGCCACAGGGAGAGTCGTCTGCATTGATTAGATCCTCATTCTGGGTAAAGCGAAACTCGATGTCATACTTCCTCATTTTAGCTGATTTGGCATTTACCGTACTTGATGAACACGACAGAGTTAAATATTTGTCCTTGTGTTACTCAGTTCAACCCCGACACATCCTCAGCAGTGCCTCCTCAGGCCCGACAACATGCGTTTTACAGAACACCAACCTGTGGTTTGCGGACCCTCGGGGGGGGGGGGGGACAACCATGGGAAACACTGTTGCCTACTACTTATCTAGCAGTCATTGACACCCTTCTCAAGCAGGGGTGGGGGGGTTAGCTGCAAAGCAGGATCCCTACAGCCTGTAAAAGTATGGAAACGGATGCCGGTGGATTTAGGTATTTTACATTTCAACATTAGTACAGAAAATATGTGCATTTCCATGCTTTCTTTCTAGCCATCCAACAGCCTGGTACTTCCTGGTTTTACTTAAGTCTGTTTACTGTCAAATTCATTTTGAACTTTTTTTATAGTTTAAAAAAAAGTGGGTTTAAAGGAACTGAGAAAGTGAGATTTCAGTCTAAAATTTTGACCAGAAACATTTGTAGGAATCCTGGCTAAAGGACCGTTCTGTGAATGTTGATGGGAAATTGTGTGGAAGGAAGAAGTGTGGTTTTTAACAGGAATTTATATCGTCCTTGATGCTCCTGAGCTAAACCCCACTATGAATCTAGTGGGTGGATGAGACAACAGCGCCGAAGGCTGCTTTCTGAAAATCTCAGCAGAACCGCGGGCTGATAGCCTTTCTGGTGCAGTGATTCATGCAAGAGGAGGTGGAGTGCACATACGGTGCACTACATTAACATACTCTTTGGTAGACTGATTTTAAAATTATTACGCTTCAGACATGTTCATGCAAATGCAGACATAGTGTTTAAATACAGAATAATCCCTGATAAATGGGGGAAAAGAACAACTTGCAGATTTTTCATAATATCTCCTAACGGGTAACCACCAATGGACAAAAACGTCTTTCCTCAGTCTTAACTACTGTTAGATCTTCCATAGTAAAAATGTTCTTAAATCTGTTGATGAGTTTGATTGCGATGGCGTCGCTCGTATTCATAGGATGGTTATCAGTTTCCTGCCAACCATCAGTGAAACATTTAATATGTAGAATTTGTCAACAGAGAGATCAGGCAGATCCATGGGTCTACATCCCAATACACAGTATGCTACGCGTGGTAGACTCACATTTCTGTGCTAAAATAGATTTTAAGGTGTTTTTGCTCCCTTGTGTGACATCTTGGAGGATTAAAATAAATCCTCCATAGGAACATTTTCCAGATACCTGAAGTTGCCACGTTCATCTGTTCCAATAGCGCACAGCTATAAACAGCATGTGGATATCCAGATGTCAAATCGTTTTGGAGGGAGACAGGTTCTGTGTCCCAGAGATGAAGGAGTTCTGGTGTTAAATGTGTGTTAAAGCCCAGAAAAAAAAGAACTAACGACCTTGTAAAGATGCTGGCTGAATCTGGTAGGAGGGCCTCATTCTCCACAACGAAAAGAGTCCATGAGCTGAAAGACCACCCAGAGGAAAAGGCCACGATTACAAAAGAGGCCTAAAAAGTTTGCGAAGGAGAGAAAGACCTTAGTTTCTAGAGACATATCCTGTGGTCGGATGAAACTAAAATGCTTTTTGTCCATAATGGCGATTGTCACACCGGGTAACAATAAAAACAGGGGGGGGGGGGGGGGGAGGTTGATGAATGACGTCAAGAAGAACGTTATGTGGAAATACTCAAGCAATATCTGATCACATCAGCCAGGAAGTTAAAACTGGGGAAGACAAGGGCCTTTGAGATAGAACCACCAAATAACTCACAAACCGGTTCAAGGACAACAAAGTCAGTGTTTAAGAGCAGCCGTCAAAGCCCTGATCTCCGTCCTATGGGAAATATGTGGGCAGAACTGAAAAGGTGACAAATTCTGTCAGGAGGAATGGGACAAAATTCCAGCAAACTGTTGTGAGAACCATCTCTGCAAACTGTGCCGCTCCAGAACCTGCTGGATGTTTCTTAAGGCGTTTGAATCCTCGTTGTTCTCTGCTGGCTCAAATACCTCGAAGACATTATTCGGGTGTGTTTTCTCTCTGTCTGGGCACCAAAACAATATTCAGCATGAATTCATGAGGCTGCAGCATTTCTGGCCTTAATGGTCTCCTCTGATATCGTCTTTGTTTCTCTGCACAAACATTTTCTTGAAATTAGAGTATTTTTCCTTGATTTGAGCAGGTAAATAAGATTATTTGCCAATGGAATAAGATTTTTGCACTTAAAATAGGAACAATTCATCTCCATCATCTTATTTCAAGTGCAATACATATAATTATCTTATTTTAGGGATAAAAATATTCATTCCGTTGGCAGATAATCTTATTTACCTGCTCAAATCAAGGGCAAATACATTAATTTCAAGAAAATTCTACTTATTTTTAGTTCTATTTTTGCAGTGCAAAATCCAGTTTATGGGACCAGGCGAGTGTAGAGTGAAAACATGCAGAATCAGTTTGTTTAAAGCAACAGAAGCCTGTTTAGGCCAAAACTTAACAGCTATAGCGTCAAAGAGAGGGAGTGGGAGGAGCACCAAGCACAATGGCTGCTCTCATATTTTGTTGCTGTGTTGGCTCAGCTATGGAGGAAATGTTGAGCAGTTCTGCGGTTTACGCATTGGTGTTAAAGGTGCGCGTTACTGCATGTCCAAACTCCTGGATGGAAACAAGCTCCCTTTTGTTCTGAGTCCCGCGGCGTTAATCTCGGTCCACACGGCGAGAATCAGCACGGATGTCTGGAGTGGTGTGGAGCTGAGGTCAGCAAGCTGCAGTAAATAAAACAAAATAAAAACATGAACGTTTGTCTAGATTTGGGACGATTTAGGGGCCTTCTCCAGTGTTTGGATACAGACAGGAGGTGGATCGGTAGAGTTTAACCCACCCAAGACTGGAGATGACCTAGACCTCCAGAGAACTTCCTCCACACTGCCTCCCTTCACCATCCTGAGCAACACCGAGCTGCTGTGGATCGATCCCAATTCCTATGAGCCACCCTTCCTCTCATGGACCCTGTTGGGAAGAAGGCCCGGCAGAGATCGGACTTTCTGTTGCAACCCAAGAAGCACAACCTTCCACAAGGGCTGTTGGTAATCTTCTACACGACCATCCTTCAGTGTGATTTTGTGCACATTCACCAACGTGCGGTTTGTTCGGCTCATGCACAAAACAGGACCGGTCCAGACCGAAACGAACAACTAGGTCCGCAAAGAGGATCATCAGGGCTGACCCCGCCCTCCATCCAGGACCTTCACATGTGTAGAGTCAGGAAAAAGGGCTGCTAACATCTCTGCAGACCTCACACATCCTGGACACAAACTGTTAGACGTTTACCTTCAGGTCAACACACCAGAAAAACCAGCCGCCACAGAGACGGTTCCCTCCCCCAGGCTGTGTCTCTGACGAACACGATGAACGCCTCGGAGCCTTAAACGTCTGCTGCTGTGAAACAAAATACCATCACACCATTTCTTTTTCTGTACATATTACAAACAAACCACATACACTTACTGCTGCTTTGGTATTTATACCTGATGTCTGCATGCTGTGAGCCCTGTAACCAAAGTCTAATTCCTCGACTGTGCACACAATCATGGTGAGCAAAGCTGGTGTTGATCCTGTTTCCAGGCCCAGGAATGTGCAGCTTATTCAGCCACAATCAGGTAAGCAATCATTACATAGGTGAGAAGTTTATGGAAAAAAACATATAAAATGGGTAGGAAAAATATAGCATGGTGCAACATTTTCTCCAACTACACCCAACAGCAAAAATAAAGAAAAATGGGAATCACTCATGACTTAGACTTAGACAGACTTAGACAACTTTATTTGTCATTTTGTATGCACAGAGTGCGTACAGAACGAAATATCGTTTCGCATACAGCTTGAAAAGTTACAGTAAGTAGCAGTGAATTACAGTGCAGCAGTGATTTCCTAGTAAACAATTGAAATGTAAACAATGTAACGGTGCAGGAGAAAAGCGACAGTGGTAACAGAGTTCGGCAGCATTTGTAGTGCTAGATAAGGATGCAATGATGGGATGTGCAATATACGCATGTTGTACAGAGTCCATTTTGTGGCTGTTCAACAATCTGATGGCAAATGTGCAAATATAAGAATGTGGTACAGAGTCCATTTTGTGGCTTCAGCAGTTCAACAGTCTGATGGCAACAGGGAAAAAGCTTTTGCAGAACCTGGTGGACCTGCAGCGGATGCTGCGGAACCTCTTCCCATGGTAGTGCAGACCCTGGCAAAAAGATTATAGTTTAAAAAAAACAGCCTTTGGTGACATGTAGGTCAAAATGGCAAACATCTGGACTGATGTTTTAGGTTTAATGAAAGTCTAGCTTGAATGTAGCTTTCAGAAAAGTGAAAGGTTTGCTCCTTAGAAATAAATACTTTACTTTGCTTTTTTTTTTTTTAAAAAACTTAACACCAGAAACAGACAGAAAACTGAACACTGTAGTGCGCAGACACGCATTTAACCTGCAGCAATTAATGTTTTTAGTTACTGTTTTAGGAGCAACAATGCTTTCAGCAGTGTGGTTACATGTTAATCGTCTTTACATGAAACATTGTAACGTTTTTTACTATTTAACAACCACGGTTCAGATTTTTATTTGACCACGAGGGGGCGACAGCAGCAGACTAGCACAATGAAACCACGCAAGTGTTGAGACCAAGACTGTTTATGCGCCCATGCAACTTGAATACCTTTAAAGCACCTTGCAAAAGTCTAAATCCTCCATGTTTACATTTTTGCTTAGTTACAACAATAAACCTCATTGTACTTCATTGGGATTTTATGCAATGGGCAAACACAAAGAGGTGTAAATAATTGTGCAGCGAAAGGAAAAGGATTTTGTGATTTAAAATATTTTTGTGAATATAAATGAGGAAAAACTGTAGTGTGCATATGTATTCAAGCCTCAGAGTGAACATATTGTCGAGCCAATCATAGCTTGTCTTTCAGAGCGTCCAAATGTAACTAATTATTGTCCTGTCTGCAGATGGTCTGAGCCTGAGCTGTCGATCTCTGCAGCTCCTCCAGTGTTACCATGGGCTCCTCTAGCCCAGCCTGTCAGTTGTTGGACCACCGTGTCTCGGTAGGTTTGTGCAATACTCCAATGTGATGTTTATGTGTGCTGTTTTTGAACCTAACTCTGCTTTAAATTTCTTCACATTGTTATCCGCGACCTGTCTAACGTGTTCTTCGGTCTTCATGAGGATGTTTGTTCACTAATGGTTTCGAACAACAACTGAGGCCTTCACAGTCTGGCTGCACTGGATTTCACTTTGAGGTATCTGAGCAGGAGGTGATTCAAATGTAAGCTTCTTTCATTTAAAAAAATATTAAACCACTGCGTCCTGTTGACGTGTCACTTAAAATCTGATCAAATACATTGAAGCTTTGTTATTGAGAGCCACATGCAGCAGAAACGTCCAAAGGAAACCCTTCGGTGTGTTTACATTAGCCACTGGCTCTTCTGTATTTTCACGAAAACATCAGCAGTAATGACGACTCGCCCACAGAGAGCCCTGTTGTCAGTGTCGAGTACAAACCTGCGCCCTGATTCCTGTTTGGACTTCCGCCAGCGGGTTTGCAGCTGCAGTCAGCAGGTACAAGCAGCCTATACATCACAGCCACTCCCCTGAGCTGTCAGTCAGGACTGGCAGGCTGGCACCAACTACAGAGGACAGCATCTCCTTCAGAATGACAAGGCACTTATGCAATGTCACATATAGGAGCTGGGTTCAAAATAGGGGCCAAACGGGCCCCTGTCCCATAAGACAAAACAGATAAAAGTCTGAAGAGGCATCCTGACCTTGAAGATTCACTTCAGCCTATTATGGAACGGGCACCGGGGTATCAATGCTGCAAGTTTCTCCTTAGAGAAATACTCCTTCGTTGGACTGTGACTAGTCATGCTTTTAGATTTTCTTCTGCAAATTTGTCTTACAGCTTAAAAAATGCAATTATTCAGGGCATTTATTTAATTTGGTACAGTCATAAGAACAGATTGAAATAAACTTGAAGTAATTT
Source organism: Fundulus diaphanus (assembly GCA_037039145.1). Taxonomy (NCBI): domain Eukaryota; kingdom Metazoa; phylum Chordata; class Actinopteri; order Cyprinodontiformes; family Fundulidae; genus Fundulus; species Fundulus diaphanus. The sequence goes on along the minus strand of CM073125.1, from coordinate 51,993,877 downwards.
TCTTCATGTTTTAGCAATGGGAACCTCCAGTCACGGTCTTGCATGCAGCCATCGTCACATTGCACCAAAATGGCCTCACTTGTTAGAAAGTGGCTGCTAGGAAGACTGCAGCTAAGCGAGACGTTTTCTGAATCAAGAACTTCAACGGTGGCAGCTTCAGATAAAAAGTTGCTGATAAAATAGCTTGTGGACATCCAAGAGTGTCCGGCGAGAAGCAGTAAATAATCCTTTACTTCCACCGGTGCAGAGCTTGCTCCACACTGGCAGCAGGTGGGATGAAAACCATTGCATGCACAATGAGATGAAAACCTTTCTGTACAATTTCCAAATGACAAAGAGCTGAGAAAATCTCACTACCTTATACCAAGATTCAAGCATCCAAGTTTATTCCATGTGTGGGATTCTTCCTCATCCAAATCCAGTTTTGTCATGACTACTGAGAGGGATCCTCCAAGGGGAACTTCTTCAAACAATCCTGGAAACAATTAGTGGCATTTTTTTTGTATTTCCAAGCGTAAAGGAGAGCTGTGTCACAAAGTGAGATGAAAATAATCAAACATTACATCTTTTGAAAGAAAAGTGGAAAGGTGTTACCCACGACGAGATTTGTGGTCAGGTCTCAAAACCCCCAAAAAATGTGATCAAATCAAAATCTGCTTCATTGGCCACCTTTGTGCACAGAAACAAGGACTTTTGTTTCAATTTCACTTTGCTGTGGATGTGTAGATATACAGATATTAAATTTGGCTGGAAATTATAAAGAAATATATATATATAAGTATAAGTAAATATGTGTTTATATGTGTTTTATGCATGGTATAGGTCTGGGCACTTTGAATGTTGAGTGCTTATCAGATAAACAGCCTGGGGGGAGAAACCGTCTCTCTGGCGGCTGGTTTTTATAAACAGCGCTCTGTGTCGCCGACCTGACGGTAAAACTCTAAACAGTTTGTGTGCAGGATGTGTGAGGTCTGCAGGGATATTGTCTGCCTTTCAGCTGACCCTACGCTCATAAAGGTCTTGGATGGAGGCAGGGTCAGCCCTGATGATTCTCGCTGCAGACCTGATTGTCCATTGCAGTCTGGATCTGTTCAGTTTTGTGGATGAGCCAAACCAGACAGTGATGGATGAACACAGGAGAGACGGAATGATGGCCGGGTAGAAGATCACCAGCAGCTCCTCTAGAAGGTTTTTCTTGAGTTGCTGCAGGAAGTAGAGGCTCTGCTGGGCCTTCTTCTAATCCCTGTCAATGTGGACCACCTCAGGTCCCAGGAAAGGATGGCTCCTAGGAACCAGAAGTAATCCACAGTAGGCAGTGCTACTCAGGATGGCGATGGGAGGCAGTGAGGAGGAAGAGCAGGTAAAGCTCCAGGTGATGGTGATCGTGCCAGTGGACCAGCCGATTCACCTGCTCTCTGTATACAGACTTGTCCTGGTCCTAGATAAGCCCAAGGACAGTGGTGTCATCTGTGAACTTGTGGAGTTTCACAGACGGGTCCGCTGAGGAGCGACCATTTGTGTAAAGAGAGAAGAGGATCATTGACAAGAATCAGTCAGTCTCCAGTCAGATATTGAGATCCAATATTTCTGAAGTTTTTAAAACAGGAAGAGGTAGTAAAACTTTGCTTTGACTGAACTGATTTAAGTACGTTTGTCCGAAGTCACACGTCATTCCTTAGTGCCGCTGAGTGCTGGCCCTCATTCACCAGCAGTTCTGCATCACCTCAATCGGACAGTCAGCTAACCGGACAGCTGGATGTTTCTCCTCGTTTACCGTCCAGCTGAGTTCTCACTGTCAAGCCTCTCTGTTTAAGCATCTTCCTGAGACTCTGTATCTCTGTAATTTAGAAAATGCTTTTTAGTCAGCCATTCCCAAGATAATTGTCTGCGATGCAGAACTCAACAGGCCAAACAACGACCTGTTCAGCCTCGTTGAACTTTGCTTCATCATAAAAAGAGACATTTTAGGAGGCTGCATCATGAACTCAAGCAGATGACTGAAGCAACATGGACATTATATACTTTCAAACTCTGCTGCAACATGACCACTAAAAAGGTTGCATGCTTCTATGGGTGGACAACATTTGATAACATGAAAATCATCAGAAGTGCAAATAAACTGTTTGCAAATAAACCAAGGTTTTATTCACAAGGCAGCCATATTGGATGTGGGTTGGGGGTTGCTGAGAAATGTTTGACTATCTCACTCAGATGTCCTACTTGTAGGGACATTGGTATTCATTGCTTCAGCTTCAAAGTATGAAATCTAAATATCTGAGAAAAAAATGCATGTGATCAATATTGTGTGCGATGACACAAACTAATGGCATTTAATTATCTTTATGTTGTATTTTCAAACAGTTGCACATTCACAAAAGGACTTTGTGTAGTACTGCCTGAAGGATTTAAAAGGATACATCTTATAAAATTGCAAAAATAGAGGTTAGAACTGTAGGTGTTATTACCTTTTACATGCAAGGCAGCCATATTGGATTGAGGTCTGGGTTGGTAGGACTTCTCTGACTTTCAGAGGACCTTTCTGTTAATGGTTCTTTAAACTTAGATTTTTTTTAAAACGGAAGAACAAAAAATTACATTTTATCCTTCAGTTATGCAATGCTAAAAGATCATATGTTTTTCTTATTGTGTTTTCATGACTAAATATTGCAAACAGGCAAAGTCCAAAATCGGTTTCAACACTGTTTCAACGGGTCTGTCAGTACTTGGATTTCTTAGTATTTAATTCTGTACCAAACTATACAAAAGCATCTCCACAGAGGCTGTAAACTGGTATTTTTCCTCGCTTTAAATGGGTGCAGCTAAGTCCTCCGGCCTCCAGATGGCGACGTTGTGCGTCTCTCGCGGACGCCGCGATGACGTCTGAAGCGGAAGCAGCCGCCAGGTCTGGGCTGCTTTGCAGGAAGAAGATGAGAAACAAGATTGAGCCAACAAGCTGAAAGTTTTGAACACCGAGGAGACTTATCGTTATTTCTTTTTAACCAGAGCAGACATGAAGACGGTGTTTGTCACCGTCGGAACCACGCGCTTTGATGAGCTGATCGAGAGCGTCACTTCCTCTGAGGTGGCACAGGTGAGCAGGTGTCTTAAAGGCGGGTAAAGGAGCTGAATCTCGTGTTTTATCGCTGATATTTGGTTTTCTTTTCCCCTCACAGGTGCTGAAGGCTCGGGGATATGAGCGCCTGGTTCTTCAGGTGGGAAACGGGTCCTTTGTTCCAGATGCGGCCAGCTGTGCGCACCTCAGCGTGGAGGCTTACCGCTTCAAAGAGTCAATAGCAGAAGACATGAGACAGGCTGACCTGGTCATCAGCCATGCAGGTAATTATGGGCCTTTTTAACTGTGCCGGGACACAGCCCCCTCGCCTCAGTCCATCATGCAAGTTTTGTTTAAAAAATAATAATAATCTTGTTGCTGACCCGGTTTTGTTTCTCTATTCAGCATTATTGCCTCTACTGTACTGACCCTAAACAAACAAACTGTTTTAAGACGCAAGGATCCACTAAAGATCTCGTGGTGCACATATTGTGTCACGTCACCCATCCAGATAATCAGAATCACCATGTGGCCATTTGTCACTTTAATGGCCTGGTTCTGTGATGGGATGCTTACCTTTGCAAATAATCCAGTCAGTAATTTCCTCGTTCCTAAATACTCCGCAGTCAACTGTGAGCGATAAAGAAGTGGAAGAGGACGTGGTAAGGCCACATTAAACTGACGCATGGTGCGCAGATGTGGCCGACTTTCTGCAGTGAGTCGCTACAGACCTCCAAACGTCTTGTGGCATTCAGATTAGCTCAAGAGCAGAGCGTAGAGAGAGCCTGATGGAATGGGTTTCCATCCAAGCCGTACATAAACAGCAGGGCGATAAATTCATTTTTATTGGTTCAGTTAGATTTGCAATTCCTGAAGATTTAATTTTTGGAAAGTTGAGATCTTTTTGCTAATCCACTTCTTGAGCTTCCATGACTGTTTGCACGAGATCAGTCCCAAAAGGGGAAATTGTTTTTGGCAATTAAGAATAAATTTTAGGGCTGGACGATAATTCAATAACAATATATATCTATCGATGACAGAAGAAAAGGGTCAATAAAAAGTTCAACAGAATAACAGGTTTCCTTCCTTATACATTCTAGCCATGTAGGTTATTATTACAATCATTACATCCTCCCAACCAATCACAACGCAGACCCAGGAAAGCTCCGCCCCCTTCATGGAACTTGCAGTTTTGGTAAAAAGTTGGTTGAATAAAGGGTTGAGTTTGAATTCAGTGTTTGTGTTCTGTACCTAAAAATAGGTTGCTAAGCAACAGGAAAAATGGTCAGGGCTGCACTTAAAATAGATGTTTTGAATTTCTTGATAATTATCGATATCGATCCAATATGATTTCTATTTTATCAATATGCTTTTTTACTATATCGTCCAGCCCTAATATATTTAGTAAAATATATTGTCAAAATGCTCTAAAGAGGAAACTTTTTTTCTAAGACCAGGGATTTTAATTTATTTGTTTACTTATTTTTGTATTGCCTTAAAATTACACAAGAAATGAAACCTGTTTTTAGATGTTTACTCAAAACTAGCTGATTGTGGAATACCACTAGCAGCAAACATTTTGTTATATTTTCATTGTTTACATCCTGTTTTATTAGCATTTTTCAAAGCTTGTATTTAATTGCGTTTTGAATTAAAGTACATTTTTAAAACATATTTTCAGTAATATGTTCAAATGACACGTAAGGAAAGAAATGCTTGAACTGGATTTGGTATAATAAAATCGGAGATTTTATCTTTCAGCTATTTGGCCCAGCCTTGCCACCACTAGACCTTAGACCAGTGGAGGCTCGTTCTCTGGAGCGCCAAATTGAGCTTCCCGTTTGGCAATCTAAAGGACGAGTCTTGGTTTGGCCGCTGCTGGGCGACGGTACTTGTCTGACTGTATGGTGTTAAGTGTAAAGTTTGAGGGAGGGGGGGTTCTGGGGCAGTGTTGTTTTTCAGGAGCTGAGCTTGGCCCCTTAGTTCCAGTGAAAGAAACTCTGAATGCTTCAGCAGACCAAGTGATTTTGGACAATTTCAAGCTCCCAACTTTATGGGAGCAGTTTAGAGATGGCCCCTTCCTCTTCCAACATGACTGCACCACAGCACAAAGCAAAGTCCATAAAGACACGGATGACAGTTTGGTGTGGATGACCTTAACTGGCCTACAGAGTCCTGTAATAATAATAATAATAATAATAATAATAATAATAATAATAATAATAATAATAATAATAATTTAACTTTATTGATCTCACAATGGAGAAATTCACTTCTGCATCTTAACCCATCCCCTTGGGCAGCAGTGGGCTGCCACTGTGCGGCGCCTGGGGAGCAATCTGGGGTTAAGGGTCTTGCTCAGGGACCCAGAGTGCAGGCTGTGGTGATCGAATCGGGTACTTGCATCCTTCTCAGACCGCAAGCGCGCTGCTCTAACCACTAGGCCACCACTCCCCCATCCTCTATCCTCTACCCGACAGAACACCTTTGGGATGAATTAAAAAGAGACTTCCTGTCCAGCATCAGTGTCTGGCCTCACAAATGTACGTCTGGAAGAATGGTAAAAAGTTTCCATAAACACACCACAGCCTTGTGGACCGCCTTCCCGGGAGAGTTGAAGCAGTTATAGCTGCAAAGGATGGACCGACGTCATAATAAGCCCTATGGATTAGGGCTAGGATCACTGTTCCCTCGAAGCTGCACAGTCGTGTACTGCATCTGGATTCAGCGCACACAGCAAACCTATGCAGCACAGAAAATAAAATCCAAGCTGAACTGTAAACAAAATAATAATAAGCCAGTTATTTTGTGCCATTGTGCAGTTCTGGTGACATGATGTTCCACGGTCAGGCCAGGTGCTGATCGGAGCGCTCGCTGATTGAGGGATGGAGCAAACGCCTTTATAGTTGGGCAGGTGTGCGTCTTTGTTACTCCGGCTGTATGTCAGCTGTTTGTGTATCTGTGTTTCTGGGATCTGCTTATCTGAGATCATAAGTGCCGTTTTTCAACCAGTTTGGTTGGTTTTTGAGCGCTACACCTGCCGTTTGTTTCTGGAGTGCAGTTGGAGCCCTTTTAGCACGGCTTCTGCTGGTTTCTGACCAGCCTTCTTGTTCTACCTCCAGTTTTGAAAAGCAGCTCTGTCTATATGTTTCTTATCTTATAAGTGCATCCCTGATTACTACAGCATTATATATAAATGGCTTGTACTTGTATAGCGCTTAATCAAGTCCAACTGGTCAGTCGTTCACCCTTTCACGCAGGCATTCACACCCTGACGGTGGTGAGCTATGTTAGTAGCCACAGCTGCCAGACTGACAGAGGCAAGGCTGCACTGCACCACATGCTTATACTAAATCTCACTGCATTAAATAATTTAATTGCGATAAAATTTTAATTTTGAGAGATGTACATGTCTCTGAGTTCTTGCTTAGCAGGACCCCTACTGTGACATAAAACATAATATACAGCTCATTAAAAAAAATCCAAGATTTTTGTCTTCTTCATGTAGTCGGGTTAAATCAGTTCTATCTAAACTAAGTAATCTAAAAAATTATTGTGGTAATTTGATTCTGTTAGTAAGCCATGTAGCTTGTTATAATCTCAGGTTTTGGCCAGGTGTAATGTAGCCTCAGTGGGAACGTGTGATGTTGCTCACAGAGGTCCAATGAAAGCTCAGACACGTGAATAATTAGGGGGAACGTTGGTTAGGATGTGCTTTTAAGTTCATATCTGAGTCAAGGCAGGTGAACGAATACTTTTGGCAATATTTACCAGTTTATTAACTGTTATATTGTCTAACAATCTGGTCCCACTTCAGCACAGAATGAAAACAAAAAACGTCATTTTGTGACTGAGGATAGTAGAAAAATTATTGAATAAAATGATACACGATATCCAAATATATGCAGGTTCCTTTTAACTACATTGTGAGCTTTTTGTAAAACCTCCCATTTAGAATTGAAATAGTTCAGTTCTGGGTCAAAGGAATAAAGTTGCACATCAACATTGCTGACTTCAGTTTTATTTCTTGATATTTCCTTCACATTTTTCTGATTCTCTCAATTACTCAGTGTTTGTAAATCATTGTATTGCTTTATAAAATCAGTAATTGCCCTTCTATGGCTGAAAATTGCAATAATGATATCTTTACTATTAATACAATGTCCCGACTGCACGTTGATCGTTGGTGTCTCAGAAACTAAAAACCTACACCAGGTGTTACCATTAAGGGTAGCTGGTCTGTCCAACCGGTCCAGTAAAGTACCGGTATGCCGACCGTAAATGCAGGACACCTTAAATATGGCATCTTATGCATCTTCACCTGAATATGCTGTATTATCAGTTAATAATTATGCAGTTTTTTCTTTCTTTTCTCTTTTTAATATTTTTTTTTTTCCTTTTCTACTTCAGAATGTAACTTTATATGAGCTTATTATTCATATTACTTAATCTAGTGTGTAACTCTGGTTTATCCTACATGTTTTTGCCACTGTCACACCTAAATTTCCCCATTGTGGGACAATAATGGTATTTCTAATCTATTCTGTTACCAAATACTACATCCTAGCAGTCCCTTGTGATTAGAATATTGCACACACTGAAATTATGATTCTAAATATTCTGCAATCCTAAGATTTTATGCACACTTTTGGATCCCCTTTCTTAGAACTACTGCTATTGAGCATTAATTACTTTTATTGGGGATTTATTTAGAGCCTGTTGCTTTATTTCCTGGCTGCAGTTTGCGTAAATTAAGAAGTACAGATGAGATGATCATGAAATGCACGCATAATATTTTGTTTAAACGTGGAAAAACTGTAGCTTTTATCATTTTTAATCGGGAGATTTTTATACAGGTTATCCTTGATGAGATCCAGAGTTATTTTGAAGAAGGACCCGTTGAGAGGCAAAGAATGACACCAATAAAACACAGATGAGAGGATGAAAACCAGAACCTTAATAAAGCAACAGCAGATGTTCATCAACCTTCTAAGGCTACATTCACACTGCAGGGAAATGCGACCCAAATCCGATCTTTTTCACGGTGGTGTGAACGGCCCAATTCCGATCTTTTCACCACCAAAAAAATCCAATTTGCACCAGTTGCATATGTGGCGCTAATTCGGATACGTATCGGATATTTTTCAAAGTTTCCGCTGTCTGAACGGTCATGTCACATTTTATCCGTCTTTCACGTCACTCTCCTGTCTCTCACCACACATCCACACACAGCAGTAGCAGCTAGCGCTACATAAAAGACCCTTAATAGCTGTGCTGATTTCTTCTTGTCTTACTTAGTCTTGCTATGATGTGGTCTTAATATTGTCGGCTCCCTTTGTTCAACAGCTTTCTAATAATAACAAGGAAAGATATCGGTTGGTATCCAAGTTTTTTTTTTTCAAGCATTTTTTTTAAACAACACTTTATTGAACATTTTTAGAAACAATTAGATTCACCATTACTTCCATAAACAGTGTGCTGCTGTGTGATGTTTCCTTCTGGGTGGCTTTGCGGTCTTGAATCGTTCAGAGAGAAGTTTGACGACGGTCACATTTATTAGTAGTATGAATCTGATTTCAGTAAAAAATCGTAATTGCGCATGAAGGCCTGCGTTGTGAACGAAGCCCATGTCTCTGTAAAAGCTAAACTCTGAGAGGTTCAGGTCTTTCTGTGCAGAACTCCCAGATGAGACGGCACCATATAAGTCTTTTTTTCCAGCTCCTAATGCCACAGGACAATAAGAAAGTCCAAACGATGGAGCTACTGTAGCATCTGAACACCTTCTTCCTAAATTAACTTCATTTAAGAATACAGCAGTTCTCCAACAAATGACAGGAGAAAGGCACTGATAAGGCATGTCCTTGAATACAAGTTCAAACTCAAAAAAAGAGTAAAGCAGACCAGGAAGGGTTGTAGTGGCAGGAAACTGTGGATTCAATGAGAAATGGTCCCTGCACTGCACCTCGTACCAACAACTTAACATTATGGACATGGAAACACATTCATTCAGATTCATGCACTGATTTCAGTATCAGCGGGTAACACGAGGTCCGGTGTTTGGCCCAGGGACACCTTGACATTCAGCAGATTTCAAGGGGCCGGAGTCGAACTCACAACCTCCAGATTGGTTATTGTAGCTGAGGGAAAGGAATCTTATCAGGGGAACCGAGCTGGTTCACTCAAAACGGAGCAAAAGATCCAATCAATTAACTTTTTGTCTTTTATCTTTTCTCTGCATTGTTTGGTAATAATTCATGAATTAGTCTCTTGTCCTGTCCTCGTCCGCACTGTGACGGGCTTGCTCTTCCTTGATTGAGTCTGTCTGCTCAGCTTTGGAGAAGCAGGTTTGGTTTTTATAACTTTGAAGCGGTGCTTTAAGCAGTTTAATATTGAACGTCTACTCAGAACAGGCCTGCAGATCTTGTTGGGTTTTGTTGTCTCTGCTATAGGCTGGAAACTGAAACAGCAAAGTATTTCAGCCGCAAGCCCATATCATTTATACGGCTCATGCTAACCTGTGTAAAAGGACTTTAGTAGAGTAAGAAAAGCCTTAATTAAGGGTTCTGATTCATTGTCATGCTCTGTGGATTTCCTTTCAGGAGCAGGAAGTTGTCTGGAGGCTCTGGGCGCCGGCAGACCTCTGCTGGTTGTAGTCAATGACAAGCTGATGGACAACCACCAGCTGGAGCTGGCCAGACAGCTGCACATGGACCACCACCTGCTCTACTGTACCTGCAGGTCCGTCTGTCTCACACGCCTGTCCCAACTGCAACCCTGTGAAGGTTCACCAACACTAACCGTGTGTCCTTGTGTTCAGCACTCTGACGGAAACCCTGAAGAACATGGACCTCTCGGTTCTGCAGCCGTTCCCGCCCGGACACCCGGAGCTCTTTGCTAACTTCTTAGACAAAGCGCTGGGGGTGAAATGACATTTAACTCCACAGAGCTGCTGATTATGTTGCACGTAAAAGTGCTGATTTGTTACTGCCAAAGAACAAGACAATTTAAAACATTGTTTTAATGAGGACTATTACATATCGGACTTCAGATGTTTGTGAATGTTCTTTGTTATTTAATGCTTACATCAAATTAAGCTTTCATACAAGTTTAAATTGAAATAATCCCCAGACTGAGAGCTTTGTTTGAGAGGATTGCAGCATTAAGACTAATCTAAAGTTCCCATCTGTAAGGTTACTCAGCATGTACATCTTCAGGCACTTTTTCATTGAGTTTAACCGCTACAGCTGTTTTTTTGTTTGTTTTTTGTTTTAATAAAGGAGGTCAGGTCTAATGAAAACACTCTGCTTTAGACTAAATAACCTCTGACATCCTTTTTGTGAAAGATTCAGCTAATATTGCTTGACTGCAAAGTGACGAATATTACGCTTACTTTGGGAGAGTTTATCGTTAAAAAGGGATTTTAAGTTTCAGATTTAGGACTTGAGAGAACATGCATTTCTAGCCGATTATTTTTATTTTCACTGTACATCTGCAGGCAGTCAGACATTTGATCTGCCTTATCTTTGCTCCTTTGCATGAGTCTGATTTGTTTGTTTCACTGGAAACACCGTCTGCTGTCCTTTTAACTCAATAATCAAAGTTTATCACAGGGGACATGTCTAATGTAATATAAAATGTCGTTTGGATAAATCAGGTTACCATGTGCACAGTTCTGTGAATATCAATGGATGTGACTTGGATTTGGTTCTTAAATATCCGGAAGTTTGACAAAAAGTATGTTTGGTACAAATCAAAGCTCGAGACATTTTCCTGCATCCCGTAGAGGCATTGCACCCTCCGTGCCTTGGCCCTGATACCTCTAAATAAAATCCAGTGCAAGCAGTAGCCTTCAGAAATCACCTAATCTGTAAATAAAACCCAGGTTTTTGTAACTTAATCTCAGAATAAATGCAGCTGTTCTGCGAAGGCCGCAGCGGTTTGTTAGAGAACATTAGGTAACAAAGCATGGAGAAGACCAAGGAACCTTCCTGCAGGACAGCGGCCTTTAATGCAGCTGCAGGGGAACGGTCTTAGGATTAGATTAGATTCAACTTTATTGTCATTACACAGGTACAGGTACAAGGCATCATCTGTCCACAGATGATGAGAATCTGTGGAAAGACTCAGACGTTGGTGCTCAGGTGCTCTCCATCCAAGAAGGCTGAGCTTTAGCTGCTTTGCTAAGATTAATGGGCAACGACTAGTGTCTAGAAATACTGTAGCTCAGATTTGTATTTTCGTAAACACCACCCCTACCCCCCACCCACACCATTTGTTGTAATGCGACGGATGTGTGAAAAAGTGAAATGAAAACTTTTAAAGGGCGCTGTTTACTTGCCTGGAGGCTAAGTGGGTGTTTAAAATGCATAACCTTGAAGGCTAATTATCATGAGTCCTTTCAGAACAACTCAACCCTCCTCCAGTCGGGCACCGATACGGAGGCTCAGTGGCTTTGATCTATTATTATATTTAATAACTTTTTTTATTTCCAAATACAGCAAGTTGAAGAGGCATTTTAAGATAGCCTATTATGAGCCTGAGAGCTAACTTCTGATGGGTTGTTGTCGAAACACAGCTGACTGAAAAGCTGCACGTACTGTAGTTTACCCCTTTGACCTATAAACAGTGAAAACCACAACAGGAAACGTTTGTCTGCGCTGTTACAGAGACGCCGGCTGCACAAACACTGCTTTGAGTCAAACGCACTTTTTAACCAGTTATCTATTGTGATAAAATCACTTTTAATGAGCGAAAGCTGGCTGACAGAACGGGTCCACTGATAAACCTGTCCGGTCTGTTGTAGAGGAGGAATAAAAGCGGAACAAGTGAAAGGTTTCCCTCACAGGAAAGTCCCCTCTGTGCTGTCGCAGGGTGAATTTCACAGGAACAGGATTTGCTGTAATTCGGGGACGCGGAGCCGTCTTCAGTTCCTTTCTTCGAAAAAACTTGCAGGTTCAGAAGAATCATACTGAAACAGCTAGAGTCTGTGGTTAAACTGTAAATGTGGCCTTAAATCGGACAAACGCAGGACTGACGACTCTGAATTAGGTGTAAAAAGAGCGTTTCAGACCTAATTTTACACTTTTAATTGCCTGTATGTGATTATGCCCCCCCAAATGACATTTAAATAGTGAGCAGTACATGTTATTTCATTACATAACCTCAGCATAAACATGTTAGGTCTGACAGCTGTCTTGTTGTTCCTTGCTTCAGTCTGTCTGGTTCAGACTGGTCCCGTCTGACACAATATGATTCACATGATGTTTGTTAATCAAATTGGACTGACACAAACAAGTGTCTTGCTCTCTTCCGAGGCCTCGTTCAAGCTGCTCCGGTGCATCATTTGACGCTTTCCCTCTGTAGAAAGATGGTTTTAACCCCAACAAATCAAAAGACACTTCTGCTACAAGTTGAGCAAAATGTTACCAGTTAATGTCAAAGGGATGGTTCGGGTTTTTTAAGTGAGGTCTGAGGGAAAGTTTATAAGCGGTTAATATCTTACCTGCTGTAGATAATTCTCACGTCTCTTCGTTTGGTATAAATCCAGGTCGGTTGTTCCAGGAGGCTGGAGCTAAAGGCGAGTAAAGGTGGGGTGGCACCGTCTTAAAACAACTCCAGTTTCAAAAATCCCAAGACAGAAACAACGTTTTATTTTTGGTGGTAATTTACACACACAAAAAAAAGCAGAGGATTACTCATAATTGGAGACGGGAGGCAGTGCGCCATCAGTGATCTTCCTACGTGAAACACATACTGAAAACGAAACATATAAACTGTCTCTGGTCAGATTGACTGATTATAGATGTAAAGCAACGTAACCATCTGTCAAAATAGCATTCCCTTGTTTTTACAATGCTTTCATATTAGTTTTGCTAACAGAAAACGCTTCACTTATCCCGCTTGCAGTGTTTGTTTCTCTTAGTAAGGTCGTCTGTGTCACCCTGCCTCCATTTAGAGGGTAAACCATCTGTGTAAAAACCCCTTTAGTGGCGATTTGACAACTGCTAAGTTCATAAACCATGTTCACATAAGCTGCTCCGATGTTTTTTAGATTGGATTCGTTTTAAAGCGGTAGCTTCTTGGGCTAGCTGTTAGCTTGGACCATTGTCAAATTAGACTCACCAGCAGCTCAATACTAAGGGCCTCAAATTCCCTCTTTCGACATCATTGCATTAACTCCTCAGAGCCTTTTTACAGAATCTCACTTCAACGATCCCGAACTATCCCTTTGAGGCTCATTAGTTAGTGACAAGGTAGTTGGTGTGAGAGAAGAAGATGCAGAAGCTTGGCTTGGATGGAAACAAACGACTGGCCGTGGCGACCCCTGAAAGGAAAGAGCCAAAAGAAGCATGTGGTGATCCTCGGTGTGATGGAGCGAGCAGTAAGGACAGTCAGGCACATTTTATCTTTTTAAAAAAAGATAAAATGTAACAAGTACAAAATGGATCCAGACAATAGGTCAAAGGAACAAAAACTACTCAAAATGACTAGTAACCGAACTAACTCAAACAAACTGACCTGCCTTAATGAGACCAAGAGGAACTTAAGTAGTGGCTGATCAGTCCACAAAAGAAACACATGGGGCAAAACATACACAAACCTAACTAAACCAAATGAAGCAAAACCCCATTTCCTCAACTTATAAAAACAGGTCTTGTGTTTGACCTTGTAAGGCCAAAACAACCCTAATATCAGTCTTGTTGGGAAGAGGAAGGTCACAATTAGCATATTCATAGATCCGTGATTGAATGAGGAAGATGGTCAGGTCCGTGGACATTTCAAGGACACGTTTCGTTAAGTTTTTCTTCTTTTTTTTTACCAAAATATTAGGTAAAAGGTCTTAAAAGGTAGAGGATTTATTGAAAAATATGTGTCTCACAAGGTTGTTTAATTGGATGACTAATGGTCATTCTAAAAATACATTAATCTTTGTTAGTGTATGTAATTTTAAACTGAAAAATATTAAAAAAACACAAAAATAAATAGTCAAAAGTTTCGTTTAACCTGTTTTTCTGTTTTCTGTAAGCGTAAATGCATTTCTAAAGTACAAAAGGGAATCTATAACATTTTTAAATGGAAATTAAACTCCAAAATGATGCCTAAACAACCATTTCTTTGTTGCAGCTGCTTGAAGCTGATTACCGTCAGAGATGATGCAACTAATCGATCTAAAGGTTGTGGCTGGTGTTCTCTGAAAGCAATTAGATTTGAACCGGTTGACCAGTTGGGCTTCTGGAAACAATACAAATGTTCCTTTCACTAAAACAAGCGAGGACTGACAGAGTTCACATTATTAGTAACAACTGGGGAAAGAAAATCACTTCAGGCAGATCAGCGGTGGAAATCACATGAAAAGAAGAGCTGCAAAGCTATTGTGTTTAGTTTTTCTTCAAGACAACCTGACCCTGAGCCTGTTTTTCTTTGTACTATAATATACTATAGTTAGATTCAGTGCTCTATGTGCTGTCACCCTTGTGGGAAGGTTTCCCCCAAGGTTTGTTTTGGATGCAGAGATTTAAGGTATTGGCTCTGGTTTAAATTCTTCCCCACTAACAGGACTGGGTAAAGCTTAAAGCACTCTACTGTCTAAATATAATTATATGTGGCAGGTTTGAGCTCCTCCTACATGTTTTGGTCAGTTTACTGGTCACGGGTCACACCCAGCTGTACAATGTTTTCTTACGTGTGACTAAAGCAGTAGCCTGAGCAAAGGCTTGAAGATTTGCTGAAAGTTGAGGACAAAGGCTTTTAAAGTTTATAAGAGGAGGGGATTAAAGCGTCCTATATCAGGATTTTTACAACTTTTCCTTTTCACCAAAGACAAAAGTAGTAATAGCTAAGTCCTGAGCTTGAATATGAGTTAAGAAAGTTTTATCCGGTGAGGAGGGGTTCAAGTGAAATATGTTCTGGTTGCGGTAGCCTTGGGATCTAACAAACCGGTATCCTCCCCAGAGATTTAAGTGCTCTGTGGTGGAAGATGAAAAATGGTGACAGAACTGTAATTCAAAGCATCGAAAATTGTTTTGTTTCAGATGTGAGTTCTGCTCCAATTCTGACCAGCATTACTCTGATACCAAAACAGTTCTCCCTGTTATACTTTCTATCAGGGAACTGTGCGGCGATTGTGCAAGTCTCCCTTTCTTTCACTAATGCAGTCTTTATTTACACCAGAGGGTTTAACTTCACTATCGTCTTATAGCCATCAAGATATTATTCTGTCCCGCCACTCAAACTCTATCAGTCCTAAAAATCCCTTCAAGCTAATGCTACACATCAGGGTTGGAAGGGAAGCTAAAAAACTGAGACAGCTTGTCCAGGGAAACTTTCCCTCCTTCATTCGGCTCAGACACGGAGAAAAACTCTACTGACTTCTACTGTTCTCCAGTTTTGCATTGCTTGTCGTCATTTCAGCTTTTAACTTTTTGTTCTCTCTCTTTTTTATCTTCATAGTAGGTACACCTGGTCTGGCGTTCTGTTAGCTGTGAAATCATCCAAGGAAGACAGATCACCCGCTATTACCATCTAATGTAGAACAGATTACTGGATCAATGTGTGCTTCTGTGCTTGTTTGTCTGTCTTGTTGTGTCTCTGCTCTGTCTTCTGTAACCCCCAGTCGGTCGAGGCAGATGACCGTTCATACTGAGCCCGGTTCTGCTGGAGGTTTTTCCTTCCCGCTAATGGGTGGTTTTTCTTTCCACTGTCGCTTTATGCTTGCTCAGTATGAGGGATTGCTGCAAAGCCATGGACAATGCAGACGACTCTCCCTGTGGCTCTACGCTTCTCCAGGAGTGAATGCTGCTTGTCAAGACTTGATGCAATCAACTGGTTCCCTTATATAGGACATTTTTGACCAATCTGTATAATCTGATTGAATTTGACTTTGTAAAGTGCCTCGAGATGACATGTTTCATGAATTGGCGCTATATGAATAATATTGAATTGAATTAAATTGAATTGAAAAAAAATAGTGCTGCCACAGCTCATTTTTGTTTAGATAAAGCATTTTCCTCGCTTGATAAACTTCGTACTCATCAATATTAGCTGCATTAATTTCCATGTTCTAGCTGTATGTCCTAGCGGAAACATAAATGGTGTATTGCAAACAAAAGAAGGAAATCATTCTTAAAGGTTTTATAGGGATCAAGGGAGTGTGTTGTTATGTCACCATCAATTTAAGGTAGATCACTTCTGCTTTATTGGGCGTCACCCAAAAAACCTCTTATTCTTTAAGAAGAGTGCTAAAAAAGTTATAGTGATTTATTATTATTATTTATCTTTTGCAGATTTTGAGGTTCTCTGGCTGTACATTATTGTTTATCCTTTAAAGACATGACAAAGCAATATGGGCAAAAATAAGATTTCTGTTGTTGTTTTGCAAGCTCTGGCAACAGATGATGTTGGTGTTTTTGCTGTGGTTAGGCCACAGGCCTTTTAATAATTTTGTTGCCTAATTTCTTTGCCTAAAAGTAATTCTCCTCCTAATCTCTGACCAGCGAAAACCAACACGTGTTAGCATGTGAGTCAGACTAGCACAGCTGCATTATTTAATTAGCAAAACCTAAAAATAGTGCTTTCCTCGGAGCAGATATTAGATTATGGGCCTAAGCAGATTGGCAAATAAATAGACGTAACAAATGTCATCAGATAGGTGTGTTCAAATGTTTTTTTTTTAATGAAATGATTAATATTAACGATGTAAACATGACGAGTGATTAAATGTCAATCCTAATGGACTTTTCTGTGATGAGTCATATTATTACAGTTTTAGACAGACTGTTGACTGCATAAAAACTGACTGAACTTTGGACACTGCTGTCCTAAAATGACCATCTGCTGGGCATCATATAACTACTGAACCTGGTATCGGTTTGGGTTTAGTGGTTTTAATGCAGTTTCCTTTTATATAACTCCAACTTCTGCATTTGTTTGTATGTTTTTAAAGGTTTTCTTTATGTATTTTAAATAGTTTTGCTTTTTGTTTCGATTTACTCCAAAAGCCTTTTCTGGTAAACGGATGGCTCCAAACCAGTTTTTGAATTAATTTTTTTTATTCAGTGTTGCTCTTTGTGGTCATTTTGAATCATTTGCTGATTTTTGCCCTGGATGTTGCCTGATTTTTACTGTACATCTCTGTACCTTTGTTTCGTGAACCTGTTTAGGTTACAATCTGTTCCTCTTTAAAGTGATTCTTAGGTTTATTTTACATATTTTGTGCCCCTTAGCAACAATTAGGAGAATCATTGTTCATTTGTAGCTTCTTTTAGCTTGCGTTATGGTGAATTATGTTCGTTTTTGGACATATTTTGGTAAACTTGTGACCCACATAATCCCCTGAATGTGACACGGTACTGTTTGGCTCCAGTCCACGCCTCCCTTTTCAGCAGTCGGGTAAATTCATATTTTACTGCTTTTTGGTATCTCATATCTATTCCAGTTTAATATCCATAACACCTAAAATTGTCAGATGTGGTATGGGTTATCCTAAAATACACCCAAATACAAGCTGATCTTTCAAATCTTTTAAATTTGTTTGACTTTTTCCCAACTCAGATCCAACCCAGTCCAAAACTCACAAACCTGGCCTCGGTATTCCCTCGCCAAGCATGGATTTTCTTTTACAATATAACACATAGTCTGTAACACCTGTACTAATGATTTTTTTAAATTTATTTATAAGATTCCTTTACAAGTCATGAGTTTGTCATATTCATGGAAATAAATCACAGATACTTACACAGCCAATATTAGTTACAATATTTACACACATTAGGAAGTCCTACTAAATGAATTCCAGTAATTTACCTAAATATATTAACATACCAGATTAAATCTACACTAAACATACATTATTTAAAACAATATGTGATCTATGAATATATTTATATGTATATATTTGTAAAAAATATATCAGAACAGGGCCACATTAGTGATAATATGGCATCTGGTACCACCTTAGATCAGGTTGCTTTCTAAATCAGACTGCAGTATCCTACACTAAGATTGGATTATTTTAAACTCTGTTTTGGATCAAGTACAGTTCTTAAATCAGAAACATAGACCGGCCTGGATTTCTCTACACTAAAACACAATTTAGGATTTGGGAATCTTTTATTCTAATCCTGATTTACTAAATTGATCTAGCCACTTAGTTTTAAGCATTTAAAACAAATTTGTCCGTCACAAAAAGCCACTATCCTCATAGAAGAGCTCATAGCCCTAAATGTTTAAATTTTTTATGAATTCACAACCACATAAAGTGTTGGATAACTTTGATGAACGGGACACGTGGTTTTCTTTTAACAAATTATAATCCAGACAGGTCAGGAATGAAGCTGTGGAGAAGTTTTTACCAGAAGCATAGACCGCTCTGGATTTCTCTACACTAAAACACACAATATTGTCTCATACCCTACCCAGAGGTAGGGTATGAGACAATATACCAAGCGTTGAAGATCTAACAGAGCCCCGTTCAACCCATTAGACAAAAATGGAAAGAGATTTGGCGCGACCAGTACATGCCCATCCACTTAAAATCAAAGGCTGGAAAGGAGAGCATTAATCAGAGAAGTAGCTTAGAAGCTCTTGGTGGCGCTGATCCACAGCTCGAGTGGGAGAATGTGTTGAGAGGACTTTTAGTCGTGCACTCCACAAATATGGTCCTCGTGAAAGAAAGAGTACCAAAAGGAAAGCCTGTTTAGTGTGCCGGGAGCCATGTGGAGGACACGTGGAAGAAGAGATAAGATCAAAATGTAACGTATTGGCCTACATGCAAAACACTACGAGTGGCAGAGAACCACTGCACATCACTCTGGACACACATTAACTGCAATGAAACATGGTGATGGCAGCATTATGCTGTGGGCTATAATTTATTACTCAGCAGGGACAAGGAAGCTGGTAAGAGTTCATGTGAAGACAGGACTCCCCTGGGAAAAGCCACTGCGATAGTGTTGAGTTAAAATGGTCTAGTCAAAGCCCAGGCCAAAAATTAACTGATAGTCGGTCTGCAAGACTTGGAAACAGATCCTCACAGAGGTTGCCCTTCCATTCTGGATAAACTTGAGCTATTTTGCAGCAAAAGGTGGATATGCAAAGACTACGACTGCCATACTTTTTGTTTTTAAGTGAAAGTTTATGATTGTGACCTGACAACTCGTGGAACTGTACAAAGGAGCTGCTTGGTCCCACGGCAGCACACACATCCTGCAGAGACGGAGCTGGACCCTCTACAGTAATGACCCCACCAGGGGTGGCCACGCCGTGCCATGTCCTGGCCACCCCACTAGCCACCCCACTCGCCAGTGTAGTAGCATCAGTTTAGCATTTCATCCCATTATGCACAGCCGGCAAAGCAGCCGCTCTTCTTGACCTTCTATTGCGCTTTTATTTGTATCTGCCAGTGTTTTGTTTTTCAATAAATGATAAATGCACAGTGGAGCAGTGGGTAGTGCTGTTGCCTTGCAGCAAGAAGGTCCTGGGTTCAAGTCCTACCCTTGTTTGCATCTTCTACCTGTGCATGTGTGGGTTCTCTCCGGGTACTCCAGCTTCCTCCCACAGTCCAAAAACATGACTTTTATCTTAATTGGCCTCTCTAAATTCATTTGTCTCTGTGTTGCAACCTGTCCAGGTATTAATGCAGACAGAGCTGGACCCTCTTGCTGTAGAGGGTGGACGCCATAGATATCCATAATAAAGGCTAGATGTCTCGTCCGCGCTGCTGGCCAATGGGGGTCGACGTCCGCACGTGGCGGCCATCTTGCCACAGGCAGCTCGCTCATTCGTAACATTGTGTTTCAATGGCGTATGTACTTAAATAACCATAAGTTCCTCAATTGTCTAACGATTCTCAAACTGTTTGGTTTGTTAAACAAAAGTCAGACATGTAGTTATGACACTGCACACTTATGAATAATTATAACCATGGAATTTCATATGAAAAGAACATTGAATAGAACATACAGGTGCAATAAATATACACATGCACAAGGTATTTATGTTAAATCAAGATATGCTATTAAAACTCAGTGTACAGAATGGCAACATGATATATATATATATATATATATATATATATATATATATATATATATATATATATATATATATATATATAACACTTTTATTTGGGTGTGATTAATTATTTCACAGTCCTAATTTATTTATATTTACATACATACTTTTATAATATGAATATTACTGTTATAATAAACTATGAAATACTGACAAAAAAGGCTTATTGTGTGGCAACCTCTTGGTGTAGAAGCATAATCCAGGTTTCAAATTAAAGGTAACACTTTGAAGTTTCATGTAGACTATTCAGATTATATATCAGGAGTAACACAAAAGTTCCTATTTTTAAACCATTATAAAAGTGACATTTATTTGCTATTAAAATTGGTACAATAGTCCCCTTCACAAGTATATATAGATGTACCATGTTGAAATCCCGACCCACTGTGATTGTATACACATGGAAGACAGAGATTTAAAAAATGACCCAAAAAACATAGCTTGGCTAATGCCCTTTGAAAAGGACGGTTTTATTGAGCTTCTGTTGCATGTTGTTGCTCTGTAAGCTAAGGTTAGTTATTTTGGCAATTTGGTGCAGCCTTAACTTAAAAAACCAGGACACAACCAATGTTAACAGCGTATGGTGGTAGCTGTCTATGCCATACTGTGTTTCTCCGATGTGCTCTCTGAGCACAAACACATCCTCTGACCCTATCCTCTTCCTTACAATGTACACGACCTCTAGCACTTTGATGGGCTGTGATCGTCTGGTACATGAGGTCTGACGAATGACCCACTCTGCTGCCCTGACTACCATCACTGTGCCTTCTGATGGAATCACCAGACCTCCATTGTTTTTTAACTTCAGCAGGTGGTAGCTCTGGTCCTTGATGGCAGATGCAGCATCTGTTACCAAGCTGGCACGGCAGACATCACAGGACAGCTTTTTCAGAGCCCGTCGCACAACAAATCCTGAAATAAGAGTTGGTATATTAAAATAATTTATAATAACCATGGGGAAATTAAGGGAATATTTATCTTTTTGGACCATTGTGAGATTGATTTCCCTCAAATTTACACCAAAGATTAATTGTCATACAATCGTTAATGGTGTCAGTAAAACCTATATAATTGACCAGTGGTCTCAGCCTTGATAACTTGCGCAAGTAGCCGTGATGCACAACTATGCTGCATGATTAAGTCATTTTTCGACAAGAAAATCTGCAATTTCGACATGTTCAAGCATCAAGAATTATAGCCACGTTCATAACGTTTGTAAGAAACCAAACTGTTTGTAAATCCGTCAAGAATTCAATGAGATAAGAGTATTTGTGTTCGTGCTGATCACTCACCTTACATTAGGTACCACAGAGCACGCCAGAAAGCTTGCCTGAGGCAAGATGGCCGCCGGTGATGACGTTTGAGACTCCGTCGTAAGACATCTAGCCTTTATTATGGATATCTATGGTGGACGCCATTCAATCCAATTTTATTTATATAGCGCCAATTCATGAAACATGTCATCTCAAGGCACTCTCCAAAGTCAAATTCAATCATATTATACAGATTGGTCAAAAAATGTCCTATATAAGGGAACCGAGTTGATTTCATCAAAGTCTTGACAAGCAGCATTCACTCCTCCTGGAGAAGTGTAGAGCCACAGGGAGAGTCGTCTGCATTGTCCATGTCTTTGCAGCAATCCCTCATACTGAGCAAGCATGAAGCGACAGTGGAAAGAAAAACTCCCCTTTAAGAGGAAGGAAAACCTCCAGCAGAACTGGGCTCAGTATGAACGGTCATCTGCCTCGACCGACTGGGGGTTACAGAAGACAGAGCAGAGACACAACAAGACAGACAAAAAAAGCATAGAAGCACACATTGATCCAGTAATCTGTTCTACATTAGATGGTAATAGCGGGTGATCTGTCTTCCCTGGATGATGTCACAGCTAACAGAACGCCAGACCAGGTGTAATTACTATGAAGAAAAAAGAGAGAGCTAAAAGTTAAAAACTAAAATGACGACAGGCAATGCAAATTGGAGAACAGTAGAACTCAGTAGAGTGAGAAAATAGACCCTGATGTCCTCCAGTAGCCTAAGCCTATAGCAGCATCACAATAGCTCCTCTACAATACATTGCTGTAGAGGAGCTATTGACAGCTGGACATAGGCACCAGCACCCCTTGCGACCCCACAAGGGAAAGACCTGTTAGAAACAGGATGGATGGAATAAATGTACACCTTATTCCTAATATAGTTACACAATAAAAAGGAATTGTTGTTCAACTCAAAATGTTAACTATACTGTTATTGGTCTACGCAAATTAGATCATTAGCAAAATTAAAAATCTAACAATAAGCCAAGAGATATTAGTAGGGCGTTTACTTAAGTCTTTAAGATAGTTTTCTACATGCAGCTTTACTACAACAGTAGAATAAAATCCTGAAATTACGGCTTTTAGTTTCAGTGTGCCACCCCCAAGAGTTTAAGTGGCCCCACCGGGCCCCCCCTATGAAACATTTGTGGAGGCGCCACTGCTCCACAGAAGCTCTTCCCATGCATGCGTCCCCTCCTCAGCGCTGGTTGACAGTCTGAGCGCGTCTCCGCCTCGGCCTGCGTTGTTTGCAGATGTTCATTAGCATTTGGCTGTGCCCCCTCCAGGCTGGCCGCCCCGCCTTGCTGCGCTCTGATTGGGCGCACTGTTACCGGAGCTGTCAGCTCTGCCCTGGGAAGCTTTGCGCTGAACCTCAGTCCAGGCTGCGGCTCCAGACAGGCGCACCGGGGGCCAGCAGCACAGGCGCAGCGCGGAGAGCAGCAGCAGCAGAGAGTCCGGCCGGATCCATGCAGGACAACCCCGCTTTTGGAAAATGATCATCTGTACGAGTAAAATGGAGTACCCCATCAGATCGCAGTGCAAGCGGGTCCAGAAGCAGGTAGGCTGCGACGATCGGCTGTGTGACGCTGGCCTGGAAATGTGAATACCGTTCATTCATTTGTCTCTCTGTGAAAAAACAACAACAAAAAAACAACAGATCTTATCAGGCGTTTTGAACAAAGCCTCCATTTCATTTCAAGTGTTTGATTACACCTTTTAGCTGCTGCCAGTTGAAGTGAAAGTTAGTTTAGTGCGATTGTTTTTTTCGGATCGGAAACTTTGAGACAAAGTAATAGAGACTAGACGCTGAAGTTGGCCTCCGATTCTCATCTTAAAGGGCTAGTCCGCCTATTTTTGAGACCTCGGCCACCTTTTGATCGCCTCTAATTACAAATACATTTAAGAAATCTAACCCTGAATCATTCTACAGTAGTCATAGAGTCCTCAAAACACAGTTTATCATTTATTGGGTTTGTAAAACACAAGAAAATTGACTATTTCTTGTTTTATTTTTATCCTTAAGACAGCATTAAATTAGGTCAAGTGTGAAAACCATAACAACCAGGACTAAATTATTCCCCCCTGAATATAGCTTATTTCATACAGTTTTGTGATCTGTGAACCCCTTATTGTATTGGTGAAAACACACCAAAAAAAGGCTTTTTTTAGAGATTGTTTTGTAGTATTTGGACCACATTAGATTGAGTCAGGTTGGGACGCCGCAACAGTTAGATGAGTCAAACCTAGAAAGGGTTTTGCTGAAGGGATGAATTAATTTTAAAAACCCAGTTGTTGATATGTATAGCACCTTTATTATTGATGACATACCACAAGAAATTATGACATAAGCGTAAAAACCACAATAAACAGACATGTCACAACTGAGCTAGATTACTCTACACTGATCAGACTATTTAAAACCTTGTTTTAAATTATGAAACGTTTATTCTATTAGTGAAACTATTTTAAAAGCCTTTTTGGTATTACGGTTATATCAGTTTCGGTCCACCAGGAAAACCAGAAAAGTTAGACACATCAAACCTTGACTGGATTATTCAACACTGCATGTATATTCTTTAAAACACTTTTTTTGATTATTTTTAAAAACTTTATTTGATTAAGGAAAATATAGGACAATTCAGTGTTTGTTTGTTCAAGAGTGAAATCTGCAGTAATTTGAAAAGCCAAACCTATAATGGACTAAAGCGATAAAATAAGTATTAATTAAATTATCAAAATGGTATTGAGTTTACCTTAGATGTGAAAACTGCAATACTTCAGATGCTCAGCTTCTGAAAAACACAGCTTGTGATATGCAAAATTATCCTATTAGCCAAATTAAAAAAGTTGGTGCTTTTTTAGCATTAAGTTCACGTTTGATTAGGTCAGGCTGGAAAACCACAATATCTGTAAAAGTGAGACAGAATGTGTATTTTCAGGGTTTAAACTACTTCATCATACTTCTGAACATACAAAAAGGGCGATTGTACTGGATTGCTTCCCCTTAAGATCACCTTAGGTTTCGTCATGTATGTAAACTGCAATATCTAGACTGGTCAAACCAGAACAGCATAATTCTGCATTGAGCTTTTCGGATTCGTGGGACCTTTATTATCCTGTAAGCCTGTAACGTACTCCACAAGAACCGAGAAATGTGTTCTTGTTCTGGAGGTGACAAGAACAAAGTTTGTTGTAAGTCAAAAAATGTTCGGTTGTTGGGTGTATTAACACACACCCAATTCACTACACAATCCCATAGCATACTGCAAAGATGGCCAAATGGGATGGAGTGGAACTGGACCTGGAAGGGGGCGGGCTATGAAGCAGCTGCTTTGTATTTAAAGAGACAGCTCCAAAACGAGTTGCTCTCAGACGAACCTCAGAACAGCGGCAAATGAGGGGCTGCGGGGCAACAATAACGAGGGACTCAGACCAAAGCATTGCAATTCCACTTTATGTGGACCACAACTGAATGATTTAAATGTGAAAAGGAAGGCATTCAAAACCACAATATGTCCCCTTTAAAATACTGTTTGTTGCCATCTACTTAAAAGAAGGAGTCTTTAATCAATGTATAATACTACAATTTGGGTTTGGAACAGTTTAAATGGCTCAGAATACGCATTATAAACAATAAAAGGCCAGTCCACGCTTCGTGAAAGCTGTGAAATGACCCTTTACTACCATTCGGAGGCTAACTTCAGAGCAGTCCGAGAGGCAGTAACGTTAACTGTAGCGGCTCTAAGTCGCTAGCGCTAGCAAACGAAAAAATAGCCGAACCCAACTTCTAACGTTTGCGTTTATCGCTCGAGGGGTGGGTCACAAGCTTAAATTAAGCACCTACAGGGGACGGGGTGATATTTATTTGGTTTAATTGGGGTTTGCTCGTCGCTCAAGTGTTTTCTCCATCTGCGGCCGTTAAAATGTCACGTACAGCTGGAACCGTTGAGACGTTAACTCGGAGAGTTGAGCTAAAAACGGACGTTTCTTGGTTCCTGGGGGGGGGAAACAAGTACGTTTTGATGGGATTCACATCGATATAACCGGACAAAGACAGAATTAATGTCTCCTCTGCTTTTCTTTTGCGCTCCATGACTGTCACCAGTGGGCCATTTAAAATATATATATTTATGAGGCCGGGGTATGTTCTGAAATTTATCTCGCTTGACGATAAACGAGTAACGGCCAGCCAGGGAAGCTGCAGGTGACGGTGACGTCATCTGAGGATCCGAGGAAGAAAAAGATGTTTCTGTGTGGTGTGAAGTAATGCAGTGCCTTTTAATAAAAAAAAAAATTAAAACGCGTAAACAAAATAATGTAATAGTTAACGCTAACAGATAGTTTCCTCCTCTTTTCCCTCCCCGCTTGCAGCCTTTCTGAGCGTCCTTTATTGTGCTGTTTTTTCGCCTGAACTGGACTGCCAATCAAAGTTGTTTTTCTCCCTCTGCTGTTGTTTTCCACGTTGCGACAGATAGGGGGCGCTGTGCCGAGCGCTGGCCAACAAAGGCATGTTTTGCTGCAGATCGTGGAGTCCGGGAATGGAATAAAACAGGCAGTAATGTGAGCTGCAATTCTAGTTTCAAGTCAAGCATTGTGCTGCTTCCCCCCCCCCCCCCCCCCCCCCGTCACCCTGATACTTTTTCCATCACTGAAACACGATTGCAGTTTTTTTAAGACGTCCTCTTGCTTGTTGGGGGAATAAACAGCAATAAATATGAGCTGTTATCAGTGAAAGTGCCCTTGCTCCACCTGTCTGCCCTGTTTACAGTCAGATCGGCTCTCTCCCTGATGTATGTGGGTTTATCTGGTTCTTTGTTTCTCCTGGTAGTGCTGCTCCTATAACCCCCCTGCCCGCCCCTGCTCTGTGCAAACCGCTCTGGGCTGCAGCTGGGTTGTTTTGCATTACTCTTCAAGTTCAGGTTGCAGAGCCAAAATCAGTCCCGGCTGCTTGTTTCTGACTAGGAAAGGGGGGGGGGGGGGGGGGGGGGGGGGCTGTTAATTGTTTCTGGACAGAAGCACATGATAAACATGGACACCAGGAAGGCAGATTGAATGTTTGCCTCTTGCATCTGCATCAGCCCCCCACCACCCTACAGAGACATTTATCCGAAGACAGAAAGCTTGCATCATTCCTCCACTACTTTATATGTCATCTTTGACCCTTGCTCCATTTCATATCGCTGCTCTTACAGTGCTGCTGTTTTTCTGCCAGCAATAAAAGCCTGTCTTTGTCTGCGTTTACCTATCCTCCCCTTTCGTGACGTCAACCATGTTTTTCACTTCATCCATGCCTCATGCTGCCTCTCCGATCAACACAGTGTTTCAAAAAAGTATCGCCCCCCCCCCTCACAGATTTCCTCTGCTTTTGCTTTTTCTATTTATAGCATTTAAATGTTTAAGTTCTTCAAACAAATGAAAATATCAGACATAAAGTATAAACAAAAAGCAGTTTTCAAAAAAAAGATGCAATTTCTTAAGTGGAATTAAATACCCAAACAAGCCCCACCTCTCATTAAAAGATTGCTTGCTTTGTTAATTATGTAATTAACTGTGATTACCCACCGTTTTTTTTAAATGCTGTGTTTAATTTGACCACCCACACCCAGGCCTGATTGCAGCGAGACTTCGGAAATAGAACCTGTATGACAACACGAAGTAGGTTAAAAGATCTAAACAATTGGCGCAGCATGTCCTGATCTAAAGCACTTGTAGAACAGGTGAATCAAATGAATTTCTAAGGGACTCCACGAACCCTGGTTGGAGCCATTATCCACAAATGGAGATTGCATGCAACAGGGGCGAACCTTCCCAGCAACAAATCTACGATGGTCACAAAAGAACCCAGATCAACATGTAAAGCTCTGCACAAAAAACTGAATTTCAGAAAGGAAATACTATCAAACATGGTGGTGGTAGTGTGATGGTCTGGGCCTCTTTGCTGCCTTAGGAGATGCCAGAGTTGCTGTGAGTGATGGAAGTAGGGTTTTTGCTCTTGACTTGGGTTGTCACAATGCTAAAATTTCAAACTCGATATTGATACCCAGGACAATATTCGATACTCTGGACCATTTTTGATGCCTCTGGGATGAAAATATTACATAATCAAAGGCATAAAACATATTTTATTAACATTAAAAAACTCACTTTTCTCAATCTCAACATGGAACATGCTTTCTCAACAGAATCACAAATGCTAGTTAAATAAGTGTCTAAAAAAACACTAAATAAATAACGCCAAATATAACACATGCCTACTAGCACGCTAGCCTCAGCTAATCACACAACATTAATGCAGCTCACCGGTCACACTAACATTGTTAATATGTTTAATGTATTAAGTTAAAATATGAACAGGAACTTTAATTCGTTAACCTGTCAATATTCATGATGGAGGCCAGGCTGTTGGTCGAGATGTTTGATCAAGTTTGTTGTGCTGCTTGACTTCGATGCCACCACTTTAAAACACTGCTTTGCACACAGGCCTGTCAAGATCTTTGGGTTTCCCTTCTCTGTTAGCCTCATATGCAAAATATTTAGTATCGATACCATGCTAACTTAGTATTGTATCCAGATACTGCGTTTGAGTATCGATACTTTTCAGAGCATCGATATTTTTGACAACTCTACTCTCGACTTGAAAATCCTGAGGAAAAATAATTCAACTATTGACTATCTTAAAGGTAACATATCATGCAAAACTCACTTTTTTAACTCTTAAATACATTTTGTTGTGTACTTGGAGTCTCCGAAAATGCAGAAAACTCGAATGTAAGAGCTGTGTAGATATCTTTACATTCTGTTTGGGTCATATTTTTCAAGCCGTTCAGTTTTCTCTGTTATCTAATATGTTTTTTGAACAATTACGTTCCAGTGTTTGTTGCGGAGCTGCTAAACAAGGTCATGCACTTCCCCTTAACTAGTATCGCAAGTCTGCCATTTTTTTTTATTTTTCACTGTGATGTTGTAGTCCAAGCTAAATGATGCCAAACTACAAACGGATAAGTGAAAATGCTCACTTACACAATTCATTACACCATCCTCCAGGGTACTATAAAAGTGATTGAACTGAGTGGGAGTGGAACCCTCAGGGACCTGGATTAAAAAAATTCAAAGATTCTTTATTGTCAGCGCGTTTTACCGTGGTGAAATTTCTTTTTTGGCCACTCCGGCTAAGAGTACACATAAAAAAGACAAACAAACAGGCAATGAAGAAGGACGATGGAGGGGGCGGGTGTGAAGGGCTCCTTTAGATTTAAAGGGAAGGCACCAAAACAGTTGCTCTCAAATGCACTTCAGAACAGGGGCGAAAGAGGGGCTGCAGGGCAACAACAGTGAGGAATTAGGACTAAAGCATTGCAGTTCCACTTTATATAGAACAACTGAATGATTTAAATGTGAAAAGGAAGAACTTAAAAGCATGATATGTCCCCTTTATTAAGAGCTGCTCGAGGACAACCGGGGTTTGTGCAGCAGGACAAATATCCCAAGAACACCAGCAAGTCCACCTCTGAATGTCTCAATAAAACAAATTAAAAATGTCCTAGTCAAAGCGCATATTTAAATCAAGTAGAGATTTCCTTAAAAAGACTGCTCGTGCTCTCAAAACTGTCCAGCAGGACTAAATCAAAGCAGTTCTGCAGAGAAGAGTGGGCCAGATTTCCTCCACAGCAATATAAAGCCTTAACACCAGTTTTCACAGTTTTAGCAGTGGTTCTGGATAGCTTTTGTTTCCCATAACAAATTAAATCACCTTTTAAAAATATATATATTTTAGTATTTTGCTCTGGTAATCTCAATCTGATGTTAAAACCTGTTTGATGTGAAACATTGATGACAAAAAAAGCGGGAAAAAAGCCTGAAAAGGGTCGAATACTTTAAAGTTAGGAAGTTGTTCCAGTGAATTTCTTTCAGACAAACGTCAAGTTTGAAAACCTGCTGTGATCTGACCTCATCAGGACTCCAATATAAACATTTCACCTCTCTGATTCCTGATCAGGCCTTTCCAACTAAGTTATACCACAGATAATTGCATTTGGTAAACAAAAGTGTTTTGTAACGCTTAACGCAGCTGCATAGATGATGTCTGCTTGGTTTATGCATCCTCCCACTCACGGTTGTCACCATTTTTTCTCTCCTTATGTGGGTGTTTTATGCATGTTGGTAGGCTCGCAGCAAGAAGTGCATTGCCTTATCGAAACAAGGTGCCCTGTTTACGTGCAATAAAGACGCGGCTGTTTTTGACACTGGACTTTTAAAGCTTCTCTGAAATCCAAAGCTCCTGGACTATAAGAATGATTTTATGGGCAGAGCAGATCTTGCGTTTTGCTATTGTCAGCAGACAGATGTTGTTTAAAGACCTCGGATGTGTCATTTCCTGCTCCTGCGTGAATGCTCAGCTTTTGCTGTAGTTCCTCTTTCTGTTTGACGTCTGTCAGATTTTGTCCAGACATGTTTGAAATTACAAAAACTCCAAATTTCCTAATCAGCTGCGTAGAATGGCAGCGATGACAAAGATGATCTCCTCAGCCGACGCAAACAGCAAGTGTCCACACTTATTGTTTTCTTCCATTAAATGCTAACATGCTGACCGGGGGCTCTGGTATTTAGAGAGTTTTTTAGTTGATATTTTTCCCCTCAATAACCACCTTTTTCAGGAGATTTCGGTAAGAGTCAGAGATGGC
Source organism: Fundulus diaphanus (assembly GCA_037039145.1). NCBI lineage: Eukaryota > Metazoa > Chordata > Actinopteri > Cyprinodontiformes > Fundulidae > Fundulus > Fundulus diaphanus. The sequence continues at coordinate 51,963,758 of CM073125.1, read as the reverse complement.
CGGTATGGGCAGAGGTCACAGTCGGGCGCTTTACCGTATCTGAAACTGCTACTTCTAGCTGAAGTAATTAACTGTGCATAAAATGTTTCATTGTATTTTTTCAGCGGGATTCTCGTTATCTTTTATTTATTCGCAACTTTTTCACTTGGACAGGTACATTGAAACTTTCTGCAGTGGTTTGCATTTACTCCAGTCGTTCCTTTAAAGGTAATTTTCCTCCAACGATATCCTTAGACAGGCAGATGTTTAGAAACCCTGTTTAATGTCAAACCTCAAAGTCAAGCTTACGGTAACTGTGGAGGAGCTGCAGAGACCTGTAGCTCAGGTGCAAGAATCTGTCCACTGGACAACCAGTCAGACCAAAATTATACTTTTGGCCTCAATGCGAAATGCCGTGTGGCAGAAAACTCACCGGACATAACCCTCGAGTCACCATCCCAGCAGTAAACCATGGTGATGGCGGCGTCATGCTGTGTGGGGAAGCCTTTCCTCTGCAGGGTAACGGATGGAGGTAATACAGGGCGAACCTGGAGGCTGCAAAGGACTCCAGACTGAGGTGGAGGTTCACCTTACAGCAGGAGAACGACCCTAAGCACCCTAAGAGCTACAATTTCCTATTTTATAATGGCCCAGTCAAAGTCAGGAGCTGAATCCAAATGATAATCTGTGACGAAGCTTTAAAACTGATGTTCCCAGACGCTCTCCATCCAATCAGATTGAGCTTGAGCTATTTTCCAAAATAGAACGGGTTAAAGTTTAAGTCCCTAAATGTGTGACGCGTTTAAAGACATATACCCCAAAACTCTGGGAACTTTCATCAAATCATTAAATAAATGGTGGTTCAGCTAAATATTGAGCCAGGAGGGATGAACACAAACGCACAGAACACTTTTCAGATGTTTTTTTGCTTGTAAGGAAAATATGAAAACCGTACATCGATTTCTTTTCGCGTCAGAATTATGCACCGTTTAGTGTTAATCCATCACTTTAAACCCCAATAAAAGATAATGAAGTGTGGTTTTGATGTGACCGAACATGGAGATGTCCAAGGGGTAGAATACTGTCGCGTTGTATGTAGAGTCCAAATGAGTTTCAGTCAATTCAGTTTCCTTCAGTACGAAACAGCCTTATAGTCGGATTCAGGGTGATATATGTTGTACATTTCCTGTTCTTGGGTTTAAAAAAAAAAATCAAATTTTTTTTGTTTCTGCTCTGCCAGATATCCTCTCAATCACCGGCTTCACGTCTGTCATTTCACCTAAAAATGGAGGCGTGATCCGTCAACATTGCAACCCGAGCTTGTTCTGCCATGACAGAGGAGAAATATAAATAGGCCTGCGCTCTCCGACATGTTGGGTCCTTGAGAAACGGCGTATGAGGCGTGTTTTCTGTGGCACGGGCCTCTGTAATGCCTCTTGGTGCAACACTGTTCCTTTCAGAGAGCCGGCCCGTTAGCGCTCCATGGAGCTGTAACCTAGATTCTGCAGCTAGGCGTGCCAATCAGCAGCACTTGTGTCTGAGGAGAAGCAGCCGCGTGAATGTGCTCTTGTAGGTCTTTGATTGGCAGCCACCTGTGCACTCCGCATTCCCCTCCTACACTATTTCTTATTGGTGCTGACAGACTGGAGAAGGTCAGGGTCCGTGCCTGGGCACGTTTCATTTAGCACCAACCCCCCCCTCTTGGCCACTTTTGCTTTGCATAAAACTATAAGATTAAGGCGACGTGCATAAGGGTCGAGCTGTTTAAGGTGTCCTTCGAGGCCTGAGCTGGGACTATATAGGTCATGAGGTGGAGCTTACTGCAGGATCAGGCAGGGACCATCATCGCCTGCAAGGAGAAGTGAAATACCACATGGAGCTTTTAGCCAGACGAACACGCTGCTGAATACTAAAGATGGTGAAAAACAAGCTCCTTTGGTTTCGGTTCGCTCCGGTTGTCCTACATACAGAGCGGGGAAAAGTATTTGCCCCCCTTACGGATTTCTCCTAGTTGTACTTTTTCTTTTTTTGTCCCACAGATGTTTCGTATCAAACTTTTATATTATATACGAGGCAAAGAAAACCTGAGTGAATACAAAATACAGTTTTACCATACACTACACAGTATTATTTCATTTAATAGGGAAGCATGATTGCTGTAAAAGTACCCCCCCCCCCCCCCCCCCCCAATCCAATAACTAGTGGTTCCAGGCTTGGCAGCAGCAGCTGGCGTCTGGTGTTTGTGACGACTGGTGATGCGTCTTTAAAAATCCCTTTTGCTTTTACCATGGTCTGGGAAATACTCGATTCTGATTGGCTGCAGGGTGTCCGTTAAAAAGTGTTATAGCACACTTATGAAATAATCTGATTGTTCTAAATCATTGCACTGGCTGAAGTTACCCAATGAGTCACGCTGACAGATATTAAATAGTTTTTTTCTGCCGCTTCTTGTGAAAAATGTAAGATTTTAACCGTGACAATAAACCTTAAAGTATTATTAACTTATTTAATATTTATTTCGTAAGTGACCATGCAGGGTCGGAAATTAACACTCGCCAGACGCCAAATGCGAGTAAATTTTCCGTCGGGAAGTTAATTTCGGACACTGTGACCATGGTATAAGCAGAACCACAGAACAAGTGTCTCGCCGTTTGAGCCAGCGCGATAATGTAGAACAGTCAAACTATTTGACCGTAACGTTTTTTATAGGTGTCCTGTAACGATTTGTAATGGACACCCTGCAGCCAATCAGAATGGAGTATTCACCCAGACCGTAGTATAACAGAAAAGAATGGACTTCGTGGAGGAACGCCTCCGCATCGTTAATGTCAGATAATGGACACCTTGTCGGGTGTTATCCGCTACGTGGTCGACTTTCATCCCACTCTTCTTTGGAGAATTGTTTTAATTCTGCCACATTCGAGGGTTGGTGAACATTAGGAACCCACCACAGCATCAAGTCAAGACTTTGACTAGGCCACTCCTAAACTTTTGATATGATGTTCTTTTTATTCAATGCGCGTGTCTCCTGCTTATTGCTGAATCATGACCTCTGACCTTCACTGAGGTACGTGAAGGGTAGCCGTGGGTTCTGGGTTGTTTTGGGACCTCCTGGAGGAGCCGTCTCTGTGCTCTTGGAATCAATTTGGTAGACCAGCCACACTTCCATGTTTTCTCCATTTCGAGATAATGTCTCTCACTGTGGAGTTCCAAAATGTTAATAAAGGCCTTTTAACCGTTTCCAGACTCTCAGTGACTTCGTTTCTCATCTGTTTCCCTTCAGCTCAGGGCATGACCGAACTCTCTTAGCCTACTTCGTGTCGTCAGACGGGCGCTATTGAAGTGATTCCCTGATTCATGGTATTAATCAGGCCTTGGGTGTGACTAGAGAAATTCAAAACATTCTGGTTACTCGCAGTTAATTCATAATTTAACCAGGTTGGGGATTACTCGTTCGCACCGGGTCATGTTGGTTTGCGTAGCTTTAGTAAATTAAATCTCTTGTAAACCGTTTTTACCCGGCTTTTGTTTAATTGAAGGTAAGTTGGGGGGGGGGGGGGGGGGTTTGGATCGGAAACAATTAAATGGGAGAATTAAATCAAAAACGGAGGAGCTGCGTGGGGGTGAGCGGGACTGAGAACCGACGGTCCTGCCTGGGCAGTAAAATCAGAGCCAGATTAAAGTTTCTACATTCGAGGTTGAAGCAAATCTTTTGGCTTTGATCCCACGCAGAGCGGCTGAAGCTGAGGCCGGGCTCCTGAACTCCTTTTCCTAGAAGCCATTATATGATGCAGAGAGAGGGAAAGCAGGCTTATAAATGTCTGTCCCAGGCGAGCTTCCCTCTCTACATGGGTCTGTTTCTCTTGGCCCCGGGCTCCTCAGTCCAGTCCCTCCCATGTTTCAGTCGCCTCCACTTCTTCGATCTTAGCCAAGCTTCCCTCTTCAAGGCCTCCTCAGCTCAGCTTTCATATTAGTTTCTTCATCTGTGCTTTCTCGGTGTGTAAATCCCCTTTTCAAAGTGCATTTTGGTGCTTTTTTTCTCTCCCCCCTTACTTTCAATCTACGTAGGACTTCAAACACTAATTAATCCAGCGTCTTGTTGTCTACTTCAGGAAGCTTTAAGAAGCCTCTCACACCAGCGAAGCCAGTCGGACTTTGGGTCCGTTGAGATGTTGTTTGGGTGCTTGTTTTACTTCTAGGAAAAATAAAGTCAGCAACGCATTTCAACTCTTCCCCCGGCGCCGTTGCTCTTCTTCCAGAACGGCCCCTCTTCCTCTGATTTAAGGTGTGGAACATGACTCCGGTCCAAAGCACAGGCTGAGCCCGACATCACATGATGCGGACGCTGAAGTCCAACCTCATCCTGAGCCAAGACGTTCTTGGCTGTAAATTTAAAAGCCATGATTGCTCTGAAGGGAAGCGGGTGCTGCGTTGCTCGTATTTACGTCCGTTTTATTGGATTTTGAAGTAGAACCCATCAGGGTGGGATGGGGGGGGGAAAGATCTGGGACGCGTCGTCTGAATCCGCCAGCTGCGATGCAGTCACACGTATGGAACATTGCGTGATTTTTGAAGCCATGATAATCAGTCGCCCCAGCCTCATGTGTAGGAAAACAATGGGTGGAACGCCCTGCGGCAACAAAGGCCTCGTTGTTCCGCTGCTTCCCCGTCAGAAACCAACCTGTTCTCTCCTCTTTGTTCCGCTTTCTGCAGGTGATGGTGAACGGCGAGAAGGAGCGCGTGTCCTTGCTGTTCATGAAGGCTCTGGTCAGCAGGGGGAGCGTGGACGCCGTGTCGCAGCAGATGGCGTCTCACCCCCAGTATCTGGAGAGCTTCCTGCGCACGCAGCACTACATCCTGCACATGGACGGCCCCCTGCCGCTGCCGTACCGCCATTACATCGCCATCATGGTCGGTGACCTGGCCGCCGCTACCGTTGGTTACAGCCGCTCCTTTCTTTTTCAAATCTGACTTCTGAACCATCTGCTTCAGGCGGCGGCACGATACCACTGCAGCTACCTGGTGTGCCTGCACTCGGCCCACTTCCTGAGGGTGGGCGGGGACCCTCTGTGGTTGCAGGGTTTGGAAGCGGCCCCCCCTCGTCTTCGCCTCCTTGACCACATAAACAAGGTTCTGGCCCACCAGCCGTGGCTCGCCACCTGCTCTCATATCCAGGTACGAAGAGCTTCAGAAGAAAGCGACAGCATTTACTGCAGGCCTTTTTGTTCAGGCCTCTTTGGTCTAAAAGCCCTAAATGAAACCTAGTGGAACCAATAGCCTTCACTCAGAAATCATCTGGAATAGAAAGAGTGCGACACAGCAGCCATCCACATAGACTGACCGGGCAGGATCGGAGAACACCAACCAGAGAGGCAGCAGAGAGGCCCGGGGTAACTCTGGAGGAGCTGCAGGGCTCAGCTATTAGCCAGGCTCGTTGTAAATCAGCTCTCTCACTAACACCAGCGAGAAGGAACCAATTAAGTCCCAATTAGTGTTCGCCATAAGCCACGTGGAGGGCATAGCAAACACTGAGAGCAAAGCTGATCAGCTGTGCTAAGCAGAATGTGTGGCAGAAAACTGTACACCGCACAGAGGGAAACATGTTGGTGGCGGCATCATGCTGTGGGAATGCCGGTCAGAGTTGATAGGATGATAAATGGAGCTAAAACAGGGAAATCCAGGGAGAAAGCCTGTTAGAGGCGGCTAGAGACTGGGGGAGGAAGTTATCCTTCCCTAAACCTGCAATAGGACAGAATAGATCAATGTTTTAGGGTGGCCAAGTCAAAGCCCAGACCTAAATCCGAATGAGTATCGGCGGCTTGGCTTAAAAATCTATGTTAGCAGATGCTCCCCGTCCAGTCTGTCTGAGCTTCATCAAATCCTGCAGAAGCTGAAAGCTGGTGAAGCCTTAACGACTCTGGGTTGTAGCTGCAGCAAAAGGTGCTTCTCACAGAGCGACTGACGCTCACGCGCACGACCACCTTAGGATTTCTATTTATTAATAAACTGAAAACTCTGTGTTAGATCGGCACATAAAGTCCCACTAAAACGCATTTGAGTTTTTCCACGTGACAAAATCTGGAAACGTCAAAGGGGCTTAAAACGTATTTGTTAATGCGTAATAGGGAAACGAGATGCGCATTTTGCACAGTTCACAGTAAATCGTCTGCTTTCAGCCACATGAACAGATATGTCAGCGCAGTGGACTAAACGACGTCTTCTTTTGCCCTCCTGTTCCCTTCAGACGCTGCTGAAGGCAGGCGAGCCGTGCTGGTCGCTGGCGGAGCTGGTGCAGGCCGTGGTGATCCTGGCCCACTGCCACTCGCTCTGCAGCTTCGTCTTCGGCTGCGACACCGACTCGGACCTCGCCCACCTCGCCAAATCTCCAAACGGCACCCCGCCGACCTTCTGCCCCTTCGATGCTGCCAACGGCAACGCCAACGTGCCTCAGTCGCTCAGGGCTCCCTCTGAACACATCACGCGGCGACGGGTAAACGGATCCGACTCGGCTGCGCTTAAAGGCGGGGAAACGTTCGGAGGCTTTGTTTTAAGCAAGACGAAGCGAGGGGAGTGAAACAATAGACCAGCCACCAGATGATACTGAGATTTAAGTTAGTGCAACGAATGCCAGCAGGTCCAAGATAACCCTGCGAACTGTAGCAAATAAAGATCAGGCGGCTCGATTAAACACAAGAACATCATGTTCAGCTGTAATCAAGTTGAAGGCAAGGCCGTGCGAGTCTCAGCTGTCTTCATTGTTCTGATCCTGACTCAGCTGGGCTGTTATTAAATGAAAACATGAGAGGCAAGCTCAACTGATTCATTTTCAGCCTCCTATTAAATTAAAGACTTTTATTTCTAATAAATGTTTGATTTATCTCGGCCTGATTTAGTGGTTAATGAGTTTAAGAGGGTAAAATCGCCACAGAGCTTTCAGCATTACACGCACGTCTAGACGATTTCATGGGAGAAGCTTTGTCGTCCGAACGCAGAAGAAGTGGGTCTGACTTGTTTTTGTGTCAACAGTCTTTGGACTCCAGCTGTGACATGGTCTGCCTGAAGGAGAGGATCCAGAAGTCCCAGGAGGAGCAGGAGAAGCGAGAGGAGCGTCTCCTGCAGACGCAGACCCTCCAGCAGACAGGTAACACCCCCCCCCAAAGAGAGATAAACAAACAGCAGATGCCGTTTGGCTGTTTACGCTCCGGTGGACGTGCTGGGTTTGACATTTGAGGTCACATGGCGTGAAACTCGAGCAAACGGCACTCGGTGACGCGCTCCCCCCCCCCCCCCCCCCACCTCCGTCTCCCTTTTTTTAGACCTGGAAGACGAGGAGGAGATGCTGTGCCTGGCTGACCCGTCGCGATTCGTCGCAGACCCGGACTTCTGCTATCAGGAGTTCGCCCGGCGGGACGAGGACCACCTGCAGGTGCTCAGAGTTCAGGTCAGGACGGATTTCAGTGAACAGCGGAGGCTCGGCAGGCGGATTCAGATGAAAACGCGTATAGACACGCCTCTTCAAGCCTCGTTTTATTGGGATATTTTTGTCACAGACCAACACTAATTAGTGCAGAAGTTTGAGCTTAGAAGGTTAATGGTACGAGGTTATCAAACCTTTTTTATTAATACGAATAAAAATCTGAAAAGTGTGGCATGACTTTTGTTTTTAAGCCCTCGTTACCCTGAAATCTGAAAATAAAGTCCAGTGTAACCACCTGCTTTCAGAAAGTCTTTATTATTGATCCCATCAGATAAGCTTGCAACCCAAATATGTTATAAAATTATAAAATTAATGAGAGAAGTTGCCTCTTCGTATCTTCTACGTCATATTTTCGGATCGTTTTAGTCATAAACAAATGGACTATGTTTTTCATACTAAGCAGGTTTGTATTTGACGGATTTGTCTCGTTATCCCGACTCTGCAGGACTACTCGTGGGAAGTCCACGGCTTCTCCCTGATCAACAGATTGTACTCGGACATCGGGCACCTCCTGGACGACCGGTTCAGGAGCGTCCCCTCCCTGCCGTCGCTGCACAGCTCCGACCTGAAGAGGGCCATCTGGAATTACATCCATTATGTGTTGGGAATACGGTGAGACCACCTCCACGCTGCATGTGCCTATGTTAAGATTAGAAGAGCGCCCTATTCTCGTCGGAGGACCTCTGCTCCCCGTCTGGGAGGTAAAAATCTGCTCTCGTCTGTTCGCAGTTACGACGATTACGACTACGGGGAGGTGAACCAGCTGCTGGAGCGCGATCTGAAGCTGTACATCAAGGCTGTGGCTTGTTTCCCGGACGTCACCAAAACGCCGGTGTGTCCGCTGAGCTGGACGCTGCTGAAAGCTTCAGAAAGGGTAAGAAGGGTTTTATTCCCCACACCTGCCACAGAAACCAGGCGTACCTGTTGGAACGAGACGGAGCCGGTAGGAAAACCTACAGGATCTGGTTAAAGATGAGCTGGGATTAGTCAGAAGCGATCAAACTTTTCTCTTAGCAGTGAAGGTATTGCACGCCTTCATTAATATTCTTGATGAATTCGGTAATAATTTTAAGGAGATGAATCGAGCTCCCAGAGACGAACTCCAGGGGACTTTCAGCTGTAATCGCAGCAGATTTTGCACCGATATGAAAGTTTGGGCCGATATCGATAGTCGATATTAATATCGCTCTCATGTCCGATAATATTTACCAACTGTGTGTACACACACACACACACACACACATGTTTACTGTTCTGTGATGGTCAGATTTTTTTAACATTTTGTACCGACTTAAAACTATGCTAACTGAATTTTTGAATTAGGGTTATAGTGTAAACTTACACACAGATTTTTATTTTGTTTTTAAATCGCTTCATTTAAAACAATCCTGGCTGCGATGCGTCACATGGCCGAACAAAAACGGTGTGGCCAATCACCTCACCTCTTGAAACACAGGCACAAACGGAAACTAGATGGAAATAAATAATAAAATAAATAAATAAAAATTACTAACATTGGCCGAGACCGATGTTAATGCTTATATATTGTGCACCCCTAATAAAATCCCCCTTAAAGGGACAGTGTGTAACAAATTTTGCTTTTAATTAGCAGAAATCAAGCACTGCTTTTAAAAATACATATTCTGGCAAGGTCTAATAGCATCACATCAAAAATGAAATTGTTCTCATAGCTTAGAATTAGTAGTTTATAAATACGTAGGCGTTGGTGCACCACTGGGAGGCGCCATGTTGAGGCGTTATTTCTGATTTCAGCAGCTGAAAGGGGCAAAGTTGTCAGCAATACGCGTTTTCCATCTGTCTTCTATATGAAGGAGGAGTATAAAACAAGCAAAGACGACTTTAGGTCATTTTGTTTGCCGTTTTCTGTTGAAATGGAGGATCATCCGTACTCTTTGACCAGCGGGAGGGAAGAGAAAATAACCAATAAAAGAAAAAGAAATAATAACCAGGAGAAAATTAATCTATAATCGGCCAGGCGGAGATAATTCATGAGGGATTTAAAACGGATGCAGATGTTTCAGGCTTTCTGCTGGACAGGTTAGTTAATTCAATATAAAAGTGAAGTTTATTCTGCCTTTATTTTAAAAATAGTGTAGAGCAGCAACTACTCTGTCCTCTCAGTGGAGACGGACCGTTTGTTCGTCTCTCTCCTTTGTGTCTACGCGGAGCGGCGGAGGGATATTTCAGCCAGCCGGTTCACGCTTTCTGTCACGCAAAAGCGGGACTTTTTACTCGTGTTTATATTCACTTGTATTTCTGGACGTCCAGAAACAAGCCCGAAAATCAGCGACTTTGGAAAAAAAACAAGCGGACTTGGCAACAGCGCCGAAAACCTTTTCACACGATGACCGCAGCTGTTAGCTGTTAGCAGTAGCTAATACATGGAGGACATGTTTACATTGTCACATTTATGATACGCCGCCGCTTCTGTTGTAGTTATCATGCGCTTAACGGCGAGGTCGTTTGTAAAACATTTAGCTCACTTACTCTAATCGGGCTGTAAATTATATTCTGATGATCTCCCTATGCAGCTGAGAGCCTGTTACAGTGGACATATGGTCAAATTTCCCAAAACTCCTCCCAATCTAAAGGGGAAAAAAAGCCAAATAAATGCACCAGTGTGAAAATCTTACACACTGGGCCTTTAAACACAAAGTTTTTGGCTAAGATAAGATAAGATAGACTTTATAAATCTCACAGTGGAGAAATTCACGTGTCACATCGGCTCTTATAATCAAAAGAAGGTGCCAAAAGGAGGAAGAGGTGCATGAGTTATATCCAGTGCATCCACATATATACAGTGGATCGAAAAAAAGAAATAAAGAAGAGATTTAAGGTGACTTATATACATATGGATTTGACGTTGTACATTAAAGTGGTACCAGGTAAAGAGCAACAGTGAGATAGTGAGATAACTATAACAGCTGAAGTCTCTTATTTAACAGGATTATTGCAGTTATAGTGCAGCATCGTAAAGTCTGACAGCTGTAACATGACGGAAAAGTGAAACAAGTCGAAGAGATGTGGAGAGCCGACGTTGACCCTGGACCCGACTGTGTGTGCCTTCCGTCCTCAGATCCACGTAAACCTGCTGATCATGGAGGCCCGGCTGCAGGCGGAGCTGCTGTACGCGCTGAGAGCCATCACCCGCTACATGATCGCCTGACGCGCCCGCGCCGTTCAGACCGTCTGTCGGTACGGAGAGACCCGGGGGGGACGAGGAACGTTGAACTGCAGGCGGCGACGTGGGGGCAGGAAGCGGCACATCCGAGGACGTGGCTCTCCTCTCAGATTTGATGTGCTTACTGTGCCACGCCCCCCCACCACCACCCACCAACCCCCACCGCTTACCTTTCTGCTGTTTGTCCTCTCAGAAAAACCTCCTGCCTCTCTTAAGGTTATGTGCAATTATCAGTAGTGATTTCAAAAAATGTTCCTGTCGTCTCGTGTTCCAGTCGAGTCTGTGAGAAGCTGCTGGTTTGCAGCGTTGTGTTATCAGTGGCCCAACACTCCCTCTTTTTTTCATTAGACGAGTCTCCTTTTTGTATTAACGGCTTTCCCCAGAGAAACAAATCCTTTTTTTTGTACAAGGTGAATGAATGTTAATGGGGGGATCGGGGCCTTTTATTTTTTTTTGTTTCTTTTTGGACAATCCTTGTCAAGTTTTTGAAGGACGATTCTTGGACGGTGAAGGACGACAGGTTTTACGCTCCCTGACATTTTGTATTAATGCTGGTCGAGAACAAACAGCCGTGACACTGCTGGAGGTTATCACATCACTATAGTTTCTTTTAATAAGCACTTTTTTAAACTTTATATATTTATAATGCAATGTAGCTCATAAGTAGACATTAAGACAAAGTGTGTGGGTCCGACACCTTTCTTCTCCTGTTTATCTGCCCCCGCCGGTTTCTCAGTGAAGGTACTCAATTTAAAATGTTTCTGCAATTTACAGCTTTGCTTTCTTCCTGCCTATTTTTTATTTTATTTGTTTTTTGTTATGTGGAGACAGAAGGGTGTTTAAGATGGTGGATGTTTGCTAAAATCTGAACTTGCTGCGAAGCTGAGCCACCCAGAAGGCGCCTGATATCAAACGTTGAAAAGCTGCGGAAGTTGTTTGAGATGCATGTCTAGGCCTTTTGCGTTTGTTCTTTTTTTTTTTTTTAAGTTTAATTAGGTCAAAATTCATTATCGAGATCTGGAACGCGGAATAGAAGCAAACTGTATGTCTTTTTTTTATCATTATTATTTCTTACTTTTACATGTTCCTGTACATTGTGTGTTTTCTGGGTGTGACCGTAGGACCCGCTCGTTGCGCTGCAGCCAGAGTAGACGTTTCGCAGAGTTAGATTCAGCGACTGCAGAACGTGCAGAAGAAACGAGTGCATATCGCCTAAAAACAAAGAAAAAGCGCTGTTATAACACAGGTGCCTTCAGGTGGGAGAAGCACGAGTGGAAACGGATATTTCTCTCCTTTTCCTCGTGACGGCCGGCAATATTTCTGATAAATACTCCAGTTCCTTTCACCTTCTGCTAAGTCTCAGCATCTCAGCAAGAGCCTTTGACACAGATGGATGTTTAAAGATGTTTAGCTATATTTAAAATGTAAAAAAAAAGCTCAAAAAGAGAATGAGTGCAAAGAAAAAAAAATGTTTTTGAAAATGTAAACATGTTTTCTATAAAAAAAAATGTACCATCAAAAATAACCAGCCTGTTGTTTTCTTTCCTTTATAAAACTTTTCACCCTCAATTGTTCCTCCTGTGGATCCACAGCTGCACATTTTCACTTCCAGTCATGAATCTTTCACACATAAAGCTAAATTGTCCAGTTGTAGCTAAAAAAAGTTAAACTATTTTTTTTTTTTTTTTTTTTTTACAAGGTTTGCAGCTTCAGTTTTCTGTGGCGTCAGTTTTGCATGGAGTCCATGTTGGAACAATCACTGAGCCGAAGAAATGCAGAGCGCGTCAAAGTTGACGAAAACTCAACACCTCATTAGCGCTGAGTTTTATCCCTGCCACAAAATGGACCTGCTGGCATTATCTCTATGATCCTACGATGGTTAGCTGGAGGCAAAGCGTTTATAAGGACAAGGCAGCTGGTGCCTCTGTCTGTCTGATTGAATTACAAGAGCAGGAGGGTTGCTTTAAAAGAGATTTGAAATTACTTTACTGTCCACCACTGTTGCCTCTAAACAAGACATGAGATTACACCCAAATCAACCACTTACTGAAACATCAAAGGCAACAAGGCCTGAAGTCCAGTCGCTGCAAGGAAAGCTTCAGAGCGCCAGGAGCAGCTAAAGAGGGTTTCAGACGAGGGATCGGGTTGCCAACAATGCAGAACTTGCTCCGGGATCACAGGCAGGCAGGTGTCATGAAGGGCAGCTAAGAGGCCACTTCTCTCCAAGAAAACATCACAGATCAAAAGAGTATATATATGTATATATATATATATATGTCGTGTGTATATATATATATATATGTCATATATATCTCTCTATACATACGCTACCGTTCAAAAGTTTGGGGTCAACCAAACAATTTTGTGTTTTCCATGAAAAGTCACACTTATTCACCACCATACGTTGTGAAATGAATAGAAAATAGAGTCAAGACATTGACAAGGTTAGAAATAATGATTTGTATTTGAAATAAGATTTTTTTTACATCAAACTTTGCTTTCGTCAAAGAATCCTCCATTTGCAGCAATTACAGCATTGCAGACCTTTGGCATTCCAGCTGTTAATTTGTTGAGGTAATCTGGAGAAATTGCACCCCACGCTTCTAGAAGCAGCTCCCACAAGTTGGATTGGTTGGATGGGCACTTCTTGCGTACCATACGGTCAAGCTGCTCCCACAACAGCTCAATGGGGTTCAGATCTGGTGACTGCGCTGGCCACTCTATTACCGATAGAATACCAGCTGCCTGCTTCTGCTCTAAATAGTTCTTGCACAATTTGGAGGTGTGTTTAGGGTCATTGGCCTGTTGTAGGATGAAATTGGCTCCAATCAAGCGCTGTCCACTGGGTATGGCATGGCGTTGCAAAATGGAGTGATAGCCTTCCTTATTCAGAATTCCTTTTACCCTGTACAACTCTCCCACCTTACCAGCACCAAAGCAACCCCAGACCATCACATTACCTCCACCATGCTTAACAGATGGCGTCAGGCATTCTTCCAGCATCTTTTCATTTGTTCTGCGTCTCACAAGCGTTCTTCTTTGTGATCCAAACACCTCAAACTTGGATTCATCCGTCCACAACACCTTTTTCCAGTCTTCCTCTGTCCAATGTCTGTGTTCTTTTGCCCATCTTAATCTTTTTCTTTTATTGGCCAGTCTCAGATATGGCTTTTTCTTTGCCACTCTGCCGTGAAGCCCAGAATCCCGCAGCCGCCTCTTCACTGTAGATGTTGACACTGGTGTTTTGCGGGTACTATTTAATGAAGATGCCAGTTGGGGACCTGTGAGGCGTCTGTTTCTCAAACTAGAAACTCTAATGTACTTATCTTCTTGCTCAGTTGTGCAACGCGGCCTCCCACTTCTTTTTCTACTCTGGTTAGAGCCTGTTTGTGCTGTCCTCTGAAGGGCGTAGTACACACCGTTGTAGGAAATCTTCAAGTTCTTAGCAATTTCTCGCATGGAATAGCCTTCATTTCTAAGAACAAGAATAGACTGTCGAGTTTCAGATGAAAATTCTCTTTTTCTGGCCATTTTGAGCGTTTAATTGACCCCACAAATGTGATGCTCCAGAAACTCAATCTGCTCAAAGGAAGGTCAGTTTTGTAGCTTCTGTAACGAGCTAAACTGTTTTCAGATGTGTGAACATGATTGCACAAGGGTTTTCTAATCATCAATTAGCCTTCTGAGCCAATGAGCAAACACAATGTACCATTAGAACACTGGAGTGATAGTTGCTGGAAATGGGCCTCTATACACCTATGTAGATATTGCACCAAAAACCAGACATTTGCAGCTAGAATAGTCATTTACCACATTAGCAATGTATAGAGTGTATTTAATTAAAGTTAAGACTAGTTTAAAGTTATCTTCATTGAAAAGTACAGTGCTTTTCCTTCAAAAATAAGAACATTTCAATGTGACCCCAAACTTTTGAACGGTAGTGTACATATATATATATATATAGCCTATAGACATATCTATCTCTCTCTCTCTATATATATATATATATATATCTATCTCTCTCTCTCTCTCTCTATATATATATATATATATATATATATGTATACATATATATATATATATATATATATATATGTATACATATATATATATATATATATATATATATATACACATATATATATATATGTGTATATATATATATATATATATACACATACATATATATATATATATATATATATATATATATATATGTATGTGTATATATATATATATATATATATACACATACATATATATATATATATGTGTATATATATATATATATATATATGTATATATATATATACACATATATATATATGTCGTGTATATATATATGTATATATATATATACACATATATATATATGTCGTGTATATATATATGTATATATATATATGTATATATATGTATGTATATATATATATATATATATATATATATATATATATATATATATATATATATATATATATATATGTGTGTGTGTGTGTGTGTGTGTATCTATAAAGCCCCTAAAAGGTTCTGGTGCAACCAATTACCTTCAGAAGTCACATAGTCGGACCTCATTGCAACAGAATCTGTGGTTGGTCTTGAAGATCTTTTCACAACCAAAACCCTTCCAACATGGAGGCGCTGCAGCAGTATTGCCTCAAGGAATGCGCAGAAATCCCCGAGGCAAGATGTGGCGAGCTCACACAGGCGGATCCAGAGACACTTTTATGCAGCTGGACTTGCTGCAAAAGGTGGTTCTACAAGGTACCGGAGTTTATTATTATGATCATTCTGTCCAATTTCATGTTTGCTTCAAAATAAAATAATACATTTTGAAACTTGTAGGTATGTTCTGTAGATGAAATTATGCAAACTCAAACAATTCTTTTGAATTCCAGGTTGTGAGGTTGCAAAACATGAAAAAAGCTAAGAGGGGTGAATACTTTAACACGCCACTGTAGGTTTAAGCTAGGTTTAAGCTCTCGTTGTGTTGATACAAACTATTACAGATATTGTACTGATAGCTCTGGGTTTTGTGCAGTTATCGTATACTTAGACGGTGCACTTGAACAAACAAGTGCAGCAACAGTTTTCTGTAAGTCCAGACTTCCTCATGTTTATCGGCCAGCAGCAGATACTGCAGTGCCTGGAGCTACAGCGCCCTCTAGTGACACAAACGAGTAAAACCAAGTGGGTTAAACAGTTTATTGAATTGATCTCTGCTTTTCTACTTTTACTTCTGGCTGACTTTACAAAAGAAGAAGAAGAAGAAGAAAAAAAAAACAAGGAGGGATAAGAAAGAGAGAGAAATAAAAATAAAAAATAAACAACTGTCCATATGATCAAAAAGCATAAACAACTGGCTTCTGCACAACCAATCGTTCCCATACGGCAACTTTTAACGCTGTAACAAATGGGACAAGCTTAAACCGGGAGGGAAAAAAAAAACATAGAGGAACTAACAGCTACTTGAGGATAACAGAAGAATACCAATATGCAGATAGTTGTTTCAACATGAGAGGAGATAGGAGCCAGGTAGCAACTGTAAACTGGAGGAAAGGAAGCTGCTGCAGCCTCTCACGTAGGAAATATGGGCAAATAATAAACAAATAAACACCAGCCTGGTTGCATATATGACTAAAATAATTCCTGATATTAACATGGAACATAATGCACACCTAAAGAAGTTGGGCTTTTGTTTCCGGATTAAAAGGGTCACTTTTTACTGTACATGTGAGGGAGAGAAACACAACAAAGGGAAGGACTGATTGCATCCTAACTACAATAATCAAAAATACAAAGGCCCTGATATGCACCAAACTGCACTGTCATAAATGATATCATCTAGCACCATAATTTGCAAAATAAAAACAAGGTATAAAACATTTGTGGGGAGGAGGAGAGTGCTTTAACATTTTTTTCCTCTTTCTTTTTTATAATTTTTTTTACAATACTACGGTGAAACAATGAGTTTGAGATGCAGCAGTGTCAATTCTGAGCGCAAAATTAACAAAAACAAACACAAAATGTCAGAGAGAGAGAGATGAAGGACAGCTACAAAGTAACATTGTGCTCTAGTGTTTTGGATATTGGCAGTGAAAAAAGAAAAAAGAAAAAAAAGAGTACAGCTAGCACTGATACGCATGGCCAAAAAAAAAAAAAAAAAAAAAACTACACATGAATGTCTAAAAATGTCTTTTTAAAACAAAAACTACAACAGGAAGCTTAATCTGAGATCAGCTCTTTTTGTTTTTTTGTAAAAGAGGAAATTAAATGAAAGACATGGCGTGTTGGGTTTCCAGTCTACATTTCGCTGTGATCCGATTACATCTGCTCTTTTCCTGCCAGTCTTCCCAGAGGTAACACGTTTTGAGATGAGAGCCGACGGATTAGGCGCCCAGTTTGAGAACAAAACATAATAAAAAGCGCCATGCAGGTGGCTGCGAATCGTAGCTGACTCGATCAAGTATTCGCCTCAATCATCTTCCTAACAAAAGTCACAAAATAAAATTACAACACCGGTCTGCTTCGCAAAGCTTATGTACACAGAAGGGATGCTGCGTCGGGCCCAAGCGCTCTTTAAATGCCATGCAAACGCAAATATTAGTGTTCCTTTGGTTACGTACAAAACAACTCTACATGCATCTCGTCCTTTACAAAAATAAAAGTATAGAAAATTACCTTTAAAAATGATCTGAGAATGCTTCCTCCAATGTAAAAAAAACCCAAACATCACTTGTCATTAGTAATATACGTATTAATATCTGATTTATCATCTCAGTCTAAATTGTATATTAAAACTATCATCAAATATATTCTTTTTCTGGTACCGCTCACACTGATTTAATTGCTTTAATGTTAGTACTAAAAAATTAAAGTGTGAGAGGACACTCTTACAAGCGCCCGCTCCGTTAGAGAAAAAAAAAAAAGCAATTTGCGCCGTCTTGTCAAAAATACGCATACCTCTTGAACCTTTTCCACGTTTGGCGACGCTGAAACCACAAACCTCAACGTGTTTTATTGGGGATTTTACGTCAGAAACCAGGAAAAAGTAGCGCAGAAGGGTGAACAGGGAAGGAAAATGATGCAGCTTCCCAAGTAAACCAGTGAATCTAAAAAGTGTGGCCTGCGTCTGCGTTCGCCCATATTTAATTAATAACTGAATAAAATCCAGTGCAATCAAGTCAACTAATTAGTGTACAGAGAACATTAACCAGAGCAGCTCCTCACTGCTCTGCATGTATTAAATGTTTCCCGGCTTTAGCACGCCACATCAAGGTGATTGCATCCAGCAGAGGCCTATTCCTACGCCACCGGTGGAAATCAGGTGAGCTAAAGCAGGGAAACATCTGAAACACACAGGGGACTGAAAATCACTGCGGCGCCACAGAGACCCACCGCTCAGGCGGGAGAATCTGTTGACTGGCCGACTATTAGTCGTGCGTTCTGCTAATTTGGCTTTTTTCCAGCAGGTTGACTGTAAACATGCAGCCAGAACTACAAGGGAACCCTGTGTCAAAGTGTCCAGGAACTGGGTCCGAAATTAACACTCGCCAGACGCCAAATGAGAGCAAATTTTCCATTTGGCGAGTGAATTTCAGAGGGCTAGCTGCTACATGGCGAGTAAATGTTTTTACCAAATAAATGGTGTTTTTTCAGTCATCATTTGGGTGGATGCTTCTTTATGTTCCTCTGCTGTCAGCTCGTATAACAAACCCTCACGTACACGAACACAAGAACGACAGCAGCTGCGTCATGTCCGTTCGCTAACAGCTAGCATTTAGCTTATTAGCGTTTAGCTCAGGCTAATTACGTAGTAGGATTATGTGGAGATATTTAGCAGGAGTCAGCCAGAATTAACATTTTGGCCGGTAAAAAATATGCTTGGCCGGCTGCTTCTTACATCCACCGGCCAACTTGGCTGGTGAATCAGGAAGTTAATTTCAGACACTGTCCAAGAAGCAAATACAATGGAGCTTTAGCAGGACTTGATAACCGATGTTCACAGACGCTCGGTCCAACTCGGCTGAGCTCGAGTCAGCCTAAAACAGAAGAATGGAAGGTTCTGGTCCCCAGACTCATGAAGCCAATAAATGGCTTTTACTTGTAAAGAAATTCAACAAGTCCGATGACCCCAAAGCGCTTCACACTACAGTCATTCACACCCTGATGGTGGTGAGCTATGCTTGTAGCCACAGCTGCCCTGGGGCAGACTGACCGAGGCCTCCGGGCTCTCTGACCACCGCCAGCAGGCAATCCGGGTGAAGTGTCTTGCCAAAGGACACAACGACTGAGACGGTCGGTTTGTCCAATTTGCAGGACGAACTCCCCGACTCCTGCGCCGCGGTCGCCCCCAGTCAGAGAAGATGACGCAGCCGGAAACCCAGGCGGGCCACACTTTACAGATATTTGGAAAAGAAAAGGATTAAAAACTACTTATCGTTCCACCTTCCACTCCCCAATCGTCAAACCCCAATAAAACGCAGCGAAGTCCGTTGTTGTGACGCGGCAAAGCGTGGAACGTTTAACGGGAATGAATACTTTTACGAGGCACCGTGTCGGGTAAACGTCGAAACGGCAGAAAACCTCTGATCTCCTTCAAGGTCTCGTTTACCTCTCCTCTGCATAGCGTGCCGTCAAGTACGGGTGCAACATGGTCATTACATTGTCTCTTTTAAAGGATAATATACTCTCTTTTTATTATTATTTGTTGAAATGATATACACTTTTATGTGTCTCTTTTTACAGTTTGGGGTCCCTGTGTTGCAGGAAACCTAAGTGCTTTGAAAATGCACAGACTCAAGGAGAAAACAAGGAAGAAGACCCAAAAAAAAAAAAAACAATAACAATAAGGTAGACAAATTTGACAGTGGAGGCATCCTGGTGGCTAGGATCATTTATAACACTAATCACTTCGGGTTTGCCTTTGAAATGCCCCATTTCAGCCCACATGTTCGATTTCTTCATTTCGTTAGTTCAACTGCAGATCAGGGATTTAAGAGAAAACGAAAACACCCTCAAACTGGCTCCTACCGTAACACGCTTGTCAACAAAATGCCAAACTGGGAGAAAAAAAACAACTATTAAACTAACTGAGATTTGCTTTTTCTTCCGAGTTAAATTTTCAGGGCGCTCTGGGCGAGATGTAAAGCCCAGCTCCAGTCGTCCGGTTCTTAGACCCTCCCAGCTTCTCTCTGGCGTCTGTGCGGCTCGACCGTCTCCTTCTTTATTCGCGCAGCACCTCGTCTGCCCGATCACGTCGAGAGAGAGAGAGAGCGCCGGTTCAAAACTGGCCATTTCTCCAGAATACAGGCAAAAAGCAAAAAGTGTTCAAAACCAGCGGCGACTCGATCTGGACGTACCGTCTGTACGTTTGCTCTGGCGTAAGGTGGCGCGAAACGCAAACTCTGTGCACAGGAGAGGCCGTGAATTGTCTTTACACTCCAAAAAAGTATTTCGTCACACGTCTTTTGCAGGGGGAAGAAAAAAAACAAACAAAAAAGTGATCAGTTATGGTTCTTAAGAGAAAAATGGCTAGCAGCCAAAAATGTTGCCAAGTGTTATTATTAAGAAAATAAAAAAACTGTGCATAGTAGCCTGAAAGGCCTCCATGTGCTCGGCACGTCTTGGCACATGTCGTGGGTCGGGCCTGGGTTCACTGTTGGACGTGCACAATGTTCGGCCAGCGGGGGGGGGGGGGGGGATGCACCGGTTGTTCTGCTGTTTTTTAGTGAGGTTATGTTGACTGGAGGTCAGTTCCTGCAAGACAAGAAAACAGATACGAGGCTCGTTTGTGTGGCTGGACCATAAACACACAGATATGTCCGTCCCACTTCAACTTATTCACAAGCTACAACTCATTGGGATTTAATGTAATAGTCGTGCATAAAAGTAAACTAGCTGGAAAGTTATATGAATTTTTGTTGGTTTTTTTTAGTGACTAAGTGTGGTTAGTTTGGTCTCTACCAGCTTGGCACATGTAGAGACTGAGTCTTTGCAAACTAGCCAAACGCTGCAGGAAGTAACTAAAAGTAACATTTTCTTGAAGTTGGTATATTTGTCCATGATTTGAGCAGGTGAGTAAGACGATCTGCTGATGGAATAAGATTTCTGCACTTAAAACAGGAACAACTCATCTCCATCGTCTCATTTTAAGTGCAGTATATTTAATATTCTTATTTTTGGGGTTAAAAATGCGGCAGATAATCTTATTTACCTGCTCAAATCACGGACAAACGTACTCATTTCAAGAAGATTTTAATTCCTTTTTGTTCTCTTTTAGCAGAGAAGCCCAGCCGGATCGGATGGAGAGAGTCTAAAGTTCTCCGCCGCGTCTCTGGTTTGACCTTTAAGGGTCGTTGTCCTGCTGGAAGCTGCTGCCTACAGCAGGTTTTCCTCCAGCATTGCCACGTATTCAGCTCCATCCATCCACCTCTATCACATCAACTCTGACCAGCTTCCTTCTCCCAGCTGAGGAAAGGCCTACTACGCTTTTCAAGTTATGAATTTAAATCTTTATTTCCTTTGGCCAGCAGCTTAAGATATAGAAATCGCACGTGGAAGTTCTATTACATTTAAAAATGCACAATCTGTCCTGGGCAGATAAGTGCTATAAAACATAAAAAACATAATCGGGGAGTTAAGCAGCCTTATTATCTGCACTGCAAAAAGGGAACTAAAAGTAAGTCAAATTTTCAGGAAATTAGTGCGTTTGTTCTTGATTTAAACAGGTAAACAAGACTTTCTGCCAATGGACCCCCTAAAATAAGATAATTAGATATACTGCACTTGAAATAAGACGATGGAGATGAGTTGTTCCTATTTTAAGTACAAAAATCTTATTCCATTGGATGATAATCTTATTTACCTGGTCAAATCAAGGACAAATACACTCATTTAAAGAAAATCTGACTTAATTTTAGTTCCCTTTTTGCAGTGTGCTGACCAAAACTACCCCGCTTTGTGATTGTTCTGCAGCTGTTCTGTTTAAAACAGAACTAAAAATAATTAAAGTTTTCTTGAAATAAGTGCATTTATCCTTGATTTGAGCAGGTAAATAAGATGATTTGCCAATGAAATAAGATTTTTGTACTTAAAATAGGAACAACTCATCTCCATCGTCTTATTTCAAGTGCAGTATATCTAATTATCTTATTTTAGGGGTCAAAATACTCGTTCCATTGGCAGATAATCGTATTTAGCTGCTCAAATCACGGACAAACGCTTTAATTTCAAGAAAACTTTACCTAATTTTAGTTGTCTTTGCAGCGTGCTGACCAAAACTACTCCGCTTTGTGATTGTTCTGCAGCTGTTCTGTTTAAAACGGAACTAAACTGGGGATCCCTGCTAATTAAAAGGGTCGCCGTGAGGTCAGGAACGACAGGAGGAGCTAGAGTACCTGGCAGAGTCTGCGTGTTCAGCCAGAGGATTAGCTGGGCACCCAGCTGTGAGCCGAGCCCTGCGTGGTGGTCGGCCCCGGATAGCCTTGGCCTCCAGGCAGGACGGGGTCGAAGTTGAAGTCGATGCCGTCGCCGTCCATCATGAGGTCGCTGTTGATAATGAAGTCCACGTCGCAGTCCAGGTTCTCCGTGAACATGTCTATGTCCAAGTCTGTGGGCAGCCGCTCCTGGGCGGCGGGGAAGCCGCCCGGAGCCCCGAACGGACTCATCGCCGGCAGGTTCATGCTCTGACCGGCGGCGGGGGCGGGCCCGGCGTGGTGAGAGCTCATGGCTTGTACCGGCGCCTGGTGGGCTTTGAGAGCAGAGAGCGGAGCTGGGTCCTGGGAGAGTCCAGAATGGATCATCCCCAGGCCCGTCTGAGAGTGATGCTGGTGCTGCTGCTGCTGGTGCTGCTGCTGCTGGTGGTGGTGGTGGAGGTGATGCTGCTGAGGCTGCATCTGGGTCTGCATCGCCATCGGCGCCACGGCGTTGGGCTCCAGCCCTTTGTTCAGCTGGAGC
The DNA here is from genome assembly GCA_037039145.1 of Fundulus diaphanus. NCBI lineage: Eukaryota > Metazoa > Chordata > Actinopteri > Cyprinodontiformes > Fundulidae > Fundulus > Fundulus diaphanus. Next base: position 51,941,142 of record CM073125.1, on the reverse strand, counting down.
TGAGCGGGCTTGGGCCGCACGCTCAGATTCATCTGGCTCAGGCCTCCAGAGTTGGTCATGAGGGGGCTGACCTGGGCCATCAGAACATCGCTGGGGGGAGGAGAGTCCGAGGTGAGCAGCACCTCCAGGCTGGAGGGCACGTGGCCGCTGTAATGGCCGCCGCCGCTGCCGCCGTGGGAGCTGGAGCTGGGCATGGAGTTGAAGAGGGAGTTGCTGAAGGTCGCCGGCTCTTTGCTGCTCGGCCCACACAGAGAGACGGAGGCCTGGGTCCCGCCGTGAGCCGGGGTCTGCGCCAGGCTGCTCGCCTGCAGCTGGTGGAAGGAGGGGAAGCTGGAGCCCCGCGGCAGCAGGGTGGAGGCGGAGGGCAGCGGGGTCGGAGGCGCGGGCGGCGCCGTGCTGGGGCTGGCCGCGCCCTGCTGCCCCGTCATCAGGGTGAGGTTGTCGATCAGGTCCAGCTCCTCCATGACGGTCTCGGTGAGCGTGGGCGTCAGGCTGCTGGAGGCGTACCTCCCCAGCAGGCCGTCGTCGGCGAGGTTGTCGTCGTCGTCCTCCTGGCCCGGAGCGATGGGGGACAGGCGTCCGCTCAGGGTGCTGGCGTTGGAGCTGGTGCGCGGGCGGAAGGTGGTCCACATGTCGCCGTCGTCCAGGCTGCCCCGGGACGAGGGGCTGCTGCAGTTCACGCCCCATTTGGGGAACTGCTGGGACGAGTTGGGGCTGTCCGCGCCCGCTGACCCCGCGCCCGCGTCTCCCTGCAGCCCCCCTCCGCCGCCGGCCGCCCCCGCCTGCTTCTTGGTCTGCTTGGCTCTCATGCGGCTCTTCAGCAGCTTGCTGCTGTTGTCCATGGAGACGGCTCGGCGGCGGGGGGCCTTCCCCGTCTTCCCCCCCTCGGGGTTGAGCATCCACCAGGAGCTCTTGCCGGTGGACTCATTGTGCACCCTCAGGAACTTGTTGTGGAGTGATAAGTTGTGGCGGATTGAATTCTTGATGGGGGGAGAGAGAAAAAGAGAGGAAAATCAGGAAAACGGGAGGTGAGCAGATTCTGTTTTACAGAACAAAAACAAAGAAACTCAGAGTCTGGAACATTGTGCACAATGTGAGTGAACTGAAAATCAGCAGAACGCTGAAACATTGTGATCATTTGTTCTCCTGAATCTTCACGATGCATGAAAGCCGCAGCATGATGGAGGGCGTGGGGGGGTCAGCCAGAACATAGACGGTTACTGTGAAATCTTTAGAGCCACATGAAGAACGCAGCAGCCTCCCTATCAGCACAGCCTGTGGAGGTCATGGAGGGTTTTGACTTGGGCTGCGACGAAAACATCGCCCCGCTGACGCACGGCCCAGTTACCGGCGTCTCGCAGCGCGCCCAGCTTCTAAAACGGCACCCGGGTTACGCCTGACGTCGCTCCCACCGTTTCCGGTCCTTTCAAACGACACGCCGTAAAGACTGCCGGCCAGCTGGCTGAAAGACGACCCCCAAACCTTTCCGGCAGCACCCAAGGGACACGAAATCTGCCGTTACAGCTGGCCAGCGATGACTGGCATGTAGACAGACTGGCTGATTAACCTGCCATCATCAGGTAAAAAGAGCGCTCTGGTAGCGCTGGGCGGTAATTCACTAACAATGTACGTTGCCTGTTGTTTGTTTGTTGTGTGTGCGCTTAGCCGGAGAGTCCTGAAAGAAATGGCTCCATATTAACATGTAGGTTAATATTAGTCGTTACATCCTCCCAACCAATCCCAACGTAGACCCAGGAACCAAGCTCCGCCCCCTTTAGAGTTCAGAGAACACATGTTCTTTTTTTATTTTTTTAAAAACTTGCAGTTTTGGTAAAAAGTTGGTTGAATTAAGTGTTGAGTTTGAATTCAGTGTTCTGTATCTTTAAATAGGTTGCCAAGCAACAGCATAAAATGGCCAGGGCTGCACTTAAAATCTATGTTTTGAATTTGCTGTTGATTATCGATATCGATCAGTATGACATGCTTTTTTTTCCTGTGTTTTCTCTGGCGCTGAACGGTTTTCTTGAAAACTACTGAGTGTTGATTCTATATTGGACCTTGAGTCTGTGTCTGGAAACTAATGTAAGGATAAATAAAGCAATTACATCATGTTAAATATTGTTTTTATTAATTTGTTTTGTTAATTCTTTTGGTTTTTGGATGAGAAAATCAACGATTTATCGGTCTGTCCAGCCAGCGAAGAGCGCCGGGAATCGCTCTTTTTTTTCCAGAGATTTGTCTAAAAAAAAAAGAAACTGTTTTTGCTATTTTAAGTTTTGAAGACGATGTATATTCATAGAAAATTCATCTTCAAAGGGTTTTAAGCTTGAAATGTATATTTATCATACCACAAAGCTAAATTAAACACAGTTTCTCTCCTTGTCTGCGTTTTAAAGAGTTCGATATCAGACGACGTGCCGCGCTGAATTCTTTTCCAGGTTAATTTCTATCCATTATTAAAATTAGAAATACATTTATTAGAAATCATTAAACTACATTTTACTCTTGTTGATGATGTTTCTGCCATGTTTATTTATTTGTTGCACAGACTGTCTTGCCTGTTAACCGTTACCGTCTACTTTATCGTTCATCTTTCTCACCTATGACTGGTTTATAACTGTCCATGCAACATAGTTTCAGACTCTTCAATGATTCTTAAACGGCCTTATGTATATTTTATTGTTATTTTTGTCTTTTGTTCATTTTATTTGTTGGGTTTGGGTACCAACTGTTTCTTGTAGTAATGCTGGCAATGCTATCTTATTTTATGGATGATTTTCCTCAAGGAATTAGGAAGCGATGGAGTAAATCCGGCTTCATTCGGATTTAAATTCAGCTCTGATTTAACTGACTGTGCTTTTTCTTATTTTGCTCTTCCTTAACAGGCGTATCAGTAATGTTCACGTTGTTAAACCAACGACAGTGCGGCTCATAAGTCTGTAATGTGGTTGATTTTGTTGAGCTGTTAAGTTTTCAGCCCATTTTAGTACAAATACAGAGGCTCAGTGTGAAGACATTTTCAGAGAGGGAAGACTTTATATGTGAAAAGCTGCAAAACCACTGAACGGACAGACGGATGAAACTTCTGGGCAGTGGCGTGGCGAATATAGTCTGGAATTATATTTTCCCAAACTGTACTTAACTTTCCACGGAAAATACATAAAGTCAATGCTTTTCCATGATGCACAGCTTCCAGACTCTCCATTAATTTACATGCAATCTTGTCCTCTATGCCAGCGGCCCTCAAACTGAGGTCCCCGGACCCCCGGGGGTCCGCGGACCACGGGTTGGGGGGGTCCGTGAAATGCCTGTTGTCGGCCTGAGGAGGCGCTGCTGAGGATGGGGTTGAGCTAAGTAACATAATGCACAAATATTTAACGCTTGATCAAGGTAAAAGCCAAATCAGCTAAAATTGGGAAGTATGACGACAGTTACATCGACTTTGAGGATCTAATCTCCACCAAATCTCTAATATTAGGTGTACTTACATATATCTTTTTAAAACATACATAATTTCTAATGTTTAGAACAATAAAAAAAGGCTGTTTAAAAATACTATCAGCATGAGGAATCTAAAGGGGTCCTTGGGAAAAATGTTACCGCTGCTAAGGAGTCCCTGGCCAAGAAAAGTTTGAGAATCCCTGCTCTATGCAAGGCAAATGCTTAATAAGATCATAAAAAGCGCTCAGATGTTTGCAGGTCATAACTTCTCATGCAGTTTTGACCCATCGTGCAGTTTCCTCTCCTGCATACCGAACAGACTCACCTTCCAGCCGGCAGAGCTGTTGCTGTCTCCTTTGTCTCTGAAGTAAGGCACAGTTTTCACCATCCAGTCGTAGATCTGAGCCAGGGTCAGCCTCTTTTCCGGAGAGTTCTCGATGGCCTGGCTGATCAGATCCGCGTAGCTCTGGTTCCCCCACGCGTTGCGCCTGGAGGAGCCTTTGCGGGGCGTCGCTCCGGCCCCGCCCACACCGGACACAGCGCTGCCCTCCTCCGCCGCCGCAGCCGCCGCCGCGGCAGCTTTCTCGGGCTCGGAGGTGACTTGCTGCGGTTCGGGTTTGTCGTCGTCGGCCGCGGGCGGGGTCCCGGCGGCGGACTCGGCACCGTCCGCCCCTTCCACTTTGACAGCCGAGATGTCGGGTCTGGGGAGCGGCCATGTGCAGGAGCGGGGTCTGCTCTGCGGCTCAAAGTCGGGGTCGATGGGGGGCATCGATGACTCCTCCATGTTGGTTCTCTGAACTTCCTCTTCCAAAGTTTGGCTCTGGTCAAAACATCTACCTTTAAAATATAATTTAAAAAAAAAAGTTTCTGGAGTACAAAACAAAAATAGACCTCAGTCACGACCTGAGAGGGGGGGCTTTAACCGAGGGGCCTGGAAAGGAGACGCAATAATCTGGACACACCAATGGCCTCAGTTAATCCTCAGATTGGAGATTAGGGAACCCAAATAATCTCCTTAATAGTAACTATCATAAACCTTCCGATTTATATACAGAGAAGAAGGCAGACCGAGTCTCTTTGTTTCAATGAGACACAAACAACAGCGAAGGAGTGTCAGTGAGCGCCAAAACATCTGGATCCACAGAGGTTTGGGCTAATCTGAAAATTAATAATAAAAAAAATAGTTTATATTTTTACGCACTCAAATATATATATATATATATTTTATTACCAAAATAATATGTTATAAATGAGTGAAAATACGTATTCTGCAGTAAATTTCCCGATTACATTAAAACTATTTTGAGCCCGTTTATGTATAAACAGAAATAAAAACTATTCACACAAAAAAAAGACCAATAATATATATTTTTTTAAAAATCAGCAGTCACTATCCAGCGCGCCTGAATTTAATTTAATAGTAAAAACGTCTCAGGAGCGACTTTGTGTGGCCCCAAAGTGTACAAACAGTTCTGAGACTTTGTCCACTGTCTCTGCGTCCTGTCTGGGATTTAAACATCCAGACTGGTGTCAAAAAAAAAAAAGTAGGGGGAAAAGCAGCGGGGGTGTGCTTTAATTTGATTTATATAAAGTTTACTGTAGTAAAGGTAAAAAGGTACGACGTAGCCGTAAAGTCCGTGCCTCAGGTCCGCTCCATTCGCCACATTGCGGCCAGGCGTATGTCACCAACTGCCATGTTTCTCCCACGGTCCTGCCGCCTCGCACGGCGCTCGAACACTTTTACGAACCCCACTCGCGACGAAACTCCCGTCCCAGCTGGCCTTCGTGGACTCGGCCAAAAGGAATCCCGATGTTTGATCCCGTGGAACTCCGTGGAGCCCCGGGTCGTCAGCGGGTCCGTCGGCTCCCAGTCGCCGCACTTTCCAAACAGCGCGATAGCCACTGTGACGCTAGCTGCCTTAAGCTCCTGCTACTCCAGAGTTTACAATCCGTGAAAAAGTCCGCAACAAAAATCCCGGATGGGCTCCTCCGAGCAGCCGCTTCTGACCCGAGAAGAGTTTCCAGGAACTTTCTGTCGCCGTGGCGATCCAAATATTCGCTTCTTTGCTCTCTTTTTGACTTATTTTGCTTTGTTTTGTTTTGACTCGAGGCGAAGACTCCCTTCTGACGTCTGTTTACCACTGTTAGGCAACGCGATCTGCGCCTGCGTCCAACGGAATTCTGGGAAACCGAGTCCCCCCCCCCCATGTGTCACACCGTACTGGCATGAACAGCAGCTCCGAGAGCGGCAACATGTACCTACATTGTGTAACTGTTAATGAAGGAGAAGCTGCTGAGAACACGTTTTCCGTTTAGATGATTATTGGCAATTAAACAGTAATAATTAACCTTTAGACTAGACTTATTCATATTTGCGAATTATTGTGATTTATGACTCTATGACTATAGACCGTTATAAGAAAAGAAAATTACACATCTAAAAATAGAATAAAAATTATATATATACACTAACTTTTATTTGCTGAAGTCTCTCAGTAATAACTATCAAGGTAATACTTTGTGTTTAGGGTCTAAATATGGGGGAAATGTGGAGGATATATATATATATATAATTAATCTTTTATTTATTTATTTTTCTCAAGTCTCTCAGTAATAAAATATACAAAACTGAAAGAAGTATCAAGGTAATACTTTGAGTTTAGGGTCTAAATATGGAGAACAGTAATTATTGTGACTTATGACTTGTGACTATAGACCGTTATAACAAAAGAAAATTACATATTTAAAAATAGAATAAAAATTGTATGTATGTATGTATATATATGTATATATATATGTGTATATATATATATATATATATATATATATATATATATATATATATATATATATATATATATATATATATAGTCTCTCAGTAATAAATAAAATAATAATATTCCATTATCATCCATCCATTATCCCTTGTGGGGTCGCGAGGGGTGCTGGTGCCTGTCTCCAGCTGTCAATGGGCGAGAGGCGGGGTACACCCTGGACAGGTCGCCAGTCCATCGCAGTCCATTATCATTAAATTAAGAATTTATTTCACCTCATTTTTTTCAAGTTATGCAACAGAAGGACTGTAAAGTGGGGCAGTGCTCTTGCATTAAAAAAATCGCTGCAGAGGTCCTTCTGTATGGACTTGCAAATTCCATCTATGGAGGTTTTCATGTTTTCCACGTAACCTGGGTACTCTAAGCCAAACAATCATACATAAATATGTTCGTATCTGCGTGCAACGCTGTTTGACACTTATATCTCTGTGATGAACTGACAACCTGTGCAGAGTGTGCCACACTTCTCATCCACAGACTGGTGGAAATAGGCTCTCACATCCCATTACTTTTAACAATATGTTGGGGGTACAGACAATGGATTGATGGCGTTATTAGAGTTTAATCGTTTTTAGGTGTTGTTGTTCTCATAAGCTGTTTAGCTTTATTTGTCTAATATTTTCATTTTGTTAGGTGTTGGTTTATTAAAATGTCTTTTACAGTATCTAACAAAAGTTAGAATAGTCTACACAGCTTTTATAACAGTGTAATTTTGCTGTCCCCTCAAAACAAGTGAAAATGTCTTCCTTTAGCAGATGCTCACTCCGCCAGACACAAATGATGTTGCTCAAAAGGTTAAAGGTCACAGAGTGATAGAAGAACAGATGAGAAAATGAGGAAAGAAGAAAATAGGCATAAATCGCAGCTGGTATCATCGCAATACTTTCTATTATCGTGCAACCCTGGGCACATCCAGCACTGTCCAGCTAAAATGACGTTAGCAAGGGGAACATTAATCAGAAGCAGCCAAGGCGACCAGGGTAGCTTTGGAGGAGCTGCAGAGTTACATAGATCAGGCTGGACAATCCGTTGACGGGACAGCTGGTAGTTGTGCTCCCCACAAATCTGGCCTCTATGAAACAAAAACAAGTAGTACCGTTTAAAGTTTGCCAGAAGCCACGGAAGAGACGGCAAACGTGAGGAAGAAGTTGCTCCGGGCGGAAGAGACTCGAAACGGGACCACCATTACTTTCCAACGCTGCCTTTAGTCTCTTGGGCACGGAGTTCTCTAGAGCATCACAGGTTGCCACTGGAGTCCTCTTCCAATCCTCCATGACAACATTACGGAGCAGGTGGATGTTAGAGATCTTACGTTGAGGATCTCCCATGGATGCTTAATAGGGTTTAGGTCTGGAGGCATGCTTAGCTAGTCCAGCACCTTCACCCTTAGTCTCTTTAGCAAGGCACTAGTTGTGTTGGAGTCATTATCATGTTGGAATAATGCCCCGTGGCCCATTCTCCGAAGGGAGGGAATCATGCCCTACCCCAGCATGTACTGTAGCCCCCCCATCGGCCAATGGCACTCAACCAGCCCCAAACCATGACACCGATCCTCACCTGGTTGTCGCCACACATGATTGACACCATCAGAACCAGATAAGCTTATCTTGGTCTCATCAGACCACAGGACGTGGTTCCAGTCATCATGTCCTTAGTCTGCGTGTCTGAAGCAAACTGTATCAAGGCTTTCTTGTTTGTCATCTTTCAGAGGAGAGGATTCCTGGGGCGACAACCATGCAGACCAATTTGATGCAGTGTACGTCGTATGATCGCTCTCAACCTCTTTGGTCGACCACAGCAAGGCGGCCCTGTTCTGAGTGGAACCAGTCCTGTTAAACAGCTGTGTAGTCACGGCCACCATGCTGCAGCTCAGTTTCTGGGGTGTTACTGATCTTCTTATAGCCTAAGACGTCGTTGTGCGGAGCAACAATGGTTTTTGTTTTGTTTTTTCAGGTCCTCAGAGGGTTTTTTGCTATGAAGTGCCACATTGAACTTCCAGTGATCAGAATGAGAGATTGGGAGAGCAACGACACCAAATCTAACACTGCTGCTCCCCATTCACAACTGAGAACTTGTAATACTAACGAGTCACAATTGGGTCCAATTTGGACGTTTTCACTTGCAACTTTTGTTGCCAGCAGTTTGGACATTAATACTTTTAAAGTATTTTGAAGTGTAACAGCAAATTTACATTTTTATAAAAGCTGTACACTGACTACTTTACATTGTATCAAAGTGCCACATCTTCACTGCTGTGATAAAGTATTTAGAAAAATACCAGAGGTGTACTTTTGTGAAATACTGCATGTTGTTGAAATGCTAATTTGGGTATAGGGCATTGGAAATAAGATTTGGCAGATTGGGCTTTAAATGCTATGGTGCACAGTTTTTCCTCATGTTTTTCCTTATGCAGTTAATCAATAAAAGTGTTCTGCCACAGGCTGGAGTTGAAACGAAAGTAGTGGTTTAATGTTAATCAAATACACCGCCAAACAGAATGACATGTCTGCTCTGGAGTCCATTCTTGATTTTGAGAACCAGCTACATTTCTCAGAACTTTTCAGTGAGTCGCTGAACCAGTTCTAGTGAGGCGGACCGTGATTGACGGCTATAAAATACCTGAAAAGCCGAATCAGATGTCAGAGCAAACATGACCTACTGTTGCACACAATTTACCTTTGAGGGTGATATTTTGAGAAGTTGCTATGATATTTCCACATAACATTCTTTTCTCATGATGCGAATTATTTTGTGAGTGGCACCAGTCCCACGAGCAGCAGAACAACCATGTGACATGACGCTGCCAGCCCTGTACTTCATAATTGGGATGGTTCAGTTTTGCAATCTTCTCTTTGTTTTCCTCATAATGTAGCGATCTGACTTCAATTTCACGTTCATTAGACCAGACTTCACGTCTTTGTCCCTGTACCTATTCACAAACTCTAATCTGGACTTTTGTGTTTATTTTGGAGTAAATGTTTCTTCCTCTCTGAGTGGCCCTTCAGCCCATGTCTTGCACTGGACTCCTTTCACTGTAAATAATAAATGGCCTGTCTTTAAAGAGCAGTCTTTATAGTCATGTGAATGAGTCCATCCAGCTGCTCCCTTATTCAGGGGTCGTCACAGCAAGTCATTACAACTTGCACACAGACGTAGCAGAGTTTTTAGCCTGGACGTGGACGCCTTCCTGAAGCAACTTGGATTGAAAGCGCAACACCACAGTGGGACAATGGTCATCTCTGGTTGGTATTTGGTTGTCTGGGCCTTTATATGACTGGAAATACTCCACTATTGTAAACAAGGAAGTGACGACTATAGTTTATCTCCATGTTTCATCTAACAGTGTCTGCTTGTGCTTTAACCTCTGTGTGGCTTTTAGTGTCGTAATTCTGATTCATCTCGCATACCTGTGTGCCTTCCTGTCGCCAGAGATGAATAGTAACACGCCCCACCGAAACTGCACCTAATCTCCGTCTGTAATGTTTGTTTTTCAACCTCCCAGTTAGCTGAGTCATGCCTGAAGCGAACGTGGCGAGAGGTATGCCTGCTTAAGATGTTCCAGTGGCTCCAGGTGTCTGCCGGCCAGGTGCAGACCCATTTTGCCTGTTCCTGGCACACTAACCAGAGAGCACATGCTTGACATAAACATAAAATAGAACTACGGGACCCACCACAGGTATTCTTGGGTCAGTCAACTCTCTCTGTTAGATCCTGAAAGCAGTATCAGAGATGCTCTGATCTACTGTAGTATTCTTGGATCCCTGAAGCTGAATTAAAATATTTGCTGATATTTCATGCTTTTGGACTGTGGGAGTTTGCCTGAGTATCTGGAGAGCAACCACACATGAACAGGGAGAACATGGAAGCTCCATGCATAAAGAACCCAGACTGGGATTTTGATGCAACAGTGCTGCCAACTGCTCAACCATGCAACCCATTCTTCTTTTCTTCTTTCTCTTCTTCTTCTTCGTCTTTTCCCCGCACAATACCCCTTTATCATTGTTTTAATTTTTAAGAGATGCCTGGATCAATTCCAGTCGGGATCAAACATCTTGGTTCAAAGACAATAACGTAATAAATAATGATATCCATCCATCCATCCATTTTCCAAACCGCTTTATCCCTCATGGGGTCGCAGGGGTTGCTGGTGCCTATATCCAGCGTTCACTGGGCGGGAGGCGGGGTACACCCTGGACAGGTCGCCAGTCTGTCGCAGGGCAACACAGAGAGACAAACAGGACAAACAACCATTCACACACAGACTCACACCCTAAGGACAATTTGGAGAAGCCAATTAACCTAACAGTCATGTTTTTGGACTGTGGGAGGAAGCCGGAGTACCCGGAGAGAACCCACGCATGCACAGGGAGAACATGCAAACTCCATGCAGAAAGACCCAGGGGTGTACTTGAACCCAGGACCTTCTTGCTGCAAGGCAACAGCGCTACCCACTGTGCCACTGTGCAGCCCCTAAATAATGATATATTATAACTTAATAAATAACAGCAAACGTAAAATATTAACATCAACATAGTTGGTTATAAGAACGACCAATTAAAGATGACCAGCAGAAGTTCACTATTTCATAATTTATTTCTCTAAATTTTATTTTCAGCTGTCACTTTTTTTAATGCCTTGGTCCTCAGAGTCCATTTTCCTGCGTATTTTAGATGTTTTCCTGTTGTCTCACACATTATTTAAAAGAATGGTGAATTAACAGGTTTCTGCAGATGTTGATGGCATACACACTGTCTCCACGGTGTAACATAGTGATGGCAGTATCATGCTTTGGGAATGCTTTTTCTTTAGCCAGGACAGGCAAACTACCCCAAATCCTACTTATTTCATAAAAGTGTAATGGCATTTATATGCATTTCGGTTAAAACACTTTCATAGTAAAATAGGGAACTTTTAGCTTTATCTATTACCCAGTTCTTTTGATGACAGCCGAAGGAAAGGAGTCAGAGTCTTAAATTCTCAGAAGCCAGTCTAATTTGTTTTGACCGCATATAAAGCTGTTCAGCGCTGGACTCTATCTGTAAAAAAGAGCATCGTCATCAGAATATAATACATATTTTGTCTTCTTGGGCCGGGTACGTCCGTACAATAGGCTGAGCTTAGGCACGCAACACAATCCAATTGGCTCTATGCAAATAGTGTGGGCAGGCCAGCTTCTGCAGACATTCAATCAGGGGAATATGCAAGAAAAGTGTGTCTAATTGCAACAGACCTACAGTCAGAGAGAAGAACATTACCACTCTACTCCTCAGCTCTATGGAGAGCGTCTCAATACAAAAGAATACAATGTTGAATACAATGGACGTCTCCATGAAATATCATTTAACAAATAAAATTAATGCAATCACATAGACTAACACGTATATGTCTAACGTAAATTCAAACACAATTAATAACAAGTAAATTATATAAATATAATTAACCACAAAAGGCCAATTCTAACAGAACCAATTATTGGCTAACTTGTTAACTATAAACTGTTGTTAAACATGCATTACAAAAATGTTCAAGCATTCATATTATTAATAAAAAAAAACTAGCGGGCCGTTGAGGTTTGTAACGTCCCCAAAATCAAATTTTGCCAATGGGATTGTGGGTCAGCTGCTCCTAACGGTTTAAACGCTTTCATGAATGGGGTAAAATATTAAAGACTGATAAGAAAAATAATAATAATCCTGCTTTGTACTTTTACAAGTAATCACTAGTACTTTTTATTTAACATATGTAGAAAGCGTAGGAAAAAAATAAGTAGGTTGCTAGCGTTCCAAATAGTTTGCGGGTCTTATTTTGTACTTCAAGTCCCAGAAGCCTTTGCTGACATCCGGCGTCTTCCCGTCCATTAGCATCCGATATCCCCGAACCAGCCTAAACGATACCATCAGCAGCCACAAAAAACAAAACTTCGAAAAACTACTCCATGTCGATCCGTCATTTTAACTGAATGAGAGATTTGATCACGTTCATCAGATGCAGGTGAGGTCAAATGCCCGGAACCATCGCCATTTTCAGGTCTTGGTTAGCCAGCGATAGCATCAGTAGAAGCTAAGCTAAGTTAGCAGCTAATGCTACCGTTAGCACAAACCTGGAGTCGACATTTGTCAGGACAAAACACAACACTTGGCATGCTCTGACAGGGTACACTTCTCTGCTACCCGGAAAACGACAAACATGTATTCAGGTTAAAGTAATTAAAGGGGCTGCAGTTGTTTTAATCTAGCTAAATTCAAAACATTAGCCTACGAGCTAGTTTTATTGCATGTTGACTGCTGGAATTTGACAGAAGCCGCTGAGCTCCGCGAGTGTTTTTCGTTGTTTTTATATATATAACTTAATTTTATTTGCCGCATCAGCTGTTTCCGCCTGATTTATACGCTACATTTGACTGACAGCGCAATGATGTTGGCTGTAGTGTCACCAACATGCCAGCTCAGCGGATAGCTGTCTTTGAGTGCAGTGCAGCTTTGGTTCCAGGCTGTGGGATCCAACCTCACACAGTGTTGGTGTTGTTTGTGTCAGGGCTCTGGCCCCGTCTCCAGCAGCTGAAGTGCACCAGTCCCGTCCTCTCTGCTCCACGGCCTTCCTCCTGTCTGAGCCATGACCACCCAGATGGATGATGATATGGTGAGTGGAGCTCTGCCACCTGAGCGACAACAACAGCCAGCTAAAGTGTGCTTTAATCAGCTATGATTGTGTAGGATTGCGGTGGGGCTCTAGCAGTAGCTGTTTCACTCAAGTTGGGATGATTTAAGTGTTTTTGGGGGGTTTGGTGGGACGTGGAAAGGGGGGGGGGGGGGTTGTGGATTAGCCAACTTCCACAAACACTTATCTGGGATCGTGACGGCTGTTCCCGTGAACGCCATCTGTCTAATCTCGGTTAAACGCTGGCCTACTTTCCTTTCAAGGTTTAGAAACCAATTGATTGTACCCTCTTTGTTCCCTGCCCCCGATTCCAACCAAAATATTTGCCACACGTATTTGGGAAACCGCAACCAACATATTTAGTGGTGGTTAAGTCATCTTATTTGGCCGGGAAGCCAAGCAACATCGGGAGTTTGGGACATGATTGTGTGTATTGTATCTTCTCAATAACGTCACCAGAAAATATACAAGTTGGAAATGTTGGTTTTAAATCCATCAGAAAACTAAGGATTTACAAGGTTACCCCATGTCTCCATCACAGCATATGCCTCTTAATATATAACTGATGTTTTTAAACTAAAAAAATGCATCAAATGCAAGCAGTGGATTCATTTGTCTATAGCTTAAAAAAGTTGTGGGCTTGTAGTTTTGATGTATTTAATGGAAATAGGGGGGAAACATTTTTTTTTATTAGTATTTGACATGTGCGTCACAGATCTTTGGGCAATTGATTGGTGCATATTCACCTGAGATCTGCTGCCAAACTGCAAAAAGTCTAGATTTTTACAGTTTACCAAACATTTTATTCTCCAATATGGTTATTTACTGGATGTTGTCAGTGAATCCAGCACTTGGCTCCAAACACAGCATCCTGAAACGTACAAGTAGTTCATGTCTGTTTAAAATGAGATGCGTTAGTCGCCTGTTGAACAGGAAAAAAATGGCTTTTATTGGTGGCAGGGCAAGAAATGTACCCTGTATAATAGCAGTTGTGTGCCAAAGATCATAACTTCTACAAAGTCAAAATCAAGTACATACACTGTGTGGGTCGGCTATAGAGCCTCACAATATATGAAATCCCAGTCGTCACTGGGGTATGAGTGTGTGCACTGCAGTGTAGTGATCGCAAAAGACCGCTTCCACGCATTATTTGGTTGGATACCATATTTCAAGCGTCATGCATTAATGCTCTGCATACTAGTAATATACTGCTACGAATGTTAACTGTCCTCAGCGGCTGAGATACCAAAGCTCCCTGTGTGAAGTGGGGACATCAGCTGTGTTTCCATCCAATTCTCATGTCAATTTTGAGCGAACTTTTAAAATATCGTGAAAATGAAAATTTGCACCAGACGTGTTTCCATTTACTGGTTTGTATGGAACTAACCAGGAGACGCACAGCGTAACGTCGTCATACGTTGACGTTGGCTATAATAGACAGGAAGTAGATGCTGTGACGAGCACGTACCACAGATCAGTATTGGATCGAGGCTTTAATAAAGTTTAGTTTTTTTGTTTTTTTTTACGGATGAGACTTAGAAAGCCTCGCGTCTCTTCGTCGGTCCACACGCACCTGTTGTAGCTTCCAGACCTGTTTTCGAGCGTTTTTGGGAATATCCGAGAAGACGGCGGCAGCAGAACCAGCTGATCAGTCATGTGAGGTAAACGTTCACTGCGTCAGAACTGATTCGACAAACGTGTTTCCATCTCCTCTTCAGTGCATTTTTTTTTTTTTGCGTTTTTCGAAATAGTAGATAACCACCTCAAGCAAGCGTAAAAACTTTTTTGTGAAATTTAGTGAGTTAATTTGAATTTTGCCGTTTCCATCAACTACTTCTAATGCGATACTTAAAAATGCTCATTAAAAACGTTGATGGAAACGTAACTACTGTCTAATTTTAAACAATGAGAACAGTAAAAAAAAAAAAATGATGTCAAATGAAAACACATTGCCTTTGTATTTCACTAAATTAGTGGGGACATGTGCTGACTGTGGAAACTTTGCGCTGGATCTCCAGAGAATTAGATTCTGTTCCTATCCAATCTTCCTCCAGATGCTAAAACCTTAATTTCAAAATGTGATGCATCTTTGACTTTCATCTGGACAGAGGACTTTGGACCACTGAGCAACAGTAGCATACATTTTTATATCTTATTGTCCTTGTGGAGAGTTAGACTTACACTGACTTTCATTAAACTGCACATTCACAATGTACATTTGAGCAAAAACTCATTGCAAGGCTCCAAGTAAAAACAGAAGACAAAAGAGAGACATTATAAATATAAGTATTTGTCAGGAATGTAGCAGCGCACCAATGTTGGCTGAAAAAATATCACTAGCGCCTGATGCAGGCAACAACTTACCATTTTTTTAATAAAGCTCTTTTTTTATTGGTCTCGTGTGGCTCTAATCATCAAAATTAGCCAAAAAACTTGGAATACATTTCTCTATGTGAAATAATTCTATATAATATATATTTAATATTTCTGATGGAATTACTGAAATTTCTAACTCATCGAGATGCAGCTGTGTGTCTGATTTTCTAAGTTGTTTTGAAAGGGGGGGGGAAAAGGTTTTATACATTTTCTTCATTCTTAATAGGAGGAAACTCTTTGTTTGAATAAAATAAAAAATACGAAGAACACACTGAACATCTTTGGACTTTTAACAGAATATTAATTTAATAGAATAAGATTGTTTTTATTGGGTTCTGGTGTCCCAACATGAAGATTAGCAGCTCGCTGTGTTGAGTCATTTTAGATTTTGGTTCGTCGGCGTGTTATTTCAAGGTGTTATCTTGGGTTCTTGCAAATATCTGGAAACATTTGTGACATTTTTGAACATTACACAAATATTTTCAAATGTTTTTTTTCTGAAAAACCAACATAAGCTGATGCTATTACAACTTGAATTTACGGCTGATCACATTTTCACAGAAACAAGCAAAAACACAAACCGTCGCCTTCGACATGACTTTAAAACGGTCAATTCCAACCGGGTTTAGTTAATAAAATATTTCTCTGGATTAAAGAGAAAAAGTCGTAGGAATTTTGGATGAACGCTGTTGCTATGGGCAACCCAGGCAGGTTTGACTTTGTTTTGATTTCGCGGAGGATAACAGGCAGCAAAGCCTGTTGATGATGACATGCACGTGCAACCCAACGGCGAGGTTATCTGGTTCACGGCGACCCTTCAGGATCGGGGCGGGGCGGTGGGGTGGGGTGCGTGTGTTTGTAAACAGATCAGGGAGCGGGGTCAGCCGCGTCCTCTCTCTGACGTCACACTCATTCAGCTAAGTCCCTTTGTTCTGTGTGCTGGGATTCATCAACGGAAGAAAGTTCATGCACCATCTGCGAAGGTCAGGAAAGGTATTCATCTGGGTCGTTCAGGAACAAACACCGGAGGGGACATGTTTTTCTTTATATTCGCTTTTTGAAATGGCATTATTAATTACAGATAATGATGCATAATATTTTGACATATTCAGGGGCATCGATATTATCAAATTGAATCCATCATTTATCAGTCAGCCCGGTGGTTTAAAAACGTTTTGGTGCCTTTGTTGGCGATCGGTTTGGCCAGCCAGAGGATTTCACTAATTGTCCGAACAAATCTTATTAATCTCAAAATGTTTCTTTGTTGTGATAATACACATTTAGTTGTATAGTATAATGTCTTATCTTTTGTGTTATAAAATAAAGGCTAAGATATTATATCGTCTTAGTAAGAATCTGCATTGCAAAAAGGGAACGAAAAGTAAGTAAAATTTTCTTGAAATTAGTGTATCTGTCCTCAAATTGAGCAGGTAAATAAGATTGTCTGCCAATAAAATTAGTATTTTGACCCCTAGAATAAGATAATTAGATATACTGCACTTGAAATTGGATGATGGAGATGAGTTGGTCCGTTTTAAGTGTAAGAGTCTTATTGCATTGGCAGATCACTTAAACTTGCCTGCTCAAATCAAGGGCAAATACACTCATTTCAAGAAAATGTTACTTGCTTTTAGTTCCCATTTAAATTATGTAATCCCCAAAATGGAGAAACTCAAAGGCGATTTTAAATCTGAGTTTGACTAGTGGAGTACATTGTATCGGAGTTAATGTAAAATCGCCAGTATTGGTCTAGATTAGGGATTAACCAGGTGTGAGATTCTCGTGGTTTGATAATCTTCAACAAAAATGTACTATTTACAAAAGCTCTTGTCTTACAGCATATCTAGGTCCTGGGTTCAAATCCCAGCCTGGGGTCTGTATGTTCTCCCTGTGCATGCTGGGTTTTCTCCAGGTACTCTGGGTTCCCCCCACAGGCCAAAAACAAGATTGTTGGGTGATTTGGTCTCTCCAGATTTCCTTTAGGTGTGAGTGTGTGTCTGTGTTGCCCTGTGGTGGACTGGTGACCATTTATTTCCAAACAAAAAAACAGTAATTTCAAGCTCTATTTCAACAATGACACTATTACTATTATAATAATAGGCAGGAATACAGAATATTTAAATTCAGCAATACTTTCTTAGCCTTTATTGTGCAGAATATTCTACCATTTTGCTGTTATTATATGAAAATGTAGGCGGTCTAACAACGATGTTAGTCATCTGATTGGTTACAGCCTGCAGTCGGCTGCTTGAGGCTCGTGTTTTACCAGCGTTGTCGCTCTTTTGTTCACAAAATTTCCAAACAGGCAGATTTGTCTTGATTGAAAATATGGGTAAAATATAGGAGCTTTCTTTCGTCCAGCTGACCAGCAGTGTGCAGCAAAAGGTGCAGGAGGGGTATCTCATTAAGCGGACTTTAAACTTTATATTGTGATGAAAAATTGTAGATGTTTTGGGACGGCAACCCTTTAAATCTTGGTATTATTGTAAACTACCTGGTCTTTATACCAAATATTCATTATTTATTCATCAATCAGACCAAGAGTCGTGTAGAGAAGAGTGGGCACTGCCCAAAATTGAGATTTTTATGTCCCTGAAGACATGTTGGACCAGCAGTTCCCTCCTTTATTTATTTACCGGCTGGTGGCTGCATTTTAGGGGGGGGGGGGGGAGCCCCACGGTTACAAACTCCACCCTTTGACTGTGCGCTGGCCATGTTAAATTAATAACGCGGCCCAGAGCTGTCTGGGACACCTGGGGTTATCGCATTAGCCCGACAGCCCGGAGCGGAGCAGCAGCACCCTCATACCAAAGGGGCAGTGCTCTCCCTCCTAACCCCACCCTTTTCTGTTGTTGTCTCTGGCACCAGCGGCTCACTTCACCACGAGCCCCCACCAAATAAAGCCAGCCAGTCAAAGAGTGGAGATCTGGTGCTGATAAATCTAATTAGGCTGGAATGCCCGTCTCTTCTAAGCCTTCGGGAGGTCGCCTCATGCCACAAGAGGTCAGAGGAAGTGCAGGAGCTCCAGCCCAGATGACTGGGAAGATTTCATCTGGAAGAGCGACGCTTTGACTCGGATGGTACAAGTACTGGTTCTGGACCCACTGAGATGTTTCTGTTTGGTGTGTTTATAGGTGCCTGTCCGCCTCATCCTGGTCAGTGGCAAAACGCAAGACTTCACTTTCTCTCCGAACGACTCGGCCACAGACATCGCCAAGCACGTGTTTGACAACTGGCCAGCAGGTACATTTTAACGACCATATCTTCCCTTTTTGTAGATTTCTCATGTAAACTCAGTTACCCACCGGATGGCGTCTTACTTTGCTCTGACACTAAATAGCAGTAGACTGAAGACCGGTATTTAACTTAGGGCTGGACGATATTTCAATAACAATATATATCGATCGATAGACGTGTGACGCGATAGGAAAAAAACGGGTCGATAAAACTTCGGTATAGAGACAGTTTTCCTTCCTTCCTTTCAGCCTATCATATTAGTTGATGCTACAGTCACTACTTCCTCTCGACCAATCGTAATCACGGACCCAGGCACGCCGTCACAAGGCTCCGCCCTCTCAAACCACAACACACAGCACGTGAATATGTCGCAGCAAGGAGCGGCGGAGGAAATGGTCCCAAAACGGGGTTTTACTAGTTCGCCAGTCTGACAGAAATAAACCAGTGATTTGTAAAACTTGCAAGGAACCGGTAAAAACAAAGTCTGGTAACGCAACTAACTTGTTTCATCACGTAAGCCGCTCAACCGCTCACTACCGCAGCAGCGTGAGCTGTGTCAGCCCCCCGCGACTCAGTGTTGTCTTCGGAGGAATCTTCTGGAAGTTCTTCCAAAACAAAGCAGGTATAGCAGCTAAACTGGGCTCCCTTCTTTGTGATAAAATGAAAAAGCGTCCAAGCGGCATAAGATCATCACGCATGCAGTAACATGCTTCATAGTGATGGACATGCTGCTGTTGTCTGCAGCTGAAAAACCTGGCTTCAAACAATTACTCGCCACTCTTGATCCGCGATATAAAGTTCTGGGCTGCAAGTTTTTCTCTAGCAGCGCTCCCTAAATTGTGCATCTAGTGCAGAGAATCAGTGCAAAATGAGCTGCAATCTGCGTCTTCCCACGCCACAACCTCAGACCTCAGCCCTGCGCCAGCCTCTCAATTATGAAACCTGAGAAGTAACTAGTGTACTATTCCCACCTAAATAGGCTATTTTATTTATTTATTTGGTATATTTATTTTGGTCATTTTACTGGTCACTTTAGTTTATTCTTTGTCAGTATTTAATAACATAACTCAGGTCTCTTAAGTTATTTTTCTTTAAAAAAATTCTGTTATGGTTAAAAAAGTTGGTTAAATAAAGATTTAATTGGAATTCTGTGTTTGTGTTCTTTATTAAAATTTAATCATTTAGCAATATCATAAAATGTCCAGGCAGAGCTGCACATAAAATATGGTTTTAAATATTTTCAATAATTATCGATATCGATCAATATGCATTTTTTTTATCGATAAGCTTTTTTTCTATATCGTCCAGCCCTAATTTAACTCCTCTATTTTTATGTTTGATAGCTTATATTATTAGAACTGTGTACAGTTATTTTGTGCCTGCATTTTGATGATTCAGTGTGAAAATAGTCTACAGCTTTATCAGTAATATATTAGTCCTATTCTGCAATAAAGTACAGGTGGCCAGTGAACGTGTCAGAACTATACATTAAGGTATATTTGCTCCTAGGTGTTAGTTTCTGTAAAATATGTTGGTACTTTGTATGAATCATGGTTGCACATTGTCAAATAACACACCTAGTGTTTGTAAAGCACAGCTTCTGCATGATACACATAATAAAATGTTGCGATAAATGATTTCTTCCTCCTTTCTGTGGCAGGATGGGAGGATGAGAAAGTGAGCAGTTCCAGTATCCTGCGCCTCATTTTCCAGGGACGCTTCCTTCACGGCAATGTTACCCTGGGAGGTGAGACGGTGTCTGAAAATACCCAGGAAATACTGTCAGTCAGTCACATCTTAGCGTTTTTATACAACCAAGCATAAAACAAAGTACTTTACAGAGGTTCATAACAATAATGATATTGATAAGCTGAAGAAAAGGGAGACGAGGAACACTAGAAACATTGAGAACATGACAGTCTTTGCCAAGATTATTAATAACTTGAATAGCAATAAAATAATGAAATGTAATGAGAAATAGATATAAAGTAAGTTCTCAGTTTAGAAAACAGAAGACCTGAAGGTCCTTTAGTAGGAAAGAAAATCTGCTAAATAGGTTGGCCTTAGACCATTTAGATCAGGCATGTCCAAAGTGCCTGAAGATTTTAGTTTTTAATTAAGCCAAAATTCTTACAGGAACGTTAAGATCCTACAATTGAAAATGTTAAGTACAACACAAAGTATTGATCTTTTAATAAACCCACTTCTGACATTCTCTTTAATTTCATAGTAACATCTATCAAATAACATGTAATTACTCAAATGCAGAGTTTGGTGGATTAAAATCTGCTTTGAATTCAATTATTAAATTTGGCTAATTACAACAACTGACCCAAATACTGTTCTTATATTGACCATAAAGAGTTCAGTTTATTATTGTTAAAGAGTCAAATTAAATTATTCAAAATAATTTACAAACTGGATGAATACAACAAATGAGCAAAACCCTTTTTTTTGGATCTACAATAATTTGCACATTAATTTCCTATAAAAAAACTGACTTAAAATAATCATATTTTGTAGAGTAGGTAAAAAATTAACGTGATTGCTTTGGCTTAAAAATTTTTTTACCCTTGAGTTCCTTTGACTTGACAATTTTGGCCCATGTACCAGAAAAATTGGACGCCCCTGATTTAGATGGTTAGATATCAGAAATAGAAAAAGAAGGCTTGGCTGTTAGTTAGTAGCACTGTGGTCCAGGGTTCAAATCCCAGCACATGTTCTCCCTGAGCATGTGTGGGTTCTCTCCGGGTACTCCGGCCTCCTCCGGCTGTCCATAATCACTGTTAGGTTAATTGGTCTCTCTAAATTAACCGTAGGTGTGACTGTGTGTGTGTGTGGTTGTTTGTCCTGTTTGTCTCTATGGCTGCGTTCACATTGCAAGGAAATGTGACCCAAATCCGATCTTTCACCCCCCAAAAAAAATCTAATCTTTTTCCATTTACATATATGGTACTAATGCGGACACTTATCAGATATTTTTCAAAGCGTCCGCTGTGTGAAAGGAGACATTAGAATGTGTGAGACAGTTTAAGTTAGTCACAGTACAATCGAGAACCTGTGGACCCAGCAGCATGTAAACATGTAGCATGTAGTGGTTTATTTGATTCTCAGCAGGGGGCCAGAGCCCTCACAGCGATCAGAAAAAAGCTGTTTTTTAACTCTGAGTTTTTGGTTTAATGGTCCTGAATGGTTTTCCTGGTGGAAGTGGGACAAACGGGTCATTGCCCGGGCGGGTCGGATCTGTGGCGACACGTCTGGCCCTCTTCTGGACTCCATAAACAGTCTAGATTGTGTGCCGTATTTTTCGGACTACAAGGTGCACTTAAAATCCTTAAATTTTCTCAAAAAATAATGATGCCTCTTATCTATGATTACGTTTGAGCTTACTGACTGATTTTTATGTGGTACAAAGCACTCAAAAATCTCTTAAAATGTGTAAGTACGACTTTGGTTGGCAACGAAGCCGCTCCGCTCAATGGATATTCTGAGCATTACGGTACACTGTGTCACTACCTGATAGGACCCCTGAGCTGTCTACAAGACTGCCTGACTGTAATGTCTAAACTAGAAGTGCATTCATGTAAAGACCCCCACATACTCTGGTGTAGTTCACTCCACGGAGGTCCACGCGTACTCGAGGCGTACTCTACGCAGACTCCGCACATACAGGTATGTGTAACACTATAAAGAAGTCTTCACATCGAACTGTTTTATATGTAACACCGAGCTTTTGATACACTGAGCTGCTCCAAGCAGGTGTTCTCCAGGACGCAGCATCACAGTCCCTCTCTGTTCTCACTGACAGGTGGGAGCCTGATGGAGAAGAAACGGCTCTAGGTGCTCAGCTAGCTTATCACCTTTAGATCAGCATGCCATATTTTAATTAAACAAATTAATTTAGATTTTCTGTAGGAAATAGATGTGAAAGTCATTGTTGATTCAAAACTTGAAAAAAGTTTCCCTTAAAAGATAGTAGACCAGTTTGCAACAACCTTTTAGGAACTCTTCCTATATAGTACATAACATTTTTAATGGCATCAACCTCCAAATCTTGCATTGCAGTGGGGGGGCTGTACAAAAATCAGTCCCAGGCTACAAATGGCCCCCGGACCGCGCTTTGGACACCCCAGAAGAACATGTCCGAGTCATTTTGATTTCATTTAGATTTAAATTCAATTAAACGACCTGCAGCGGCCGTCGTCTTTTATCTAAGCAGGTTGTGGTTTAAGAAATTAACGGCTAAGTCTAAACAAAGCGGACTAAGCAGCGAATGAATGTGATCATCTGTTTATTTAAACTCATTAAGCATTTGACCTTTTGAACTCTCTGGCCTCCGCCTGATCTCCACCTGCGCTCGGTGGCTCAACGTCAAATGGATGGTTTAGTGTGAGCTGCGCTTGGCATCAGTGGACAAAACACTTTTATGTTTTTCAAGCTATGCTCTTGTATGCTTGATGTAAAAAATGATAAAAGAAATGTTACAATGTTTAATGCAAATATAAACTGTGGGAGCAGTGGCCGTCAGCTTAAAAGCAGCGGTGCACAAGATTATGATTGACCAGAACGTCTCTTTACTGATTGAAAACAACATTTAAAATAATATAGTTGGCCAGGATTGAGACCATTTATGCAAGATAGTGTTTTAGGCTCAACCTGCTGTTATTTAACAGCGTGAAGCTGAGATATAATCAGAATAATTTAGGATTTATTGCAGCCAAAAGTCTTTTCCCAGCAAGTTTCCATCACAAAACCACTTAAATGAGTTTGGACAAAGTTAAATATGTCAAAATTATTATGTTAAACCTTTTTTGGCAATTGTTTCCATATATCAGGGTTGTCCAAAATGTGGCCCGCGGACCATTTGTGGCCCTTGGAATAGTTTTGTGTGGCAGCAGGACAACAATTCAAGAATAACACAAATGTGGTTCACCTGCAGATTCACTTTTTTGAGTGAAATTTTGACAGAGAGCTTTCAGAACAGATGCAGACAGATTTAACTCTTCCTAAAATGAAAACGAAATATTTCCATGTATAATTATAGTAAACAAGACCACAGACATTAGGTGGATTTTACTCAAAAGCAGACTCGGGTGCACCCATTTATTAAACTTGGCTAAATAAAGCAAGAGTATTTGACGAAAGAGTGACCCATATCTGGTTCATTTTCAGAAGAAACACATAAATTATAGATGAAGATAAAAAATAGAATTGGAAACTTTTCATGTCCTTACTTTGTTAATCAGGAGAAAAACGTGAGACCATTTAAGTTTTAGATGTGCAATGATTTCCAGACCCCGTTTCTACAGAAATTAGGCGCCTTTGTTATAAAAAAATATTGTTTGTTTAGTTTGTGGAGCAGGAAGGTTAAAAATTAAAATTGCTATGACACAATTGTTAAACTGGATAGTTTGTGGCTAAAAGTTTGGACAGAAAGGTGGAAAATTGCGTGCGAGAGGAGAAAGCATACATTATTAGCACAGTGAGATATTTTTTGTTGTTGTTGGCTTGCTTTGTTTTTAACTAAACCGTTGTCGTGGTGTGAACTTGTAAGAATAGTGTGAAAAATACCCAAACTGATCAGTATCTGCCGCATCTACTGATGCCCAGGCAGCATCTCTCTGCTGTCAGGGTCGGATATTTCAGATACCGGCCCTAGAAAACTCGCTAGAAAAGCTCGATGTTGAGTCCGTGTGCCGATTAATAGCCGTCATTAAATGAGCAGAGATGTAGTAACTCCACTTTCTATGCTTAAGGTTGTAAATCATGGCATCACATGACAACAAAAAATACTTATAAGCACAGCAAGACGTGTTGAACAAGAAGTAAATGGGTACTTTTTACTCCTATAGTGTCTTGCCTCAGTGTCATTAGTTGAGAGTTTATGCAAATGACCAATCAAAGTGGAAAATGAGGCATGATGTTCACTTTTTTTTTATCTTTTACAAATAAAAAAATGCTTATCCACCAATTTTGTATTTAATATAACCACCTTTTGCATTAATTTCAGCTCCAAACCTTTTTTTGTACAAAAATATTTGAATATTGTGGAAAAAGTTTAATATTTTTTTGTCATTTCAGAAAGTGAAGCTCACATATTGCTAAATAGAATGTGTAATATTTCAAGCCTTTATCTCTTTATCTACAGATAATGAAAACCCCAAGGTTGGTGTCTCAGAAATGAGGAATTTTCTGAAAAGGTCATGGCATATTTACAGAAAGTTGAGTGGAAAGAAAAAGTGTGGTAGGAAAAGGTGCACCAGCAACAGGGATAACCGCCATGACAGCCTTTCTGATCATCATTACTACCAGAAATAAAGGCTTGAAATATTTCACTCTGTATGTATTTATTCTACAGGAAACGAGTTTGATTTCCTGTAGTGTGCAGATATAGAAAAAGAGGGGCCCTCAGATGAAACCCTGGGGAACACCGCATGTAATTTTTTCATGAAAAATTACTGGACTTTTTCTACTATATTCAAATTTTTGGAGCTGTTCTTGAGCCTCTTTCAGTTTTACATATATGGAGGCTGAACCTTGGCCCGTTCTTAGCAAAACAGCTCAAGCTCAGTCCGACTGGCTGGAGACCGAACAGCAGTTTTCAAGTCTTTCCCCAGATTTTCAGCTGGTTTCAAATCTGGGTTTTGACTAGGACATTCTAACACAGGAATATGCTTTGATCTGAACCGGTGTTTAAGGTGAACATCCGCCCCTGTCTTCAGTCTTCTGAGGCCTCCAGCGGGTTTTCTTTCTGAGCCTGCCTCGTATTTAGCTCCATTAAATCTGACCAGCTTCCTGTCGACACTGCCCTCACCATGTTTCACAGCTGTTTCCGTCTCGTAGTGTTCAGCAGGACAGAAAGTTAAGTTTTAGTCTCGTCTGACCGAGGCCTCGTCTTCTATGCAGTTTAAGATTATTTTAAAGTTTAGCATGTAGCGTTATAACCTAAACTCTGCCATAAACCTCCCCCCACAGCTTTCTCTGCCCCGTGTTCCTTGGTCTTCACGATGCTGTTTGTTCACTAACAAACCTCTGAGGCCTTCAGGGAAACGGCTTTATAACCAAGATTTCAAAGGCTGTTGGTTTCACTGGATTTTGCTTAATAAAAAATGAAAACCATGAATTCTTTTCCTTCCGCTTAACCATTACGCTCAGTGTTGGTCTAATGACATAAAACCTCAAATGATACCAAGTTGGCGGTTGTTGTTGATAGTTTAGCAAACGAGTAACGATGTGTGTTTCCTGTCTTAAGCTCTGAAGCTGCCACCGGGACGAACGACCGTAATGCATTTGGTTGCGAGGGAGACTCTTCCAGAGCCCAACTCTCACGGTGAGAATATTTTCACTGTTAGTATTAGGGCTGCACGATAATTCAATAACAATATGTATCGATCGATTGACGTATATCGATGATAGGAGAAAAAGGGTAAATAAAAAGTAAAAAAAAAAAAGTTTTCCTTCATTTTACATTTTAGCCAATTATGTAGGTTAATTTTAGTCGTTACATCCTCCCAACCAATCACAACGCAGACCCAGGAACCAAGCTCCGCCCCCCTTCAAAGAGTTCAGAGAGCACGCGTTCTTTTTCATTTTTTAAATACCTGCAGTTTTGTTAAAAAGTTGGTGGAATAAAGGGTTGAGTTTGAATTCAGTGAATTCAAAATAGGTCTTTAAGCAACAGCATAAAATGGTCAGGGCTGCAGTTAAATTATGTGTTTTGAATTTGTTGATAATT
Source organism: Fundulus diaphanus (assembly GCA_037039145.1). Lineage (NCBI taxonomy): Eukaryota > Metazoa > Chordata > Actinopteri > Cyprinodontiformes > Fundulidae > Fundulus > Fundulus diaphanus. The sequence goes on along the minus strand of CM073125.1, from coordinate 51,914,862 downwards.
ATCGATAATCGATCAATATGATTTCTATTTTATCGATATCGTCCAGCCCTATTTAGTATCGTTGTCATAAAGCCAGAATAGCTTTTCTTACAATTAATTATTTTTTGACTTGGATGTTTAGTAGCTATCGGTATGTTTTGTTTAAACAAAAAAAGATTTATTTTCTTGAGCAAACTTCATACAGAAGGTGTCTCGTCGTCCCAGCTCTTCTGTTTACTGATGATGAGTTTTTAATCTCCACGTCTCGTCTGTCTTGTCGCTGCAGGTCAGAGGAACAGAGAAAAAACCACAGAAAGCAACTGCTGTCTCCTCTTGTAAAGCATCATAAAAACTCCCCCCCCCCCCCCCCCCCCAAAATCATGCAAACTAAACATAACACGCATCTAAACATGCAAACGCCCTGACTTTTTTCTCCTACTGCTCGTCTATTCGCCTGCAGATCTGGAAAGAAACGGCGGGACGTCCTCTCTCCGGGGACGCGGGCCGCTTTGGTTGAACTCCTGTACCGATCTGAAACTTTTTTGTTTTTATTTCCATCCGTGCCATCATGTCTCCACCCCTTTCTGTAGCCATTTCCCTCGTTGTTTTTTTTTTTTTTTTTTCCAGATTCAACAGTACATGCGCTCTGTCGCACACGTTTTGCTGATGGAGGTGTTTTTAAAAACCTGGCATTTTTAGTGTTATAGAGCCGGAAACTACTCGCTTTTTAATGGACTATAAAGGATTTGTGGGCTTTAACCCATCCCTATTTACATGGACGATTCCCCAGCTCCTGCTGCACTTAACTGGTCCTAATTATCAAGTGTTTATTGATTAATCTCCTCCGTCAGCACCATTTTTAATTGTTTTGAGGGGCTTTTTATTTTGTAGGGGGGGTGTTCTAAAATTCCCACGCAGTAGGAAAAACCTGCCATCTTCCTCGCTGTTTTTTTTTTTTTTTTTTTTTTTCCTGCGTAAACAACTGAACCGCCTGCATTAGCTTGTTTCTGTCGGTGGGCCCATGTAGAAGATACTTCAGTGAAGAGAAGCTGCTTTGGACCCAGAACAGACGGAGACAAACCCGGGAGAAGACGCGGCCAGTGTGAGTTTGACGTTTCCAAGCAAAGTGGTGCTGACATGGGAGAAAAACCAGGAAAAGGAAGGCTGGAGGGAGATATTTTATTAGTTTAAGACCCAATCCCCCCCCCTCAGGTCTGCATCCACTGGAGACTCCCGACCAGGCAGATTATTCTTCGTTTTCCCCCAGGGCGGGTGAGGCAGAGCGGTTTTTCACCTCCCTGTCGTTTGGATGCCGTCTGTACTTAATGTTTGCCTTTTATTGTGGAATTCATTAATATCATTAATAAGGAAATCTAAATATATCGATTTTTATCTCGTGTATAGATATTTGTTGAGTTGTAGTGAGGGTGAGTGTGTGTTCGAGTCTGTCTGAGGGCGTGTGATGACCGTGGCATACTGTGTGAGGGCTGGTGAGATTTTTATTTTTAAAGTGGTGCACTGTGACGGGCTGCGGTTTCTTCACAGTCGGAAACCTTTTCGATTCCTTCCATTGAGCGTCCTTTGGTTTGTGTTTTTTTTTGTCGATCAGTGTCACTGCTATGAAGTTTTAGCTCAGTATGAATAAATGTAAAAAAAAAAAAAAAAAAAGAATTAAAATGCAATGTGGTCTACATAAAAGCTTGTATTATAAATTAATAAATCTTTACATAAGGCATCTTCTCTGGGTTCAGAGTCTTTTCTTCAGCTTTTGACTGATCTGAATAAACAAACTTGGATGTTGATTTGAAATAATTTCTAAATATTAAACTAATTCAGTATTTTATATTATATACACAACACCAGTTGTGACCCACATTCTCACGTTTACAGTAGCTTTAAGAAGACTGTATAATATTTCACCTTTTATTACATGACTACTACAAAATTAGTGAGATTTATAGGAATTTTGCACAGAACAACAAAGTTCAACGTAATGTTCGTAGAATCACTTCACTGTTGCCACGACTCTTAACTTTAAGTTGGACTTTGACTAGTCCTTTCCAACTCATGGGTATGTTTTGATCTAAACCTGGAGCTCTGGGTGCTCAGATCTTTACTGAAAGGTGAACCTGATCTATAGTCTTTTACTGTCTCACACTACAACCTGTTTAACATATTTGGACACATGACTTTTTGTATCATTTAACAATACCGAAAAATTCAAGTAATATGAATACAATAAGAAATGTACCAGGCTTATTGATCTCCCCGGAAAGAAAGGGGTTTATTTAAATTGAAACAACAAATATAACCATTTTGCTGATTAAACAATGAAAGTTTTTTAAAATTGTGTTTTCCACCTGATGGAGAAACCTCGGTAAGACGTTTCTTGTAGCGGTCAGTCGGTCTCTGTCATGGAATCGTCGTTTCAGTCCACTTCCTGTGACCTTTTGAGTTTTTTTTTTTTTTTTTTTTTTTTTTATGTTCAGACCCTTTCATGATGTTGACTCGGTCCTGCTGCAGCAAAACATGACCCTTCCACCTCCATGCTTTACTCTGGGGGTATATGTGGTTCCTTTCCTGGAATGCTGTATTTGGTTTGTGCCAAACATGTCCTCTACTCTGGTGTCCAAATAACCAAGTGTGGCTCTCATCTGTCAGAAGAACAGGATTCCTGAGGTTCTGGTGTTTGTCTACGTTCCCTCTAGTAAACCTGACTCTGGTCTTTGTGTTTTTCTTAGAAACCGATTCCTTCCTCCTTGCACATCCCCCATCTAAGTTTGTATGAAAACTTTTGTCTCTTTCTGGTTGTGAAACATTAGCAAGAACCTGCGGTTGATCCCGTTGTGTCAGTGTTCTTGGAGATTTCTTTCATCATCTTGCGATCGGCTTTCAGAGATAATTTTCTCAGACAGTCGGACCTCGGCATGTTGGCGCTTGTTTTTTAATGTTCTCCAAATTTTGAATGCCTTACCAGACTCTACAATCTTTTTTTGAAGGCTTCAAGCATCTCTTTGTATCTCACCAAGGTGTTCCAGTCAGGCATACGCCAAACTACCATGCTGGAGGTTTTAACAGGTTTAAACCGCCTTCAAAAAGCTGAGTAAGCATGTTTGAACCACAAGCATCAGTTGTGATATGCCAGTGTGTCATTTTAGCCATTTTAAATGGGAATAAATGTCTCCAAATTTAGTCCTCATCTGAAACTGCAATTTTAAAAAGCATTTTTCTTTTTTCTGTATTGTTAAAATTGATATCCATATTATTAAAATCAAATATATTAGAAAAGTACAGTCGGGAACTTGATGTCCTTGCTGTAAGTTATCTGGCCCCGCCCTCAAAATATAGTGCAGCAAACTTACTTTATTTGCAATGTCATGCGTTATTAGTGCATAATGCTGCGCTATTGCATCAGTTTGTGTTTAAACTTAGATTTTATCTAGTCAACATCCTCCTCAGAGTAAAGGTCACACCTGCTACATCTGTTATGTGCATGTATTGTACTGCCTGACCTGTAGGTGGCAGTGTCCCCTTGGTACCCTCATGCAGGGTCCTGCAAGAAGGTTGAACATCGTTAAGGTAATCCAGGACCAGGAATAAGTACGTATTTATTATAGTGCAGCACTTTGGTGTTTCAAAGTTCAGCAGCAGAGGCATTGAAAACAGAATTTCAGGTTTTCACATGGAAAGCTGTCAATGCTGACAGCTGAAGAGGCCGCCGTGTTAAAGTTTCCACTGAGCTGAACTTGAGCAGCTGTTTTCTGGTCTGCTGCAGAAATCTGCTCCCGATGTGTTGCCGTTATAACTTAACTCTGGCAGAGCAAAAAAAAAAAAAAAACTCTCATCAAACAGTTCTTGCACAATGCAGCGAGGAGACGTTTGCTACACTTTCCACTTATCTCGAGTTGTTTTGAGTGTTTCTGCAGAGAGCGAAGTCAGAACAGCAGCAGCTTAACGAGAGTCCAGGGAGGCGATCTGTTGAAATGTTTGCCTCTGAAGCCCCCCGCAGCTACTGCAACCTCTGCAGGATGAATTACTTTCTGCGGTCGACATGACTCAAAGCACGCGTGCAGCCAGGGTCTCGGCTGTGCTCCAACCTCGGTGCTGCCGTTTTCTGTCGTCTCTGGGAGACGCCGTGAAGCCCTCTGACTCTGGACTTTCACAATCAAATCTTTCAAAGCAGTAAAGGTGTGAGCGAGGGTGGCAGCCACCAAAAACTGACGTGGTTACACCTGTTATGTCAGGAGAAATGGGCCAAATTTCAAGAAAACTACTGGAAGGAGACCCAACATCTCACCCAGGTCACATGGCTTAAAGGCAGTTCTAAACACTAAGGAAATATATATAAATGAACCTAATAGACCGAAAACAGAAACATAAAATTCAATGTAGCCTATTGTATCTTCTTATAGGTGGTTGAAAATATCTGCTAACATATAATTAATTTGAAGTTACCACATTTTATACATAAGTGTGACTCTTTATGGACTTAATTTTAATGTGACTGAGAGCGAGGAGCTGAACAGTGGAGCGGCCTAGTTGTGTGGAGTTTACATGTTCACCCTGTGAATGCTTGGAGTCCTTCCAGATCCTCTGGCTTCACTCCAAAAACATGCATGTTAGTTTTTTCTCTTTGGGGGTTTCTAAATTCCTTCGGTGGGCGACCTGTCGTATACTGACCACTGGAGATGGACACCAGCCTCTTCACAGCCCAGCAAGCACCAGGCAGGACAATAAATGAGTGCATGTTTAAAAGGAAATTAATTAGTTCAATCTGATTTTAGTTGGACCTTAGAGTAATAAATGTGTTGAATTGAATTGGGATGTTTTTGTCCACTATTGGTTGGATATTTCTCTTTCAACCAGAAGATTTACTGTATTTTTGCTGCTATTCAATTCAATTGAATTCAATTTTATTTATATAGCGCCAATTCATGAAACATGTCATCTCGAGGCACTTTACAAAGTCAAGTTCAATCATATTATACAGATTGGTCAAAAATTTCCTATATAAGGGAACCAGTTGATTGCATCAAAGTCCCGACAAGCAGCATTCACTCCTGGAGAAGCGTAGAGCCACAGGGAGAGTCATCTGCATTGTACATGGCTTTGCAGCAATCCCTCATACTGAGCAAGCATGAAGCGACAGTGGAAAGAAAAACCACCCATTAGTGGGAAGGAAAAACCTCCAGCAGAACCGGGCTCAGTATGAACGGTCATCTGCCTCGACCGACTGGGGTTACAGAAGACAGAGCAGAGAGACAAAAAAGCACAGAAGTTCACATTGATCCAGTAATCTGTTCTACATTAGATGGTAATAGCGGGTGAGCTGTCTTCTCTGGATGATGTCACAGATAACAGACCAGGTGTACCTACTATGAAGAAAAAAGAGAGAGAACAAAAAGTTATAAGCAGAAATGCTACACACCATCCTTAGAGTGAAACAGGGTGGGGGCAGGATCATGCTGTGGGAATGCTTCTCTTCAGCAGATGCGGCTAAATCTGGGGCAATGCTGGGAAACTTGGGGACTGGGACAGCAGGACAACAGGTCCTAAATATACAGCCAGAGCTCAAGAGAAATAGGTCTAGTCAAAGTCCAGGCCAAAATATAAGAGAGAATTCACGGTTCTTTTCACAAATCCTCCTCAACCACTCTGAGTTTGTTATTTTGCAAAGAACAGGCTCATGGGACAATTCAAAGGGCTTTACATGACGATAACATAAGAAAACACATTTAAAAATACATTGCAGTGACATGATGAAGGAAAGTTAAAGAAAAGTTGGACTATAGAGAGAAATTAATGTTTCAGTTAATAGTTTAGAACAGTCAAAGGAAACTCTATGCAAATTGGGTTTTAACTTTGATTTAATGCAACAGAGTTTAAGCCTTTTCTATGATTATTATTTGCAGTTTTCTGAAAGTTGGTCCCAGACTAATGAAGCGTAAAGACTGAATGCTTTATAATCTCTGATAAAATCTCGAATTAAGTCTGGATAAAAGCTTAATCAACCACAGACAGACGGTAAATTGTAAAACTTTCATTTTGTTCATTAAACTCTTTATTAGGAGCCTCAGCAGCTTCTGTTCCCTTTATCAGCCGAAGGATACCGCACAAGACGCGGAGAAAATACCTGCATGCCTGAATCAAGAGGGGGGGGGGCTGTGATATATGTGCTAGTTTCTGTCATGGTATTTAGCGCTGTAAATCCCAGTTTCCCCTTTATGGCTTCAGACCACTTTTCTTATCTTCCAGGTCTGGTTTTATTTAGACCAGCTGTGAAAACACACAAATCTCACCCTGATGCTGTTCATTTTGTGTCTTAAACCTTTAATTTAAACATTTACTCTGAAACTGACCACATAATGAGCAGAAAATTGCCAAGCGTTTGCACACTTTTAAACGCTAAAAGTTTTTTTATGCACAAATGAGAAATCGTGTTTGTGATGAGTGACAGAAATGAGTTACAGTGCTCCTCGGCTGTGAGGGGTTCATTCGTCTTCTGCAGAGGTCCTGTGATGGCATGAAATGAAAGAGTTCAGTGGGCCAGCGTGAAAACATACACACTCATGCAGGGGTTGATTTAACCCAGCGGGGCGTTCGCAAATGAGCAGCCTTCACGCTGACTCCAGAAGCTGCTGCCATCTGCCTCCGCCTCCCGTCTTCTGCTAAATGCAGGGATGGTGACCGGGGAGGTCAGACGGCTGTGGAAGCCCAGTGGCATCACTGTTTCCATAACTGGGCTGCAGCAGAAGCGTGCAGGACGGAGGGAGGCCTCTTTTTATTTCTCCGTTTGTTTCTCCAGGTGGCCCTCCGTGCCGTATGACTTGGGTTTTGACAGCAGCATCGGGTCTCTGCACAACAGGGTCCAGAAGTCATCCTCGGCATGAAGATGTAAACGTTTTGCTGCGTTACTCCGGGGCAGGGGTGGGAATTTTGAAAGCTCTGCAGCTAAATCTGACAGTTTCTGAAGCTGTGAGCACTTTTCTGTGTTTCTACTCTCATGTGCACAGCAGAAGAAGGATTTTCCAGCTCTGCTTCCCTTCCAAACTGAGAGGTGACCTCTGAACCCTGACACGTGTACGAAGCAGCATAACGTGTTTGGACAATAGCACGCAAAGTCAATCCCCCAGTTTTAGCACATCAGAAGATATCTCTTCGGTCGCATGGAAATGTTTTAAAACCACCCCTAAGTTCTCTATATTTTGCTTTGAACAAGCCAGACTTCTTCTAAAACATTTTCGATGGGCTGGATCAATATTTTTCCCGACTTTCTGAAGGACTCTGAAAGCGTATTTTTGCACAATCTTCTCATGCGCAGCCAAAATCCGAAGAAAAACTATAAGTAACCCCTAGAAAGTCTTCTCGGGTCCACTTTTAGATTGCATAACCTTCATTTGTTCTCATGACATATGGATCATGACCAAAAGATTGAGATCCTAGATCCTAGTGGTTAGAATTGCCGTCCATTTCAGACGGCTGGACACAGATCCTGAAAGGGTCAGAAGCTTGGAGCTCCACGTCGAAAGGAATCAGCTTGGAGGAAACGTTAAATGTCCCACCTCGGAGGTTTTCCAGGGACATCCCACTCGGAGGAGCACCCATCGAGGAGCCAGAAGTTACTGGAGGGACTCTATCGCTTCTGCTCAGGAACATCTTGGGAAGCTCCAGAATGAGCTGGAGAGCTTTGCTTGGAGGAGGGATGTCTGGGTCACCTCTGTTTTAAAATGATGTCTAAAGAAAGCACCAGTCAAACTGCTGAGTTCTTGCAAGGCAGCAGCAAACATTTAGATCTCTGCAGCAATTGGAGAGAAAAAAATTGCCATTTTATTAAACAAAATGCACAGCAAACATCAAGTTGCATAGTTTTTTTTAGGGTATGAGAAAAAGCATTCTTACGCCATGATTTGTGCTGGTTTTGCAACCACCGAACATGAGCACCCTGCAGTCAGTCAGTCGACTGTGAACTCCTCTGTACTCCAACGAATTAAGAGTCCAAATGTGAAATCATCTGAAACTTTGTCCAAACTGGATCATGCAGCAACAGCATGACGGAAAAAGAAAGGAACCAAAACAAACCCCGGCCGGGAATGAGCTGCAGTGCTGGGACCTAACAAGAGCTGACCCAAAACTCCTCCTTAAACATTTAAGGGATCGATACAGCGGAGAGTTATTGTGTAAAACAGCTGATTGAGACGCTTTCCTGAGGCTGGCTCCTATCTCCAGCCATCATTGGGTGAGAGGCGGGGTCCGGCCTGCACAGATCCAACAACAATACAGGCACACATTCATACCTGAGGTCAATTTAGAGAGGAAATTAAACTTGTGCCTTTTGGGCCGTGGGAGAAACCTATGGCGCCCTAGGAGAACCCGGAGAATGACGGAGAGCATGCAGGAAGACCCCAAGCCAGGTTTCACACCCGGGACCTTCTCGCTGCAAGGCAACAGTCTTCCCATCTCCACCACGGTGCCGCCCTCATCGGAAATCTGGCCTACTTTACGTTTTTTTTTTACTGTATTTTATGATTTGGCACCAGTTTGCTGGAACCTGAGTGTATAACTCCACTGGATGTTCCAGGTTTTAACGAGGTTAAACATCAGCGTCTGTGGAAACCTCTGATTCAGAGCATGGCTCCCAGATAATGTTCACACGGAGAAGGTTTTTCTGCTTCTTTCTTGGCTGTTATCGTTGTCTGGCTTCTCACCGAACCTTCTCCGTTTGTTTGTTTCTAAATGAAACACCTGCTCTGATCTCTTCCCAGACGCCATTAAAGTGAAACCCTCCAGATTGGCACCTTTTAAAGCACTAAACATATTTAAAATGTTTGGAGCAGCTCTCATGCACAACACTCGGTTAATAACCTTGGCTTCAACATGTTGAACTATGTGTAATTTCTAAGGCAAGGCAAATTTATTTGTATAGCACATTTCAGTATAAAGACAATGCAAAGTGCTTCACATGATTAAAATATAGGAAAATAAAACAGAATAAAAGCAAGCAGGAATAAAATGTAGACACAAAATAAAACACGGGAGAATAGAAACTAAAAGCAAACATTAAAAACAGTTGGACTACAAACTTGAACTAATGATGTTTCAGTAAAACAGTTTAACTAGAAGAGTCGAAGGTAATCATAAACAAATGTGGTTTTAATCTTGATTTAAAGGAACTCAGGCTTTCTGCACTTTTACAGTTTTCTGGAAGTTTGTTCCAGATAAGTGGAGCATGGGAACTAAATGCTGCTTCTCCATGTTTGGTTCTGGTTCTAGGTATGCAGAGAGCCCCTGACTGACAGGGGCTCCAAAAAGGAAATTTTTAAAAATATATATGAGCTTTCGGGATCATTTAGATTTTTTTTTTTTTGTCATGGGGCCCAAAATGCGTGGCGACGCCCCTGTTCAAGACAGTTAAGGAAACTCAATACCTGAGATCACGGCTGCTCATTTCAGATTTACAGGCGCCTCTTCTTAGACTTGTTGCTGTGTGTGTTGTTAATTAAGACTCCACAATGCTTTACAGTTCACTGCTCTTCTGCGCTGCCTGCTGGAGCCGGGGCTGTAATTCCAGTTAGTCAGGGATCAGATGGAGGTCATTGCCGGCCTGCGGGGGCTGCTGCACACCACAAGCCCACCGAGCCTCTCCGGACCACGTTGCAGCTTTTATCCACACTAATGGGGATCCCCAGGGTCGCTGGGATTAGGGTACCTGGTCTCGCTCCCTTCCATGTGAGGTGCAGACAATCTGTTGCACAATTGCTGAAGTCTTGACAAGTCTGAAGGAATGACAAAAATCTGTGGCTGGGGGGAAATTAGCGTGTGGTCACACTGCGACTGACAGCGATGTGTCAGTTGTGGTTTCTCCGGCTGGATCCCATCGAGTCTGATACTGTTACAGTATCAGATGATGCAGGGCTGGCAGCAGCTTTGGCCAGCGAGCAAACACTACATGTTGTTTACTGCTGGCTTTTCCTCCACTAAAGAGGGAAAAAGAGTGAATGAAGTGGAAAAACTTTTATCCGGTAACCAGTTTGATGCCTCAGGCACCCTAGACAGGTAAAAATATTAATTTATCTTGTAATATGTACGGTAGCTTGATGTCTGTAGTTGTTTTTTTACAACAACTTTAACTCTGGTAGCGAGAGCAGCAACAAGAGAAAAGGTCAGGACTCTATAGTTAGAGCTGCCAGATCTCCTGATTTACAAGCAGCAGGTTCTCTGTGTTTGTGGCGCTTTAATTCACTCAGTTTTTCCATATATTCTCCTCACAGCAAAAAATTAGAAGAGGCTGCAAGCTGCATAAAGAGCTACCGGAGGCTGTTTTAATTCCCTAAAGTCGCCGCTTATGTTGGGTTTTTACAGAGAAAAAGTCAGAATGTCCAACTGAATCATCAATCATTGCTTTTTTCCCCCTGACAAAACAGAATAGTTTTGTGATGAAACTGTGAATTGGTGTTTTGTTGAACAGCTTGATGAAGGCTTTTAAAAAGTTATTAGGAAAGCATAAAGCTGCCACCCAGGCAGAAGAAAAATAAATCTATAGCACGTTATAACATGAAATCTTTACTTTAATTACAAATAATTTTCATGTTTATACAATAAACTATCACGTTATTGCAATATACATGATCATGTTTTAACAAACCTTTTCACAATCATGCAGTATCTAAATCATAAGAATGTGATAATTTATTGTGCAAACATCAAAATGATTTTAGAGCAAGAAACGTTTCACTTTCTGAAACGCCATCAGTCGCTGCATACTTAGTCATAGGAATCAGGCTGCCAAATTAATCTTCTTTGGCCAGTTTTGTCTTTGCTCAACCCTTTACGGGTCCAGATATTTCAGTAAATACCTGCCGGTATTCTGCTGACAACATAACCCGCCTGGATGCAGCTCAGGTGGTGTAGTTTGGACACCAAACCTACCAGTTTCTCCCACGTCTACCGTTTGATCGATGAGAAATGTTGCCACCTCAGTCTAATCAAGCTCCTTCCTCCCTTACAGCTCCATGTGTTTTAAGTTTACTCTCAGTGTACGCATGATTATCCACACACTATCCAAGCTGCAAAATCTCTCCAGGGCTCAAATCAAACATGAAATAGAAACAGTTCATGCAGAACAGACATTTTCTCCGCCGCTTATCTGCACCACCATCAACATCATTCCTTTAAAAAGGTAAACGTGTTCCCACAATAAAACGTATCGTGTTTTAAGCTGAAAACTTTATTGTTCTAACAATGTAATTTCATTGTTCATACAATATAATATCACATTAGAAAGGATTTTTGTTATGATCTGAGAAATGTTATGATAACATAGTAGTATATTGTACAAACATGAAAAATATACCGTTGGAACAACAATGTTTTCAAGTTATAAAGTAATCTAGCTTTATTTATTTGTTTACGGCAATACTTTCTTTTTTGTGTGAAGCAAACAGGAGCATGAGGTGGACGGCAGTGCCTCTAGTGGTGGCTGCAGGTAATACACTCTAACCCTCCACATCATTAAATTAAGGCGTTTCAGTCACTTCCGCAGCCGCAGATGGATACAATTAAGCACCAAGGCACCTGACCACCAAGCATATGGGTGGCCCTCAGGTTCTCAGTGAATTCCAGCATGATAGAATGCAAGTTGTGCAACAAGCAGTCATCAACCTTTGTCACTACTAAATATTTCAATGTAGTATGCCACGGCGTAAAATCAGAAAGAGAGGTCAGTGGATGCTGAGCAGCAGAGTGTGCAGAGGTAATCAACTTTCTGTAGAGTCAGACCACCAAACGTCATTTGACCTTCAGATTGAGAAGAACGTCTCCTAGGCTGAGCTGCTGCGTTCCAACGTTGCATCACCAAGCGAAATACAAAACGAAATGCAAAACACTGGAAACGCATGCTGCCTCTGGACTCTAGATCAGTGGCAGTGTGTTTTCTAAAGTAATAAAGTATGTCTCTCTGTCTGGTAATTTAAAAGGGATGAGTTTGGGTTTGGCAGTTTCCAGGAGAACGGCACATGCCTGACTGCACTGCATCAAGTGTAACATTTGATGCAGAGGTGAATTACTGTATGGAGTAAAGATGTTTTCCTGGTGGTTTGGTTCGGCCCACTTAGTTCCAGTGAACCTAACTCTGTATACTTCAGCATATCAGGACATTTTAGACACTTTCATGCTCCCAACTTTGTGGCAACAGCTTGGAGATGACTCCTTCCTGTTCTAACATTAGAGCAGTGCACAAAGAGAGGTCCATAAAGACATGGATAAATGAGTTGGGTGTGGAAGACCTTGACTGGTCCACACAAGGTCTCATGAATCTAACAGATCACCTTCATGATGAATTAGAGTGAAGAGCGTGAGTCAGGCCTTGTCGTCCAACATCGGTGTCTGACCTCACAAATACACTTCAGAGAAAACAGAAATTCCCACAAACTCACTCCTAAACATTACAGAGAGTCCTCAGAGAGAGAGAGAGAGAGAGAGAGAGAGAGAGAGAGAGAGAGAGAGAGAGAGAGAGAGAGAGAGAGAGAGAGAGAGAGCTGAATCTGTTAGCGTGGGTAAGCCATCATCATGTTTACCCAAAGCATTAAACCTTTTATTCAAGTTCACATGGGGGTTAAAGCAGACAAGTAAATATATAGGTTTGCCAGTATAGTGTTGCAGCTTACAATAACTATAAAGATGTATTTTTTGTTTTGTCTGGGTGGCCAGGTGGAAAAATCACAGAAGGCCAAAAACTGAAATGATGGAGCTGTTGTTCCACTTTCTAGATGCGGCAGCACAGCTAGCTGCCGCAGGAAGTTAGAAAAGCATCTGTTCAAAATTACCATTATGTTTTTCTTCTAAAAGTAAAGCTAACAGTGTTTTGTATTTACCTTAGAAGCAGGACTGAACAACGGTTTAACGGTACTGGAACTGAATTTAATAAGGAGCATGCCAAGGAAACAAACCTTTATTACTGCTGCTTTCACCATAATTTATATTTGAAGCAGACAATTTGGATTTAGTGGTCAAGGTTTGGTTTGTTATTTAATTAGACTCTTGTTCTGTTTTCCTGCATTTGTGTTTTTCTTCGGAGAGTCTTAAATATTTTGTTTTGAAATTCCTCTTACTGAGAGATCCTTAACTGTCTCAAATTCATCAACTTAGCTGCATCTAATTCAGCAATCTCCCTTCCCCAAGGTTCCCTTTCTTTTTCCTCTGTTTTTTTCTGTTGCCATCTCACCTTTTGAGTTTAATTTGCTCTTTATTTCCAACCTCCTATCTCTGCCTAGAATACTGAGCATGTGTTGATGATTTGCATCTAAATCTGCCTCTAATTTGGACCAGAGTGAAAATGGAAAGTGTCATGATGCTGTTTGAACTGTCCACTTTCTCCTTGCAAAGTATATTCAGTATTCATATCATTTAGATAGATAATTACTCTAAAGCATATATAGGGATCATTGAGCTTAATAATGGCAGAGCTCCGTTGTGCTCACCTCTCCTGAGTGAGTTTACTGCGGGTAACTTGGCAGTAAGTGGAGCTGCTTTGGTCTTGATCCTCGTTAAGTTGACATTTATTCAACACGCTGTCAGGTTAGGGGTCAGAGTTCAAGAACACCCTCACGGCTCAGAGAAGGAGAGTGATGGCAACACAAAAACACAGGCAGCTCCTCGGTTACTGATTTGGCGAGTGCAGAAAAGGAAATTGTTTTTGCTGAACAACGTTGAAGTTTCTCATTGAAACGTGGACATTAGGCTGAAATATTGTCATACGTGCATCAAATCTTCATTTGTAGCATTTGATGACCGAATTCTAATTAATTACTATTATTTAAAGCTGATTTTTATGGTGTAAAAAGAATAACTTACGGGGTACTGTAAAAAAATACTAAAGCTCAGATTTCACTACAGAAAAACATGAAAATATCTCCTCTATTTAGTAAAAGATGTAATACTTTTTATCCTCCCTTTACAATGTGCTACATATTTTTTAATAAAAAAGCAAAGTGAATATGCACAAATCATCATTTGAAAAAAAAGTAACCTAAAATGCATAATTTCTGGATTTTATTTCCTTTTTGTCACAAGCTCCAGCCTTTCCTTCGGTTATCGACCTCCATCAGACCTTTTCAGACCAGCTCTAGTTGCAGATGCCAACACAGTCTGGTCTAACATTTTAACTATCCTCCCACGATCTTCTCCCAGTAGTTTGGTTGAGTTTTGGTCCTGGAGGAGGTTTGCAGGAATTTTCTGCTCTGCCCACACATTTCTGATAAGATCAGGGCTTTGCGGTGCCCTCTACTAAACATTGACTTTGTTGTCCTTAGTTAAGCATTAAACATTGTTGCTAATTTATTATTAGCAAGCAGGTTCTTGTTTCTCTTCCTGATATCTTGGCTGATTTCTTTTGATTTTTCCATGTCATATAAGGACATCTTTTTATGCTCTCTGTTTTTGTATGTTTAACAAATATTTTATATACTAAAAGTCTAAACAGTGCTTTCCTTGATTTGTCTTTTTACTTTTCATGGTAATCGGTGTCAATATTAGGGGTATAACATCACATCGATCCACATCAATATATCGATGAATTGATCCAAATACGTCGATGCAAAATGAAAATGTCAATCCATATCATCATTTTTAAGATACATCTTTATTTTAAAATTCAGGCATGAGACTATAGCGAACAGGTGATCTGTTATTATTACTTTAAAATTAAAAGACTGCTGTTTTTGATTTAAATCCCTGATACCTGTAGGAGCTTAGAAATAAAATGGTCAAATAATTTTTTTTGTGAGTTGATATGAATGTAAATATTAGTGTCACATTGATGCAATCGTACATTGATCGCATTGATCAGAAATCCTAAAAGACTTTGATATCGGCAAATATCGGCATCCGAAACAAATCGATACAACATCATATCGTGACAAACGTGGTGATTTACACCCTTAGTCAATATGTGTTGGTGTTCTGCGACTTTTGTTTGGATTTTTCTTGTATAACACATAAGCTTCATGCACATTCTTTGCAAACTCAAAGATAAAACAGGAAAATTATGTATTTCTTCCATCAACTCTGCAGCACCTCAACGTTCCTACTCAGTGTAGATGTAACGAGCGTAAAGAGAGGCGCAGCGTGGATGGAGAGCACCGTGTTTCAGTGAGCGCTTCTTGGCTGAGTTGCATAACTTCTCTGGATCTAAGCAGGAGTTGAACGTCAGGACACACAGCTGCAGCCCAGCTTTGTGTTCCCTCAGACCGGGCCCTGGTCGCATTGTTTGCTTCTTTTTCTCTGCTTCTCAGGCCATTGTCAGACGTCCTGTTGCCCTCTCTAAACTGAAGGGTCTGCTTTTTGCCTTGCTTGAGTCTCAGGTTCTCAATCATAGCTACAGTTAGAACGATTCAGAGCTAGACTGAGTGGAAAACCTCCAATAATTAATTTATTCTTTGCATTAGGCTTCAGTCAATCAACTAATTAAGAGGTCTGTGTGAGTATTTTCATGTTTTCTGAAGAGTGTTAGAGTTTCTCTTTGAACTTGGGCTCTTTGTACCTACATTCTTTCCACTAGTTCTTGTATCAGACAAGCTTAAATGTGCATTGTGTTGAAAATGGAAGAAAATGGACAAATGGAGGACAGAAGAGGATGTTTCAGGTGCAACAAACACGGGTTCATCAGCTTTAATTTAGGAGCATTTAATTCTTGAATGACTCACAGCTCAGAGTGGCAAACAAAACAGCATTCCTCTCTAAACTGGAAGGTGCTGCACTAGAAATGAGTGAAAACACGTTTAGTTCAAAGGGAAACTTTGAAAAACTTCCAAACAGCCTGAAGATATTGCTCACAACCACTTTAAAGGTAAAAATTAGAGCTCAGTATCAAACAACTCCTGGCTGTCCATAAGTGCCAGACACATGGTGAAAAAAAAACACGCAAGAAACATTTTATAAAAACAGCACATAAAATCAGTCAAATTAGCATAGTTTTATAGTAGTAAGCGACATCATTTTTTTATTTTCATTTAAGCTTCAGGGGTTATTTCCATCTATGATTCAATGTCTTTAAGACTCTTTTTCTAGGTAACATTGTCCTTATTGAGGTATATTTGAATATCATCTGCAAAACAACAGAGCAGAATGTTATAATAATTAAAAAATGGATTACACAAGCAGCATTTTTATACAGGTAGATCACAGTAAGTTAGAATATACGGCCCGTTTGTCAAATTTAATATACCTTTTGAAAATAACAATGTTTAAGCAGGTATTAAACATACTTTTCATTCAGCCCATATTTTTGTATTAAAAATTACGTAATATTCTAATCTTGTAAGGAAATAAATGTCATGTTTTCATTAACCTTATACCAAAAAATCATCATCAGTTCGTCATAATGAACTGAAAGAATGGCTTGAAAACATCAGTATGTGTGTAATTAATCTACATGATCCGTTTCATTTAGTGAAATCTTTTGTCAACGTAGACGTGTGCAAAGAAAACACGTGTCACGTATCGGACCCTGAAGGGTGCCGTATTGTAGCAGAACTGCTACTGAGAAGTACAAACCAAGATGGAAACTAAAATAAACCAAGAACGTCTAGGTTCCTATGAGCAGGACGTAAGGAACGCCTGGATGACTGAAAACCTTTGATGCCTTTTTATTAAACTCCTTTTGAAGTGTCTTGTTACTGAAAAGTGCTATGTAAATAAACTTACCTTATCTTTTGGTGTAAATTTTGATACAAACCGGACTGTTTCAAGCATCTAATATTGGAGTTTTCTGCTCTGCTTTCTTTCTAGATTTCTGAGCCTTGATCCAAGTTCTTCTTGGCATCATGTTTGGTTTTTGAATTACTTCTGTTATTACAAACAGACGCGCACCGCCGGGCCTTTTGTGATTGCCAAAAAGTTCACTGGTCGTCTGAACCGTTTGTTTGTGTGGCTGTGGGTAACCGTTGGATTGCTTTGCAATGAAGCACTTGTCCCTGGGATACTTTGTCGGTCCTCTTTTGGAGCTATAAATCTCCATTGTGTTTCCTATCCTTTGAATTTATAGACCACAATCAGGCGCAGATCAAACGTTGGTCTGAAACAATACGCTCCAGCTGAGCTACGGGTAGAAATGTGCCACATTGGAATCCAATTATGAGCTTCATCAATCTGTCTGGAGCTGAAAGGAGGACCAGTCAAGGGGACAAACCCATGAAGCAAAGCTTGAGCCTGAGCTGCATACAGAGTGCTGTTCCCAGTGAAAACTATGAGCTCTGTTGCATTCAGAGCTTCTTTGGATTCCAGCTCTTTGTCTCTATGAGTGAAAGTCAGAGTTTGAAAGATTAAACAGTGATTGCTGAGTAACCCTGAGCACTGGGACAGCCAAGTCTGTGGCCGCTCTGTGTTCAGAGCCCGCTTGGCCTCCTATTCACGGAAGAACAGGGAACCGCTCCAGTAAAAAATAAAACATTTCTAAAATGGCCAAACCTCAGTGAATTCCTGATGAGGGAAAGAATGCAGAGAAAAGAAGCCACGTTCATGTCGTTCGCTGACTTTTCTGGAAAAAAAAAAAAATTCTTGGCTTGCTGAAACATAAAGACTTGCAGGGGGAAAAAAAGACGAAAGGAGAAAGGTGAGCAGAGGAATCCTGCTTGAACAGATTCACAGGCAGCTTTAGTTCGCCTGCTGGAGAGGAACAAAGTCAGGCTGAGAAAAAAAAACAGGCTCACTTCTGTGTGTTCATGTACAGGCTGTTAGGAGAAGTCAACGCGGAAATGTCAGCTTTATTATCTTGACTGTCATTATGTGCGCCGCTGTTGTGTTTTGTCGGGGAGCGCTGTCACCAAATTAATACTGCATGTTTACTGATATGAACAAAGTGTTCATATCTGGCAGCAAATCAGCTTCTTACAGCTGCATCTGGCTCACATGAGCCGCGCCGAGCTGAGAACAAAGCAACAAGGTTTGGACTTGATTCAAGAAATTAAATCGAAAAATCTAAACAGAGAGATGGGAGGCCTTTACAAAATATTCACACCCCTTAAAAGTTGCCACACTTTGTCCAGTTCCAACCATAAACTAAGACAGATTTCTCCTCATAGACCAACACAAAGTAGAGCGTATTTGTAAACTGGAAGGAAACAGTTTTTATGAAAAAAAAAAAATCATAATCTGAATAGTGTGGCTTGCATTTTTCCCCCGGTAAAGCCCAGTGCCAGCAGTTGCCTACAGAGGTCACTGAATGCTAACATGGCCCGCCAGATTGATAATGTGTAGCACTCTATGTTCTGCACCGTATCAGTCTGGGTCTGCTACTATCGAATCCCTTTGGGGAAAGGAGCAGAACTCTCCAAGCTGATTGGGTGAAGCGACGACTAGTGCCCGCCTACCAAAGGTTGGTTTGAGCCAATCACGGTATCAAATGAAAACGTAAGCAGCAGCTGCCATGAGAAACCACAAGAAGGTAAGCTAGTCAAGGCACTTCTTGTCGTTCTACTATTAAAGACGAAATCGTGGATTCTTACTATGCAGATGTGATAGTAGCAGCTACACATGCGTCCTCCTGCGCCGCCATGTTTGTGTTGGTTCAGCTGTGGACTCGGCAGCTCTTGCTTTCGTCACAGCCGCTATGTCCCTCCTTAAAACAAAATACTGCAACGTGATTGGCCCGAACCGTTTTTGGTTTGGACACGAACGGTTGAAGCGGGAGCGGTACAAGATGGATTCTCGTGTGTTTGTGATCAGAGCTCTTCTACTGGAAAACATGGCGGTGGAAACTGAATACAGGGCAGTCTGGGAGGAAAAAAACACTGTTTTAACTAGAGGCTGCATGTTTTAGATGTTCGTCCAGCTTGAGAACACCTGATCTGAATCTATGTGTTATTAGCAGCACATGGTGAAACACACAAGAAATTATTCCCTCAGTCACTTTATTTAGACGTTGGGGAACAATGATACTAAAACATATGGATAGAGGCTCTCAAATGCTGGACCTGCTCACCCATGGTTAAAAAGCCATGTCTTAAAATGGTCTAGTCAAAGTTAAGAGCTACATCCAATTGGCAATCTTTGGCCAAACATAAAAATTGATGGGATGTTTTATAACTCTTCTATTTGAGCTTGAGATATTTTGCAAACAACTGGTTTAATTGTTACTCTCCAACAGTGCAAAGCCCCACATGCACGCAGCACAAATAGTGAGTAATGTTCCTTCACAACATAGCTGCAAACGTGTTTTTCTGTCACGTGAAATCCTGATAAAATACACTTTAAAGTTTGTGGTTGGAATGTGTCAAAGAGATATGAACACAAAGTGCAAATGTTCCTTTCTGTCTTTCTTTGATAGGAAGACAGAAAGACCTCTTTAAAAGAAGAAGAAAAGGCCATTTCTGGTTGGTAATTTGACCTTTTCTTTAACAAAATGAGCCAAAATAATCTCAGAAACTGTGCAGTATGGAGGATGAACAAAGCCAAATCGTGTCTTATGATTCTTTGTCACACTTTGTGCAGCCTGCTGCTCAGACTCGCAAACAGAGGATTTCTGAGACTTATGAGTCATTCATCAAAAAAGAGCCACAGCTCAACGTTGGCTGCCAGCTGCAGTTTTTGCTGGCGCGATTCTGAGACTCATCCATAAATCTGCAAAACAGGATTTATTTTCCCCAAGCTGAAGAGACGGGAGGAACGTTCAGATCTTGGCCTCCAACTATCCGCAGATAGCTGGCTCCTTGGTTACTGAAACACCAACCGCAATGCCACATCTATGGTAACGCTGAAAGCTCTGTTTGCAGATCAAGTTTCTGCGATAAATACAGATGTAATTTCAGCAGGTGGCGACGTTTAAAACTGCCAGAGATTCGGTTTATGACTGCACAAAAGCTGCATCCCGGTCCCTGAACATCCCCTGAAGTGTTTTTCTGTCAGAAGCCATGATGGCTAATGTGCCACTGAGGCAAGAAGACGTCGACAAAAACAAGGAGCGAAAGGAAATAAACTTCCTTAAGACAGAGGGACAGAGAGATTACAAGTGTCACAGGGTGAAGCTGTGCAGGGCTGAGTTTATTTCCGTGCTTTTAATTTGAAGCACAAGTCTTTCCCTTTTTGATTCATCCTGTTAATTATCCATGAATGGGGAACACCAGACTGGCAGAAACCAATGACAGGAGGCAAGGAAGGGCAATCATCCAGGGAAGACAGATCGCCAGCTATTACCATATAACATAGAAAGGATTCCTGGATCAATGTGTGCTTCTGTACTTTTTGTCTCTCTTGTCATGTCTCTGCTCTGTCTTCTGTAACCCCCAGTCGGTCGAGGCAGATGACCGTTCACACTGAGCCTGGTTCTGATTCTGCTGGAGGTTTTTCCTTCCCGTTAAAGGGGAGTTTTCCTCTCCACTGTCGCTTCATGCTTGCTCAGTATGAGGGATTGCTGCAAAGCAATTGAATTGAATTGAATTTAAGGTGGAAAACGAGGAGGAAAAAAGTGAGACACCTCAGGGCAGGGCCTCAGGAGCCCAACAAGGCAACAGCCACAAGAACTTCAAGAACAGGAGCAACGAACAAGAAGCAGCAGCAGTCATGGTTGAGGACGGCCTGTTCTAGAGGAAGGACAGAGTCTAGCTCTCTGTCTCTGGAGGAAGTAGCTAGAGCCTGACAGACAATCTCATCCTTGGGATGGGAGGAGGAGCTCAAAGACCTGGAGGTTTCATCTAGATGCTTGCTGCCAGTTTTTAAAGGCCTCTTTAGCTGCAGGACGTTGAATCTTGCACATACTTTATTGATCTAAGTTTCGTACTCTGAACTTCGTGTCCATTGCATCACCTTCTACCTGTAATGCGTCCACGGTCACTTGCCTGCTGCTGGATTTTTACGTCTAGTCGGTCCAACGTAAATTCATTTATTTGCTTCTTTTTCCCCTCCTGCAAAGGCATTGTGAGATTATTATTTTTGTAAATAAATGACGTAATTTTCTGTCAAAGTGCTGCAACCTTGTCTTTGGTCTTTTCGTTGTTGGTGTCAGACTCTTCCGTTTGCATCCATATGCAAAAAGACCCCACTGTCCCTCAGCATTTAAACATTAAAATTAGGAAGCTTACACAAAAAAATGGTTTAGGTTTAACATAATCTTTTATTTTCGGCAACATTTGTCCTCTGACTGGAAGTAATTTTAACATTTTGGAAAACGCCGACAAGAGTCCCGACTTGAATCTGAAGAAGCTAAAGATTAGGTTGATGTCAGGACAGGAAGGTCCACCCTCCACAGACGGGGAGCACATCAACAACGATGAATTGTCCAAGTAAACCTGGAAAAAACTGGATCAGCGATTCTAGGAAAGAGTTTGGTGGTTTTAATCCCAAAAAAATGTATTCATTCATAAAGGATGGCTAAAGAATTTTAATTATGTTGTTTTTTCTTAAATTTTAATGAAAAACTTTGTACTCTTTTACATTTCATATCAGAAACACATTTCTTGGTTGAAAAATCTGCAAAAGGTATGTATACTTTAGAGCTTAGTTGTAGCTGTGAAAGGTGACTCTAGTTGTGTCTTTAGAGGCCTTTAGACTCAACATGACCTTAACGAGTCCGTCCACAATCAAGGCACTTTGTTCCCGCGGTGGACCGGCCCAGTAGGATCAGACCGTCCAGTGAGGACCAAAAGTGTCCTCAGCTGGAGTCCGACGGACTGTTGGACCTGTTGGCAAGAAGAGAGATTATGAAGATTAACTGGGTCCAGATACGTTTGACCTCTGTGATTTTTGTAAGGTGTGGCTTTGTTTCCCCATCCCACAGCTCACGTTTGGATTTCCCTACTCAGCGGAAGGTTCTCTGAGCTGAAACACACTGAAGTGAGGATACTGAAGCCCGCTTTGAGGCGTTTCTGCCTCCGTCCCTGCAGGAGACATTGACACAGAAGAGTGTCGACAGGAATGTTCGCTCCCAGGCTGTAAATATTTGAGCCTGTTTGCAGAGTCCTTTCAGCGAATCTGTCCCTCTGGTCCACAGACCTGAATGCTTTAAGTTTCCGTCTCCTCCCCAGGAAAGAGAAAAAAAAATCTCATGAGGTGAGACGATCTGCTGGGTTCCCATCACGGCTGACTTTGATGATTTCTCATTATTCAAACCCCTTCAGAACAAAGGTGCAGTTCATCAGAGTCACTTTTGGGATGTGTTGATCTGTCTCCTGTCCAGACGTCACATTTCTGTCGCCATCTGCAGGGACATCTCTGGTCCCAGATGTTTCATGAGATTCCCAGCATTCCCTGAGGAATCTCTCCCTTCTGGTTTCATTTAAAGTTTCCCCAAATAACCAACCCAGACTCTGCTGCTTGTCATTCTGGAGTTAACAAATATTTTATTCAGTTTTTTTCTCTCATCTAGCAGTGAGTCTGAGTGGAATAGAAGCAGAATAGATTTACTTTAATACAGAGCTGTGCAAAAAATATTCACACCTGTTGGACATCCCCACATTTTGTCACGTTGTAATTGCAAACTTCAGTGTATTTTATTGGGATTTGATCTGAAAGACCAACACAAGGTGATGCATAAATGTTTTATCTGTGTATGTTTTGCACACATATAGTTTTTTTTTTTAGAAATATTACTGCAGTGCGGTTTAACTTGCTGTGTTTTCCCACCTTCCCTGGTTTTATCTGTTGTTTGCTGAGTTACTCCAACATTTTGGGTCATTGTTTTCTGTTTGTTTGTCTTTATGTTGTTGTTTTTTAGTTATGCTGGAAAACTAGTCCATGCATTTGTTACTTCAAGGCTGGACTATTGTAATTTTTCACGATCAGGAAGTCCACAAAATGCAGTTCGAAGTCTTCAGCTGATCCAAAATGCTGCAGCAAGAGTTCTGATAGAAACTAACAAGAGGGATCATATTTCTCCAATTTTAGCTTCCCTTCATTAGTTATGCTGCTGTAGGCTTAGGGTACTGGAGGACATCAGGGTCTATTTTTCTCACTCTGCTGGGTTCTCCTACTGTTCTCCAATTTGCATTGTTTGTTATTATTTAAACTTTTAACTTTATGTTGTCTGTCTTTTTTCTCTTCATAGTAGGTACACCTGGCCTGGTGTTCTGTTAGCTGTTACATCATCCAGGGGGTAGATCATCCACTATTAACATATAACATAGAAAAGATTCCTGTATCAATGTGAGCTTCTCTCCTTTCTGTGTCTCTGCTCTGTCTTCTCTAAGCCCCAGTGGGTCGAGGCAGATGAGCGTTCACACTGAGCCTGGTTCTGGTTCTGCTGGAGGTTCTCCTCCCTGTTAAAGGGGAATTTTCCTCTCCACTGTGAATGCTGCTTGGAGAGACTTGATGCAACCTGCTGGGTTTCTTTAGAGAGGAAACTTTTTGACCAATCTGACTGGAGGATTTGATAGAATTTGACTTTGTAAAGTGCCTTGAGATGACATGTTGTAAATTGGCGCTATATGAATAAAGGTGAATTTAACTGAATTATTGTTATTTTTGCACGGATGAGGACATTTTTCGAAATGATCATGACTCTTTTTAAATTAAAAAGATTGGTACTTTCATGTGCACAAGGCCTGAAATCCTTGAAGTTGATCTAATTGTAACTGTATGTAATTTGAATGTGGATAAAAAAATCTTGTGCTAGTAAATCACCACCCGTGGCTTTAGTCTAGGGGTCCTGGTCTTCCTAAATCTGGCCCTTTGGGACATCTCTGCCAACTTTACACATTTAGAAACTAAAACTTATACAAATTGTAATTTGAGAAACAATTCAAGCTCAGTCAGTTTGGGCCAAGAGCATCCGTGGATACCAGTTTTCAACAATTCCCACAGATTCTATGTTCTGCTCTGGGCTTTGACTAGGACATTCTCACACATAAATATGCTTTCATCTAAACCCGGAGGGTCCAACTGCAGTCCTCCAGAGCTGCTATCCTGCAACTTTTAGATGCATCCCTGCAGCACTGCTGGATCAAATGGGTGAATTCCTTCATCAGCATCTCATTCAGCTCTGCAGAGCCCTGAAAACGAGTCATTCCAGGTGTTTTGGAGAAGGGATGTTTCCAGACGTTGCAGGATATTGGCTCTGCGGGACTGGACTTGGACACGCTTGTTCTAAACTATTCCCTTGTAGCTCTGGCTGTATGTTTAGGGTTGTTGTTCTCCTAGAAGCGGACCCTCCACCCCAGTCCCAAGCCCTTTGCAGCCTCAAACGGGTTTTCTTCCTGGAGAAAACATCCCACAGCATGATGCTGCCACCTCCTTTACAGACCGTTTATCTTTATACCAACATTAAAGTAAACACAATTAACACTATCTATTAATTGGATGCCTGTTGTAAGAAATTGTTTGCACTGGATGTTATTCAGAGGTAACGTAGTGAAGGAGGATTTTTATACATTTATTTGATGCACATTGCAGATCTTTATTTGGGTTTTAAAAAGTATTCCTTTCCACTTCAGAATTATGTGCAGCATTGTGTTGGTCTATCGCATAGAATCCCTGTAGGATGCATTTAGATTTGTGTTTGTAACTTGATAACGTGTGAAAAACCCAGAGACAGTTTTTTTTCGACGGTCAAGGTTTGACGTCAGAATCTATATCTGCCAGGTTTGGGTCTAAGATGCTGCAATACAATGAAATAAATGCAAAACTACAAAATCATGTTGGAAACAAAGCCGCAGATGCAGATTTGACCCCAATAACGCATGTTAGTGGTCAACATCTGGGTGGTGAAAACTGACAGTTTTAAGAGTGATCTCTTTCAGATGAAAAGTGAAATAAATTTCCTTTAAATAACCTCACATCACTTTAACATTGTGGCAGGCGGCCCAAGAACAGCACACCCTGCCCAGACTGGTTAAAGATATGGAAGGACTCTCCTCCTCTTTCCTGATGGATTTCATTGCAGTCAGTTTGCATTCCTCAGTTCATGTTTTTGCAAACCATGCTCCCCCCCCCCCCTTTTTTTTTTCTTCCCCTCTCACCGCTCATGAATCCAAACTAATATGACATCATGCTGAAGCAAAGTTATGCTCAATACGTACCAACGAGGACCTGCAGGAGAACCAGGGACCAGAGGCGTAAAGGGGAAGCTACTCAACAGAGGAAGGAAATGTTTGTCAGAGGAGAGTCTTTGACTCTGAGCAGGTAATTCCTGGCACACGTGAAGCCCTTTGTCAAGTGTTACAACACCACAGGGACCCAATGCGGAGGAAACAAATCTGCTGTTTTGACCAGAAGACGACGAGAAATTGAGGACAGACAGATGGGATCAGAGGGCTGGGATGAAAAAGAGTGAAGAAGCAATAAATATATCTGGAATGAAGCTGAGGCTGGAAAAGGAGAAAGGGGGACATTCTTTGAGCTGCTCTGAAGCGACAACAATGGCTCCAGCCGAGATCGGGTCAAGACCTACCGGCCTGTTCCCAGAGATCCGCTCCACCTCATCAAAACTCCAACGGTTTCTTTGATTCTCAAGCCAATTATCAGATTAAAGAGTGCCGAGAGAAAAAAGCCCTCTCTGATCCTCCTAACGAATCCCTAAATTGCTCTGAAAAACTGTCGCGGGCCCTCACAGCAGGTTGGGTTTCAAAAGTCTTCATCCCGGGTTCAACACGCTGGCATGAAAACAACACCAACTGGGGTCTGATTTTCACATGCAGAGTCTGGAAAAAACTGCTTTTTTCTTCTGTCTTTGCTTTTTTCATACTAAGGTGTTAAACAGAATTTAATATAAGACAAAGATATCCTGAGTAAACACAAAAAGATTTGTTCAAATGATTAATTTATGAAGGGAAAAAAACTCTTCAAACCAACCTGCCCCTGTTTGAAAAAGGAATTGCCCCCAAAACCTAACAGCCGGTAGCTTTGTCCCTGGCAGCCTCAGCTGTGAGCAAAAGTTTCTTGATAATCGGCGGTGAGTTTTTTTTCATCGCTGTGGAGGAATTTAAGCCCACTCTTCTTTGTTTGATTGTTTCATCTCGGCCCCTTTGGAGGGTTTTTGAACAGCCTGCTCAAGGCAAAGCCTCAGCATCTCAACCAGCTGTAGCTCCGGACTTTGACTAGGCCACTCCAAAACAAGTCCAGGTATTAAACAGTCTGACCAGTACTTAATGCTATGGTGAGATTCCTGAAAGTTTCTGGTAAAATCAGTATGATTATATAAACTCTAAAACAAATAATAAAATTAGATTATATCACTGCTGCAACTCTCTTCCCTTCCATGTGGAGGCAAACCCACTTTAAACATATTCCTGACAGCTAAAGGTCAATTAATGACAATTAATGGTCTTGTCCATTAATTGTTACATAGTCAAAAATTGCAGACGTCTACGATTTGGAAATTGCGTTATTTAAAATTGCAATTATATTACAAATGCGATTAATTCTGCAGCCCTACATTTCACTACTGCCACCATGTTTCTGTTCTTTTTCTGAACTGTTGTGTCCGTTTTACTCTGGTCATAAAAGGGTGCACTGCTTCCAGAAAGCACCACAGAGAATCTTCTCATAGTTTTCAGGAAAATCAAGATAAGATGCTTTTTCTGAGAAGGTCCTTTGTATTCTTTTTGGTCACTAGTCTTTGCCTTGAACTCTCCCGTGGATGCCTGCTGATCCCTGTTTCTTTCATATTACCTGGAGTCTGACCTTAACTGAGGGAAGCGAGGCCGGTAAATGTTTTAGATGTTTTTCCGGGTTCTTTGTTGGCCTCCTGGATGAATCCTTGACGCACTCTTGGAGGAAGGTTCTCACTCTCTCTGTGTATGGAAGCCCCAGTAATGCCCTTGTAACCCTTTCATGACAGATAGATGTCAGTAAATTTGGAGTAATGTGTTTCTCTGCATTTCGAGATTTTAAACACCCTGCAGCAGTTTTCCCTTGAGGAGGTTGTTTGCTGCTGGTATTGTGAACGGTTTTATATTAAAACAAATCTTCAGAGCAGTAGTAGAGCAGGAGTCGAGGACAGTGATAGGGAGAAGGCATCAGCAGACATTTTGAGCTTCTTCCTGGTTTATTTTGTGCACAATCTTCATTTCTACCTATTTTGCTGAGAAGGAAAAAGACGCATACTTGTCTCTCACAAGGAGTATCGGGCAGAAAGGAGCTGAATTCAAATGCATGTCATGTTGAAGCCATGCAAGCTTTTTCTTCCCTGAATTATGCCCTACTTTCTGTTGGTCTATCATTTAAAACCCCACAAAAATACACTGAAGTCTGTAGTTTTAGTGTGAGAAAAATAATTTGACACTGTTTAATTTTTCTGAGCCACTGTATTGCTGCTAATAACAATGGATCTAAACTTGCTTCTGACACAAATGTTTTCTCTCTTTTGTTTTACTTCTGGAGGATAATCAGACTTTTTTAGACAAGTTATTTTCCACAACGCGTATAATTTAAAGGGGCAGTGCCTAAATTTCCACCTGACTGTACAGGCAACAGACTGTTGCTTTAATATGAATCTGTTACAGGCTTTAACTTGTCCTCAGTGCCACTGCGCCCACTTGAACAAGATTTTATGGTATGTATGTTCACTTGTACCCAGTAGGAACTTGTTCATCTGGAATCCAGGTAATTTTATTTAAAAAAAACAACCAGAGCAAATTGTGAGGAAACACGTCTAGCTTCCATAATCTCCACGTTTTCCTCCATCAGACGCTAACAGACTAATAGGATGTTCGTTGAGAAGGGATCAGATGCTAATGAGCATGGCAGCTGTTTCTTCAGAGAATTACAATGTGAGTTTGTTGCTTTATGGGACAACTCATCCTGGAAAGTGTTATAATGTAGGCCAGTGAAAGTGGAGACTGTAAGGAGGGTCGGGCCGGTCTGGAGAGGAGCAGGAAAAGCCTTCAGGACTTTAAATGCGGAGGAGAGGAGGAACAATATACAAAACATCATTGAATCACTGTTCTCTGCTGCGGCTGGCTGTTCACCACAAGTTTAATTTGGTATTTTTTCATCTGCCGTTGGTGGAAAGCCGCTGTGTCTAATTTAAAAGGAATGCCATCCGCACACTGGCACCGTGTCCTCATTTATGATCAGTAAGATAACTGCAAACAAAACCCAGATGAGAATTATTAAAGTGTCTCTCTTGAAAGAAATGTGCTGTTGTGTCGTTAACCTTTTGGCTTTTACTTGTTGAAACAGAGCACAGTCTGAACACGGAGGATTCATGAAGTGGTCGGTATTTTTTTTGCCTCACGTCAAGATTTACAGCTTAACATCCAACCAGGCTGAAATAGGCAAACCTTACCCAGATGCATCACGCTTGGCTTTTAAGCTATAAATCTCAATAGGAGGAAAAGGGAAATGCCAAACACTTCACGGTTTATTACTCTGGTTAAGAAACAAAAGTAATTTTGATGGATTTGTCCCAGAATGTAGCCCTGCATCGCTCCAGAACCAGGTCCAAGTCCTCCACAGACAGGTTGAAGTTAGCTGAACGAGCAAATCGATGGACTTTAAATCTGCATCTTTTGGTTTAGTGTTTCAACCAAGTTGGGTTCCTCTGTGACTGCTTGAGAGGTCAAAGTTCAAACAATTACTGCGCTTTCTAAGATCTGCTGTTCTCTGTCGCATGTTTATGAAACAAAGCACAGGATCTGACATGCAGCCGGTTTCTGACCAGATCCGACATCGACTCAGAAGACCAGACTGACCACACAGACGATCATTTGCATAATAAATTGGTTGTTTGTCATAAATTGTTAAGTTTACAAGCTGGTGCGTATCCTCTGCGGTGATTGGGCGAGAAGCGGGGTCCACCCTGAACAGGTCGCCAGTCCATCACAGGAACACATAGAGACAGGACAAACAACCATGAACACACACACTCACACCTAAGGGCAATTTGAAGAGACCAATTAACCCAACAGTCATGTTTTTAGACTGTAGGAGGAAGCTGAAGTACCCACGAATAATTATTTTATGACTAATTTTAATAAAAATCATACTTGATGTTTACAAATAACTACATCAGTGCAGAGCTTTTTTTGTCTTTCTGCTGTTGTTGTAATCCTCAAAGATGTTTTTTATCTCCCTGTATGTTACATTTATGTTAAAAGTAGAAGACATGCTGCATCTCAATCTCATCTTAATTAAATCTCTTTCTTACGCCCGTTAATAATGCTTAAAGCAAAGCACAAACTGGTGACCTCTATTTTTCTCCCCGCTTTTTTAAGAACTGACTAGAGGTTCACTCCGGGGTCAAGATGTGGGATGTTTCTAGACCACAGATCCCAAAGTTTAGTTTTCTGATCTTTCAACCACTTCATAGCCCAGGGCTTCATTTTGGTGAATAAAATAGATCATCACCAAACTGCTGGATGGATCTGCTCTTGTAGCATTAAGAATCGTCTTAATGCCAATAAGAGCCCAACAGATTTTACTTTCACATGTGGAGCCTTACTGCTTTTGCCATAGTGCTCCGCTTGATTTATATGTGCAAGAAGCTTTAATAGATTTTATGCTGGGACTATTTCATGTTCAGTGGACACAGAAACAGGAAGGTAGAAGAAACAGATGAGACTAAATGCTAAAAGGGAGAAAGAGGAAAGGGAGAGAGCAATATAACATCCTCTGAGTTTGCTTCTACACCTGCAAAGAGAGATATAAAAAGAAGAGCAAAACCAGCTGATAAAATATTACAACTACAAACAACCAACGCCTTGACACCATCACTGAAGAATATACAGTATTATTTAATGCAAAATGTATAAAGTGACAGCTAAAGGTAATAATAGGAGTTTTCTGTATAGAAGTGAATCTGTAAGTCCCTGAATCCAAGCACCTGTAGGTGTTTGTGAGAGTGTGCTTGTGTTTGTAGGGTTTATCCAAAAGAAAATCAGTGATCAGTGAATTTGAGTCATTGCACATAATGATTATTGCACAGATACTTAAAAAGAAAAACAATTGCATCTATTCCAGCATATGAGGTATCAAACCTTAAGGGACGTCTGTTGGCCACAGGTAGAGGTGACTTCCTGTGGCGCTCTGTGGGACATTTTGGTGTCGTGGAGCGGGTGGGAGACATGGCTGTGTCACGGTTGTCCAGCCTTGGTCCTGTCATCAACGTTGTCATCCCGGTGGTAATGAGTAAAAGACGGCCAACAGAACCATGGACTCATCTGGAGTCACATTAAACACAGTTCATTATGTGGCTTTTCTGCACGGGGGGAAAATATGCCATCAAATAGTTGCAGAAGTGCATTTTTGACATACGATCGCCTCTTGGTCCAGGAATTTCCTTTCAGCTGGAGCCAAAGTGTTTTCATTGGGTTTGATTTGTTATCGTTTTTTTTTTTTTTTTTTGGTACGGGAGAAATGACAGTGAGACAGATTTACATTCTCAGATAAATAACTACACTTCTTCATATGTAGAGAAGCTGCTCTGACACAACGACCACGGCGACCTGATGTGTTAAAATGTTATGCTTCAACTTTCTTCTTCTATGGCAGTGTCGTCGTGCTTTTTCAGAAAGTCTTCACTCTCCTGTTAGTTTCCTACATCCCAAAATAACTCAAATTCGGTTTGTAGCAGTTTAAATAAACACAACTTCAGGTGTTTTATTTTTTCAACACTTCATTAATTTTGCAATGGAGTCGATTAGTTGTTGGTTTTTTTTTTTTTTTACATGTGAGGAACTTTCATTTTTCTTATCCCACAAAAGGCTGAATGGTTTCTGTGAACCCGCAGTCACTCCTGATTCTGCTGGTCTAATCTCTAAACAACTACAGATGGTTTTGAAAAACAAAAGAGAAAGAAAAGAATGAAAAAAAAAGGAAATTCTGGGATATGAAAGATAATATTTTCTCAGGGGGGCTGTTTCAAAGCTGCAATACCATAATATTTCTTTTATAAGACATATGACAGCTATTATAGAGCATTGATCAGGCTTAACGTTATGAGATCCTGTTTTAGGCTCCCGTTTGCAGTGAGAACAACCCTGACCCGTCAAAGCATGGAGTCCACCAGAACCCTCAAGGCATGCTGTGGTATCTGGCACCAAGATGTTAGCAGCGGATCTGTGAAGCTCTCTGTGCTGTGAGGAGGGGGCAACCTGAATCAGACTTGCTTGTCTAGCTAGCACGTCCCACAAGTGCTTGATTGTGTTTAAATCTGGGGAATTATGTAGCCCAAATCAGCACCTCAAAGTTGTTGTTGTGCTCAAGACATCCTTAAATCATTTTGCTTTGCTGCAAGGCGCAATATACTGCTCAAGCAATACGGTTTCTATGAAAGGGTGTACATGGTCTTCAACAATGCTTATATTGGTGGTATATTCAGTTCAATTCAATTCAATTAAATTTTATTTATATAGCACCAATTCATGAAACATGTCATCTCAGGGCACTTTCCAAAGTCAAATTCATTCAGATTATACAGATTGGATCAGATTATACAGGTTGGTCAAAAAATTTCCTGTCTAAGGAAACCCAGCAGGTTGCATCAAGTCTCTCCAAGCAGCATCTACTCCTCCGTAGAGCCACAGTGGACAGTCGTCTGTATTGTTGATGGCTTTGCAGCAATCAGAATCAGAATCAGAAATACTTTAATAATCCCAGTCTCATACAATCCCTCATACTGAGCAAGCATGAAGCGACAGTGGAGAGGAAAACTCACACTGAACCAGAACCAGGCTCAGTATGAACAGTCATCTGCCTCGACCGACTGAGGGTTAGAGAAGACAGCAGAGACACAGAAAGCACAGAAGCACACATTGATCCAGTAATCTGTTCTAGATTAGATGGTAATAGCGGGTGAGCTGTCTTCCCTGGATGATGTCACAGTTAACCGAACGTCAGACCAGGTGTACCTACTATGAAGAAAAAAAATAAGTAAAGTAACGTCCACATGGGTGGAAGATCCCAATGATCTACAGCGCAGCATTGCCTAAAGCCTAAAGCCTCTCTGGAGCAGATCACCTTCTCAATGGACTCACGTGCCCATCGTTGGGTCTTTATGTGGCGGAGAGTTCAGCGTGGGGGTCCTGATGCAGCTCTGCAGCCCCACACTGCAGCTTGGTCCAGCACAGGTTATTCTGACAACCAAGGCCAACAAATTCTTCTCCAGCGATTTGAGCTTCTGAAGCTCATCTGTTGGATGACACTGCATCATGACCCTGACCCGTAAACCCTTCGCCAGTTCACCAGGGTGCCTTCTTTGATAGGTGCTGACAACTGCAGACTAAGAACTAACCCACAAAACCTTAAGTTTTTCAAATGATTGTCTAGCCACTACAGTTTTTTGTTTTTTTTCACACTTGCACGTTTGAGGATAAAATATGTACCTGCTGCCAAATATATACAACCCACTGACAGATGCCATGATGGTGAATGGCTTGTATTCACACCCTGACAGTGGTGAGCTATGCTAGCAGCCACAGCTGCCCTGGGGCAGACTGACAGAGGCGAGGCCGCCATACATCGGCACCACCGGACCCTCTGACCACTCCGAGCAGGACACAAAGACTGAGACGGTCACCCCTGATTACTCAGCTTAATTATTGATTATGTAAGTAAATGATTCATTCCTGCAAACCTGAATTTCAAGCTGAAGTTTAGATATTGCGATTTTGAAAATGAATGTATTTTTCTAATACTACTTTAGCTTTTTGATGAAGTAAAATAACTTTCTCATTCTGACTGATTTTGATAGATTTAAGACTGATTGGAAAATAATGAGATTTATTTAATAAGACTGGTGATTTAAAATATTTATAGATAGAATTAAAGGGGCTTTTTAGCCTTATGTTTAGTGAACTTGTGGGCTACAACAAACTTGTTTTCTGTGTAGAAGTTTTGTACTTTAGCAGTTTCATTGCCTCGATGGTGGTGTAATTATACCGTATCACATTCCACCGCCATGTGATTTGAGATCAGCTTCCTCTGAAACCTTTTTTGTTTACACTCCCACACCACCAAAGCATACTGGGAGCTCGCTTCTGCTCCCCAGCCAGTGACCCCTGAGTAGACTGAGCAGGTAAAGCCTGAACATTTGAATTAAGACTGACAAGCAGAACAAATCGCTTCGGAAATGAAAGAAATATTACCAACAGATGTTTATTTAACAGGTTTAATACCCTCTTTTTTTGACGTTCCACAGGTGGCTCTTATGAAAAGTGAACCAAGAATGAACCTTGAAACATGAGTTTGACAAAGAACTACTAATCAACCCCACAGACAGGAGGCAGGTGGAGCACAAACCATCTTCTGCAGGATGACAAAGAAAGAAAGATATACTGTAAAGTTTTTAACATGTGTCAGAGGGTGCGAGGAAGTCTGTGACTGATTACTTTAGATTACACCACACGATTAAATGGAAAAAAAGCGTAAAAACAACAGATAAATGTTGAATTAAAACTAGATTTTTTTTTCTTTTAGGGAACAGGTTGAAATATTAGGGGATACATGTTTAAGTTTTCCCTTCATGTTGAGCACAAACAATTGAAATTTGAAAGCAGAAACCAAGATTTGCACCCTGCAGGTATTTTTGCTGTATTCTGGCTGCAGTAAAGGATTTTTTTTATATGTAGTTAAAATTAGCTGACCAGCAAAGTGAGCAGAGGAGCACAGGGTTTTGTTTTAGATTAAAAGATTCAAACACAACAAAATGGTTGTACATTACTTAGGCCTTGGGTTAATTTATTTAAAGCTAATTTTATCTGACTGGTTGTTGGCTGGAGGTTTGTATGTTTAAGCCCACATGAGAGAGGCTAAATGTTCTTATCTCAGTCATTGCAAGTTAGCAAATATTTGTGAAAATGTGGTTGAATTCTTATCACATGTGTATGTCTTATCTCTTATATTCTGAGCTTAACCTTTTCTACAAGGAAGGATCAAAACAGCGATCTAAAAACAAAAAGAAGCCAGGCGGTCTTGTGCTCGCTGTGGGAAACTCAGAGAAAGGAAGCGATTCCCTCATTCAGACTCAGGGCACCTTTGGCTTCTGTGTTCCTTCCCACTTTATCTCGGAGGGAACACGCCTTACAGCTAATCTATCAACACCACCGTGTGAAGGTTGGATTTCAGGGCTGAGGAACAGGTCGGGGTCCCTGTCAGGCAGAAGCGGGCGGCTACTAGGTTTACATCTTCTCAGCTACATTTACTGGAGTAACTTTTTGAGTGAAGAAAGTACTTTTAGGAGTAGTTTTACTGCACCGTCCTTCTTATTTCTACTTGAATAACATTTGTTTAGAGGTAACATGCCTTGCAGTTACTATACTAGATGAAGAACAAACATGTTTTAACCAAAAATGCCCCAAATCCAACCAAACTAAGTAGCCAACTAAGTTCATCCAGGAGGTTTTGGGTCTTTTCCTGAGTCTCCTCCCAGTTGAAGATGCTTAAAAACATCCTAAGGAAGTCACCCAGGATCCTGATCAGACACCCAAACCACCTAAAGAGAGTTTTGGCTTTGATCCTCATTGTTAACTGTACATTTAAGTAGTGAGTATACAGTAAAAAAAAAAAAAAAAAAAATAATAAAAAAAAAAATATATATATATATATATATATATATATATATATATATATATATATATATATATATATATATATATATATATATATATATAGTCACTGGAAGTACTTTTCGCCTTTTCAAACTTTTTTACCTGCTGTCATTTTTGGTGTCAGCAGCTATATTTTGTGAAATTGAGATTTGGAAATCTTTTATTCCTCTGCAATTTGTTATTTTTTTCAAATTATGTTGCTTTAAATCTTTTTTATTTTTGGTATTTGCAAATGGCTTTGTATTTTTGTCTGCCTGATTATATAATTGTCCCAAATTAAATCAGGTGTTATGATTAAACACTTATTCTGTACCCAAGTATTGTTTTTACCAGATCCTCACTTGAGTATTTATATATTTTTGGAGGACTGTTACTTTTAAACTTCTACCTGAGTGAACATTTATTTTAGT
Source organism: Fundulus diaphanus (assembly GCA_037039145.1). Classification (NCBI taxonomy): domain Eukaryota; kingdom Metazoa; phylum Chordata; class Actinopteri; order Cyprinodontiformes; family Fundulidae; genus Fundulus; species Fundulus diaphanus. The sequence continues at coordinate 51,880,007 of CM073125.1, read as the reverse complement.
AATGTAATACTGCTCTTACTTAAGTACAAGTTTTGGCCACTATATACCCAGCTCTGCTGTCAGGTGACAGCGGCCACACCGTGCCGACAGCCTGACTTGTGTTCGTTTATCAGATCCTTTGATATTGCTGTAAATTCTGTTGCTGTGGCTGGGACAGAGGAGCTTAGCAAACGACACCAGACATCAGCGCAGGGTCCCTTAGTTCTGCAGAGGTACGGACCTGTCGGACCTGTGGTAAAGGTCAAAGGACGAGGCGAGCGTTGGAGCAAGTGTGCCACAGCACTCCTCTGCCTCCAGGCAGCGATGATCTCTGAGCTGCTACAGTCGGTTTTCACTTTAATCTATTAGAGCTCCTGGGAGGGATGGTAATTGGAGTGCAGTCATGCCAGAAACAAGATTTTTCTTGCTTGGGTGTAGCTGTTGGCTACCAACGTAAATGCCAAAGGTCTGTTATCACAAACACATATAATCTGTTACTGAGGCATGCAAACGTGAAACCCGAAGTTTCAATGTACTTTTACGTCCAAGTAAAGGTACGTTTCAAATAAAAAAATGGTGCTATGAAGCTTCAAAACGTGCATTTCTGTCAACCTTTACTAAGAAAACACAAATGAACAGATTTCTGAGACTCTGTGTAGTCCAACCCAACATGTTTCATCTGTCTGGGAGTAATATTAGCGATTTGGAGCAACCCGACCACGGTCCAGACAGAGAATCTATGTAGGGAGCTAATGATTAGGGTGATGGCCAGGAGGCCCTCCAACCTCAAATGCTTGGAGCTCATCACCAAAGATAAATCATTAAAATACAAGTGAAAACATGCAAAAAGCTGCTCAGCAATTTAATCAATGGCTTGACTGGTGTGATGCCAAAACAGATTTGTCCTTCGATTATTGAGAAGGGTATAATTGCGTCTCAAGATGACATTTGTTTTCTTATAAAGTAATTAAAACCAAAATAATTACCTCCCCTCCCCAAAGATAAATAAACAACAACAAGAAAGAAAGAAACCAAAAGGAAAACAAAAAACAAAAAAAACCCTGATAATCCTTTTTTATTGTTTCATCTTCTTCTGAGAGATCTCAATTGCCACTGGAAGCAAACTTCTCTGTTCAATGAAGACAATGTAAAATCTAAATCTCCCTAAATAATTTTGGGGTTTATAATAAATATTTAGGTCAAATTTCTTTGAAGCAGTCAAAACAATGAGCCTGAAATCTAACAAGGCAGCAAATATGTTGTGAAACACGTCATACCAAATATTCAGCCATTTAACAGCAAGTTAATGTCAAAACATTAATTTGGCTTGCTGTAGTTCATTATATGAGATAACATAAAAATAAGTAACAACAAATAATATTTGCGAAGCAGATTAAATCATCTGAACCAACCTGGACCTATGAGAAAATATAATTTCTTCTGTTGTTAAATGATCATGAATACTCGATTCTGATTGGCTGCCCTTGAAAAAGTTCCGGTCAAATAGCCTGATTGCTCTAAATCACTGCGGCGGATCAAACGTTAGCGGCTAACGGCACAACAGTTGACGCTGGTTACCTAGCAACGCGTCACAAAAAGAGCTATTAAATAGTTCTCTGACCCACTTCTTGTGAAAAACCTACAATTATAAAAGTGAAAAAAAAACATTAAAGTATTAATAATTGTTTTAATATTTATTTATTTCATAGGCGACCATGGTATAAGCAGAATAACGCCCTTCAAGGTGTCCATTATCAGAAATGAATAGACTTGGCGGAAGTAACCGTCCTCCGCTTCGCGTCTGATAACGGACACCTCGTCGGACATTGTCCCTTATTTAACCACATTCTTTGTTCAACTTTTCTCTCATTTCTCATTCTCACATAGAATCACATTAAAATGCATCGCTGTGGTTGTTACATGTCTAAATGTGAAAAACGGTTTTTGATACGCTTTGGTACTCTGATATATTTTATTTCTTATTTATATTGTAAATTAAAGACAAAACTAAAGGTACTGTAGTAAATTTGGGTTTGACATTGGTGTTCAGATCTTATAAGACACATGCAAAGTAAAAGTTATTCTTATTTCAATTCAATTCAGTTTGTTTATATAGCACCAATTAACAACACATGTAATCTAAGGATACTTTACAAAGTCAATTAATGTTTTCTCTCTAAGGAAACCCAGCAGACTGCAGCATTCACTCCACCTGGATAAGTCGCCTGTATTGTGTCCTTGACATTACAGCAATCCTTCCTGTTGAGCATGCATGTAGCGACAGTAGAGAGGAAAACTCCCCTTTAACAGCAAGACACCTCCAGCAGAACCATCCATGCTCAATGTACCTTGTATGTTAGGGAAAAGTAAAACAGTAATGGCAGTACTAGCGCCATTGATGATTTTATATAGGCGAGAAACACAGCTAAGCAGATTTTTCTCTGAGCCAGTCTTCAGGTCTAGAGGATGAAAGAGAACACACACACACTAAGTTGTAGTAGGAGCTCAGCCAATAGACATGTCAACGACACGGGGCTAAACAAGAAAGACAGGGCCAAGTGTATCAGCTATAGGAAAACATAAAGTTGTTGGCAGCAGTAGCTCAGCTGTTGCCCTGCCAGCCCAGATGTTAGCTACCATGAAGAGAAAAAACAGAGAGAAGCGTAACGTTAAAAGTGGAAATCAGCAAATAATAGAAAATTGGAGAGTAGTAGGAGAATTCAGCAGAGGGGAAGTGGTTTTTATGTACTCCAGCAGCCTAAGCCTCTCTAACTATAATCTGTATCAAAAAGGAAGGTTTTAAGCCTATTCTTATTTATTTACATGTTTAAAAAAATACTTTTTGTAATGATCCCTTCAGCAGTAAATAATTGTTTGGTGCGACCGGAATTAAATATTTAAACTGGAAATAAAGTGAGTTGTCTCCGGGCTGGGTGTTAGCAGGTGGACACAGGCTGTAACAGGAGGGGCGCTAGGACCTTGGGGAGGGTGTGTGTGAGGGGTGAAACCCACTTGTGGGCAGAGGAGAGCGTGCATTGCGCCTCTGTGACTGAGCTGTGCGGGCTGCCGTGGAGATCCGCACATTCACTGCGCACCTGGCGCTTTGTTTGCGCACAGAATAAAGGAGAGAAAGCGGGAGGTATCTCCCAGACAAAGAGAAAGAAAGAGAGAGAGAGAGAGAGAGAGAGAGAGAGAGAACACGAAGATAAAAGAGGAGGGGGTGAGCTACCTGCCTGCGGAGATCATGAAGGAACCCTGGAGAAATGATCCTGATGGAGAGGAAAACCTGACCGGGATGTAAACACAGACCAACAGTCTCTAAACAGGAGGTAAGGCTCCAAATTAAACGATTTGCTAAAAAAAAAACAATAATAATAAAGTTCTGTTCAAAGATCAGAACATGGCCATTTATTAAAAATTTAGAAACATTCACAAATCTCTGTAGTTGGGTCTGTTTATTTTGTATTTCTACTGAGTTACACAAACATTGCTCAGGATATGAAATGAATTTAACGTTTTAAACAGAAGAATGCAGCGTGTTTGTTTTTCCCATTTTTCATATTCTGTGACACAAATATTAACATTGCACCAATTTTATGTTGTCTTTTTGTGTCTATTATCAAAAGTTTTATTATTTTTAGAGTTTTGAATGTATGTGAAATTGGATTGTAAAGCTCTTAGGGAGATCCCCTTTTGTCTGTACCACAAAGCAGGTTATAGAAAGGACACCACTTTGCATCTTTAAAATGTCTGATTGACAGTTTAGCCTTCCTGGAGAAACTTAAAGGTGAGTCTGTTGCCTCCAGATTGTCTGTTCCAGCTGACATGTCTTCAACACAAAGCCGTCCAGAGAGAATCTGTCCATATTTTGTCTTGCTTCCTTTCCAGGGTCGGGTGGGGTGGCTCATAGGTGTGTCGACGTGCCCCACCCTGTCTTCTTTAAGGGAGTAATGATCTGGGTTGCCTCCCTGCCTCGACTTGCTGCTTTTTTCCTCTTCTGCTGCAGACATGCCGTGAGAGCCCGGGGATCCACACTCTGCAGAGGGGGATCGAGTGTCGCCCTTTTTCAATGTTAATCTGCGCTGAAAGCCTCCCTGTTAATGAATGGCGCCCTTTTACCTCCGAATACCTGCTCAGCTCTTTATTACAGACCTCTCTCTGGAATTTGTTCATTACTTGTCGAGCTAAACAGACATTAAAACGCTTGTTTGCTCCCATCAGGGTGAAATCCTATTATCCTGGTAATCTATATTGTGGGAACAAAAGGGTCATTGTTGTCTCGCCACGCCAAGTTCAGGCCGGGATTGCAACACTGAAACGTGTGAGCTGCACCCATGTGCAGAGATTTGTGATAAACTGGGCCTGCCTTGCAGAAGTATACCAATTTACCTTTTTATGTTGTAATAAAAATTTATTCTATTGGGATGGATCAGAGTCCGATTGTGATGGGGAAGTAAGATGCATGGTTTTCTGAAGAGTGGCATGCCTTCGTGTCGGACTGCATTTGGTTGCATTTACACGTCTTTGTGCACATAGAGACTAAATAAATTAGCTCGAGCTCAGTCAGATTGGATGTGGAGTGTCTGTGAACATAAGTTTTAAAGCCCTACCTAAGATTTCCAAGAGGAATCAGGACTGGACTTTGACTGGACCGTTGTAATTCGTAAACGCTTGGATCTGATCCGCAAGTGTCTCTTTATATCCTCTGCTTTGGCCCAAAATGGTGATGAATTGAGCTTTTTTTTATAAAAGAAATAATGTGAAGGTATTAAATAGATGCCAGCTTTTGCAGTTTTTTCATAATTGTGTTAGGAATATTTTTTATGAAGTCATTTTTGGCCTTTATGTTGCCAACTCTGGGCTTTTTAACCACATGTTTGATACTATTTGAACATTGCACTAAAGGAAATCTGTTCATTCAAGTTTATGGAAAGGTTTGATGAATTTCTTTACTTTAAAACATAAAAACTAAAATAAAAATAATCTCAAGAAATCTGCCATAGTAGAAATTGTTAAAATGAGCTACTTTCTTTAAAAGCCATGTAGCTTTCGTGGCTCTAAAGAACTTCGGTTTAGCTGGACTAAAAACAAAAATGGCTCTTAGGGTTGTGAACGTTGCCGAATCAAGTTCTGCAGAGGCCTGCTGAGGAGCCAGTTGTGTAATTCAGGTGTGTTGGAGCAGGTTATGTGTCTAAAAGCTGCAGACGGAGACTTCTCCGAGGACGGAGATGGAGACCCCTGGTGCAGGGTCTCTGTCCTGCTGGTAGGGGAACATCTGTCTCGAGCTGCACCAATCCTCCCATCACTACTGTGCTGCAGCATGATGCTGCCACCACCATGTTTCACATTGGCGATGGTGTGTTCAGGGTGACGTGGAAATGTTAGTTTTCTGCCACACGTGGCATTTTGCCTATAGGCCAAAAGGTCATGTTTCGGACTCGTGGTTAAAGCTCCTTCAGCCACGTTTGCCATGTCGTCTGCATGCCTTGTGGAAAACATTAAACAGGAGATCGTTCCATAAAAACCAGATATTTCTCGTCCATGACTAAACGTTGTCCTGACGATAGCTTAATACACCTGCTAGTGTTGCTCCCCCCACCTTAACACAACATCTTCATTTAGACTGACTTCAGTTAGAAACTGACTTTTGAAGGCATTAAGTTGGGCTGCATTTTATTACAAGAGTTCAGGGATCTGAATCTGGGATCAGTTTTGCAAAGCCAGATTCAAATATTTTGAATCTCCTGAATGTGCTTTGCTTCACAAAGCTATAGCCATCCCTGTTGTCTGCTAACCTTTTGCCCCCCGCACCTTTTCCTTCCACTCAACTTTCCATTTATATGCTTAAATACGCCACGCCTCGAACAATCAGCTGTTACCTTCTTTTTAATTTATTGTTGTTTTTTATGTTTAATGTTGTTGCACCTGTCACATGATTATTCTGTCTCTCTTTTCAGTGTTTTCCACCATGACGCCCCGTGAGACCACCATCTTAACCCACCTGCTGCTGCTCCTCCAGCACCTCCTCCCCCTTGCCCTGTCTCTCCTCCAGCCTCCTCAGCATCCGCCCGTGCACGTGCCAACCCTGGTCCCCCACGCACCGACGCCCCTGACCCACTCCCGCTTCAGCGCCACGGCCCAGCTGGATTTCACCACGCGCTGCAACTCCAGCTGCTTCCACAGGGCCGAGCAGGAGCCAAGGGAGCAGCTGACGGACAAGCTGGCCTTCGAGACGCTGTACGCGGACGGCTTCCGCACCCTCACCACGGTGGAGGTGGAGGAGGACGGCGGCGATGCTCTTCGGCCGACTCGCCCGCCTCCCTGGAGACGGACGAGGGCGAAGCACGGGCGGACGAAGAGGCAGATCTACGGGGCAGACGGGCGTTTTAACATCCAAGGCGACGACTTCCTGATGGATTATCCTTTCTCCACGGCGGTGCGCATCTCCACCGGCTGCACGGGCGTCCTCGTGTCTCAGCGGCACGTCCTCACCGCTGCCCACTGTGTGCACGACGGGAGGGATTACGTTCACGGGGCGCAAAAGCTCAGGGTGGGCTTCCTGATCCCTCCATCCATCAACGGCACCAAAACGGGACTGGTGCCCAACAAGAAGCCTCTGGTCCGCTGGGTGAGGGTGAAGCGTACCCGGGTGCCAAAGGGCTGGATCCAGGGGCCTCAGGAGGTCAGCATGGACTTTGATTACGCGCTGCTGGAGCTGCGCTGGCCTCACCGGCGTCCCTTCATGCGCCTGTCGGTCGCACCCTCCTCGGACGACCTGGCGGGGAATCGCATCCACTTCTCCGGGTTCGACAGCGACCGTCCAGGGGAGCTGGTGTACAGGTTCTGTCCTGTGGAGGAAGAGTCCAGCGATCTGATCTACCAGCACTGCGACGCCCGACCGGGGGCCAGCGGCTCTGGGGTGTACGGGCGGGTGTGGGACAACGCTCTGGAGCGCTGGGAAAGGAAGGTGATTGGGATTTTCTCTGGACACCAGTGGCTGGAGATAGATGGAGAGAACAGGGACTACAACGTGGCCGTTCGCATCACGCCCTTGAAGTTTGCCCAGATCTGCTACTGGGTGCACGGGAACCGGCTGGACTGCATCCCGGACTAAAAAGGGAGCGCAAAGTTATTTAAAGATAAATGCAGGGGTGAAATTTCCTATTAGCTACGTCTGCAAACATCTGAGTGACAGACATGTTTCCATGTAGGGGTCTGTCTTTGCACCAGTACAGAAAAAAAATTACTTTTGGCTCCATTTCCCACATTTTTCCTCTCCTGTATTTAATTGGCTCCCTGTAACCTCTGCGCCTGTTAAATAAATCTGCCAGTGAGATCACCACAATTTATTATTTTTACCCGCTTTTAGATTAATGGCAGTGTTTCCACAATAATAACTGAGGCTCCTGCGGAGGGAAAACCACTTTCTTCTTGTGCATCCGCAGGAGCGGATTTACTGTTGATTACCGTAATCTACTGAGGATAAATTATAATCCTGCCTGCTCTTTCATCTGCGCGACGCTTTGGTGATTTTGGCAGTCCATCTAAAACACGGCTCCTTCTCCCTGCTGCACGCAGCTGAAAAGTACATGAACGACAAACCTGCTTTTTAACGTTTCAGCTGACACTATAGACTTCTCATAGTTGACTGGAGACAGATTTTATTTTATTTTTGGAGAAATGCTTGATATATTTTAATAAACAGAGATCTAAGTGTTTGTGAAGTCATTTATTTAAAGCGGTGCTAGACTGCCCTCGTGTGGCCACGACGATTACTGCAACTTTGAACCTGGTTGATTTATATCGATCCAAAACAATGCTGTCCTCTACAGGGTCAACACATTTAAAAAGTAAATTAATAAAAAACATAATTTTACATTGACAGAAGAAACAACTCCTGTCTGTCCTAACAGGAAATATCAGATTGTGTTTAAGGAGTAGATTCTACGCATTATTCATTACAAAAGTCCTGAGGATGGATACATTTTCTAGGATGGATGAACTGATTGGTGGGTGGACAGATGGAAGGACCAATCAGGCGGCTGCATGTATTATGGATTTAGAAAAGGCAGAATAGATAGAAAATATGGATGGGTTATAGATGAGTGGAAGGATGGATGGTGAAAAAGATTTATAAATGGATAGGAAGACATATTTCTGAATTGATGGCTGGGAGGGATAGACAAAAGAAACGGATAAATTGATGGACAAACATGGATAATGAATAAAAGACGGATAGATGGATGGAAAACAGGATATATCCCATTTTGACAAAGAGACAAGCTGGGAATATTTTCCCCTCAACTGATCCAGACCTGGGAAACATTTAAATTTCCCTCCCAACATGTTAATATAACTGAACGCTCAGCTACTTTATGTGCAACTTTGTAAATAAAAAAATGTATGACTTCTCTTTAAAACAAAAGGAATAGAGCGAAATGCCACTGAAATCCAGAGTTTAGGACAAAAACAAGTGAGAGAAGTCAGTAGTTTAGTGCTTTTTATTAGAGATAAGGAGACGATACAAAACATCCACCCTTCAGTTTTCAGTCTCAGCTCAGACTGCTCGTCCTCATTTACACATCGCTCCCCATCAGACCATCAACACCGAAGTTTTTAAAACGAGGAAATCTTGGTTTTAACAAGTACGAGGAATGTTATGCTCACTACATCGAATGCCAAAAGTTCTCCCGACACGACAGGAAATGAAAGGGAAAAATCACTCAAGTTCTCAGAATTGCATGTTCAATAAAAACAAAACGATAACGGAATGACGAAACAAAAATATATATTTAACCGTGTTCCCCCACAGAAGGTTTTCGTAAGTGTTGTGCAATCAAGAGTGAATTAGCTCATACTACACCTAGTCCCAACTACACACAAAACTTAACTAGAAGTTTGGCAAAAATAATTATGTAGTGGGAATAATTTGTCTGTTATGATTTGATGTTTGCAAAAACTAAAATGTTGTCTTCTGTCCCCGTCTCTGAAATATTTCAAGTGTAACGTGGAAAGAACAAAACCCTGATGTTAAACGTGAATAAGTGCATTTAAATTTCTTCCTCATCACCGTCATCCTTCATCATTTGTATCTTTAGGTGTGTTTTGTTCATGATCCTTATGTTGCACGAACTGGAACAACAGTCTGCCTGTTTTTAAGTTTTCTTTGTCACTTGACCCCCAAACCCACCCCCTGTAGCCCTCCCCAGAAGTCCCACAAACCACGCTGGCTCTGCTTTTGCCCCTTTCTCCACGCCAAACTGGAATGAACAGCTAAACCCAACAGATGTGTCTGAGAGGCTTCGGTAGAAGCCGGAGCGGCGGAGGAGAGTCATATTTATATAGGAGATCCTTCCAGGGTGACTACTGACGAGCCGCCGAGCTTCTCTGCCAGGGTGCGTCGGTCTTTGAGGTCCTCCAAACCGTTCACCTGCCACTCGTGCTTGATTCCTGAAACCCAAACAGATAGAGAGCCGTCAGAAAACAGGGCAGCGTCGTCTGCTTTTTACCCACTGATGATGTCAGCATCTTTGTAATTATTGGGAAAAATTCATTGATTCCCCACATCAATAAAGTCAGTTGATTGGCTCCAATATCTTCACAACTCTTGATGTTCTCAAGTTTTATTCCACCAAAGCGGTTCTTCTGGGACACGTCTTTGTTTCCTGAGCTGCATGATGGCTGGATATCCCCATGATGTTTATATTAAATAATCTGAATATATAATTCTGGCATCTTCAGGAAAGTGCAAATTGCACTAAAAGATGAACCAGATTTGTGGAGGTCCACAATTTTCTGGATATTTTGCCAAAATTTAGTTTTTTCACAAGTCGTTTGAAGGGCTGCTTTAAAATAAATCTCACCTCAACTAACGTTTAGTTATTTTCTGATGGATTTGTAACTATTAACCCTCTAAGAAAAAAAAAAAGATGGAAGACATTTTCTACCATTTATGTTGTAGTCCTTAAAAAAAAAACAACAACAACCTGAATCACTTAAGATCAGAGTCTGCAGTTCTGACCTCGAAGAAAACGAAAAGAAAGAAAAGCCCTAATTGTGCACTTTAAATACAGTAGACTAAGAAAAACACGCATTTAATCATGGGGGTAAATAAACACAATGGTAGCACTATGCAGTAAATACGTAGGATATTTAAGAGGCACCTGCATGTAAATAATGGATTTTCAGACTTTGATGCTCATACTTGATGTTTTAGAGGCCAAGATGCTAAAGCTCACTGATTGGTAAAGAAAAATAGAGAAAATACAATAATAATAATAATAATAATAATATTCAGCAATAGTATTGATATTACATGGTTTCCTGCAGCCCTATTTTTGACCAATTCTTTTGAATAAGATTTCTGTGCTGCATTTATGTGACGGGGGAGAGAAACATTTCAGTCATTTGGCAAATTTCTTTAAGAGTGACAAATGAATCCCAACCAGATATTAGCTGATATTAGGGGCTCATCCTTTACTGTCGCCACGTCTTACCGTGGACAAATTTCTGTGTGGACACTCAGGCTAAGAGCACATAATGAACAAAAGGTTAGTTTTTTTTTACTATAGCGTAAAAAAGATTAAGCTAAAGATCAGGAGTTTGTATCAGAGTCCCTTTGCAGCGCTGTGAGCCATGTTACATGGACTAGTCGTCCTTCACGAGTCACAGATAAATAATGAGGTAATGAGGTGATTTTGGGCAATGATTTGAGGCTTCATTTACAGAAATGTGCATGCAGATATTCTGAGAGAAGCGCGTGCAAAATAAGCAACAGCAGGAAAGTGATTTTAACACATGATGGACTAGAACATATTTGATGTTAGATTGTAACATCTGATGGATCTTTGATGGACGAACTCTCAGCTGTCGCCCTCTGCTGAGGTACCGAAGGAATAACAGATGACCACAGTCTACCACCAGGGGGCGATGGCCCTCACCGCCATCAGAAATAAGAAGTTTCTTCTAAACCTGCTTCATAACTGACAGGCTACCAGTAATTAACTAGTTTTAAAGTAATACCATGGAAAGAGTGATTTATCACATTTAGTTTACACATTAACGCTCAATGTTTTTACAGATGATTTCTCTACACTTCACACATCATCAGGAAGGTCCATTGTCTCTGGCCGCTAAATTAAAGGACCTGAAACTTTAGGAACCGTATGATTGAACGTTTTATATAAACTTGATGCAGTTGAGCCTTTGCTGGTCAGGAGGCTTGGGAGGAAGCTTTCAGAACGTCCCAGTACAATTCTTATCGCCACTGAGCCAAAATGGCCGCCAGTCTCTCCTTTTGGTTGACCTCCATTTCGACCAGCTGGTCTCTCCAGACCCAATCACATCCACCTCTCCTGTGAGACGAGTCCCAGCGGCTCTCATGCATTCATTCCTGGCCCAACAGGGCTGGTTGGGAACGTGCAGGAAAGGCCGTCAGTCCACCACGTGAGAATGGACTCAGACAGCCATGCACTGACTTCAGAGTCAAACTAACCAAACATGCAGGTTCAAGCATAGACATCATATACGTAGACGCCTCGTTGGGCGCGGGTTCGTACGTCAACGTCATATGAGAATTAAGAGGGAACATTTCCAGAATAGTCAGTTTGCAGAACTATTTCAGTCCTGGAGTAATAGGGCCAGGTTAGATTCTTTTAATTATTTTTATCCTTTACGAGTATAAAGTCAGGAGAATGAAGCCAAAGGGATACGAAACTAAACTCGTAATATTACAAAAATAAAAATATTACGAATATAAAGTATGTTATGAGATTAAACTCCCTCTGATACTGTTTAAGTGACTCAGCCAACTGCAGATTTGCCACATTCAACATGGCGGACGCTCTGACGCATCCGCAGCATAGGCAGAACCCGCCCAACGAGGCGTCTACGTATATGATGTCTATGGGTTCATGGATTAAAAGGAGGAGAAAACACGCTGAGAAAATCCAAACAGCCACAGAAAGTTTAAAAAAGCCCCACAACGCTGCAATTCGGATCGGTCGAGCACTGCAAAAGGGGAACTAAAAGTAAAATTTTCTTGAAATTAGTGTACTTGTCCTTGATTTGAGCAGATAAATAAGATTATCTGCCAATGGAATAAGATTTTTGCACTTAAAATAGGACCAACTCATCCCTACCACCTTATTTCAAGTGCAGTATATCTAATTATCTTATTTTAGGGGGTCAAAATACTCATTCCAATGGCAGATAATCTTATTTACCTGGTCAAATCAAGGACAAATACACTAATTTCAAGAACATTTTACTGACCTCAAGTTTCCTTTTTGCAATGAAAGAAGTAAAACTGCGTCACCAAACTGCTTCGGCGTCCTTTCAACCTGATGTTGAATAAATACACATTTGCTCCCGTCGGCTGCTCACCTTCAAATTTTCTCTTGATGGCATCTTTTGAGCTGGCATAGATCATCTTGCTCTTCAAAGGAGCACTATCCGGTGCCCTGGAAGAGAAATCTTAAATAAATATAAATCCACCTCTAAGAAACTCAGACCTTTTCTACAATAACAATCCTCACCAGAAGATAAAGACCAAGTCCTCCTTCTTCGTTTCTTTGGTCTCATAGGTGGCGTCGTACAGAGCATAGCGGCAGTCGTCTGGGGGCAGCATCTTCACAAAGTCCTGGTATGGGTCCATGACGGTGTTTCCCAGGTCACCCAGCAGGATTTCTTTGCCCTCATCCAGAACTATGTTCTTCAGGTCCTTGCTCAGGCAGAACAGAATAGCCTTCTTCCTCTTCCTCTTCTCGTCCTCGTTTGCCTGAGCCTTACGAACCTTCATGTCATTGAAGACAGCGATGACTTCATCTGTGACTTTCACACCGGAGGCCTGCGTGAAGAATAAACAGGACCTTGTTTTATTAAACATACGTAGAGCAGATCGTGGCAAAGGTCACAGCCAATCAGTGCTTTTGTAACTTGCAGTTATACAAAGCCTACCATTTCTCCCAAGAAACACAAAGCTACAAAACACACGTTTAACATAAAGATTGAGAAAGAAAAAAAAAAAAAAAAAAAAAAAAAAAAATCAGAAGATAATCTGTTGAAGATTCAAAAGTGCCAGGTTGAGCATCAAGGATAATCGGAAATCGTTAACGGAAAAGCCTGATTTGTCCATCTGACAGATTGTTTTATGAAGAACCTAAAATGGCAGAAAATTGGCCAATTTTTCCTTGAGGGGAAAAGAGAAGAGAAAGAAAAGCCAATCAATTTTAGTGACACATACTTTGATGCATAACTGGGGATAAGATCAAAAACTTTTAGTTTTTGTGGGATTCATATCCATCGGAGAACCGTAATACTTTTCTTTTTAATGGTGTTTTACATTTATTGTAAAAATTAAAACGAAGAGATTAAACCAACATCAATAAAACGCTGCAAATGTCAAAACTTTCCCTCTTATAGGCTAAAATAAAAATGTATACATTCCTGCATTTTATAAATGAAAGCAAACTGAAATCTACTGTTTTGCATCAAGAAACAGCATGTTGTTTGACACAGTTTATTTTTAATAATTATTTTTATTGGATTTAAAACTGCCACCTCAGTCAAGAATCCGATTAATGGATTTTTTTTCCTTGTATTCGTTTCACAGAAAGATATATTAAAGACATTTAAAAAAAAAAAAAAACTTATGTCAAGTATTTTGTCTGGTAGTTGACCTAAATCCAAAGTGTCACTAAATACAAGCTGTGAAACATGCTTGTAAAACAAGGTGGCAGCCCTGCCATAGTAAACAATGAAAATATAACTAAATGTTTGCTGCTGGTGGTTTTACACAATGAACTAAGAACAGGCTTTACTTCAATTGTGTAACTTTAAACCAACTTAAAAAGTAAATGAATAAATTAAAGTATCTCGTCTTACGGTTAAAAAAAAGGTTCCTCTTTACAATATATTTTCTTAAACATATTTAACATTGCTGCTGTTCTCTTCATGGAATCCAATGAGTGTACTGGCAAAATAAATCCAGATTTTCCAAAAATTAAATCTTAAAGAATTGTAAATTATAATTAATCGATTAAATCGATTTATCACCCAGCCCTAATACTTCTCCTGAATTAAAATAAAAGTGCAAACGTACGAGTTTGTATCTTGTTAGTCCTTAAAAAGAAAAGCTGAAACCTCTGCATTAAAAGCCGAATCAGCGCAACTTAAAGACAAATCTGCAGCCACAACCTCTTGATTCCAGACTTTAAACACAAACACGGTTTCCTTGATCTTTAAAAACTGTCTTAAGGCTCAAACTCACAGCAAGGACTTTGGGAAGTTGGAGAGGACGTCAACCCAATTATGATAACAAACCGATGGTTCGTTTAATCTTGAAAGCATTGGGCAGCCGATGAGGCCTTGGACTGTAACGACGTCAGTAAAGCGGCTGCTGCAGTTTCACACAGGCCAGCTGTGACTGCTGAAGTGCAGCGAACACAGACACCATGGAGCTGAGGAACCTGAGAGGGCAGCATGTGACCATCACACGCTGCAAGAATCCTCCTAATGGCAGCGACTGATAAGACGGGCTGCAGCACGAAAGGTGTGGTCAGGACCGGCCGTTAGCAGCGGTGGAGCGCAGATAGAGCTTATATGTAAAAAAAAAACAAAACAAAAAAAAAAAAAAACAGCCCAAAAATGATCTGCAGTGCAATTAAAACACTCTGATCACTCAATCAATAGATGTAATAATAATATTAATAAATAAAGAAGGTCTGTTAGACCCAATGAGATGAGGCATGTCGACACTTTGTGACTCATTAGGAATATATAATATTACATAAGCTCCTTTGTGACAGGAGTCATGCATTCCTGCAGTAAGGATGACCATGTGGGCGAGGCTGTGGTCAGGAATTAGGCATTCCAGTGTAGCGCTCAGTCTAAAAAAACAAAACAAAAACAATAAATCCTTTGTTTAAAATCTGAATTCAAATTAGTCACATTGCTAAGTCAGAAACGGTCCATAAAATCTTCTGACTCTGTTTAGGACACTTTATCTGGAGAAAATGCTGTCTCAGGCAGAGACTTGTATCTACCAACAACATGTCAGTGGAAAAAAAAACAAAAAAAAACAATGAAAAAGGAAGTAGGCCAGGAAAGACGGGAAAAGATCCAGACTGCAGCGCAGCACAAGCATGCCCCTGTGTTTGCTCAGGGTGTTAAAAGCCTGCATGAGATAGCAGGGAATACAAGAGGAATCATTAACCAGCCAACCACTGAAAACACCCAGTTAATAAGTAAGCACTTCCTGAATATTTATGACATGGTCTTTGTGCAGCGATGCCCTTCTCTAACACCCACTTCCTAACTACTAAAGGACTAAAAATACTACATATTAATCCCATGTGGTAATTTAAAGAAACCAACCATGCAACCGATTGGCAGACAGAATCACTTTTTTTTTTTTTTTTTTTTTTCACGCCTTTGCCAACGTTCACACAATATTCTTAATCTAACAACTGAAGAACATTCTGCTGGTGGTGTAAAGTCAGGAGTTGGAGGATGGGGGACAAAAGAGGTCCCCCGACAGAACGTCACGCTGCCCTCATCTTATCTAATCTCGACTATTTATAATGTTGCTGCACAATTCAAAGTTCAACTACCACAGTCTGAGTCTGCAAAGGCTTCGTCGCCAGATGTAGTTAAAATGCGATCATCATCCCTCTAAGGTTGAGTGCAGTTCTGTCAGTAAAGTCCTTATGGCCTTAGACTGAAACTCTTTAAGGCTGCTTGTTACGTCGGCCTTCAACATAATGCCAACCGGGCAGCGGCGTATGAAATAGGGTCAGTGTTTCTACACGCAAAAAAAACTCTACGTGATTTTTAGTTATTTTTGATTTTCAGGGGCGGGAATCTAGTTGAAGTGTAATGTACTGTTTTCAGAACCAACGGTCGACTGATATGACTATGTTTGACACCATTTAGCCAAAAACCTGCAGCAGGTCATGGTTCTAGATAGATACACTAATCGATAGAGTTCCTATTTTCTTTCAGGTGACCCAATTCCTATTTTCACCAATTCTATTTTCTTTATAGAGGGGGAAATTGCTGCAGGTTACGTAAAAGGGTTAGTAGTTTTGAAGCCAAGAGAAAGTGAAGGAAATGTTACATTATTCCCATCTATACATTAGAGCACAGACTGGGGAGGGGGGGGGGGGGGTCCAATTATCGTGTTTCTAACTTGCCAAAACCCACCAGCTGCAGCCAATCAAAGAAACCTTTTGATATCTAAAACAAATTCCCTTTAGATAATTGGGGGGGGGGGGAGAGATCTGAGAACCAGTAAATCATATGTATTCAGTTTACTACATTACATGCCAGTGAGTTTGAGGCATTTTCAGACATAAATGGTGGGTGATGTTAGTTTTGAATCGTTTTTTTTTAATAGGAAAAACAGAAAAACCCAACTTAAGTATTTGATCTGCAGATCCCTGGTCGGAACCAGTCATGGGGAAAATGGTCCGGTTCTGATCTCTGGCAGACTAACTGACCCAATCACAGTGTCAATGTAGACTTTCCTTTATCGTCATTCAGATTTGGATCATCAAATAGACATCTGGAAAAGATTTTGTTGCAATGGTACAGGAAAGGTGCCGAGGCAAAACAGCAGGATCATCTTGTATATGAGGTAAGCGTAACTGCATCAAGACTAACACCAAGAAGGGTAGGAACGACAAAAAAAAAAAAAAAAAAGTGTATGAAAAAGAAATTGTCAAAAATTCTAATTGAAATAAATTTATAATTATAATAAACCAAACCAATGCACAAAACTTTTCCCTGCAATATAAAATAAAGGTGGAAAATGTCTCTGCCTACCAAGATAAGTAAAAATAAGTGATCCATTTTTTTTTCTTTCATCTGAAAAATACGCTCTGGCTACATTTAGCCCTGCGATATAATAATGCTGTATGGAAAATGAGGAAAAGCTTTAAACTCAGCGTTTAATATGAATCAAAAGGTGACATAATTGTGTCACCGATCTTTTGTTTACCTTAGGTGGATATTTTTGTGTTTAATCTATTTGTAAAATCTCAGCTATGCATCTTTTAGAATATAAGAGTCAGATGTTCATATTTTAGGACACATGCAATACACACCACAGTATGCATTACAAATCTACATCATTTCCCCATTTTTGTGAAGCTGCACTGGTTAAAAAGGCCTCATTGGTTAACGAAGAGTGTCAGTGCAAGGATGTGATGGGCCTTTAGGATACTGGCAGGATGCGCAGCTACAAAAACAAGATGCGACAGTCAGCTTTTAGCCTCTGCTAACAGCGCATCCACAAAAATGCTGTTACATAACTGGTTATTTTATACGACGTTTTAGAGAGAAAGGGTGAAGAAATGGTAAAAATAAAAAATAAAGTATGCACACAGCGAGCAGAGGATTACAGTGCTGTTATAAAATTGAAGGAGACAAAATGGTCTTTGCACCAAATTCAGGGTGGGGCCATGAACGCAGCACATGTGAGCGGTGGCTGGCTTTATAAGGCAAAACTGCCCAAACAGACATAAATACCACCTAATAACATGGCGTTGCCGTAGAACACGCTACACGTCGATTTGGGATCAAAAGGACCAGGAATGGCTTGATCTGCGGTACGAGCGGGACCGATACCGAGAAGCGAAGAGGCGGTGTGGAGACAAAGAAGGAGAAATCTCAGCTAGCGCCCAGTCATACCGAGAGCTAGCCCGGCTAACCCCCGCCGCTGAATGACCGAGGCGCCGCTGCACCTGCCGGCGAGGCGCCCTCACGGCGTGGAGGTGAAGCAGCGGAAACACGATGCAGCGAAAACATCGGCGCGGCGCCATGGCAACGCCGCGGACGTTACCCCGGATAATTCCCTGCGCGAGACAGATGCGAAGCACACGAAGACGGCCGAAATGGCGCCAGTAGTTTTAGGGCAGCTGGTAGTTTATCTGCCCCGTTAGACCACTCCTGAAGGAAAAAAAATGAAATAAAAATAAAATAAAACAAACCCGCTCGGGTTATTCACCGGAGCGAGAATATTCGCGATAAATGTGGCCGTGCTGTAGGCGAAAGCATCACTAGCTAAAGCACCCGAACAGCATAGCTGGCCCCTGGTTGCTAACTGTGGCTGCTGCGGCAGCCAACCAAACCGGTCTGCTGTGTTTGATGCTAAACCAACTAAAACATCAGTAAACAGAAACATTATAATAAAAAAGGTCCCACCGTATTCTTTCAAAACGAACCGACTGGAGGTAACGGGGCGCAGCGATGTTATTTAAAATGTGAACCAAATCGCCATGAAAACCTACCATTGTCCAAGCTGGGAATAGTGGAGCGTCTGGAAGAAATTGAATGGGCCGATGACGAATGGTCTATATACGCTGCGGGAGCGCGCGTAGAAGCGCGTCCTCAAACTGCAGCGGCTTGCACGAGCGCGTGTGCACAAACCGTCATAATCCGCCTGCTTCGTTTGAGGTTTGATCTTTGATGTTTATTATATACTAAAATATTTTATTACATGTTTTTTTTGTATACCTGCCTGCAATAAGAATATTATTTTTCGCTTTTAAATTACATAATAAGAATTCTCGTTTTTTATCTAAAACAAGGATTTTAATATTAAATATTAATTTGTATCTAAACTCAATATTCCAATATAAATTTAATTTTTCAGGCTAAAAACTGTAAAATCAATAATAAATTTAACCCATGGTAAATTTAACCCATGGTAAATCAATATTTAAGCAGTAAATGGTTTTAGTAATTGCACAAAAAAATAGGCTATTACATTGCCATTGCCAGGCACGTGACACCTAATGACCCTAATTTGTCTGTTTTTTTTATTATTTTTATTTAGGGTTTTGATATAAACTTACAATTGTTCAGAAGTATGTGTATAATTGCTGGTTTAATCAGTTATATACACATTCTGCAAAGTGAATACGCGCAATTAATTATCTTTTTAATGGCGTGAGGGTTGACTGATGGTTAAAGGGACCTCTCCGCTGTCAGAGCCACACGGTTGCCAGTCAGGGAATGGATAAGAGGCGGTTAGGATTTTAGGGGTGGGAGGGAATCCTCCACCTTCCCTCCTTTCTCCTCCCCCTTTGTGTCGTTTTTGTTGCACTCGCTTCCAAATATGGGAATAGAACGGCGGCGTTCGCGTGCACGCGCATCACTCACGGCGCAGAGGAGGAGGAGCCAGGCCACGGCGCCGAACACCATATAAGGAAACAAGGGACACGAAATTTGCTGGACAGGATTTTTTTTTTAAAGAGAATCCTGGTGTGGAGGTGGTGGGAGGGGAGGAGGAGGAGGAGGAAAGACAGATACCTAGCAGGAGGAGAAGGCCGGGAGTCGGATGATGAGGGACAAGGATGACTCACTGAATTCAGATGTTTGTTAAACGGATACAAACACTTCAACATCCCTGGGAAGAATAAAGGCACGGAGGCGGTGGGAATAGAAATATCCTTTATTCTCCCTCTGTGGGAAATTGTGCCAGCAGCAAAATAGAAGTGTGCACATACACACAATGGGGAAAAGAAAATATAGAAACAAACCAAAAAATGAGAATAAGAGACACTACAGTAAGCATGACAATGTGGAAAAATGGCAACATTCATTACAAACTGTGTAAGCATTCCCAACTTGAGCTGACTAAACTTGAGAATGGGTTGGTGGTCCTTGAATACAGTCTTACCCTCAGCCTGGTAACAGAAAATTTGAGAGGCCAAATCTCAGGTTCCTACGACGTCTAGGACAATATGGGGATAATTTGTGTTGTCCAGGGCTGGATGAGTATGAAAAAATATCTATTTTCTGTCCTATATTCTTAATTTATTGTATAAAAGCTGTATACATAAATTCATGGAACTAGATTTTAGGTGTTTTCTGGATTCTTCCTTTGTCTTTAGACCACCCCAATCCAATTTCTTCCAAATGGAAGAATGATCATTTGTCTTGAAACAATTCAATATTATCATATAATATTCTCAGTTACCTCAACATTACACAAGGTTTTTTGCTTTTATTCTTGGATCCTGAACACTAAAATGTTTCAATATTCCCTTGAGTTACTTGCACATATGTGCTTGAGCATATTAATTTGGCACCTTCGGGCATCTGGAAGTTATACCCAAGGATGAACTTGTGTAGGTCCACAGTTCTTCATATTTAGATTTCTCCATGGTATCACACAAGTCAGTGTTTGAAGTGTTGCCTTAAAATACATGCACAGGTGTGCCTCTGTTTAACTTAAGTGCTGTGAATTAACCTATTAGACGTATCCTATCGTTTGGACTTTCTTAATTCTTTTTAATGGCATAGTAGTATGGCCAGTGCACAGGTATTCACCCCATTGGCGTTTTTCATGTTTCGCTGCGTGACAACCTGGATTTAGCATGGATTGAGAGTTTGTACCATATCAATCACAGAACACACCATCAACTTTGAAGATGTATTTTTTTCTAAAATTGTGAAGCAAACAATCCATCCATCCATCCAAATACGTCTTTTGGGTAAGGACTCTTTAGCCAAAGTGGAAGTGAGTCAGCGGTCGCCATGATAAGTGCTGTCCGAGTAGTGCAGTCAGTAAGGAAGGAGGTAGGAAAAGCATAGGAACCTCGTCTTACCTCTTACCGGCGCTAAGGAGCTGTAAGGAATCCCACAATCCTTTGCGTGACATGATGTATGTGCACAGTCCACCTCAAAGAAATTAATGAAAATGTCTGGAGAGAAGAGAGTGCGCACTTTGTCGTTCATTTTGGGAAAGCTGTAGACCTGGATTTGACTAGAATCATTCGTGCTCATTTCTGTCATGTAAATCGGCACAGCAGCTCCTTTCCTATCAACGATAGAGTTCTTACTGTTGACCCCATGTAGGGTCAGGGAACTGGAATTAAGAGCTATAATTAGACATTTTTGTAATAGTCCTACCCTGACTTGTACTGCTCAACAACTTTATCCCTGACTTGTTTGGAGAGCTCCTTGGTCTTCAGGGTATGATTCCTCTAGATCAGGGGTGTCAAACTCATTTTGGTTTAGGGGCCGCATTCAGCTTAATCTGATCTCAAGAGGGCCACACGAGTAAACTCATTGCAAGATTAAATAGAACTAATAAAAGTGGACCTGTTGATTTTTATATTAAATTAATTTCACTTTTACACAATATATTATGAATAACCTCAGCATTTTTAAGAAAAGTATGTGCAATTTCAACAATACTTTTACTCAGTTAAACATTTACTTAAGTGCATTATGCATAAGAACTGATCACAGTGATTGTACAATGTTGAAAAACATTTATTCACATTTTTTGGAACTTAAAAACACTGTCCTGCATGACAAAATACATCAAACAGATAAAAATTAAGAAATAATTTAAAATCAATTTTCCACATCAGAAGCTCAGTGCTACCATCTGCTGATTAAAACACAGCGCCCCTCGTGGACAATATGGGAACTGCAGATTTTCAATTAAACGAAGTACATGTTTTTTTCAATAATTGTTTTATCATTCTCTTCCTTTTATCTCCTTTCACTTTTTCTTTTTTTCTTCCTTTCATCTCCTACTTTCCCATTGTAGTGTCCATATCGTTTGAGCTATTCCCCACATGAATCATAATAAAACTATTCACATTCATAAATCAAGCGGAGCACTATGGCAAAAGCAGTACTGCTCCACTTGTGAAAGTCAAATCTGATGAGCTCTTTTTGGCATTGAGACAAGAATTCTTATTGCCACATTGCCAGACAGGACAAAAAAAGAATTTTTTTTTTTTGAATAATGACACAATGCATTTAGCCACCGGGCCGGACTAAACTGTTCGGCGGGCTGGAACCGGCCCGCGGGCCGTATGTTTGACACCCCTGCTCTAGATTAGTGTTGTTGCTGCTCATAAACTTTTATAGAGCCACAATTGAAAGCATCCAGCGTCTCAGCCTGACAGTGTGGTATGGGGGCTGCACAGATTTAGCACGGGTGGCGAGGTCAGAACAGGGGATTGAGGGATGTCGTCTACAGATCCTACCCGCCCCAGCAAAGCAATTCTTGTCCTAGTTCCTTCAGGAAAACGTCTCAGGAATATTATATCCCAAAGCTGTGAGGGCTATCGCCCCCTGCTGAGAATAAAAAAAACAACCAGCCCAATTCATAATCTGTTACATGTATACAAACATAATACTGGTTCCACAACTTCTTGATCCAATTGAAAATTATTTACACTGTCTCTCACAAGCTAATGTCTATTTGCACACTTATCGTCTCAGCGAGTATTTGTTTGGACATCCATCCAAATTGCAGATCTTTAACTTGAAGATTTACTTTATTGCTAATGATTATTTGCACACTGTTAAATTCTCTGGGAATATTTGTCTAATGCATTCATGCAACGGCACAGTATTTTACATCATCCTGGAAACCGACTGCTACTTGTCTTTTTCTGTCTAGCGTCAATTAACTTGAATATCTAAATTCTTGGTAAGGACTATTTGCACTTTTTAGCTTCTCAGGAGGTGTTGTTGGTTCACTCAACATTATGAACATTATCTCTTGATTTGTGTCTCCATGTTATGTGTGAATCTGCGTGAATGCTGAGCCAGTGTCATTTCATTATGGTTACATAACGACAATAAAAATTCTTGAAGCCCGTGGCGCCTTTCAGAAAATGTGTTTATACTGACAGATCATGTGAAACAGACTGCAGACAGGTGGACTTCATTTCACTAATTGTGGCTTTTAAATGTAATTGGTTGCAGAAATATTCTATATATATTTTTCTTCTCATTTCACTTCACCAACTTAGACTATTTTGTGCATGTCTGTCACATAAGATTAAAAAAGGATTTAAATTACAGGTTGTAATGTAACAATATACAGTGGCTTGTAAAGGTATTCATGCCCCTTGAACCTTTCCACATTTTGTCACATTACAGCCACAAACATGAATATAATATATTAGAATTTCATGTGAAAGACAAACACAAAGAGGTATATAATTGTAAAATAAAAAGAAAATTATACATGATTTTTTTTTTACAATTATAAACTGAAAAGGGCATTGAGCAAAAGTATTCAGCCACCCTGAGTAAATACTTTTAAGAACCACCGTTTGCTGCAATTACAGCTGCAAGCCTTTTAAGGCATGTCTCTACCAGCTTTGCACATTTAGTGAATGAAATTTTTGCCGATTCTTGTTGGCAAAACGGCTCAAGCTCAGTCAGATTAGACGGAGAGCATTTATGAACAGCAGTTTTCAGATCTCGCTGCAGATTCTTGATTGGGTTTAGGTCTGGACTTTGACTAGGCCATTCTAGAGTTGTTATTCTGCCTGAAGGTGAACCTCTGCCCTAGTCTCAAGACTTTATAGGCTCCATCCATCTTCCCATCGACTCTGACCATCTTCTCTGTCCCTGCTGAAGAGAAGCACCACCAGAGCATGATGCTGCCTCCACCATATCTGACAGTGGGGATGGTGTTCAGAGTGAAGTGTTAGTTCTTCACTGCACATAACGTTTTGCATTTTGGCCAAAAAGTTTAATTTTGGTCTCGTCTGACCAAAGCACCTTCTTCCACATGTTTGCTATGTCCTCAACATGGCTTCTGGCAAACAGGACTTCTTATGGTCTTCCTTTAACAATGGCTTTCTTCTTGTCATTCTTCCATAAAGACCACATGTGTGCACGACTGATAGTTGTGGACAGATTCCCCCACCTGAGCGGTGGATCTCTGCAGTTCCTCCAGAGTCATCATGGGCCACTAGGCTGCATCTCTGATCAGGGCTCTCCTTGTTCGGTCTGTAAGTTTAGGTGGACAGGCTTGTCTTGGTATGTTTACAGTTGTGCCATGCTCTATTTCCAGATGATGGATTGAACAGAGCTCCGTGAGATGTTCAAAGCCTAGGAAATCTTTTTATAGCCTAATCTGCTTTAAGCTTCTCCACAACTGTGTTCCTTGTACTTCATGATGCCGTTTGCGCCCCAATATTCTCCTAACTGACCTCTGAGGCCGTCACGGAGCAATTGTATTTGTACTTGAGATTAGAAAAAATCTAAAATGTATTTGAGATTAGATTACACACAAATGGACTCTATTCAGTCATTAGCAATCATCAGGCAATTGGTTGCCCTCAGAGAACAGGGGGCTGAATACTTTTGCACACAACACTTTTCAGTTTATTTGTAGAAAAAAAAATCATATATAATTTTCTTTTACTACCTCACAATTTTACCCCCCTTTGTGTTGATCTTTTGCATAAAAGATTCCAGCAAAAATATGTTTATTTGTGGATAAGTTCAAGGGGTGTGAATACTTTTGCAAGCCACTGTAGGTAAACAACCCGGGGCAGATACTATTCCAAGGCACTATGTGAACTTCTGTATTTGAAGAGGGTAGGGAAATTCTCTTTGCTCATTCTTGCATCAACAAAGAAAAATATGTTTGATAACAGACGTAAACCAGGAATGGTTTACGCTGGTTTAAAAAGTAACAAAAAAGTAATTTTATGTGCACAAATATTTAGTTTCAATTGTATAAGTTTTCAGTGGCTCTAAGAATCATCCTGTATAATAAATTCAAATGTAAACTGACAACAAAAAAACAAAAACCAGCCTGGGCAGTGGCGGTAACTGTG
This sequence comes from Fundulus diaphanus, assembly GCA_037039145.1. Classification (NCBI taxonomy): domain Eukaryota; kingdom Metazoa; phylum Chordata; class Actinopteri; order Cyprinodontiformes; family Fundulidae; genus Fundulus; species Fundulus diaphanus. The sequence continues at coordinate 51,855,414 of CM073125.1, read as the reverse complement.
TAAATCTCTGTTTATTCTTTATAAAACAGAATTACATCTAACTTGGTCATCTAATCACTGCAGGAGATCGTTACATTTGCCGTTACTACAATATTGCATGCATTTGTTTCCCACTTTTGGAATGAGCTGTGTGCAACAAGCACCAAAGAGGAGGCAAAGTGCAATAACAACTAATTAAAGATGTCCACAAATTCCCTCCGTTTGTGGAAAAAAAAAAAGAAGAGAGAAATGCAAAGAACACAAAAGGTGAAAACTCAACATTTCTATAATCACTTTTCAGCCAGAATGTTTCAGACTAGCACAAACTGTTTCCTGCATTCAATCTGAGAATAAAGCCCTAATTTTAATCTTCACATGCCTCCACTCTGTGTCCAAGTGCACGATATGTGATTGGGTGTTAAAGTGCACATTGTGGCTGTCATTACACACTACAATGGATCTTTTTTTAAAATACTTAATGTTTCTTTTTTTATTTCATCAATCCCATTATACATATAAAAAAATAATCTATCCAGGAATGGAGGACATTTTAGCAAATAACAGCCCTTTAATCCACCACCAGATTCCTTTTTGATTTGCTGTACGAAGCGCCGAAAGGCCCCAAACAAAACAACCAAGTTAATCCAGCTTGCGGAGACTGAAAAACAAAACTGTTTGGTCAAGTGGCAGATGCAGAACAAGCCAGCCGGCCTAAATGTTGCCGCCATGTGAAGAAGACGTTTCAAGCTTTAGCTGCTATATTTACATTGGTTCCTAGGCGTAACAAACCTCCAGGAGAAAGCTTAAAGATCATGTTTACCTGGAGATAAAACACCAACGTGGGTTTTTTGCTAAGACACAACGAAGATGTAATAGTGTTGCTTCCCAGTTTCTATGAAAACTCAGATTACAACTTATAAATATAATATAAATATTATATTACTGAGTAGAATTGCAATCACAACACTTTCACAAAACAATCAGAAAGAAGCAGCCACAGCCAACTACTGCAGGCTTACTTCGTGTTTTTGCTCAGTTTAAACATCCTGGTTGTTTTGTGCTCAGTTACTTTATTTCAGTATTAAGGGTCCTGTATATTTCCTGGAGTTTATTGCATACAATATGAGCTTGTAGAGGAAGAGACAACAGTATAATTTAAACATTAGAACATTTAAAGCTAACTCTTTGGCTGACTGATCATTTGCATTCGTTTGCTGGTGATTCAACCATATTATCCCAGAAATTTTTTTTGTTTTTTTCGTTGAATATGAGTAGATCCTAACCAGCATCCTGTTAATTCTATAGTGTTTAACATATTTCCATCATGGGTCTAAGAGAAACAAACTAGTTTCAATTAAACAATTACACAATGCTCTTAAAAATCTGCAGCATTTCTCTTTGTAGAAAGTGTTTCTCTTTCCTTCCACCCATCGTTTTAGGAAGGCTAGCTTGTAACAATCATAAAGCAAACCTACAAAGAGAAGAAACGCTTTGAGGCTGTAAAGAACAGAAAACAGGCAAGAATGTAAAAGCTTTAAAGCTGCATTTTGAGCTATGTTTAAGACGGACTACAATGACCCGTGTCTCGTCAGCGTTCAGCCCAGTAAGACGCGTCGAGACGACGATAGAAAACTGGATGTTTCATGAGGTTTAAAGGTAAACATTGACCTATCTGTTAAGTCCTGTAAACTTGTAAGGAGGCTTTGGACCTGGACAGTAACAGGTTGTGCTTTCTGTGTAACAGACATGCTGGTGAATCAGGATCGTTTTGTTGTCAGCCAGGGCCAATGTGGCTGATGGATGATAAGGCTTTAGTGCTGAAAGTGTGCTTGCGTTGTGTGCCGTTTGCTAGGAAATGAGATTGCTGAGCTTTGGTCCTCTAGCTGGATTTCTTCTTGACACTGACGGGGGCTCCTCTCGACTTGTTCAACATCTCTGTAGCCTGAAAATCAAACGGAGAAGATTGTTAAAACAAGTTGCCTTCAAACCAGCATCTATTTCTGACGGGTACACTTGGAAAAAGTCAATGATTCTGTAGGATTGTAGCCAGGTGTATTAACAACACCAAACGGGTGCTAATGCACATCGGTGTCACATGCAGGTTGAAACAGAGTCAATAACAGAAACAGCTGTGAAGGAGGCATAAAACCGGACCAGGAACAGCCAAGGCGAGGTTGAGGAAGAGTTTCATGACAAAGGTCATACACTATGGGACTGAGACAAATATGTCAAAGCAGATGGTGTTTCAAAACGTGGTGTGAAACGGGGAAAGTCTCGGATTGTGGCCTCAGTGGTCGGCCAAGGAAACGTGGTGCGGCAGATGAAAATCGGAAGATGTCCAGCTGTGCCATCAACTCACAATGGGCAAAAATCATCTACTGCCCAGAGAAGTCAGGACAGAAGTGGTCTTCATGGAAGAGCTGCAGCCAAAAAGCCATACCTCCGATAAGGAGACAAGGCCAAGCGACTCAACGATGCACGAAGGCACAGGAACTCGGGTGCAGAAAAAGAAAGCAGGTGTTCTGGACCGAGGAGTTGAAATTATAAATCTTTGGCTGTAGCAGAACACAGTTTGTACGCTGAAAGGCCTGAGAGCAGTACAATAATGAGTTTCTGCAGGCAACAGTGAAGCATGATGGAGGTTCCTGGGTTAGTTTGGGGCTGCATTTCTGCAAAAGGAGTTGGAGTAATGGTGTCCTCAATGCTGAGAAGTACACCCAGACACTCATGCATCATATAATACCTTCAGGGAGGCAGATTGGATCCAGAGATTCTGAACAGAAATTAAAAACTTTCTTAACTGAATTTTGGTCCAGCGTTCCTGCAGCGTTATGCTGCCTTTACCACATTTCACAGCAGGAATCGCGTTCAGAGCGATGAGCACAGGTAGCTTTCTGCCACACAAGAACTTTACATGATCAAAATGTTTAGAAGTTTTGGTCTCATCTAACCAGACCACCTTCTTCCACATGTTTACCACGTCCCCTGAATTACTTGTGACAAGCTCTACATGGGACCTCTTTATGGCTTTCTTACAACATTGGCTTTTTATCTTGCCAATTTATCATAAAAGCCAGATTTGTGGAACGCATAACTAATGTTGTAGATCCTGTGGATCTCTGCAGCTCCTCCAGAGTTACCATGGGGCCCTTGGCTGCATCTGGTCGATGGTCTCCTTGCCTGGACCGTCAGTTTAGCCCCTGCCTCTTCACTAATGTTCAACAATCCTTTACAGAACAGCTGGATTTATACCGAGATTAAATAACACATTTAGACTCTATTCACTAATTAAACAGCTTCCGAGAGGTTTCACTGGATTTTATTAAGGGCTGGATAAAAAGGAATCCAACACTTTTCCCCCATTTATAATTTATTATTAAACCATGCATCAGTTTTCCTTCCCCTTAACCTTAACAATTATGTTCTGCTGTAGGTCTGTTTCATAAAATCCCCCAAAATCTAGAACGAAGTATTTGTTTGTACACGAGACAAAATCTAAAAAGAAAATCTCAAAGGGTTTGAGTACTTTTGTAAGGCACTGTATTAAATCTAAATCTTATACATATACACAATACGTACATAAACGAGTCATTTTTATCAAGCTTCTTTTGTTTCTGTTCCTCTCAGCAACAAGTGCGCCCTCTAGTGGCTTTAACCAGAGCATCAATTAAACTAATAAGCAAACAGTCAGTTGTTGCACATAAATAAGCAATAAAAACAATCCTCCCTTTGTCCTCACCTGCTCCAGGACAACCCCCGCAGCCTGGTCAATGGCGCCGCTCACTGGCCGGTACTGGCCAGAGTAGCGGATGAAGGCCCATAATAGCATCGCTACCATAAGCAACCCCAGACCGCAGTCGCACACCAAGGCGAAGGTGGTCAGGCCGACGAAGAGCAACACGCCCGACACCACGTAGAGGAGGCACATCAGCACAAAGAGAACCGCAGGAGTCCTGAAGGCGCTGAAGAGGTTTTTAGCCTTTAAAAAAAAAAAGAAAAGAAATGCATGTATGAGCAGTTTTTTAGTCGCACTACCACCAAAAACAAATAGTAAGCTTTGATTTATAGTATTGTGTAGCTTCGTGCAATGAGCCAGACTTCTGAGTAATCTTTTAAAACGTTTGTCGATCATTCTTCAGGTTTTCTGACTCTTTTTGGACTTTGGCTGCTTTTTAAAGGTTTTCAGTCCAGTTTTGATCTGTCTGGCCACTTAACAAGCAAATCTTCAGGCATAGATAGGCTCCAAAATTCGAGGGACAAAACAGGATTTAAACATTCATGGATGTTAAAATCCTGGATGTAACTGGATAACAAGGGAGATTTTCAAGGAAACAATTTGTTACCATCTCTGGATTCAAATACAGAAAAGCATTGCCAGAGATAACGCTGTCGCACAGACAGAGAATACTATTAAAAGAAACACAAAGATGTTTCAGGTTTCAGCTGAGGATCAATGGTCATCTGCTGTTAATAGTTCCTTTAAGTCTGATATTTCTTCTTTTAACCTGCTCCTTTTTTTAAAAAACACAATATGCTCCGGTTCAAAGATTGTACAGAACATCAGTGACCATTAACGTAACATAACCCCTAAAATTAATTCTTGAAATCACAAGAAGAAACTTGTAAGAGATGATTTAGGCAGGTGAAAAGGTTTGGTTGTTATAACGAAATAAAGTGTAACACGTGGGTATAAATTGGCGAATTGAGCGGGAGAGGTCACACCCTGTATTCGTAGCAGGTTTGTCTTCTGTACATTTGTCTGTTTGTCACGTTTTGCGTTTAATTTACTAATTGAATGTTTTTATGATGATGACCATGAGGATAAATGAGATGGATGGTGGTCTGTAAAGGTTTCTCATCATTTTTAGGGATTTTTAGGGGTTTAAATTTAGTTGGACTTTTATATTCTGATTAGGGCTGAACGATTTTGGAAAATAATCTAATTGCGATTTTTTTATCTTAATATTGCGATTTAATGCGATTATTTTTTTCAGTTTAATTTATCATGTCTTTTTAAACATATACAAACAACAAAATCAATCTGTTTCATCGCTGTGCAGATCAGGTGCTAAAAGAGCCGCTGCGTCTCAACTCGGAGCAGAAATGATTGCGTTCTGCCAACGATATGTTTCAACCAAAATTGCAATTTGATTTTGACTTTTCTCTGCATTAACCACAAGCAACAAAAATGGCCTCTAGATAAAGATGTTTATAAACAAGGACTATTTAAAACAAGAACTTTTAATGTTTTTATTAATCAGAATATTATTCAAGAGAACAGCTTTTAATTGATACGGACATCAAACCTTGTTGAACATAAAGTGCAACCAACCAACAAGTCTATGTATTAAACTGATTGACCGGTACTTAATGCTATGGTGAGATTCCTGAAAGTTTCTGGTAAAACAGTTTTATTAGATAAACTCTAAAACAAGTAATAAAATTAGATTATCTCACAGCTGCAGCTCTCTTCCCTTCCATGTGGAGGCAAACCCACTTTAAACATATTACCGACACCTAAAGGACGCTTCTGATTCACTAATTGTTACATAGCCAAAAATTGCAGAGCTCTGCGATTTGGAAATTGTGTTTTTTTTAAAATTGCGATTATATTGCAAATGCGATTAATTGTGCAGCCCTAATTCTGATGGATTTCTGTTTTTACCGGAACAACAGACTAAAAACCAGCCTTTGTTGCTCTTTACTAGCCCTGTCATATAAGCCAGTTAAGAAAAATAAAACTTTAAGGCACAAGGACTGTAGATCAAATGAGGGAGAGAAGCAGCCAAAGGCAAAAGAAAACAGATCATCAGTAACATTGAACCACAGATCAAAACCCTTTTAACGTATAGTTCAGAAACGCTGGCTCCATGAGAGTCACACACGGACTTAAAATATCTTGACGTTCAGAGACAACTAATTCATGCGTGATAAAAACAAACAAGCGCTACCTCGTTGTGCTTTCTAAACGACACCCACATCTCCTCCAGCTCCTTTTGCAGCTGAGATTGGTATTGATCACAAAACTCCTGTCCTCCCATTTTCTTGGTGGATGTAAAGGTGTGGACAGCTTCTCCGTGGAAAAACCTGTGCTTCTCCTCCAGGGTCTCTGGAGCCATGTAGGGCAGGTCCCCCCCACAGATCTAGCCAGGCAGGCAAACAGAGACAGCAGGATGAGGACACGAAGACGAGCTGAAGAACCAGAAAAGATGCCCGTGTGGTTCGTGCGCAGGACCAAACTCACCCTCTCCATGTTTTTGTGATACTGGTCTTTAGCTGCTGCCACGGCTGCCAGGTTGTTAGCCTCTGCTGTGGCCTGGTAGACCAAAAACACACGCGTCGCTCTCAGTGAGGTAAAAACAAGCCGAGACAACCAGAAATCACACGGACGGCCCCGTTCAGCTCCGTAATGTCTGCGCACATACCATGAGCATGGTCTTTGGTTGAGGCAAATCTTCTCCTTGGTAAATCTTAATGTAAGACTGGAAACACAGAAACAAGGCAGGATGAGATGAAGTGACTGAGATCCAGCAGGAGAGCAAAGGCCGGGGGGATTTTACCTTGAAGAACTCCAGCAGGCCTCTGCAGGTGACTTTGTTGCCGTTGATTTCTTTCTCGGCCAGGCTGTCCGGATGCAGCAGTTTAGGAATCAGTTTCTGCAGGTAATCTTTGAACTCAGGGGCCACGTCTGACGACAAATAAAAAACAAAACTCAGAAGCACGATTGACATAGTGTGCGTTTTCTTCAAGTTAAAGTAAAATCTGAGAGTCTCACCAGAGAGTTGTCCCCGAAACGCAGGGTTGGTGGCGACCTTGAGGCCCGGGTGGGGCAACAGGAAGCAGGAGATCTTGGTGAAACACGAATGGATGTGTTCCCGCACCGTCTGCAGCTCCTCGTGTTGGGCCTCCTTCACCTTAAACAAACGTAACAGCGTTTTAAAAACTTTGTGGTGCTTTTAAAACAACGTTCCAGACCGAAAACCTGTGAACTGGTACCTGTAACCTCCTATCCAGAAACTCATTGCCACCCTTGAAGCCGTAGCCGTACTCGTAGGGAAAGCTCCAGTCTCTGACCAGAAACATCAACGACTGTAGGAGGAGAGCAACAGCGTTTGAGGTGAATAATCGACATATTTAACAGAAAGGCACAAACCTTTTTCAGGTAACGGGATTTGTGGTACCTGAAAGGGCTTCTGAAAGATCTCATCCATGGCCAGGCGACCGTATTCTGTGAACAGCTGTGAGGAGAAGACACCAAAATTATGCTTAATAAAAAGTCACAATTGTGGCGTACCGACAGTTGAGTCAGATATGGTTGTTTATGTTTTTCCAGAAAATACATTATTTTAAATGACGACGCCTCATGACTTTCTACTATTGGCAATAATTCCAGCATCCTTCCACACTCCTGACTAACTTTACGCGAGGTTTAAAGGTCAGCACATGGGATGGTTTTGTTCTAAAAGGGTAGATTTACCTAAACAGGAGAGTCTCAGTAAGTTAGAACATCATCAGGATAATTAATTTCAGCGAGTTAATTCAAAACGTGAAGCTCACATTTATATTAAATGGATGCAGACTCATATTTTAAGCTTGCATATATGGTAATTGAAAGCTAATTAAAGATCATAATTCAGCTCGTTTTGCGTGCGTTACTGCATCAATGCGGCGTGGCACGGAGGTGATGAGCCGCTGGTTCTGTGGAGGAATAAAGGAAGCCCAGGCTACTCTGATAACAGCCTTCAGCTCATCTGCCTTGTTCCTCTGGTGTCTCGCCTTTTCTTCAGCACAATCGTCTTTAGAGGCACCAGAATGATCTAAATGCTTAATATAAGATGACTTTGGACCACTGAGCAACAGTCCACTCCAGTTTTCTGTTGTAGCCCGTGACCTAAATGGCTCTTAAAGCACCAACTCCGACCTCAGTCCTCAGAGATGCAATACAATATTTGAAACTGTGTTTGAGTCTTTTAGTTGGCCCATTTCCTGAGATACTAGGGTTCTGACAACCAAAACAAAGCTCAGATCAGCAAACCTGAACCTCCACAACATCCCAAACTATGGAGTCCAACTTCCTCTTTCTCTGGACTCCTGAGTACCTCTCATTCTGTGACAGGAAGCTGAATATGCTGGTTTCCAACTTCTTTAGCAAAATAAGATACAACACAAACGCACAGATGTCCTTAAAAAGGCAGCACAGCTGTTGTTTCTTTGTATGAAAAACTAATCGACAGCGGTCCTACAATAAGATGCGAGTATGAAGGAGCGTAGTAAGAATCACACATCTGGCACCAAGCGAAACAAACAGCTCTTTCACAAAAGCTTTTCTGAACCCGACGCAGCTCTGAGGGGGAGTGAAAAATAAAACCAGAGGTTTGTCAAACCCAAAGTGACCTGTAGCTGCTGCAGGTCGTCCTCCTGGATGTTCTGGGAGAGATTGTAGATCTGGAAAAGCAGAGAAACCACGTCAGAGTGCTCAGCGATGACCGGCTGATCGGTGACGACCAAAGCAGCACGCCTACCTGAACTGAGCTGGTCATGGTGCTGAGGGCAAATATGGTGGCGCAGTCCTTCACGGTGGACTGGTCGTCAAACGCCCCCTGAGTGTCCATCAACACCACCGCCACCTACAGGGGAGAGGCAGAACAGCAGGCATTTTTTATTTTCTGCTGAGTTTGACTAAAGTTCTACTTGATTTTATTCTACGTTTTATTTATTTTTTACTGTAATTAATGTCAGTCTGGTTAAACAAAGATTGTCACTAAACATAAGGAATTAATCAAAACATCTATCCTAAAATCTAACCTATGGATATTTCTACAATCAATGGATCGTCCACAAAGAAGAGGGATTTCTTGCTCCGTTTTATTTTTAAAGAACTAGTAACAAAGAAATGTAAGAAACGCTCTGATTATCTGTTGCTGGTTGAGATAAACTAAAGCCTTGCATTCGCCGCTGAGTGCTGCAAGGAAGTCAGACAAATGCATAGATGAAAATAATTTACAAACAACCCGCTGAGCAGGTTGGGGGAAAAAAAACACCATTATGAAATAAAAGATAACAAAAATAACATTTTGAAATAAAAATAAAAAACTGCTGGAATGAAATAATGCCTCAAAGATAAATTCTTTTGTTGAGAAAAAAATAGAGGAAATAAATTTTTATATTATATTATTAAAGAGGAATGAAAAATATGTCATAATACTGAGCTGATAATTTTATATGCATTCAGTTATTTCACAATTTCATTGCCACTTTGCATATTTATCTCTTATTTATTCAAGTAAGTAATTATTTCAGAATATTCTATTTATTTGTTTCATTTTGAGCTCTTTGGCGTTCAAGATAGAAATGTTATAGTTTTGTGTAAAGTTATCCGGATCGTGGCCACAGCAAACACTGACGGTGGCGCAAGAGTTAGGCAGTTTGTCCTGGTGGGTTGCGGGTTCGAACCTGCGCTCTGATTGTCTCAGTCGTTGTGTCTCTGGGCAAAATACTTCACTCGGATTGCGTGCTGGCGGTGGCGCAGATGTCAGTCTGCCCCAGGGCAGCTGTGGCTACTAACACAGCTCACCACCGTCAGGGTGTGGACGACTGTAGTGTAAAGCGCTTTGGGGTCATCGGACTTGTTAGAGCTCTATACAAGTACAAGCTATTTACCATTAACCTATCCAGGAAATGGATAAGTTAATGGAAGGAAGGCGGCTCGAATTTGAGTAACCAGTGCTGCTGTTTTTACAGGACATGGAGGCCCATCCTCCTCGGCGCGTTCCAAGTCAGATGCAAATCAGTGACCCACCCGCCGCTGTCCTGGGTGGTTAGAAGCTGTTGCTTGGTGTGAGTCGAGTACTTGGTCACCTGAATCATGGCGAGGTGCTGATGTAACCTCTTTGTTGGAGGACCGAGCTGTAAACACTGGGGAGTTCCCTCTGTTTAGTGATGGCTTTTCCCTTTTGACCAAGATGGCTTCTTTCACCCCTCTTTCAAACCATCTGTTCTCCCTGTTCAACATCTGGACATCATTGTCATCAAAAATGTACCCTTTGTTCTTGAGCTGCACGTGGACTGCTGAATCTTGCCGCGAGCTGCTGGCCCTCCTGTGATGCTCCATGTGTTGTAGCTGTTGTTTAGTTTCTTTAATGGAGGAGTCTGAGCAGTCCTCACTGCATCGGACCGCAGACACAACGCAGCTCAGCTGTGGTTTGGGTGTTCTGTCTTTGGGATGAACCCGTTTTTGTCTGAGAGTGTATTTAGGTTTGAAATTTACTGGCATGTTGAGTTTGGAGAAAATTTCCCTGAGTTTTTTCAGAAACTCCTGACACACATGGAATGGCAATGTTTCTGTGTCTCTCTGTTTTCTCCTCTGTGCTCGATGCTGTTTTGTTTTTTTTTCTGCTGGTTTTATGGCCGACTTGACAAACTTCCACTTCGGAAAACCACAAGCTAGAAATCATTTCCTGATGTGCTTGTGTTCTTTTTGTTTCTCCTCCGTAGCAGAGGGAATGTTGTCAGCCGATAACCGAGTTCGGATAACAGAGAGTTTGCGTTCCAGCTGGTGATGTGAATCAAAACATTCTGGATAGTTGCGTTTCCAACTCCCCGGTGTTTACAGCTCGGTCCTCCAACACATCATTGAGTCTTTGATTTGCAGATGATTGGAAGGCGGCGAGGAGGATCAGCTTCCATGTCCTTTAAAAACAGCAGCGCTCTGACTACTGGTTGCTCAAGGGCGAGTCGCCAGAACTGACAATGAATCCTGGATAAGTGTGGAAATGTTTTCAGAAAAACTGAGCAAAAGTCCGGTTCCCTCCGGTTTTAGCTTTTGTTTAGTTTGTTGCCACTGCTAAAAAAAAACCTGGCTGTTCAAAGAGTGAAATGTATCGATGGAAAGTTGGGCGGAAGGAAAAGAGACACAGGATCCAAGTTACCGGAGGTCCAGTGTCAACTTTCTAGTCAATGTGAGGAGCCATGCTATGTGCTGGTGCTGATCCGGTGCGTTTTATCAGGTCCAAAGTTACCAGGACATTTTAGGGCTCTTCATGTTTCCCTTTACTGACAAACTTTATGGAGATGCTGATTTCATACCTTCCCACTAATTTGTGCTTTAATGACTCTGCTTGATTGGCCAGAACAGTTGCCAGACCGAAACCTAAAAAGGTTCCCTGTTGTGTAGTCAAGAGTAAGATGAGAGACACCAGAGCCAACTGTGCAGCTGAGCTGAGGGTCGGCATTAAAACAGCCCGCCGTCCTCAACACCTCAGCAGAGCCACAGCATAATGACTCCAGCACAACGACATCCTGTTAGATGACATTTCTATAATGGAAATCCTTTTATATTTAAATCCTTTATCAGTGCTATATTCAGATTTATGGAGAAACTAGACTTCCTTGGCTGTAGGAGGTACAACAGCGAACTGATCTGAGGCAGAAGCGTTTTACAGTATTTCTTTGCTAACGTTTATTTTCCAAAAAACAAACAAAAGTAAAAACAAACATGACTGTGGCTGTCGCATAACTAATTTTCCTCTTTAATTTAGACATTTACTGTTAACATTTGAACAGCCAGCATTTTTCCTTTGCTCTTATATGTTCCATTTAATATGTCTTTAAACCCAAATCTAAAATCAAACTTTTAGTGATGGCTGTTCTGCTCCTAACCGACATGCGAAGTACAGAAGAAGACGTCGGTACCTCTGTCCCATCGCTCTTCTGAACGGTAAAGACTTTGCTCCACAGCTGGATGCCCGTTGTCTCCGGCTCCGATCCGCCTCTCCAAGAAAACCCAGTCAGCTCCTCGTTGTTCTGACCCAGCCAGTTATCGTCACTCTGCAGAAACACACAAGTTGCCAAACTTTAATAGACTTGACAGGGATCGAATTTGATCTGACATATTCAAATAAAACCTCCGCTTCACTTAACAGCAGGAACGTCTCTGGTCAGGTTTTCTGTGCTCCATTTTCCTGCAGCTCCAACCATCATTACACCCCGAGCTATAAATAGACCTCTCCAGTGTTTTATAACAAACAAAGTAGAGAGCAGAGCTTTCAAGTTCCAATTAACTCCCCACTTACCAGCTTGGTTTAATGTCCAAAGATGTAATGGAAGGCACAGATTAAAAATGGCGCTACAGGAAACATTTTAATGGAGGAAAACAAGATCAATAGCACTTCTCAGTGGCAATCAGAAATGCTGGCTAAACGAGCACATCAACCAACCAGAGGAATTATTAAAAACCGATTAAACCTCCGATGAAAGGCGGCAACAAAAATCTCAATTATTTCTTTTCAGCAAACAGGTTTGGTCGCATGTTGCAGCAGAGCTGGGCGTTCACGTTACACAGATGTTCTCATCCCATACCAAACCATCAATGCTTTCCCAGATTCTTGGGCGGAACCAGTCAGAATCAAAACTCGCCGCCCTAAAGAGATCATACACCACCCCTTTCATCCGAGGCTCACCTTTCTGTGCATGTAACGGAGCATGAAGTCGAGCAGAAAGCTTTTCCCCTTTCTGAACGCTCCGGCCACCGACAGAACCACCACATGTTTGTCTCGGACTTCTGGGTCCAGCAGGATCTGAGCTAAAGCCTCCGTGTTCAACGTAAAGGAGTGATCGTCCTTGTTCACGTCCACAATCTGAACCGCGTGTCCTTCACTCCCCATCCTGCAAACGGGAGAAGAAGAAAAAAACATCAGCTGGACTCCTACGTTAAGCTATTCGTTGTTTTTAATATGCTTTAAGACATTCTACATGAAAACATTGAAAACAAGTGTAAAAAAAACAATTCACTAATAGTTGGCATCTGGTTTCTTTAAATATCTCAAATATTTTGTCTAAACTTTATATTTTCACCGGTTTATGATTTCTTAAAATATTTTAAAATGTGTTAATTTAATGACTGTTGGAAGGGTAAAAGTGGGCTTAGCTGCTATCTTACTCATATGGTGATATAATTGAAATGAATGGATGAATGTGTACTGCCTCTGAAAAAGCAGGATACGATACTCGATGCTGCACTGCGCCTTGCAAAGGATTCAACACTTAAAGCATCATTAGTTATGCAACTGGACATTACTATGATGCAGAAGATAAACTGCAGCGTCAAGGCACTGATGGATTTACCAAATTAAACCTGTATTGTTTAAAAATAACCAGCACACTTGGTCTTTGAGGCCGTAGAAATGGACCGATCAGACTTTTCCTGGCCAGTTTTCCTGAAGGTCTGACCTGAAGATCCAGATTTTAATCAACTCTCTTCTTAACGGCTGTGACATATGAAAGTAGCCAAAATAAAATTAAATAATCTTTTTTTTTCTTTCAGGATTTGATAAATCGATTAAAAATCCAACCAATCGTATGTCTGGCAAAATAATTATTGCATCTCTAGGATCAGGCAAGTCTGCTTTCCAATTACACGCCTCGTTGGTGTGGATGGATCTCCAAAATAAAAATAAAAAAGACTGATTTATTATCCTCTCTAGGTTTAACAGGACAGTGTGATCGCTTTTATCAAGGCTTCAACCGAGTGCATGATTCGTTTTTACTCAACAATGCCCCTATTTTATATTTGTTTTGTCTTATTGTGATTCAGTTATACATGTTTTGCCAATCATCCTAAGAAAGACTCCCAGACAGACCAGACGACGCGTCTCAAAGGGCCATTCCTGGATAAATAAGATGTAATAAAGCACCATTTTCATGAACAGGACGGCATCATGTTAAAACTGGACGATAAAAGACCCAAAAACAAAAATATATATAATGTAGCAGGTATGTGAAATTCATGCCTTCAGAGAAATAGTTTCAGGAGCTGAGATATTAATCATCCCTCCGTTGATCGTGTATCCTGTTTTTAGCCAATAGGTATTTGCAAAAGCCCTCTGTAGGCATTAAAATACGATTCCAGCAAGTCAACCAAATCCATCAAACACAAAGTTTAGCTCTGTGTGGCTCTGGCTGCGGGCGGGTCATGCTGCTCCGCCTGCAGCTTATGAATTTAGCATGCCCTCCACTAATCTGGTCATGTTGCTTTCTGCCTCAAAAGAGCGCATTGTTGGGAGACATCTTGCGAAAACCGTCCTACATTTACGGCAAATGATTACAATCAAGAGCCGAGACCGATGTGTCATCGCACCGAGGAGGTCACTCCCTGCTCCCAGTGAAGCCCGAGCACCTTGAAGGTGTGGCGTTGGAAGGGTGGCATGCCTGCAATGTCTCAGCGGTGAATGTGCACGGCGGACTGGATACAGACGGTTGCACGCCGTTTAACTTCACGGTCAGTATTTATAAACCCATCCGCGCAAACCCAGCGGCTGGCTGCGCCAGTTTAGGGCAGTGAAGTTCAACACATATCCACTTTTAACGCGGGCAAGTTCCGAGCCTCTGCACACCGAGCGAACCTGACGGCTGAAAACAGCGAACGTTCACACAAAAACAAAGAACTAGTTGAACCCCCCCTCCCCAAACCCCAACACCAACACCAACCCCGAACAATGTTGCCGTCAACAAATATGAGTAAGAAGTAACAAAACCTGCTTGTTTTAGCTGACGTTTCACGGTGCCGCGTCGTCTTTGGAGGTTTCCAGAAGCGTCGGCAGACACCCAGGAGTCAAGAAACGATCAACTTTTTACACTGACACGAAAACGGCGATGAGAACTTTTTTTCCACCACTAAAACTGCCCACTTCCGCCTCTCGGCTTGCGAAATGTCACATGGGAAATGCAGTTTTTGTGTGACGTCCCTCCTCCAGTTGAGCTCGTCTGAAAACTACACGCCCCTTTCCCTTTGGTAAGATCTGGGAAATGTAGTTGCTGTTTTGGTTTTTTTTCTTCAGTAAAAGTGACGTTTACGCAACGACCTGAACAGGTAATGCAAACTAAGAACGGGTACTTTGCGTTTATTTAAATCATATCCGAAGGATTTTCAAAGTGGTGACAGTGGCGGTATCCTAGCAACGGCTATACGTTTAAAAACAAACAGTAGTGGTCAGCAGAAATGTGGCTATAGCGCCCTCCAACGGCTCATTGGATTTTGTCCAATATATCCAATATATCAAATACTGTATATATGTATATATATATGTATGTATATATGTATATATATATGTATGTATATATGTATATCTATCTATCTATCTATCTATCTATCTATCTATCTATCTATCTATCTATCTATCTATCTATCTATCTATCTATCTATCTATCTATCTATCTATCTATAACCAAACATGGAGAAGCAGCATTTAGTTCCTATGCTCCACTTATCTGGAGCAAAGTGCAATTAGAACAGCATTGTATTAGTTTTATTCTGTGATTTTGTCATTTAAAGCTTCAAACAAAACTACATTTTAAAAGACAGATGTTCAATTTACCATTAAAGATAAAATACTTTTGTTTAAATAGCAGCAGATGGTCTTATCATTTTGTTTTGGTGGTTTTATATTTAGATCATAGTTTATATTCTAGAAAATGTAAAGATTATCAAAAACGAGAGAAGACATAATAATAATAATAATAATAATATTATGTTGATGAAACAAACTAAAGGTTTTATTCATAAGAACAGAAAAACAACAAGCAGAATTTACAAACAAAAATTCTGTTTAACTTGAAACATAAAACATTTTATTTAAATGGCAGTGGTAGGATCAAACTTACAAAGAAACTAACATTGATTAAAGGCAATTTAGGTTAAAAGTCTTAAAATGAGCACGAACAAAGTAGTCTAGGATTTAAAAGTATACATGACATCATAAACATTGAATTGTTTCTAGCTAACATAATAAATTAAATGTGTTAATAGTTAAAAGAAAAAAAAGCAAGAGATTAATGGAAATAAATATTGCTACTAACAATTGTACTGTTATTCCTCTGTTGCTCCTCCCTACTTCCTGGATACATTTATGATTTTAATTCCATAATAAATTAAATATACTTTATTCCTGAAATTTTTTAAACACACGTTTCAGAACTGCCTACAGAAAATTATTAATTTATTAAAATATAACTGTATAATATATGAAAATGTATTTATGCCAGTAAGCCTTGATCCTTTCTTTGTGTGGATTTATTTGTTTAAAGTTCCAGGTTTGATTATAAGAAACCATAACTAAGACGCAACAGTACGCCGCCGCGGTTTGGAAGCGCTCTTTCCACCCCTGAGGTTGACCTTAATCTGTTAAAAAATTACAGTAAATACTGTAAAAATGATCTTTTAACACTTTTGGTTTTAAAAATGTTTGTTCTGATCTTTTTTTAAGTATGATCTAACGATGAGGTCAGCTTGGGCGTCCAACGTGCCTGAATACATGTGGATGCCCAATCTGATAACACAATACAATTTACAGGGACTTGTCGGCTCCTCAGAAGGAAACACTGTGGATTTAAACCTTTGTAGATCTGTTGTCAGCTGAAACGTTCCCCTTAAATGTGATGCGAGCTAATATCCACCACCTGCCAGGTCTAGCAGGGACCCGGCAGCCTCCTGGGCCTCCACGTCCAGCTGCAGGATCTCCACAGTTTCAAGGTCCAGGTCGGATTCGTCCGGCAGAACCAGGTACTGGCACTGTTCGGACTCATAGTAGTGCAGCTCGATGTAGCCGCTGTCGGACAGCGGGTCCTTCTCCGGGTCGTCGTTCGGCTGGTATTCGGTCGACTCCATGGTGATCAGCTCCTCGTGGTCTGGGGTCAAAGGGCATAGCATGTCTTCGGAGAAAGTCGTGTGGATGTCAGGAGAGGAACTTGAGAGGAGCAGGGCGTGAGAAAGAGTGTCTGTGTGAGGCAAAGAAGGACACAAAATGATTATTAATTAAAACCATAATGTTAATAACCTATTAATGAGAGAGGCCGATTACCAACGCAGTAATCAGATACTGTAGCGGGCACATTTGGGCGTAAAGTTCAGAGATTTAGGCGTAAAAAGAGGTGGACTTTTGCCGCAGGCCGTTGCTCCGTTGCTAAGGTGAAGGAAGGCAATAGCCACGGTAACAGAAAACAAACGCAAGAACAATGCAGCGTGGTGAAAAAGCTGCAGCGTGCACAAAAGCTGCATGTGACAAAAATGCAGCAAGAAGCTGCTTCTCCCCCGACAAAGAGCTGCAGTCCATAAGAAATGCACACAAACCTGTAGGTTCATATCTCTTATTAAAAATGGCATGCGTTATTTAGCTTGCCTTTGGGGTTAATAAAGTTTTTTTTTCCGTTGAACTGAAATGAATTGCGATGATACTGACCTGAGATTTCCACTGTGTCACACACTGCAGGCACCTCGTGGCTGGGCCCATCTAACCTGCAAAGCCCACACAGCAAGATAAAGGATTTAAGTTAATTACGGTAAACCAAGGGTGCCCAAAGTGTGGCCTGGGGGCCATTTGTGGCCCCTGTGCTCATTTTGTGCGGCCCTCCAACTACATTTCAAGAGAGATTTGGCCGATCAGCGTTGGTGGCCTTTTGCAGATGGAAACTTTTTCATTTTAATTAGGGTAAATTTATTATAGACAATTTAAAATCTTACAATTGAATGCTTAATTGCATGTTCGGTACAACACAAAACATTTGTCTTTCATAGAGCACACTTTTTACATTTGCTTTAATTTCATCGTAAATAAGGCGACTTTTACTCAAATGCAGACTTTGCAGCATCAAAATCTGAGTGGAATTAATTTATAAAATAGGCTAAATACAGTTTAATATCTTTTCTTAAAATGATCATATTTTGTTGGGCAGAGAAAAGTATTTTTGGTTAGGTTATTTATTCAATTAAATAAATTTTTTGGCCCTCGAGTGCTTTCGATTTAACAATTTTGGCCCAATAGGCGAAAATTTTGGACACCACTGCGGTAAACTATGACTGAATATCATGTAAACTGCTTTGGGTCCTTGGGACTTGATAAAGCGATTCAAGAGATATATTTAGGGGAGTGGTGGCCTAGTGGTTAGAGCAGTGCGCTTGCGTTCTGAGAAGGTTGCAAGTACCTGGTTCGATCCCACAGCCTGCACTCTGGGTCCCTGAGCAAGACCCTCAACCCCAGATTGCTCCCCAAGCACCGCACAGTGGCAGCCCACTGCTCCCCAAGGGGATGGGTTAAAATGCAGAAGTGAATTTCTCCATTGTGAGATCAATGATGTTCAATTATTATTATTAACCCTAAAACCCCTAAATAAGACTGAGTGCACCCGACATGCCCTCTCATGGCTGACTTTTTATCTCTCTTCTTTAAAAGTCAGAGTCTCCTGCTAAAGAGAAGCATCCCCACAGCATGATGCTTCCACCACCATCTTTCAAAGTGGGGGTGTTGTGTTCAGGGTGATGTGCTTGTTGATATCATTTTTTTTTTTACTTTTTTTTTAAGACACAACATCCTTGTTCACATGATTTAATAGAAACCTCCAAAAATCCATTTCTTCTCCACTAAGGCTGGATCAATCCAAACTTTTTAGGTTCTGGCCTGACAATCAGCCAGCAGTAAAGTCCTTTTTATATACCGTTGATACAGCATGAGCACTATTTATCAGTATTTGTTGCTTTAGCCTTGATTTTTTTGGGGGGGAGATGTTTAAAACTTTCTTATCTTTAGCAGCAGATGAAGAATAAATTAACTTTCTTTGCATTTTGGGGGAAACAAACATTCCTGATATCCCTGGATTTTGGTGATTTCATACAGGAACCTGGATCCCTCAGTTACCTGGATAATGTTTTTTCCCCTCAGTCTGACACGTAAACACTTGGATCAGTTTATCTGATATGTCTGCTGTGTTGTATACTGTGTCTGGTTAGCCCTCACTCTCTGCATTATGACATCTTCTCATTATTTTTAATTTCTATAACCTTATATTGAGTTTAATGTTTCTTTTCACCGTCAATCGTCTTTTTTTTATCTAACTTTAATAAAGTTTTGGTTGTGCTCTATGTGTGACAAAAATCTCCAAGGAATAGGCCTGTAAGAAAACTACCAGGCCTGGCTACATCTTCTACAACCTACTCGGAGCATCTTTTATAACCCGATGAAACTAAAATTAAGCTCTCGGCCGCATAGCCTCTCCACAGAGGAAGGTCATTTCAGCCTCTGGTATCCAGGATCTTGTTCTTTCAGCCACGATTCATGTCTCCTGACGGTCTGAGCGCCGATGTGCTGGAAAATGCCCCATGTCAGGTGATCCATCGGTCCATCTCCCACTCCATCCTGCCATGAAGACTCCAGGATACTTGAACTCATCTGGATCCCCAACCCGAAAGGAGCAACTTGTCTCCAGTTGAGAACCATGTACATGGTGACGGTTGTTTTAACTCAGTGTCACAATAAACAAGGGCCCCATTGTTTGACCCGATCTCAGTTTAGATAAATGTAATGAATATATAATTGTAAACTCTTAGTTCCAGAGCTCAAAGTTAAAAGAACCAGTGTGTACTTTACAGGGTTCCTGGTTGTACTCACAGTGTGGGCTTGTTGATCAGACTGGTGCTGGTGCTATGATAACTGTGGGTCTTCCTCAGAATCTCCAGCAGCGCCGGCCGATACTCTGGACACACACACCACAGCGACCCCTTCCCTACTGACTGCAACAACACACACAAATCCACCTTTTTTGCTATAGAACAACCAGAACACATCAAATAGAGACGATAAAACACTAAGAGTCCATTATACTAGCTCTTCTTGTTGAGTTGTTGCTTCAATAGAGCTCAGGGGGCTCAAAGCTGTATTATTTGGATTCAATCGTATTACATAAACTCTTTTCCCTAACAAGTTGTGCAAATACCTGGCTCTTGTCCCTCTGAATGCGACGGAAGCTCTTGCTCAGCGACAGGTTGTGTCTGACTGAGTTCCTCCAACCACCAGTAGCCGTCCTGTAGTAGGGGAAATTGCTCACGATCCATTCATAGATGTCCTTTACTGGGAGCCTCTTCTGAGGAGAATCTTCTATTGCCATGAAGATAAGACTGCTAAAGGAATACGGCGGCTTGGAGGAGACAGAAGGAGGAGGAGGAAGCTGGCCAGGCGCGAAGACCTGCTGCTGGGGCAGCAACGTCATTTTGGCAAGAGGCTGCAGAGGGAGCAGGTCACCTCTCTGGTGCAGCCAGTTTAGGCAAGTCAGGTCATCCTGGTCGGATGTGTCCACCTGTCCCAGGCGTTGTGTGCTTTGTCCTTCGAGGCAGTGAGAGGCGGCGAAGTCTGAAACAGGGGAGGAGGAGTGAGCAAACTCCACCGTTGCTGGAGAAAGCGAGGCAGGGGACGGTGGGAACGAGATAGGTGAAAGCGGGAGAAAAAGGTTTGACGAGGTCAGCTGGGGGGAGGAGATGAGGGGCAGAGAGCCGCCAAGAGCGGAGGAGAGAGATGGCAGCGTGTGAGAGCTGTTCTCCATCTCTCAGGGGGGCAAGATCCAGGCTTGTTCTGCTGTTTGACTGCAAGACACAAACAGAAATTTGTTTAAATATAAGCTAATTATGGCAGCTTTAAGTTGTAACATCACAGCCGTACAGTGCCTTGTGAAACGATTCACCACCTATAACTTTTCCACATTTTGTCAAGTTACGACTTCAGTGTATTAAGTCGGGATTTTATAAGCTGGACCAACACAAAGCAGTGCATAACTGAGGTGGAAGACAAAAGATACATGTGTTGTTTTGTAAATGCCTGAAAATGGTGATGCATTTGTATTCAGCCTCCTTTACTCTGACATCTCTTATTAAGGTCTGGTGCAAACAATTGGCTTCAGAAGTATTGCCTTCTTGCGTACCTCCACATTTACCTAAACTGACAGGAGCAGAGCATCAAGGGAAAAAATAGGTAAGAGGTATCTATGGTCCCTCTGGAGGAGCTGCAGAGCCCTACAGCTCAGGTGAGAGAGTCTGTTGACAGGACACCTGCTGTATTTGTTGTGAACTCTACAAATCTGGCTTCAGTGGGAAAATGGCAAGGACGGTCTTATTGAAAGAAAAAGCTTCCCTCTGGTGGGGATGAAATCCTGGTAGAAAACATTGAGATCGTGCAAAAAGACTTGAGATAGGAGCATCTTTCAGAAGCGTAACAATCCTAGAAATACATCTAGAGCTAAACTAGAATGCAGCTCAAATAATAAAGTATCAGAATGGTCCAGACAAAGGCCATTGAGGATGTGGCAAGACTCTCTGATCCATTCTGGCTGAGGTTCAGTCATTTTCTAAAGCAGAATGGACAAATAAAAACAATTCTTCTAGATGTGCAAAGCTGGTAAAGTCCACACTCCAGGAGCCTAAATACACATTTGCCCCACTCTTTTCAGATTCCTATTTGTGAAATTATTAATTAATACATTGAATCATATTTCAATGTTTTTGAATTTACTGATGCTCTCAAGGAACCAAGAGGAGAACATAAATCCACACAACACGGGCTGGTATTAGGGGTTTTCAGACATCATAATTTGGTATTTATTGTTGTAAAGATAAATCCAAACTCGTACCATAATAACGATAAGAGCTCACCCCTAGCCTTCAATGAGAAGCTTCTTCAGATCCAGAAGATCCCTCCGGCCCACTAACATCAACATCTACAACTCCTTGAAGACGCCTGCATAATATGAGCTACATCAACATTTAATGTCCCTTTGGGATTAATAAAGTACTCTGGAATTAAAGTGAAGCTCATCATTACAGTTTCAGCTTTAAACATCTGCTCTGACAGGTTAGATCAGTTACATGTTTGCCAGTCGTTCCCCTCTGATGAGCATCTTTTCTTTGTCCAAAGTCCAGACTCACATTTCCATCAACCTATACCAGGGGCCTGCCACCTTTACAGTCTAAAGAGCAATTTTCCTTACAGTCCACTTGAATTAAACTCGTTCAGGGCCACAAATGTTGCCTGGCCTTTTGAAAAAAAAAGACAAGTTATAATTTTTGATAAAGATCTACTGTAGGAAATATGTTGTCATTGTTAAAGAAACGCTCTTTCATGACTATTTTGAGGTTTTAAAAAAAGAGGATGGATGGGATGTTATTTGTGGATAATGATGTAAAAAAAAAATCATAGTTTCAAACATAATGAAAAAATATTGATGAAAAATTAAATATTACTTGCACTTTTAGCGTCATTCTGTTGTGACAATCAAAAGCAATTATTCCAAGAAAAAACCTGCTAAAACCTGTACTATTACATTTAAATACCATCCATCCATCCATTTTCTAACACGCTTATCCCTATTGGGGTCGCAAGGGGTGCAGGTGCCTATCTCCAGCTACATTTAAATTTAAACTAATAAAAATACAATTTGTAGCCAAAGTTATTAAGAGCCACAGGTTGCAGACCCCTGACCTAGACCTTGTTAGTGAACAGGTGCAGGTCTATCAGAAAGGGGGGTCATGGACTTCAAAGATACAGCAAAATCAAATAAGCCCTATATGCTTAACCTGTTTATTATTATTATTATTATAGTTTTTGTATAACGCTCTAAAAGTTTGAATGAAACCACATGGCTGTACAAAGCGGCGCAGAAGGCAAATGGCGGAACAATATAAAGTTTCAATCGGCCGTGCCTTCCTCCTCACAGGTAAACCCGCTGCGCGCTAAAAGCTGAACCGGTAACTCACCCGATTACCGGCAGGAGATCCGCCGAGCGGACATTTAAAGCCCCGCACAGCTCCGAAAGAAGGGGACGGTGAAACCCGGAGGGGTCCAGTCGCTGTCGGATACCCTGTTGATGTCCCTCGTTGCCATGAAAACCACAAGGACGCTCTGCGCGCCCCGGAGCGCGCTCCCGAGCCAATCACTCAGAAGCAGTGGCGCCTCTAGAAATGTTTCATGGGGGGCCCAGGAGGGGCCACTTAAAATCTTGGGGGTGGCAAACTGAAACTAAAAGCCGTAATTTTAGGATTTTATTCTACTATTGTAGTAAAGCTGCATGTAGAAAACTATCTTGAAAGACTTAAGTAAAAGCCTACTAATTAATATATTTTGGTTTATTGTTTGATTTTTTTATGTTGCTAATGATCTAATGTGCATAGACCAATAACAGTAGTTAACATTTTGAGTTGATCAGCAATTCCTTTTTATTGTGTAATTATATTATTCATTTCACCTATCTGGGCTCTTGTTCTTGCCGTCCTGATCCATCATGACCTTTAGGGTCTGAACGTAAACTGAGAGCTTTGCATTTTGGCTCAGCTTTCTTCACAACAGACCAGAGCAGCGCACAAATAACTGCAGAAGCTCCAATCTGTTCATCTCTAGTTCCATCCTACTATCACTGGTGAACAAGCAGAGGGGACAGTATTCACATCTATTACTCAAGTAGAATTACAGATACATACTAGGGTTTGAAAATACTTCCGAAGAAGTATCAACTCAAACCTTTTACTCAAGTATAAAAGTACCTGATATAAAACTACGTAAAGTATTAAGTGGAAGTAACAATAATTGCACAGTGTGATGTTAATATAAAAAAAAATTGGGATCGGCTGTTTCACTCACATGTATGTCCACAGAAAACAAACAAGTAATACAATGCAAATATATTAAAGGTCCATATAGATTCAATACTGAGTATCAACATGAGTTTCAGCAGATCTGATGTCTGGTTGCCTATATGTCAAACTTCAGAGACATATTATCAATAACCTTTTACTTATTATTGGAATGCAAATGAACATCCAAGCGTAGCTACAGGAATTGCTGAAAACTGGACATGTAAATGAGTGCATTACCCTCTTATAACAATTACCCTTGTATGGTTGCCTGTGTGCAGTAGACAGTGTTGTCAATGGTTGGTTAATCTTAGCGGTTAATCAAAAAAAAGGAACATCATTTAAAAAATGCAATATTTATCTTCTATGTTTTAAGTTTTTTTAGGGCGTTTGGCAAACAACTTGCCGCAGTTCTGCTTCTAACCACAATCAAAATCATTCTGCACCATTTATCTGAATATTTTTTAGTTTTTTATTGACAAGCCAGAATGAAAACAAGCAGAAATAAAATATAAGTAATGAAACTATTTTCAAAAAGGAGTAGAAAGTACTGATAATTGCACATAAATGTAAGAAGTAAAAAGTAGGCTAAAAAAATAATTACTCCACTAAAGTATAAATAACTACAATGTCTACTTAAGGTAACAAAGTATTTGTACTCAATTACTTGACAACTCTGCGAACAAGACACCAAGATGGTTAAACTCCTCCGCTTGAGGCAGACTGACCCCCAAACCAGGGAGACTATCCACCGTTTTACAGCCTCTGACTTAGAGGAGCTAAAAGTAGACCGTTCAAACTACTTCAGGTGTTAAAAGGTAAAGTCTCATCATGGAGGATTTCTTTTACCCATCAGCCCCAGAGCCAGCCCTAGGCATGAGCAAACTGAGTTGCTTATGCCCACCAGAAAGAAGTTATCACGTTGCAAGAACCACGGACCAATTTCAACGCATCAAACAACTTGAAGAGGCCATGTTGGCTTTTACCGAAGAGGAATTAACCTTGAAATTGACATTTAAACAAGATGAGCCCCAAACACACCAGCAAGCAAGCAGTCTCTTGGCTCCAGACCTGCAATATTAATGTATCGGAGTGGCGAGCCCGATTCCTGGATCTTGATCCAATAGAAGATTGTAGGGTGCAGTCAAATACGCCGTTTCTGAGGCAAAAACCACAAAATGCAGAAGTTGGATGTAGTCTAATCTTCCTGGGCTGGAGTAAACGTCTCATCTGAAACTGTAATTTATTTCCTATTATAATTTTGGCCTTTTTTTGGTTTTCAGACGACGGGAGAAAGGATGTCCAGTTTCCTTTGGGATTTTCACTCCTGCTGTAAACGCCATAAAATCAAAAATGACATCAAGATGAAATCTTTGTAAATTTACCACAAAAGGGAAAAACTTTCTAATTAAATACACAAAGCTAAATATGTTTATTTTTTTCTACAAAAATTCAAACTTTTTCATGCTTTGTCAAATGTAGATAAATAAAATACAGAGTTTAAGATAGAAAGGGGAGGATGATGCAGCAGCAACTTTACCACACTTCAGAAAAAACTTCACTTGAATTATGAGAGTGATCAGCCGGGTGTGCCGTTTGGTTTAAACACTGAAAAGCATGTTCAGAGACATGATATAAAAGCTCATTTGCAGACTCAGATCCGATGTTAAAACGTGAGAGCCCTTGTGTTAACACTTAGGTGGTGGGGGGAAAAAAATCCAGCATTTATCAGCGTTACTTCACAATCACACGGCAGGGCGGACATTGGAAAGCTGAAAAGCTTCGTACGCGCTGCAGCTCAGCACCATCCACAAATGTGTTAAGATTTATTAACAAAACTGTGTAAGGGCAAAAGTGTACGAACAGTCAATTAACCAGCACAGCCCGGGTCCAGTCCTGTCGGACCTGAGGGTTTTAATCGGACCTCACAGTCACCTGACTAAGTGAGAGGTTAACCAGTAGATAATGATTGGCTGAAAGATTGCGGTTGCCACTGTGATATAAAGGCGGAGTTGAGGCTTGGCGCTCGATCCCAATCCCATCGAGTCCGAGGAGATGGAGGGCAGGATCTTCATTTTCAGAGATCGAACCTGCGAAGGAAACAAAGTTTTAAACTGAGAAATGTCATTTTTATTGCTTAATTTACCCAGAGGAGACCTATAATTTAAAATCTGACCTGGATTTAAAAATAAAAAAAAAAAAAACACTAAAATATATTCCACACAATTTTTTTTTTTTTTTTACAAATTCTGAAACATAAGTGATCAACAACATATAAATAAGAACATTTGCTTTCAGATCTTAAGAGTATTTAATGTTGAGCCTTTGTTTAAACTCATTCAGGGAAACAAGTTCCTTCAGGCATCGTCAGTAGGAACAGAGTCTGGATGAATGTTTGACCGGTCGCGAGTGCGTGTGTGAATCTCTTTGGTACAACGAGAAAAAGCGTTATTCATTTATTAGCTTGTACCTGAGGGGAGCAGAACAACACACAGTAGATTTAAATAAGTTTAAAGAGCATCGTGTCCGCCTGAGCCTTGATGGTTGCCTGGTGCTGCAGACAAAACTTTGTGTCTGCTGTAACCTCACAGGCAGTCACTCAATGGGAGAAAAGCTTAAACTAAATCTTATTTCACTTTTGTCACAAAAACAGGTTGCACACATTTCCTCACTTTTTTTTTTTCCATACTCCTTCGGTTCTGTGCAAAAGTTTTAAAGCAGCTCTGCTTGCTTTATGTTCTCCTATATAGCCAGTACTGAATTTTTTAAAAGTAATATGATCAGGCTATCTGAAGATCTTAAAAGGTTTTTGGACTTATCTATCTATCCATCTCTCTCTCTCTCTATATATATATATATATATATATATATATATATATATATATATATATATATATATATATATATATATATATATATATATATATATATATATAGATAGATAGATAGATATATATAGGGTGCGATTTGCCCCCCCCCCCCCCCCTCTGTTTGTGACGTCCCCCCCTCTGCTCATTCATGTTTTATCCCTGGGGATACATTCCTCACCCCCTCTGGTCTGAATAAGTAATATTATGGATTTTTAAAAATATATATAAATTAGGGATGTCAGTTTTAACGCGTTATTAACGCATTAGACCACAACGCCGAGATTTTTTTTTTTTTTTTTTTTGTCGCCGTTAATTCTGCGTCAAAACACACACACCGTTCCCTAATGTTTTTCCCCCCCGCCGTGCTCTCCGGACTGTGTTTCTTTTATCCTCGGCGCTTTCCGTAGTTTCAAGAGCGCTAAAGACTGTAGCAAAACAGACCCGCGCTCACTGTTGCACAGACTGTTTATTTCATGCGACTTTGGGCTTGTTTTTTTCTAAAGGTGCTTCTAAATTTCATGAGTCACGGGTTGCGGTTTTTTTGGGCAGGTTTCTGAAGGTGAAATCGCTTATTTGGGCTCTAAAATAAGTGACGAAACAGCGGTTATTAAGAGACCTGCCTGCACTAGACACTTTGTATCCAGCTGAAATATCCCTCCGCCATAGGAGCCGACGGTAGTAAAGGCAGACAGAGCAACTCTGCACGTATTTTCTGCAGTTTACGGCTGCAATAACCGGTGATAACTGCTGAAAGTAGATTACTTGGTGCAGATCACCATTTTGAGCAGAGACTGGTTCTGAAGATTAGTTTTTAACATGCTGATAACATTGCAGAAACCCCAACACATAAACCGTACTTTAATGCTTATTAATTTGTTGTCTCTGTATTTGACAAACTAAGGCTGAATTACGTTGCCAAACGAAGGACCTGGAGTTACTAAACAGTTGCTAAACAGTCTCATTCATGGTACTAAGCTCCTGCACAGTTGCAAGTAAAAGTGTAAGACTGGAATGACCTGAAAATTTAAAACCTTTTTCCAGGCTTAAACTGTATGAATATGGATATAAACAGCAAGGAAAAATATAGTTGTTGGTGTAAAAGCTTAGAATTAGATATGTAAGAAAGTGAATAAATGAACAATAAAATTTGTGACTTTATTGAAATGTAAAATTTTTATTAATTTATATGTATATGCCTAATACCATCTCTATCTTTGTTTAAGAGGCAAAAAAATATATCGGCATGGTATTTATTTACAAATTTATTTACACATTGTGTAAACATCAGGGCGTCATGATTAGTCATTTAGCCATCATAGTCCAGAGTTAAACATTTGGCACTAGGATGTCTTCATTCCAATTCTCAAAAGTGCTAGAAAAATAACAAAATAAAAATATTTTTTGTGAAAGCATGTATTTTCTTAGTGTCATTGATTGCGAAATTGCATATTAAAATGCCCAAACAGGCTATTACACTTTCAGAAATAAAAGGATAAAACATGCAATTAATTTGCAATTAATCTCGAGTTAACTATCGACATTATGCGATTAATCGATTCAAATTAAAAAAATGTAATCGTTTGACAGCCCTAATATAAATACATGTCTTGTGTCCTTCACATTTGTTAATTAAATTTTTTGTTGTCTGTTTTTAAAGAGTATTAATACGTTTTCTGCTCGAAGCGGTTAAAGTAAACTAATACCCACTCCCGAGTCCAGACAGTAGATGGCGCAAGTTTAAAAACAATAGTCTAACCTACTGGATCTAGCTATTTACCTGAAAGAGCACCTGCTAGCTAACCAACCAAGAAAGAGAACGTGTGGCAGCATGAACGTCAACAAAGTTTTCGGCCCGAAAAATCAACAGAAAAGGTCAAGAGTAGATGACGGGACAAACAGCCATGGTAATGTTACAGGACGAACTTTGGTGGATGATGAAGATTTGCAGGCAGCGTCACAAGACAAGAAGCAGCAGCAGCCGATTTCTCCACCCTCCCTCCCAGGACAGGTTGCATGCTGTCTCGAGCCAGACAGCATGCAGGCCACATAACCTTGTTGTTATGTCCATTTATAAAACACTTGAAATGATCCCCCCCTCTGTTTTTTTTGCAAATTGCATATATATATATATATATATATATATATATATATATATATATATATATATATATATATATATATATATATATATAGTATTTTTCAGACTGTAAAGGTGCACTTAAAATCCTTAAATTTTGTCAAAATATGATGGTGCGCCATATATATGATTAAAGTTGTGCTTACTGACTGATTTTATGTGGTACAATGCGCTCAAAAATATGTCAAAATGTGTAAGTACGACTGGTTAGCAACAAAGTCGCTCCGCTCAATGGATATTTGGAGCATTACGGTACACTGTGTCACTAACTGATAGGACCCCTGAGCTGTCTACAAGACTGCCTGACTGTAATGTCTAAACTAGAAGTACATTCATGTAAGGCAGCCCGCGCCCAGAGTACACGCTAGCAACAATAAACCT
Source organism: Fundulus diaphanus (assembly GCA_037039145.1). Classification (NCBI taxonomy): domain Eukaryota; kingdom Metazoa; phylum Chordata; class Actinopteri; order Cyprinodontiformes; family Fundulidae; genus Fundulus; species Fundulus diaphanus. The sequence goes on along the minus strand of CM073125.1, from coordinate 51,826,610 downwards.
AGTAAGTTAATTAAATATAAAAAGTTTATTTTGGCCCAATGTTAGAAACAGGGCAGTGTAGTCCAACTACTCTGTTCTCCTAACAGAGACGGCTAGAGAGCTGTGGACATGAAGGGGCGGAGTGATATTATACACTTGGGAATAATATTTAATGTGCCTTATAATCCGGTGCGATTTATGGTCCGAAAAAAACAGTGTATTTCTTTTGTTTCTTAAACTACTAGGTTATTTATTCAAGCATAAAAAATATCCAAAACATAAACACAACCCAGTGTTGTGATCAAACATAAGAGGCATATTTATAAATATATCTCCTTGCTTTTATTTATCATGTCTTCTGTAGTGTATTATTACATTTCATTTCTTTTTATTACTATTTTAAATCTAACCCTTTTTAAATTCTATTAAATGGGTTAGGTTTTTTTTTTGGTTTGTTACCGTAGTACACAATAGCTTAGTGTGAGCACCCTCAATTTCGTAGTAACTCCTGGTATAATCACGATAAAGACTATTGACTGATAGAGGCACTGACTGAAGTAATTACAAGAAAGCAAAAAAGAGAGACGGCTCAAAAATTTAGTCCAGATCTGCAGACATTTTAAGGAATTCATTTTACACAACAATTAGCTTATATTCCCAAAGCAGTATCGGAAAGTTAAACGCTTTGATTGATTGGACTTTATTTTGGACATTTTGGAAGAAACAAAATGACAAGACGGCAAAATAAATAAAGCACAAGTTGCAAAACCAACAAGCACAGATTAGCAAATCCCTTAAGAAGTTCCATCTGCCCATTACGATTCAACTCCTTGTCTGAAAGGGAGTGGGTAAAAGAAAACCCTTATGAAATCCGCTTTGAGATTTTACATATTTACCAGACGCACACATGCACTGCACAAACGGATATAAAAATTAGTAAAATGTTCTTAAAATGTGTTTTTGTCCTTGATTTGAGCAGGTAAATAATATTATCTGCCAATGGAATCAGTATTTCGACCCCTAAAATAAGATAATTAGACATCCTGCACTTGAAATAAGATGGAGATGAGTTGTTCCTATTTTAAGTGCACAAATCTGTCTTGATGACATCAAAAGCTGGATGACTTTAAATTTCCTGCATCTAAATTCTGACAAGACCGAAGTTGTAATCTTTGGGCCAGAGTCCTCAAAAAATAAACTTCTTAACCAATCACTTAATCTGGATGACATTAACTTGGCCTCTGGTAATAAAGTAAAAAACCTTGGTGTTATTTTTGACCAAGACATGTCATTTAAATCCCATATTAAACAGGTTTCCAGAGTTTCCTTTTTTCACCTCCGGAATATCGCCAAAATTAGAAACATTCTGTCCAGAAGCGATGCTGAAAAACTAGTCCATGCATTTGTTACTTCAAGGCTGGACTATTGTAATTCTTTACTATCAGGAAGTCCACAAAATGCAGTTCAGTCTTCAGCTGATCCAAAATGCTGCAGCAAGAGTTCTGATGAAAATCAACAAGCGGGATCATATTTCTCCAATTTTAGCTTCCCTTCATTGGCTTCCTGTTAAATCAAGAATAGAATTTAAAATTCTTCTTCTAACGTAACGTGCCCTTAATAATCAAGCTCCATTATATATCAGAGCTCTGATTACCCCGTATGTTCCTAACTGAGCTCTTCGCTCTCAGACTGCAGGTCTGCTGGTGGTTCCTAGAGTCTCTAAAAGTAGAATGGGAGGCAGATCCTTTAGCTATCAGGCTCCTCTCCTGTGGAACCAACTCCCAGTTTTGGTCCATGAGGCAGACACCCTGTCTACTTTTAAGACTAATCTTAAAACCTTCCTTTTTGACAAAGCTTATAACTAGAGTGGCTCATGTTACTCTGAGCTACCTTTATAGTTTTGCTGCTATAGGCTTAGGCTACTGGAGGACATCAGTATCTAATTTTCTTACTCTATAGAGTTCTACTGTTCTTCAATTATGCATTACGTGTTGTCATTTCTGCTTTAACTTTCTGTTCTCTCTCTTTTATCTTCATAGTAGGTACACCTGGTCTGGCGTTCTGTTAACTGTGACATCATCCAAAGAAGACAGATCATCCACTATTACCATCTAATGTAGAACAGATTACTGGATCAATGTGTGCTTCTGTGCTTTTTGTCTGTCTTCTTGTGTCTCTGCTCTGTCTTCTGTAACCCCCAGTCGGTCGAGGCAGATGACCGTTCATACTGAGCCCGGTTCTGCTGGAGGTTTTTCCTTCCCGTTAATGGGGAGTTTTTCTTACCACTGTCGCTTCATGCTTGCTCAGTATGAGGGATTGCAGCAAAGCCATGTACAATGCAGACGACTCTCCCTGTAGCTCTACGCTTCTCCAGGAGTGAATGCTGCTTGTCGGGACTTTGATGCAATCAACTGGTTTCCTTATATAGGAAATTTTTGACCAATCTGTATAATCTGACCCAATCTGTATAATATGATTGAACTTAGCTTTGTAAAGTGCCTTGAGATGACATGTTTCATGAATTGGCGCTATATAAATAAAATTGAATTGAATTATTCCATTGGCAGATAATCTTATTTACCTGCTCAAATCAAGGACAGATACACTCATTTTGAGGAAATATTACTTCTTTTTAGTTCCGTTTTTGCTGTGTGCAGGACCTGAAAGAGCCATGACAGGACAAATATCTCCTTTGGTGTAAAGCAGAAAATCTAAAAACTGCAACTGGCTGAAAGTAGAGAATTACAAAAAATATTTTAGGGTACTGATAAGACAATCAGCAAGCAATTGGTGATTGGAAGATTTCTCCAAAGTATAAGAATGAAGCCACATTAAAATGTAATGTGAGGGTATCACTAGAGGTTCAAACAAAAGTGTGAGGTGGAAAAGTTTTTTTAAAAAGTTTTTTTTAACTTTGTCCACCAGAACATCTGAGTACAGATGTGACCAACCAATGCAACCTAAACAACAGTTAAACACATCGATCACCAGCACTATGAGAACAGTGCTGTAAGCAAAAAGCATAAAACCATGCAAATCATGACCAACATTATTATTTAATTAAAAGTTTGAACAACTCTGTGTTTTATCCAGACCTGTAGCAATATTAAACAATGCTCTGAACAGCTTTCATATTTTTACCCCTCCAAGCTGAAATTATTGCCTAATATTTACCCTAAAGGTCTGGGTAGGTGGTCGTACCATTACACAAGTCTGTGTACTCCTGTATTCATGCTGCCATTTTTAAAAACATCTTATATGCCAATTCAACAGAAACGGTGTAGATGTAGGAAGGTGGATGTTTTATGTGCATGTTGTGGTTTTAGCTTTTTAGTTTTGTTGCATGGTTCCTGGTTTAACTAGGTGCCGTTCTTGGACTCATTCCTTTTCTGTTACTTAAAACAACAACACTACTCGGCCACCACATGGATAACTTTAAAATTATACAAGTAGATGTTTTGTCAGCTGATAATGTACTTAAATTGTATGACTTAGACTTTGTAATTCAGCTGCACATTCACAACATGCATTTGAGTGAAACGTCCTTGCAAGGCTCCGAGTAAAAACAGAAGGCAAAGAGGAACATTATAAATATAAGTATTTGTTATATTTGTGCATTTGCACCCAAGTATTTGTGTATATTAAGAGGTTTTAGAATGAGTGGGCTTGAAAACATAGTCCTAAACGTACAGTGGGTGTATATTTATGCCCTATTCATACGCAGGGTAATTTAAAGTGCTTTTCAGGAAACCATAATGATTAATGTATGACATCTTGTGGGACTCCAGGTGAGAACTTTACTCATATTTGTAAATGCCAGAGGACATAAAGCAGCTCCAGCATGCATACTTCTCTTGCATACTCCTAACCATCAGGAATGTCTTATTGCACAGTTCTGCATATCAGGTTTGTGAACATTGCACAAGATTCACCACAATCTTGAACGCATCATCAAATCAGCTTATAGTGACTCATTCATCCAACACAGTGAATCATGTTCAGGTGGGACTGACTTTTCGGTGCGAGCACTAGCAGACCACCAAGATCTTAAAAAAAAAAAAAAAGCTGAACATATTGTTCACTATGTTATTAGGTTATAGTATTTTTTTGTTGTGTGTGTTCTCAACCAGAGTATTTCCTGAAAAGGTTTCACCACAGTATCACGGGGTTGACAATAAAAAACCTTCTTGATTCAGATCTTCACCAGTTTAGTTTTTAGTGGCTATCTGACACCAGCAGCACAAAAGAGAATTAAAGAAGCTTTACCGTAAATTCAATCACTATGTTTGACTATAGCAAATGAGAGATTAGCAAGATAATGTTGATAAAATGGCTTCAGTCAGTTCAAATGTGTTTGTGTTATAAGTACTTTTTTGTATTATAAAGGTGAACTGGTTGTTGTCGGAGCTGTGAATTCAGTTGTCAATTTAGAGGTTGTTTTAACGTGTTTGAGCTAAACTTGAGATATAAAAATGCAGCATTTTTAAACCTAAATAAAAAAAAAAACCTAGATATAAATAATAAATTTATAAAAACATAAAAGCAATGTCTCAACACTAAAATAAACAAATATTTCATTCAGACTAAAACTAATCTGAACTTCTTTTAATTTTCTAAATAATTTTCTACAATTAAGCCCCTATTTAGTGTCATGGGTGATAATGCATAGAAAAATACTTACAATGAAGAACATTAGGGCACAAGAAGACCACCCAAGGGCAACATAATACCCATCACTGCCGAACAATAAGCCACAAAACACCGTGAAGATCATTCTAGGTGAAGATACAAACACAGGCGGACAATTGAATCAACATATTAGGACATATTTCACAGACATTATTGTTTAGCATAACAAATAACTATCAAACTATAAAAGGTGGGAACTACACTGGTGGATTATACTTGTGCTTTGAAGGATAACTCATTCATTAAACGGTAATACATGTACGTTAAAAGGCAGATTTACCCAACATATTTGTATCCACTGTAGGCGATGAGGTCAAAGGTGGAGAGGTCGCTGTGCACCGTGAGCAGATACAAACACAGCAACATGACCAGGACCTCGATGATGATCCACACGAGGGCAGTGCTGGCACACAGTCCAAGAACCTCTGGACTGAACCTTTACCCAGAGGCAACACATAACCCTGATTAAGCAAATCTGACCTAAGACCAGCACAAAACAAAAAGTGAAGAAAAGACTTGCTCACCTTTTTTGAATACCAAGGGCCATTCCAGCCAGTAAAATGTAGGTAATGAAAGCCATGGCTGTGAGAGAAAGAAATGAACCCTACGTTAACAGACATCCCAGAACACCCTGCTGATGATTTCCTGTTTACAGACAACTTGGTGGCGTCGGTGCAGCTTACTTGGGATGTAAAGATCAGGCGCATTTACATCTTGCCTTGGAGTGAGCGGAGTGTCCCGATGGTAGCGGACCTCCCAATCCTGGAAAAAGGGACGAGCGTGGAAGATGTGAGCTTCACGTAGCAGGACAATGACGTAAACAATAACCGGGTTAAAGATAATTCAACCTGATATGAAGACCAGATAAAACACTTGTAAGCAATTTGGAAAAGTGTTAAATATTTCAGCTGAACTAAAAGAAAAAAACTTATTTTGAAGCAGATAGCTTTATTTTTTTGTTTGTTTTTCTGTAGCATTTAGAGGTTCTCAGATTCTTAGATGGAGGAACATTTTGTCAGGCCCCCAATACCAACGAAATGGGTAAAACTACATTTTTAAAAAACTTATGTTCTATTAATGCATTAAAACAGAAAACGAAGGTTACCCTGAATTACATTTATAATTTATAACATATATATGGTTCATTTATAACATAATGGTTTCTAACAGCTAGAATGTTCCAACATTGCCACACTTTAACTATAAAGTATTAACAACAATACAAATGGCCTTTAGCCCGACTCGTACCAACATGTGGTATGAACCTCATATGGCAAAAATATTTTCAAGCTATTAATATTAAAGATCAACTTCAGCTACGTTGTGTTTGGTACTTTTTTTAGGAGTTTATTTTTAGTATTAATCGTACTACTAACTACAGGCACAGACCAACCAGCAGGGGGTGCTGTTGTCCCATTTAGAATGATTTAGAGGGCCTGTATTTTCTGATTTACTGGTGCGACCCTCACCTACGGTCATGAAGTATGGCTGGGGACAGAAGAACGAGATCCCAGGTACAACCGGGTGAAATTAGTTTCTTCTGGAGGATTGCTGGGCTCGGCCTTAGAGACAAGGTGAGGAGCTCAAAGTAGAGCTGCTCGGGGCTTGTCCCACTGGGAGGAGGCTCTGGGGATAACCAGGACTCACTGGAGGGACCTATACACCCCATCTGGCCTGGGAACACCTTGGGACCCCCCAGCGTTAGCTGGAGGATGTCGCTGGAGAGAGGGACGGCAACACATTCTCTGATAAGTGGAAGACGATGGGATGTGCGGGAGAGGAGCGGGTCGCGAGTCAAGAGAACGCGTTTCAGCTACATTCTTAAAATGTAATCAGGGGCGTTCTCTTGCTCCTGTTTACATGTATGAAGAACCTGGGACTGCTGGCTTTCTAGATGTTTTTGTTTTTTGTAGTTGTGTCCACTTATTTCCTTTTGGCCATGTGACGGCGATAATGATACAGCGCAGGATTGTGGCGTAATGAAATGTGGTGTGGTTGTTTTTTCAGGCTGTCAAAAAGATATATACCGGTAAATATTGGTTAGTGGCAATAATAATAATAATAATAATAATAAGGATTGAGATCTCTCTTCAGATTCCTGAATGACGTACTGCCTGAAAGGCCAGATGAATTGTCTGTTTTACTGAAATTTAAAACCGACCTTTATCATAGTTATTGACATTTTCTGTTTCTCCGCCATAAGTTAGTGAAATTGATTTATTGATCAGCACTACATAGAAAGTAAAAGTTTTCCTGTTTTCATTGGTGTCAACAGAAACGAGTGGTGCTAAGCAGAACCTTTCGCTGGTTTAGAGCCTAATGGGGTTAAAACCGACCAAAAAGAGAAGACCCAGACACAAATGTGTGCTCTATTGTCAATAAAACAAGTAGGAATAATAAATACACCAATCTGCAATAGCTCAAAAATGTCTTACAAAACCAATTCATATCAGTCACCTTAAATCTATTTATTGTTTAACATTTAAATATGAGTATAAAAGTCTTTACGCTATTCGAATATATAACGTCACACATTTCAGATCTGCAAAAACTGCGATTTTGCTTCACCATCAAGACTGTTTTGGAGAAACTGGGCATGGTACTAAGTTTATAACATATTTGTAACTATACAATTATGGTTTTATATCAATTTATGAGAACAGGGCAGATTATATAATGTGGTCTTATAAGATAAATACAGTTAGAAATATCTGTTAAGTGCTGCTTTAAGAGAGACTTAAAATCTATGAAGTGTGTAGTACAGAATATAATTTATTTCATTTACTGTAATTACATTTTAAGTCACAGTAAATATGACCTAACCGTGGTCTTGAAGGAAGAGTTTGCATTAATTATAGCAGCAGACTGTTCATTCTGCAATCTCATAAATTATCTTAAAAAAAGCTAAAGTTTTGTTTTCAACAAATGAACTTAAAGTGCCTCAAAATACACCCTGTTAATCACAGGCCGTACAAGTTCATAAACAAGACTGGATGACTGATAAAGAGGCTGGTTATCTCGTACACCCGAGTATCCGTGTGATAAATGTTACAGCAGAGGAAAATCCCTGGATAATTAGGCACTGAGTGTTTTGTTTTGTCACAGGCGGTGACGTGGACGACCGTCTGATGGACTCAGATTACCTGATGTGTGTAGGGGAACATGAGGATCAGGAGTTTCTTCAGGACGTATCTGGTGTCCACCTCAAAGAAGTACTTCAGCTTGTTCATAGACATGAATCTGCTAATCTGAAAGGCAAATTGTTAGCAATCATCAGATAAGAACTGGAAATCTGGAAAGGTGGACGGTTAGAAATGAACCAGCTATTAAAAAAAAAAGATTAATAATTTGTTGATATTTTAACTTCCACCCAAGCAGAAAAAATGTCTGTGTGGAGTTTAGCGGCTCAGGCTAACCCTAAAGCATCTTGTCCTAAAGACTATAAAACATATTAGGAATAAAATCTACCACAGGTTCTTTCATAGAGCTAGGTGTTTTAAGTGCAGCAGAATATTAAACATTTATAAGATTGTCCCAATTAATACACCAAATTATACACCTCTAGCCCATTTCTCATTTATACTAAAATAAAAATTGATCATCAAAGTGTTGGCTGATGTGTTTATATAGTGAAAATGGTGGGAGACACTTTTTTATGCATTTAATGAAGACGGATGTTTCACAATTTGACACTGATCAGAGCTGAACAAGGACAAAATAAAATAAAAACGATTCCATCGTCTAGCTGACTGGTGTAGGGCTACATGATAATGATAATCTGTGTCCAACTGGCTAAATGTTACATTAACATGTAAAATGTAAGTTCATAACACTTGGAATACAACAGCCAACAATTATGGCACTCCAAACAGTCCTTTTCCGGTATTAATATTGCACACGCTGATATTATGATGACGATATATTAATAATATACCGTACAGTCTCATACCAAGGCATCTCAAGCTACAAATCCAACCCTTCCTGTATAATCCCACACATTTATTTAGGGCTCAAAACAATAAACACTGCTGTCTTTGCTGTGGCATTCCCTTAAAACTGCTTAGGCTCAATAAAATATGACAGCCAGACCTTATATAAAATAGCAATTAACACATCATCCCCCCCATTAATAGACCCCTTCATTGTCTATATGAGTTTAATCCTTTTTAGGATTGCAGGAGAGCTGATGCCTCTCCCGGCAGTCCACCCTAAACAGCTCAGCAGTCTGTCACAGAAACACTCCCCCACACCTAAGGGGAAGTTAAGGTCAGAAAGTCATCATAACATGACTTCTTCTTGAACGAGGGAGGAGCCTGGACTACCAGGAGCAAAAAAACATTTAAGAACGTGGAAAACAAGCACGTACGAAGTGGGCGCCTTCGAGCTATGAGGCCCATTAGAGACTTTGTCAATGGTATAATTTCTCACCCCAGGTACGTACTGTTCAGTCTCACACAAAGTTATTAGCAACCCAGAGACATTTTTGCCCCTGCGCTAAACTATTTTAATTTGTCTAGACCTGCAAAACCTGCATGACCCTTAAGAAAAAACAGAACACTAATTTCATATCTAGTTGTAGGAAGAAAAGCCTTCATGAACATTCATGAATATAGCAAATAAAGGGTTAATAAATATGCAGTTTTCAAGATAAGGAGCAAAAGACAGAGCGAAAAAAATTTGTTGCTTTAAATTGTCTTCTGCTCTGTTGATCTGATGCACATATAGCATAAAAACCAGAAAGGCCCTCGCCTAATTTATTTAATTTATTACCTTTAGGAGCACTACTTAGCTCTTTATCACGTTTGGCCAAAGTTATCAGGAGCCACATTGTAGACCCTAAAGAGCTTCAGGTTACTGATCCCTGCTTTAACCATTCGGAGTCCTGTGTCTTCAGGTATGTAAATATGCATAATAGTGCCACCTGTAAACATTTAATTTATGGGGTTGATGAAACTCTCTGAGCAAGGGACATATGCCAGAGTAAACTGGATTTCAGAACTTTATAGTTCATGGTCCTTTTATCTGCTTGTGAAACTCATCCAGACTCAAAAACCAGACGGATTCATTTTTCTGTTTATGCAACGTGAAGGAGTGAAACGTCCTTATAGTTAAAATAAAATATACAAAGAAATCACCGCATCTCAGCCATATTTGCCTCATATTAGGGCTCATTTAGGGCTGGGGGGTTATGACCCAAAAGAAAAACGGTATAAATCAAATCCCTTCACGGTAACGATATATAGCGCAGTATAAATCAAAGGTTGAAAATGTTCATGAAAAGCAAAGATAATATAATTTGTAGTGCATTAATTTTGCAGAAAAAAGTCATAATGAAACCTAACACTTTATGTTGCATATTAATATTATTATAATTAGTCTTTAAATATCACTAAAAATGTTTTAGTTCGTCCCGTGTTGCTTAACTGCGTAGGTGTTTGACCCGAGCGCAGCCTCTGGCTCTCCGCATATTTGAGCACGTGTTTCATCTTCAAATGGTAAAGCAAATTGCTCGCATTACCTTTGTTTGCCGTCACCGTCACTTGACATATCTCGCAATGTACTGTTCTTTTTCAACATCCGATCTATTAAACCCCGAAGCAGTCTAAATCGCTGACGTAGCATTTTTTTACCAACTCCTCCAGCTCAGCTGTCTGTGCTTGCAGCCATGTTCAGGCAAGTGCGATGATGGGAGTGTAGATCGCAAATCTCTACCGTAGGCCAAATTCATTTCTACCTCATATTATGAACAACAAGCAAGGTAATGAAACACATTAGATCTCCAACAACCTATTACACAGAGTCCCTTACATCATATCTGAGGAAGACATTTCAGTAGTCCTGATATTCCTCACCTCCTTGTTCACAATGTCTTTTCCCTGGTTGGCTAAAGACGAGCCGTACATCACGGCGGCGTTGGCCATTGGGTCAGTGAACAGGTTGTTAACTCCTGGGCCTCCCTGCATGTCATTTGAGGGTCCCGCCATGTTATAACCAGGAGTGTAGAAGCCCTGGCTGTTCATTCCAGGTGCTGCTGAGCTGGTGTCATCGAACAAGACCGAGTCTCCTGCAGGTGGAGCTGCGCGAGCTCTCGGCTTAGCTGTGAACAAATGGAAACACAGTTAAAGCTTTTTAGGTGTGCCTGTACTGCAAACTTTGCATTTTTAACGCTAAAATTTCCATAAATATGAATAGTTACATTTGGGTAAAATATGTCCCTATTCTTGTTGTAAAGGCTAGATAATAAAACTGTATTTTATCAACTCAAACAAATAAATCTGTGTCTCATAAAACATGACCAGTTACCCCTTTTTTAAGGCTTGTGTAGGCTATGTGCCACTAAAAAAAATTTTATCCAATAGGACTGAGGGGGAAAAAGGACTATTTGCAGCTGACCCCCATCTTAGTTTGACAGTTTTTTTGTTACGAATTGTCCTTTCATCATCTGCTGAAGAATCTTTTCTTTTATTGCCATGGATCTGATCTGTTTGTGATTGGATTTATTGCATTATAATCTGGATCACCGCTGACAGGCAGCGAGAATGCCTTGGGTTTTAAATCTAAGCTGGGGCCTTTCTGTGTGGGGGTTGCATGTTTCAGGGTACACAAGTGGGTTCTCTTCAGGTACTGCTTCTTTCCACAGTCCAAAAACATGCATGCTAGGTTAAATAGCCACTCCAAATAACCGTTGGGTGTCTGTGTGTGCTTTGTTATCTTTCCTTTGTGTCCTTTCCTCTGTTTTTCCGTTCTCTGATGGACTGGTGCCGGTTAGGGTCTACCTCACCTCCTGTACATTGATCACTGGGCCAGACCAGCACCATCACAAACCTGCAAAGACTAATGGTGTATATAGAATGATGGATGGCTATTTGGACTTCCATTTTCTTTTAAACCCACACCTGATTTAGATCCAAGTTACCAAGATGCTAAAGCTCAAGGGGAGTAGTAGGGTTATCATGATGATGGAAAAGAAAGGAGTCAAGAAATGTGGGTTAATTACTTATGACGTCGTCCTAGAAATATTCAATAGTGACTAAATTGTTTTACTAACACTGTGCAGGCTTCATAATTATTGAATAGCAACTGTTTGTCTAGCAAGGATGCCTAAAGGTATATATCCATGTTATATACTTATAGACCAAAAACCGTTTGACCAGGATAAAATAAAGTTATATACACCAGGCCTCCATCCTTATAATGTTTTGACGGTCCTTTTTGTGGATAGAAATAGCACCAGCACCCCAAAATAATATCTACAACAGCAGGACGTGATAATCTTTCGTAAAAACTTTGCATGCAACCAGTGAGTTAATGACACATTAATTTATAAAAGTCAAATAACGCGGCTATTTGGGCTGTGCATAAAAATCGATGCAAAGATTAATATCGATGCTTTTACAAACGATTTAATATCATTATTCTAGCTTTCAATGTTGATATACCTCCCAAGCCCTAGGGAGCGTTATTACAGCGCAGCATTACTGTTCACAGAGAGGAAGAGCAAGTGAGCCGAATTTGCGGAATGGCTGACAGGATTTTAGAAACGCCTTCGTCCCTAAAATCAGACGTTTGGGCACATTTTTGGTTTCTGTGATACTTTTAATGCATTGAACCAAATGCACTTTATTTTCCTGTTAATATATCAGTGTTCAATAAATTGAACATACATATAATATTTGGCTGGTTTTGTTGATTGAATGACTATGAGCATTAATTTGAAAGTAATAAATATTGATATTGGAGTCAAATCAAATCAAGCTGAGCTATATCGAGAATCGTATCGAATCGGCTCATCCTAGATGATACCCAGCCCTAGTGGCTATGCACCTTTAAGACGATTTTCTTATGAAATTGAGGAACATAAATGTCAATGATCAGAAGCAGTTTGGACTTGTTAATGCTAGTTTTTGTTGTTTAATTTTTAAACAATTACCATCCAGTGGGTTATGCAAATTTTCAAAACCGCTGTGTGTGTATATGCTGTAAATTGTATACTGTTCACATGCAGGCTCTTGGAAAGGTTTTAATTGAAATTAATTTTGTTTAGACTTTATTGGAGGAGCTGTCACATTTATTTCTGCCAGGACAGGAAACTTCAAACTGTTAAAAAAGTATGGTACTCAGCATCAATTACAGTAAAAGTGACGTAAAACGGACCTTTGCAGTTTCATGTCATTACTCAGATGAAAGCAAAATTTAAAAAAGGAAGTAGATACTATGAGTGTATGTTTCTGCAAAATCTTGCAAACTTCTGATTTCCACTTACTTGCTCTGTACCCGTGATGTGGCAGGTCCATGGTTGTAGCTTAGACACGTTAGCTTGAAATTAAAAACAACATGTTAGCAACCTTTCCGCCTATCTGGCTTAGCAGTTAAGAGTTTTGTGCCAACCCTTTAAATCGATATAACCCTAAATTATGTACATGTTATTGAGACGTTAGCTTCTGTACAGCTGTGAACTTGTTCCTGCTGAAAGTTGATGCTAACTAGCTAGCTAACAAACGGGCTATTATTAACGTCACGTTTATTAGCTGTTTTATGTCGGGCGAGGAATAGAAGAATGAGAAAACGTCCTCAGCAGCGTTATAAAAAAATGTAGTTTATGATCAAAGTTAGTAGCATAACACAGAGGAGAGGGGTGCTTACCTACCCAGCTAACGTTAGAGGCTACAAGCTACGTGGCTAACGCTGCTGGTCCCTCCCTTTCACTGCGGTTGGTTGAAATCTGTGTGCCTGCGTGGCAGAAAACGCAAGAGGCTTAAGTATGGAAGTCCGAAACGGACAGAATTATACATGAAAGCAGAAATATATATATGACCCAATACATAAACCAACACTCTTAAAATGTAATGTAACTTTCCTTTTTGACAAAGCTTATAAGTTACCATGAGCTATCTCTGTAGTTATGCTGCTATAGGCTTAGGTTGCTGGAGGACATCAGGGCATGGACCGCGGAACGCATTTCGGGCCCATCAGGCAATACTCACAATACCACTACCCATCACATACGCACGCACCCGCATACACATAAAACACCAGCATCCCCTTGATCACGCAACTGATTTGCGTCACATGACACAAGACAAGCCAATCCATTTTTAGACACCAGAATTTATTGCTTTCTCATAGGCTGTGGTCCCTGAGCATGATAAATGTGTCTGCCATGTTATAATTAAAATCGGCACCGAATTTTCATTTAACTTTTTTTCTGACGTTCCAGCACACACGCCCCGGATTTATTTCCACTTACAATCATTATATTACAGCTAACACAATATTTACAGAATAAAAATACTTTAAAAAGAAAAGTCAAACTCACCCCTGCTCTAAATATTCCCGAAAATTTGTCTCCGTCTGTCATTATGCTGGATGAAGTCCCTGGCTATCCTCAAAGCATCCACTGTGGTCAAAAGATCCCTGTGTATGTGGGCGCACATCAAGCTATTTAGTCTTTTCTGGGTCATTGTTGATCTCAGATAGGTCTTGATACGACGGAGGGACGAGAAACACCTCTCAGCACTTGCAGTGGACACAGTTAACTAAGCTAACGAAGCTAACGAAGTCATAAGCAGCGCAGAGGTGGGAAAACCTTTGTTTACATCACATGACACAATCAGCCAATACATTTTTAGATGGGATGATTTATCGCTTTCTCATTGGAGAATGATGCTGCTGCCATAGACTACTGTGCATTTGAAAAAAATAGCTATTGAATATTTTAATTTTATTTATATATATGATTTTACATGTTTGATCATCAAAAGTAGGTAGGGCCGCGGCCCTACTGGCCCTACCCGTTCCGCGGTCCGTGCATCAGGGTGTATTTGTCTCATTCTGCTGAGTTCTCCTACTGCTCTTCAATTTGCATGGCTTAATTGTTATTTCTTCTTTTACCTTTTTGTTCTCTGTCATTTTTTCTCTTCATAGTAGGTACACCTGGTCTGCCGTTCTGTTAGCTGTGACACCATACATGGATCACCCGCTTTTACCATATAATGTAGCAAAGGATTCCCGGATCAATGTGTGCTTCTGTGCTTTCTTTTGGTCTCTTTTATCGTGTCTCTGCTCTGTCTTCTCTAATCCCCAGTCGGTCGAGGCAGATGACCGTTCACACTGAGCCTGGTTCTGGTTCTGCTGGAGGTTTTTCCTTCCTGTTAAAGGGGAGTTTTTCTTTCCACTGTCGCTTCATGCTTGCTCATTATGAGGGATTGCTGCAAAGCCATCAACAATGCAGACGACTGTCCCTGTGGCTCTCTTTTTCTTTTTCAAGACTTGATGCAATCTGCTGGGTTTCTTTAGAGAGGACACTTTTTGACCAGTCTGTATAATCTGATTGAATTTGCCTTTGTAAAGTGCCTTGAGACGACATGTATCATGAATTGGCGCTATATAAATAAAATTGAATTTAATTGAATCAATGTTTAATAAAAAAAAACATTTAGACTTATTGATATGCCTTTGTTTAAAATATGCAATTTGTTTAATATATTTGCAGGCCCAACACCCCGTAAGCCTATATGGGTAAACTGACATAGATGGATGGATATATTAACTTTACCTCGTGTTAATTAAATTTATTAGACCATAAAATTTTTTCTCTATTAATTTCAAACACAATATTTATTTAGGCATTTGATTTTATTTTACTCTTTTTTTCCAAATATTTTCTCGTGTTTTGCTTTTACTTAGATGCATTTATGTCTCTTTTAATTCGCTCTTAAATTTTCTTACCTTCTTCTTTTTCCGCAAGCCTTTTTGCTATGTATTCTGTTTAAAATTTTCTGTTTCCTTTTTTACTTTTCCTTATGAATAATTCTACCACATTATGCAAACAATGAAGGTGGGCCGTCCTTTGTTGGGTCACCTCTTCTACTATTGGTGAGACAGAAAGTGCTGGACCCATCTGCAAACCAGAGGTATAGTTATGGATGGAATGGATCTCCACACAGAACCTGCACTTTCCTTTCGATTGACCAGTAGTAGTGTGGTCCAGTGAAGGACAACCCACCTTTTTTGCATAATAAGACAGAAATGCATTGGGAAAAGTAAAAAAGGAGACAGAACCTTTTAGGAGAATACATAGAAAAAAAGGCTTGTGAAAAAAAGAAAGTAAGAAAATTCAAGGGGTAAACAAAAGAGATAAATGTGTTTATAAGTTAAAATAATAAATCAATATAAAGCAATAAAACAAAATTCTTAAATGAATAATGTGTTGAAAATAAATAGAGAAAATTTTCAAGGACATTCAAATTATAAAACACATTGTAAAGTAAATAAGATGAATATTTTACACAAAGAGATCTTAATAAATATAATATTTCTAATTTTTAAAATTATTACTTTTTAAGTGTATTGGTTTGTTTATTGGGGGCATTTCTACATTGCTGCTTTCATTTTTAATTCTGCTTTGTTCCTCCATACTTTCTGTCAGCACACACAGTACACACATTGTTGTTACACTATGCCCCATGTTCCTGTCCATGACGTGGATCTTTTGCACATTTTGTAATGTCAGATTTGGATAAAAGCCTCAACTACGCGATAAACAGAAACAGCTTCAAATGTGATAAAAACACCCATGTTTTATCAGAAGTGTTGCAACAAAATGTAAATAGAGCAGGTTCAAAGTGAAGCGGGAAAATTGAAGGTGTATCAATCGCTTTCCATTTGTATGTAATCAGAATATTTTCCATTACATAAAACAAGACTTTTCCATCTAACCAATTGAGAGAAAGTCACACACTTGTTCCCAGTTTCACTGGCAAACACAAGTTTATGTACAGTCATCATGGGAATGAATTTTATCATAATTTGGGGATTTTAATGATTTATTTGAACAGGGTTTTTTTTCGGGGCAGAATGATGATTCAACATATGACTGCAGTGATTCTTAAAAGCAACAATTTTTCATATTCCAGCTTCAAATAAAGGGCTTTACAAAAGTATTGTTAGTCCTTGAACTGTTTTACATTTTGTCATATTACATCCATTAACTGCAATGCATTTTACCAGAGTTGTATTTGATCAATCAACACAGGTGACTGTGAAGGAAGCATATGTTTTTTTTTTCCCATAAACAGTCGTGAACAAATAGGTGTGTCTGTGTGTGTATTCAGTTTCATTCATCTTTCAATCTACTTCCATGTATTCCTCACTCTGCTAAATTATCCTACTGCTCTCCAATTTTGTATTGTCTACAGTTCGAACTGCCATTTACTTTATATTCTCATTTTTTTCTCTGTTTTGGGCCATGTTTTTGTTTAGCTGTGAGGCCATCCTTGATTGGGTGGGGGGGGGGGGTGTTCACGTGAATGTCCACTGCTGCTATGCACTTTTTGGGTAGGAGAGTATGCTGCAATTAACTTTTCTTAATCTATTTAGATAATAAGATGAATTTCACAGACTTGTTTGATAAGTACTGTACATCTGGAATGTATGTAATTAACTGTGAATCTGTCGGTATGATTAGTTTAAACTGACTTTTTGAATTGGCGCTACACAAATACATTGAGTTATGCAGTTCTTTATGTTGCTCTATCACATAAAACTATAGTCACGTTCATTGAAATTTGTGGGTTTAATATCATAACATGTAAAAACGTCAAAGGATATGAATACTTGTTTCAGACTCTGTATATAAACCCATTCTTACAAATATTGAATGAAATTTCTCTCTGCATGTTGCTCGTTGACGGCAGACTTTTTATAGCCATCAACAAGCATCTGAGATAATATTAGCTCTATGTTAGGTCATTCTTCCTGGCATTGGTAGAGTTCTTTTGGGTCAATTTTTTGGTATCTGGTTTCAAAAAGCTTAATGTTAGCTTGCTTTCTCCACTCTAAATCCTGTTTTAATGTGTGTTTGGGATCATTGAGCATCTGGCCAAAGTAAGGTAAGTCCTTCTTCTTTCTTATTATAGCCGCCTTCTGCTATGTACCAGCATCGCCCTGAGGGCTTCAGGGCGAAACACCACAGCATAATGCTGTCATCACTATACTTTATGTCTGAACTCCTTCAAATATACGGTAGCTCTTGTCATTGTGATCAAATAGCTCAGTTTATCCATTATTTCACCATAAAACTTTTCTCCAGATGCTTTTTTCTTCGCAATGAGAGCTGCAGCAGATTTTTTTTTTTTACCCTGAAAGTGGAACATTGGCTAAAACAGAAAACTATCCAGTACTGTGGTAAGATTTATTACAGACAGATGCTGAAGTGTTTCCTTGTGAGTGGGATACTTTCATTTTTACTACATAAGCATTAGGTTTAAAGTAATAACTTCTCAGAAATTGTAATATGAGACTACTTGGGGTACCTTATTAAGATCTTTGCTCCAACTATTACTGTCCTTGTCAACAACTCAAATGGTTTGATACCAAGTGTCAAACTTGTATACAACATGAATATTTTCAGACATTTATAAACCAAAAGTGTGTCATATCTAATGTAATCCTTTTACTTTGTTTTAGATAGTGTAGTTTGACATTATCAACGCTGCAGATATAAAGCACAGACAGATCATTACTTACAGAGTCTGCACATTCATGTTCAGACTTCCAACGTGCAACAACAGATATTTCTTTTATCATGTGTAAGCACAGATTTCCAAGGTGTGACTTTAAAAAGGCACTGTGCTTAATAAATTAATCTGTGGCACGGCTGTGGCTTTGAGAAGAATGTGTGTAGATGGGATGAATGTGTGGGTGGGTGTGGGGTGAGTTATGTGAACGCATGCAGATTTCTATGATGAGTAAATTGCACTGGAATCCAAACTTCCTTCATTCTCCACCGCAGAACATGTTAAGGTTTTGTGAGGAAACTCAACAGAGAAAACAAGGAAGTTAGTCATAGTTTCACCAATAAATTGAAACATGTAATAAAAGAAGAATAGAGCTGGGGTTTCCTTATAATGTTAGGTTTTGAGGGCATGGCCAGAGGACGAAAGAAAGTGTAATAGGAGGAAGGCATGTAGTGGCATGTCACCATTTCACTCGGCTCATCACTGAATTCCTAAGGGGTGTGTCACCCTACACTCACCTTTATACGTGTGTTTTTTTACGATACTACCCAATACATTACAGACAAAACATCCTACATGTGTGTACCCATTTAACAATGTTTAAACCCGAAGACAAATCTAGTAAGTAAGGAAAAGGTCTCACTTGCTGTTTTACTTTTTATTCATGGTCTCCCCTGTTATAAATAATAATAATAATTTAAAATAAAATCAGCATAGAATGACATCAATTGGTCTTTGCATGACCAGGAGTTAATAGTAATATGAGACATGAGTGTAACAGTCAGTTGTAGGGCAAATCAGCCAGTGCCGGGAACTCTGTCCTTGGGGACTGCAAGGTCAGCAGCTGTTGTGACAGACTAAGCTTACAAAATCTGCAGTTTGCAAAATTTTAATCTTTACCAAGTACTTTGACATGTAGCACCTATTAAAAAAAGAAAACGTGTTCAAATCAGCGGTGAAGTAACCGAATTGCTTTGCGCCATTTAAGTGACTCATTTCCACAAGCATGTGTGCTCATTGATGTGGTTTTTTATAGTGAAAGTGGTGGCCAAAAAAGCTCAAGTTTACCAGACACGTGCTCAGCTCTTTGCCTGATTTTACAGCCGCAGTAAGTGATCATTCATTATCAGGTGAATGTATTCCTTTATAGACATAAGAATTTTGTAAATATGTTATTTTAGTTCTTATAAGACAGTAAACGACTTGGAGCACACATAGGTTCATAAAAATTACAGTTGTAATGAGTGTAACACGTTTTTTGTTTAAACCATGCTGGTCATCTTATGCTCAACATAAATGCATGTTGACTTGTAAGTGCTTCAAAAATAATTTACAAGGGAATACAAATGAAATAAATGAGTTTGCAAATGAAAATAAATGCAAATTACAATAATAAAAAATAAAAAAAATGCAAAGGTGGCTCAGCCAGAGTCCCAAATCTTTGGAGGAAGCTTGAAATCTTTGAGATGATAGCAAGCAGACCTTCTTTATGAAAGACTTGAGGTTTATAGAAATGTTGAGTTGTCAATAAATAAATAAATACAAATTAAAACACTTAGAAACACAAACAAGTTTGTCAGCAATTATAGAAAACATTTAATTACAGTACTGCCAAGAAATTATATTTTATTAAATATTGAGAAGATTTTTCACTTGAGACATTTTTTCAGTTAAATGTAAAAACAAAGAAAATAGTATTCTCATAAGTGTTATTATTAAATTGTATCTCCTGTACTGTATTATATTTTGTATTATGGTTATGTAATTTCTTATGAAAAAACAAACTTCTTGGTTGAATGTAAATAACTTTAAATCTTAATATTCCCAGGGTATACGTTGGGATTAACGATATCTGCTGTAGAAATGTATTGTATTTATCTGAAAATATTTATTTTATCTTACAATGACACATTTTCCAGTTCAACAAATGGTTTTAATTAGTTTTAAGATAGGAAAATATATATTAAACATTGACGTTGTGAAACCTAAAAAAACCTAAATAAAAAAAAAAAGAAAAAGAAATCAACTCCCTTTTAACAGCTTGTTTCCTATCTTATCTGAAGCTGGAAAATGTAATAATATTTCCACTAGTGCGTTGGATAACGCGACGAACAAAAACATCTCGTTTTGACCGTTTAGTGACGCTGCCCGAGGAATCCCGTGTTTGTGACTTCGGAGAGGAAACTCACCATATATGGACAATGACGTCTTCTCGCACGTGGTTACGTTCGCGAGAGATTCCAGACACCACCATTTCCCGTAAAGTCCGAGGGGCGTGTCGAACCGATGGCCCCGCTTTAAGGGTTTACAACCTGACAATTATTCCCAGACTTCCGACTCTGCATGGATGACTAAGGACCGGGAGGCGCGGCGAGGATCGCTTTCGGACGTTTTAGCCCAAATTAAGCCGCAGCTGAGCAGCTTTTTCCTTCCTTGTTCCCCTCTCGGCTCGTACTCGCTTGGACTCTACCGCCTGGGCTTACCCCCGGAGTTTGAATTAACCCACAGGACTCATTCCGAAAGTTACAAGCTAAATATTATATATATATACATACGCGCTTGGGTCCGGTTGTGTCGTCTCAGCAAGCCGGGAGGATGTATCGAAACTTCGGGAGTCAGGGGGGAGGAGGGAACCCGTCGTACAGCGGCAACCTGCCCGGGTCCAGCGCCTCATCAGTGGGAAGCACCGGCACTTCCACCGCGCAACAGGAGCAGGTAGGTGGCCATCAAACCTGGCTACAGGGTCATAGGTTGAATAAGAATCGGTTGTTTTATTTGGTATTTACGGGGAATTAGTAAACACGTACTGTTTCTTTTGAATTTGTGATACAAAACAATAACTATCTTTATAAGTATATTATTGGCTATATATTAGAGTACAATTTTCTGTTGTTGATAATCAAGCTTGTGGGAGTTATGAAATCTGTATGTCAGTCTGTTCTGTCTGTAGTCCCCCTTTTTTTTTTTTTTACCAGTATCTATTTTATTATATTATTATTCCAGAAATTTACAATGGCAGACAGCGGCCAGTTTGTCCCGAGCCTGAACGCCATCACAACGAACCAGGACCTCCAGTGGCTGGTCACGCCATCGTTCACGCATCCTCCACGACCTTCGCGGTCACCGGTGCCCCCTTACCCATCCATCCTGGGCGCACGGCTGATGGGTCCGCCACCTTCCCAGTCCCATCTCATCAGACCCGGGGTCATAAGGGCAGCTGCTAGCACACCACCTTCCACAAGACGCAGGAACGATGAGCAGGTACGTCTAAGACGGTCACCGAAACCTCCAGGAACTGCTTAGGTCAGAGGAGTGAACCGTGGCTCAATTATTCCTGAGTAACTACCATGTAACATCCGGTTATATTGTGTCACTGTCTTCTGAGTTTCAGCTGAATGGATCATACAGAGATCCCACTGGGCACATACAATCAGGCAGGTCTAAGTTCATGAGCAATTTAAAAAAAACAAAAAAAACATCCTTCACCTTGTTTGTTGACTTGTGGCTATTGTTTACATGTGATAAAAGCTGCCAGGTATCAGAGCAGATCCACGTTCTCTCATCGTAACTTTTGCCCCGGTGGCATAATTCCTTTTTTTTTTTGTAATTTCTCGTTTTCAGCGGGCACTTGCTGATTGGCACACATCCATGTCACAAAGCTGCGATTTTATGGTACAGGAAGTTCACAGTCATGTGACTCACGCAGCCAAGTCATTTTCTGTGACTCACTCCTTGACTCACCCCTGGGGTCTGAGCGTGAGTCACGGACCCGAAAGGGCAGGAAATATAGGGCGCAACTGTAATTATTCAGTAGGGTGTCGGATAAAGCCAGACTTGTCATGTTACGAGCACACAAAAGATAGGATGAGCCTGAGTTATTCAGCCGCCATGCTTGTCATGACTCAGTGTCCACACACGGTGGTGGTAATTCTCCAGTGATGTGTTTCAGTGCAGGGCTCTCTGCAAATTCAAGCAAGAAAATTCAATTCCCTTTGACTCTTTTATTTCACGCTTCAAGAAGTATTTGCCCCTTACAGATTTCTTCTATTTTTGGTCATTGTTACATTTAAATGTTTATCATCATCAGACATATTGTAACAACAGACGTGGATAACCCATGTAAGTATAAAATACAGTTTTCAAATGATCTCCTGTATCGAGGGAAGAAAAGCAAACTAAACCAACCTGGTAAAAATGTAATTGCACCTCTTGGTTTTTACCACATTTTTTGGAAAGATAATTTCAGTGTCCCTTTCCTCACTCATGCCTGATAACTGCCTGACCTGTATGGAAACAAAAACTTAAACTGCACCTGTCTGGAAACAGAGAGTGGGATAAAGTATCCAGAAAAAAAGGAAAACAGAAAACGAAGGCAAAGAGTAGATGGAAAACAAAGTCACAGACATCTGTCTTCCTGGAAAGGGATACAAATGAGAGTCCAGGAAACCAAAAAGAGCCATTATCCACAAATGAATAAAACCTACAGGTGCTGGTGAAGATTCTCAGTCATCCAGGTCTTGATCATTCCAAAAAAGTTAAAAAACAAAACAACTGGACTTTTTTTCCGAAGTTTGAAGACGTTTCGCTTCCCATCCAGAAAGTTTTCTCAATTCAAATGTCTGGAGTAGTGTGGAGCTCCAAGCTTTATAGTATTGCCCAAAAAGGGCTTGTCATGATTTAGATAACATGCAAATGAAACTTTCTGGATGGGAAGCGAAACACCTTCACACTTCAACTGAAAAAGTCCAGTTATTTTGTTTTTTAACTTTTTTGGAATTACAGCATAGGTGTACCTTCCCAGGAGTCGCTTGGCAATCAAAATGATTCCAAGAACTCATGGACAACTTATCCAGGAGGTCACCAAGGACTCAGAACAACAGCAATAAGAAAGAGGCTGGCCAAAGATGGCATCCAAAGAGCTACCAAGTCAAAAACCACTTCTGTTAAAAAAACCCACAAAGACCCATCTCACATTTGCCAAGAAACATTTTGACTTTTGCTCTGTGGACAGTCGAGACAAAACTGGGACTTTTTTAGAAAGTCTTTGTCCTGTAACAACTGGAGTATAACTAATTGCGTTTAAAAAAGAAGATGCTGCACACGGTCAAACATGGTGGGGGTGGTGTGATGGTAAGGGACCAGACTTAAATGAGGACAAAAGGTGAAAAAACGAGAGAAAAACTTCAATTTAATAATGTAAAAAATGGTTAACAAAGGGGTCAAACTTCAATACAAAACAACTCAAATAATAACTAGCATGGATTTGGGCCCAACTCAACTGAGGTTAACTAAACAGTAACAAAACACAAACAAAACTGACCTCCAGACAAAGAACAGAGGCTGCTTAAGTAGGGGTGGAATAACGTAAACTTTCCACATGAGGGAGGGACAACATAACAGAGGAACAACAAACCAAATAAAGCAAAATCGTATTTAACTTAGCACAAATAAGTGAATATTAAAATTAAATAACTAAGGTTAACTTCAGCAAATAAAGTTCCTCACCAGTAGTGGTATGTTCCTGGCTTCCTCCTCCAGCTGATTTGTATTTGCAGGACCTCAAAAGAAAAAGAACAAGCGTAAGTAAACCATTCAGACAGATATTGACTAAAGTGTGCACCCATTAGAAAATAGATGTCTAAATAGAATAACTTTATCTTAATTTATATATAGTGTAATCTGGAACCAATACATGTAAATTATGAAAAAAACACAATACTAACAGTTGGTGGTGGTAGAAACATCCACCTCAGGCTGCTTTGCTGCTTCAGGATGTGGAGGAATAAGACTTCTGCTCTGGAGTAAAAATTCTGGAGGTGATAGTCGGGCCATCGGCTTTTGATCGTAATCCTTTACTTCCAAATGTATCATTTTTTATGCAAATATTTTTGAGACCTCTTCCTCTTCAACAAAGTCAGTATTTTTCTGAACTTACAGTTTATGACTCACAGATGGGGTTTTTTATGCACCATATAAAAATTCAGAAAACGTGAGGAAAATTTAATTTGTGTTCTAACGTATCAATTACGAAACAAAGAAAATTTAAAAGGCTAACATTTTTATTTTTTTTAAAGCGACCAAAAAAAATGTTTCCTTTGTAAAAATGTGAAGTTTCCTCACAATTACCTGCATCAAGCTTTTTATTGCAAGGGCACCTGGTTTCTGCTGCACGTTCACTTCTGAGTGGTCAAAATGTATTTTTATTGTGGGCTAATCAAAGTCAGGACTTAAATTCATTTGAGGTCCTGTGTGGCGGTCTTAAACAGGACGTTCAGGCTCAAAAACTCTCAGAAAGTATTACAATTCTGCAGAAGGATGATGTAAGAGCCATTGCCAGTAAGGCTGAAAAAGCTTTATGGGTGTGGCTGTTGCTGAGGGTGGCACAAGCAATTATTAAGATTTGAGGTAATTACATTTTTTCTCACTGAGCCAGGTTGGTTAGGATAGCATATTTCTCTAAATAAATAAAGGTATAGCTTGGAAACTTTATTTTATTTCCTTACATTTGTTTGATGGTCTGAAACGTGTGACGAAAAAAGCAAAAACAGAAGAAACCTGTAAGGGGGCAGATACTTTTTTCAACCGCCCTGTATACCCTAAATCCGTTTTTATGGCTTGTAATAATTTACATTTCTCTTTCCAATCCCAGTTGTCACGCGACGAGCTGGAAAGACGCAGGATAAGGAGGGAGAGGAATAAATTGGCAGCAGCAAAATGTCGCAACCGTCGCCGAGAGCTGACTGACACATTAGAGATTGTGAGTGAAGTTTTTTTTCTAGTGTCATGACATTGATTCACTGAAAAGTACAGATACCTGACTCAGGCAAGAATGAATTTCATTTGTCTTCCTCACGGTGCAGGAAACCAGTGAGCTGGAGGGTGAGAAGTCACGTCTGCAGAAGGAAATAGCTGAGCTACAGAAGGAGAAGGAGAAGCTGGAGCTGGTCCTGGAAGCCCACCGCCCCATTTGTAAGATACAGGACTCTGATTCTGATTCTGATTCTGATTCTGGTCCTTCGCTTTCCTCTTTGGGAGCCATCAAACTGGAACCGGAGGAATCCAGCATCCCTGGACCCTCAACAAAAAGGCCAGTGAAGATGGATAAGCCTAAACCCAAGATAACAATCCCAGCCAAGCCAGTAGCATCGGTTGCCTCGGTTGTTGCCTCTGAATCAGAGTCACTCCACACCCCGGTCCTCATATCGACGCCGTCCCTCCTGTCCTTCTCCACCAATATGATTTTCACGTATCCATCTTCCTCTTCGGAGGCCGGCACCTCCGTCGCGTCCCATCAGGCCTCGCACCATCAGGCCCAGCAGCCCTGCGGAGTCGCTCACCGACGCAGCAGCAGCAGCGGGGACCAGTCGGATCACTCCCTGCACTCCCCGACCATTCTCACCCTGTGATCAAAACACTACGGTTGGTTTCAGCGCAGCCCGAACGGGAGTCGCAGAAAGACGGGGTCTCGGCTAAACATGGCGGAAAAGAGGATGGGGACCGGTACAGGCATTTCAAAAACTGCTGCTTCACTGTTTCATTTCTGGACTCAGCTATAACTAGATGACACGAAAGTCTGTGGCATTATCGGAATATGAATGTTACACTCTTATTTTTTACATAAAGTCAATATGTTTTTACCTTTTTAAGATAAAAGATTAAATGAATGTCTTTTACTGGGGAAATCTGCATGCACTATATATTTAAAAAAATACTCTAAAGAAAAACTCAGGTTCTCTGAAAGAATAACACGAGAACTGAAACCATGCAACAATAATAACTATGTTTTATATCTTTTATTTTTTTCTACTGTGCTCATAAAAACCAGCCTTATTGTTTGTATGGCTCCTTTTAGACTACAGATATTTATACACTTTGTTGACAACTAAGGCTGGGCCGTAGGAGTTGATGTAGATTATATAATCATGTATTTATTAGAGTTTGAGAGTGTAATATATTTTTGGTAATGTTTAGATTTTCTGTTTAAGTGGGCAGTGCCTTACTGTTATTTCTATTTTCAGACGTGTACGAATTCACAGACAATAAAGAAGAAAAGTCTGCATGGAAACTGTGCGCATTTGTTGTTTAGATCAAAAGAAAGAGCAGGACGCTGTGATTCTGATGCTGAAATTAATCATTTTATCACCTTAGTGGTTTTACTGCTAAAAAGTATTTTTTAACAGTTCAGATTTCAAGAAAGCCGTTTTGCTCAATAAATGAATCTCTGAAATATAAATATTACTCTAAATAAAAGGTGCCTATGATCAAATAGGCTGTTTTACAACAATTACATTAGCTAGTGTAGCTAAGCTCCTAAGCAGTAATAATGATTGCATTCAGTGGTGTTTTGAAATTAACAACAAATTAAATGCAGTTTTTATTTTTGCCTCCACGGCAGCAATTTTACTGATGTTAAAGTGTGGCCTGTACACGTATTGAGCCCCTTTCAATCAGATACCCCCAAATAAAATCCAATTATAACCAGAATCCACCTGGGGGAACGCTTTAAAGCAAGGTTAGGATGTCAAACTATGTCTCAAGCATTAAACACCTCTCAGAGCTCAATTCAGCCAATGACTGTAAAGTTGCAGTCTGATTAAATAAATCAGAGTATAATTGAGAATTTAATTTATTTCAGTAGCTCAATTCACTAAGGGAAACCCATTATATAGATTAACACAGACTGATGATATTAATTCTGTTAATTATGATTTTTTTAAACCTTTATTACCAATCTTTCTGAACGAGTCAGTAGAATTGACTTTTTAAAGTGCCTCGAGACGACAGGTGTTGTGAATCTGGCGTTAGAGTTGAATTTAAAAAGTCCTTTGCAGTATGAATATTTCACACACAGATGTTGTGATGACAACATAGTCGTGAATTATTGTGCAGTCCTACTTTAAACAACTCGTATTTAGTTGTAATGACCGGTCTAAGTGGTCGGAAAGTTAGTCCAGATGCCGTAAAAAGCAGTAGAACAGCTCTTCATCACACCGACAAATCGAAAACCATCTACAGCTCATTGTTTGTTCTGAGGTTTTTGAAACACATAACAAAATCCGACAACTTTAAAAGCATTGTTGAGGTAAGCATGTTCTAACCTAATTGTCCATAATTTTAGAAAACGGTGCTAAGAAAAACTCTAGAAATTTAAGCCTGAAAAAGGAAAGAAAATTTCATGTGAAGATATAAAGAAGCCCTGAACTGAGAATCTGTAACAGGACCCAACAAAATTTTTTTCAAGGACGTTCCCCGTCCAGTCTTGCCGAGCTTGAGATGTTTTGTTTGAAAGAATGAGGTAAAAAAAAAAAAATCAAGTCTGCAGATGTGTAATGTTGAGAAAAAGTATTAATTTAGGAGGGAGTGAGTACAAATACATGCCACACTTTTCAGATTTTTAAGAGTGAAATCTTTTTCTTTTCTTCCACCTCACAGGAGTGGACCATTTTGTGTTGGTCGATTACACGACATCCCAATGAAATACTCTAAAATCTGTGGTTGTAACATCACAAAATATAAAAAGGTTCAAGAAGTATTCACACTTTTGCAAAGCAGTATTTCAAAATGTAAAAGCAGCAAGCCTAAAGAAACTTTAAGTTTTTAGGGTTTCCAAACACCTTCAGTCAGTTTATCAGTATTATCTCACTATAACTCATTGCTATTACCAGAAATATTTCCAGATATTAGCCAACATTTATTTAAAATTCCGGAAAATGAGCAGTGGTGTGTCAGGTTAATCCAAACAACCAGGACACGTCATTTGATTTTTATCAGCTGCTATTATTTATATCAATTAAAATAGTAATTATCAAACAGTGTGGTGCTTTTAAATGAGAAGATTGTTTTTTTGTTGTTGCTGTATTTTAATCAACATGTAAACTTCACATAGTTTGGTTCTTCATGAACTATACTGATTGTAGAAATACTTCACAGATTCTTGACAGACACTTAGCTAATTGAGAAAATAACCACGAGAGTAATCAATAATGAAAATGTTCACTGGTGGCAGGCAGCAAATGCGTTTGATGGCTGCAGACTTTAACTGACGAGCTCTGTTGACCGCTCCCTGACCCCGAGCGCCAGCGTGAGTGCTGCTACGCTCATTTCTCAAAACTGAAGCCGATGTCTCGCTACTTCATCAACAGCTCAGAGAGGATCTGCAAAATGAGATTAGAGAGGCAGAGTCAGGCCGAGAGCCTGAAAGTAGACGCAAAGGGGGGGAAAAAAACAAAAAAAAAACTGTGTTCAGGCAATTGCCAAATGACGTGTGTGGATGGCTAAGTGGGTACAAGCATTAACAGCCCTCTCGAGCCATCCAGACTGGGATCCAAAAATAAAACCGATGAACATGCGTGAAGTGTTCCTGCATCAATCAAGTGACGCTGAAGGTCAGGAGGTGCAGAAATCAATCACTTATTCTGTGTCATGCACATGTAAACACTTGTCTCTGCAGAACCAAACTCAGAAGAAAAGGTCAGAACAGCACAGGGAGTCATTTCGACTGTATTTAAAGCTCTTCGGTGCACTACGAGCATAGCCCACCGATAAACAGCTGACGACAAAATAAATCTTTTCTAATCCATGTGCATTTATCTATGCTTTAAACCGAAAACAGTAATTCTATAATTAACACAGGGAAAACAAAAAAAACAAGATAAAGAAGCGTCAAAGTTAAGATTACCCCTAATGGTACAGATTAAATGCAAAAAAAAAAAAAAAGAAATTCAGTAGGAGCCAATTAAAAACCAACATCATAAGAATAAGGGTCAAAGAAGCAAGCGCTATTGGCTTAGAAATCATTAAAGTTTGTAGACTCTCCAGTTTGTTACAAAGAGATTCCAGTTGGATTTTAAAAACAGGACAAACTAACTCTTAGTTCTGCTCTGAGTGAGATTTACCTAAATATCTACCATGAACCAAAACCGTGCTAAATGTGCCATCTGTATGCAGGCTCCGGCACATTTTCCCAACAGCACCACGGCCTGCAGTAAAAACAGTAACAACCATCATGCACATATGGCACTCCAATCCTGCCCTGAGGAAGAGAGAGTGCATAATATATTACACAGTTGGGCATCTATGTAGCAAAGGCCGATATCAAATCATCAGTGGACTAAATATGGCTCAAAACTGGATTAAAATCCACCATTAGATCTGTGATTTAATGATCTAAGACGAGGCTCTCCAGTGCATTAGAAAAGAAGGCGTCTACCAGTGTAGGCTAGTCCAGTGCATGAGATAAATTTATAGATGTGACCCACTTACTGGTCCCATTTTCTTTTTCAACAACAGATCACTGACAAAGGAGAAATCTCAGAAGATTCAATAGAAAAACACTGTAAAACTTAGATACTTTGTCATCATTGTCTGTGTAAGGTCCTGAAATGTGTAGTGTGATAAGGTTTCTCATATCCTGTTGTGGCACAGAAAGTTTGCAGCATTCTGAGAGCCTTAAAGGGACTCTTCGGGATTTCTCAAGTTAGGTTCATTTTAAAGGTTACAAGACGTTAATATCTTACCTGTAAGTAAATAAATAACTGTGCATTTAGCAAAAATTCAGATTAATAGACGCCATTGATGCTGGAGAGGCCAAGACCAAACTTCTACTATCGCCAAACATCTCCAGTATATCCAAAACGTCATAGCAGCTCAAGCTAACACTACTTTACAAATTCTTAAGCTGTATCATTCACATATATAGTGTATATATATATATATATATATATATATATATATATATATATATATATATATATATATATATATATATATATATATATATATTGAGAACATAACATGTAAAGAAAGCATGTCCAGTTATATGAACAATGGGTAGAAAAAGTAATGCAATGTAAAAATCAAGAAAGAAGATTAATTTATATGGGTTATAACCATTTGCCTTCTATCAGAAAGCTACCCTGACTGGAAGCACTTTATACTAAGTAAAAAAAAAATCAGTAGGTCCTCATTAATATAAATTTTTTTTTTAAATCAACCCAATAGTTTGTCAGTTCATGTTGTTATGTACTTATATATATAAAATAAGCTGATCTGAGACATATGCGAACGCTTTTCTAGCCCCAACATGATGAAAATGCTAAAAATACTAGAATGAGATGAGTTGGATACTACATTTTGAATATAATTTCTGAACACATTTGACACTGTTGGGGTAACTAATAAAATAAGGTATAACTTTCATATCTATTTCAGAAAGACTTAAAGCAGAATGTGTTTACATTTCACACCACAATGGTCTATTTGTTGATTTTCTACAGTAATAAACTTGACTTTTTGGCTGGAAAAACAAGTATGAGAAGTTAATTGAGTGAGTAACATTTATTCCAACCAAAAAGCATTCATCAAAGCACGCCAGTCATTTTGTGACAATATAAAAAAGTAAATTGGCATCAATTCTACATTTTCTTTTGCTAATGTAGAGTGGAACCCAATATTGTTGGGTCCTAAAATCCTCCATACAAGATCTTGTAATAATTTGATATATTGTTCAATGATTAGTGCACAAAATGAATTGTTCTGATATAAAACTCTACACGATCCGTTCTCAGTACGCGTTTCACACAGGAAGATCACTGGTGGTGCGCCACATCCTTGTAATGTGTTTTTTGTGTGTGAAAATAACCACCCAGTCAGAACTTGACAACCTTTTAAATCATAAATGTTTTTTTTAGACTTAGTAAATGTTTTAAGCTGCAGAGATCTGCTTTGGTCTTGGCCCCGCTTGGACTAGCTGCTTACTTCAGCATCTGGGAGATCTCTGGGAGATACAGAGTTCCTCGACAGTCTTAAAAATCTGAAAATGTTTGAAACCAGATTTATACCCCCCAAATCTGGGCAGGTATAGGGAAAGTATAGAAACAATGCTTGAGTTTCCAGTAATCGTTCTCAGTTACCCAAAAGCTTAAAATGTGAAAACTAGCATATTCTCTTTTACTTACAAGCAAACACACTGTAAATTAAAGGATCTGCGTTTAACGTAGGATAACATAACCCAGATTTAACAAGTCTGAGAGGTGTAGATTTTGAAATAGAGCTAATTTAAATTAATCGGGATGCCAATAAAAGCTGAGAAATAGCCCTTTACCACCATGTGGCTCAGAAACCAACTTTGCTATTTTAACCCTTTTCTGGAACCCACAGGTAAAACCCAACAAGATGAACGTGTTGCACTAAAATGTGCACAGGGTTGTAGATGCTGACCGATTTGAGTCTGGCAAAAATATAAAACTTTTCTTTTTTTAAATAGACCCTGGATTTATTTACTGCAGGTAAGATAGTAACATCTAACAACCTTTTCACATCACCTTGCTTTAAAAAAAATCCTAAACTATCCATTTAACGCCTCCCATTCTGCCTGCTCCTCGGACATAAGGAGTCCCTCTCTCCCGGGTGGAGAAGCCCTTCCACCGGCCGTCAGTCCTCTGGTGAGCACACCAGGTGGAGCTGGTCCGGACTCCCCACGCTGCCCGTGCTGGAGCTCCCGTCCCCCAAGTCCCGGGCCACCATGCAGGGCAGGTTGAGCTCCGTGGACCCGCCGGGGCTGGAGTCGCTCCTGCTCACGCACTCCTCCTCCAGCACCAGACACAGCTCCTTCAGGTCCAGGTTCTCCTTCACCAGGCCGTCCTGCAGGCGCTCCAGGTCGGCGAGCTTCTTCAGGTAGCCGCCCAGGTCCTCCCGCATCACCTTGGCGGCGTGGTGGCCGAAGAGCTGCCACTCCCGGGCCAGCTTCTTCACCTTGAGTCTGTCGTCGTCCAGGAAGCAGCACAGGTCCCGCAGCTCGGTGTTCTCCTCCTGCAGGCGCTGGTTGATGACTTTCAGCTCCCGGATCTCCAGGAGGTGCCCCTGCAGCTGCTTGTTGACCTCCTTGATGAGCCTACCGCGCTGGATCAGAGCCGAGATCTTCTCTGACTCCTCCTTACGCAACCGGCTCACCAGCTCCTCTTTGGAGCAGGCCAGCAAATCCTCATCGGAGACCTTTGACAGCTCCCTGTTTATGATCTCCCCCTCACTGCCCATTTTGTACAAGACAACCCAAGAGTCCCTGAGAAATTACTGGGGGGAGAAACACTAAAATGTTGTTTTGCTTGATGCTCAGCTGAGGCTTATCGCATCATCATCTTCTTCTTCTTCTTCTTCTTCTGCGCCCACTGTGGTCCAGATGTCACCGCGCAAACACAGAGGCAGAAACATGTGATGTCTGTATTTCGGTTGATTTCTCCAAGGCAAGCAGACAGCCGCTCCTTAATGAGGTCGTGTATGAGGAGGCTCCGATTAATGTCAGTCCATCACCTCCTCGGCAGCAGGCTGTGTTTTCCGAGGCCTCTGGGAGCACAGCAGTCCGTCGTCCAAGAAAGCAGCAGCCCTCTGGAGGGGGTTGTGTCTGCGCGCACACGCTGAGATTTAGCACAGCTCCCACGGATGCAAAAAAAAAAAAAGAAAAAGGAAAAAAAAACACCCCACGGATGTCGTGGGTTTTCACGTCGGTGGCATCGTGTGCTTTTTCTCCGCTGTGCTCGGGTTGAATGAAGGCAGATCTCCGCTGGCTCTTTTGGACGGAGGCAGTCCTGACGGTGCGGCGGCGTCTTCTACCGGTACATAAAATAATAATAATAATGAAAGAAAGGTAAAAGAGAAAAAAAAACTAAAATAAAAATAAAGGAGGTGAAACGCAGGCCGATCTCACCCGTTATCTGTTCATTACAGGCGCTTCATCCTCGGAGCTGAGCCGCTACCACAAATGTCTGCTGCCTCCTCCGGTTCAGCGACTCCGCTGCTGCGCAACCGGATGTACAGGTCAGCGACCTTCAAAGTAAAAGCACGGCACCGTGCTTCCGCACTGAAGGAGCTGAGCAGAAATATGTGACTCTCTACTGCAGGGGTTTCCAAACTTTTTGGCACATGGGCCGAAATTATCAAGTCATTCAATAAAAGCAAAAGTTATGCCGTAATTTATTCTTTTTTTCTATCTCCACTACAAAACGTTTTTAAATCAGGGGTCACCAACCTTTTTGAAACTGAAAGCTACTTCATCCGTCTTAAGAAGGGCTACCAGTACTGACCTTTGAACTAGAGGAGTCAGAGCTTACCATAAAAAAATCTTATTTTTCATGCATTTGTCATTTTTAAATCTATATAAATGCAAGTGTAATTAAAAACAAGAAAAGCAACAAGATAAAATACAATATCTGATGCAGCTCACTGGTGGGTTGTGCTATATTTTGAACGTGCCCGAGGGCACCACATGTGGTCCTTGGGGGTCCATGGGCACCATGTTGGTGACCCCTGCTTTAAATGAACAAATTAGTCAGAGTTTCTGTAAAAAAAGGTTGCTGTAAATCATCATAGATCCAAAGGTCATTTGCCTTATTAAAAGATCGTCATCCAGTTTGCAAATTATTCTGGGCTCGATAGAAATATATATATATTTTTGGTCTTGCTATATAAGAATAGGATTTGGGTCAGCATTTCTTTGAAAACACTTTTGGATAAATACATCTGAAGCAGATATTAATGCACCATAGTCTACATCAGAGTAAGAGTCAACGACATCCTATTTATTATGAAATTAAAGAGAATGTAATAAAAGACGAATGCTTCATGTTGAACCATACGGGGTTCAACATGAACATCATTTACTTTATTCTTTTTTTTAATTTCCCTTCAATGTCCCTTTAGGGGCTCATTAGAACTGAGCATTTTCAAATGTAAGACTTTAACTACGAATTTTGCGCACGAAATCAGTACAGGGGCCACAAATGGCCCCCGGGCCGCACTTTGGACACACTTGCTCTGCTGTGAAATAAAAACTAAGTACTGCAAATAGGCTTGATGTTCCATCTGCAGTTAGACCTATGTTTCATTTTCTGTATTTTTTTTTTCTTCATCAGTAGACTAAACTGGTTTCTTTGTCATACAAATTATGTTATGTTAACCCCATTTTTAAATGCAGTTTTAATCTCTCTGCAAGAAATTTAATATCCGTTATTTATGTCAGTAAATAGGCTAACTGGCCCCAAAAGCCATTTTTTTTTATTTTTTAAATAAAAAAAGCAAAAATTAATGAATTGTGAATGTTTTAGTCTCACCTGCCCAGCAATGAACAAAACAATCAATATTTAAACGAAGTACAAAACAGACTTTTAAGCCATTGCAGTTCAGAAACATTAAAAGGGTCTTGCAAATTTGCTTTGTTTAAAAAAATGTAGGTAATGTTTTACATTTTTTTAAGTAGACCCTTTTGTTATTTTCTTTGTCTGGTAATTTCTTTTTTTGTCAATTTTCTGCAACAAGGACGGGAAATGGGGGACTCTTTCTTCGAAATATTTCTACATATTATAAATGTGTTTGCCTAACTCTGCTATTGAGTAAAACTCACAGCGCCGTGTTTTGAAGATCCTTGATTTACATATACATGAAATCCTGTTACATCCAGAAAATTCAGTTTCAATCTATAATCATTAATAAAAACAAAGTCAACAATGCTAGGTTAGAAGGTATTATTTCAGTTTAATTTGTATTTGATCTGTGAGAAAAATGCATTTAAGTGCATTTCAGACTGCACATAAATGTATCTTGAGCTGTAACTCATGGTCAAATCCCCCAGATTACCATCTGGCAAAAAATAAGTTTGTTTTATTTTTGAGTCACTTTTCTTTACAGGAAGTTGGATAGTTATAATGACTGCTAACTTTACGGTTCTAGTAATCTGAAACGTTTGATATCTCATTTAATCTAGAGAGGTTATATGACATGTCATAAATATGCATGGTTCGCATCGGAATATAGACAATATGCAATCATATTTTTTCAACAGGTTATCTTTGAGATGCAACGAGTCTGAGTTTTTCTTTTAGCAACATTAAAAACAGATCTTAGAATTTCAAACATCCTGTTTTTGAGCAGTTTTTTCATTCTTGTAAATAACCACTGAGGAACAATAAAGGTTATTTCTATTCTATTCTATTGAAATTTTGGTTTTCTTATACACATGGGTGTTTTGTAGATTACTTTAAATGATCTTGCTCAGTAGCAAAACTCTACAACCTGAGTATGCTATTTTTAATAACTGTATTTTTTCATCATGTTGTAAATTTGCCCTTCCTGTACAGTCTCTGTATTTTTTGTTTTTATATTTCTACCTTCTGCATGCTTGCATTTGGCTTTCACTTTTCTGCTGGTACAGCTGAATTTCACTACTGAGGAACAATAAAAGTTGTTTATACTCTATTCTATTGAAACTGAACCAAAACATTTGTACTTACTTCAATTTAAACTTGTTTTTATACCTTTTGCAATAACAGACCACACCACCATGGAAAACCTCAGTTTACAATGGAAACAAATAGGAAAGACATTTTTGTAACCTTCCTTCCTCTGGATTTATTCATTTACAAGCATGATCTCATCCTCAAAAGCTCAGCCTATCTCTATTGTGTCCTGCAGGATTTTGGAGTTCACCAGAAAAGTACAGCACATTCTAGCTGTGTCGGGAGAGACTACTTGTTTCTTTTCAAAGAACACTGTTGGAAAGTTTGACTGCAGGCGTTTTTTCCCCCCCATCGGTTTATGCTGAGGCATTCGGCCACATCCTTCCGCCCTCTGTCCCACCTCCATTGTTTCACTGAGGCCGTAACAATGTAGGGTGTTAACCGAGCTGGGAGGCATCTGGGGATGGAATCAGGGTGTCATGGGAGGTTAGAAATGAGATTGTTGATGTGCAGCGAGATTTCTGACAAAAAGACGGGTTGACTGGGGACGGGGGGGGGGGGGGGGGGGGGGGGGGGGGTAGGTTGTTTTCATTTTTCTCCCACATGTTGTAATTTTGAAGGACACATGCAGAAACACAGAAAAGGGAGGGTGAGGAGAGGGCTTTACAGGGATTTATGTGGATTAATCTCTGCAGGAAAAGAGAGCAGATTGTGTACAAGCAGCCAGCGAGCAAAGTGCATCCTGTTCGGGGGTTCCTGTGGATGCAGAAACCTATCTTTGATCTGACACTTTCCCTACTAACTAAAAGTACAAATTAAAGGACGATGGTCAGCAAACGTGTATGTCTTGCTGCCACGTGCTTTATATAATTTCAGTTGTCACATACTCTATTCATTCATTATAAGATTCAGTCTGCCCAATGAAGACTTTCTCAGTAAAATTAACTGTTAACATCATTAACATCATGCTACCAATTTACTCCAAGTGTGAAGTTTCTTATTAATGTGCAAATTCACTTACTATAACTCCAGCTAAGTTTTTTTCCCTGGTTTGAAGAGTAACAAAGAAAATAGGCTTTGGTGCAGCCAGTGTTATTAGAGAACAACAACCTTTCAATCTGAATGCTGTTCTCACACATTCTTACATCCTTCTTATTACTAACTCCAACACTAACTATTGCTGAAGTTTTGTTGTGACCAGTATTCAACATTCACAATAAAAATGTATTGAAAATAAAATCATATATGCGGTGAATAAAAGGCAGGGGGAAATAGCTAAAATAAATGCCCCATTGGTAGATCGATTGTTCTACTGCATCAGATTCTTCCCACAGTAAAAGAGAGATATAACTTTTGACATTTCTGTTACTTTGCTTTTACCACTTAATTAAAAAAAACATGGTTTGAAAGTGCTTGTGCACTGTACAAAAATCTGGAGTCATCATTACTTTCTTTATATTTTGCTTCGAAGGAGCCAGACTTGCTAGTAATACTTACAATTAGGTACTTTAATTATTATTTGGTCTTTATAGCGATCTTTCTTGCTTCTCTTTGGACTTTTTCCACTTCTTAACTCATTTTCAGTTTGATACCTGAACATTTTTCATTTAAAATAAGATAAGAATACCTTTATTGTCCCACAATGGGGAAATTTGGGTGTGACTGTGGCAAACACACACACAGTTACACACAATTATTAGCAATGGGGAAAAAAGAAGCGAAGAAGAAAAAAGAACAAGCTATAGTCTAATCTAAAGTTAGCTCTAAAGAGTAGAAGATAAAAGTAAATACCATAGTAAATAGTGCACAGTGGAAAATATTTGACAGTGAGGGAAAAAACTCCAGCCTATTTACATAACAGACGATTATAGAATATGATATAAGCATAATAGTGCAGCAGCATCCTTTGCTAAGGCGTATGCAAGTTACCTTAGCATCTGGGAATGGTGTGGAAATGTAATGGTCGTCGGATCAGAACCTGTGCAACGATTAGACTTTAATATTAACATCGTTTGTTTTGCCACTTGATGGGTGACGGTCATTTCGTTTAATTGTAATTTCGTAATTTTTTTTGTCATTTCCTACCTGAAAATATAAACAATCAGCCACTTGCATTATGATCTGAAGCCCATACACAGTAACTATGAAATTATATAACTCCTTTCTCCCATCATCACAAGACACGATTGTTAGGTTTACTGGCCCTTTAAATGGCCCCAGCTGGAAATGTGTGCATGCATGATAGTTTTTACAGTTCGCCTCTTGGTGATGTCCAGTGATGAATTGGTGACCTGCCCAGGATTTACACTGGCTTCTGCCTGTTGTTGGAAATATTCACCAGTCCCTCTTGTGACCCTATAAAAGGATGAAGTAGGTCCAGGAAATGAGTGGATAGATGTTTCTAACAGTTGGATCTATAGTATTCGATCCATGAAAAGGATGAATACATGAGCAATCAAGCAGATTAAATGATAATTAAAGTATTCAATAAGTGTAACTTGAAGGTAAGCTTGGTAATTATTAATTATGATTCAGCCTGTTGCTGCTGTGAAAATGCATGCCTGCTATCAGTAGAAGACTGCACACGTTTATATTATGTGAGATGAGCAAACCGAAAAGACCTTTGGTTTCTGAGAAAAATGCAGATTGAGGTTTCCCAGAGAGAATATAGACAACTGCCCAGACTTCTGGAATATTCTTCTTTGGACAGATGAGTAAAGATCAGAATTATTTGGACACCAAAACAGAGGATATGTTTGCCATAAACCAAATACAGCATTGCAGGGAAGAACCTTATGGAGGTGGAGGTGTGATGTTGTGGCGTGCTTTGTTGCAGCAGAAACTGGCCACTCACCATTACAGACTCCATCACGAATTCTACTGTCATCAGAAGGATGCCTCAAATTACAATTTAATAAAATTAAAATAATATTTTATTAATCCCAAAGGGAAATTATATAAATTGAGTAAAATCTCAGCCTTTATTTGCATTACTTGTGTACAACAAAATCAATGCATCCCCGTAGCTCATTAAAAAAAACATACAAATCTGAAAACATCTTTAAATGAAATGCAAAGCTAAAGCAGATCTACAGTGGTGTGAAAAAGTATTTGCCCCCTTCCTGATTTCTTATGTTTTTGCATGTTTGTCACATTTAGGGGTTCCAGAATATCAAACAAATTTAAATACTAGTTAAAGAAAACAAAAGTAAAAACAAAATGAAAATTTTAAATGAAGCTTTTTTTATTTTTAAGGGAGGAAATAAAAATCCAAACCTACATGGCACTGTGTGACAAAGTGATTGCCCCTCTGTTAAAATATAGCGGTGGTTTATCACACCTGAGTTCACCTCCTCTAGCCACACCCCCGGTCTGATTACTTACAAATGAGAAGAAAGTCATTGAGATCACTTCCAAAAGGGTTACAAAGTCATTTCAAAAGCTTTGGAACTCCATTATCCTGAAATGGTGAAAACAATGGAACAGTGGTGAACCTTCCCATGAGCGGCCATCTGACCAAAATTACAACAACGATTCATCCAAGAGGTCACAAAATATCACAACAACATCCAAAGAACTGTAGGCCTCACCTGCCTCAGTTAGGGTCAGAGGTCATGTTCTCACCATCAGGAAGTGGCCTGCATGGTAGAGGTCTGTGACGAATACCACTGCTGAGCTAAAAGAACATGAAGGCTCATCTCAATTTTTCCAGAACACATCTTGATGATCCTCAAGACTTTTGGGGAAATAAGATCTCAGTCTCATGGAAATGTTTCAGGGTAACTCAAAACAGGATATACGGGATGCAAGGCTCTTATTTTAAAGGGTGGAGTGTGGAGTAAAGTGTTCTCAGACCAGTGTCACAGTCCCGTGGATGGCTACAAGAAGAAACTCACGGAATACATTTTAGTTCAAGATTACACGAAGTGTAAGTGTGTCATAACTTTTCCTAGGACAGGAGACATCTTTCTGTTTATAACTGTTGTTTGATGAGTTAAAAACTGTTTTCCTTTTGTTATGATCTCAAAATATATTAAAAAAGTGATTATACACCAGCCCTTGAACATTTGCATATTAAACATTTTAAAGGCTATTTAATGGGGTTTTTAATTTTCTTCTCACATGACATTGGGGGGTACCAGAACCCTTTCCACAACATAAATAGTAGCCTGCGAAGAATGTTTATGATTTCAATTTGCTCCAATGTCTTTTTCCCCCCCTAAATATCTAATTTTGATCGCAGTGCCGAAACTCTTCATTTGCAGAGCAACTTTAACATCCCCATGGCAACCCTGGCTACTGATCTCACAGCAACAATTTCCCCAACCGTACAGCAATTTCTATCAATTATTATATATATATATTTTTTATTATTCGATGCATGGTCCTATGGTCTTTGCGACTTATTGCATTGCTTCTGTTTTAGATTTAAAATTCTTCTTCTTCTCAACGCCTTAACTTCGCGGTGACGTCACATACCCGGAAGTATGTGCTGCTGCTGCGTGACCGCTGTTGTTGACACTGCGGACCTACAAAGCTGGAGCCACCGTTCGCCTGACAGATATTCCTGCTTCAATCGCAACAGTTTGAACCGATTAAATGCCGCCATGTTGCCGATTTTTTCCCCATCCTAACACAGAGTTTTGTCCTCCGGTGGCCTGTTTGCTGCCGCTGACGGCTGCTCGGTTTACGCGTTGCTAACCCAGAGGCTAACCTTGCAGGAATTTAGCTAGTGAGTAAAACTGCTCAAATCCCGCTGACGGAATGGACGTTTCACACTGAAGACGCGCGTTTTATCAAAACTAGGCAGGTCTGGACACCCCTGAAATCAAGGTACAAACAACATGTTTAGCTGACAGCCATTTGCTGGTTATGTACGTAACTATTAACACGTGTTGATGTTAGCTTCTCTTTTTGTTTCTCGAAGATGGCCGTAGAGCTAGACGTGTTCGTTGGGAACACCACCATCATGGATGAGGAGGTTTACCAGCTCTGGCTGGATGGGTACACAGGTATGAGCAACGTTTACTGGCTGTGTTTACTTTAACAAGCTGGTAATTAAAGATATCAGTGAGTGGTTGGAGCAGAATTTCTTTTTATCCCCAAAATTAAAGGTTACAGATCAGCACTCCCCTTGACACAATTTGATGCTAAAAACTACAGAGCATACCAGAAACCTAGTTATAGTTAACAGCCGTGTTATCACTTCACAAGGACTAAAAACTTGGACTGCAATTATTACAAGTTATTTATATAAGATAAGACGTGCCTTCATTGCCCCACAATGGGGACATTTGGGTGTGACAGTGGCAAAGACAAAGTTACACACAGTTTATCGTAATAGAAAAAAAAAAAGTTTGTTCTAAAGCGACAGAGAACGAGCTTAATCAGAAACACCAAGAATCAAAGTAAAAACAAACTTACCAGAGTAAATATTTCACAGTTATTGATAATAAGGCACACTCAGGTAGAAAAAGATGAATACCATGCATTCACTCAGATTTTGCTGTTAATTTACAGTATTTGCTCGTTAGGAAACTACAAATAATTTTCTTAAGAGTTGGCACAGCAGTTGCAGCCAGATGCAACCTTTCCAGTAAAACCATGTTAAGATTAGAATAACTTTTATTCTAATCTTGTTGTAATACCATTATGACTTGCAATAACATTTCAATTCAATTCAATTCAATTTTATTTATATAGCGCCAATTCATGAAACATGTCATCTCGAGGCACTTTACAAAGTCAAAATCAATCATATTATACAGATTGGTCAAAAATTTCCTATATAAGGGAACCAGTTGATTGCTTCAAAGTCCCGACAAGCAGCATTCACTCCTGGAGAAGCGTAGAGCTACAGGGAGAGTCGTCTGCACTGTCCATGGCTTTGCAGCAATCCCTCATACTGAGCAAGCATAAAGCGACAGTGGAAAGAAAAACCACCCATTAACGGGAAGGAAAAACCTCCAGCAGAACCAGGCTCAGTATGAACGGTCATCTGCCTCGACCGACTGGGGGTTACAGAAGACAGAGCAGAGACACAATAAGAGAGACAAACAAGCACAGAAGCAAACATTGATCCAGTAATCTGTTCTACATTAGATGGTAATAGCGGGTGATCTGTCTTCTCTGGATGATGTCTCAGATAACAGAACGCCAGACCAGATGTACCTACTATGAAGAAAAAAAGAGAGAGAACAAAAAGTTAGAAGCAGAAATGATGACAAGCAATGCATAATTGAAGAACAGTAGAACTCGATAAGAGTGAGAAAAATAGATCCTGATGTCCTCCAGTAGTCTAAGCCCATAGAAGCACATCACCATAGGTAGCTCAGAGTAACATGAGCCACTCTAGTTATAAGCTTTGTCAAAAAGGAAAGTTTTAAGATTAGTCTTAAAAGTAGACAGGGTGTCTGCTTCACGGACCAAAACTGGGAGTTGGTTCCACAGGAGAGGAGCCTGATAGCTAAAGGATCTGCCTCCCATTCTACTTTTAGAGACTCTAGGAACCACCAGCAGACCTGCAGTCTGAGAGCGAAGTGCTCTGTTAGGAACATACGGGGTAATCAGAGCTCTGATATATGATGGAGCTTGGTTATTAAGGGCTTTATACTTTAGAAGAAGAATTTTAAACTCTATTCTTGATTTAACAGGTAGCCAATGAAGGGAAGCTAAAATTGGAGACATATGATCCCGCTTGTTGATTTTCATCAGAACTCTTGCTGCAGCATTTTGGATCAGCTGAAGACTTTGAATTGCATTTTGTGGACTTCCTGATAGTAAAGAATTACAATAGTCCAGCCTTGAAGTAACAAATGCATGGACTAGTTTTTCAGCATCGCTCCTGGACAGAATGTTTATCGCAAGTCATAATGGTATTACAACATTCCGTTATTGCATGTTACATGTTTTCCTAATACTGTGCAGTTCTATTTTTAATGTAAATGTAAAGATTTTGAAATTTATTTTTAAGGTCTTCTTTGCCTCTTTTAAGCACAGTTCTATTCAAAGTGACTTTCCTTGCTTCTAACAATAAGCTGGATCTCGCAATACCTTTCCATAAACATTTAATGTTTACCAAGCAATAAAAATTCTTTCCTTATCTTAGTTCCTCACAAATAAATTCTTAACAGATGTGCAAGCAAATTATATAAAAAATTGTGTAATAAAGGCAGCAGGCATTTATAAAAATGAGACATACTAAAACATAAATTTAAATGTGTGTCAACAAGCCGTGGGAAGGTCCACACCATACTTTAATAAAAATGCTAAACATAGCAAAGGGAATTGTATCTTAATTTAAGCTCTCTCTGTAACATGTCATTTGAATAATATTTCAAACATAATCAGTGCTAAAAAAGGCTTTCACAAAAGACTGTATAGCCCCAATTATCAACATATTTAATCTGAATGCACTTTACAAGACAAATAGATCCAATTTATATACAGAAATATATAATTAAATTCATCTAATCAATTAGATGGATTCCAATTCACTATTTACATTCCTTTTGTGTGGTGTGTTTTTCGATTTTGTCAGTCGAGGACGTGGAAGACGTATACATGTTTGGATTCATGATACTTGGATTTCTTCTATTTGGATTCGGTGGATTTTTGATGTATCAGCAAATTCAGCGGATGTCTGTAGCAGTTATGGCCTTGATTAGGCTACCGGCCGCATATGACGCGATCACTAAGGCGGTGAACGAACAGACCCGTATATTGGAGGAGCTGATCCGCAAACTGGATGTGCTGGAACACAGACTGGCTTCGGTGGTTGAACTCAAAAGGGAGATGGGATAAAATCTGGATGTGAAACGCGGAAAAAAGCCCAACAAATTTGGAATATTGGATTCGCCACGTGGAGCCAGCGATGAAAGGACTTTAAAGCTGACGGAAAAGTTGGTGTAGCTTGTTCTCATAACAAATGGTGTATTTGGATTAGGCTTCCCCTTATCAATAAAACTCCCCTGGATGTTATGGCGAGAGAGCTCAGAACTGCCCCCCGCTCCCTCCTCACCCGCGGACATCTGTGGATGCGTTCAGAACTGTAGCGCCGGTTGATAAACTTTCCATCATATCAAGGACAATGGCCCTCTGGACTTACCTGACAACAGCCAGATGTATGTCTCGTTCCGCCTAGCTACACTCACATACATCTGGGACACCGCCGATAGACAATGATTTCTCCAACCAATTTTATGGTCTGGCCAATCAGGACGCAGGGCTGTAGTTTCATAGATGTGACGTAGTGGAGACGCGACCATGACGTGAGACTGTTTTGATAGCAATGGCGGCTCGTCGAGGAAGCAAGCGTTAGCATTAATGCTGCTATTTCTTCCGTGTTGTCCAATC
Organism: Fundulus diaphanus; assembly: GCA_037039145.1. Lineage (NCBI taxonomy): Eukaryota > Metazoa > Chordata > Actinopteri > Cyprinodontiformes > Fundulidae > Fundulus > Fundulus diaphanus. Next base: position 51,782,845 of record CM073125.1, on the reverse strand, counting down.
TACCTAATATTGTTTCATTAAAAGAACATCAGAGAACGCCTCTGAAGGCTTTTGTTGGTGGAAACGATGTTTTCGCCCTTCTCCCGACCGGATTTGGCAAGTTTTGTTTTCCGGGCCCAGCGGACGTGCAGACGCGGACGCGCCCCGGAGCGGTTAGCGGTTAGCGCTAACTATGTTAGGAGGCCTTTAGTCCTCAACACGGTCGGCCCGGAATCGACTCCGACCCGCGGCGCTTTGCCGCCTGTCTTCCCCCCTGTTGCTGTCAGCTCACTGTCAATAAAACGCGTGCCACTAGAGCCGCAAACACATTATTATTATTTTTTTATTTTTTTTCCTGCGTCGCTATCATTAGCGTCACGGGTTAGCTTCGGTGTGAGTGGTTGAAATAGCACGTCAATAAAGATGACAGACAAGTGGCTTATCCAATCATATGCAAGAATTTTTGATAAGGCCCAGCCTTCTGTAAATGCAATCCCTATGGCGGAGTCCCAGATGTATGTGAGTGGAGCTAGGCGGAGCGACATGCAGCTGGCTGTTGTCAGGTTACCTCTGGACAGCGTTCATGGACAAACACAACTCTCACCCACACACACACACATAACTGAAGCCCACAAAAATACATGAACTTCATGCGACAAGTCTCCAATGTTAACCCCCTGCATAAATGTTGTCTCGTCATATGTGCTTTTCTCGTGCAAGTTTTTTTTTTTGATATCTCAAACTGTATCCTGGAATAGGATAAAGTGTGAAATATGTCTTTTTTTTTATCTCTCCCTCCCCAAATGTGGCTCCTATCTTTCCACAGAGTTAAAGGCAGCGCCCTATGGTAACCGCGTCAGGCGGGGTCCTCGGCAGCAAGGCCTCAGTCAGTCGTTCCCCCGAAATGTTTGTGATGTATGTGATGGACGGTTGTACTGGAACTGTAATTTCTCTCTGGGATTATTAAAGTGATTCTGATTCTGATTTAAGGCCGAGTTATAATAAAAAGCAGTGAAGTTCAGTTTACAATTCCAGTTAGTAAAAGGTTATCTGTGGTTTAAACCAGATACCTAATTTGTATAAAAAGTCAAATTCAGAAGTTTACGTAAAATTACTGTCTTTAAACAGTTTGGGAAAGCCCAGATACTGATGTTATGCCTGTGTAAGTGTATCCAAGCGCTTTTTAATGCCTTCCTTTTCACCTTAAAATCATTCAGTTGTGATCTATGTTAAGTGGAACTGAGATGCTTTGGTCTGAATTCCTTGTTACCCTTGTTCTGAGGTTGGGCTGTGAGCAACTCGTATTTGGTGTCGTCTCTTTAAATACAAAAGAGGCACTCCACACCTTCCCCCTCCACGCCGCAGAGCGTTTCACTCCACCCCTTTCAGGCGTTTTTGTAGTATGCTGGGGGACGGTGTAATCAGTTGTGTGGGTTAACACACCCCACAACTTACCATTTTGATTTATCCACTGGTAGCTTCAGCATCCTTCAGCTAAATCACAGAGAAAAACATAAAAGGTTATTGTTCAAAAAACATAATGGAGAATATAGAGAACTGAACAGCTTAAACAATTTGACCTAAACACAATATAAAGATATCTATGCAGCACTTGGACAGACTATTCAACTTTTCTTCACTCCTGGAGAATCCAAGTACACAACAAAATGTAAAAAAAAGTGGATTTTGCATGATATGTTCCCTTTAAGGCAACACCTCAAACACACTGCTTCCTTCTGCGACGTCATGGGAAAATAAAAAGAAATCAGACTAAATATCAGGTATATAATGTTGGACCTCCACCACGATTCTGTTTTCGTCCTTGGATACAATTTCTAGGTGCGTGAGGATGCCTCGTTCATCTGCTCAAACAATTTTATGCAAGTATAACGAGCACAGCAATGTACGGACAGACATGGTACTATTCAGGAAAAAGACAGGTTCTTTGTCACAAAGATGAACGTGTTTTTATTTGAAATGTGTCTTTCAACCCAGAAAAAAACGGATTATACAATACATTATTATCCTGTACCAACATTGACTGAAAGGCCCCTCAGAAAGGAAGAAGCCATCCCTCCAAAAGTAACACAAAAACTCACGTCCTCCGGTCTGAGGAAACCAGAACTGAAGTGTTTTCGCCATGATGAGGAGAAACTGAGAAGTTTCTCAGAATACAACCCCACCTGTGAAACTGTGGGAGGTCCAAGCATCAATTTGTGTGGATATTTAACGACAGGAAGGACTGGTGCACTCCATGAAATAGATGGCACCATGAGGCATGGAAATATACAGTTTAAAGGGCAAATCTAGTGGGTGGCAGAGAGCAGCACCATGTACTTGGTATGCCACAGCTGGCCTGCTTCAATTCCTGATCTCAAGCAATTTGCTGCATGTTTCTCCCTTTTCTCTCTACCCTCTTGACTCTTCAAAAAAAGGCCAAAAAATAATAAGTAAATGGGTGTAAACTTTAGAATTTCCTGAAATCTTTCAAACTGTTGCACATTATTTTGCCTAAAGCAAACAAAGATACAAAAAATAGTTTTCGTAATCCCATCTGACCTGAAAAATGAAATCTTTAGTCTGATTTAATGTAGGACAGTGGCGTAAAACAACTGCGTCTTTTTACTCGGTGTATGTAAATATCTGGGTTCAACTGTACGCTCGAGTTCTGTCCTTTAGTTATAATACAATTTGGTCAAATTTAGTTTAATTATCAGTTGGTAACAAACTTATCTATGTAAGGAACATCGAGTCACTGACTTTGGAGCCATCTCTTCTCCCGAGAAAGCACGTGGAGACAGTGGAAAGGAACAACCTACTTTAAACAGGAAGCAACCTGCAAAAGCAAACTGAGTCTTAACCATGACAGACTAGAGGTCGGGAGGACAGAGCAGACACAAATATAAACACAAACGGATTAAAACACAGATCTACCTTTGCGTATTTGTTGATGTTTCCAGTGTCAACCCCCGTTGTCAGTCTGTGCAGATCAGGTTTTAACGTGGGCCGGATTCATTGCTCTGGGAACATCCACGCTATGCATGTTAACGAGGCTTGGACTTTACCCAACAGTGAACGATGCAGTGAAGGCGCGTATGGACGCAGGCGTGCTGGAGGAGTGTGAGGCAGACGCAGATGTTCTTGTTAGCGACACCATGGACCAGTACAGGACCTTCCAGATGTGTGAACGCCTGCTCCAGACTCCGGCCAAGCTCGCAAACCAGCTGCTCTTCCAGATCACACCTCACCGGCAAGCCATGCTCATAGAGAGGTGATGCTGCCATTTCCACTCGTTTCGTTTTCACACTTCCTTCTGGGACCTTGGCTGCTTTTTGTGTCTTTCATTCCTGTTTTCATGTTATATGAGAATGCACCCCATGTGTTTTTTTTTTTCTAAAGTATCGTTTTGTTCTTGTGTAGGTACTATGCCTTTGATGATACGTTTGTACGTGAGGTCTTAGGAAAGAAACTCTCCAAAGGAACAAAGAAAGACTTGGACGATATCAGTGCCAAGACAGGTGTGACCCTGAAAAGCTGCAGGCGACAGGTAAAAACCCCTCAGCCTAGAAGTGACGGCGTGTTGAATCTGCGCCGCGTTTTTATTCTGTGGCTGTGAAACTCGGTGCTGCTTGAAATCAAACGCAGATCCCTTCGTTCTCTCGTGTTTTTGTTTGTTTTTCTGCGTGGAGTCATTTCAACATGAGCAGAATTTATTTGCTGTGGTTGGCTCGCTGTTCAAGTCACGATGTCGTAATTCAGTGAGTGTTCTGCGTCATCTGCTGTATTTCAGTTTGACAACTTCAAACGTGTTTTCAAAGTTGTGGAAGAGCTGAAGGGACCCCTGGTGGAGAACATACGTCAGCATTTCCTTCTCTCTGACAAGCTCGCAAGGTATTGAACGAGGATAACAGAGTTTTAGATGTTTCGGGTGTATTTTGGGATATTTTGATTTGAGGTGACAGATCAACACAAAGTTGATCTGTCACCTCAAAATAGATTTATCTTCTTTACTCCTACAAATCATGACCACACTTTTAGATGGATTGTACTTAATGTTGTGTTCCAGACCATACTCATAACAGATGTTAAGTAGTTGCTGTAACCCAGCAGTACTTGGACTAAATATTACTAAATCATCTGCATATATCAGGTGATTAAGTACAGAGTTACCAGCCTCACAACCAGTGTTACAAGCTCTCAACTTGGTTGACAGTTCATCCAGATACAAATGAAAGAGAACTGGGGACAAAATCCCGCCCTGCCTCACCCCATTACTAACTTTGAATGGAGCCGAGACACATTCCCCCCACTTAATCTGCAGTGTTTGCTGAGCATACCAATAATTCAAAATACGAACAATATACTCTGGTACAGCTAGTATAATAGAATAGAAATGAAAGGCACGCATTTTTGACTTTTATTTGTTAAAGTGATTGAAAACCTGCATCGTTTTCCTTCTGCTTTACAGTTACGCCCTGCTTCGTGTCCCTATGAATAACGTTAAAGTTTCTGGTGGTAATGTGACAAAGGAGAAAGTTCACAAGGCATGAATACTTTTAAGAGGCACTGCGTTTTCTTTTCTGTCTGCTCTAACCCTAAAGTTGCAGCCCTGCGGAACCTAAACCCATCAAACATTGGGCTGTTTCTGTCTCTTTTCAGGGATTACGCTGCCATTGTTTTCTTTGCCAGCAACCGCTTTGAGACGGGGAAAAAAAAGCTGCAGTATCTCACCTTCCAGGACTTTGCTTTATGTGCTGGGCTGCTTATCAACAACTGGACAGTTGGGGCCGTTGGTGAGGGATTTTGCTTGTTTCCTTTGGCGCTTTTTGACCACATGAAAACATAAACTGCACATATATCACGTTTAGCTGCTACATAGCTCATTAATCAAATGTCACCTCGTCATTGGACAAGATTTAATGTTTATATAGCTCTGCAATATTAAACCTGCATGTCCAAGAACAGCTAACAGTTGATATGAATATTTATAAACCATGCAACATCATTTTAGGCTGAAAATGAATGTTCACTGCGTGGGTTGGTTCTTTATAATAACAGTTTGAGTTGTGCTCCTTCAGTGAGGCTCACTGACCACCAGAGGTCCTTCGAGTTGTACTCGTCCCAGGTTGAATTAATTCTGAATCGGAGTGTTTTCAATTAGGAACAACGGCCTGCTTATAGTTGGGCCGTGTCTAACACAATGACAGTCCTGAGAAAATTATTTATTTTAATAAACTGATTTGTGGGGGTCTTACTCGATTGCTCTCTGTAGACAACATGGTGGAAGACATGGACGTCGATCTGGATAAAGAGTTTTTACAGGAGCTGAAAGAGCTGAAGATTTTAATCACTGACAAAGATCTGTTGGATCAGCACAAAAGGTAAAGCAGACACTCTCCAATTTGTGCCGATGGCTGAGAAACACTCCGGCTTTGTCACAAACTTTAATCGGCATGCTTTTATCTAATTTCCTGTTTCTTTCTTTCCTGTGCCCTTAGCTTAGTCTGCACAGCTCTTAGAGGAAAAACTAAAGCTTTCGCAGAGATGGAAGCTAATTTTAAAGTAAGAAACGTTAACAGTCCCTGGTTTAACGTAAATGTAATCTATAGTTAACTTTTACAGTGAAAGGAGAAAAAGGGGATTCTTTTTTTACATTTTTATTACAGAATCTCTCCAGAGGCCTCGTCAACATTGCCACAAAGTTAACAAACACCAAAGACGTCAGAGATTTCTTCATTGATCTTGTAGAGAAGGTCAGTGCAAATTCATTTGCAGTAAAGTTGTGTTTTAGAATCGGTCTGCCTGTGAGGCCTCGTGACCTCCCACCTTCCTTTCCTTTCCCAGTTTATCGAGCCGTGCCGTTCAGACCGATGGACGGCTGCGGACATAAAGCTCTACCTCACCCACTACACCAACTCAGCCCACATTCTGGACCCGTTCAAGTGAGTCAACATGCGCTCACTCCGCAGAGTTTTATCAGGCCGAGTGTGGCACCAGGTCTAGCTATCGCCCTCAGTTGATTTATTAAAATGCAGTCAGGAAACTTAAGAATAATCCATATTCATCAGGGAGCTATTGTTGAAACTGACATCTCTGTTCTGCCATGCCTTACATATGGTTTCTCAAACTGTAGTCGCCTTGTTTCTCATGTAAACTCTCAGGAATGTAATTAAGGCTATACACAGCCCTACACCGCTTCAGGCTTAACAAAGAGATATTCATAAATAGAAGCAAAGACCCCCTGGATAAACTCGGGGGACTCCAATTGCCTCATTTACTCTCTTTGCACAGATTTCACAATTCCTGTTTGCTGGCTGTGATTTTGCATCATTTACCCACTGATTGCTTGTTCTCTGCCCCTCAGACACCAGGCTGTGTGGGACAGATACATGGGCGTGATCAAAAGCTGCATCTTCATAATGTATCACGACTGAGGCGTTTCCCTGGCCGCCTGCCCTCTCCTCTCCCCACTCCCTTTTTTTTTTTGTTTCCTGGCTCGTCTGCCTCCCCCATAAAGCCGTTATTCTCTCTCTTCAGTCCTGCTTTCTCTGCAGTAATATTTTTTTTTTACTTTCCGTGTTGCATTATTGCCTCCTTCATTGTTCAGTTGCTGTAAAATTGATTTATAAATAAAATAAAAAATTCAACCGCTGGAGTGTCATACTGTTTTATTTTTCCATTTAACACGTCTTTGTGTTTTATGTGCAGTGTAAAATGGATGAGATAAAAAAAAATAAAACGGGAATCAAATCACGATAAAGCAATGATGTAAGGATTTGTTATTTTGTTTTTTTTAAACCCTGCATTGGGAACATGTTTAAGTCCTGCTCTGAGTTGGGATTGTTTGAGTTTTTTTTTTTAAATGGGATCAGAACATCACATGTGAACTCCAGCCAGTGTGTGGGGTGTCTGTGTGTGGCCGTGGGGGAGCAACCAGGATGGCGCAGTTAGTCCAGCATGGGGTGGCGGTGTGATCTATTTATTTTTTCAACAACATTCCCAGTGATGACAGCTGGCATTTCTGCCACCACACACAAACACAGCACAGTCACAGATAAAAGGGAGGTTTACTTAAACCAGAAGTACAATTAATGAGAAAATATTGTGATTCCTTATAAATACATTTGCGTGAATTTAGGTAGTACTTTCACCTCTTGTATTCCAGTGACGCTTCAGTTTTTCAATTGTAATGAGGATAAGTATGGCCTTTCAGAAGCATTAACTTTTCAGATTACAACCACAAAAGTACTTGTATTTTACTTTAATTTTGTGTAACAGTCCATTGGAGAATATATACACTCACCGGCCACTTTATTAGGTACCCCATGCTAGTAACGGGTTGGACCCCCTTTTGCCTTCAGAACTGCCTCAATTCTTCGTGGCATAGATTCAACAAGGTGCTGGAAGCATTCCTCAGGGAGTTTGGTCCATATTGACATGATGGCATCACGCAGTTGCCGCAGATTTGTCGGCTGCACATCCATGATGCGAATCTCCCGTTCCACCACATCCCAAAGATGCTCTATTGGATTGAGATCTGGTGACTGTGGAGGCCATTTGAGTACAGCGAACTCATTGTCATGTTCAAGAAACCAGTCTGAGATGATTCCAGCTTTATGACATGGCGCATTATCCTGCTGAAAGTAGCCATCATGGGTTGGGTACATTGTGGTCATAAAGGGATGGACATGGTCAGCAACAATACTCAGGTAGGCTGTGGCGTTGCAACGATGCTCAATTGGTACCAAGGGGCCCAAAGAGTGCCAAGAAAATATTCCCCACACCATGACACCACCACCACCAGCCTGAACCGTTGATACAAGGCAGGATGGATCCATGCTTTCATGTTGTAGACGCCAAATTCTGACCCTACCATCCGACTGTCGCAGCAGAAATCGAGACTCATCAGACCAGGCAACGTTTTTCCAATCTTCTATTGTCCAATTTCGATGAGCTTGTGCAAATTGTAGCCTCAGTTTCCTGTTCTTAGCTGAAAGGAGTGGCACCCGATGTGGTCTTCTGCTGCTGTAGCCCATCTGCCTCAAAGTTCGACGTACTGTGCGTTCAGAGATGCTCTTCTGCCCACCTTGGTTGTAACGGGTGGTTATTTGAGTCACTGTTGCCCTTCTATCAGCTCGAACCAGTCTGGCCATTCTCCTCTGACCTCTGGCATCAACAAGGCATTTCCGCCCACAGAACTGCCGCTCACTGGATGTTTTTTCTTTTTCGGACCATTCTCTGTAAACCCTAGAGATGGTTGTGCGTGAAAATCCCAGTAGATTATAGCAGTTTCTGAAATACTCAGACCAGCCCTTCTGGCACCAACAATCATGCCACGTTCAAAGTTACTCAAATCACCTTTCTTCCCCATACTGATGCTCGGTTTGAACTGCAGGAGATTCTCTTGACCATGTCTACATGCCTAAATGCACTGAGTTGCCGCCATGTGATTGGCTGCTTAGAAATTAAGTGTTAACGAGCAGTTGGACAGGTGTACCTAATAAAGTGGCCGGTGAGTGTATATATATATATATATATATATATATATAAAGTTATTTTAAAAGGAAACAGCAAAAAGCTTAAACGGGGGCAGGGGCAGCAAATTAGCCTTTGCTTGACAAGAAAACAGTTTATTTTAAATATAACATTGCTTTATCTCTCATCCCTGATTGAATACCTTTTAAATTAATAAAAATAAGTCAATATTTTAAGCTTTGACCTTCGGACTTTTCGCCATCAATTCATCATCTGAAAACATAGAAAGACTATGACACGACTGCAGACCAACCAAGACATGACCCTCCATCTAAACTGGCTGGGCAAGGAGATTATTAATCAGAGGAACTGGAAAGAAGAGACCTATGATGGCTCGGGAAGGAGATCCAGAGATCCATAGCTCAGGTGGGAGAAACGGTTGACGTGACAGCTATTACTTGTACACTCCACAAATCTGGCTTATGTGGAAGACTGGTCTAAAGAAAGCCACGAAGAGTTTACAGTTTGCTACAAGCCATGTAGGAGAGACAGTAAACAAATGTAAGGATGTGTCGAGGTCAGAGAAGACAAATATTTAATTTACTGGCCTACATGCTAAGAGCTACAAGCGGAGGGAAGATTAGCACTATATTTGACCCCAGAGTGCCTTGCAAAAGTATTCAACCCTCTGGCCTTTTACCTATGTTACATTCCAACCTGTGATTTAAATGGTTAATTTTTATGTAATGGATTTGTACAAAATACTCTAAGTTGGGGAAGTGAGATGAGGTATAAAGAATAAAAAGCTCAAAATTGGGATCTGCATATCACATAATGTGTGAAACGAAGCCATCTGTGTGCAAGGCAGATGTCACAGGACCTGTCAGTGTAAACACCCCAGAGGCTGCAGCACCACTGAGCAAGAGGCATCACACCATGAAGACCAAGGAGCTCTCCAAACAAGTCAGGGACAACATTTCTGAGATGTACAAGTCAGGGTGGGGATATAAAACTATATCCAAATCTTTGATGTTTCCCTGGAGCACCATCAGATCCATCGTCTTCAAATGGAAAGCACAGGGTACGACATCAAAACTGTCAAGAGAGGGCTGCCCACCGAAACTCACAGACTGCGCCAGGAGAGCATTAATCAGAGAGGCAGCAGAAAGATCAAATGCATCAATGAAGGAGTTGCAGAGACTGGAGGATCTGTCCACAGGACAACAATAAGCCGTACGCTCCATAGAGCTGGGCTGCGTGGAAGAGTGGCCTGAAAAAAAGCCATTAGTTGGTATTAAAAATAAGAAGGGCATGTTTTGAGTTTGCCAAAAGGTACATGGGCAACTCCCCAAATATAAGGAAGAAAATGCTGTGGTCAGATGAGACTAAAATGTAACTTTCCCGCCATCCAGGAAAACACTGTATATGGCGCAAACCCAACGCCATGCCCACAGTGAAACACGATGGTGGCAGCGTCAGGCTGTGGGGATGTTTTACAGCAGCAGGGACCGAGAAACGGGTCCGAGTCGAGGGAAAGATGGACGGCGATAAATACATGATTATTCTGGTCTGCCTGTGATTGGAGACTGGGACAGAGGTTGACCTTCCAGCAGGACAATGACCCAAAGCATACTGCTAAAGTAACACTCAAGTGGTTTGAGGAGAAACATTTAAATGTGTTGGAATGGCCTAGTCAAAGTCCAGACCTCAATCCAACTGAGTATCCGTGGTTAGACTTGAAGATCGATGTTCACAAGCGAAAAACCATCCAACATGAATGAGCTGGAGCAGGAATGGACAGAAATCCCAGAGGCAAGATGTGGCGAGCTCTGGAGACTTATCCATAAACACTTACAGCCGTAATTTCTGCAAAAGGTTTCTCTACAAAGTACTGACTTCAGGGGAGGTTGAACAGTTATGGACACGGATGTTTTCTGTTATTTTGTCCTAAAAGTTATAAATCTTCAAAGTTGTGTAACTGAAATGATGCAAATTCTCAAACAACTAATTTTAATTCCAGGTTGTGAGGCAACAAAAATTAAAATAGTTTTGAAAGGCACTGTATATACACAATCACTAGCTACGTTTACATGGTCAAAAGTAATCAGAATAAAGGGCCGATCAAAATAAAAAAGCGTCATGTAAACGAGCCAACTGGAATATTATGATTGGATTAAGCTCAATCGGAATAAAATTGTAATCCGAATGAAAGGGGTGGTTTATACCGATTGATAATCCGATCAACATGCATATAAACGCTTGTCAGGCTCAAGTTATTCTGAATGTGGCAAACTGACCAGAATGCGCATGTGCGCCCGACGTAAACGTGACGTATTTCCACGTTTATGAGTAGCGGAAATACTTCGGGAAGCAAAACTGTCGGGGTTCCTGATAAACTTTTCTATTCGAAAAAATTAAAGAGCTCAAAATTTGTTGCTTACTCAGCAACGTTTTAACCTTAATTAGAACATCGTGCCTTGGTGCTCAGAAGACAAATGAACTCGTACAATACTGCTTTGTTTACTATTTTTGTAGTTTAGCAAAGACGTACTTCTTCTTCTGTGTTTTTTTTAGGGGGAATTTGATAGCTGAGCATATCTGAGTGGTTCTATTCTGAATAAAGGCAGATGCATATACACGTACATTATGATCGGATTAATTGATTGTGTGCCCATATAAACGGTGCAATCCGATTATATATTTCGTATACATTTTAATCCGATCGTGAAATTTTGTGCATGTAAACATAGCTATTCCCTACTTTGGAGCATGGTGGTGGCAGCATCATGAATTTGGGGATGCTTTTCTTCATCAGACAAAGATTGAATGGGAAGATGGACGGAGCCAAAAACAGGCCAAATCCCAGAAGAAAACAAGTTGGAGGCGGCAAGACTTGGGAGACTGGAGCAGAGGTTCATCTTCCATCATAACAACGACCCTATCATACAGTCTGAGTTATAATAAACTGGTCGGAGATTTTTATCGCCTAATAAAATTCCAGACAGAAATCTATTTAAGTTTAAATTTGTGGCAATACATAAAAATGTAGACGTTCTCCGTCCAATCTGACAGAGTTTGAGTTATTTCTCAAAGACGAGTGGACAGAAATTTCAGTCCCTGTATGTGCAAAGCTGGTGCAAACCTCCAAAGAACTGCAGTTGTTACTCCAGGTCAACGTTTTTTTTTTTTACGCAGTACTCAGACTCAATTTGCACGACCACACATTTCAGATTTTGTTTTTTATTTTAAAAAAAGAAACAGAATTTCCTCCCACTTCACAACTAGGCACAACTTTGTTTTGGCATTTCACATAAAATCCCATTAAACATATACACTTTTTGGGTTGGAGGGTGACAAAATGTAAGAAAGTGCTTGAGGGAAAAGAATAGTTTTGTAAGGAACTGCAGTTGAATTTGGTCTTATTCGTATAATCAATGGCTCTTTGAAAAAAATACACATTAATTTCTCCATTTAAAAGCACTTTTACTTTTACTTTGAGGAATCTTCTACTTTTTTCTTGTAACAAGAATACCATTTACAATAGATCCCAAGTTGACTCATAACGACCACCTTAGGTTAAGCAACATCCCGACTAGTTTGCATCATATAATAAAACAGATTTTGCAAGACAACATCCTGATCTCAATAGCAAAGATCCGTTAGTCATGTACAAACAAGGAAGAGACATGTTTATGGTTTTCTGTGTCTAGAATCTGGAAGAACCTGAATTTTATTCACGACAAGAAGCTGAGAACTTTTCCTGAGAAGTTCTTTGGAAAGCCGCTCACTCTCCCCGTCTCTGATTTTTGTCCACATTCCATTAACTTCTTTCTCCCCCTTCTATAAATATCCCTCATGTCAGATTGGATGAGAGCACGGGCTTAAAGTCGCTCGACTGTTGGAAAAAAGGAAGAAAAAAAGACGAGGGTGGTGAGTATAGATAGATGGGGGGTAAGTGGGAAAAGGGTGGGGGAGCTTGGGGCTGTTGCGGGGGTTTGGTTTAAATGAAACCAGGTGTGTTGTGGGACCAGTAAAAGGGGGCGGGGGCGGCGGGGTACGTGTGTGTGTGACTCTGTGAGCTGTTGTGCCTGTGATTTGGACAGATTTGGAATTTCGGTATTTGGATATTTGGGCAACAGACCAGGAATTTCCACCCTGGGGGGTCAGGCAGAGGGGTGGAGGGTGGCAGCACAGGGGGCCCGAGGGGGGGTAAGAATGGGCTGTCCTACTCCCTTCTCTCCCTCCCTCCTTCCCTCCCTCCTTCGCTCGTCTCCTCTATCCCTCCCTTTGCTCGTGTTCATCTGCTCCAGCTGTCGGTCTCCCCACTCACTCTCTCAGGGTCACACAGGCAGCAGTTCAAGGGATCACTTCTGAATGCCAACTCATCTGGGACGGACGCAGCCAGCAGACGGACACGCCGGCCAGAGGGAGGCTTAGACACAGAAGACCCATTGGAAAAGATCCAGGCGTGAGTTCAACGGCATGTCTTTAATTGCTTACACGGACAAAAAGGTAGATGTCATCAAAGCCAGAAGCTGGTGGGTGACTTATGAAGGCTGCATGCTTTTTAGGGAGGAAGGAAAGGAGGTGAGCTGTACCTCTTTCCCAGCTTTCTGGTACCGGCCATACACGTCACAGTTGCGCCGCTGCCCCGCTGTCTGCTCCGCTCCCCCAGCTGCACTTGGCTTCTCACTGGAGCCAAGATAACGTGGCTGTATAGTTTACTTCTTGGCTCAGACCCTAGCTGGGGGTTAGACAGGAAGACAGGCAGTGAGTCACATCACGGGGCATGTTTTACGGTGCTGTATATTGCAAAATCCTTCCATCTCACCCCAGAAGTCTGTCATAATCTCACCGTTGACGCTAGAGAAATGATGCCAAGACCGTTGGAGAGAAACTGAACTTCTGGGAGATAAACAGGTGCCAACACAGCTCTAAACTTTGACGATGCTTCACTGCTTTTTGACAGTATGTCGCTATGAATCAGGTGGGATTACAGAGGTGGACTTTTCCTTCATGCACAGCCAAACTTCTTGTTTGAAAACACTCATACATCAGCAGTGACCAGCATCTTGGCAGCTCAGAAGATTGGGTTTGATTTTTATTTCATCACACTCGGTTATTTAGTAGGTGTAGTTAGTCACAAGCCAGCCCTCTTTTTTTATATGTTTTCCATTAAAGCAGCTTGACCTTCCTGCTCTCTTTTAAAGTTGTCTTGACCAGTATTCCTCCAGGCCTTTTGAACGTTTTTCTTTGGACTTTGGCTGCATTTACCCTCATTTTCTCATCAAATAACCAACCATTTTCAGAGAAATGTTTCTTAAGAAACTTAAGTCTGACCTTCAAATCATTCAGGCAAAAGCATGAGCATGAGGTTTGTGCTGTATGATAACCTTGAGTAAGAATACCACAGTAAACCTATATTAACTCTAAAATTTAAAACAAAAACATGTGACGTTATCTAATCATGTTCATATAAAGCAGACAAGCAAAGATTTATCCCATTTCTGCTGAAATAACACTGATTACAACTACTACTAGTAATAATAGTAATAGTTTGTTTAATGAAACCATGATAAATATTTTCAAAACTTTTTATTCACCTTAAATCTGACTTTTACCGTGTACAGCAAGATACTCGTTTAGTTTGATACTACATAATTAAAGGAGTACTTTGCTGAAGTATCCTTTCATTTTCTGACAGCTTTTTGCATTGTGACAAATCTTAATTTGGCATTGTTTGGCAACTCTTCCTCCTAAAAATGTTCCAGATCTTTGAGATTGTGAGGAGATCTGCTCACATCCTTTTATCTGATCACAGATTTTGAGTCAGATTCACGTCTGGACTCTGCCTGGGTCAATTCAAAACTAATCTTCCTCTGGTGAAGTCATTATTATTGTGCCCTGCTGAAAAATGAAGTTCCTCTTCATCTTTTTAGCAGAAGCGTGGCTGATGGTGCCGACACTAACTGCGCATAATCCCCTCCAGCTTGATTAAAGCTTCATTTCGTACTGAACAGCAACTTTAAAGCACGATGCTGCCATCACCATGCTACACTGTGTTTATGATGTTCTTTAGGTCATGTGCAGTGTTTGTTTGCTTTTCAACAAAATGTTCAGGGTTGGTTTAATCAGATCCTGACACGTTTTCCCTTATAATTTCAGGAAACCTCAAATTTCTTTTGGCAAAATGTACCCAGGATTTAGACTTTTGAAAACATCTTAGCAAACTTACTGTTGCACCACATTTTCCTCATGTCATTTATGGTGACGCCTTTTGACAGTCAGATCGCTCTGATGCTCAGGAATCTCTCAGTAGGTCATGACATTTTATGGGAAATGTGAGGTAGAAAATGTCAGCTAAAGCCTGCTAGACCCAGAGTGTTATTTGTGGACTCTTTAAATGACGGCAGGTGGTTAATTCAGAGCAACATCCCCAGATCTAGAAGGGTGTTCACACTCATGCAACAGGTTTTTTTTTTTTTGTAGTAGCTTGATGTCTGAATTTTTGTTCAAAATAAATGGGAGAAAAGTTATGAAATGATTTATGATGGGCAATTCTTTTCTACTTCACAGATATTTGCTATTTTAACAGAGGTGTGTAAACTTTTCTAATCTGCTGTATGCAATAAACACTCAAAATTGTCCTATTTGTAAGCAGTGGTCAGCAACAGGTGACAGAAATGTTTTGTTGTTTGTGAAACCTCGGTATACATTGCTATGCTCCTAAATTTAAGGTGAAAATATAACAAACAGAAGAAAACCAGTGTTAAATTGGTTCTTTAGAGATTATGATACTAGTATCCTGTCAAATAGGCAAAAAGAGTTCCCACTTCTTTAATTAAATTGATAAAAAATCACAGCAAGCTGATCAGCTAAAAGCTTGTCCTTTGTTGCATTATGGGTTATTTCCCTCTTCTTGAAAACACAACTTTCACACACTGTGCTGTATATAGGTAGCTTTTTTTTTACCTCCATAAACACAACATCTGCAATATATTTTCATGGTGAGATACAAAGACTGGACAGAAAAAAGCTGCCAAAGCCCAAAACAAACTTTAGAAGCCCTTCAGAAACCTTTGAGAAATACTGATGTACTCTTTGTATAAATAAATTATAGTTGTTTAAAACTTTTTATACAGTAGTGTGTGAAAGAAGGAGACCCCGTGGTTGGTGGGTTTGCAGGGTCACATCCACAGCTGAACCTGAGCTCAGGCCGCTCCACGCCACACAAGTCCAGCTGTCTGTGCACCAAAAACAAACGCCCACCTCGCAGTTTACACCCCCCCACTACCCCCTGGTGTGTGTGTGTGTGTGTGTGTGTGTGTGTGTGTGTGGTCGAGCTATGTTTTGTTTTACTAGTTGTCCATGTGGTCATTTTTAAAGCTGCCTTGAAGTTTTTGGTTTTAAAGGTGGGCTGACTGTGTTTATCTAAACAGCTTCTGAAGATAAGTGAAGCCCCAGCATTTAGAAAAAGGCATTTGCATGATTTTTAGTCTGAGACTAACACAATTGTTTTTGTGGACAGCAGTATTTAGTCATTGTTGCTGACCTATAATAAAGTCTTTATTTAGCCTAGGAGGTTCCAGTAGAGCTTCTCTTTTTGCATGGAGTCCTGGCGGCACAAACAGAAAAGTTAAACGTTAGGAATTTATATTTAAAACAAAAATGGGCATATTACCACCTAAAAGCTAACTAAAACAATTATCTGTTTCAGAGCAGTTTTAAGGGCACAGTTGAGAATATGAAGGATGGGAATGTCTGAAGGTCCTGGTTTCTAGATAGTGGTACGATATGAAGTAAGTGAATTACCTTAGAAACAATGTAAAAAATAGCAACATCTGCATTTTTCTTCTCTGTTTTATGTGGAAACAAAATTAAATAAAAGCATGATATTCTGAGTCAAGTCGATTCAATAGAAAGATGGAATCATGCATATAAATAATATAGTCCAACAATGAAAGAAGAGAGGATATTTTTTCCTTGGCTGTTAAGAGATGACACTTTTTAAAAGTGTCATTTAGCTGCAAACTAAGAGCTTTTTTCACTTCCATAAATATTGAACATTCTAAAAAAATCATTCTCTTTTTGTAATTTTTTTCCTGTATTCAATCTAAATCCTGGAGAACAAAACAAAACTGTTACTTATTCTTTTGAGCTTTTTTTTTTGTTTTTGGGGGGGGGGGGGTTTGCGGCTCTTTATGAATTATATTTAAAGCGCCATGTAAGTTTTGATCCTATTTAGCTTAATTTGAGATATATTAAATTCTTTTTCAGGTCGATATACAGCACAATGCTCCATTTGGGCTGCCCTTCTCAAAAACGTGTCTATGTGATTGAGAGGACCGGATCCTGAACGGGTCATGTGACCTAGAGCAGCGCTCTGCAGTGCAGACTTCAGACAGCCTTTAACTCCGACATCATTATGTGACAATAACGCTCATGGATGATATGAGTCAAATCTGGGCCTACAGCCTTCCAGAAAAGAACTACAAAGTGCGCGCTCTCTTCTCTCTGGACATTTTCGATGATTTCGAAGGTGAGGTGGGCTGTGCTTATACGTCATATCATGCAAAGGTTTGTGGGATTCCTTACAGCTCCTTAGTGCCGGTAAGGGACATATTGAGGTTCTTATGCTAAATTAGCTGTAAGAGGAAGCATACAGGCTCCTTTTCCTACCTCCTTCCGTACTGACCACACTATTCGGACAGCACTTATGTCGACCGCCGACGCACTTCCGCTTTGGTTAAAGAGTCCTTACCCAATACAGGTATTCGGATGGAGTCAAAGTCTTTGTTGAGTTCAGAGTCAATCTCAGAGTGACTGAAAAGTTTCCTCTAAACTGTCAACATTTTTCATCAATTTAGGGAGGAAGTAGCAGTATAAACGATTGTATCATCAGCATATATCATATATTTGGCTGTAGTAGTCTCTATTGCAGCTCATTTATCAAATGTAGAGAATAAATAAGACTAAATCCTCGTGGAAAACCCTTACATTTTGTACATAGCTTCAGTTTGTCACTAATAAAACATTCAAAGACTTAAGCCTGTTTAGACAGTCTGGTAATTGGTTGGTAATTATTTAAATCCCTGGTAATGACTCTTTCTTATAAGGACAGGAAGACTTCTTTTCCAGCAGTCCAGCCTCAACTACCTTAAAGGATAAAGTAGAAATTAGAAATGTCAAAACACAGAACTAACGTTTGAAAAGCACAACAAAACTAATATTTAAAAACGAAAGCTGGCAAGTGTCATACTTTGAGTTGGAAGCAACAAACCTTTTTGGTTAGACCAGCATTTCAAATGATTTTCTGCAGCATGACCAATCAATAATCTAATAATTGTTTCAGCTCTTTCAAACCCGGGTTTCTCATCGTCAGTGGTGGGAGCACCCGGACAATGAACTCCTGGGTCAGAGCCACATCCTCTGACATCCTCCTCCGCATCCTGCCGAGAGACAGAGTTTAGGGGAACGGTGGCTGGAGGTTTTGGCTCCAGCTGTTCTCTCTCTTTTTTTTTCCCGAACCATGGGGGGTTTCCCAGAACCTGATACTCTGGGAACCACAGAAGTTGCGGGGCATCCCAGCTCAGAATCAGTGCCCACATCCTTACAGGGCGTACCAGAGGTCCTCCACCCATTGATCCGAAGTCCTCGCTCAGCGGCCAGCGAGTGAGTGGACCCCAGACTGATGGTCAGTTTGGGTTGAGGTGGCAGCATTCTTGGTGGTTGTATGCGTCTGTGACGCCGATTCATAAAAGTCACGTACTGCGGTTGTGCGACGTTTTACCATCTGTGTTCTGATGGAGTTGTGGTAGTTTTTGTTTTCCAGAGGTCACAAATGGCCAACTGATGTCACTTGGCGAGTATTTGAGGCCGTCGGAGTCACCCTGTTAGTCTGAAGCCGAAATCCAACAATAAGCCGCTCCTGCTAACGTGGCCACTGGAATTCATATCCCGAGCGTGACTCCATGCATGGAGGCAGGCGGTGATTATAACTTTCCTGTCTTGCACTTTAGCTGGAGCTCACTCTCTTTGTAAACAGCACTAGAGGTTTTTTCCTTTTTTTTTTCCCCCAGCGCATAAATTGGACTTTTTTTTTTAATACCTCTTTAGTTTGCCAAGGTTGTGAAGGGTTGATTTGTTTATTTTTAGGTTCGGTTTAAACTCAAAGCTTGTGTTCAGGAAAATTTAACTGAGGGAAGGTTGTGTGTGTGCCAGGAGTGAAGCCCAGTCCATCAGGATATTAAAATAATATGATACAATACAATCTCACCTGCAAAGTATAAGACACTGGATCGAGCATTGTGTAAAATATTAGTGATGGAGGAAACACAGAATAATCTTTTACAGATGAGTCTTATATTGAATTGAAAACAAAGTTTGAGTTTCTCTGAGCTGTTTTTGTCAGAGTAATGCAGTCCATCCCAAAAGTATTCATACCCCTCAAGTCCTCTACCATTTTGTCGGGTTACAACCCCAAACTACAATGTATTTTGTTGGGATTTTACATAATAGACCTACACAAAGTGATGCATTATTCCTGTGTGGAAGGAAAACCATATATGATATTTAATTTTTTTTTTTTTTACAATGAAAAATTGAGACATTTTGTGTACTGTATGAATCCCCCTTTCAGTCTGCTTCCTCTTAATAAAAATCAGTATGAGCTATTGCCTTTAAAAGTTACCTAGTTAGAAAAACAGGTCAACCAGTGTGTACTTTTATCTAAGTAAAAATACTGCTGTTCTGGAAATGTAGTGGCAGCATCGTTCTGTGGGGAAAGGGAAGCCGGTCAGAGTTGATGGGGAAAAGAACAAGCTAAATACAATTCAGTCCTGGAACAAAATGTCTTAATGGCTGCAAAAGACTTGAAAGTGGGGCAAATGCTCACCTTACAGCATGTCGACCACCCTCAACATACAGTCAGAAGCACAATGGAATAATTTAGCATAGTATATGAGGCCTAGTCAAAGTTCAGACTTAAATAAAAGAATCTAAAAAGTGTTTTTTTTACAGACATTCTCCATCCAGTCTCTCTGGTTCGCATTCAGCGTTCCTGAGTTAGTAAAGCTGCAAGTCTTTGGTAGTATGTCTGTGCTAGCTTAGCGCATCTAGAGACTGAATTTCTGGCCTAGTTTTCTTTGAAAATAGCTCAATCTCATTTACATCAGATGAAGAGTGTCTCAGAACATCAGCCTTTAAGTTTTTCTGTCGGTTTCAGGTCTGGACCACTATATGACACGAATATGATTTGAATCAAACCGTTACATCGTAGCTCTAGCTGCATGTTTAGATTCATTCTTTAAGGTGAGTTTATTGCAGCCTCTGGTTTTCTTTCAGGATTATCCCAAGTTTAGCTGCATCCATCTTCCTATCAGGGCTGACCTGCTTACCAGTTAAAGCATCCCCACAGCATGATGCTGCCACTACCTCTACTTAGCAGCTGTGTTTATACTGAGACCAAATTAACTGAAAGAAATTGGCTGCACTGAATTTTATTTTGTGTGGGGCATCAGAGTAAAGGAGACTACAAACAAATACATCAACTACATTGATGCTTATGGTTGTAATGTGACAAAATGTAAAGAGATACAATGTTTGACTATAGTTTTGCAAAGTAGTTCCATGCAAAATTCAGTTTTTATCCTTTAAATATATTTTGCTGTGCTCTTAGAGTCTTTAGAAGAGCAGAAAAGTTAAATGTAGTCCTTCCAGCATCTGCGTAGAAATCTTTATATTATGTTTTGGTCATATTATTAATCCGTTCTGTTTTCTCTGCTTTGTCTATTATATTTTTGAACAATAATGTCACAGTATTTCAAGTTAACCAATTTTGCAAATCCGCCATTTTTATTTTTCACTGGGATTTTGTAGTCCAAGCTGAAGGATGCCGAAGCTACAGGTGGATAAATATAAATGTTTGGCTGTTTGTTGTATTAACCCACACAATCCATTACACCGTCCCCCAGGATACTACAAAAATGGCCGAACGGGGTGCAGTGGAGTGCTCTGCGATCTGGAAGGGGGCGGGGTGTGAAGGCCTCCTTTAGATTTAAAGAGACAGCACCAAAACAAGTTGCTCTCAAATGAATCACAGAACAGGGGCAAAAGAGGATCTGTGGAGCAACAATAACGAGGAATTCAGACCAAAGCACTGCAGTTCTACTTTATATAGACCACAACTGAATGATTTCAATGTGAAAAGTAAAGATTGTAAAGCACGATATGTCCCCTTTAAAATTCTCAAACAGAGCAAAAGTGACTTAGTTTCACGATGCTCGCTGTTTTTTTTTGCTTTGTTTTATGATAAGTTATAACTGCCTTGCTCTACTTTGCGTTGTGAAGCGCGTTTCATCATTTAATTTTACTTAAACTGGTCTAATCGGCTACATTTTGAAACTCCTAATAAACCTGTGGGGGGATGCGGGGTCAGCAAGTTCGAACCAACTTAAGTTGTCAGATAAACATCTTATGTGACTAATTATGCAGTGTTTGATTTTCAGTTTTTGCTGCTACACTGAGACGCTTCAGCAAACACACTGAACACAGAAAGTTATGCATCATGTAAGGGTCAGGTTTTAAGAGTCTCAGAGCCCCCTTTAAACTCTAAGTCATTGCCAGTTTGCAGACACAGACGGCTTTCTGTAAGGGGCGCAAATGAAAGTATTGACTCGGTTATTTTTAGCCAAGGCTCAGAGTACGTCATAGTGTTTATGTTTTGCCTTGGCAGCAGGGTTTATTTCCATTTATTTTTGTTGCGATTAAACTGCGTGGTTGACAGACGATGAACAAAGTCCACCAAGCTGACCGTCGTCTGAGAAACTAATTATGAACCGGCTCCATCACGTTTTGCTTTACATTGATTAACCTGTTTTTCCTCTTTTTGCCCAGCAAAGAATTTGAGACTGAACTGAACCATCCTGTGATGTCCAAAGTTTTAAGTTTGTCTTCTTTGTGTCCCCTTTCCCTCTCTGTGTTACAGATACGTCCTGCTCTGTCCATCGCAGGGTCTCGGCTTCAGAGCTCAGCTGCCTGTCTGACAGTCGTTGTGTGTGTATGTTTGTGTGCATGTTTTCTGCGAGATTGCCCATCAGATAGTGCATTAGTATGCAGGGCTCTTGTGTGTCAGTTTTGTGTGTGTGCATATGTGTGTCTGTGCTCCTCCGCAGTGCGATTTCACAGTCACATATAAAAACTCTCACTTACACGGTAAGGATGGATGAATCTCTGTCCTTTCTCTCTGCTCTCTTGTCTTTTTTATTTCCATCTGTGTTATTACTGAGAACAGCAACAAAAGTTTAGTGGCTCCACATGATAATCGTTATTGCTGTGAATGGTTGTGAGAAAACAAAATGTTACGAGTTACTTCAATTTTTGAGAAAGAAATAGAGAGATGCATGATGCATAATTGAGAACAAGGATTCCAGACTCGTATTAGTCTTTAAAAGCATGTTTTTAGTCATGTTATGTGAATATTCTGCCATTTCACATTTTGTCAGAGGTCAACAACATACCTCAATGTATTTAATTGGGATCTTATGTGACTGACCAACACAAAGGAGCAAATAACTGTGAAGTAGATGGACAAATTATAGATAATTTGCTAATTATCTTGCAAGAAAATCCTTAAAAGTGTCAGAACAAAAACGAGAACCTGGTGGGAAGCTTGGCAGGCAGGCAAGGATGAATGCTGGACATTTACTCATGAAAGGTTTTCAATAGTCTGGCAGCAAGAGACTGTGGTGGTGGTGGTGGGGGGGTGTACATAGGCAGGTGAACAGGTTGAGGTAATAAACCTAACGAGCTGCCGCCAGAAGATCACAGGTGAAGCAGATCATAATAATTAGGAGGTGCAGCAGGACCGTGAGGGAGCAGACAGCTGATCAGAATCATAACACGTCTTCAAACAGAAACCTTTCCACAGACTGCCAGTTAGGGCCCCAACTGAACTTTGACTGGACCATTTTCACACAACAATATGCTCCGTTGTAGCTCTGGCTGTGCATTTAAGATCCTGCTAGAAGGTGATCCCTACCTCTGGTCTTCTGCAACATCTGACAGGTTTTCTTTTAGTATTACCCTGTTTGAAACTTCTTCCATCTACACATCTCATCTGCCTCGCATTCTGGTCAAAAAACACCTCCCCACAGCAGGATGCTGCCACTAGTATGTATCATTGTAGGAATGGTGTGTTCAGGATGGCGTGCATTGTTAGTTTTCCTCCAAACATAGCATTTTGTGTACAGGCCAAAGGGTTTAATGTTGGCCTTATGCGACCAGAGCGTCATCCTCCATATTGGCTCTGCCTACATAAGTCGGGGCAAACCTTAAACAGCATACATTAATTACTTTTATTCTTACCACTCTTCCATAAAGGCCAGATTTGTGAAGAGCATTTCTAATAAATGTCCTGTTACCGCACCTGAGCAGTTGATCTCTGCAGCTCCTTCAGTTTCCTCTGGCTTCTTGGTGGTTTCTCTGACAAATCTCAGTTTTATGAACCACCTTGATGGATTTGGATTAAAAAGTGCTGAATAAGATCTCCACAGTGTGGTATATTACCCAACTGTGCTTTAAACTTCTCCAAATCTTTACTTCAGACCTGTATGCTCTGTTCCTGGGTCTTCGTGGTGATTTTTGTTCACTAACAAATCCTAAAAAACACATCTTAGGCCTTTACAGAATAGATGCAATCATACTGAGATTAAATCCACACAGGTGGACTCTAGTTAGCAGTTAGGGGACTCTCTGAAGGTAGTTAGTTACACTAGTTGGTTGCACTTTTTATAATAATTTATTTGATTTGTACTGCACTTTATATTTTTCAGTGTTTAAATACATTTAAACACTGTGAACTCTTTTAAAG
This sequence comes from Fundulus diaphanus, assembly GCA_037039145.1. Lineage (NCBI taxonomy): Eukaryota > Metazoa > Chordata > Actinopteri > Cyprinodontiformes > Fundulidae > Fundulus > Fundulus diaphanus. Next base: position 51,759,522 of record CM073125.1, on the reverse strand, counting down.
TCTTCAGTCCTCTCTTAAGGGAGTAATAAACCACATATTGACTGCAACATCAACCTAAATCATTCTCATCTGTCACCTGGGATGGAAGTAACATTCCTTATAAACAATCGGTCCTCTCCATCAACAATGTTTTAGTCAAGTTACAAACTTTTCAGATTGTATTCCTAACATTTTAAACAGTGAATTATTTCCTTTACACTTTGCTTTCCCTTTGCAAAAAGTAGTATACTTGAAGTCAATTTCATTAAGTATACTTAAGTATTCTTAAGTTTAAATATAAGCTGAAGTCCTTAATTTACTAAGTCTTAGGCTTCTGTTTACTTTTCAGTATAAGTCAAGTATTCTTCAATATACTATTGCTGAGTTTATGAAATATAGTTTATAAGTACACTGCCTCATTTTAATTATGAAATAAGTATACTTGTAGTAATCTTGAATAAACTTTACTTTTTGCTAAGGGTTGAACTACAACTTAGAGTTGGTCTATCTTATAAAATTTGAAGTTTGTGGTTGTAACATGGCAAAATGTGAAAAAGTAACACTAGTCACAATAGGACACTGAAACAGATGGTTGAATTCAATTAAATATTAGCAAATGTAGGAATTATGTTATATTGTTATAAAAATAACAATGAAGACTCCTATAAAATATTGATTTAAATCCGTGTTTAATATCAATGATAGATCATCTGACAGAGAGGGAGATTTGACTTAGACCTTCATGTTTTCCTAAAACATGAAGTTCCTAAAAAAAACTGAAAGGCCGAACACATGAAAGTTGGCTTTATCTCCAACTTTAAGCATGCCTAAAATTGGGGTGAAAGCTTTTAGTTTTACATTCATCCCTTCTGGAAATTAGTGACGCTTTTCTTGTTTAGCAGCTTGTCGAGACAGAACTTTTTCCCCTGAGGGCCCTAAAAAAAGAAATCAGCGTGCCGCAACGCCACACCTGTCAGGTGATGCTGCTGGCTTTCGGGTTGAAGTGTTAGCCTCAAGTCACCTCTCCTCCTCTCTGTGTAATGTTCCCTGTAAACGTCTCTTCTCCGGACTTTAAAGCGGTCATTGCTGGGGATAAATTTGGTTTTAATACCATGTTTCCTCACTCCTCCGTTTTTCTTTCCATGCAGGTCACATTGGTGTATTTTTCCCTCTCAGTGATAATGACCATTTTTCCAAACTGAGACTTTAAACAATTTGCCTCTAAGGCAAAACTTTGGCGTCAGGAGGGACTTTTGAAATGTCACAAATCTTTTAATGGATTTACTTCTCTTTGGCTCGGAGCTTTAACATGAATACCCCCTGCTTCGTTTTTTCTTGTTCCACTACTGGAGATTTATTATGTATAATGAATATCTTATGCAAGTCCTTGGCTCAGGGAGTCTGCTTACGTATTTTTTTCCAGTTTATTCTCACATGGTCTTATTTCGCTGTTGCTCTTTATAGGAATGCACAGATGGGTATCACTGGGACCCCCAGACTGAACACTGCAAAGGTGAAAATCTCCGCAGTCAGAATTTTTTTCAAGCTCTTCTTATGCATATTTTATCTGATTTCTCACACTGAATATCTATCCCTGGGTTTCCCGGCAGACATAAACGAGTGTGAGACCATTTCAGATGCCTGCAAGGGGGAAATGAAGTGCTTCAACCACTACGGAGGCTACCTGTGCCTTCCTCGCTCTGCGTCGGTCATCCCCGCTCCCGAGCCGTCCATCACCCCCACTGAGCCCTTTAACCCTTGCCCCCAGGGCTACGAGCAGCACGGAGACAGCTGCGTGGGTGGGTGCCTGCTTTTTCATCTGGGTGTTGGAGGTGGGCAGGTGGCCACAGGATGAGTGATCACTAAGTTAGTATTTGTGAGCGATTGTTGGTGGCCGCTGAGGGACAGGTGGCTGCAGCAGGCTGGTGCAATCTGTGTGGGCGTGAGTGTGTGGGAGCCCACAGGAGGTGGGTGAGCAGGACAGGAATTTAAAAGATTTCACACGAGGACAGCTGCTGCGGTTTTTAGTAGCTAACTCGACAGCTAGAGACCTGCTTGTGCCGGATGTGTCCACCATGACTTGCATGAGACAGCAAGCATGACTCGACGTGATATTCTCAGCTGTTGGGTACAAGCGAGGCCGACGCTGCGGCTGAACGGCGCCGTGTTTTCTCACAGTAAGCGAGTTTTAACATCCGCCTCTGGTCTGCTTCACACACGCAGACGTCGACGAGTGTGAGCGAGACGAACACGACTGCCAGCCCAGCCAGCAGTGCATCAACACCCTGGGTGCCTTCGACTGTCAGTGCCCCCGCGGTTACAACAAGGTTGGCACGGAGTGCATCGGTGAGTTCATCTCCACCCTCCAGGCTTAAATCAGATCATTTTCCCGCTGCGTTGAAGGAAGCCATTAACCCCCTGACTCATGTCTCTGCACCTCAGACATAGACGAGTGCAGGTACAGGTACTGCCAGCATCGCTGCGTCAACGTCCCCGGCTCCTTCTCCTGTCAGTGCGAGCCTGGCTTCCAGCTGGGAGGAAACAACAGATCCTGCGTCGGTAAGAGTGAAAATAATTACTTCCCACATTAGCTCACCTTTAAATAAAAGTCCTGCCTCCTCATCTGCTTCGTCCAACATAAAATTAGACCAAAGAGCTGGTTTAGTAATGGTAAAATAATGAAAGTCAGTTGTTGCGTGTTAGCACATTCAGTGCCTTCCAACTGTGTCCATACCCCTTAAACTTTTTAAACGTTTTTGCCACATTAAAGCCAGAAATGATTGTGTATTTCATTGGGATTTTATACCCCAACATAAAGCTGTGAAATGGAAGAAAAGTGTGGCAGTCATGTCTCTACCAGCTTTGACATTTTGCTAATTTCTCTTTGCGGAATAGCTCAGCCTCAGCCAGATTGGCTGGAGGGTCTGTTAGCAGCAAATATTAAGTCACGCTGCAGATCTTCAGTTGGATTCAAACCTGGGCTTTGACTAGGCCACTCTAACACATAAATATGCCTCCATTGTAGCTCTGACTGTATATTTAGGTTGGTCTGCTGGGAGGTGAACCTCTGGCCCAGTTTTGAGTCTCTTGCAGCCTCTAAAACACGTGTCAAACTCAGGGCCGAATCTGGCCCGTCAAGGCAATTTATCCGGCCCTCAAGAGCCAAAAAAGGCATATCATGTCATAAAGTAGAGGCATATATCCCTTTAAAGTGTATCAAGTGGCTAAAACTGTGCCTCGTGTGTAGTAACAGCATCCTGCCACTAAATGTCAGTTTTCCCACAACACTTTAAAACAACCCAGAAATGTCCAAAAAGAGAAAAAGTGATGCAGAATGATGAGTTTAAAGTGTAACTCACCCCAATATCAACTATTTTTGCAGATAAACTGTATAAACTGGGCCTAAGGTGCTACTTTTATGCTACTGTGCATTTTTTATACTTCTATGTGAACTGAAATGAAGTCAAAAGTATCATCTACACAGGTGCAACCGGCCTTTTAATGACTTCATGATGCCAAAATGGCCCCATATAGAAATTAGTTTGACACCCCTGCTCTAAAACGTTTATAATTAACTTTTTTCATCTCTCCACTAATTGCTGCTGTAGAAAATCATCCCCACAGCATGCTACTGCCACCACCATGTTTCACACTGGGAATAGTTTGTTCAGGGTGAAGCTCAGCCTTTGTCTGATCTGACTTAACCACCTTCCTTGCTGTGTCCTCTACAGCCTAATTTCTCTCGGTGCTCATCTTGGCATTCTTACGTAAAGGCCAGATGTCTAATAATAGTTGTTCCTGTCAACAGATTTTATACCAAAGCTCACAGATCAACTGTATTTATACTGAGATTTAAAAACAATTCCAATTATGTATCATTTTTCTTCCACTTCGTCACATGAAATCCCCCCAAATATGTCAAAGTTTGTAATTGCAATTACACAAGTTAAAAAGTGCGAGGGGTATGAATGTTTTATCTTAAACCACTCGTCGCACCTCTATCCAAACTAGAAAACGTTTTGGTCTCATCCTGTTTTTCACGCACCACTCCTTCCATCTTCACTTCAGTATGGCGGTTTTGTGTTTAGTTGTAGCAGCTAAACTGTGATAATGGCTTGGCTCAGGTAATTATCTAAGTTTACATAGGTGTACCCTGAAATAACAACGCTCTCCAATGAAAATGTATCCAGTAAAACGTTACGAAAAAACCCCTCAACTTAAAAACTGTAACACATCCGCCGGTAGAGCCCGGTTTGTAAAAACAGGAACGAGAAGATCCGGCAGCGCCACACTGAACACCAGGTTCCACCCAGGGCCGTGTGCTCAGCCAGCCAGGTTCAACTCAAACCTAATCATCAAGCTCGAAGACGACGCTACAGCGGCGAGCCTCATCAGTAAAAACAGTGACCCGTTGTGCAGAGAGGAGCTGAAACAGGTCCTCCCTAAATGTGGAGATGGTCCTGGACGTCGGGAGAAGCAGAACCCCAGATTCCTGGGGTTACACACTGGTCCACCAACACCACTCAGCAGCATCTTTACTTCCTCAGGAGACTGAAAAAGAACAAATCCGCCTCATGATCAATGGCAACAACCTATAGAGGGACAATAGAGAGCGTCTTGACATGTTTCATGCCCTGCCTGACACCGATACGTCAGAAAGGCCACAAACTTCATGCTGGACGCGACTCTCATCCCTCCCAACATCTTTTTTGTTCTCCTGCCCTCTGGTATCCAGGCCAGAAGATCCAGACAGTCAACAGTCAGGACAATGAACTCTGTTCACAAGCCGCCCTGCAATCCACCTGTAAACACCAGGGATGGGTGACAGGAACTGAATGCACGCTCACTTTTAAATGCATCTGTTTTATCGAATGTGGAACATTCAAATTGTTTCTCTCTGTCTGCATGTGTTCTTTTTTTACTGAGCCCCATGATCCACGGAGAATGGTATATCACTATATGATGGAGGTGCATGATGGAAGCGACAACTAAACTGAACCCTTTATCTCAGCCATAAGTTTTGTTATAAAAGTCTGCTCTCCCGAGTTTCGCTGCTTTTGGCAGAGAAGTGAATTTTCCCAGGAAGCAGCTCAGCTAGAAATCGTGTTTTTGGAGGCTCCGATGCAGTGAAATGTGCCGTCCCTGCTTTCAGATGTAAACGAGTGTGAGATGGGCGCCCCCTGCTCTCAAAGGTGTTTCAACACGTACGGCACCTTCATGTGTCGCTGCGATCAGGGCTACGAGCTCGCGCCTGACGGCTTTACTTGCAACGGTAAGAGACAAGCGACGGCTCATTATCCACCCCTATCCGAGGACGGGCACTGAAACCTGATCTGGTTCCTTGTCAGACATCGATGAGTGCAGGTCCTCCAGTTACCACTGCCAGTACCAGTGCGTCAACGAGCCCGGGAGGTTCTCCTGCGTTTGCCCTGAAGGGTACCAGCTGGTGGGCATCAGAATGTGCCAGGGTAAGCAGCCAACACTGAGCCCCCTGTTTTGGTCCCTGCACAGCCAAAGCCTCACAGTCTGTTCTGTCCTCTGCAGATATAAACGAATGTGAAACAGGCGACCATCAGTGCACCGACGGGCAGACGTGCGTCAACATCCACGGGGGGTACCAGTGTGTGAACACCAACCGCTGCCAAGATCCATACGTACACGTCGCTGACAAGTGAGTGACGGCCCGTGGAAGGCTGTGTGTCTGCCTTTGCTGTCCGCCTACACGCACTTAACACACCTTGTCCGAATTACTGAACTATGTGCTGGCCATCAGCTCTGAACATAATCAGCCCCTGTGCCGAGTGTGGCTCAGACTGCCAAATTGCACCAATTACTTTTTCCACGTATGAGTCCAGCTTTACGAGCTTTTCTTTTTGAACGCGCTCCAATGCAATAAGAAAACTTTTACAGCTGTGTACAAGCTGTAACAGGTGGAAATTGCTGTTAACGCGTCACACATGACACGACAGAGGGGTTTAAAATGTGTGTCAGGAAAACACAAAGGCTACTGTTGAGTATTTGCCCATCTTGTGTGAGAACTTTACTCCCTCTGGTGGATGATAAATGAACTGCTGACGTTATAATAAATTCACTCTTGTCATCTGTGTTTTTTCTTTTCTCTCTTTCCGTGGAAACCAGCCGCTGTGTGTGCCCCCATAGCAAGCCCGCCTGCAGAGATTTGCCTTACAGCGTGGTCCACCGATACATGGCCATCACCTCGGAGCGCTCCGTACCCTCCGACATATTCCTGATTCAGGCCACCAGCTTCCTGACGGGCTCCCTCAACACCTTCCGCATCCGGTCCGGAGACGACAACAGGGACTTTTACATCAGGGTGAGGAACTGCTGGAGGGCCTGGAGGAGTGCGGTGTGCAGCATGTCTGCCAACTCTATCAACCAGCTCCGTTAGGTCCTAGAAAGACAAACTAGAGAAAAACATTGGCTATTTTTCTGTGTTGTAACAATAACATTTCAAATTCAGGTATGATTGTAGCTCTCTTCAGAAGTTAAGTTATTAAATTGTTGTAACTTTACATATTTGAGCTATTTTATCTTTACCTTTCAAGGAATCTCATGCCGTGGTTGGTTCTCGTTCCCTTTATTTCTATTAGTTAAACTAATTTCACTGATAAAATGTTTTTCTTTTTTTACCGTTTTCATATTTCTTTTTAAAACAATGCGGCTTGTTTGTCCTGCTGGTGTTGGTCTTGTCACGTTCATGAAAGACGATCAAATTAATACAAGAACATGACTAAAATGATTTATTCAACAAACCTTCAGCCAATCCAGTTAAATACAAAACACACTTACTTTTATTTTTTTATGTTTAAAATTTTGTTAAACTCTTTTCATGGGTAATTTTATGTCTTGAAAACATTTTATATATATATGGAAATCATTTCATTATTGAATTTTTTGAATTTTAATTCAATTGCCCTCTTTGAAAAAAAAAAAAAAAAAAAAAAAAAAAAAAAAATAATATATATATTATATATATATATATATATATATGTATATAATCCCAATATCCCAATTAGCTTTTCCTGGTTTATTTGTTTGTAAAACGTTTGTGTTTATAACTTTAAAACTGAATGAACTCCTCGCCTGGTTGCCAGTGATAGAAACGGACCTGTGTCACGTTATATTTGTACCACAAGGAAACAGGAAGCTATGTGTTGGTCTAATTAGAAGGTTCCAGACACTCTGATCAACTTAAAAAAAAATACTATTTTAATTTGTTTTATAAATTATTATTATTATAAATTACAGTGATTTTTACATGTATAGTATAAACTACAAAACACATTTTTTCCATGTAATAAATGTACTCACATTAATGTTTGCTTGTTTTATAGAAGCTTTCATTGACTTTTGTTTCCTCTGCTGTGAATCTCTGCTTATTTATTTGTGTTTCGTCTCCCCCCTCAGCAAAACAATAACTACAGCGCCATGCTGGTTCTGGCCCGGGCCGTGTCAGGGCCCAGAGAGTACACGTTGGACCTGGAGATGTTGTCGGGTCACCCTCTGGTCAGCCAGCGGAGCAGCTCCATCCTCAGACTCTCCATCTTCGTGGGGCCTTATGCTTTTTAAAGCAGGAGCAGAGTGGAGGGACACAGATCCGAAAGTAGCTGTAAAACATAATTGGTCATTGCAGTTCAGCCAGTCACTGTGATATTTACGTTATCAGCCTTTTTCTACTCATTTTGTCCACAGGAAGCAACACTTTCTTTTCAGAATCTACTTGCGGTACAGTAAACTCATTGTAGCACACCATCCAAGCTGCTACATCTTGTATTGGTTTTACTTTATTTACAACGACCTGACAGTTTACTTCTGAGCTGATTTTACTCCGATCAGGTTGAAAAGGACTGGATTGGCATCAGATTTATCCGTCTTATCACCGGCTCACCTTTGTCCCGTTAATGTGGTCAGTAACCACTCACGTCAGACCACGGCACCCACACTTCCTCCGTCACCCTCCACTGTTCATTATCTGTGTTTGTGCTACTTCTCTGCTGTTTCTGGGTTTGTCATGTCGTGTTGTACTTTATATTTTTAAAGATTTGAGTCCAAATAAAACAATACTCCTTTCATCTGTGTGTCCCAATGAAAACTTTTTTTTTCAATAAAAAAGGTTTAACTCCCACCCTGTTAACCCTCCTGTTGCTGGTGGAATTAAAATATATTTTAATTATCAGATATTTTATCTGACAGAAGAGCTGCAATGCCTCGCAAAATATCTGTACCCGTTTAACCTTTTTACATATTTTAATGTAGCAGCAGAAAACCTTTTTGAATTGTAATGAGATTTCTTGGAATGCCAACACAAAGTAATAGTGGAAGAAAATGACAATTTTTCAATTTTCCTTGTTATATAGAAAGAGGGACGTGCATTTATATTAAGCTCCACCGGCTCTACATTATAAAAACAACTATTGCATAATTTACAGCTTGAAGTCTTTCTCAGTTAGATTTAGGTTTGCTAACATAACAAAGCTTGGATCTCGATCATTTGCTTGCAGCTCTGGCTCTGTCCCAGTGGAACACAGTTTGTAGTCTTTTGCAGACTCTTGAGAGGTTTTATTCCAGGTGTTTGCTGTATTTCACTCCACACTCTTCTCTGATTAGCTTCCCTGTCCCTGTTGAAGGAACGCAAACTCACAGAATGATGGTGACACCACTGGGTTTAATGGTGGGCACGGTGTGATTAAGGTGTTCGTTTTCCTCCACACAAAGATTTGCTTGTATGCCATCCATCCATCCGTCCATCCGTCCATCCGTCCATCCATCCATCCATCCATCCATCCATCCGTCCATCCATCCATCCATCCATCCATCCATCCATCCATCCGTCCATCCATCCATCCGTCCGTCCATCCGTCCATCCATCCATCCATCCATCCGTCCATCCGTCCATCCATCCGTCCATCCATCCATCCATCCATCCATCCATCCGTCCATCCATCCGTCCATCCGTCCGTCCATCCATCCATCCATCCATCCATCCATCCATCCATCCATCCATCCACGTTGAGCTTGGTGCTGCTGGAGGTTTCTAACTGCTAAAGGGGAGTTTTTCTCTCCACTGTCACTACATGCATGCTCAGTATGAGGGATTGCTGCAAAGTCAACGACAATCCAGGCGACCGTCCACTGTGGCTCTACGCTCTTTCAGGAGAAATGAATGCTGCTAGTTGATGACTCGATGAAATCTGCTGGGTTTCCTTGAACAGAACCCGTTTGACCAATCTGTCTGTATGATTTGATTGAACTGGATTTGCAAAGTGCTTTAAGATTGTAACAGGTCCATGTGGGAAACCCGGACATCCCGCTCTCCGGCGATGTCATCCAGCTCATTCTTGGGAGTTCCCAGCCCAGATGGGATATATATATATTCCCTCCAGCGACTTCTGGGTCTTACTATGGAACGGACCACTTATGGCTTTCTTTCAGCAATCTTTTACCTCCTCCATAAAGGCAAGAATTGATGAGTGGACAATTAATAGTTTTCATTTCGGATTGTCCCACCTGATCGTTTGGTCCCTGGTCTCCTCCTAGTGGGATGTGCCCAGAGAACCTCAGACACCCAGGCGGCATCCTGATCCGATGCCCAAACCACCTCGACTGACTCCTTCAATGCAGAGAAGCAGCGGCTCTACTTTGAGCTCCTCACCCTAACCCTAAGGCTGAGCCTTCAGAGGAAGCTTATTTCCTCCACTTGTATTGATCTTTTGCTTTCAGTCATGATCCAAATCTCATGGCGAGAGGTGAGGGTCAGAACATAGATGGACCAGTAAATCATGACCTTTTGATTCGGCTTCCCTCACCACAACAAACTGGAGTAGCACCCAGAAGAAGCCCCAATCTGGCTCTTCATCTCCCATTACATCCAACCATCATATGAAAAAGAATGAAAAAGATACTTAAACTCCCGTGGACCGGTTGTAAGCCAAAAAAAATCTACTTTGGTCTCATCTGATCAGTAAATCTTCTTCCTTTTGGCAAACCATGGAACGGACCACTTATGGCTTACTTTCAGCGATCTATTACCTCCTCCATAAAGACAAGATTTGATGAGTGGATATTTAATAGTTATCATTTCAATCGATTGTCCCACCTGAGCGGTTGGTCCCTGGAGCTCCTCCAGAGTTATCATGCGCTTCTTTGCTGCTTCTCTGATTAATGTTCAGAGTTTGTTTTTCAACCTATCTGTAACGACTTTAACTTTCCACAGTTTTGTCCCTGACCTGTCGGCAGTGTCCCTCAAGTTTAATCACGCTTCTTGTTCTCTAGTAAAGGGGAGCAAATGCACGCAAATGGAAATGCATGCCCAACCTTTCAGATTTCTTTATTTCCACAATTATGCGCTATTTTGTGTTGGTCTATCACATAAGATCCTAATAAAATGTAATGTAGTTTGTGGTTTTAATGTTGCTAAATGTGGAAAATTCAAGTGGTTTTTGATACTTTTCACAAGCCGCTGTAAATTCTGTATGTCACGTTTATTTTTTTTCAAAGTTTATAGTAAATAGTAAAAGTGTCAAAACCCAGTAATAACCAAAGAGGGTTTAATCACTTAAATAGTCTCAACCTTTTCCATGCCGCCTGTGGTCTGCGTATGTGTGGTTGTGTGTGTTGAACTACCTGGGAGCCAGCTGCTGCAGCTGAATCAGATCTGGATGTTCTCACCACAGGCTGGGAGAGACCCAGGAAATATCACATTTAATTGAACAAGAGATTAAAATAAGGACGGGAAAACACACGATGAGGAAAAAGACAGAAAATAGGCATGCCCGATACCAAAAACGTGTGACAAAGTGGGAATAAGTTCAACAGGTTTTAACACTTTTGCAAAGCCCGCTATGTGCCATGCTGATATGGAGACTGTTGGGTTTTATTTTGTCTGTCGTATGAAAACGATTGTAGCTCTGTTCAAAGACAAGTTACCTATGGAGAAAAAAATCTATCCTATATCAGTTGAATAAAGGAGAACAAACCACGGTTCTGAGACGGCCTGTTGGTAAAGATTCAACTTTTCAAACTGTTTGTGTTTCGATTCAAAAGGTTGTAAAGATCCGATGGACTTTTAAAGCCTTCCAGTCCATAATTTCGCCTTAAACATTAATTCTCAATCCAAAAACTAACTGTGAATAAAAGAAAAATTACAAATGCATAAAATAAAATAACAAACATAACACAGCCGGGTGTTTGATTAAGAAACTAAGATGCGTGTTGTAGGTCTTCGGCATCCCGATGCAGGACTCAGAGTCGGTATCGCATCAGCCCGACAGTAACTGGACAGTTTCCCTTGAGAGGATGTTTTAAAAAAAGTCCTTCTGCTGCACCCCAGTAAACAGTTACAATACCGTCTAAACCGTTTTGACCTTTACTAACAGCCCATTAAACCAGCAGAGAAAATAAAAGGTTAGAGGCTTTCAATAATGGCCGTATGATTACATAAAACAGACATAACAATCCCACACAATGATTCCTCTGTTGACTCCCTGACAGTCAGGTCTGTGTTTGCATTAAGCTTGAACCGAGACACACACTGTGCCAATACACATGAAGGAGTCCACATTGTCCACTTCTCATTGTAAATAATGTCCGGCCTAAAATCAATAATCCGCTCCTTCATCTTTAATAAGCCCCAGGACGTTATCATCACCTCCAGGGCTGCACCTTTTCTCTGATCCGGTTTCATGGACGTGACCTGAAGGTGATGTCAGCTTTGAAAACCTCTGGAGCTCATGTTTTGCTTTCTGCAGACGATGTGGAGGTTTTTGTGTCTGCACTAGAGTGTGAAGCAGCTCATTTAAACCAGAGTCTCCTGGTTCCTACCTCTGTCCCAAGTGGTGGAGTCCAAGCATCTTAGTGGGTTAGGGTCAAGGGTAGAGTACACCCACTGCTCCTTCTTATCAAAAGGAGGCAGCTGAGGAGCGTCTGATCAGGTCGCCTGCTAGGTGCTTTTCTTCTGAGGTTTTTCCAGGGAATGTCCTCTTGGCAGGAGACTCTGGGCAGACCCAGAACCTGCTGGAAGTACTATGCACCTCTTCTGGCCTGGGATCGTCTTGAGATCCCCCAGAATGAGCTGAAGGATGTCACCGGAGAAAGGGACGTCGGGTTTCCCGCTTCAACGTGTTAGCCCGGTGACCTGATCTCAGATGGGCTGAAAGATACTGGATGGGTGAAAGGTAATGCATCACTACGACCTTTGCAAATTAGACGTTCAGCACAACACTGCTTCATCCCTGGAGTTTAGGGTTTGTGGGTCAGAATTAAGACAAAGAATAAAGAAAAAGCACTGAAAATGACTGACAGGTAAAAGATGAACAATTGTCCCTTCCCTTGAAAACAACATATAAAGACACGAGTGGAGACTCACAACTTTTGCACTTAACTGTTGTCAAAGTGAATAAAGAAAATGTCACAATGTTAAATTTAGCCACAAGAATTATTTCAATTGATCCACTGGCTTTCTTTGTGCAAAAACTTTGTAGGGTTCAGTATTCTTTATGCTTCAAAATCATGTCAGTTTATAAGAGATTATCCAACGTTATCTAACCTAATGCACTGTTAGGTAACCTACTTATGTGGAGCAAGCAAAGAGCAGCAATCCAACCACTAATATCAACAGTATTAGCTCTCATATATGTAAAAAAAAAAAAAGAAAAAAAAAAGAAGATGAGTCCCTTTGCCGTTAATGTCAGAGAAAAGTAGGTTTCACCTGAGTTTGTAGGAAGATCCACCCTTCCAAAAAATGCCAGCTCATTGTTACCTCCACCCACACTCCCATCAGGAACCTCCCAGCATGCTCATGTGTGCAGCATTATAATCTCCAGGATCCCAGTACTGTGACGCCTTCAGCTGCAGCCTGATGTTTCCCTTTAATCGTATCTCCTCGCTACGTCATTAATGGTCTAACGTGTGCTTCTTGTGCGTAAGAGAGAGAGTGAGACCCAAAAATGATTCATTAATTGGGAAAATAGCTGCAGATGTAATTAAACATGAACGAACCTTTTTAGCTCTTCGTTCTATTTTTTACTCACTCGGTATTTCACAGCAGCAACTGAAGCTCCTGGCCCACAAAAAAAGAGAAGAGAGAGAGAGAGGGGGAAGCCCTTATTTAAGAGTCCATGGTTGTTTTCCTCCGCCCAGTCCCACACACAAACACCACACACACCTCCATCTGTCCTCAACGGGGGGGATGGTGACTCACACACAGCCTCTGTTTTATGTAATTGGACCAGACTCCTTTCAGCCAGCAGGGGGCAGCAGATCCCACAGCAGATCCTCTGCAGGGTCCAGAAATAGCAACAGCCTGAGGTAACAGTACTGGTTTCATAACCCAGTCGACGACTGAGCCCACATTTTTCCTCCATTTCTCACAAACACACGCACACCTGTCGGAGGAATTACTGAGGGTAACATTAAAAAAAAGTGGTGAAGAAGCTGTAAGGACTCCACGTTCTGAGATTACGCCGTATTGCAGATCCCCCCCCCCCCTTTCTTTCCTGGAAGGCTTCTGTGGTGATGGAGAGCAGAAATGACAGAGCCTGGAGTTGGTGTTAAAGGGTGCAGTAGGGTAGGAGGTCTGTGTTCGGGTTGGAGGGGAGTGCCGTCCGGTCATCGCCTGCTTGGGTTTTAGACAGAAAAATAAAAAGATCTGAGCAAAACCGAGAGATGCTGACATGGTGGAGGTCTTCATTCGGGGTTCAAGAGTTCAGAAGGCTTTTGGGCATATAAAGAAAGATGAAACGTACAATAAGGTCATTAAGAACATCTTGCGTAAATGTTTAAACATGTGATGCAAAATAGGTAACAAGCTCCACATGGCACGCGCTCAGATAAGGTAAAAATATACAAAAATAAACGTAAAAACGTATTAACCAGCGACAAAAAGTACAAGAACAATCCAGCCGTCCAGTTCTGCTCCTTTTTCACCACGACAGACCCGAGCAGCACCTGCACTAAGTTCCCAATCCATTCATCCGTCCTAGCATCACTCCTGAACAACACACCAGGATACTTGATCTCTACAGCTGAGACCCAAAATGAGCGATCCACTGTTTTACAGCCGAGAACCATTGCCTTAGACGTATAGGAGCTGACTTTCAATCCGGCATCTTCACGCACGGTTACGAGCCACTCCAGTTAACCCCGAATGTCATGCCTAGGCACCAACAGGACAGATGAGACCCTGAGCTGACACTTTTCCACAGGACTACACCTTCAGATCTCATACATGAACACCAGGAACAGTACTGGTCATAAAGTGGCGGCTCACATTGAGTCCCAACCCTGGGAACAAGCTGGACTGTGTGCCGAGGATGTGAACACAGCCCTCGATGTTGGTGTACAGCGAACAGATAGCCCAGAAAGCACATACTCCTCCAGCATCCCCCACAACACACCTCGAGAGACACTAAACACATGTGGATCCATGACCCCCCTCTCAGCAATTCTGCAGGGGTCAAGATCTGGTCCATTGTTCAGCATGAACAGACCAGACCGACTGTATTAGAGTAGTTAAAGGCCTCAGCTTGTACCAGCTCATTCTTTGATAATCCTGACTGGATGCTGTAATATTTCAGAGCCAAATGTGTTTCTGTGAGTGTGTGCGAGAGCAGTAATCAAATAAAGCACTTAAATGTACGCGTTAGTCAGTCTGCAGTTGTATACCCTGTCTGCATACTTGTTATTATGCTTATTTGTGAGCAGGGCGTGGGTGTTTATACTGGGAGAGCGTGTCTCTGAGAGTGGCAGTGCCCACGCGGATGAGTGGGAGGACTGTTCGGGACAGCAGAGAGGGAAAGAATGGGGAATGAAGCCTCTGGGACTCCTAGTTTTTGGCACCTTGTCCGGAGTATGAGCTAATCTCTGGACACACTGTACCCTGTAGGGTGCGGAGAGACCGGCAGTGGCAGGAGGTGACGCGAGACTGGGAAGAAGTGAAGGCGGGGGAAAAAAAACAGTTTTCGATGTTTTACACTTGTGCTCTGTCACTTATTATTCAATGCATGTAGTCAGGATGGAGAAGCAGCTTTTTTTCTATTTGATCTCCTCCTATTGTATTGCAAAAAGCTCTCCATACCCCCCCCCCCTTTCCACTACACTACAATGCAGGTATTTCTGAATGAAAGAGTGAGGTGAAGTGTCATTTACCTCCACCCACAGCCCCGGGCACCTCAATTAGTTCATTGATGGAAAGAGCGGTCAATGATAGCTGCAGAACCTGAAAACAACAATACAGAAAATGAGGAGGGCTGAGCGGTTTGAGGACGTGGATCCGTGAGGACTTGAAGCAGGAAATGTCTCTCTCCTCTTGATATTTACATACTTATAAAGATAGAAGAGGGTGACCAACATTAAAAATTCAGCCACTGACAAAAAAAGAAGATTTAACAAGTACTAAAACTGAAAGATGTCTGTAAGAACAAACTCCCTTTTGTGCAAATACAATGGTCGAGATGTTATCAAGATCATGAATCCTAGCAAGTATTGGTAGTTTCAGGGATATGGGGATGTGAACCCAGAAGATCTTGTGACTAAGATGGCTGAAGCAGGTAAGAGACTGACTTTATCCCCAATGAAATATGGCTTGTACCAACATAGGCTGAAAGGTCACTCAGGGAGGAAGAAGCCATCACTCCTCTGTCTCAATCAGAGAAGTGTCTTGATGTCTTGTATATGACTGATGGAAGAATGGAGGATGAGCAGATGGACAGTGCATCATGGCAGAGACAGAACTGATGCAAAGGTTTTACCAATCCATCAAAGCTCCAACCCGCACATATGGTAATGACATATAAATCAAGACTTAAAGAACCAGATCCTCGATATGAGCGGATGAAAGAGCTTCCTGGTATTTAGTGATACAAAATGAGGAGCCTCATCATCCAGGGGAGCTCAGAGCTTCTGCAGCTCACATTGAAAGGTGTCACACAAGGCGGTTCAGGCATCTCATCAGGATGTTTTAATTTTGGATACCACCCTTTCGACATTTTCCAGGCATGTCAAACATGGAAGAAATCAGGGAAGAACTTAAACTCACTGGGGGGAATATAAAATGTTTATGACCGGGGAAAAACTTTAGCACCCCCTGTAGAGAGCCGTAGAAACCCCATTGGGAAGACGGACATTTGGGTTTTCCTTTTGGACCCGTTTCCACGAGTACCTGAGCTTGGATGAGCAGAAGACGATGAGTGTAAAGGTGGAGATTTGTCACGCAATCTCCAGCAATCTGTCTTAACTACTACAACTATATTTGTATCTGATCATCATGTGATAAAAATATGATCAAACCAAATTTGGAATCTGTTAGAATGCCATCTGGTAGTCAGAAAGTAACAAAGATGGAAAGAATATCCAGTTTTGCCAACTATACAGGATGTCTCAGCTAAAATGGGAGAGTTGGTAATTCATCAAAAAGAAAACAAAACATAGATTTTCCAGGGATTTCCAACATAGGTAGGTTTGTAATATCAGCCGTTGCTGAAACACAGCTTCAAAGTAGGCCTTCCAAAAGAATGAAATTAATTTTTCTCTCATAATTCTCAATTTCTTGGTCTCAAAATTGACAAATTATTGTAATATCGGCCCACTTGTATACATCAATAAATCAATAGTACAACCTCATTTAGTTACACTGAAGATACAGGGTTTGAATGTAAAAAAAAAAAGTGCAGATGAACACATTGTTGTTAGCTTGCGTTGCTAATGATATGCAGTCTGGATGCTGAGCGCAACAGCATCTCCAACAGGCTTTCTAACCTGCAACTGAAGCATAATTAATTTAGAGGTGATTTCATTGTGAGATTAAAGCTCAAAAACCGACTGAAAGCTCCAGGACGTAAAGTTAGCTCGGCATGCTAATTGCTAACAAGCGCTAGGATGCTCAGTTAGTATATGCTGCTGCACAAGATGGTCTATTTGGACCGCTGCAGTGTACAATCTCTACACACTGCTTTTAATGTGGCACAAGATGAATGTGTGATTTTTAACACCAACACCAAATGGCTTGCTCTCCTCATAGAGCACTAGTAGCTAAATGGTGAATGACAGATGGCTGCTTCGAACACAGCTTACATTTTGGCCCAAACTAGGATGTTTTCACTACCTTAAGCAGCAGAAGCATTAGTTATAGTCTGCAGGCACACATTGTGGACAATTTAAAGGTTTGCAATAACTGGGAAAGTATAATGTAATCAGCAGACTTTTAGTATGTTTAGTATTTTAAAAAAATCAAGCATTTAAAGCTCAGCCATCAGAACTCAGGAAACCCCAAAACATCCATTTTTCAGATCATAAATATACAACAAATGATATTTCATTCATTTTAATTTGCGTTCTTTACTTATGTCCTCTATATATTGCAAATGGTTGACATGCCAAACTCTTAAGCTGCATTTTGTTATGCGTCAGAAGTCACTTTCTTGTTAAAACTGTAAATAAGAGGCTTATCGGTCTTGCAGGTTCGGTTGCTGGGCGTGTTCCTTACCTTGGGTCAAACTAACCTGCCGAGGATGGACTAGGAATTTTGAGCAAAATGATCGTGACAAAGATGCAGGACTCTGAGAACTTTGAAAGATTAAATCGGTGAGACTCAAATTAAAAAGAAAACACCTAACATGGCCATATTTTCAGATGAAACATCCACTGTCATGTTAAGTTGAGAGTTATTTATATTGCTCCATAAAAAGACTCTAAGCCAAACCCAAGCGCATTTTATTTCAGTTTCTTCACTCGTTGCGTAAATGTTGTTACCAAGAGACGACAGCTTGTTGCTATGGGTGTGTGGGTGTAGAGCGCCAAAAGAGGCTGATGCTGAAAAGACATTCAGCCCTGAGAAAAATAACAGAGAAGGAAAAAGTGAAAGGTTTATGACAATGGCAGGGTGCAGAAGGCTGGAGAGGAATTTCATGAATCTGAAAAACACAAAATGAATGTACAACAGATATTCAATTGGCTGCTGAGGCACCTTTTAAGAACTGGGTTTAAGGAGAGAACAACAGAGTGGATTTAAAGGTGATTGAAAGTACAGTAAGTTTAGAAAACTAAATTAGACGAGTTTTGAAAAATATTTACTCGCTCAGGCGTTTTTAAAATCAAGAAGTTACTTAGTAAAATTTTAAATCTAATTCACTGTTGAGCCAGGTTCTTATCTAGTATTGGTAAGTGGTCTTGGCTAATTGGTTCTTTAAGCTTTTGTTTAGTGTTTTGATGCTTTTCTTCTGAGAAAGTGGTGAGTGTGGCCCTAAAAAAAGAGGAAAGAGGAAAAGTAGAAGACAAAAGAATAACTGCCAGACCTAAAACCACTACAGCTAACGACTAGCATCTGAAAGTCATGTCTTTAGTAGACAGTAAAAAATAGAACAGAGCACAGAACCTACACAGAACCTCACATCATGCTTGACTGCATCTTAAGGTTACAGATGACAGCTCTAGGGTTGGTGCTGAAATACCATCTCCTGTCTGTCAGACTGTGTTCTTAGTTTCAGCTCAAGAAAGGGGAGAAGATTGTGTCTTTGGGAAAGTTGCTGGTAAAAAAGAGCCTTAAGGTTCTGTTTCCATTAATTGTCTTTTGCAGGAGCGGTCTGTTTAAGAACACGCGTAAGCATCTTGGGTTTCAGTCCAGACTTTGACTAAACCACTAAAAAACCTTCTTTTTATGAGCCATTCAGATAACTCCTCTGCTGCATAACCCAAGTGTGAGTGAGCTCAAAGTCGCAAACTGATGAATCGAAGTTCTCCTACAGGATTTTGTGATAGAAAGCCTGCTTCATTGTTTCAGCACTGAAGCAGCAAAGCATCCTCAAATCATCACACTCCCATCACCATGTGTGACTGTTGTCTGATGTTTCTCCATCTGAAATGGAGAAACTGTCATGATCTCGGCACTGATGCTGGTCTGATTACTCACTCTACACACCTGCTTAGCTCCGCCCTGTTTCTCATTACCTCTCACCTGATCCACCTGCACCTGCCAGTATATAACCAGCCTTCAGACCAGACATCAGTGCCAGATTATTGCGAGCCTTTGGTGAGTCTAATCCAGCGGTCTCAGTTTCTGTGTTTGCCTGTAGATATTTTGGAAAGTGCCTTGAGATGACATGTTTCATGAATTGGCACTATATAAATAAAATTGAATTGTATTGAATGTGACCCAATTTTGCCTCCGGATATTCTGAGCCTGCTCGTGTATCGAACCTGGACCTGTTTCTCGACTCTGAGCCCAGATTCTGCTCTGGACTGTCCTCCTCTTCTGATTACCCGGTTTTTGACTTGGAACTGTTATCGACCACAAACTCTGTCTTGTCCTGATTTTGCCTGTCTGTCATCCCGGCTCCTACCCTAAAATCTGTCCTTTAATAAACCTCCTTTAAATCAAAACCTAATTGTCTGGCTGAATACTGGGTCCTCTGTCTCAGTTCATGACAGAAACATCCATTTTCAGACTTGGGAGTAATTCTGGAAGACCGGTTCCTCCTGGGATGGTTCCCATTCGTTGATAATGGCTCTCGCTGTTGTTCACTGGGGTCCTAAAGCCTTAAAAACAAAACAATGTGTTTAATCACACTTTTTGCAAGGGTGGCACTTGCTTTTTCCACATTGGGCTAGATTGGTTTTGACAGCTTTTTCCGTTCTCTATCATGACCTGAAAACCACTTTTTTATTTATTTATCCAGGTTATTTTTGTCTGATATTAAAATCTGTTAGAAGATGTGAAATATTTAAGCAATATGTGAAGCAATTTCCCTCAGCCCTTTAAACACTTCAAATCAGGAGATACTCAGTATGAGATATATTTCATTAAACCTTTCTTCTGTCCAAAGCAACAAAAATACAGAATACTTCCTGATGAAATGTTATGGCATATATAAAGTGAAAAAAAGGAGGAAACAATGGCTGCTTTGCTTTAAACCGTGTTAATCTGCATTGCCTCCCCCCTCATAAGCCACAAAAGCTCACTTTGCTAACAGTGGCATCTCCCCTCTTTCCCCTTATATCTATCTATAGCTCTCAAGCACTAAAACAGAGCAAAAGCATTTTGGTACGTTGCACCATTGCCCACAGGAATGTTTACATCTGCTCATAAACACCTCCAAAAATAGATGCAATCTGCCCGACCAATGAATGCACAGCAAGCCTCCACAACAATCAGGCAACAAGGAGACCACACTGTTTATATTATTTATAGCCAAATGTGCCTTTTAATAAGTGTTAGGAGGTTCATCTTGACAACACAAAACAACATTATCTGCTAAAGGGTTGCTTCGCCGAGCTCGTCTGCAGCCTGCTGCTGTTTTTTCCCCAGCTTTGTGACACTTTACTTGTGATGGGTTGATGGACGGATAGAAAAGAGGTCTTTGTGCTGAAGAAATAAATCACCCACAGATGATAACGAGTAACAAGCCCCATCCGGCAGTGAATCAGCGCGGAGTGAGTGGATGGAGGAGCAGACAACATAAGAGGGAAACTAAAAGGGGAGGAAGTGGGGGAGTCGTGTGATTGGTTTTAAAATTACAGGGTCAATAGACACGTAGTTTAGACGGGGTTTCTAAAACCCCTCAGTCCGCTCCTCACGTCAGCCCACTTACTGTTATGCAAAACTCCATCAGTCAATCTGCCCCAGGCGTAGCCACAGATATGAAAAAAGAAAAAGAAAGACACTTCAAAGAATGTGTCCCGTTGGCTCACCGTCTTCTCCCCAGTTTATCTGCACTTGACCTTTTGGATGGAAAATAGGAGGCTGAGAGCTAATCGATGGAGGGGAGAAAAAGGGACGAGGAGCCTCAGCGAAAAGATCTGCAGCTAGGAGGCCTCTCATGATGTAACACATCTACATCATATCTCCATGGCAACCCTGCATCAGCACCAACCAAGTGTCAGGGAAGAGAACCACTGCCTGTGCTGGTATGCTACAGTATGAGACTCAAAACCAGTTTAAATGTCGAGACAACACACACACACACATATATATCTATATCTATATCTATATATATATATATATATATATATATATATATATATATATATATATATCTATATATATATATATATATATCTATATCTATATCTATATCTATATCTATATATATATATATATATATATATATATATATATATATATATATATATATATATATATTATAAGGCAAATAAGACATTTATATGGATGGATCATTTCCAAGCTGACGTAAAGTATCCAGAGGTGTTACCTTGAAAACTTCAGCACATATCCATCCTAAGTTTGTGTATGGACACAAAAGCAGGCACCAGTGGCCCGCTCCATCCTTAATAAAATCAAGGCTATTTACCGAAGCCATTGTCCCCATGTTCTCCTGAAAGTCTAAGTATAATCCGGGGACCTTGGAGAGACACAGAACTTGAGCACAACTCAAAAGAGCGCGGGTTGAAAAAAAACTTCTGTTCACTGACTGCTAAAAATAAACCTGATATTGAAACGGGAAGAGAAAAGGTACAAGGCTGTTCACCTCACCGACAGGGAGGGGTGGGGGGGATGGATAAAAAGGCGCGAGGTGAGGAGCAGCAGTGTGGGTGGGCCTCTGCGAGGCTCACGTTCACAGGCTGTGTCTGTTTATCGGTAGATCCGATTCAGCAGAGACAAAACTGGGCTGAAGGTAAAATATTGCTCACCTATCCCCCAAATACATACTGATCAGCAAGTCTGCTGCATATACATGTACAATAAAACATT
Source organism: Fundulus diaphanus (assembly GCA_037039145.1). Classification (NCBI taxonomy): domain Eukaryota; kingdom Metazoa; phylum Chordata; class Actinopteri; order Cyprinodontiformes; family Fundulidae; genus Fundulus; species Fundulus diaphanus. The sequence continues at coordinate 51,737,822 of CM073125.1, read as the reverse complement.
TTGCCGTATCGCCTGACAAAAATGCAACAACAGAATATTAAATGCAGAATTGGTGCCTTTTCAAGCACAGCAAGAGAAAGATGCAGCTGTCTCCAGCTTGAGCTGTAACTCAGCGGGTAAAAATGAGACGCTGTGAAAAAATGAAGAAGCAGAAACACTTAATTTCTTCCTCTTGACAGGTGTCAGTAACTTTTTCACCCATTTTATTTGAATTTATCCACAAAAACCGCATGTCGATTAAACAAAAAATACACCAGTAAAATGTGAAAATCAGTGGAAATTAAGAATGACGGTATTATTTTGTGCAATAGTATTTTTCTTAGGTTATAAAACCAAATTTTACAAATGAGATTATGAAAAGAAATGGATGTTTAAAGAGAAAGCATCAAAATCTTTGCAGCCTAACGACAAAAAAGCTGAAAATAAAAACTTTTCCTGTGCCCTTAATGTCTTCTCCGTACTTTGACACATCAGAAACACATCTCACCTCTATACGAGCCACCGTGGAGAGCCGCACGTTGCTCTATTATGTGCAAACACACTGACAGGTGTGAATCTGTGTGCTCTCATTTTAAATAGATTACAAGTTAAAAAATTTCATTATCTAGGGCAGGGGTCTGCAACATTTTCAGTCCAAACAGCCATTTTTATCCTCAGTCCATCTTAAAAAAACAACTCATTTAGAACCACTAATGTTACATAACTTGTGATAAAAAGTGTATTTTTGATAATGTATCTAATGTAGGAAATTCGCTAGCATTCAAAAATAACCACAATTGTTTTTATATTTTAATTTTTCAAAATAAACAAAACTAGAGTTTTGCCCAAAAGATACATTTTCTTCCTTGGGATGTTGATATTTTTTTGGAAAATTATTTTCAATCCTACTGGTGAGAAAAGAAAAGATCTAATAAATATTTTTTTTAATGCTTTTAGTGTCACTCTGTTGTGCTAATTCAATGCAAATATTAAAAAAATCCTGAAAAATTGCAAAAAAAGAGGAAAAAAATGTATTTAAATAAATTAGTTGGTTCTTTATCATTACTTGAGCTGGATCCTCAGGTTGCAGACTCCTGACCGAGGGAGAAAAAAATCCAAAGATTTGTTTCCAGTTTCCTGCAAAAGTAATCAAACTCACATTTATTTGATGTTTCAATCCTAAATAAAAGTCTGAGGAGTGTTGTTTGTATTCAGCCTCTTTTACTCTGATACCTTGAAATAAAAAAGTGCAAGCAACTGCCTTCAGAGGCCCCATAAAATCACATAAAAACATTTTTGTTGTAAAAATGGCAAAATCTGGAAAACACATTTTGCAAGGCACTCCAAAACCATGAAACCTTTCCCCAGTACATCTGAAATAAGAATGTAATATGAGCTGCCTTTTTATCTCAAGTGTGAGGATGTGCAGCACAAGCCTTTGTGAATTATTGCAGTGGAAATAAAAATAAAAAAAGAAACAGAAAAATAAAGCCATACGGAAACTGAATAAGCTGATGATTCACACGACAGCCATGACTAATTTTACTTGGTGCAATGTGTCAGGATCACACTTTGAAAACAAGACAGAAACCCAACAATAAAAAAAACACAGAGAAAACTGTTAGTTTCAACATTTTGTTCACATTTCAGGATTGCTTTTTTTATTTTTTCCAAGACTGAATTATAATGTCCCAAACAGTGAGAAGACCTGGTGAAGTTCTGCTGTTGGAGAACCTTTTTCTGACAGCATTCTTGAGGAAATAGTCATCACATCAACGGAGAGTTATTGTCTTCATCGTTAAACACATTATTATTGACCGATAGTGTTTCAGCATTAATAGCCAGATGTCTCAGGGTGAGATATTTTCTCTAATTATTAACAGTTGTTGTACTCATGGACCAGCCCAACAACTCTAACAACAGCTGCAGATATAGAAAAACGTTCCCCAACGGAACAGCACGGTGCTGCATGTGCAGCTAATTTAACGGTCAAAGGGCTCATAAACACATAGGTTCTTATTTCCCACCCCTTTTATACCAGCGCAATGCCAAACAACATTTTTGTTTTCATCCCTTCCTATCAAATGAGTGAAAACATGGTGCTAGAGGTGCTACTCACTGTCGGTTTAAGTTGCTGTGATCCAAGAGTTTCTGGCACAACTTGCCCTACTTCCAAGGAGCATGGAGAGGGGCAAAGATCTGGTGGAGACGTCAGCAACCCTTAAAACTCAGAGGAACCAACTCTATTCATAAATAACATTAAAAAGGTTGGTTCATTAGTGGTGCTGGAGTCTTCATCTCGCTGTGTTTCTGTTGCTAAGCCCAAAAAGTGTATTTTCTATTGTTTGATATTTGACAAGCATATTCTATGTTTTATTTACCATGAAACAATATTGAGTGATTCCAAAAATGTTCAAAAACAAAACAACTGGACTTTTGCTACACTGAACTTCGGAAAAAAGTCCAGTTATTTTGTTTTTTAATTTTTTTTGGAATGACCATGACCTGGATGACTGAGAATCTTCACCAGAACATTGAGTGATACAATTTTGCCATCAGGAGTTCTGTTTTTGAGAATGCTTCTGTAGTCAAAAATAAAAAACAGGTAACTTTTCAGTCTTCATGCAAATCTAAATTAGGATTTTAAACTGAACATGTGGTTCTTAAACAGTCAATTGTTGAATAACAAACAGATTGAGGGTTCAAGGGTAACAAACTGTGCCTGAACCTGGACTTAATGCAGGAAAATCCTATTCTGATCTGAAAAGTCCGAAAGACATTGACATAGATCTAAATTAGTCTAGACACCAAAGAAAAGGTAAATTTCCATTTACTGAATTCACAAAACTTCAGCCTAAGAGGATTTGATGATTTGTGGAAAATACAGGTAGGGACCAACAATATATCAGCAGCATTTTCAAGTTATTTGCTTTGTCCAAAAGGTAATCTGGATGTCTTTAAGTCCAGTTAAGATGGGAAACATGTGAAAACACCACAGCCGTGGCAGCCCTCTGCTTTCTGTGCTGCTGAGATGAATAAGCATCCAAGGAGACAAAATCTCCAGATGGTTTCAGACAACAGGCTTGGCGTTTGGGATTTTCCCAAACATACTTGTGTGATTTTCAACTTAAAAATGGTCAAAGTGACCAATGGATCCCAACCTTCTGCCCCAACAGCATAATCCCTACATCAAAGAAATAACCCACGGGATTTCAGGAAGCAGACCCCCGGTTTCAGTCTATACAGTGCTTTGTGAAGGTATTCACCCCCTTTTTCATGTTTTCCTGCCTCTAAACCTGGAATTACAACTAGTTGTCTGAGCGTTTGCACAATTTCATTCACAAAACATGCCTACAGCTTTGAAAATGTTCTTTTTTTATTGTGAAGCAAACAACAAATTAAACAAAATCACAGAAAACTACAGTTTGCATAACTGTTCCCGCCCTGAAACCCAGTACTTTTTAGAGCCACCTTTAGCAGCAATCCAGCTTTAATAGGATCAGTCTTAATGAGCTCTTCACTGGGATATTTGCCCATTCCTTGAGGAAGTTACACCCAAGTTGCTCTTTGCTTATCTGGCAAACTCAAAATATATTTTTAAACACTAAGTAATGCCTTTTTTTCCCAGGCCACTCTTGCATAAAGTCAAGTTTTATGCAGTGAATATTTTACTGTGGTCCTATGGACAGATCCTCCAGTCTCTGCAGCTCCTTCAGGGTTACCTTTGGTCTCTGCTGCCTCCCCGGTCTGAGTTTTGATGGGGGTTCCTTTGTTGGCAGGTTTGTTGTGGTGCCAGGAGCTTTCCATTTAAAGATGACGGATTTGTTGGTGCTCCAGGGGAACGTCTAATATCTGGATATACATTTAAAACCCCACCCTGACCTGTACTAACCAACTTTGTCCCTGACTTGTTTGGACTGCTACTAGGACTTCATGGCGTGATGCGTCTGATTTAGTAGCGCCTCAGCTTTAGACAAGCTGCGTTTATATTGACAGATCATGGTTGCACACACTTAATTTCACAAATTATGTGACTTTTGAAGGTAACGGGTTGCACCAGAACCTTTTAGGGGTTTCACAGGAAAGGAGATAGATACAAAAGCGCATGACAGTTTTAAGCTTTTTAAGTTTTGTATTCTTTTTTTATGTATACATTTCTTATTTAACTTCACCAACACAGACTATTCATGCAGCTCCATCAGATAAAACAAATTTAAAAAGACATCTGATTTGCAGGTTGGAATATAACAAAACATGAGAAATGTCGGGGGGAGTGAATACTTTTTCAAGGTCCCAAACAAGTAATCTGAGTTTTACTGAAGGAACTAAAACTATACTGGACATTGGCATTTCAGATTTTAAATTCAGCTTTAATCCACCAGATTCTCTTGTGCAATTCATGAGAAAAAACAGAAAAAATAAGATGACGGTGTGACAAATAGACTCCATCTAGGTTTTCACTAAGGATTTTAATAATTCCTGACTCTTGGTCCACTCCCCGAGCTTTGCACGGATAAATTTCCCAGGTTTTTCTCCCCCTAAACTCTCCTCTATTATTTTGCATCCTCTTTTGCTCTTGTTTCAATGCAGGAGTGGGAGGTGTTGCTACGCGACAGATTGGCTCCTTCCTCACAAGAAACAGAGTGCAGACCTTGACTGAGTGTAAAAATAAACTGAAATCATTCACTTATGCTTACCTTGAGCAAGTTTTCCTATAAAACTAACCACTTTCTCCTCTCTTCAACAAATAACCCTGAATCGGTCCAAAAATAAATCACTTATTCACATGTGAGATGAACATAATTCATGTCTCATTATTGCAGCAATTTTCTTTTCTATCTGCTGTTAACTTTCGCACCAGAGGATGATGAAGCTGCTGGCTGATCCGAGCGTGCTGTTCTCTGCCATGCGATGACTAAGCTAGCGAAGGAACAGGCCGCTCGTCCCTCATCTGCAGTCGCTGTCAACGGCCGAAGCTGCGAAAATCACACTTGTTGTCGGGCGCTTCAGAAGGAGTGTTATCAGAAGGAGCCAGAATAGTTCCTGCCCTTTGTGCATCTGCTCAGTGTGAGTGTGGACCCACTGAAGGAGGAAGAGAAGCAGTGTGTCAGGGGTGTGAAATCTGAGCAAATGAGTAGGATTTGGCGATGGCGTGTGGGTGAGTGACAGGTTGAACGTGAGTGAGAATGAGAGTGGACATAGGATGGGTTATTTTGGTTTTTGTTACCCTAATTGTTGAAACACATGTCCTGTGTCACAGTGGTTGGACGCCAAACTCATCACGTTATGCTACACCAAGCAGAGTATCTCTCAGATGTCAAAAGATTAAAAACTTCAGAAAAAATTACAATTTAAAACAATCTCAATCTGATTTCTTAAATTAAGCTGCCAATACTTAAAAACTGTCCTATTAGCCTTTTTAGATGTAGAGGACCAAATGCACACTGCAAAAAGGGAACTAAAAGTAGGTAAAATCCTCCTGAAATTAATGTATTTTTCATTGATTTGAGCTGGTAAATCAGACTATTTGCCAATGTAATAAGATTTTTGCACTTAAAATAAGAACAGTTCATCTCCATCATCTTTTTTCAAGTGCAGGAATGTTTAATTATCTTATTTTAGGGGTAGAAATTCTCATTCCATTGGCAAATAGTCTTATTTAGCTGCTCAAATCAAGGATAATTATACAAATTTTAAGAACTACTACTTTTAGTTCCCTTTTTGCAGTGCAAGACCTTTGCAGAAGGGTCAAATTAGTGATAATATTTCTTAAAAGAATTCTTACAGGAATGTTTCCTTTTTACTTGGTAATGGTAGAGTGATATATATATATATATATATATATATATATATATATATATATATATATATACACTCACCGGCCACTTTATTAAGTACCCCATGCTAGTAACGGGTTGGACCCCCTTTTGCCTTCAGAACTGCCTCAGTTCTTCGTGGCATAGATTCAACAAGGTGCTGGAAGCATTCCTCAGGGAGTTTGGTCCATATTGACATGATGGCATCACGCAGATACAAGGCAGGATGGATCCATGCTTTCATGTTGTAGACGCCAAATTCTGACCCTACCATCCGACTGTCGCAGCAGAAATCGAGACTCATCAGACCAGGCAACGTTTTTCCAATCTTCTATTGTCCAATTTCGATGAGCTTGTGCAAATTGTAGCCTCAGTTTCCTGTTCTTAGCTGAAAGGAGTGGCACCCGATGTGGTCTTCTGCTGCTGTAGCCCATCTGCCTCAAAGTTCGACGTACTGTGCGTTCAGAGATGCTCTTCTGCCCACCTTGGTTGTAACGGGTGGTTATTTCAGTCACTGTTGCCCTTCTATCAGCTCGAACCAGTCTGGCCATTCTCCTCTGACCTCTGGCATCAACAAGGCATTTCCGCCCACAGAACTGCCGCTCACTGGATGTTTTTTCTTTTTCGGACCATTCTCTGTAAACCCTAGAGATGGTTGTGCGTGAAAATCCCAGTAGATTAGCAGTTTCTGAAATACTCAGACCAGCCCTTCTGGCACCAACAATCATGCCACGTTCAAAGTCACTCAAATCACCTTTCTTCCCCATACTGATGCTCAGTTTGAACTGCAGGAGATTCTCTTGACCATGTCTACATGCCTAAATGCACTGAGTTGCCGCCATGTGATTGGCTGCTTAGAAATTAAGTGTTAACGAGCAGTTGGACAGGTGTATCTAATAAAGTGGCCGGTGAGTGTATATATATATATATATATATATATATATATATATATATATATATATATATATATATATATATATATGTATTGTATAGTTGGTAGCACTGTAGCCTTACAGCAAGAAAGTTAAGGTGTGAAATCCTGGCTTAGGGTCTTTCTGCGCGGGGTTTGCATGTTCCCCCTCTGCATGCGTGGGTTCTCTCCAGGTGCTGAGTACACAGCGAATCCCATTTTTATTCTTTAAATGTGGCACATATCCTTCTCACTCAACTAAACTACCAACAACTCTGTTAGGAGAAGAAATGTAAAATATAAAAAGGTGCAACGATTGGACAGAGGTGCACACCCTGAAACTGAAGCTCTTTTTGATTAAATTTCAACGTTCAGTCTAACAGGGTGCGCACCTGCCATCAGTGAGAGTTACTCTGATAATTGTAAAAAGAAACAAAAACATCTCTGCTGCCACAGGAGGATTTTCTGGACATTCGCTAATCAGCATCCTTTAGCTGAAACCACAGACGTTATTAAGGATCTAAATGATCTTACAGCATCATTTATACCAGTTATACAAATGGTATGATATACAACACGGAGCTGTGAAGACCGTCACCAATGATTAATGCAAATATTTAACAACAGCCACAAAAGGTTTCTCCTAAACGTATTAAAAACCCCATACAGTAACTTGTCAGGGAGGCTGCCAAGAGGCTGACAGCAACACAAGAGGCGCTGCAGGAAGTTCTGCCAAGTTTTACATGTGTGAAAAAGTTTCCAGTTTTCTCCACATGCCCAAAATCTAGAGCTGTTATGTAAAACAGAAACATCGTTTATTAAAAAAAACAAAACATTCATGACTGGCTAAAATCCTCTGAAACCTTTTGGCAGAACTTGTTGTCGTTTGATGAAACCAAACTTGAACTGTGGGTCACAGTTTCAATACATCGAATTTTACCAAAAGAACACGATAACCACATTGGACATAAAGACATAAGGAGGTTTATTTGTAACTGTATTCCTACAACGAAACAGCACAGGCTGACACAACATAGACAACATCACACATAACATATACTATAGGTGGTAATGTTCAGGTAGTGGCTATTATTGCATGTTCTGTTCATCAGTATGGGATGGTGGGGGTACCTGGGGTACTTTGGGTACCTTTTCTTTAGAAGGAACAGTTTTTTGTATCATAGTGAAGGAAGTGATCAGTTTTGACTAAGGATGCACGATATATTGGCATTAACACCAGTATCGGCCAATGTTAGTCATTTTCTAACATATCGGTATCGTCCGATAAGTAAAACTGGGCTCATGTTAACAACCTGTGTAACTATTTTCCATCTGGTTCCCCTATGTACCAGTGTTTCAGGAGGGGGAGGGAATGGGGTTGGTCATGCGCTTGTTGGGTTTTTGGCCGTGTTAAAGTGACAGTGATGCATTGCAGCCAGGATTGTGTTGTTTTTTTAAATGAAGCAGAGGTGCAATGTCCGTATAGTGGTCGTTTTTTAGCATAGTTTTCAGTCGGTACAAAATTGTGTGAAATTTGATCATCCCAGAAATGTAAATGTGTGCGTATATGCACACACATACCGGTAAATATCAGTTATCGGAAATAATATTCATATCGTATATCGATATTGGCCCAGATTTTCATATAGGTGCATCCCAAGTTTTGACCCAAAGCCTTTACATCTCTGCACTAGACAGCTTAGGATGAAGAAGGATTTCATTTTTCGGCATCACACTTAGTTAGGGCAAACATCCAAATCAGCCAAAAAAGGACTTATAATGAGACGAAAATTACTGTTCTGAGTCCAGAGCTAAATCTGACAGAAAACCTGTGGGGCTACACGAACAAAGCTGCAGATTTTCAGAACATTTGCAAGGTTGAGTGGATAAATCCTGACACGCTCCAATCTAAAACGGCTGAGTGCTGAGATCGAATCAAAGCGTGTTTCAGGAAAGTATTTTTTTAAGAGAGTATACATTTATGCGTGAAAGTTAAATGTGATAAATAACAGCCAGACAGATTCCCCTGTGGACGTCGACTGCTTGGTGCCTTTTTTCCTATGAACACGGCGTTTGACTCATTTGCAGAAATTTCAGTCATGAGGGACGACAACCTTCAACGCTGAAAACTACAGAACTAACCCAGAAGTTATTATCTGTGTTAACAGCTGCCACATTGTATTGGGCAGCTTCCTTTCTTGCCACATGTTGATGTGCCCTTGGGCAAGGCACATAACCCCAAACTGCCTACCAATCCGTGTATTGGTGGATGCGTGTGGCTCAATTGTAAGTGCACTATACAAGCTCTGTCCATTCACCATTAAAAACCCCAATAAACACTAGTCTGACTGGAAAAGTGACACCTGATGGAGGTTTTAAACTGCTTCTTTTCTTCTTCTAACTTGCTGTAGCAGGTAGCTGTGCTGCGGTGTTAATGCTGTTATAGTGGGACAGACATCAGTATTTTTGTCAACATCCCTGCATCTTCTTGGTTGTACTAGTAGCTGATGAACTGGTTTAAATTCTCCCTGCGTGACTTTAGCCTGGCAGAAATGTAGATTAACAGGCGGTTTCCTGCCTTTTTCAGATTATTCTGCACCAGAATCCCATGAGCTGCACAAGCCAGGTTCAGATTATGCAATAGAATTGGTTTGACTGTTTTCTTCTTGTTAATTTTGAGTAAATATTTCCAATGTATATAGTGTTTAAAATATCATGTTCTATCATGTTGGCCGACGGGATATTTCTTTTACTTGTAGAACGCTTTGAAAGCCATCTTTAGGTTTCTTTCCACCTCACACTGCTTGCTGTTGGTCTAAAACATAAAACACATGGAAGGTTAGGATGTGAAATGGCGTGCAAAAAGTTCAAAGGGTATTACCATCTCTGCAAGGCATAGAGTATCTGTACCTGTTAACCAACTGCACCAAATAAAATCACAAATCCTTTCTGCTATCACAGTTCTTTTCTTCTATGCAAGTACAACATCTTTGGCACAGATTTGTGCCCAAAGAGAGCAAGTAAATGTAGGAAAAAGTAAAGAGGTGATTGAATGAGAAAAAAGGAACAGAAAGCGTAAAAAAAACGAAGGAGTGAGTGCTTGAGTTAATAAGCCTTGATGAGTGGTCGTACCAAAGAGGATTGTAAGACAAAATGAGCTTCCTTATGAATACTGAGACAAATAGGAGTTTCTGGCACAAAGATGCCCCTTTAATTGGATCCATTTGAGTCCATTTGCTGTCAGGGAGATGGCACATTTGTCCCCCACAACCTGTAGCTCTTCTTCTGCCTGCCTCTTCACAGAATCGCACTCATCCATAAGACCGCCACAAGCATTTCTCATATTTCTCAGGGTTCTTATGACAACCGTGAGAATTGAGGTGCTCGAGAGAGAGCGGGACGTCGCTGGAACATCTGAAGTGCATGCAGAACTGCTTGGCTGAGGGAAAAACAAACAACCTGGAGTGCTTCTGTTCTGGGAGCTCCTGCATAATAATAATAATAATACGGGCCTCTTCAGCCCACATAAACCCTGACGGAGATGTTTTCATAACCTGGTTACCGAGCGCATAAATCGTAAATAACAGCATCGGCAAACAGCAGAAACAAACGTCTGCAGGTCATATATGTGCTTGGAAATATTGATATGTCGTAATTCAGAGATCAGTGAGAGAAGGCGCTTTTATTAAAATACCAAAAAGATGCCTGCTTATTATCCATATTACCTGTGAGAGAATATAATCATTCTGCAAATAATGTAATTTAGTTATGTCATAGTTAATTTATTATGGTTTGTTGGGAAAATACTATCTGTACTATCATACGGTGTTTTCAATGCTGCCTTACATTCTGCTGCTACTAATACTTCCACTATTTATATTGCCTTACACATAACTTTTCTGTACATATAAAATGTTTTTTTTCTTTGCTGCTACATTCCTGACAAATCTCACAATAGTTTTATGAGTTTCTGTTTCTTTTATATCTTTTTATTTTATACATTTAATCATTTTACATTGTACAGACTTATAGTTATAATGTTTCTCTTTTGTACTCTATTTTTACTCGGGGAGGCTTGCAATGAAATTTCGCTCAAATGTGCTTTGTGAATGTCGAGTTGAATGACAATGAAATCTGTCTAAATCTAAACCGTAGGGAGAGTTTTTGCAGTATAAGGAAGCAAAGTGCAATTACATTTAGCACAAGTGATTTAGAACCTGGATTTAGGAGTGGTTGATTGTTCTTTTTCCCTTTAACTGGAGTAATTAAAAGGAAAGGAAGTGTTTTCATTGAAAAAAGTGTCAGGGAAGTGAAAAGTGGTCTGAGTTCAATACAATTAACAACCTGTTTTCAGCAGGGAGCTGGATGGTTTCGATTACAACCAGCACCCACGGTGTGATGGTGTCCACTAACCGTGTGAAAGTATGTAGCACGCAGCAGGGGAACTTAAACTGTTTATTTCAGTAATTATGAGAATAAAGTAGTATTTTTATAAGAACTCTTACTAAAAGTGCTGCCATCTTGTAAAGTTGGACTTTGGTATCGGTTTTGCAAATAAGGAAATACTGATTCTTTTTAGCACATCTGCATCAAATCATCTCCCCCGTTAAAAACCCACGGTGGTCCCAAGACCCCCACTTTGGGGACCCCTGTTGATAAAAAAAAAAATCACATAGTTTCCAACCACGCTATAAAACTATAAAAAATATTATTGGTACGTTAAGCATCATGCTATTTCATTGAATTTCTAAAATCTGCATTTGTCATTATATCTGTCTTTAAAAACATTATTATTATCTTAAAGTTCTAATTATCTTAAAGTTATTAAGAGTGGGAGTTCCAAAGAAGCACTTGCAGCTCCAGAGCTGCTGGCTGCTGATCCCTGCGATGAGGTAAATGGTAGAATAAATCCTGTTACCATTCTCATAACCATGTCTAATTGCTACAGATTTATTGATGGACACAGAAATAAAGTACAGAACATTTCAGTCATATCTACCATGTTTATATGTTGCTGCCCAGACTTTCCTATTAGTCTTCTCAAGGGATCTTGATCAAGGATTCTCTGAGATTTTTAAAGGTTTTTCTTTGGACTTTGGCTGCTGGTTACACACTACCTAAAGATCAAATTTAACATGTGTAGAAACAACACTGGGTCATCCCTGGAGACGTCTGTGATCTTTTGTGCAAAGAGTAAAAAGGGTTTGAGCTAACGATGAGTGGAACAGCAGTTCAAGTTCATAGAAAAACTTAAATCAGGGGTTTCCAACTCTGGTCCTCAAGGTCCAGTGTCCTGCAACTTTTAGATGTTGCAGGACACTGGGCCTGGTCCAACTCACCTGAATCAAACGGCTGAATTAGCTCCTCAGCATGTAGTCAAATTCTCCTGAGTCCTGCTAATAATCAAACTGTTTTACTCAGGTATACTGGATCAAAGACATGTTGTTCCAGAAAAGCCTTTTGGAAGCAAAATGTAAAGAACTGACGGGTTAGTTAAACTTTTACACAGTACTACCTAACTAAAGATTTTTATCCATAGAAGAGAGTAACCATAGACTTGAGCTTGTGTCTTATAAGGTTTTCTTATTCTTTGACTTTATTTGCTCTGTTTTTACTTTCCACAGAACACACTCTTTGCTTAGTTCTGTGTTTAGCTGTGTCTCTAACTCTTTTATCCCCATAAAAAGTACTCCTGGTCCAGCCCTCATGTGTTGTTTTTTTTTGCAAATGTTCTCTGGCTTTTCAACTCCTCGTCAACAATGGCTGATAACCGTTCATTCTGTGCCTTGTTTGGCTGGAGATTTGTCACTTTAAAACATGGTTGTTTCTTCCCATTTTTGCCAAACTGCTTGCTCAGGAGGAGGGATTGCGGCAAAATAAACAACCCAATTAGCTGGGCTTCCTTGGATGAGAATCAAGGATCTTTATTGTCACTGTGTGTTACCATAGTGGCAACTATGCTTCAACAGAATGATTTTAAAAAATAAACTCGTGAAACAGCCCTGGACAAAAATTATGGTACCCCTAGAAAAGACTGAAATAATGTGATCAAATGTTAAATCAAGGTGTGTCTGCTAATTAGCATCACAGAAGTGTCTACAATCTTGTAATCAGTCAGTGGGCCTATGTATGGGGCTACAGGTGGTCACTCTGCTATTTGGTGACATGGTGTGTACCACACTCAACAAGGACGAGAGGAAGCAAAGGAAAGAGTTGTCTCAGCAGATTAGAAAGAAAATTATAGACACTCTTGTTAAAGGGGAATGCTATAAGACCATCTCCAAGCAGCTTGTGATTAAAGTTATTATTCAGAAATTTAAGATCCATGGGACCACCCTCCCTGGACGTGGCCACAGGAGGAAAATTGATGACAAATCAAAGAGAGGAAAATTACAACTGCTAACAAAAGAGCCCAGAAAAAACTTCTAAAGAGATTAAAGGTTAAACTTCAAGCTGAAGCAACATCAGTGTCAGATCACACCATCCGTCACTATTTGAGCCTAAGTGGACTTAATGGGAGACGACCAAGGAGAACACTACTGTTGAAAACAAATCATATAAAAGCCAGACTGGAATTTGTGTTGACCAGCCACAAAGCTTCTGGGAGAATGTCCTATGGAAAGATGAGACAAAAAATGAACTTTTTGCCAAGGCAGATCAGCTCTATGTTCAGAGATGGAAAATTGAAGCATATCAAGAAAAGAACAACGTCCCTACCGTGTAACATGGAGGCGGCTCTGTTATGTACCGGGGCTATTTTGCTTCATCTGGTACAGGGTGTCTTGAATTTCTGCAGGGTACAATGAAATCTCAAGGCTATAAAGGGATTCTAGAGAAATGTGCTGCCCACTGTCAGAAAGCTTGGTCTCAGTCACAGGTCGTGGGTCTTGCATCAGGAAAAGGACCCAAAACACACGGCTAGAAACACCCAGGAATGGCTAAGAGGAGAACATTGGACTATTCTGAAATGGCCTGTGAGCCCTGACCTGAAGCTGGAGCAGTTTGCTCATGAGCAGCGGGGCCAAAATACCTGCTGAGAGGTGCAGAAGTCTCCTTGACAGTTACAGGATTTGATTGCAGTGATTGCCTCAAAAGGTTGAGCAACAAAATATTAAGTTAAGGGTTCCATCATTTTTGTCCAGGGCTGTTTCGTGAGTTTATTTTTTTAAATCATTCTGTTGATGCATGGTTGAAAAGCAATGTCTTCCTCTCATTTGTTGATTTGTCTGCACCATCAACACCAAGTCAAATTCCTTGTAAGTGCAAACCTACTTGGCAATAAACTTGGTTCTGATTGTTGTTACACTGATGTTCCCTGAGCTTGAAGTTTACCTTTAATCTCTAACATACTGTAAAACACGCAGACACAAGACATAATATCTCCACACACACACATTGCAAACTGACATTCAATGAAAAAATTATTTGGACTGCACTGTATCGAAATTAGGAATGAAATACATTGAATATTGATGGTTCGTATTGGAATAAATTTATATGAATTAAATACGGACATAATTGGACTTTGTTCTCTAATAAAACCTTTTGGTCTAAATTGGTCTAAATAACCTGAATTTTACTTTATTTAATTAAATAAAACCGGACAGCGATCTGTCTAGGCTGTGCTCTGCCTCTCGCTTATGACCTGCTAGAGAAGAGTCTGACTAGGGCTGGGTATCATCTAAGATGAGCCGATTTGATACGATTCTCGATACATAGCTCACAATGCAATACGATTCTTGATATAGATATTGATATATATGTGATTTGACTCCAATATCAATATTAGTTACTTTCAAATTAATGTTAAAAGTCATTCAATCATCAAAACCAGCCAAATATTATATTTATGTTCTGTCATGGTTTAAGTTTTGTCTGGCTTCTTTGTTATTTTGTAGTTCACTTAGCTCTCCCTCGCTCAGCTTTAGTCACACCTCTGGACACTAATTAGTTTTCATTCCCGTCACCTGTCAGGCTGCAATTACCCCAGATCTGTTGCCACCTGTGTTCACCTCTTTATAAGACTCACCTCATTCTGTTCTCGTCGCCGGTCCATAGCGTTCACTCCCGCTCCGTCTCTGCCAGAATCCTTGTCAGCTCCGTTTTTGTTATAGTCAGCCAGAAGACTTACTTCAACTTTGTTTTTTGTTCCAGTCAGCCATTAGAGTTTCCGTTAGCTTTGTTTTTGTTCCAGTCTCTGCCTAGATCCAGCTCAGCTCTGTTCCCACTCCAGTTCTCACTCCTGGAGAGCGGTTCCGGTCTCAAGTCCACGGCTCCGACGTCCTGGTCTCAAGTCCACGGCTCCGACGTCCTGGTCTCAAGTCCACGGCTCCGACGTTCTGGTCTCCAAGTTCTCGGCTCAGATGCTCCGTCCTGGTCGTTGGTCTTCGGCTCCAGAGTTCCTCCCGGTCAGTCTCTCCACACGCCTCCTGCCGGCCTGCTTCTGCACCCTACACCTCCGTCTGTTGAAAGACTCTGGTTCCATCATCACCCATCTTCCACACTTTTCAATAAACTCACTCCTAAGAACTAGCTCTGTGTGTGCGTGCTGTGTCCGGGTTCATCCTAGAAAAATATCATAACATGTTCAATTTATTGAACCCTGATATATTAACAGGAAAATAAACTGCATTTGGTTCAATGCATTTAACGTTTCACAGAAACCAAAAATGTGCCCAAACGTCTGATTTTAGGGACGAAGGCGTTTCTAAAATCCTGTCAGCCATTCTGCAAATTCGTCTCACTTGCACTTCCTCACTGTGAACAGTAATGGTGCGCTGTAATAACGCCCCCTAGGGGTTGGGAGGTATATCGATACTGAAAGCCAGAATATCAATATTAAATCGTTTTTAAAAACATTGATATTGATCTTTGTATCGATTTATATGCACAGCCCTAAGTCTGACTAAACAGATATTTCATTTTTTTGCTTTTAAAAAAGTGACAATTTAATAATTAGGTCTTCTCTGAGTGAGCTGCATTCACCGAACTGATTTTCACTGTCTTGACTCATTATGGTCCCCGGTTTGGCAGCAGATGGGTGTGAAATGTATTTCTCTCAGCTTTATGGGTGGCACTCCATGTGATGTGCTGTGGACATGACAAACTCTTTTTCCCCTGTTTTAAAAGCTGCAAGATGAAGAGAAAGGGTGCATACAATTCACAAATAGGAGTCATTTTTAGACGGAGCGGAAAAAAAGAGAGTTTAACACCACCTCAAGCTGCAAATTCGTAATTGTTGTCTGATTATCTGGTTTTGGTTTTGTACCTTTAGGTCATTACCAGTCTGGAGTCAGTGATAGAGGAAGAGGAAACAG
The DNA here is from genome assembly GCA_037039145.1 of Fundulus diaphanus. Lineage (NCBI taxonomy): Eukaryota > Metazoa > Chordata > Actinopteri > Cyprinodontiformes > Fundulidae > Fundulus > Fundulus diaphanus. Next base: position 51,721,800 of record CM073125.1, on the reverse strand, counting down.
AGGTGGCTGAGTCATCGGATGACAGCCAGGAGGCAGATTTACAACACAATAGCACTGAAGCAGGATTATTCATCTAGATTTCCTAATGTTAAATTAAAATAACACAGAAGCAAATTTATCAATACTGTTTAGCTTATTATTCATATTTCTTTCTGGATTTGAAAAGAAAATCACGACAATTTAAATAATTTTATAAGATTTCAGTAATGACATTTGAATGTCATGTGAAACAGCTAAACTATAAGAAAAAGGCACCCAGGAGTAAATGTGAACTGGTTATTACACTGGAATAAAAACCTGCATCCTGTGATTTCGCCTCTTAACTAAATTTTTAATTCATGTGGACGTCATTCAAAATAAAAGCAGAGCCATGAATGCGTCCCGCTTGTGTGGACAGCTGATTATATGCTGCGGCTCATATGTCCTCTGCAGGTTTCTTTATGAATAGGAGGGATGGGAGCTGGGACTGGATGCGGGGGCGCGCAGCGCGCTCCTTCATGTCGGTCACTGGTGAGATCTATTTTTAGAAACGCGGAATAATTCATGAGCGCCATTCATTAAAAACGGACGGACTTTTCATTGAGACTTTGTAAATCCTCACTGTAACTTTGAAGCACATCAGAGGGGGGAATAAAAATGAGAGAGGGGGTCCTGAGTCAGAGATGAACGTCATGGTTCAGACTTCAAGACGACGGCCGAAATGGAAAAATCTGATCTTTTACCACTCAGCGTGTTTAATTCTATGTGCTATTTATTCTAAAATTGTTTATTTCATGTAAACATAATTTTTAATAGCTATACAGTTAATATTTTGCGGCAATAATGAGTGTTTTGTTATGATTTGATGTTCAAAATGTATAAAGGATGGGTTCATCTTGATTTAAATGTTGCAAAAACATACCAATAAAACAATTATATTCAACTCCATGGTATTTTACTGACGGGACGCTGCGTTCAGATGGTATTTCTATTCATAAAACAGCCTCAGTATCTACGCCTGTCTCCCCTGCCGGCAGATAATCTCTATTAATCTCCACCATTTTACTTACAGGCAATAAATGCGGTCTAACAAGCACCTGCCGTGTTTACCGACAGGTCCGTGGCAAACAGGCAGGTGCCAGACATATAAACACACAGACCTCGTTCGTATTCAGCACGGTCCTCTCAACCCATCCCCCCTCTTCCTCCCCCTCCTTTCACAAATCACCGGAGCCCGGTGACTCCGTTTACGTTTTTACGATGGCTCCGCCCTCTACTCGGTTTTGTCCAAATCGGGCTTTTTGCGTCGCCGGAGCTCCCGATTTCAAGCCAACGTCACGACCGAGTAAAGGGAAGAGCTGACGTCGAGGAAGAGTCACAGAGAGGAGAGGGCATGTGAGAGGGAGGGGGAGACTCGCGTCTCTGCTTGCATTCATATGAGGCATATCTCTCTCTCCCCCCCCCCCCCCCCCTTCTCCCTCCTCCTCCCTCCGTTTTACGTCGGTGTTGGCGCGTCGGGAGCCCCCCTGCTCCGGTGGAGTCCCAGGCTATATAAGAGACCGGCGAGCAGAGTCCCTCAACCAGATTTACGGGTTCCGGACTTCAGAGCCAGAAGAGACGGCGACCTGCAGCCGCCGATTCACCTGCACTCCGAAAGGAGGGACGAAGGGAGAAGGTTTTATAAAAACCTTGCTCTGGAGAAACAACAGCTGAAATGACAGTCCAATAACAAGCCTTTTTTTCTGCCCCTCACTTCTACAACCTGTCTCTCAACACATCTGAGGAGACAGGACACTTTTCAGCAGACCTTCAGCAGCACTCCGCTTTGCAACTTTACACCTGGAGGGACTCTGACGGTTCGCAGCAGCGGCGGCAGCAGCAACAGACCACGATGTACCGCTCAACCAAAGGCGCGTCCAAGGCGCGACGGGACCAGATCAACGCTGAGATCCGAAACCTGAAGGACCTGTTGCCCATCTCTGATGCAGATAAAGCGCGGCTCTCGTACCTGCACATCATGTCCCTGGCCTGCATGTACACCAGGAAGTCCGTCTTCTTCACTCAAGGTAGGAAGGAAACGACAACCTGTTGATTAATCTCCTGCGGAGCGTTGAAATCAACACGTGTTTGAGCTTGTGTGTGATAAAACTACGACTTTAACATATAATTCACAGCTAAAATCAATCCAGATATAATTACGAATAGTTTATTTGAGTGATAAAAGTGTTAAATTGTCAATAATGTCGGTGGTGCTGGAATAGCTTCAGTGCGGGCTTGGAGCTGTCTGTGGCGCTGAAACTGACAGCTTTTTCGCCGACACTGTCCGTGGTGCTGAAACGCTTCAGCGTCATGAACGCTGCCCTAGCAATGTCCGTGGTGCTGAAACTGATGCTTTTTACTGCAGCATATATCCCTCTTCATTAACAGCTGTTTTGTCCCTTCCTTTCCAGAAGCGGGGTCTGCTGGTAGTCTAGAGGAGAGCACAGCGTTTCTGTCTTTTCATGAGCTATCGGAGCTGATGCAGGCGATGCCAGGCTTCCTGATGCTGCTCACCGGAGAGGGGAAGCTGCTGTACCTTTCTGACAGCGTGTCTGAGCACCTCGGACACTCCATGGTGAGCATGCACACCGTTGCTGCATTCCTCAACACAGACGGGCTATTTCAGAAAGGTTTAACACCCGGTGTCATTTTTGTTTCAGGTGGACCTTGTGGCACAAGGGGACAGTGTTTATGATATAATCGACGCTGCAGATCACTTCATCATGAGGAACAACCTGTCTGCCTCTACATCACTTGAGATGGGTAAGACACAGTGTTCTTTTTCACGTTTAATTGTTATTCTTCCTTTATTACACACTGAAAATGGAATGGAGATAAGAAATAAATGAAATCACCACAGTAATAATAAATCACCTCGGTACAATAAACCATGATAAGTTTGCAAACCGCAAAAAGTGATAAAACAATACTGCTTATATATATATATATATATATATATATATATATATATATATATATATATATATATATATATATATATTTATTTATGAGATGAATAACTTTGGCCCAAGCACCAAACCCTGTGGTACTCCATAATTAACTCTGCTGCTATTAGTTTGGTCTATACCATCCATTCCTAACCTAAATGTTCCCTCCCACCTTCTCCTGCACAGATCGTCTCTTCCGTTGCCGTTTCAACACCTCCAAGTCCGTGCGGAGGCAGAGTGCCGGAAATAAACTGGTTCTGATCCGAGCTCGCTGCCTCGCTCCACCTTCCACCACCCCCACCAGCAGCTCCTACTGGACCTCAAACCCCGTGTGGGTGTGTTTCTGCACCCCCCTGGAGCCCCAGCCCACTCGCTCGGGGTCTGGGGCAGAAAGGGACCCAGCCTCTGCCCCTCCCCTGGCTGAGACCAACTTGTTCCTGGCTTGCTTCCACTCCCAGCATGGCCGTGATATGAGGCTGCAGGTGGCACAGGACAGGTTAGTTTGTCCTTCTATCCTCAGACAGTTGCTTATATTGTGGGATTGTTCAGTTTATTGGACAAAGATGTCAAAAATCTAATCTCCACCCACTCTACCCTGCAGCATGAGCACGTATCTGGGCTATGATGTGACAGCTTTACGCTCCCGCTCCTGGTACAGCCTCCTCCACCCACAGGATCTGTCACACGCCTCTGCTCAGCACCGCAGCCTATGTAAGTGCATTGTTTATACAAATTAAGCACTTTACAACCATACATGCCCACACTGTGCCCACTGGCACATTCACACAATGTGGAAGACTGAGATGATTAATGTGATTACACACCGATCATAACGTGTTCTGCAACTGTTGTTGACAGTGAGAGAAGGTGGCGAGGGCAGAGCTGAAATGGTGGTTCGTGTTCAGACTCACGACCTGTCCTGGATTTGGCTCTACATGGTGCTTCAACTGCAGCATGGAGACATCCCCATTGGCAGCAACAACTACATCATCAGGTATTTGTTGCTCTTTAAAAATACACAGTAAACGTAGGGAATGTGTAGAATAATGTGAGTAAGCACTAAATTAACTCACCATATTTTTCTTTATTTTTCTTCTGTCCTTCAGTGATTCTGAAGCCTGGTCCGTGCGTCAGCAGCTCAGCTCAGAGCAAACTCAGCTGACCCTGGTTTTGAGTGCTGGTACATCTCAGCAGGAGGGTTTGAGCCTACAGTCTCCAGAGACCCTCTCTAGCCCAGACCAGGTGTTCACACCAGGTAGCAGTGGCCTGTCTGGCCAGTCCTTTGACTTCAGCACTGCAGGCTGCAGCGTTGGGTCCTCTGATGAACCGGGGAGCTCAATCACTGAGCCCATGCAGCTGGAGGGAGACCCTCGCTCCAGTATCTCCTCTCTGGAGGAGGAAAGTTTCTTTCAGCAGCATCCAACTGAAACCCCCTCCGCTGCTTCTTCGCCCACTCCAGTCACCGTTGAAACAGTAGCAGATTTAGACTTTTTAACCCAGAACATTCTCCTCCCTCCCTCCTTCCAGCTCGACCCCCCACTGCCAGCTCTCCCCTTGCCTCTCCCCCCTGTGCCCACCTCACAAGCTCAGCAGACCAAAGAGTTTGTGTGCACTCCCCCTTACACCCCCCAGGTTGGTGGGACCAGCTTCCAGTTCAATGAACCCCTCTTTAGCTTTGACCCAACTGGTACCACCACCCCACCCCCCTCAGCAACGACTGCCACTGCCACCACCTCCTTGGCCCCCTCATCTTCCTCCACAGCCCCACCAACTACAACTTCCAGTCCTGCTCCGCCCACCACCCTCTCCATCAAGCTCCCCCTTGTGCTGCCCACTCTCTCCACTGACCTACTCTTCCCTGTAGAGACCTGCAGTGGCTCCCTTTATGAGAAATTACCCCCCACACCTGACAGTCCAGGAGATGGGGACTGCACAGTCATGACCCTGCCTGAGGTACGGGGCCCACTTTATGTAGATGTACCACTGGGGCCCCTCCAGTGTCCCCCCGAAGGCCTGCTCACCCCTGAGGCATCACCCGGTAAACAGCCCTGCCTCTCCTTTTTCTCTCATGAGAGGGAGAAGGAGCGAGCGGAGATTTCCCTCTTAGCTCAACACATCAGCTCCCTGGCTGAAGGGTTCTACCTTGATCCACTCTTGTCCAAACTCTCTCCTCCTTCACTATCACCTTCCTCCACCCCCCCATCTCCCTTCCTGTCTCCAGCTATCGAACCTGCTGATCCAGTCCACATGCTGAGGGAGTTTTATCCCGTAAAAACATGGAGAGGTCTGGACATTCCCATCTTCCTCGACGACGATGAATCTCTGTTTGAAGAGAACATCCTAGAAACTCTCCTGCAAGATGACTTTGCTCCACCGCAGGCACCAAACCTCTCTGCCCTGTCCCCTCTGAACTCCCCTGGATCAGATCCCTCGAGCTCAACCTCTCCTCTGACCCCAGTGTGTTGGCACCAACCCTCCCAGTTTGAGGGAGTGGGCCACATCTGTAGCGTCCAATCGGCGCAATGTAACTCCATGGCCGGATGCGGGGCGACCGTGGCTGATGAGGCCGGGGTGAAGGCTGATGGGGAGGGGATGGCGGAGGAAGCGATGGAGATCGAGGTGGTGTCATCTCCTGTGTCCTCTTGCTCCTCAATCCCAGCTTCCCCTCCCCTCATCCTCACCGCCTCCCCGAGCCCCACCACCTCCATGCCTGTCGCCTTGCCCACGCCCGCCATGTCTTGCACTCAGTCCCTCCTGGAGGAACTGGCCGTCCTGGAACCCATGTTTGGGGCAGGTGCCTCGATCGCCCCTGGCTTAGGGCAACAACCTGAGTTGTATCAACTCCAATGTCATCCATCGCCAAAGTGCTTCCAAAAAGGTGAGCGCTTGTTGCAGTTTTATGTCATCATTTTTAACTGATATGCAAACACTCTGACTCCAGTCGCTAATGTTCTTCTTCTCCTGTTTTTTTTTGTGTCTTTCAGATGGGAGTGGAAGTGTTCCTCCGTTCTAAAATAAGTCTGTGACTTACTTCATTAAGTATGGCATATTGTCATATTTTGTGGAGACCCTTTTACTGAAAAGTAAAAAACAATTAAGTGTATAAATATACATAATGTATATACAACTTAAGGACTTCATCTCCTACATGTCTGCCAAGAACAAAGATTGGCTTTATATTTTTGTTCAGTCATTTTTCTGTGTAATACTGCAAAAAAAAAAAGGAAAAAAAAACTGGTGCAAGATTCACAAAACTGTGTGACTGCGTGGACCCAGAACTGCCTGGGTTCTGGGTCCACGTGGTGACCTCTCAACAGCTTTAGAGATGATCAAACTCCAGATACGTATGTGTATTCACTCGTAGTGAAATATCTGTTGTGAACAAAAACAATGATGCATTTCTTGCTATTTCAGTAGTGAGATGAATCATAGCACTTTTTTGCCTGACGTGCTACGACGCAAACCCAAATCTCAAATGTTACTGGAAGTCAAATGTTTACAATAGTTTACGACCTAAGTGCGAAAACAATCAGTAGAAGAAGATAGGAAGAGTTCTTGTATTACATCTTCTGATTCAGTTACCAGAGCCAGAGGGGTTCTGGTTTTAAAAGCCTTTCAAAACTTAAGAAATGGCGTGAAGCAAAAACTGAGATACTTTGAGCTTTGAGTTTGCGACTTAAACCTTTAACATTTCATAATTATCACTCCATCTGAGATCTTGTGTATCAATGTGATTTGCAAACAAAAAGAAAACATGTAAAGAGGTCCTGGCAACTGAAGAAAAACAGCTCCTCTGGAAGTTTGCTTGGACTCTGATCATGCCACAAACCCACTTCTACTCTGTACTGTACATTAAGACTCTGAATGTGGACTCATCGGGTCCCCCTCCTCCTCCCCCTCTTCTTCTTCTTCCCTGCTTTTGGCCGTGAGGCAGTCGGCTGGATATTCTCGCAGCATCAATATTTGCAATGCTGGCAGCTTATAGCGGCTCCTGTGTGCCTGAATCGGCCCCGCCTGACCTGCTGAACTCTGAACTCTTTGTCCACTTCAAACGAGTGGACGGTGGCATCGTGGCTCCACTGGAGCGCGGTGCAGTGAGGCACAAATTGACTATGTTGAACAAGCGATTCTTCTTTTTTGAGAGGGGCTTAGAATACAAAGGTTTTGTTTTAAAAAAATGAAAATGGGGACGGGGTGCTATTTCTATTCAGTTAACTAACGACACGGGTTGAGAATGGTACAATTCCCATGGTGTCGACATGCTCACGTAGAGTTGTCTACGGTCAAGTAAAGGATTGATTCCTACGTTCTAGCTATTCAAGGCTAATTTAATATACATGTGTAAAAATTATACTACTGTATGTGTGATATTTGAAAAAAAAAAGATGTTAAATCATATGCATTATGTCTCAGGATGTAGGCATATGTTCTTTTCTGAAAGGTTGTACACATTTGTACATTTGTATGGAACAGTTATTGGCCTGTACATACAGAAGAGAGATTTTTACTGCATAAGATGGAATATATTCTGAACATCTTATTGTTACTATTATTATTATTCCTATTATTTACTGCAGAATGGACATTGTGAACCAGTGTTCTATTGTGATGCTTATAAGTGTATTTGGTTGTCATACAAATGCATTTATATTAAAGTGCACTTAATGCTGCTGATGCATTTGTGTCGTCAGAGTCAAGCTCTCTGTTCCTCCCTCAGCCTCATCACCATCACCATCATCATCATCATCATCATCATCATCATCATCATCTTTTCCTCCCTCCCCTTCACCGTCCTGCGTTTCTTCCCCCGGAGCGAGTTTCGCTCAGCAACAGCTCTGACGCACACGTATGACGAGACAGAATGAGACACTATCTGACTCAGACTGACGCACACGCTTGGCATTGAGACTTTTTTTTCTTGAGGGGGGGAGTAGGAAGATGGCAACCCCCTCCTCCCTACACCCCTCTTTACAATCACAGCGGTCCATATTTGCTGATGTACCTGCGACTCACAGCGTGGCGTGGAGCTCCATATATAGGCATTCCTGCTCTGCCTGAAAACAGCCTTGCGTCTATTCTCAGCTTCTATTCAGGAGCATCAGAGAGGGGTGGGCTGAGAGAGGGGGGAGACAAAGAAAGTGTTAGAGGAGGCTAAAATTAGAGATACAGTAGAAAAAAAGGAGTAAAAATGGAAACAGAACAAGCTGATCCCTCAGTGCCGCAACGCGTAAAGAAACATTACATAAAATAAGGTAAAATGCCATTTTTGTCATCAAGATCTGTTTTGCAAATTGAATTTGCTGTATATTTTTCACAGTGGAGGCATATAATCCCCTAAAAGACGGCGTGTGTGATGAAACAAAGCCTTGAGAGTTGCACCCGTTCTCTGTAAGTGAACATTTTGTTCCACCACTACCTGCCGCAGTGTCGCTGATGGAGGTGAGATCACTGGAGGAGAAAACTGCCCACAGCTGACTGCTGCTATCTTCTGGAAAACACGAGCACTGCACCTTATAGGAGTTCACTGTGAAGCACCGTGTGATATGAAAAAGAGGTTAGGAGGAGGACAAAGTGACAGGAGGAGTTCATATCTCCTTGTAACTTCAGCAAATCCAATTGTAGCACCGAGTAGGATGCACTGTTCAAAGCTAAAGTAATGAAAAAGGTCACGTGTGTCTTGGGTGATCTGAGTGGCACAACACCCTCTGTAAGACGACTGTGATTAAACTGTTATTTGTGCCACGATATAGCAACCGAATGTGTTAAATACAATCATAGTAAAGACATAATAAACACAATTCAGTTCTTGGGTTTTAGATGTCAAGATGCAATCAAAACGTTCGTCATTTTATTACATTCTAATATTATGTAAATATGACTTCAAGTGTGCAAAAAGACACCACCGTCATTTTTTATTAAACAAAAATGAGACCAAAATAGAAAACGACGTGCAACCTTGCTGCTTCCATAGGATTTGCAACAGAACAAAGCAGTCAGGAGCAGCTAATAATGAAAAAATTAAAAACTGAATGAGTCGATCAGTATTACTGTGATGGGAAGAGATGGAAGGATATCAACAATAACCTCAATAAAGAAACATTTGTTTGTAGTTTCCATCATTTTAAAGTGAGAAAATAGACATATTTCAGGTAGTTGTCAATTTTCTAAGGAATCGATATTCAATTAAATTCACTCCAGGGTAAACAGTTTAACTTTGAAATGCTTTAAAGCGCTTTCTCAGACTTTAAGGCAGGGGTCGCCAACCTTTTTCAAACCGAGAGCTACTTGATAGGTGTTGTGTCATACGAAGGGCTACCAGTACTGACCTTTGAACTAGAAGAGTCAAAGTTCACCTTAAACTTATGTAAAATAAACAAATATTTCATGCTTTGTTATAGATCAGGGGTCATCACAAGCCTGTTATAAAAACCACAATCCACCACCAAAACGTCATCTTATTCTGTTACTCTTCTTGTATAATCACACTTACATAAAGTTAAAGAGAACTCTGACTCTTCTAGGTCAAAGGTCAGTACTGGTAGCCCTTCGTATGACACACCACGAATAAAGTAGCTCTCAGTTTCAAAAAGGTTGGTGACCCCTGTTCTAGATATTGTCATTTTTAAATCTATATAAATACAAATGTGAATAAACAGGAAGAGTAACGGAATAAAATAAAGTTTTGGATGCAGCTCACTGGTGGATTGTGCTTTTGTTTTAGAACAGGCTCATGGGCACCACCTGTGGTCCTCGGGGGGCTACTTGGTGCCTGCGGGCACCATGTTGGTGACCCCTGCTCTAATGGATTCACTTTGCATGTTAAAAATCAAAGTTAATGGCGAGACAGCTGGAAAAAGGCAGTATGGCTCGTTCAAAGCATAAACCAAAAACGTCTAATCTTATAAGAAAATGTTGACACACAACTTAAGTTTGAAAAAGCTGCATCTGAACAAACCTACATGACATCTTAAAGTGTCCTTTGGAGAGCCGAGAGCAAACTAGAGATGTTTGGGACTCAAAACCTGGTTAAGTCCAGATAATATAAATTATGGCCTGATATGTACAACCCTTGGATTGAAAGAGGTTGCACTTTCTTTCTCCCATCACTGTAGCTTTAAAAGTAATTTAAGTTTGAGAGACCAAAGCATTTCAGAACCTCTCTGTGGCTTTTAGTTCTGTATTACCTCACGTTGGGTGAACAGCAAACACAGCAACGATGCAAATCAAATGTGAAGCACGGTGGTGGAAGTGTGATGATATGCATTTGCGTCGCAGCCACAGGAAGTGGGCATCCTGACGTCACTCAGCCGATCATTAAGTCTTCAGAAAACCAAAACAATTGGGGGTTCATAAAGCTAAAGTTTAGCCAAAGTGTGGTCAATGGTGCAAAGCTGTTGTTAAAAAGGGTGAGCCAAAAATCCAGCACAACAAAATAATCTTGATAGTTACACAGAAAATGATTACTTCAAGGTAGTAACCGCTTGTACAAGCTGGATTCATTACTTTTCTATGGCTTTATTCATGTTATGGGTTCATCTTTTTTAATGAAATGATAACAGTTAGTAATCTGTTTTGTGTTTTTACTCACTTGAAGTTGGATCTAGATCATTTTAGACCTGGATACATTTAGATTTGCCTCGATTCATCATTTTGATCGGCATGCAAGAGCAACAGCTTGAGCAGAGATTCCCAGGCCAACTTCAGCGCTCTCTCCTACGTAGCATCTGGGCGAAGCCGCAGGGGAACAAAATCTCTGCAGTGAATTCTTCGGCTGTCCAAACGCTTCCGTCTGGTGGGATAATTTCAAGGCAAAACGTTGCCAGGATGGTAGAGTTTATGGCTCTAAAACTTGATAGCGGTGACTTAAAAATGTAACAAACTCACAGAGTCTTCCCACAACTTGATAAATATCAAGTGAATATGTCAGGAAACATCATCTAGGAAAGTGTTTAAAGAAAAATTCAAATAATAAAATCTGGTGTGATTGTTTTCTTATACAGTGCCTTGCAAAAGTATTTACCATCCCCCCCCCCCCCCCCCCCTTGGCTTTTTACCCATTTTATTACATTCCAACCTGCATTTTAAGTGTTTTTTTTATTTAGGTGATGGAGCTGCAAAAAATAGTTTAAGTTGGTGACGTGAAATGTGAAACATACATACAAAACAACAAACAAAAAAGTAAAAAACAGGAAATTGGCATCCACCCCCTTTGCTATGGAGCCTCTAAAAAGTTCAGATGCAACCAACTATCTTCAAAAGTCACATAATTAATGAAATTAAGTCCACCTGTGTGCGATCTAAGCGTCACATGAGCTGTCAGTATAAACACAGCTTGTCTGAAAGGCTCCAGAGGCTGCAGCATCGTCAGAGGCATCATACCATGAGAACCAAGGAGCTCTCCAAACAAGTCAGGGACAAAAGTTGTTGAGACATAGAAGTCAGAGTGGAGTGGAAAAAGGTATCCAGATATTAAATACTCCCCCTGAATATGGAAGGGGGGGGGGAGGAAGGAAGTAGCACCTCAGGGTTTGTGGGACGGTCTCTGGTTTGTTGGCCCGTTCAGTTCATGTTAGCCACATCTCTGGGTGGACAGGCCTGTGGGTCGTCTGGGCTGGGATCGGGGTGGATTAGGACCGGAGTATTGACCGGGTAGGTTGGTTTGTGGTGGTACCCATCATCTTGATGTTGGGGTTCCCCTCCCGGGTCCGGGGGCTGGACCTTGGAGTCTAGGATGTGTGTGGTGAGTGTGAGTGTATGTACTGCGTCTCCCTTTTTTTGTGTGGGTAAGAGTGTTTGCATGTGGGGGCACTGCAGGTCTCTGGGCCCATGGCTTGATCCGCTTCAGCGTAGCTGGCTGCCGGTGTAGCCAACGGGCTCCCGGGGCCTTCAGCATTGTGACTGCTGGGGGGGGGGGGGGGGGGGTTCCTGGGGCTCATCTCTGCTATTGCCTCAGATGGGGGAGACAGAATCCCTGTGTTGGCCCCTCTTGGGCACCTTTGCTCTGGGGGTCCCTGTGGGAGTCTAGTGTTCTGGTTTCCCTGGAGTCTGCCTCAGTGCTCTGGGTGGGTCTTTGGCTGCTCACAACCACTATTGAGCATTTTTCTTATGGATAAACCTTACATACACAAGCACACTCTCACAAACACCTACTGGTGCTTGGATTCAGGTGCTTACAGATTAACTTCTATAAAGAAAACCCCTATAATTATCTTTAGATGTCACTTTATACATGTCATATTAAATAATACTGTATATTCTTCAGTGATGGTATCAAGGCGTTGGTTGTTTGTACCTGTAATACTTTATCGGCTGGTTTTACTGCTCTTTTTATATATGGAATGGCCTAGTCAAAGTCCAGAGCTCATTCCAATTGAGTATTTGTGGTTAGACTTGAAGATCAAGCAAAAACCATCCAACATCAGAATCAGGTTCATTGCCAAGTAGGTTTGCACTTACAAGGAATTTGACTTGGTGTTGATGGTGCAGATAAACTAGATATATTTACAGAATCTATAGCTATATGCACGTGAAGGAGCTGGAGCAGTTTAGCCTCGAGGAATGAGCAAAAATGCTGGAACACACATCTGTCCCGTCTAAAGGTTTTAAACTCCTGTCTTCCCTTCATGATCTCATGAACACACACAGAGGGCAGCAGTGACTTTGAGCTGAGATCAGTTCTTCTTTTTGCACAACTATGACATGAAGAATCCTGCAAAAGCAGCTTCATGAATCAATTCTCATGTTCTGGAAGATTATGAGACGTTTAAAAAACAAAACAACTTTTTTTTAACAAAATCTTTATCCCTGAATAAAGAAGTACCTTTTAAGGTTTCAATATTTTCTGTTTTTGGATCCAAAACACACAAATTATATAAATGCAGTTTTAAAAACTTCCAAATCATTTCTTTTTCTAGTTAGTTGTGTATTTATAGTAACAAAATACTCATTAATAAAGTATAACTAATTTGGCTTTTTATTAGCAAAAATCAAGGACTGGTTCCATGAATACATATTTTGCCAAAGTCTAATAATTGTATCAGAAATGAAAGCGTTCTCATAGCTTAGGATTAGTTTATAAATACTTTGGTGAGGGTGCACCCAATGAAAGACACCATCTTGCGTCGCCACTTGTGATTACAGTAGCTGAAAGAGTACAAACTTGTCAGCCTTACGCGTTTTCCCTATCCGTGTTCTGTACGAAGAAGTGCTGTCGGTGGTGGAGTAGAAAACAAGCAAAGACGACCACAGATCGTTCTATTTGCCGTTTTCTGTTGAATTTGGAGGATCATCCAGGCTCCTTTTTCCAGCGAGAGGGATGAGAAAGTAACCAAGAAAAGAAAAATAATCAATTACCGGGAGAAAACGTGAGGCTACATCGGCGTAGATTTTACCAGGTGGAGACAATTCATGAGGGAGCGGGGCTTCAAAACGGATACGAGGGTTTCAGGTTTTCTGCTGGACAGGTAAGTTAATTCAGTATAACAGTGAAGTTTATTTTGGCGTTATGTTAAAGGCAGAGCAGTCTAAGTGTCCAACAACCACTCCTGGCACAGACGGCCCTTGGTCGTCTGTAATTCATTTAGCGCACCGCTAGATGGAAGTAAATCTTAAACACTGTCCCTTTAAAGGGGATAAAAAGACATTAAGAAAAGCATCACTTGAAAAATACTCATTTATCGTCTAATCCAGTCCCTAGGAGCCCATCCTGTATGCTGTTTCATTCAATCAATCAGCTTTATTTTTCTGGAGCACATTTCAAAAACCGCATGGGTGACCAAAGTGCTGTGCATTAAAACAAGAAAAGGTTAAAAACAAGTTAAAAACATACACATAACATCAAAAGCTAAAAACCAGGTTCATGGCAAGAGTATTTTAAAATGCCATGCATGACAATCACAGTGTATTAAAAGCCAGGAAATAAAAGTGCGTTTTTATAAGAGATTTAAGAACAGGAAAAGAGGAGGCCTGTCTGATACTTAATGCTAAGTTATTCCATAACTTAGGAGCAGCAGCAAATGCTCTGTCACCTCTGAGCTTCAGCCTAGTTTTATGGACTGTCAGCAGCGGGGTGGGCAGTAAGGCTGAATCAGCTCACATAAGTTGTTCAAACATTTAAAAACAAAATAAAGCTTAAAATGAATTCTGTAGCCAGCGCACAGGGAGCCAGTGAAGGGAGGCTAAGATGGGAGTAATATGCTCGTGCCTCCGGGTCTGAGTTAACAGACAAGCTGCAGACGGGCCAGAGAGGTCTGGCTAATGCCTTTATACAGCATTACGATAGTCAAGACGAGCTGTGATAAAAGCATGGACTAGTTTCTCCAAGTCAGGTCTTGCTAAGATTGATTTCACCTTTGTAGAGGTGTCCTGCTCCTGAACATCAGATTTACATGCTGAGTCCTCTGTTCACGATGCACTGCAGTTATCGACCCACTGAATAAATTCAGACTCAAATCAAACACCCAAATCATTTCTGGTAATCATGCAACTGTGCAATAAATCCTTGCATATTTCTGTCAGACTCTCACAATTATCTCTTTTTTTACTTTTAAAAGCAACAACAGAAAAAGCAACAAAGAACAACAACAACAAAACTTATTATAGGAAGCTTGAAGCACAGAATATTGGGACAAAATATTTTATTTAGATTTTTTCTTCCTGGTCAAAAGAGTGACGTTTGTCTTTGTTTCTTTCAACATAACTATTTCAAATATTAAAACAATCAAAACTCCTCACCTTAAAGAGACCAGGTCTCATCTTCTTTTATCTTCTTTTGCAGTTTCAACATCTTTAAAGTTAAAATGTTTTTAACATTTTAACTTTAGAATTTCTTTTTACATTTTCGTGGCTAAATGTTCCTAATTATTAACACAATGATCTGACAATCACCACTAACTGCTTTTGTGCAGCGAAAATAAAACAACCCAAAACATTAAACAAAACTTTTAACCAATAATTAATGTGCTGAACCTTTCAGATCCCAAAATGATAAAAAAAAAGTGTGAAATATGGAGGAATCCATCTGCACAAGCTGCCTTAGAGCCAAACTGCTTCCAGAAGCGTTAAAAATGGATTGTAGTATCAAAGAGACTGAAGGTACAAACCCTACAGAGAAGAAACAATTACACCCTCAGCATCTCAGCTCAGGGAAGCCAATAAATTACGGTCATGAATATTTTCAGAACCAGAGTTGGTGTTTTTGTTTCAGACATGTGGGTGGAGAGAGATCAAAGTTAGAAAAGGGACTCTTGTTTTTAAATAAAACTTTTATTAAACACAGGTTTCTCAAGAATGTAGGACATGTATAAAGTCAAAAATAAAGGAATCCAGGAGAGCGTCGCCGGTTTTTATTTCTTCTTGCCCGCAGCTTCGGCTGTGGCGGCCGCAGCTGCTTCAGCGTCGGCCTTCAGCTTCTCCTCTCGCTGCTCCAGGAAGACTTTGTACTCATCTGCAGAAAGACTGGACAGGAAACAGAGAGAATTATAAAACAAGTTACCCTCAAAACGGTCCAGCAGTGAAAATGTTGTCGCCTGGACGATCAGACAGCGCTTCAGCTGCTTGCAACATTAACTCGTCTGGGCATCAGCGCCCCAGAATCAGAGAACAATGCGCTCGCAGAGGCAATCATCTTCAGATGAATCCACCACTAACGAGGCAAACGCAGCAATTTGTCCTCTGGGGTTACTCGCAATAAATCAAAATGTGCTGCAGCCGCAGGACACATCAAGTTTCAATGGTTTGAAAGTGATTCCAGGAGAAGTACTTCATTAAGGGAAGCCAGGAGGGCGAATGTCTCTGAATAACAACAAAGAACAGGTGATGGCAAAATAAACAGAACACAATGATTGTCATGAAATATAAATATCTGTTTATAGGAAAGAAAAAAACGATTGGATGGAAAAGGTGCAGTGGAAGCTTGTTTGTGTTGTGGCATTTTGAGGCAATTGGAAACCAATATTACAACTTAAAGCATCTAATATTTTCAGTATGCATGACATTTTGTCACAAACTGATTGCATTTTGCAGAAAAGAGGCTGTTTCTTTGGTTAGAATGACGAAGCCCTGAAGCAAGGAGGAGAAAACGTCTTTAAGAACCAAGAAACAAAGATGATTTTCCTTTTATTCACGTGAGAAAACCAAGACCTGAATAACTGAAAGTCGTCAACATCGTCGTCTCCTGGAGGAGCAATAAAAAGCTTTTTACTATTTGTTTTTTAAGAATGCAGGCAGGTCCTCCATGGCAGCGTCCACCTGAAGTAAACCCAGAATTATTCACACCCCTGGGAAATTTGGATTTATAATTACTTATTTCCCCACCAAAAAGTCTGCCTCAAAAGATTATTAAACTAGATAAAAGGACCATCAGTTTTGAAACAAATAAAAAAAATAGCTGTCTGATTTACGTTTTAATTAGAAAAAGACACAAGGTCTATATCATTGTCAAAAATCTGTGGAAAAATCTTTCCTGGCTTTGAAACAATCAAACCCTTCTTATAACTGCTGATCCGGTTCAGCATGTTTCCACTTATTTTGCTGATTTATCTTTTATCCAACTCTTTGAAGATGGAAGGCCTCCGTGCCATCACCCTAATCTTTAGCTTCCACCTCTCACAAACATTAATCACTTCCTGTCAGAAGAAACATGTTGGTCAAATTAAAAGATTACTGCAACCCTAAATCTGCCAGGGATATGAATCATTTTATGTTTAGTGAGGCAACATTAAAAAAATCATGGCTTTCTGGACTAAAGCATCTTTTTTATTGTTTACTTGGTTTTCTTCAGCTCAATCAGGACAAAACTGACCTTTCACCTATTAGCAGAGGCACGCAGAGAGGAATTCACAGTATGGTTTTAATCACTGGAAATGAACGCTAATCTAGCTGTTAAACTTTATCAAAATCAAACTTTTATTCACACAGAAATGTTATGAAGAATGTGTTTCACCTGCTGAAGATTATTGCCAGAGTTCGACTGCCTCTCTCTCACTGCAGAGACTCAAATTCAGGCTTTTATAACAGAGAATCGATCACTTTCTGGTCCTCCTAAGAAAACCACAGCTTCCCAAACGATCAAATCCAAGCTGAGGAGGACCAGGAAGCAAGACCACGTCACACTGGTTTTAAAGCCACCGGCTACTTTTACTTTTATGGTTGAATTTTAACCTTCATCTACTGATTTTTAAACCATTAATTGTCTTTAAAAGTACAACCTGATTATCTGAATTGTTCTACCTAATAAGCCCCACCTTGGAAAAAATCTTTCTGAAGACCAACAGGAGGCTGAGAGTGTTTATATTTTTAAAGATAAATAAAACAAATATTTTCTGTCTCAATTTTACCTGAATTTCAGTAATTTGTTTCACATTTCATTGTATTTTTCTCATTTATCAAATTCAAAATACAATAACCTTCATTTTGTTTTGTTGCATTCTTTGTTGGATCGTAATACCTTTATTATTTTATTTTTATCTACTTTTTAAGCATATTTTATTTTATTTTATAAATTCTAAAATATTATTGTAGATTTCATCTTCGTTTTATTATTTAGTATTCGAGAATTTTAATGTTTTTTAATGTGTATTTTTATCTTTGGTGTTTCCTCATTTGCAGCAGCATTTACTCAGGTCTATAATCTATATGACATTTTATTCTAGCTGTCTAATAATATTAATTATGTCATTTACGTGTGTGATTTCTGGTTGGTCGAATTATTTTTTTCTTGTAATAGCTTCTGTAAAGCACTTTGTCTTACATCTAATTGAATGAAAGCGCCAAAAATAAAGTCTGGTCAACTGATTGATGAATTGATTATTAATTTAAAATAAAACTACCTTCAGCTTCCACCTCAAACCACAACATGAACCTGGATTAAAAGAAGCATTAGTGATCACATGATTTCCCGTTTCAAGGCATATTGTGGTTTAAAACACTGCCCCCCACCATTATGGCCACCAGGGCCCACGTTCCTGTCTCTTTTAGAAGTGTCTGTTGCCACATGCCTGATTTGAATGATAAGGTCAATATCAGGCTTCTGCAGAACTAGATGGCATGCTGGGGAGGTAAGGCAATGCTTAAATCAGGTGTATGGCACCAGGAAAACACCCAAAACGTGGCTTTTCTACAAAGTCAGAAAGGTTTATCTCATCTTTTGTTATAAATCAGTATCGTAAAAAGCCCCAAAATGCTAAGTGGGCATGAACGTGAGCTACTTAATAGGGAATTATTTATGGACCAATAAGGGGAATATAAGGTTTTGAATGAATGAACAGGTGATTTTATGTTATCCGTTTAGTATCCTAAAAGTCTGATCAGCTCAGAGCTCAGTAATTAAAAATAAGATGACCTTCCTGTTCACACTGAGGTCATTTTAATGTTGTAAAAACCTACTTTACCGCCCTTGGTCTGTCTTTTATTAAAGATTAGCAGCCTCAGGTCTTAATAGCTCTGCTGACCTCTAGTGGACATTTGAGGACATAGCAGGATGTGCAGAAAAACATGATCCGACAGCCTTCCTTCCTCTCTACACGGTATTCAAACGCTGTTTCCCGGCACTGGTCCTCTAGACAGACTGTCCTGCATGTTTTAAACGTGCTACGGTTTCAAAGCAGCAGAACAATCTTAGAGTATCACGGAGGTCTCAAGAAGACTGTGAATCATTTAGTAAATCAGCTACGGTGAAGCAGGAACAACACGTAAAAGACGCAGGGACAGAATCTGAGCTTACTCGTTGACCACTTTGATTCCCAGAGAGCGCGCCGAGCCGACGATGCATTTGACGACCGTCTCGAGGGAGGCGTCCCTCATCTTGAAGCACTCGTCTTGGGCTTTCACCTGTGCGATCTCGTACACGGCCCTGACCGACACCATCCCCGCCGTCTCGTGGCCTTCAGCAGTTACAACAGGAGAAAGACAAAACAACACTCAGGCCGTGCGCGTCGGAGAAAGTCCGCCACAGAGGCAGACGGAGGCAGTAGGGATGTGAGCGTACAGGAGGGGGACGCTGGGTGGGAAACAAGGTTGGAGCAAAAAGGTGGAAATCCGGAGAAAGTCTTCTTCCTGCCTGAGCTGCAGTGCTCCCTCGTCTCATACATAAAACATCCATCACAGCAGAGCTCAACGAGGACTACAGGGAGAGACGCCTGCTAGAGCGAGGCTAGAGCAGATAAAGGTCTGCTTCCAGAACTTCTCACCTGTCTTGCCGGCACCTTTGGCGATTCCTGCCGCCTGTTTGAGGAAGTAAGAGACGGTGGGCTGACCGATCTTCAGGTCATACGTCCTGTCAGGCTGAGGAGACGAAGAGCAACGATTAAACGACAACAACAACACAAAAACCTGTCAGAACTTCATCAAAACACCAACACCCTTTGATTTTTATCACATTTCCACACATTAGAGACACAAATTTAATTGTATTTTTTGTGCAGTTTTGCAGTTGAACCCGGAAGATTACTTTGTTTTTAAATAATTTGGGAAAGCCGGGCGACAATGTCATGAATTTGTAACCTTCTGACTCAAATGGAGGCACAACTATGAATGTATTTTAATGCAACACCTCAAACAAACGTCGTCCTTGGATAGCATCAGGGAAAATTAAGAGAAATCGGGCCAGATATCAGGAAGAGAACAGTGGACCTCGATAGGTCTGGATCCTCCATGGGTCCAATCTCCAGCTGCAGGTATGTGTTAATCATACGCAAGTTTAAACAGCATGGGGAAGGCCTGCGTCACAGAGAACAGCGAGTTTTTGGTCGGAAATGTGTGCATCAACTCCAGAACAACGGAAGAAGACCATGAGGCGATGCTAAAAGTGAGGAAATGTACTTCCTTACGCTCCAAAAGCAGCATAAAAAGCCAGGTTATGGTTAAAGACATGCCCTGTGGAGTTACAGTGAATGAAAATTTACGTTTCTGACTCTGTTCTGTCTGGAAAAACGGGTCAAAACTGTCGTCTGAGAAGCTTGTGGAAGGAGACCTGAGACGTTTGATCCAAGCCTTACGGTAAAAAGCGGGTCTACCAAATGTGAAGGATATTCACGAAACCTTCTGAATATGAAAGAAAATGTTCTAAAGAATGTCTCGTTATTTAGGCAACTAGCAAAGAAGAATCCAGTTAATCCAAATTCACCTAAAACAGGAAGGGTTTAGTCTGATTTTTAACCTTTTTTTTGGATTTATGAAGTCCTGCATGACAGAGAATCTTCACCAGCGGTTCTGATTTAACGTCAATCAAAGAGAAAAACGTTTGTCTTTTTATTCAGTGTATGTAAACATCCGGCTACAAAGTCGCCCATATTTATGAAGAGGAAGGACAAAGATTTCCTTTTACAGACGAAAGCAGAAAAGCTTGATTTGCTTTTACATTTAGAGCCACTGAGTTCACACTAGATAATCCAGTTTTCACTGGAATTACGGCTCGAGCCTGTTGGAGTCTATCTGCTCTGCCCTTCTAGTCCACGGCTCTGGAACCGGCGATCCGGACCTGCAAGTGGCTCTTTGGACCTTGCAAAAAAATACCTTTGGCTAAAAATGATATAATAACTAATGCAGCTTTTAGACATTTTCCACTGAATGGTTACATTGAATTTCCGCAACAAAAGCAATTAAAAGTACAATATTAAGATATATTTATTTTTGTCAGCCAGTTGGAAATTACATACTTTTTATTTCACATCATCTCCCACAAATATCAATATTCCTCCCCCCCCCCAATTTATTAATTTTTTTGCAAAAATCCTCTTTTTTTGCAAATGTTTTATTCAATTCAATTCAATTTTATTTATATAGCGCCAATTCATGAAACATGTCATCTCGAGGCACTTTACAAAGTCAAAATCAATCATATTATACAGATTGGTCAAAAATTTCCTATATAAGGAAACCAGTTGATTGCTTCAAAGTCCCAACAAGCAGCATTCACTCCTGGAGAAGCGTAGAGCTACAGGGAGAGTCGTCTGCATTGTCCATGGCTTTGCAGCAATCCCTCATACTGAGCAAGCATGAAGCGACAGTGGAAAGAAAAACCACCCATTAGTGGGAAGGAAAAACCTCCAGCAGAACCGGGCTCAGTATGAACGGTCATCTGCCTCGACCGACTGGGGGTTACAGAAGACAGAGCAGAGACACAACAAGACAGACAAAAAGGCACAGAAGCAAACGTTTTATGCTTTTCTTTATTCTAAAACATAAAAATAAAAATAAAATGGTGGTTCTTAAAAAATGACAACAATTAAAAATTATAAGTAGTGTTTTTTCAAAAAGTCGTGGCTCTAATCAAGTTTTATGTAGCCGGACTAAAGGGGAAAACGGCTCTTTGGATCGTAGATCTGATCTAGACTGGGAGAAAATCAGCAAACATTTGTTGCCGTTCACATAAAATCCTATTTTGACACGTTAAAGTTTCTCATTGTGATACGAGAGGATTGCAAAACACTCAAGGGGTGGGAAAACGTTTAGAAGGGATCATTATACAGTGTTTTCTAACATTAGTTTAGCTTTATTTATCATACACAGATACGCAGAAACAACAGATTTACTCCAAACTTAATACTTTTGATGCATAAACTTTTGATCATAATTTATTCGCTGCTGGCCATGAAAAACCCTGAAATATTTTATTGACTGCTGCAGTTTTTCTGTTTGTCCCTTTATTGTAACAGCGCGATCAGACATCAGTCAGTCACAGGGGGGATGTTTGTGTCTCAGAGACATAATTACCCAGTGAAACAGAATAAGACATCTGCTGCGTCTGGTTGGTCAGGGAACAAGAAACTAGTTTAAAGTCTAAGATTTTTCCAAGCACTCCACTTGATAATATCTATCCTTGAGCCTAGAAGAACATAATCACCAGATGTGTGTTAAAAGCTTTAAACGGCATCTCCCAGAGCGTTTCTAGCCCCCCGTGTTGAGTCCTGTTACAATGGCTGATGGGCAATTTTTACCAAAACCTTGCAGTAATGGAAGGTCGGCTCAGGTTTAGAGAGTTAAACTGGAGAGGAAAATAAGAGGAGACTCGTCTATGCACAGTTTTATTTTATGTCTGATGATTTGAGCCCGACCTCAGCTAGGTAACGTTTTAAGATGTCCAGAATCCGACAGCAACGATGTTGAGCAGATCGGAGCAACAGAGCAAAGAGGAGGGACCGGCTGAAGCCGCCTGAGCCCAGAACGTTGTTTCTGAGGGGCGAAGTGACCTCGGCTTTCACCGTTTCACAGAAAAGTCCTCAGTGCTTTCATTTTCCCTCACAGGAAAATGGTTTTACAGCGATTTACAGCATTAACATTAAAATTCATGAGTTTGAAAATTGCTCTATTTTTTTCCTCCGTCTCAAAGTGAATCTGTTTTAAGCAACGTTGTGAAAATTTGGTTCATGATTGTAAGACTGAGGTTAAAACCACATCTTCTCAGCAAACTGCAGGCCGTCATTTTGTCTCCTTACTGACGAGAGAAATCTAAAACTCTGGGGAAATAATCTGAGCTCCTTTTTAACACGACCCAGAGGGGCTGCTCAAAAAAACAACAACAACCAAAGTGTGCTTCAGCAGAAGTTATTTTTGTAATTTATACATTATTTTTGGTGTTTTTTGCATTTTGTATTTTCTTACAGTTATAAAAGTACTTTTGCAATTGATTGTTTTAAATACTTTTTTTATTGTTTACCTGTACGGACACAACCATCGATTTAATATTTTCTGTCCCAGTGTTTTAATTTTTTTTAAATCTTTTAATCAATTTATTATATTGTATTTAATCTACATTTTTGCATTTAAATGTAAATATTTTTTTTACACCTGTTTAACAAAAAATTGTTTTATTTTTATATTTAATTATTTTTTTAAAGTTTATGTTTTATGTATGAAAGAAAACCAACATTTTTATAGACATGAATTGTTTTGATTTATTTTTCACATTTACTGTCAATATTATATGTATGATTTTTTTTTTTGTGAAAGTAGTTTTTCAAGTTTTCTAAACGTTCTTTATTTGCAAAGTTTTCAGTAAAAAAAACAAAAGAAAAACAAGAACAAAGCAACAAAGCTAATTCAAAGGCTTTACTATCACTGAACAGGTGCACAATGGAAATTCACAACTGCCCTCTATAGCTTATTAAAAAAGACATTAAACGCACAATGAGAATAAAATTGAGGAAAGTTTAAAGGGTTTTTACAATGATGATCTTTGGGGAAAACCTTTATATCTTTATTTTATTTAAAAAAAACAAGTGTAAGACTAGTTTTGATTTTTTTGTGAAGCAAGTGTTTTCAAATGTCTTGTATTTAAGTAAAATAAATAATTAAAACAAATTTAGAAAAATAGCATATTTTGCTATTGTTTTATTCTTATGTTTTATAAATTCAAGCTTTTCATAACTTTTTTCCTTTTTTTGGTGCCATGGCTTTTTCTTAAATAAGGTCCAATAAGGTCTTTCTAACCCACACCTGTGTGCTCCTGACCGGAGGTGGGCATTTATCGCATCGTTTTACCCTCATCGTGAAACATTTCGTATCATATTAAGAATTTTAGTTTATATTGACGATGATAAATTCCAACTAATAATGTCTGAAAACCCCCAAAACAGCCAACATTGTCAGGATTGTTATTTGTTGTTTTTTTCACTGTTGGTTCGTTCAGAGCATCAATAAATATCAATACGTTAAAAAATATAATTAAATGCAGCTCTGTACAGTTTAGTGGTAAAATCACACTTCTTTATGTAGCTGCCGTAGTGAAGGTGTATTTTGAATTTTGTTTTAATATGTCATACATTATATTATTAAAACCATTTTTAAGGGCAGTATTTGTGTTTATGGGGCTATAATTGCTGTGACATGCAGTCACAGCCATACGGTTACCTGGCAATGACTGCAGGAAGATGTAAATAGTTTTTATCATCGCTTTTATTGTTATCACAATAGTACCACCATATATCGTGATAAAATTTAAACCAACACAACTGCTTTCACGGAGCTGATCCCTGATGACCAGTTATTCAGGTCCATTTGATTAGCAGAACCTGGCTGCTAATTTATCCCTGCTGAATTCTCAGGGAAAGGGTGCACTTAGTTCTTCACATGAATGTAGGGTGGATTTTCTTTCTGTATTTGACGAGCTCCAGGTTTCCCTCCAGACCCTGGAGGATTTGCCGTGTATTTAGTGCATTAAAATGCCGAAATTTGCTTCTTCTTTAGCTGAATCCTCAGGAGACCTGCTGGTATTTATGAGCTTCGCCGCTGATTCTCTTTAGGGCTTTTTTTAGTCGCGAACACTTTTGAGACAAAAACGACGGGTGAGACAAACCAGCGAGTTTGGACACGTTTCTGTGTGGATCGATCTCTGCTAAAAGCGTCATTAATACTCGTTTACCCCCCCCCCCCCCCCCCCCTCCCCGGTACTTTGATAATACACACCAGCTAACTGTGAAGATGACAGAAAAATCCCACATACTCATAAAATACTAAACGGACTGGATGCATTTCTATTTTTGCCACCGAACATCTGCTCCCCGGCTCTGTCTGCCCTCCGTCTCCAAGCTTCCCCTCAGGAGCAAAATAAAAATAATCTCATCAGCCTCACTGAGTTATTCTGACCCCTTTTCTGTTGAAATCAGCTCCACCACCTTGCTCCAGACCCCTATAAAAAAAAAAAAAAAAAACCTGACACATGGATCCAATCGATAAATCATCTTGTAGGAAGTTTGTTTTGGATCAATTTTTATCTGTCTCATAAAACATAGCAAACAGTGGACCGTGGGCTGAAGTGATGAGATTCAGCCGAGCTGGAGATTTGTCATCAGCATCGAGTTATCTA
Source organism: Fundulus diaphanus (assembly GCA_037039145.1). Classification (NCBI taxonomy): domain Eukaryota; kingdom Metazoa; phylum Chordata; class Actinopteri; order Cyprinodontiformes; family Fundulidae; genus Fundulus; species Fundulus diaphanus. Next base: position 51,697,032 of record CM073125.1, on the reverse strand, counting down.
ACAGCAGTGACCTTTCAGCAGAGGAAACTGGAAATGTCTCCGTCCAGGGAGAGGCCGTCGCTCGTTGTTCCTTGTAGAAGGTCCAGTAAGGAGTTTTTTCTTTGGTTTGCTTCGCTGTTTTCATGATATAAAACAAACATTTTCATCAGGGCTTTTATGACGAGGGGGGGATTAATAAATAATAGATCAGCAACAGCTTCTGTGCCGGAGCGAGCTCAGAGGAACTGTTACCGAAGAAGATAACGACCAAAACATCTTTAAAGGACAATCTAAGTCGTGAGAAATACTCCTGTGTGTCTTAGCAACAGTTAAACAAGAAGAGACGAAGCTGGCGCAGCAAGCGAAATGAAAAATATCTGCTTAGCTTTTTCTAAATATCACTCTCTATGGACAACGAGACATTCACCGCACCGCTGTTTCTGCACATAACCGTGAATTAAAAACCAGCTGTTTGTTTACCGACAGACGGTTTTCCTTGAGGCTGAAATGGTTCAACAGCCGCGCCACGAATGAACATGAAATTGAGTTTACAATTACACACACGGCCACTGCCGGCACCAAGATGATCGTAATCCTAATCAGAAACAGCTTTAATCACAGAGACAGCCTCTGTGGCGGCTGGTTTTAGCAGGACGTGTGGGGTCTTCTCCTGACCCAGGACCTGGACAGAGGGAAGGCCATAAACTGGAACAGGACATATTATTGGTTTATAACACCAACACCAATTTATAAAACACTACATTAAATATTGGAGATGGTTGGCCCCTCTTGGGCACCTTTGCTGTGGGGGTCCCTTGATGCATCTGGGGTTCTGGTTCCCCTGACATCTGCCTTGGTGCTCGGCTGGTTTTACTGCTCTTTTTATATCTCTCTTTGCAGGTGAAGAAGCAGACTGAGGATGTTGTATCATTCACTCCCTTTTTTGTCCTCTTTCTTTCACCTTTTCTCCTTTTTTTCTCTTCTACCTTCTCGTTTTAGTGTCCATATAACATGAAATATTCCCCGCATAAATTCTAATAAAGCTTCTTGCATGTATAAATCAAGCGGAGCACTACGGCGAACGCAGTGAGGCTCCGCTTGTAAAAGTAAAATCTGTTGGGCTCATTGCCAGACAGGACACTAAAATAAATAAATAAATAAATAAATATTGTAGAGATGGTTGAAATGGTGCTAACACGTTTCGTCATTTCTCCTACCAAGAGGAAACCACTGAGAGCCGTTCCTGCCATTAACTCTGTGTACTCTGTGCTTTTCCTCTGCGTAGAAAGTAATCCTGACCCAGTGCGGCTGTGTTTTACTCTGAGTCTCCTTCCTGCAGCAACCAGTGGCAGCACTTTGATGATTTCTACCACGAAGGAGTAGATGTTTCTGTCCACTGTGGCCTAATGCTTGCCCAGGTTGAACAGCTGCTGCATCGTCAATGACTGGATTAAATCTGCAGGCTTTCCTTAGATAGATAACCCTCTAACCAATTGGCATTACATGATCAGTTGAATTTGATGGTCTCTAAACCAAAACTACTGCGACTTGTAGTAGTTTTGGTCCCTGGAGCAAAACTAAACAGAGAGAGGCGCCGTTTTGTTCCTTTGCTCTGGAACAAACTGCCTGAAAACCTGAAATGGGCAGATATGTTCGGCTCCTTTAAATCAGGACTGAATTAACATTATCGTTTACTGCAGCTTCCCCATAAAAGATCAAAGTTTCAGCAGTTCATTTGTTTTAAATTTCAATGTGATGCTTAAAGGTTAATATCCCTTTTTTCATGCATTTCTTGTTTTAATGACATTTTCTGATCTCTGATCCTTTGTTTTCCTGTAAAGCACCTTCAGCTACCTTGTCTATAAACGGCGCTGCACAAAGAAACTCCCCTCGCCTCTCAGGGTAAAATAAATTGTATTCAAAGGGGTGTTTAAAACTGGATTAGGACTGAAAAGACTGAATGAGCTGACCTGAATTGGTTTGCATATATTGTGCCATTAATCGGATCAGTAAATTGCCTTGTGAAGGCGTTTGTTGTGAATCGGTGCAATAAAAATAAACTGAACTGGATAATATGCGTCTCATTACGACTATCCATCGGAGCCATTCATAACTTCTTTATATCATGGGTCAAAAAAGCTATTTTCAAGCCATTTTTAAAAATGGCCCTAATCAGTATTTGGCCAGGGCTTCTACGGGTATTTGTGGGTGATTCTTTGAACTTTAACTGAATTTTGCTCATCTCCTGACCATGGCGGGACATTGTAGAGTGTGGGGTTATTAAAATGTGGAGGACAAAAGAATAAGAAGTGCCAGGCTTAAAAAAAAAACAACCACTGAGAGTCTCGGAAAGTCCTGATTCATGACTTGAGATAATGAATCATCCTTCACCGGATACTTTATTATATGCCAAGTTCTCAGCGTATTTGAAATCACCCTGTTGGAGCAAAAGCAGGACTTTCTGTGTGTGTTATATTTGGTATATTACTTAAACTCGTATAAAGAAATGCAAACAGGCCACGTCTTTGTGATTGGCTGCTATCAACAATGAGCAAACGTCAACAATGAGGCAAGCTCCTGAAAATGGTCGGGTACCGGGAGGTAAGCGCCAGAGAAAGACCAACCAAAGTCCACAGAAAAACTTCAGAAGACCTTTAAATAAGTCTGAAGAACTACTGATCAAGGAGGGATAACAAGAAAGGAAGTCTTTTCAAAGGAAAATAATGAAATTGTTTTCGCACACAGCTGGAAAAGCAAATGTAGCAACCCGCTCAAGTGCAGCGGTATCTATTTGCTGTCACCGAACGCGTCCTTGTTCGTTTATCTGTTAACCTTGTTCATATTTGCCTTCGGTGATGCACTCGGTCGTGTGCTGACTGATGACAACTACTCGGTTATATCTCCATCACTGTCACAGCAACCGGCATATTTAAAGATGTAGCTTGAACTGGTTTGTCTTTACCAAACCGGAGTGGAGCCGTTGCTGCACCAACGCTCTCCAGACAGAGAAGGACAATGCAGCTGACTCTGTTGGCACAGCCGCAGTTAATTCAGTATTTATTTATGCATTGTGATGTGTCACGGTGATCCTTTATTGCCAGCTGAAACGCCGTGGCACAGCATACAGATGAGCTGCACAAATCTGCATGTTTTTAGGGCAAAATCCCTGGAAAGTTTGGAGTTTATAACATCAGCCGACCGGAAAAGTATTCACACCCCCTGGGTATTTTGTGAACATAAAACCACAAAGCTTTGTGTATTTTCTTGGTATTTTTTTCCTGATATACCAACACAAAGTAGTACATGATTGCAGGAAACGTGAATTTCACTTTTTAAAAATTAAAATCTAAAAATGTGAAGCGTGCATTAATACTTAGTCCTCTGCAGAATCACTTTTTGCCACACGTTTTCAGAAAAAATGAGTTTTCTCTGTGAAGCTCAGGCTTAGACCGACTGGATAGAGATTGAGTCTGACTTCTTCTTCTGCTGTAGCTCTGCTTGTGTTGGGTCCTGCCATGAGAGCAGACGAGGAGTGAAGTCTACCAGAGAACGGGAGAGACGGGGAAAAAACTCTGAATCCCAGAATGCACAGTAGAACCCGGCTCCCAGGAAGGAGTCGCCGCAGCGGTAATCTGCTCTGCATGCAGCAGCAATTCTTCTCTTCGCCCGCAGCTTTCCGCCGGCTGCATTGGGGAGGAAACACGCATGAACGTCTTGGTTTTACTGGCCGAGTAAAAGATTGCAACTTCGAAGAAACCTTGGGTCCAAAGTGAAATACGGTGGCCGTATCACCGTCGAAAATAACACCAGCTGCCTGAAATGAGGCGTCTAAGCTTCTGAGGAAAGAGTGTGAGCCAAAGATACTCCAAGAAGAGACACGTCTACAATTACGAATCGTTTTCCTCGCACTGCTCCGAAGGAGACGGCATTAGAAACCGCAGCTCTGCACGGCTGCCCCGATCCGAGCAGACACTCGGCCAAGCCGCTAGACCCGGAGCGGCCGCAGAGTCATCGGACTAAACGTTCTCGCCTTTTCATCATGAAGGTTCACGAGACCTTCATCAGATAGGCTGACCAGACACCATTGTTTTCTGAGTAAGGTTTGGATGACTTGTCCCCAGAAAAGTCCCTGATTTCACCGTTTTCTGAATGAGAAAACAAGTTGCACGCAACAAGAGTCATTAAGTGACCTGGTGGCGTTACAGACGGTAGTGGAAGAAGGACGGTGTGTAGCTTTTTACATGTAGCCAAATAGTTCAGTATCGGTCAGCAGGAATCAGAGCCGCTTCCTCCAGATGTTTCCTGTGTCTCCCTCACATTGTCGTGGGAAACTTTAAACAAATGTGCTTGTGGATTTGCTTCAAAAATTGCTTTCTTCTTGCCACTCTTCCTTGGTTAGTGTGGCTCTCAGCAGCTCCTTCAGAGCAGCCATGGACGCCTCTGGGCCGCTTCCCATTTCTAGACGACTGCTTGAACTGTGCTGTTTGAGATGTTTAGCGGTCAGGATATTGTTTAATGATCTATCTAACCCTGCTTTAAACATCATCAGAGCTGCATCCTTAACCTGTTTGCTGCGTCCCCCTGTCTTCATGATGCTGTTTGTACTCTGATCTTCTCTAACGAACCACTAAAGCCTTCACAGAGCAGCTGCATTTATACTGAGGTTAAAAAACACTCATCATTTACTAATTAGGTGATTTTATGATTGCGCTAAATACTAATGCATGCCAGAATTTACAGATTTTCCTAAACAAAACGTGAAAACCATGAATCCTTTTCCTTCTACTTTGTAATTATGGATAATTTTGCGTTGGTCCTGTCAGTAAAACTCTATAAATTCACAGAAGACTGCGAGACTTCTGCGTGCGCCGTATAACCGCTGCCAGGTGTTGTCGTTTAACTTCAGTCTTCAGCCTCCTGGCTCAGACATCTTATTTAACGTACAGAAATGGGTGGCATCATCTGCCCAAACTGCCAATTCGTTCTTTTAAAGCCACAGTGAGAGATCTGCTGACAGCTACAGGTGCGACGGAGCCGAAATGCAGCAATAAAACATTTGCGTTGAGCTAAACGCACGCATCCAGCATAAAACCCAGCATGCAGCGCAGAGAGAAAACACCAGCAGATGGCACTAATGTGTCAGCCCCTGCTGCGCTGGCAGAGCTGTTGCTGGATATTGCATCGGAGACTAAATTCATGCCTTTTAAAGGATTAGGCTCACCCCCCTCTTTTCAGCACAAATCTCATTATAACTCACATTCAGCCGGCTGGGAGGACACAACTTCTCATTTTAAACAACACACAAAGTGAGGGGGAGGTACGACGAGTCAAAACAATGTCTGTTTGGAGTAAAATACAAACCCACAGCGCCCATTTTCTGAGTAAGTCCCGTCTCCTGCATGGGTTTAATGCATCTTGACTCCGAGCTCCTCGGGGCATTGTTGCTTCATTAATAAATGCAAATAGAAAGGCTTACTTCAGTGGTGGAGTATGAATAATGGAGGTGCTCCAGTGATGCTATGCAGCCTGCAGTGGGATTAACCCCGTTTGTGGGAGGCATGGGTGTTAAGTGCGGAGGGTCAGAGACGGGTTAAAGAGAAGCACCTTGACGTGGATCTTGATGGGAAGCGGGATGCCTTCCTTCAGCTCTTTGGTTTTCTCATTGAAGTCCTTGCAGAACTGCCCGATGGGGATACCTTTCTGCATTCGGTGGGGGAGAAGAAGAAAAAAAAAGAGAGGAGAAAAGAGATAAACATGAAGAAAACTGACGAAGGGTTGCGTTTAAAATGTATGAGCTCACAGATCATTCAGCTGAATATCGCCAGCGTCACAATGCGCTGTCAGAATACAGATGCCGCCGCTGCTGTCAGTCAATCCGTCACCAAGCTTCAAACGCCTGCCTATATCCACACGCATGTCAACGGCCCAGGAACCAACCGCCAGCCCGGGTGGCTGCGCCGTTTTCTTTCTTTTCCAGACTGTCACCGGAGCTATGACTGAATGCACGTTGGTTCCCGGAGCCAAAGGAACCCGGTGATGAACGAGCTCCCATTTTCCTGGCTCCTGCAAGGCCAACCGGAGCGAAAGCAAAATGGATGGCTGACATTATGTCAACACCCGGCCAACGCCGCGTTTCTCTCTGGAGCTGAATTCAGGGGAAAAGAGTAATAAAGAATCAAATTAATACGGCCAAAATTCAGGCTGACCTTCACCCGCCATCCTTACCGAAGGCAACGGACTGATTGAAGTGTTCATTTTAGAAATGAGGGGGAGAAGAGGGAGAAAAACCGTTGTTTCTTTTTTAAATACAGAGTTTAATGAAGTTGTGAGCCTCTGCTGCTCCACAACAGAGCAGAACTCACTCTAATAATGACTCTGATGAAAAGTCAGCTACCCTGAGACATTTGTCAACGACAGGCCGGGGAAAGACATTTATACGAAGCTAACGGAGCGGCAAGTTCTCCGAACATCATCCCCGCTAAAGGTTTCAGGAACCACCCGATGAATGCAAATCAGCCGCAGCATCTCTGTCACTTCATTAGCGTTTTTTTTTTTTTTTTAAACGCTTCTCTCTCCAAACAACAACAAAGTGATGACGAGCAATGTGTTAAAATAACAAGAAGCTTGAGCTTTTTCTTTTTTTTTGTTTTGGCAGATGGGTGCTATACAAATTACAAGATCATACAGGGAGAAATAAAACACGGCCCCCGTCCCCGGAGTCCTCACAAGGCTTTACCTTCCCTCCCATTCCTACTAATTAATAGTAATCCCAGGCGACAGCCCTCTACCCGAAGCCCTGCCTCACTCCGCCTCTCATAAAACAACACAGGAAAGGTAAACAAGGAGGGATGGAGCAGTACAGGAATGCCTAATGAAATATGGATTAATATAAAGGCTGTGATGTCGGGCATGAGACAAAGCAAGCCCTCGGGCTCTGCCATGCACATTCAGCAACCGCTCCTATCCGTCTGTTCGGTCCCTGTCGGATAATGATCTCTCCAGTCGACTCAGGCAGCCTTTCATACAACACACAAGGCCTCCCTGACCGCCAGCAGATAATGCTAATGACTGTGGTAAACAAAGAGGCAGAGGCTTCTTCATTTTAAGACGGTCTGTCAAAGCCACAATGTATAAAATGAAGCCAGGCAACAAGAAGCACAGACATGAGCCACCAGAGAGGGATGATTGAAACGCAATATGCTGATTTACAAAGGTCCAGGTGCATCTGCCTGTGTCCATCTGTTTCTGCATCTAACATCTGCATCTTCTAGGTCAACAATGCAGCCGCTGGAGGCAAATCCTGGCCCGATATTTAGACAACCTGACTGAGGGTTTCTCCTCGCTCAGCTTTAATACGGTTGGTGTGGTTTGTATCGCGTTAGATCAACGGGACGCACGGGATTAGTGCAGGGTTCGTCCATGAGCAAACGCCGGTCCCCGAGGGCCGGTGTCCTGAAACTTTCAGATGCGTCCCAGGCAGCGACGGGCATTAATCCTGCAAACATTTTGTCACAGCAATGATGTCTAAAACCCCTTAAAACCGTCTGTATTGTCAGAATTGTTATTTTAGCCATTTTCTCCCCTGTTGGTTCCATGAGAGCATCAATAAAACTCAATAAAGTCGGAAACATGATTAAATAAATGCAGTTGCAGTGAGTGGTTTAGTCCCGAAGAAGCCAAATTCAAAGAGCAGCATTTGTATTGGTGCGGCTTTGACAGCAATGAAAGGCAGTCACAGCCATAAAGTCACCTAAAAAGTCTGCAAAGAAGTCGTACATACTTTCTCTCAACACTTACCGTCATGAAAATAAATACCACAAAATATATCGATTAAATTTTAAGTTCATATTCCCCATTCCTAGTCCAGTACACCTGAATGAAATGGATAAATTGCCTCTTCAGCATGCAGCCAGGCTCTTCAGAGTCCTGCTAATGGCCTAATTATTCGTTTCAGCTGCAATGAAGCACAGATGCATCTAAAGGTGGCAGGACACCAGCCCCCCGAGGACTGCAGTTGGACATCTGGGCGTAAAGTGGAGAGAAATGTGCTGCTGTTGGCTTGTTTTCTCACTAGAAGATGACTTGGTCACTAAGGAGAACAATTCACTTTGGTTTTCTAGCTTGCAATGCGCTGTCCTTGGGTCTGATCTGATTCCCGGCTCTGAGCCTAAACATGAAGTCTTGGGACCCAAAGCTTCTTCTGAAAAGCAACATTTTCAAATTTACTCCTTTCCCTGACTGTGCAGGAACGCTCTATAAATATCAGCGTTTGCATTTATTGGTAAAACTGTCTAAACCTGGTTAGTGTATTCTCTTTAAGCCGATCAGTCCCATCTGTCATCAGCGGCCAGCTACGTCACGATGAAAAAGTTTGAAAATGGACATTCAGAGCAACGGATGGACCGATACGCTTCCTTTTCGGTTTGGTTGAAGTTTCCCGTCAAGGAAACCTACCACAGCACAGGGTATAAGGAGACTGCCAGTGCTGAATGAAAATAGCTAAAATTACACACACGTGAACTTGAGGGATAAGTCATTCCTAATTCATAGGGTTGAAAAAATACCCCAGATCCATAGCAAAAAAGCAGGAATAATTAAATTAGTCTCTATCGCCATAATTTTCAGATGATTAATGCTGGTTTTCATTGGTCGGTGTACAACCGGCGCCTTTGTCAAGATGTTCAGCGTGAAAGTTGAGTCAGGTTTATTTGTGTAGCGCATTTCAGCAGCAAGGCGGTTCAAAGTGCTTTTCATCATGAAAGCATAAAAACATCATAAACACATCGAAACAGTCACTGGTTGTGAGACCAGTAACAAAAATTAAATTGTATCAGGTGAAAACATCAATACACATCAAACATGTTGGTCAATGATCCTGTTGTTATGAAAGCAGCTCTAAACAGGTGGGTTTCAGTCTGGATTTAAAGGAACTGATTTGCAGTTTTCTGGAAGTTTGTTCCAGATTTTTGGAGCATAGGAACTAAATGCTGTTTCTCCATGTTTGGTTCTGGTTCTGGGTGTGCAGAGTAGACGAGAACCAGAAGATCTGAGTGGTCTGGAGGGTTGATGCAGCAACAACAGGTTTTTAATGTATTTTGGAGCTAAGCCATTCAGAGATTTATAAACTAACAGAAGTATTTTAAAGTCTATTCTCTGAGCTACAGGGAGCCAGTGTAAGGACTTTAGAACTGGGGTGATGCTCTCTATCTTCCTGGTTTTAGTGAGAACGCGAGCAGCAGCAGCGTTCTGGATCAGCTGCAGTTGCCTGATTGATCTTTTGGGCAGACCTGTGAAGACACTGTTGCTGTAATCAATGCGACTAAAGATAAATGCATGGATGAGTTTCTCTAGATCTTGTTGGGACATCAGTCCTTTAATCCTGGAAATGTTCTTCTGGTTTTAGAAGGCTGGCTTTATGTGTCCTTGAAGGTTCAGGTCTGAGTCCATCACTACACCCAGATTTCGGGCCTGATCACTAGTTTGTAGTTGTAATAACAAAATAATGAAAGGAGGATTTTTCCTGTGTGGCCAAGACAGGCCACACACGACAGGCCGCTCCTTGCTCAAACTGTCCCCACACAGTCAGGAGACTTACATTGCCCAACATATTCTGGTATGCTGAAGCATTAAGAGTTTGCTTGACTGATGAGACGCTTTAGACGCTTTAGAGCAGAGGTCACGGATTAGCGGACCACGGTCCGGATCCGGACCCAGCTGCTACCAAATCCGGACCCAACCTGATTTAAAACATTTATATATTACTGCATGTTGTCCAACGACAGTGTCTAACTCAGGGGTTAAAGTTCTCCATCGCTGCGACGGATTTAACCGTCGCAGCGAAATTGAGCGCAAAAAAGTCCCGTTTAGACTTTTTATTCAAGGTTATAATCTGAAGCTGCTCTCAACCAATCAAACCTGGCAGAGCCGGGACATTAACCAATCAGAATGAGTGCAGGGCGGGTCTTTCCAAAGCGACCAATCAGAATGAGTGCAGGGCGGGTCTTTCCAAAGCGGACATGGCCAGTCTGTGGTTTTATCGGTGTTCATCATTTTAACCTTTGGGAGAGCATTTTAAATTGGCCACAGATGGTATGAATGAAAGTAGCGGTGGTCAAAGGTTTCTATGGATTTATGCAAACCAGCCGGTCAGAAAGTTCAGCAGCTGACAACAACTTCCCTCGGTAAGCGTCAATCTGCTCCGGCTGTTAATTAATGAATTATTTCCACCTGTGGCCTGTCAGCGTTTATTCCCTCGCTGATAAACGCGGCGACCAACCAGGGATCTCCTCGTGATTCACTGTTATGTTTTATTTAAACACAAAGAAGAGTAACGCGCTAGCTCAGGCTAATTGAAGAACAAGAGTCGGACTGTGAAACAATGTGCCTCATTTGACTGGGTTCGATTCAGAAAAAGTAAAAAAAAAAAACCTGCGCTGTTCTGAAACAAAGAAGGCAGAGCTGTATCGGCTGTCAGTCGGTATGCAGCAGTGTTCACCTGATGAGCAGCTGCGCTCCAGGACACTAAATAAAATGACAAGGATTTTGATGCTTACAGATTGTTAAGAAAACTACATCAAAAAGATAAAATAAATAAACTGCAGCTACAACATGGACTGGAGAACGGGTTCTAACTGGGTGAGGCCAGAGAAAGGCGATTCTCAGAGAGTTTTTTTATGAAGTTAAAGTGGAGCGCGGACACAGGGTTCATCCTGGACAGGTCTCCAGTGACTGGGCTAAAATATAACCATTTTATTAAACTTCAAAAAAGTTAAATCATGCCTTTTTATAAACTGTAATGATTAATTGGTGACCAATTACGGGCAAAGCAGAGACTGATTATTGTCATGTGCAATCTGTGTCAAATTAAAATGTATTATGTCATGATAGTGTTGGTGATGTGTCCTGCATTTCCAAGGCTGTGTTTGCCTTGTATGATCATAATATTGGTTTATATTGAATGTGACAGGGAGCCAGTGGAGTTAATGTACAGGAGTGAAGTAGATGATGTAATGATGAAGCTGCTGTCCTCTGAATCAGCTGCAGTTTATGGAGGGTTTCTGGAGGACAGAGAGGAAAGGGAGCTGGGGTTATAAAGTGGACTGTGGACCAGTTTGTCAACAGTGTGAAGGAAGAACTTGATGCTGCAGAGATGAAAGTAACCCAGATGATGATGTGGATGTGGAAAGTGATGGAGAGGCTGTCCAGGATGACGCAAAGGCTCTAAAGCTGAAAGGTGGCAGAGATACAGGAATTTTCAATGGATATTTTAAAAGTATCAGATTTGGTTGACTTTGCACACTAAGCAAGTGAGCCAACTAATGCGGAATGATGTCCACGGCCCGGGAATATATGGGCTTGCGAGAAAATGTTTTCAGTCAAACATTATTTTTGCTTCAACCCCTGTGCTAACTTCACTTGCGCCGCTTCTCTTGTTAATATGGCAAAGCCCCCCGGAGCGTTCCCAAACATATCCGCTTGCTGATACATACGGAGAAAATAGCTGATTTAAAGGCGCAGAACGAATGAGCACCTTGATATGTGCTTGAGGTTGGCTTTGTTGCCAATCAAACCCAGGTGTAAAATCCTTGCAGGGCAGCCTAAAGCTCACTTCTATCATTAAGCCATAAAAATGAAATTAAAAAAAGTTCAGTTGTTTTATAAAAGATGTGAAAGTCAAGAAATTGTCTATATACCAAACTGTGAAAGATTGTGGTTCTCTATTTCAAAAAGCACTTTGGATTTTAAAATAGAAAAACGTTCTATTTTTATGTTATTTTTTCGTTTAAAAAGTCAATGTATAAGGTGGATGCATAAACATTTTATTTCAGTGTTAAATACTGTTTAAAGTAACGGATTGTAATAAAAAATGTGTCCGGACCTTTACTGGTTGTTGATTTTCTTTATTCGGACCCCGCTGATTTTTAATTAGTGACCCCTGCTTTAGAGAGTAGCGTTGAAACCAGACTTTCCTCAACGCGGTGAGACAAGCACTGCTCTCCAAGCACCTGCCAAAGCCAAACTCTTTTTTTTTTTTTTACTGGATTATTTCCTCAACCGAACATGTCTCCTCTGCCCTAAAGCCCGGTGACAGCTTGCTTTGCATCACACTCAGTGATGTAAGACTTAGACACGGCTTCTCGGCCATGAAAACCAAGAAGCCCTCTACGCTCCGTTCTTGAGCTAATCTGAAGGCTCCATGTAGTTTGGAGCTCTGCAGCGATCGGCTCCGCAGAAAGCTGTCAGCCTCCGTGGACTCCGAGCACCATCATCGGCTGACCCCACTCCGAGCTTTTATGCAGCCTACCACTTTGTAGCTGAGTAGCTGTCGTTCTCAATCACTCCCGGTTTGTTATACCACCACTTACGGCTGACTGTGGCACGTTTATTGGTGGGCAAATTTCACAGCTGGCCTCATTGCAGGTGCCGTCGTATCGCGAGGTAAGAGATAGGAATCAACTGAGCTCCTGACAGCGATCCAATCACTCACAGACGTTTGTAGAAACGGCCTGCGTGTCCAGGTCCTGGCTTTCATACACACAGCTGAATTTGTTGAGTCGGGTGGGTGAACGTATATTTTTGGTAACATGGTGCACATAAATGTTAAAGTCAGTGTCGCCCTCTGTGAGAGAGAAAGAAGAAAGTGCAGCGAAGGTCAACATCCAGATGATAACTCGAATAATCATCAGTGAATCCAAGCTATTTTTTTTGCTTGAAAAGGGTCTAAAAGCTGGTAGTTATCCAGCCTCTAGATGCCCCTGCCAGGCCGAGGTCTGGCTCTGCCTGCTGAAGCACAAAACTAAGGGGAGAGAGATGTTGAACAAAGCAGCAGACCCCCACACATCTGAAGAGTAAGTTACACGCTGGCCTGGGGCAGTTTAATAATTTACCTGCAGTAATCACTCCGACTGCAACGTGCGGTCTTTAAACGCAGCAGAGAGCTTGGCATGTCATGAAAGCCTCGTCGACGGTTGGCTCCTCCACCTCCACATGACATTTATCAGCGAGAGGAGAGCTGGAACGGCAACATCCATGTGCCGGCCAAATTGCTAACCCCGCTCACTGCATCTGAGCATCTAATCATCCACGAGCTCAAGCTGCCGGATAAATCCTCGTTTCTCAACCGTGGCTGATTAGGAGCTCTCCAGAATAAAATGGCTGCAGCCCTTGAACCGAGGCGGAGGCCTTCCACGCCGCTGCCCATGGACAAGGACATCTTCAAAGCCCTTTGAGATCCTGGGCGGCGGGATTAGACACTAATCTAAGGCGATATTTCCTCGCTGTCAACTACGACGGCGAGTAATTGCAACGGGGTCCATTTGAAATCAGCGCGGCGGGATGAGTTTTATTACTCGTAATTACAGTAACAATTAGACGTTTGCAATTAAAAGTCTGAGGCGTTTGCGTTTGATTCGACCCTTTCGCCGCGTTTCGGCGCTGCCTTTTTTTTTTTTTTTTGACACTCCGTCCCTGTTAATGTGATTGGCCTTTCAGCTTCACTACCTCTTTTTAACAAGATGTAGCGCTGGTGTGGCAGGACAGAGTGTGCCGGTGAAAAGGAGGAAAGTGGAGACGGAAATGGGAAAAAGAGACAGCTGAGGTATATTAAAGCTGTCAAGAGTGTGGCGAGCGATTGTGGTCAATATTTGAACAATGAGAGGGGGGTTAGTTTGACAGAGCCGGACGGAGGAAAAGGCCACCGGAGGTCCTCATGAATATGAGCCAGCGTGCTGCCATGTTTATGTATGAACGCTTTGTCCTTGTTTTAATCTGATGAGACGCTTTAGAGAGTAGCTATAAGCTGCTGACGCTGGGGAAGGGCGTGTACTACTTCTGTTTTTGTTTTTTTGTGTCGCACCTAAATGTTTCAAATTAACAAATTATAACATCAGACAACTATAACTTGATTACATGCAAAATCCAGTGTTCATGTGAGTGTTTCATTTGTTAAGTACTGCCGGGAAATAGCCATTGCTGGGGACGGATTCTGGCTCCGTCTTCTTTGCAGGATTGCTTTAATTCAGCCACATGGAAGAGTTTTGGAGCATAAAATGCCGTTTTAAAAGCAGGCTACAGCATCTCAAACAGAATCAATGTGAGACTTGGACTAGGCCACTCCAACAACCTTCATTTTGTGCTTTTGAGCCATTCAGAGGTGGACTTGCCAAAGGTCCTTGAATCACTGTCCTATTTCACCACTCCTGTGGTCACAAACTGACCGCTGGACCTTCTCTTCCAGGACTTTCGGCTAAAGAGCAAAGTTAATCAATTACAGCAATCATGTAGGTCACAGCAGCCCCAACACCTTCATAAAAGCTTCACTTTTGACTCATCCCTCCACAGAATATTTCCCCCAAATGTTGGGTATCGTTATCTGGCTTTTTTATTTTCTTTTCTTCTTTTTTAAATTTGAACCCTCCAATGGACGCCATTGTTGCCAAGTCTCTTTCTTATTGTTGAATCAGAATCGCTGACCCGAACTGCAGGGCTGCAGATGATATTCTGGGTTCTTCATTGACCTCCTGAATGAGGAGGTTCGGTAGGCCAGAGACTTCTGGGAAGGATCCCCATTCTTTCTCCATTTGGGGGGAATGGCGCTCACTTTGTGGTTCCCTGGAGTCCCAAAGATTTAGAAATAGACTTGTAAGCCTGTCCAGACTGAAGAAGTCCAATTCCTTTGTGTGTGATTTGATCTTCTTTAGATCAGGAATGGGTAGTTACTTCTTGAGAGCTTTAAGCCTACTTCATGTTGTGTTGTAAGGTCACTTAAAGTATTTAAAATTTTTATTAAGTGTATTGAGTAAGTATGAAATAATGGACTAATTCAGTGGTTTGTGACCAAGTTGATAATAAATAATAATAATAATAATATATTATTAGGAGAAATTTAGCATTTGTTTCCTTTCTATACAATGCTCTTTGAAGCAGAAGGGTTTTTGTGTTTTACATGTTTTCTTTTGTTTCTGTGTAAAGCACATTGAGTTGAGTTTGAATGATGCTATATAATATTTTTGAATACTGTAAAACGTAATTACATTAAATATGGATAACAGACGAGATGGATGTAAAAAGTATAAAAAAAGTTTAAGTAACAGAACTGATGCACAATTACTGTAAGATAAGTTAAGGGGCAGATATCATAAGATTGCTATTCTCTCTGCTCCTTTTCATTGAACATGCATCGATTTGCTGGTGTTGTGTGTATGAATTTTAAAGTTATTTTTGAATGAAATAAATAAATAAAAAAAACAAGTCCTGGGCTGGCCAATCTGAACTCGGGTTAATTGGTTAATCAGCTAACTCAGGATTTAAGAATGGTGGCAATTAACCTTTCCACAAAGGTTACTTTTTTTTCCTTAAGTAAATGAAATCATCATTTGAAAACTGCTGTTTTGTGTTTTGTTTTGTATTTACTCAGGTCATCTTTGACACTAAAAACGTTTAATGATCTGAAACATTCAAGTGCTGCAAAAAACAGAAAACATATGAAATTTGTAAGGAGGCAAACAATTTTTCACATCAATTCAAGCAGCAGACAGTGTTTGTCGGCTTTCCGTGTGCAGCTGCAGATGTCTCTCCAAGAAAGAATGAGAAAGGACAGAAAGGTGTAGGAGCAACAGGCGCCGCAAATATGAAGATTAAGGATAGAGATTTAAAAAAAGTGGTGTTAGGCTCAGGCAGCAGAATTAATTGCCCCTGGCATTCAAGGCCAATTGATAAATTGCCCCTGGCGCTCAGCATGGAGGTGGTCTGTGATATGGCGACAAAGGTGTTACAGTGAAGAAGAGGTGGTGGAAGGCAAGGTTAATTAAACCCTTTAGTGTGAACCACTCTCATTCATTACCTTCATTAACTCGTTCATTTAATCTGCTCCAGTGTCGGCTTTTTATCACACCCAGCCCCACGGCAGCGTCATACAGCTGATTAGGTTTCATGCTGAAGCCCTTTGGCTGCGGGGGGGGGAGGTAACTAAGAGACTAAAAAGCAGGCCAGTTAAGGAGACACATGCTGCAAATAGCTTGAAATAAATAGAGCTCACACTGGACGTGCATTTTCCGTGATTTTCCACCGTGGAATCACTGGATTAGTCTTAAAAGTGGAAAATAAAAATGATTTTCATCACCCCCCCCCCCCCCCCCCCCCCCCCCCCCGGTCTCCACTGAAGGCGCCGAAGCAGATCTACAGACCAGAATAAGAGAGCTGGTCAAATCAGAGCAAGCGGTAACTCAGCAGAGCCAAACAAATTCAGGGATTTGCATTTAGAGCAACAAAAACAAGGTAAACCCTCACAGCGGAGCTGGAGTTTCTATTGTGTGGATCTTTGCTCAGAATACAGGCAACCCTCCCCGTTTCGTCTGCAACTGGCACAAGACGACGAATTTGCCTTCTTAGGGCTGGGTGAAAGCAAAGCGAACAGGCGGCAGCGCACAAAATGGATTGCACAACGACAAAACATCCCATTTTCAACTCCATTAGGTCCCCCTCACAGACTTGACAGTGTTGTGCTTTTTGCCACTTCACATGATTAATCACGTGCGGAGGCTGCAGCAGGAACCGAGGCCTGAACTGCAGGCTGCCGCGGCTCCACGCTGGAGACGACTGCAGAAAAGAAATGAGATACGTGTCGAGGAGAGACACAAAAACTGAGTGTCAGGTGAGAGGATAGAGTCACCCTTCAACACGCGGCAGCGGAGAAACATCCTAACATCTGGTTTAAGTCTGCAATGGAGACGGTTCTGAGTATTTTCTGGGTTCCAAAGAGAGACAGGCGGAGATACGTTTTCCTCCAAGAGGCAACTAGGCTTCGCATGTGGGCGATGAAACGCTAGCTAACGAGAAACAATCGACTGGTTTAACCCATTTACATGACGTCTGGCAGCCCATTTCTCTAAAAGCTACAAGCGTACATCTCGCTGTAGGCCAAAGTTTCTAAAGATAATCTTCTAAGAATATTGGATATGATTTCTTTACAGTAATTTGGTGCCATGCGCCATATTGTCGCGTTAAACGGTAGCATTGACAGCATGGTAGCACAACATAAACAGCTACATGCTTCTGTTCACCTCACATTGAAACCGAAGTATCTGTACTGATTAGTGCCGGATGATGATTCAATAACAATATCGATCGATAGACATGGCGCACTAGAAAAGGGTCATAAAAGTTCGATAGAAGAATTCATTCTGTATTCCCCCCCGTATTCTGGTTGGTCCCCCTAGGTGCCTGATTATAATTATACTTCATTATCCTTTTTTTAAATATAAAAGTATGATACAGGGAGTTGTGTCCACTGTGGGGAGGATGAAACAGTAAAACCTGTTATACTGGTATGTCTGAAATATAAGCAAGAAAGAGGATTAAGGCTTCAATTTGAAAAGATTAAATAAAGGTTTAACGTAATAGGCACATTGTAAATTAACTTAGAGAACAAGCAGAATTTATTATAAAAAGGATGAACAGCAATAGATTTATCTAACATGTGTAAATATATATATATATATATATATATATATATATATATATATATATATATATATATATATATATATATATATATATTGACGATTTTGATAAAATATTGTTTTAATTTTTTATCTTTATTTTGATCACAAATATGTGTTTTTTTTTTTCGTTTTGATCACACTGTCTGATTGAATAATAAAAAGAAATTTCCCTGCATACACACAGACATTTGAGATACAAAACCGTCTAGAACCACACTCCAACCAGATGGTGGCGGTAATGCACACCTCCAGATTTTTGCCAACTTCTAAGAATTAGGGGATGAAGAAGAGGAGCCAGAAATAATGGAGTCTAAAAGGAATATTAGCAGGATTATAAATAAAGCATTGTTCTGATTTTTACAAAGTACAAAACTAATACATAGTGTGTAGTAGCTGAAGGCTATAGTTACATATTCAGGTACAGTAGGTGGTGGTATGAACCACTAATGTTGTCTGTGATCCAAATACGAAGAATGATTATGCTGTTTCTAGAACTGAAGATGTCAAATGAACACAAAGCTGCTGCCTGAAAAGGAAGCCAGAGGTGCCCCAGATGTGGTGCTGATCATTAATTAAGAATGTGAAGATGATGTGCAGGAAAAGGTGGTAGAACTTCTGGCAACTAACATTTTGGAGCCAAAATGTCCGGGATTAAAGGACTGATGTCCTAACAAGATCTAGAGAAACTCATCCATGTGTTTATCTTTAGTCGCATTGATTACTGCAACAGTGTCTTCACCGGTCTGACCAAAAAAATCAACCAGACAGCTGCAGCTGATCCAGAACGCTGCTGCTCAAGTTCTCACTAATACCAGGTAGATAGAGCACATCACCCCGGTTCTAAAGTCCTTCCACTGGCTCCTTGTAGCTCAGAGAATAAACTTTAAAACACTCCTGTTAGTCTATAAATCTCTGAATAGATTAGCACCAAAATACATTAAAGACCTGTTGTTGCCGTATCAACCCTCCAGACCAATCAGGTCTTCTGGTTCTGGTCTACTCTGCAGACCCAGAACTAGAACCAGAACCAAACATGGAGAAGCAGCTTTTAGTTCCTATGCTCCACAAATCTGGAACAAACTTCCAGAAAACTGCAAAACAGCCAAACACACTGAGTTCCTATAAATCAATTCTGAAAACCCACCTGTTTAGAGTTACTTTCAGGCATAATAACAGGAACACTGACCAACATGTTTGATGTGTATTGATGTTTGCACTTGACACTATTTAATGTTTGTTACTGGTCACACAACCAGTGACTCTTTTGATGTGTTTATGATGTTTTTATGTTTTCATGATGTAAAGCACTCTGAACCACCTTGCTGCTGAAATGCGCTACACAAATAAACTTGAATTGTAAATGTTTCACTCAAAGCATCACTGTTGGAA
Source organism: Fundulus diaphanus (assembly GCA_037039145.1). Lineage (NCBI taxonomy): Eukaryota > Metazoa > Chordata > Actinopteri > Cyprinodontiformes > Fundulidae > Fundulus > Fundulus diaphanus. The sequence goes on along the minus strand of CM073125.1, from coordinate 51,678,163 downwards.
AGGAAATAGCTATAAAAGGTTAGATTCTAGGCTGTGCTGTCAACCATAAATCACATAAAACCAAAGGTTGTTCAAACGTGGTTTTACCAGAACGCAAAAGAAAATTTCTGCCTTTCTCCGTTTGCCCCTTTCTGCAGACTCTCATGCAGCTCTGTTTATTGATTAGACAGAACAAGCCTCTCAAGCTCCTTCTCTCTGCTGGAGGCGAGCAGCTTCAGGCTTCATTATCAGCTACCTGCAGAACTGTTGGCAATCAGCTTGAAATATGGCCAATACAAGAGCTGGATTTTGACAAGGAAGATTAATGTTTGGTGTTCAAAACAGGCAACACCAGTTGAGGCCTCGTGCTGAGATGAGTTGGAGTAAGAGGGGGAAGATGACGTGTTTGTGGAGGTCACTGGGTGGTGCATGGATCTCCCCTGATGCCTTTAGCGCTGTTGACAGACTGTAACCTCATGTGTCCTTCCAAACTTCCCCAATCATGTCTGAGACAGAAAGTGATGAATGCACAGTACTGTGGACAGCCGGTTCGCCTGGCTGCCCTTTGTCCATTCTCCAGCCTCACGCTCTCCCTCCTTTTTTCCTCTGCAAAAATGAGCGAGTGACCTTCAACCACACCCAGTGGGAGGAAAAGAAGGGAAAGGAAAGAACGGGAGATGAAGCAGCATGGAAAGGAGAATGGGATAAAGATGAAATGTGTGATAGAACAAAAGGGAAGAGTTGAAGAGCACACACATGCTTTAATAAAAAATAAAATAAAACACTGGAGGGAGGAAAATGGAAAATCTCTCCTCTCTTGGAAGCCATCGGAGCGCGCAGCTGAATCTGACAAGAAAGATGACTCTCCATCCCTTTTCTCGCCAGTCTGATTAAACCTCTCACTCCACAATAAACCCAACACTCTGCTCGCCCCAGAAATGAGGAGAGCTGAGGACCTGAGCCTGGGCTAAAAACGTTAAAACCTTGAGGGTACAGTGACGCCGTGACATTCAAAATGCGTCTGACAAAGGAACTGAAATTGAATTCTTGAAGAAGTAATGAGCCAGCCTTTTCCAAAGATTCATTTTCCCCAACAAAATCTGCCTGTGAAAATTCCCAATCCCTCTGTTTGAACACGCACTAAGCCGCCAAAAAGAAGTTAATCTACAACAGAAGAATAATTTCCTTGTGTGACGAAGGCAGTAAGCAGACAGAAGGAGGGCTAATTAAAGTTGTAACATCTGCCTTCTGAGCTCTAAATGTGTCTTCAGGCTAGAAACATCTATCGCTCCACTTCCTTCGCTTCTCCCGCGAGCGAGAAAGGATAAAATAAGCTTTCTGCAAAAAAACAAAAAGCTTCTGAAAGCAGTGGCGCTTTTTGATATAGACGATGCCAAAACCTCTCGTCCATCGGGAGGTGGGACCAGATCTCCGGGAAAAAGAGGAATCTGTCAGATGCTCCATGAGTGCGTGCTATATGGCTCATTTGCATGCACAGTTAATGAAAAGTCAGCACCCCCTTGTGTAACGCAAGGTGTAAGCATTGTGAGAAAATATAACCTTGTGCACTGAAGTTAGTATTTAACCTGCTTGGTTAATTTGCCGCTAAATTAAAAAGCTTCCCTGCTTTGTAATTATGCTGAAATTGCTGATTTGCTCCAGCTCAAAATCTAAAACATTTAAACCGGTCAGATTTTTGTTTAAAAGGAACACAAAGATTTATGAAACCTTTATTTTATGTGTGGAAACACAAGCATCTGCTTTGCTTTTCTTTGCATTAGAATAACCTTCGATTGAGAAAAGCACTAAAACTAAGAGACATAGACTGGTTGAATCTGGACTTAATTGTTTGACATTTGCCTCCTAATAACTTTAAACCCAATGCTAATTTATTATAATAACACAATTAAGAAGTGATATACATAAACTCTAGATTATTTGACCACAGTAATATATTTCAGATAATAATGACATACATCTAAAAAAACAAATCGATATCTCATATGGTTAGAAAATGACCAACGGGGCCAATGTAAAAGGATTTTAGCACAGAAATGATGGACAGAAATGTACAGTAAATGAACGCAATACTTGGTCAGAGATCCTTTTGCATTAGTAACTCCATCAACGGCAACAATTATTCTTCGTAGACAGCTGCACCGACTTTAAATGTGATAAAACACAGAGGACCAACCCCAACAGATGAAAAAACATTTACACCTGACCTCAAACACTTCTTCAACACTTCTTCTGAAGTCTAACACCTCTCACATGTAGCCCATGTCCTGGATGATTCTGTGTGTTGGCTCTTTTCCTAGTACACTTTTTCCTTCCACTCAACTTTCCACTAATATGTTTGGATAGAGCAAGGATCTTTAGTGGCTTGCACTCTTTGTGGAGGGTGTCAAACAGAAACTTTATGTTCTGGCCATAACAGGGCATACAGCAAGAACATTTATTAATTTCAAAAGGCCTGTTTTAATTATTGATCAAATATATTATATACTTAATTTGCCGTTTTTGGTGAGTTATAATAATATTATTACCACAAACAAAAGTTTAAATGTGTTTAATGAATCTATTATGTAAGGGATTTGATTTTTCAAACTTGCTTCAAACAAATTAACTTTTTTTTAGTTAGTCTAACCCACTGAGATACATCTGTATGTTGATTATAGAATCTTTAAAATATAATTGGTGAATTTTTGAGACCTCTAAACTAAAATACAGAAATAATTGATTTGCTCATAAACTACAGATTAAATTGGAAGGAACAAGCTAAAGAGCTGACAGTATGTGTATTAAAACAAAAAGAATTAAAAAAATTTTTTTTTCCTTTATAAATAAATTGAAATACAAGCAATTTTTGCAATTAAAAGATAAATGAGTAGAAAATAAAATTGTGTTTTTCTTTTCATGCTTGGATTCATCAAAAGATGAATAATTTTTAGACAGCGACCTGGTTCTGTGGCTATAGGGGGCGCTGTTTCCTGTTCACTTCAGGATCTTGTTCCAAATTTACTACGATATAAGTATATAGATATAATGATTATCAACAAAATATAAAAATAAACACTTCTCTAATATTTTCATGAGTTTGATGGTGAATATCTTAAAAATAAAACTTTTCTGGCCCAGTTGAGCTTTGGGTCAGGGTTAAATTTTTACCTTTATTATTCTGAATATAAGAACTAAACTTAAAATTTCTACTAAATGGTTTTCAACCCAAAAATCCCACTTATATTTCAATTAGATTTATTTTTAATTTAACTTTTTTTTATATTTTATCAGAAAATTCAATCCCCATAATTGGCATGGATTGATCGCCCGGAGCTCCATTCACGCGAGAACCGCCACTGCTTGCAAATGGCATCATTATTGGAAGTATTGCCATTACTGTAAGAGGTTGCTCTGAAATATTCATCCATAGCTACTGAACTTTCTACCACTGATGGTGGAGAAGAAGAGGAGGAGGAGGAGGAGGAGGAGGAGGGTGGGAGGTCTGAGCTTTGAGCACGTAGCCTGCTTACAAATTACCACGACCCAACTCAGCGTGAGGGAGTTTGCCTTGCACAGACCCGCCTCCTCTTTTCCCCTCTCCTCCTCACTCTTGAGCCACCTTTTCGTCTGAAACGTCGCCGCTGATGAGGATGCTGCCGCTCCACTTCTGAGCGTCCTCCTGTCCGCTCCACACAGCCGGTGCCGGCGCAGCAGGAGCAGCCCCCCACCTCCTCCCCCTCCTGCACGGTTCTCCTCCCCCGCTGCTGTGTCAAAAGATTAACAGACCCCCACACTGCGGGGAGGCGACAGACTCGCAGATTCAGATCCAGATCGAGCCTCTGCACTGGAAAGAAAAGGAGCACAGAACCGAGTCGAGTCGGGAAGGAGACATCTGCGCTAACAACGAGGGGGGTTGGGGGGGGGGAATCTTTAACTATGAGCCGAGTTTTTGTTTTTAATTCAACAGCCTCTTGGTGCTTCTCGGTGAAGCTTCTCCCGGAGCCCGAGCGCGACCAAACACCCGGACAGTGACACTTTTATCGGCTCATCATCGACGTTGGAGGAGGAGGTGGAGGAGGAGGGGGACTTTATTGGCCACCCGACTGCGCTTCTAAATCAAGCCAGGACGATTGAGCCCAAGTGCAATACGAATGGTTTGGGTAACTACAGCCTCACTTTTTATTTATTCTACCATCTATTTACGACAGATAAATCTGTAACACCCGCAGTTATTATGGGCACTTATGAGGCAGGTGTTGCAGAAAGGCATTTTTTATTATATGTTGTTAAAGTCAAGGATGCAAGGCGCCTTACAAGGGAAAGCGCATGCAGGGCAGCTAATGAGGGAAAATATAACAAAAGGTGATAACCAAGCAGGAAAAGATTGCGAGCAGCAACTCCGAAGGGCTGCCATCAGACTAAATGCACATCACTGAAGCATCTGTTGATGTGGATTTGGATCTGAAGGGAGGATTTAGTCTGCATCATCAGGGACTCTATTAAAATTATTAGTTGGCACATAACGGCTCAGATGCTGTCTTGATGCCCTTGATGCTCCTCGGCCACCTGTGGTTGTGAATTGTGCAGTTTGGGGACTCCGTGTGACGGGTGTTTATGGAGATAAACTGCAGGTGCAGACAAATGAGTCTTGGCTCCAACATGGCTTTTCTGTCCACCTGGGAAACACCAGATATTAATAGAAAATGAATGAAAGTGGCGAAGCCCGAGCCTCGCTTCGTCTCTGTCAGAGAATTTAGCAGCTCTCTGGATGATTACTTGGACAATGCCACGGCGACGGAAACATGAGGTTGATGAACCTGATTTCTAGTGCTGCCTGCACACAGTAACTCATGCTTACTGTGAAATAGGCTGCCTCACCTTGTCAACAGTCGTGTCACTCCCCAGACAGCAAGAATGATGAATTCGGTCATTACTGATGAGCCCGACTGGACGGGAGGGTTGTCATCGCCGCCTGCCTCTCACTCGCAGCAGAATGAATTACAGCGCAGACAGGGGCAGTGGAAACACAAACATCGGGCCGGAGGGGAGATTTCCAGATTTCCGGGGCGAGGATTCAAGGCGCAGGTGGAATAACTTAGGAGGCACGACCTCGGAAGAGGGAGCCAGCTGCAACAGTGGCTGTGAACTTCTCCTCACCCACGCCTCCTTCCTGCTCTGCAGGCTGGACTTCCCCCCCCTTCCCGGAGAAACGGCAGAAACATTTAAAATTCACTCCGGCGGCGGTGAGGAAATTCATGCAGGTTTTAGGGGATGATAATCAACTTGCTGAGAGACAAAAGATGTCACGGCCAATAAGATGTTTCCAACCCTGGCTGTGCCTGTCCTCCTTCACGGAGCCTCCGAGCGAGATTTATCAGATCTCCGTCCCTCGTTGTAAAAGATAAACCTTTGATTCTCTTCTTTAGTTCTCCCGAACAGGCACAGCCTGGTTGTCCGTGTCAAGATTTTTAAAACTTACTGTCTGAAAATATTCCAAGGAGAGAAACCCAGGACTTAAAACGCCCTTTTAATGTCATCGTAGGGCAAGTGTTGGAGTGACTGCAGCTTTCTTCACATGAATGGAGCATTGCGTGATGTAGCGCTTTCCCTCCCCACACATGTTGCTGCACACTGCTGGTCAGCTGGCCTAAAGAAGGCTAAAATACTCTCCCCTCCCTAAAAACACAGACAGCTTCATCGGTTTGGAAACATTTAATCTTATGAGAAAGCGAGAGTCATAGCACGGAAAACTATTGGGGACACACCCGGCGCTCAACATGTTTTTTCTTAACCACATTTCCAGGCTACGTGCTCCATGTTTGTTAACTAGCAAACTTCAGGTTTAGGTTTTACTTTAGCGCCACCCAGTTTGATCATAAACAGTTACGCTGCCCCATAAAGCACATTACACTCTTTTCAGTTTTCAATTTAAACCAAATTATTCAAGACAAAGTCTGCTTTAGTTCAACAGGTAAATACAGATTCAATCAACTATATAATTTCACCTTAGAATTATTAGATTTTAGGTACTTTTAGCTAAAATCGGGCGATAAATATTTATTTTTTGTTTGGGAGCGTCACAAATGCTCCTCGTTAAAAGTAAAACAATTTTTTATTTAAACCAAGACGCACCCCCCAATCTTAATAGGATCTTTGCCAACGTTTTTGCCGGCAGACGCCATTTGCGAGGTCAGAAACGACATGCATGTATTCCCCGTAAGTCAGGCTGCCCGTGCAGAATACCTAAATACTTAAACCGCAAATATCAGCAAGTTGTGTTTGTGCTCCATAAAGTCCACGAATCATATTTAAAATAAATACACATAGATGCACCAATCAGTCAGAATAAGCAAACTCTTCCTGCACATAGCTCTTCTGCATCTGTTCAGGTGTAAAACAAAGCTCTTTGCGTTCGGTATGCGTACGTACAGAACCGACAGGGCTGGACTGGATATTTTCAACATGAATATGTGCACCCAAAGTCTGCCGCACTTTATTTTTTATGTGCCATGGAAATTACAACTTACTTAATTAGAAGCACGGGTGGTTCTAGACAGGGGCCAACAGGGGCCCGTGCCCCTGCAGAACTGCTCAGAGCCCCTGTATTGAAGACATAAACTGAATAAATTTCTTACGAGGATATGTGTTGGAACAGAAATCGTAACTGGTTGGTCCCATTTTTTACCTTAACATTTTTATTTTAACAATAATTTTCAAGTTAACGTGTTTCACTTTTAGCTTGAGCCGTATTGAGACAGGATCACAGTTTTCAGGGGTCTGCTACCTGCAGACACAAGTTGCTCGTTGGCTCTGTAGCTCACTTAATACATCAAACGATTAAATTTGCCCAGTTTTCCCTGGTTTAATGTTTTTTTTCAGTGCCCCCATGAGAACCACCACTGCTTAGAATGCATATATTTGTGTGTTTATTTTCCCTTTTCCAGGCGCAGCTCTCCTAGTTTCAGTGCAGAGTAACAATAAAGGTCTTCATTCGTTTTTTTCATTCATCAAAATAAATCTGAAAATCACTAATGGGGCATCTCTTTGAATAAACATACGAAATGACATTATTACAATCAATAAATCATAATCAACGACGCTTTATTGTTTTAACAGCTGTTTGAATAATTATTTCCTGTTTTAAATTAAATCTCTCACACCATGTTACTCGTTTGTATTTGAAATCTTTGCATAAACACTTTGATACCGTGAAACCATGTTTGTGGTCATCAAGCCATGAGAATCTCATATCGTCCCGTGCCTCCTCGCAAAAATGAATTTGGATTAATTCAGGCCAGGCTCGCTCGAGTGGATGGGAGTCACTTTCACTTCTTCATCACCTCCTCTTCCCTTGAGCTTATTTATGAGCTATCACCATCATGCAGTGACACTTTATTAGCCATGCAGACAGCCCAGAAGGCCTATTAATCTTTCACTTACAGCTTTCCAAATCCACACATGCAGCAACGTCTAAAACTCTTGGTTTTTCCTCCCAGTGGGGAGATCTTCTGTCGCCTTTAATGATTCAGACAGGACAGAGGAGGTGACGGAGCCCCTTAGAGTTAGGGAGGCGATGCGTCTTCAATCAGCGGGCTATCAATACCCGTTTTTCACTGGCAGACTTTTCTCAGAGGTCGCAGTCGCGCTGACAATCTCTAGCTCGATCAGCTGTGGGGGCCCGTCCCAAACCGGTAATGATTTTATATTACAATGTGATCGATCCTCTGAGGGGTTGACACCGAACAGAGAGAACAGACAGGGCTGCTGCGCTTTTCGCACCAAACAAAACATAGACAGACGGGAGACGCCGGTTCGATCCCCCAGTAAAGCCAATGATCGTTTCTCACTCCTGGGGATCAATGCTGTTTTTTATGCCGTCGGTGGCTGATGCACATTATGAGCTGTAGCAAAATTATATGGCGAACCCTCCCCGTTCAGCCGCATTGGCATTGTCTCCGCGTAGTCACCCTGGCAGTGTACACAAAGCCACGAGACGAGCGCGTCTCCAAACAAATAGCAAGTTATCAATATTCATTTGAAGTGAGATGGGGATTTGGGATGATTAAAGGCTGCAGCGCGGTATGAGAATAAACACGGCAAACTATAGAGGCAAAGAAAAAGCTTTGACAGGGCACCTAGCTCCCCCTGAATGTGATTAATTAATAATGAATGAGCTGAGTATAGAAAAAGCAAAAGAAGTAGCAACTTGTGGTAAAATCTGTGAATCAAAAAGAAGCACTCTTACGTCCTTTACTGCAAATGAAGGGTGTTTAATTCAAAGAACTTTGGGGGGAAAGATGTAAAATAAACAGCTAAATCGGCTTCCCAGCTTGAGTTGCCAGAGTGTGCAGCTCTGGCCGAAGATGAAGGGCGCTCACCGCTTCCTCTGCAGCTAATGTCTTTAACCATAGCAACAGGCATCAAAGTACTTTACAGCTGGTTGGGAAATAATGTTGGAAAAATAATCGAGCTGTATCCTGCACATTTGTCCCTTTCACTGGAACACAGATGGCTCGGTGCAGAAAAGATTTGAATTTCTGTGTCTCTGTTCCAGGCATGGTACCCACGCCCCAGGTGTGCGTATCAACCCTGGTCACGGTGAGCACGATGGCGGTGGTGGACCTCTACCTGCTGGAGCAGAGCATGCTGGGAGCACGCGGCATGTCGGGACCCAGCATGTGGCAGTACGGGGCGGTGCTGCTAGGCGACGTCTGCTTCCTTCTTGCCCTGCGCTTCGTCTCGGCCGGCGTGATCTCCGAGGCGCAGTCTTCGCGTCGGGGTTTCGCCAACGCCCTCTGGTTCCTGTTTCTGTCCCTGCTGCAGCTGAAGCTCTTCTTCGTCTGCCACAACTACAGGCAGGAGCGGCGGCCGCCCGACCCGCTGGCCAGGAAGACCCTTACGCTGCTGCTGTCGATCTGCCTGCCCTCCCTGTTTCTTATCCTGACAGGCGCTGATCACATGACCCCACAGCGCAGGAAGCAGGAGGTGCGGAGCCGGCTCCTGTGGGTTGTTGTGGACCTCCTGGATGTCCTGGACCTGCAAGCGGGGCTCTGGGAAGCCCAGGGTGGGTCTGGAGGGATCGTCGAGCAGAGGCTGCCAATCTGGGCAGAGGGCCTGGTCTTCTTCTACTGCTATGCGCTCTTGCTGCTGCTGCCCTGTGTGGCCCTAACAGAGCTGGGGGCCACCGGCCTGCCGGGACAGAGAGGACCCCGCAGGGAGGCTCTGTACCCCTGGCTCAGCTTGGTCACCATTAACATCTTTACCCTGGCTCTCCGGGGAACAGGCATGCTGTGGTACAGAGACTCGCGCGTGTCGACTGTGTTTCTGGGGAAAAACCTGCTGGCTTTAGCCTTGAAGCTGAGCTCAGCCTGGGAGAGACACAAGCAGGAGCGCGGAGCTACAGGAGCTGGGACTGTAGCTGGAGCAGAACCAGAAGCCTCCACCATGCCCAGCCAGAACTTGGAGCAGGACGAGGGCCAGGCCCAGGGGAAAGCTCCTCCTGCTCATTTTCACACTCTAACTCGCTCCCAAAGCCACACTCTGTCCCAGGTCAGCTTGGAGCCCGCGACAACACCCCTGGGACCCTCCTTTATCTCCCACGAACTGTAGACAATCACTCCCAACATGCATGCATGCAAATACTGTATGTGCGCACACACAGACTTTAAAAATTCAAGCAGACTGAGCCAGTATCACCTCCCAGCAGAAAACAGCGGCGGGCAGAACGTGGAGCTGTGGAAATGCATTTGGCACGCTCGTCTGTTCGTGCATTACATCGCGCTGGGAGCAACTTGAAATGCATTGTTGTGATTTGTGGGAGTGCATTTTTAGAGTCAACACTGTGAGCAGCACTGCCAGACTGTAAAGTGTATTGTAGAGATGTTGAAGACTAGTGAGTATTCTCTGTTGTATAATGGAGGCTTAACTGCCTTACCTCTCTCAGTTTGTTGTTGTTTGAAATCTTCTTCCTTCTGACAAATATATTTTTAGACTTATTTGTACTTCTTGTTAAATATCCATAAATATCCAAGTTCAATTTTTATGGTTCTTTGGAGAAACTGGATCATTAGATGCCAAAATCTGAGCTGTGACCTTTCGGTACGCGTTTTTTTTGTCATTTCACGTTAGAAAAATACAGAGGTGACGGTTCCTTTTCCTGTTCCTTCGGTACCAAAGAGCCAAGACTGAACATCTCCCACTGTACCCTTCTACACTGTGGTTGAATGTTTTAATGTAAAGTTTAACCCGATGATCGCACCCCAGGTGATGTTTTGCTTTGTAGATTATTTACAGCCTCGAAAAACTTGGATTATGCATTTTTTGTGTGATTAAAAAATAGAAAAGGTTAGTCGGAAAAAAATAATGTACAGTGGGCAAATTAAGTTTGGAACATGTTAATGAATGTATTGCTAATGGGCCAGTGAAATTTACGCCAGACGTCCGTAACAACCCAAAGACTCTGGACAGAAATCAAAACTATCAAGTCCATAAATTAAGCTATTTATAATAAACTGGAAAGTCACAGGAAATAAGTTTAACAAACATGAAGACAAGAGGTACAAAAAGGCACAGAAAGCCTTGAAAGAAACAACCTTAAATCTGTAAACATCTTGAAATCGAATCCTGCTTCCTTTCGATCAGTGCAAATTAAAATCCAGTTCAGTCCTAATTGAAGAGGTTTCTCATTACCAAAGTATTGCTCAGCAAAGAGCTCTTTTAAAAGCTTATTATTGCAAAAATACTGGTGACTTTGGATAGACATATTTCTAACCTTCTGAATGTCACAGTTAGCACTATTGGGCTCATAATCTGGAATTGGAAAGAACACAATTTCATCACACAACGATCATGACCAAATGCTGCTGCAAGATTTGAGAAGTCAAAAGAATAATCAGAAAAGTTGTCCACATGTTTGCATTTCCACAATAAGAAATGGACTCAACTGGCATGACCTGCATACATAATCACAGCACAAGACTCCACTACTGAAGAAAGAAGCTTCAGTTTAAATATGCTTAAGATTCAATTCGTGGTGTACTGAGAGAAAACAGTTAAATCTAAACACTTGGATAGAGGAATGCTAATGCCTATCATGTCAAAAGCACAGCACCGACACAAAGGTTTGAACGTGATGTGTGGCTATTTTTTAGCATATTTCAATGGCAGACCTACTTTATAAGTGAAGGAAGGACAAATGGAGAAATGCATCCCTATATCATAAGAATCAGAAGATGAAACGAGGATTTTTTTAGTGAGACGATTACTCTAAACAGACAGCCAAAGAACCTCTTAACTTGTTTCAAACCATAAAAGAAATGAAGCTGCGAGTATAGCCAGGTTATAAAGCTAAAGAAAGGACTGAAGACCACAGTTCCCGGCTAAGAAACTGGAAGATTTGAAGAGAATTACTGTGGAACAATAAGGTCACCACCATAAATGAGCAATGGATGGGACTAGTTTCCCCGTTCAGAAAACGTCTTGAAGCTGTCATTACCAAATAGTACTGAATAAGCTTCTACAAGTAGGCTAAATACCTTTTCCATGTGTTTTTCCACAAATTTCTTAATTTATGGACTGATGTGTGTTGATGACTCTCTATGTGTCGATTTACTGAGCTGGTTGATAACATATCAGGTGTGAATTTCATGTCAATAGGACTATTACAAACATATTTACAGAGAAAAACATTGATGTGTTATTTTCTCTAAAAACTGCTGCTTCTTCTCTAGATCATTAAGAGGCTCAGGCATCTGGTCAGGAGGCCTCCCTTTGAAGATTTTATGAATTTATCCCCCTGGAGGAAGACCCCAGGGCTGACCCAGAACTCACCGGAGGGACCACACTTCCCTTCTGGCCTGGGAACGCTTTAGAACCCCTTATGGGCTTCTTACCTCCACAACCAGATATCAGAGGAGTAGAACGCATTGGCTGGATGGAAGTAAAGACATTTTTTAAAAATAATTATGGGTTGTTTTGGGGTATCTTATGACTTCTTGGACGCAACTGTGCTGACATAGAGATTCTATCTTCAGATGACTTCATGGTTTGCTATTTCCTTGTATAATTATGGCCAGAGGTGCTTCTTCAGATCACTTCAAAAGTATTTCTTGCAATTTATTTACTGACAAAAATGGCAAGCTTTAATGTTGCCATTTGGTTACACTAACAGTTTTATTAAAAATAAACACAATGTGAGAAAGATATCGATGATCAAGTCTTCAGTCTTAGTTTTTTCTACCCATAAGGAGAGAGTAAATCTTCAGGACGAGGTAGACTAATCTCAATGTCACCTTTTCATTTTGGCCATGTCAACAAAACATTTCTGAATGGTGACCTTTAGCCGAGCATGAAAGGAAAGGTTGAGTCATTTAAAACGCATGAATTGGCAGGTAATTCGCTTATAAAAGTGAAAAAAAGAAGAAATCGATAAATGCCACGACCTCCATTTTTGTCGTGCTCTCACAAAGACCAAAGGGCTAAAACGCTGGAGGACGTTCGCCGACATAGCCAGAATAAAGAGGTTAAATTAAACATGTTCAACCTTTTCCTGGAGATGTGTGAGACCAGCTGTCCTCGATGCATGGATAGTGAGTGACATTCAGCATCAAATTGCTTCTTATCAAAGGATTCGACAAACACGCTGTACATGTTGTAAACCTAAAGCAAATTAGTCACATTGCCCTAATGGGTTTCTGCTTCTAAGTGATCAGAATAGATTGAGTGCCAATGAAAGGAGACCTCCTGGCCATAACCATCTATCAGGACCATGTGCTGATAGATAAACTCCAACTAAAGGGAACCATGAGTGAAATAACTACTTAGTTCCGCCTTTCTGGTAGAAACTTTGGAGCAGAGGAATCAGAAGGGATTTTAGTTGAGGGTAAATCTGCAGTTGCATCTTTGCTGTGACTTGCATACTGAGTCAGTTACCCTGAAATGACTTTAGCTCAGTGAGAAGTCAGCAATTTACTTTCACATACACTTCTGTGCAAATATCCTAAATCATCTCTCGTTTCTTTAGGTTTTGCTTCCACGCAAGTCTTGTAATCTTTTGTCTTAATGAATAATTTTCATGATCTTTTTTCAAAGGTTTTCTTTGGACTTTGGCTGCCTTTTTTCTTATTTTTATTGTCCTCAGCTCATAAGCATGTTTCAGCCTTAGGTTTAAAAAAGGCTCCTAAACTTGAAGTGATGAAGCAGTTTTGCATCTACACGTAACAGAAATTTCGAAAAGCAAAGTTAATTTTGATCTTTGGATATTTTTTCATTTTATATCATATAATCTATGAAAAATACCAAAGACAATGCAGTTTGCCAGTATATATAGTATTTTACCACCAACAAAGCAGTTTCTACTAATTCTAAACCTCAAATCTACACACTTTTCAGACCAAAACTATTCAGAGTTCTCAGGTCCTTGAGGAACAAATACGAAATGTCACATTTAAATTATGCCAGATATTTCTACAGTATTCAGGATGGATGCATGAACGAATGAATGAATGGATGGATGAATGGATGGAAGGATGGATGGACAGTTAGGTGGACAGACGATGGATGGATGGATGGATGGTTGGATAGATAGACAGATGTATGGATAAATGGATATTTAGGTGGACAGACGATGGATGGTTGGATGGATGGATAAATGCACAGTTAGGTGGACAGACGGATCAATGGATGGATGGATGGATTGATGGATAGACGGACGGATGGATGGACAGATGGTTGGATAAATGGACAGTAAGGTGGACAGGCGGTTGGAGTGATGGATGAATGGCGAGATGGGTAGACAGATAGATGTTGAGGGATGGACAGATGGTTGGATGGATGGATGGATAGATGGACGGATAGATAAATGGACAGTTAGGTGGACAGATGGATGGATGGATGGACAGATGGTTGGATGGATGGACAGTTAGGTGGACAGATGGATGGATGGATGAAATTTCTGGACAATGGGATAGCAAATGAAAAACTCCTGGGCTTTTCCAGACCCGCGGAGGAAAATTTAATCTCAGAGTTGGTGGTTAAAAAACTTGGAAAAGGTCTGCAGCAGAAGATCAGCTGAAGGATAACGAATCTCTCGGCTCCTGTGTCGGGTCTGGGCTGGACTTTCTTTCTAATTTCTACAAGACATGACGTTCAGAAAATATTTATCTGTTTAGATCAATATAGGTGTGAGACCTCTGCAACACCACTTGTCCATTTTCTACATTTCAAAAGGAAGCTGTCCTACAACACCTGGACACAAAATGGGGTAGAAAGGAGTCAAAGTCCAAAGAAATCATTATAAGGCCTTAGCAAAGCCTGGAGAACTATGAGTCAATGCTCTTAAAGGTTACAAGGAAGTCTGGCTCCTTGGTAACAAAAACAACTAATAATGGGAGGTAATAATTCAACCGTAACTTAAAAACAACCTAATGTGCAAAAACCTAAGATGTCAAGTACGAAAGATGCCAACTGCAAACCTGCAATCTGTCTCTGTATGCACCTAAAGCATTACTGTAACATGAACTACTCAAAACGCAGGTCTACTTTACTACGCTGTTTACAAAAATTGAATGCGGATGTAAGTAATCCCTTTACGTTTTTTTTTATGTGATTTGTACTTATCTCTGAGGCTCTCAGTCATTTTTAAAAACAAGGGGGGGGGGGGGGAACCCCTGCCTGTCGGAGCCTCTGATCTCTTAAGATGAAAGTTGGCTTTTTCAGTTTCATTTTTTTTAACCAGAGATAGAGCCTTTCATCTGTAAATGTATCAAGATGTTGGGCGTCACAGGGTTGAGATCTGCTGTACGGTTAAGTGCCTTGTTTCCTCATGGAGCAACGAGAGGCGTACACGTTTGGTGTACCATGTGGAACTGGGACATATGCTGTGTGTATACTGTGAAGCTGGTGTCTGATACACCGTCAGCGTGCAGACCAATAAAAGTGTTTCATACTCGCCAGATGTTGACATTTCATTTGGTATTAGCCGTTACTGGAGAGGAAAACAGAAGTCAGGGGAAGTCATTCAAAGCCAGCAGGCCTTCGGGGAGGATAACTGTGTCTCGTAAAGCTACAGCGCAGTGGAAAAGTGCCCGTTCCCTTGCAGGTTTCGTCTGTTTTTCCTTTTTTGTTCCACTTAGATATTTCAGATCATTATGAACCTTGTTAAACCATTAACTGGGATTCAATGTGATAAACATTTTTGTAGAGCTGGGTTCAATTTAACAAGCCATACTGACTACTGCCAAATTTGTTTAATCAGAACCAGTCTGACTGCATGAAGTAGGCAAAAAAATCTCAAAGACAGATCCAGTCTAAAAATAAATTACCGTATTTGTCAGACTATGGTCGCACTTTTTGGCCGATCCTGCGACTTATAGTCAGGTGCGACTTGTATATCAAGTTTAAATGGTAATTCATATTGACCAGCATGAACCAATGGAGTAAACATTAGCGTCTACATCCGCAAGAGGGCTCGCTACGCTTGTGCAAACTATCCTGCTCCTGTACCATTTAAAAATGTATTGAAACATTAACTTATAGAAGAGAAAGACTGAACACGTTTGTATGTTGTTTCACTGTTTCAGGATGCATTCACGCAGCGGAGCGCTGGTGGTGCAGCTCGAAAGGGAGAGCCCAGACCGCATCAGAACCCTGTTATTGGGCTGTCTGTGAAGCTAATAACAGCTAGCGCTAGCTTACAGGTCTGTTGTCCGGGCGGTTTATCACTTCACTGATGGTCGTCAGCTTTATGTTGCTCTCAAACATCCGAATCATACTGTTAGCTTAGCACGTAGCAGTGCTAGGCTCTCTGTCTTATTTCAGTGTAATTTTGACAACTTTGCGCTCACTTGAGTTGAGCGCCATTACGCCCGAGGGCGACTGGCAAGTAAACACCTCATTTACTAAATAAATAAGTAGTATTTGACCAAGACATGTCATTTAAATCCCATATTAAACAGGTTTCCAGAGTTTCCTTTTTTCACCTCCGGAATATCGCCAAAATTAGAAACATTCTGTCCAGGAGTGATGCTGAAAAACTAGTCCATGCATTTGTTACTTCAAGGCTGGACTATTGTAATTCTTTACTATCAGGAAGTCCACAAAATGCAGTTCAAAGCCTTTAGCTGATCCAAAATGCTGCAGCAAAGAGTTCTGATGAAAATCAACAAGCGGGATCATATTTCTCCAATTTTAGCTTCCCTTCATTGGCTTCCTGTTAAATCAAGAATAGAATTTAAAATTCTTCTTCTAACGTATAAAGCCCTTAATAATCAAGCTCCATCATACATCAGAGCTCTGATTACCCCGTATGTTCCTAACAGAGCACTTCGCTCTCAGACTGCAGGTCTGCTGGTGGTTCCTAGAGTCTCTAAAAGTAGAATGGGAGGCAGATCCTTTAGCTATCAGGCTCCTCTCCTGTGGAACCAACTCCCAGTTTTGGTCCGTGAAGCAGACACCCTGTCTACTTTTAAGACTAATCTTAAAACCTTCCTTTTTGACAAAGCTTATAACTAGCGTGGCTCATGTTACTCTAAGCTACCTATATAGGCTTAGGCTGGAGGACATCAGGATCTAATTTTCTCACTCTATAGAGTCCTTTTTTTTTCCAATTATGCATTACGTGTTGTCATTTCTGCTTTAACTTTCTGTTCTCTCTCTTTTTTCTTCATAGTAGGTACACCTGGTCTGGCGTTCTGTTAACTGTGACATCATCCAGAGAAGACGGCTCACCCGCTATTACCATCTAATGTAGAACAGATTACTGGATCAATGTGTGCTTCTGTGCTTTTTTTGTCTTGTTGTGTCTCTGCTCGGTCTTCTGTTACCCCAGTCGGTCGAGGCAGATGACCGTTCATACTGAGCCTGGTTCTGCCGGAGGTTTTCCTTCCCGTTAATGGGGAGTTTTTCTTCCCACTGTCGCTTCATGCTTGCTCAGTATGAGGGATTGCAGCAAAGCCATGTACAATGCAGACGACTCTCCCTGAAGCTCTACGCTTCTCCAGGAGTGAATGCTGCTTGTCGGGACTTTGATGCAATCAACTGGTTTCCTTATATAGGAACATTTTTGACCAATCTGTATAATCTGACCCAATCTGTATAATATGATTGAACTTAAATTTGTAAAGTGCCTTGAGATGACATGTTTCATGAATTGGCGCTATATAAATAAAATTGAATTGAATTGAATTGAATTAAATAAAGAAGGTGTGACCTAGTCAAAGTTAAACTCAACTAAGATGCGATGGCATGAATTTAAACAGGTTGTTCGTGCTTAAGAGCTCAATGTGAATGAATTAAAACACTTTGACAATGAATATTGGGTTAATATCCCTCCATAGTTATGTAAAAGACTATTATTGCAAACCCGTGATAACAGTGCTTGCTTCCAAAGGCAGGTCAACAAGTTCGTTAATGTTCCTTTAAATAAATGAAATCAGGAGGTGAAAACTGTATCTTGTGTTTACTATGGTTACCTTTCATATTAAAATGTGATATTAAATACTTGTTCCCCACATCACTGCATAAAAAAATAATCAGCTCAATTCTGAACTCACAGGAAGTTGCATGTTTTCATGCTTTTTTGCCACGTAGATCTGGCTGCATGAGATGCTGTTAAAAAGCCGTGATTTATCACAATTATGCTGGAGGCTCCAGCAGCCCGGATCTTCTCGCTGTGAGCCTCAGATGATATGGTGTGTCGTCTGTCTTTAATGCTTAAAACGAGGTCCCTATGTGACTTTGTGTCTTTTAAGGGTTACAGTAAAAGCTTGAGGTCTTTTTATTCATGAATGCACCTGCTGTTCTCATTTCTGAGCTTTAATGGATCACGCTAATTGAAACTGAGGCTTTTGGTCAAATAGGAAGTGCTTTTTTTTTGACGGATAGGAGCTTGATTTCAGAGGACGCATTAAGACTAGACTGCGCTCTCCTCCACAGAAGGATGTTCATTTAAAGCCACTGCAGGGAATTTCATTCCAGGTTCAGGGAGACTTTTAGGGAGAAACCTCAGAGGGATAACCAACCTAGCAGACAGCATGCAGCCTCTGTCTTTCATCTCTCCCCCTCCTTTGTTCCCTCTACATTTCAAACACATGCACTCTGCATGCAGTCCCTGTTGGGCAACTTCTCATATTTCTATTACACTAAAAGCACCGACTGCAAAGGCAGCAGCCGCGGCAAATGACTGCCTCCTAGAATTTGTTACACCTGTTAAGCTGCAGATACAACGCTCAGCATTATCCCTCAGCTCCCACCGTCTCGTAACTTGCTCCTCAAGAAAGACGTGTGAGCTGCTTCTCCGTTTTCTTTCTTCTCTCCCATCCTCCTCATTCTTCTTATCCATTCGCCTGTGCTAATTTCGCTCCAGCTCGTAATTGTTCTCGTACACCAAAGCTGTCAGTTCCTCTTTTTTGTCTCCAATTCCCTCTTTTATTTCTCTCGTTTGTTTAAATTTGCCCCGCAGCCGACAGGGAGCCTACCTCTCTGCACTTCCCTGTCAGGGGTGGTTAGTCAGAGCTAGGGGGAAAAAAAATGAGGAGAAGAGGATGGCTAAGATTAAAGGGCTGGGGCAGCTGCCTGAAGCAGAATGGCTCCCGACTGCCATTTATCTACTGCTTCCTCCATGCATTTAGAGCTGGAGCACAAAGACACGACACAGCATCCTGACAACAATGACGCTTCCAACTAGAGGCACCTTTAGACACACATATGGCTTCGTTCTGCTTCACTGAGCCTTTTCTTACAACCCACATCACCTCATTACTCCAATGCATATGAGCTCAAATGCACCTATCTGCACACAGAGGCCACATTCAACGGACAGACGTCTAAATCATTCATCATGCCGTCAGCACCACTAGTTTGGGCGAGAACTTCAAAGTAAAACTCTAAGAGAGGAGATGATGCAAAGGAATCTGATATGCAACGCAATACTGCAGGCAAACGAATACTAATACAGGTCTCAGATGTTACGGTGACATTTACCTAAGGGCCCAAATTCAAAGTGCAATAAGTTTAGATCGTTATATCACCAATAAAAACGAATTATTGAATCCAAATTTTTTAGAACTTTTTGATTTCAGCTCAGACCAGATCGGATGTTTTGCCGCCGTTTTCTGTTTTTAATCCATGTAAACTTAACAGCACTGTAATGAGAATTCAATTCAGAAAGATATTTCTTTTTTCTATTTCTTTTTTTACAAAAAGTTAGGATTAAGTTCCCTAATTAACACTGACAAACATTAATGAGGATCCTTTCAGGGGAAAGTTTAATTAGATTATCTTGACTGATGAATCATTGGAGTAAAGTCCTCTAAAGTCATAAAAAAAGACTTATGAGACTCATTTTAGGAAACTTATACTCTCAAAGACAGAAAAATATTCTATTATTATTGCACATTTAATCCTTAATTCCAGATTTAACTTTTAAACTGAATCATTTTTTGTAATATTGTATTAAAAACAGTTTACAACAAAAATTGATATCTCTGGAAATTGAAAACTGAGAAACCATAACTGCAATAACATTCTGCATTTAAAGTATACATTAAATATATTATATTTCAATCCACAACATTTCTAAGCACCATAAACACTTTATTTAAACATTTAACTTTAAATCTTTTAATTTTTATTTAGCCCATAATTGCAGATTTCCTGATGTATATTAGAGGAACTTTTGGGTAAATCTCCAAAATTTCTTGAATTATTTATCACGGCAATGAAAAGGTCTGTTGTTCATTCAGAGTTTGGTATTTGTCTTGAGGAATTGCTGCTGTGACCAGAAAATCAAACATGCGGTGAAACAATAAGCTCTTTTTGCATTTGAAACAGGGGAGACTAATTAGACAGAAAGGTTTTGGAAATGTTAGGACTGTTCAGATCCAGTTTTTGACACAATCTGAGAGTGAAATTAAATGAACAGAAAGGTGAACCTGAAAACATAAAAGGCTCTGAACATGTAGGAGAGATAACAGAGGTTGACGATCACAGGAGGAAAAATAAACAACTTCAAACTGGAGAACAGTCTCAAGGATGCAGATATGCAGAGAATAATTCACAAGAGAAAATAAAGCAATCCACCACAAAAAAGGGGGGAAACCCTTCTAACTCTGAGGAATGAAAAGGCCAAACTTTGGCACAATGCATCCTAACAGCTAAGATAGTTCTGAACCAGCACTCCTCGGACCAAGCAAACAATAATCAAACTCTACTTTGGTAAAGATGGAAAAAATAAGGGGGGGATGTACGAGTCATGCTGTGATGTATAAAATTTCATCTGCAGAACATTGTGAACGCAGTGCAATGGCCAGTTTATTAATAACGCAAAACCAAAATGACCAGATGAATCCTGAAGTGGTGACAGGATTTCTGTCGGCTCAGATTCTCCAAAATGCCGCAAAGTCTCGATTGATGAGATGATGCTTCAGGGTTCTAATGATGTAAAAATGTTCTCAACCAGAACTGCTTGGATGGAGGAAACTATTACCAAAATGCACCCCCAGAGACAAGAAAAAAATCAACAAGAATGCCTGGATTACTGGCGTTATGATGCATAAAATGTCATCTGTAAAACAACATGAAACCACTTTAATGTACATGGATGGCTTCCCATTACTCATGTTTATTGATGACAGGCAACAGAAACAACCAGATGATTTCTGGTGTTTACAGAGTTTCTGTCGGCTCAGACTCTGGTGATTGATCAAATGATGCTTCACAGAGGCTTCAACGGAACAACTAAAATTCAGAGCAGTAGGTTTGTGGGTTTGGGTAAAAATTCTTGTATTTGACTAAAAACACGACTGAAAGCAAAAACAGTAACAAACGCAGTGAAAGATGACCCCCTCAAAGTAAGAAAAAAAACATGAAACGACAGCAGTTTAGGGATACACCACTGAAAAGAAAGAAAAATGTTTTTATTTTTCCACGCTGACAAAAAAACTATAGGTATCAGGTGATATATTAAGCCTGCTTCGCCTTGCTTCAATTAGACATTTATACCAAGGGACTTGCAAACAAAAACGAAACTGCATTATTAGACTCTTTTCCATTAGACCTCAAAACCCCCAGGCTTTTGAAAAGCCTGGGAGTGAGGAGCAGTAAGGAGATGACGAGTTTATAAACCTAATAACTTTATACCCTTAATTTATCAGAAAAAGTAGTTTTAAGATGCGTTCAGGTGAGAAGGTACACCTCCTTCATCTGTGCAGTCAGTTCATTGGGGTTATGAGCCAATTTTGATTCTGGAGCGCCAGACCTCCGCTGACAGGCTGGTCTCGCCGGGGAAGCTGCAGAGGGAAACCCCGTTGCTGCAGCGTTTAGTCGGCCAGAGACTCTGTGTTTTCCTGCAGACTGGATCCGTTTGTCTTGGCTGAAAAGTAAATATAAAGCGTTTACTAAGTTTGTGGGGGAATGTCTGCAAGTACCAGATTTCATATGTGTAAATGTTTTCTGTGTTTTAAGTTCATTCTAAACTTTTTCGCCACAGTTCTATTTAGTAATTAGACTGATATTTTAGTACTAATTATCAAATGGAGCCCTTCCCTTTTCCTTGCAAACAGAAAACACACATTTCCCTTCATCTAAGCCTAAGTTGGTGGACTGTGAACTCTTTTACTATTTACAAACCATGAACCACCTCTGAAGGAAAAAAAGAAAGATGAAGGACAATTCAGCTTTCTAGACGCATACAGACACGCAGTAATTAATTCAGATTGACTTATTTAGCGAGGCTTTCGATAATTTTACACACACTAAAGGTTTTGTCTCTAAATAGTGCATTGATCACTGATTGAATCACTATGTCTCTGTGTGTGCACGAGGAACAATGCAGGCTCTTTGCTTTTCTTCTCTTCCGTGGCAGAGAAAGCAGAGGAGGAGCCGAACCATCACAGCGCGTATATCCTATAACTTATAAAAATTATTTCGCTGCGATCAAAAGTCTTCGGTATTGTACTTAAAAACCATCCTCGTCATTCTAGCCATGGCTGAGGCAAAAACATACTCATAAAACTCTAAATTTTAACTCTATGAGGCAAATTTTGGAGCAGACCGATCGCAGTGTCATCTCCCCTCTCTGCTTCTGTCACACCCGCCACACCAATGTGGTCCCTGTACTGCGCAGGCAGAAAGAAGCTGTGTTTATTTTTATTTATTTATACCAACATGAATAGAATTTCATGGAGCCTGGTGGTAAAAAGTAGGGTAGGGCTGGTGTAAAAAGGGCTAAGGAGATGTACCGCCATCAGTTGTTGTCTCCATCCTGTTTCTCTGGAGTCTGGATGAGACTCCGGATACAGATACAGCTTCTCAATCTGCCTTTGTCTGTTTGACCTATGCTGTCTTCTTGCTGCCAGCCGCTGGACCGGAGTGGTACTGCAGTTTTCCTCACAACTTCCTCACAACACCATTGGGCTGTTTTACATAACCGGCCCCTAGCAAATGGAAACGCATGGAACTTAAAAGCCCCGGGCTTTGTTTTACCCGGGGAAACCAAAACCTCGGGCTTTAAGTCCTGGAGCTCGAAATGGCACACTGGTTAATGCCATTATCAAGGTTCAATTTTAAACACATACATATCTAATAAACTGAACAATAAACACATCTGACAGCCAATAAGATGATTCATTAAAACGGCAGAGAAGGCTATTGAATTCTGAATCTTCAAAGAGTCTTTAAGGCAGAAGAAGTCAAAACAATTTAAACAAAAATGTTTTAACTATGATGTTATTTTTAATAGCAAGTGGATGCAATGTGTTGCTGTAATCACAAAGCGGTGGAGATTTAGTAAGTAATTTCTTTGACAAGAACAGTACATCAGATTTTGTGGTGCTGTGAACTGAGAAGTCAAAAGCGGTCCAACAAACACAGTTAAGAATTGAAATAGTGGTTTTAAAGAGTTACAGTTTTAAAGGTGCTAAAATATTCTGTCAAACTGTTCCAACTACAGGTCCTTTTATAAAGATGTTACAGAAAATGCCAGAGTGGCTGGAGTTTTGTGCCTAGCTGATTTAAATCTTATGAGGCAGTAAAGAGCCTTGAGATGACGTGTTGTGAATTGCCGCTATATTGAGTTGAATTAAATAGAACAGGACTACTTTGTGTCATTTGGTAATTAGATATCCGAGTAAGCAAAGATGACTAACAAACTAAATGAGTCAGAATGTCTTTCATTTTAATAAAGAAGAGACAGAAGTCTGTTTTTTCCTCTCAGAAATGCAAGGTTAAAAAACCTGAACTCTGCTAGACTCGATGAGGCTGAAGACCAGAGAATTTAAGAAACATTAGTACCATCATGGACTATTATGAAATCTATTACGAAATCAGCCAATTGCTATATTAAAACTATTGCCACAATGAACAGTTATCAGGTCCAGGATAAAAAAAAAAAAAAAACTTGTGAATGCTTTTATTTTTACTAGATTATATCATTGTAAAGTTGTCTATACCAGTCCCTGTGAAAGCATCAAACAGGCAGCTGCAGATCATCCAAAATGTTGCTGTCAGAGTCTCACCAACAACAGAAAAACTGAATATATTCCAGCAGCCCTCAAATCACTGACCTAGCTCCCTCTTTGTTAAAAGATATCATTTATAAATCCTGTTATTGGTCTATCATTACATTTAATTGTTGGTCAGCTATTAAAAAATGCAGAAGCCAGAAGTAAACAATGGAGAAAGCATTTATTTTCTATGCTCCTCATTTGTAAAACAAACTGCCCGAAAATCTGAGATGTTTAAAAACTGTTGGCTACTTAGAAATCAGGACTCAAAACAATGGTATTTATTGCAGCTTTCCCATAAAATTCAGACTGGTTTATCGGTTATTCTCTATCATTTCTTAGCTATTCGTTTCATTTAAGATTTTAACATTTCTTTCAGTTTATATGATGCTTTAATTTTTACTATTTTTCTTTTCATGTATTTATTGTTTTAAAGTAATTCTTCCTTATCTCTTTAACTTTATATTTCTATAAAACATACTAAATGATCTTGTACTATACTAACAGATTTACTTTAATTAAAGGTGAGACCTCTATCGCACTTAATAAAGGAGCAAAGTTTTAAAACTGCAGCTGGCAAGCTGTTAAAGTGCATATAGATTATAAACAGAAGGACATTGGATCTAAATTCAGTCTAAAATTAAATTCCAACAATCCAGACATAAAGACGGGTATATTAGCAGAAAAGTGAGAAAACTGCATGCTAAATGATTTCAGCAGAGTTCTGCATGCAATATTTAACATGCTTTTCGCTCAAACAGAATATTCTGACAGGACACAGCGAGGAACAAGTGTTCAAAGGTGAAAGGAGCCAGATCGGCGGTAAATGCTGCAAACTCGCTGAAGGTTCAAAAGGAAATCACTGCTTTCAGACACACGTCACAAAATATAGTCTGGAAATTGATCAAATTCCAAACATATGAAAGGAAAGCTGCATCCTAAAATATTTCCCACTCCCACTGATGCAGATGCATCACTGTGACAGGTTTCAAAGAATACCAGAGCTAGGGGGAAGGATTATACTAACGTATATGATCACTGTTGTTTGAATTTTCTTGTGTTTAATGCTGAGCTGCAAATAAAACATTTCAGCTCACAGCCAAGAAAAGGCTTTCGCTTTAAGAGAGAAAAATATTCAGCAGTAAATGCTGCTAAATGACTTACACTATGCAAAATTAAGTAACGAGCTTTGATAATTAATCTTCAATCAGTTTTTAAAGGTCCCATATCACCTCAAATGGATAAAAGATGTTTATTTATCACAGTGAGAGTCAAATTAGGTTCAGAAGGAACACGGAGATCGCTGTGTCTAAAGGTAAGAAAGGATTTAGCTAAGCCTTAAAATTGATTTGAGAAAATGTTTAAATCAATAATACATAGACACAATAAAGCAAGGAAAAAAATAAATAAAGGTTTTATAAAGTCTTTTCTCTCCAAATTACATTTAAATGGAAATTAAAATAAAACAAAGCATGAGTGTGCTACTAGGATACTTTTCATTGATTTCAGAAAAAGTGTTTGGGTGTATTTTAGTGTCTAAGAAACATTCTCTTTAAAGAAAAAACATCTTACACCAGAGCAAACTTGATCTGCTTGAATCACTTGAATTCACACCATTCAGACCTCAAACATGTAGGATTAAGGAGGCTTTTATTGGTGAAATTTCCCTTACCATTAGTACAAATGTGCCACATCCCCATGAGCTTGTTGAATAATTCGGACATCTCCCAAAAGATAATAAAACAAGAGGTATGTATCAATTCAATTTTAAATTCCCTTTTTGACGGCATTTAAATGGAGTAAAAAATATTTACAAATAATCAGTGGAAAAGCCTTCACTGGCACCAGAGGAATCAAAAACCCTACAGTTACTGACGCAGTTTTGTACGTTTCACTGGTGTGTTGATGATACCTTTAAGGTTTGTGTCAGGCTGGAAGACCTCCATGGATTCAAGTCAATACTAGATGACTTCAAATCTAAATGTGCCAGAGGTATGAATAAATTTGAGCTTAGCTATATTTTAAAGCAACATTTATGTAAAAATATTCGCTTTCCCCTCATCCAAATAATGGAAATCAGGGGCTCCGATCACTTCCCTGCCCACAGGTGTATAAAATCAAGCACCTAGGCCTGCAGGCTGTTTCTACAAAGATTTGTGAAAGAACGGGTCGCTCCCAGGAGCTCAGTGAATCCCAGCGTGGTTCTGTGATAGGATGCCACCTCTGAAACAAGTCCAGTCGTGAAATTTCCCCGCTCCCAAATATTCCCCAGTCTACCATCAGTGGTATTAAGGCAACTTTATCTATAAAGCACTTTACAGTAACAACGATTCAAAGTGGAAGTGATTGGGAACGACAGCAACGCATCAGTGAAGTGGTCGGCCATGTAACCTGACGGAGCGGCGGCAGCGAATGCAGGTCTGGGTTTGATGGTTTGATGGTTACCAGGAGAACGGTACATGTCTGACTGCATTGTGCCAAGTGTAAGGTTTGGTGGAGGGGGGTTCTGGAGTGGGGTTGTTTTTCAGGAGCTGGGCTTGGCCCCTTGGCCCCCGTGAAAGGAACTGGGAATACTCCCGCAGACCGAGAGATGTTGGACAATTTCATGCTCCCAATTTTGTGGGAACAGTTTTGAGTTGGCCCCCCGTCCTCTTCCAACTGGACTGCACCACAGCACAAAGCAAGGTCCATAAAGACACGGATGAGAGAGTTTAGTGTGGATGATCTCAACTGAAAAAAATAAAATAAAAATTTTCTCAGCAAGATAAGAACATGATCTAGGTCAAGAGAATGTGCTATACTTAGAAAAGTTTAACAGCTTAATTAAAAGCACATTTGGATGTGGTGCTCTTAACACTCAAATGGAAAATAATTAACGCGGGTCGCACAAATCTGGTCTAGGTGCACATTGGACACGCCTGTGCGATTGGCTAAGAAATGCCCAGAATATTAACATGGTTGGCAGATATTAATTATTATTACTGTTTGCTACAGTCTCATTGGAATGACATTTCCCTTAATTTTTTATTTGTATTCTCTATTCCTTTTTTTTTTTTTATACGCTCACTTTTGCTAAATAAATACACCAGGCAGCTCAGTGGGAATAACAAGCCTACCCTGCAAATCCAAATCATGGGGAAAATAAATAAATCATGAAGCTGAAAGTTTGCATTTACCAATCTGGCAAAACAGCATAATATCCCAAAAGATAGAGAATAAATCACAGTTTTAAAGAGCCAAAATCATTTAGCAGTCAGTTATTGAGGCAATCGGACATTATGGAGTTAAAATGGCCTGAATCGCAGCTCATCCTACTGCTTGTTAAACACCTACAGCATTTTAATTACATTACATTCCACCAACATGGCCCTGGACAAACTTTAAACTTTGCATTTTTAAATGTTATATTGTTATTTTAGTGTCGACTTTAACTGACAGATATTTTTTATCTGTAGTTATAAATAATCAAAGACTTTCTCATGCGGGGAGCTGATGAAAAATCATAGCTTATTCTGATCTTAGTCATACACTTCATTACATTTATTACACACTTACAGATTTTCTGGTGGCTGCAATGTTGCAGAAAGAAAAGATAAACAACAATGATGTGTTCTGAATATTTAATTGCGCACAATCCACATTTCAGGAAAGAACAGCCTTTTCTGCTCCTTCAAGGATTCAGTTCCTGATGTTTAATTCAGCTATTTAGCTGCTAAATGCTTTGCTACTGCATGCTCATAATCATGACAGCCAAACGCAGAAAGGCCTGAACCAAACAACAGAGACAGAAGCCAGAAAACCAAAATATAGGGAGTAAAGAGGCTGACACGATCAGCAGAACCGAGGAGAGTCGGATGGGAGTTATTTTTACGGCACGTAATCATGTGGTTCATTTAGAAGATATATTCTAGCAGCTATAAGGCACAACCTGTGTAAATATAACCTTTCCACTGCTGTGATGAGACAAGATGGTATTTCTAACACTGAATAACTTGGTGAAAACTCAGCTCAGGAGAGACCGTCTTCTGCAAAGCCACCGTGCACAAAAGCTCTTTATGAATTATGCAAAATTTAGGAAGAAAGGTATAGAGGCAAGGTGCAGGGAAGGCTGGCGCTGAATTACTCACAGCCACTTGATGTAAATCTTAAATTATGCATCAGTAATCCTGCTTACAGAAATCCATTTGCAATATCTGAACAAATAAGTCAGGTGCTGGTGTCCGCCTTCTTTTCACAGGAAACCTGTTATTAAGGTGCCGTGCAATGGAGCACAGATGAAAAGGGAGATTAAAAACGACAGAAGGTGTCTGGAGGAAGATTATCAGAAGAACAAAAAGTCTAAAATGTGATTCCTCAGGAGTAACAAGCTGAAGGTCCTGCTGTGACCCCAGCAGCGCTCCTTCCCAAACATCAATCAGAAAACAGAGCAGTGGATATAAATCAATTCAAGGATCTAACGCTGCTGGAAGTCTTTGGACAGAACAGCCTGAAAACTGAGACGTGGAAAACATTTACAACTATAATACTAACCCGGCTTTGGCTGCAACTCTTTGCTTCTATTGTTGTGTCGAAACCGTATGAAATACGAACCGTGTGCACAATTATTAGGAGAGTATTCTGATCATGTTTTGCACATTTTCCCACTTAGAGCTGTATAAACCTGAATGCTTTAAGCATATTAGGCGATGTGTATTTGTGTAATGAGGGAGTGTGTGGCCTAAGGAGATCAGCACCCTCCATCAAAGCTGTGCATAATAATAGGCAGCTTCTATTTCTAAGGCGAAACGAGCCATAACAATGAAAAATTGTATAAAGGTCTTTACCAAGACACTGGGATAAATCAAACTTTTGATTTAAAATGGTGAACAGGGAAAGAAAGACAAGACGATTGGAGAAGAATCCAACGTGGAGCTAACCAGGAAGCCGTTCTCTCCTGTCCTGCCATATTCCGCACCTTTAACCTACCTGGACTCTCCCTCTCCTCATTAATCATCCAACACCTTTCCAGCAACTACTCATTATAATAGGAGCAGCTCAAAATATGACAACCCTGCTATCCCTGTGGCAACCCTTCTGACGCCTCCTGCATAAAAACCCTAAAAGCCAGCAGGATTGTGGGTCTCTGCCTTCAATGTCTGGAATCACACAGAAAGTCAGGAGGAACTGAGCTCTTGCCCTCTGCAGGAGGTCTCAATTCTCCAATCGCTCGCCACGGGTGGGTGGTGGATGCTTGACAGCTGAAGCGAGAGCCCGGGAAAGAAAACGAATTATGAATTTACAGGTGACAGGAGAAATTAAGAGACCACCTACCTGCACAGAAAATTTGGACCTATTCAACAAAAGTCACCAGGTTGAACGACAGGAAAGCAACCATAGTGGGTTGATGTTTGTGCACATAAAAAAATATTCTGGAGGTAAAAGCTCAACCTTCGGTTTCATTCCTATTAAGTTAGTTTTGTGTAAACTTTTTAATGAGAGGAGTAACATTTTCAATATATATATATAAATAAACCAATTTGATCAACTAATGGAATATGATACCCTAAATCTACTAATGTGCTCAATACAAACTCATGATTTAGTCGCTTTAGCAGCAAAATGGCGAATAATGAGCTTTTCTGTATTACTCAGTCGCTCATATCATTGTGAAGGGATGTTGACCTGCTTTTATTTGTACATTACATTATTGCTGGCATGACCCAATTTCAACCAAGGTTCAGGACTTTAAGACAGATGGCCCCAGAATTAACTCATTCATGGCTGAGATCACCAACACCAAGCCTAAACCCTCCCATTTTCACCACTGTGCTTGACCTTTGGCATGAGGCGTTTATTTCTGATATGCTGTTTGTTTCTTTTTTTGCCAGACATGCCATTCGTTATGCTGTCACTGTTCCAAAAGTATCGGGGTTCATTTAGGTGCAACTTTGCAAACCTAAGTCCTGCAGCCATACTCTTTTTTTCAAGAGATGGTGTTTTCTATTAACCTGACAACAGCCAGCTGCATGTCGCTCCGCCTAGCTCCACTCACATACATCTGGGACACCGCCATAGGAATTGCCTTTACAGAAGGCTGAGCCTTATCAAAAATTCTTGCATATGATTGGATAAGCCACTTGTCTGTCATCTTTATTGACGTGCTATTTCAACCACTCACACCGAAGCTAACCCGTGACACTAATGATAGCGACGCAGGAAAAAAAAAAAATAATAATAATAATGTGTTTGCGGCTCTAGTGGCACGTGTTTTATTGACAGTGAGCTGACAGGAAGAGGGGGGAAGACAGGCGGCAAAGCGCCGCGGGTCGGAGTCGATTCCGGGCCGACCGCGTTGAGGACTAAAGGCCTCCTAACATAGTTAGCCCTAACCGCTAACCGCTCCGGGTGCCGACGCGGACGCGCCCCGGAAAACAAAACTTGCCAAATCCGGTCGGGAGAAGGGCGAAAACATCGTTTCCACCAACAAAAGCCTTCAGAGGCGTTCTCTGATGTTCTTTTAATGAAACAATATTAGGTAGATTGGACAACACGGAAGAAATAGCAGCATTAATGCTAACGCTTGCTTCCTCGACGAGCCGCCATTGCTATCAAAACAGTCTCACGTCATGGTCGCGTCTCCACTACGTCACATATATGAAACTCCAGCCCTGCGTCCTGATTGGCCAGACCATAAAATTGGTTGGAGAAATCATTCTCTATCGGCGGTGTCCCAGATGTATGTGAGTGGAGCTAGGCGGAGCGACATGCAGCTGGCTGTTGTCAGGTTAGTTTTCTATTGGCAGCCTTTTAAACTCGAACGTATTCGCTCTTTTTGTAATTGCACCGTTACGAACGTTTACCATTATAACAGAGGCTACAGACTAGGAAACTGCCAGAACGTCTGCTAGAGTGCGAGATGGGATTTTATGCTTTTATTTTTTGCACACGGTCAGAAGTTGGGGTCATTTTGCTGGGATGCCCACTCATTGGAAGATCGCCAGCAGTCTGAAATGTTTTTATCGTGTACAATCCCTGTATAATGAAAGATATCAGATTGTTTGGAAATGGCCGTACAACCCATCCCAGACTGATGGGCATAAACAATTAATTCTCCAAGGTGTTGATGTCTCTTCATCTTAGCACCGCATTAACTCACATCTGTATGCTCTAGAGCAGGTCCAGTCCTCCAGGGTTACTGCCCTGCAACTTTTAGATGCGTCACGTCTCCAGCGTACATAAATCACACAGATGGCTCGTCATCAGTCCTCTGTGGAGCTGAACGCGATGCCGATGAGGGGATTTGGCCATCTTATTCGGGTGTGTTGGGGAAAGGACGCATCTAAAAGTTGCAGGACAGAAGCTCTGGAGGACTGGGCTTGGACACCCCTGCTCCTGAGTAACAAGTTGCCAAAACTCTTGCTTTCATGGAGGTGGTCAGCGTTCCTGGATATATATAATGAAATTATTTTCATTAGCAGCATTAGGCTGCTACGTTTGTTCTTACATCTTATGGAAGGAGCAAGGGTGTAGTCAGTTTTTCAGCTACAGGTTCCCTATTTTAGCCTATTTTTTTATTAAATAAACCAACACAGAGTGGAATATATGTTTTAGGTACACTTGAGCTTAGCTTCACGGGACTTTTATTTTGGGAACCCCTGCTCTAAGCAATAGGTCAGTTTCTTTAGTAGTAGCTGTAGCTTTTGATTTCTTATACAGAACAGAAGATTAGTGCAGAGCCCTTAACAATAACACAGACTAAAGAAAAATGACTGGGTGGGGGGATAATCTATGCATTAAAAAAAGAAAAACAAGATGCTACACGTACCACACTCCTACACAGTCTCACTCATTACACGGATAAGGATGCCACTTTTGCCAAAAGTTGTCTCCCAAATCTTTTTGAAACTGGATTGAACAAGTAATTTGCTGTAGTACACGCAACTGCTTTATGATATTAACAAAAGTATCTGTAGTCAGGGCGGTTTTTCTGTAGCCAATAAGTAGGTTTGTAACGGGAGGGAGAGGCTGAGCATTGCGAGTGCGACTGAGAGGAGAGAAAGGAGAGAGCAGAGAAAGTGATGGAGAAAGAAAGAGTCAAAAACTGCAAAGGCACACAAAATTTTAAAATAATTTTTGACTATGGGTCAATTACTCATCATATATTTCCTAATTTTAATTCAGATGGTAATAATTACCCTCTTGTGATGTGCGGTTTTTGTTTGCTCTCTGTTTATTGTCCCTCTCCCAACAATGAAATTCAATTTCCGCCCTTGGATCTCACCCAACCTTTCTCTTTTTCCCTGGGTCATCTTTGTCTCTTTGTAAACGTAGCGGTCTGTCCTCATCGTTGCCTGGATGAGATGAAGTCTATTGGACCTTTAAATTGATATTAATTAAGCAAGATGGGGAATATCTCGCTTTACTCCTATTGTAAAGCTTTCAGGGAAGAATAAACACACAAATAAGACTAGAATTTACCCGAGGGGTACTTTACTCTTCCCATAACTGCACAAGAAATACCTTGTATTTCATTGCCAGTGAAGTAGCCATAAAAGCATCTTTCTAAGTATGAGCTGCCTGACAGTAATCTCCTGGTTGTGATAATAGCTAAAAAAAAAAACCTGCCAATTTGTGACAATTCCTGGAACAATTATTCAGTAGGTGGCTTAAAAAATGTGCCCAGAGCCTCCTGGGATAAACTGATGTGCTGCTGCGACGACGTAACCAAATTACGCCTTCGTTGTCGGTATAAGGCGTTTAATTTAGCAGTGCGTGTAACTTCATCCACAGGTGGAAGAAGAAAGACATGTTTAATGTCTCCTATGGGCGTCTGTGATTTCACTTCCAAGCTTTTGTGTCTGGTTCAAACAAACTCAGCACTGCTCAGACGTCCTTCAGTCAGCGTCCTCAGAAATAACACCGCCGTCTCAGAACAGATGCTCATTGTCTTTTAATTTGAAGCCTAATTGTCTGTTCTTGGCAAGTGGTTTAATCAGCTTTGTCTGGCTGTGCAGCTAAAGACGTTTTTCTAATGAGACGGAGTAAAAAAAGAAGAAGCTCTTCTTTATTTTAGTATCTCGTAACACCAGAGTGGCTCGCTTTAAACAAGATAAAAGAAGCGTGATGATTTCGACTCGTTTATCTCCTTTTTCACATCTATGTTCTGCCAACTTTGTTCACTTCTCCGTCCCGCTGTCTTGAGCGTCACCATTAAGTCACTCAGATGGATTAGGCGTGAGAATTGATCTGGTTTCAGAACCTGCAACAGCGTTCGGGGCTGATGAGTACTGTCCATTAAAGGGGTGAACTGGATCGTTCGTATGTACAGGAACGAGCCGAGCAAACGCTTTCATTCAATCCCGAAAGGGACGATCAACCTTTAATAGTGCAATGGTCATAAAAGGAGGAGCAGACTGCGCCTTTACAGCGCAAAATAAAAGTTTTACAAGAAAGATTTTAAACAAGAGAAGAGAATATTACCGTAAGGGTGACATAAATCATTTCAAAACTCTTTCCATCTAACCTATGACCAGTAAAAATAAACATCCAGAATATGGTACTTGGATTATGTTTCCACACACTTATAACTGGGGATGTAACCACCACATGCAAACTCATGCTAAGCAGGAGTCTGTCCACACCTGCCATCAATTTAAGCACCTCAGCAGAAGCGTACAAAGGATTTCCAAGAGAATCAAGAAAAGAAAATAAGGAGCAACAGTGACCATATCAAGACTTTGGTGTACCTCAAAAACTGATGAAATCGCTAGAAGAAAACAGAGGAGGACGGCCCCCGCAAGGCCTATAGCAATATTAAAAGAGCAATAAGCAAAATGTCATTATTTTAGATAGAAAGAACTAAAAATCAGTTTTCTGAAGAACTGAAGGTATCTTTTGAGATGGACTACGGTTAAACGTCACACATTATCTCTCTGTGTTCTTTATCCAATCTCTTGGCTTACATAGCCCGGCCGGCCGCTCCCTGCCCATAAAATGTCGCCGCCATGTACATATGGCGGCGAGCATTCCCATCGGATCAAACCATTCTTTTGCTCACAGCATTAAAAAGTTATGAGTTATTTACTTATTTACTAGAAATTCTTCTCTAACCCCCAGTCGGTCGAGGCAGATGACCGTTCACACTGAGCCTGGGTCTGCCGGAGGCTTTCCTCCCTTGTTAAAGGGGAGTTTTCCTCTCCACTGTCGCTTCATGCTTGCTCAGTATGAGGGATTGCTGCAAAGCCATCAACAATGCAGACGACTGTCCACTGTGGCTCTACGCTCTGTCAGGAGGAGTGAATGCTGCTTGGAGAGACTTGATGCAACCTGCTGGGTTTCCTTAGAGAGGAAACGTTTTGAACAATCTGTATAATCTGATTGAATTTGACTTTGGAAAGTGCCTTGAGATGACATGTGTCATGAATTGGCGGCATCTAAAAAAAATGTAATTGAATAGAAATGTTCATCTGAAAAGTGATGCTGTTTTGCTGTGTTTTTATTCCTTTGCAAATAGGCTCATAAGAGCCAATGGGTGAGAAGGGGAAATGGGCGCAGAGTGCTGGAGCGTAGATAGAGAGGTGTGGTTTGATACACATCTTGTTTTGGTCTACAGACATCGCTCAAGCTCCACCTAGTGGTGAAAAATTGCTTATTGCTCCTTTATAGGAGATGCCTGTACTCGTCGTATGTTTGGGCTTTGAGGGTGGATAGAAAGGTTGGAAACACGTGACATTTACCGAAAGGCGGTGTGAAGATTTGCCACTATCTTCTAAAACAGGTTGAAATTTTTTCTAACCGTGTGTTTTATGTGAAAACAACCCTGTATACGGTTAAAAGAACATGTCGCACACAGTGAAGCAAGGTGGTGGCAGCATCATGCTTTGGGACAGTTTCTCTTCAACTTGAACTGCAGCTTTAGTCAAGATGGAGGGAACTACAAACAGTTTCAAATACCAGGCAGGCACAAAACCGCCTGGCTTATGCTAGAACGTTGAAGATAATGAGGATCATCTTCTTTCAGCAGGACAAGAACCCAAAGCATCCATCGAATGTTTAGGAGCCGCCAAACCGGAACCCAAAACCTGACTGAAAAACTGCAGGGTGACCTGAAAAAGCGGCTGTGTGGAGTGATTAAATATTCCCAAATCATGATCTGTCACGCTAACAGATTCTTACCCCAAAAAACTTTTTTAAATTGAGTTTTCCAAGTTTTAAATCAGAATAAACAATGGAAAATATCTTCTCATCTCTCTGTAATTTTTTTCAACACCCCAGAAACCTGGCCATTTTATCAAGGCTGTGCAGACTTTTCATTTCCTCTGCATAAGCTTAATAAACACAGCATTGAGTAGCTAAGATACAGAAGTATTGTTTTATTTAGAAAAATAAAAAAATAAAATAAAAAAACTCTGCAAGAACTTGCCGTGTCTGAGGACTCCTGACTTTTCTTGTTACTGTACCAGCCAGTACATACATTTTTCTGGCATTAGTAGAGAAAATGTAGCAGTGGTACATCCCTGAGCAAAAAAAAAAAAAAACCCAGACAATCTCAGCTGTCTTTGTGCAGCAACTGAAGCAAAAAAGAAGAACGGCAGAATTCAAGCTGAAACCTTCAAACGTTCAGTCCCATTTCATCTACGGGCCTGTAAAGAGTAAAGCTAATGTCCATTGACAGCTGGTGCTGATGGAGGCGTTAGTGTCTTTAGCCTGGAAACTGATAAAATTGTTGCACGCGGAGGCAAGTGTGTGGTACACAGCTGCACAATGGAGATGTGCGACTAGAATAAGAAATCTAAACAGGGCTATAGGAGGAGATGGAGGTGTCGGTGGAGCTGTAGAGCGAGGTCACTGAGGGGGAAGGGGGGACTGTGTGATTGGCAAAGTGAAAATGGGAAAGGATCAGGTTGTCTGACGGTTAATGGAAGCTGTGTGAGAAAGGTCGGCTAATAAAATGAAGCAAGGATCCCCCAATTAGGCTGATATTACAGATTACTCTGAGCAAATTGAAAGAACAAGAAGTGAAATCGTTAATTTACCTGTCCCAGGATGGGGCCCAGTGGGGGGCCGGGAGTTGCCAGTCCTGACCTCACTATAGCCCGGATTACATTGCCTGTGTCCAATTTCTTCACCGCCTTCGCTGCCTTGGAGATCTTTGACATCGTGGTCTGTTTGGAAAACCTTAATTCACCTCAGAGTCAACAGAGAATCCATCCACTGAAATCACTGGAGAAGAAAAAAAAAAGGACAAATTAGTCTTCTAAGCATACACAATTGCAACAAATCATTCACAAGGCAAGCTCATTAAAACATCATACGCTCAAGTCAATATGAATACCCACAGGCAGAGCCCGAGCCTTTTCTACTCTGCAATAGGCAAGTAATTAAAAAAATCTTTGCCTTCGATCGTCAAAGCAAAAGCAGCTTTCCTGGAGCTGTTTGCTGTGAAGATCAGCCGCCGAGCGAGAGCCTCGCTACCTTTAACCACAGGCAGGGTAAAAAGGAACTACGCCCTCGTATAATTCTAGCATTTTATACTGTATATAAGAATATTTTTAAATCCTTTAACAACATCCTTAATTTAACTTTAAAAACACAGAACAGATTCCGCACTTTCACTGTTTATTTGAAAAAAAATAAAATAGAAAAGCTGTCGAGGTAAACTTAGCACACCTTTGCTTGTTTCATATGATTGAACCAGGTGTTGCTGTAACTGGTTATCAGTAAGTGTGAACATCTGTGTAAAAGTTATAACACAATCAGCGGTTGTATTATATTCAAGGCCTTATCTCATGGCTTCTGAGTCCCACTAAAACTTATAGATAACTTTTTAAGGCTTTAGCAACCATTTATTTATTATTTAAATTCTCTGAAAACCTTTTGCAAAAATACACATTTGAGCATAATTTTGCCCTTTCTTGTGATTTTCTGTTTTTAGTTGGACCTCAGATGAGGTTATTATACAAATGGTTTGTTTGTTTTAAAAAATAGTCAGTGCCTGTAAAGATTAAATGTACTTTTGTCTAGTTTCTGCTTGCTGACTGCACATGCGCAATTCTAGTGCTTATGTATCCGGTTGGCTTAGCGTTTAGCTTAGCGGTTAGCTTCCATGTTAGCCGTTTATTGTAGCTCCGCTGCTCTTACCGTATACTTTGAACATGGCTGAGAGTCACAAGAAGCAAACTGCGGACAGGTTTATAAGAAGAAAAAGGCCTCAGTAGAAAGAAATAAGACCCGAGTGGATTTGGGAGATTTCCTTCACGTGATCCCCCTGAAGAGCGGAAGAGCAGGTAAGACAGTCTTGCGCAGTCGCAGTTATTCAAAAAGAGACTAACTTTAAAGGAACAATTTCCACCCATGACAGATTTTTCAGGCAGCTACTGCTGCTACATAATGAAACTAAACTAAAACTCAAATGGGGCGTACTTTTGACCACATTGGCTGTGACCACCCACTTTGGTAGAATTTTTCTAAATTTGTCTGGGAGTGTGGTTATGCTTTTAGATCGGGTTCAGTTACACTTTAAAAAGTCAGAAAAAATAATTACCGTACTGTAAAGGACTATAAGGGCCGCGGTGATCAGAAACAAAGAAATTGGAAATGGTTCCACCACAAGGATGCCATTTTCTGGCAACGCCTGGCAAGGACTGGGAGGGACAGTGGCCTCGACTTGGCCACTGTGTTGCTGGATTCTGTCATGGATGATAGTGTTTGGTGACTTCAAGCATCTTTTATGTGACTCCTCCCATTTATGGTGAGCTTACTTTCAAGAAAGATATTCTGAGTAAACTTCTCCATTATCTGTTTTTAGTTTGACCACCAAACTGAGTGCTGCAGCAGAGCCAAAGGCAGATATATAGAGCAGAGGTGGATATGTCTCTCCTATACATGAACACAAAGACAAGGCGGCTTTTTCATTCCACCTTAAAGTACATTTGTCAAATTAGTAGTCAATTAGTAGAGAGGAGGGAACAGCCTGAACTCCGGGCCTTTCTCTGGGGAGGCAGAAGACATAAAAGCAGACTTATAATCTGCCACCGGAATAAAAAGTGATACTGACACACGCGGCTGTAAAAAAGAACAAGAAGAAGAGGAAAGAAAGATCAATGACTGGAGCCAAGGGAAAAATACATGTTTTAAAACAGAGCCTTGAGTTTCAGGGGAACCATGCATTCAATAAAAATAAGTACTTCAGAGGGGAGAGCAGGTCCGGCAATGATTCATCGTAGGCAACAGAGGGTATCCAATTAGATCAACAGAAGAGACACTACCATAAAGCTATACGGGACCTTATACGGCTCTGAAGCAACAAACACGGGTAAGCTACTCTGAAGAAAAGATGTGATTTTATCTCAACTGATGATTATCCGGCAGCCGTTAAAGTGCAGCCACCATGGGGTAATATTTGTAAGGGCATTAAGGTGGTGCTCATCCTGCAGAGAGAGTCCAAAATAAAATCCATTTAGCCTGGATTCTCTGAATAACAATCTTCACAACGTAACACACATACGCCGCTGCTTTCCCAAGGTCAATTTCACGCTACTCACCTTATGTGTTCAGCTGCTGCGTAGCAGAGAAATTACGTGAGGGTTTAGGTCCATTTTGTGGAGCCCAATTGCATTAAATCTGTTAGAAAAGCTACTTTTGCAATTGAATAGGAAGAAAAAAAACTCGATGAACCCAAAACTGGGAATACAAACGGCAACTAGAAGGTAAAATGAGAGGCTTTTAAACTGCAAATGGGCCTTCCAAGGATGAATCTTAACAAGATTTCTGAGGCTAAAAATCAGCTCGGACCAACATCGAATGTTCATTTTAATTTCAATTAAGGAGAGAAGGAATAAGACTTCTGCAAGGAGGGGAAATGACAACGTCATGCTTTAATGCACCAAATCTCCAATCTCTGTTGGAGTCTGAATAATAAAACCGCAGTTCCCTTTTCCACAAAACCAAATCACTCATCACAAGGCGCCAAAGAAGAATTGACCTACATACGGCGTCAAAACTGCAATCGCTGAGCGTTTCGCCCAGCTAAATTTATATTAGAGGCAGAGCAGGCAACAGAAGCAGCGAGTGTGGTTGAATGCTGCACGATAAAGGCTCGGTCAGAGCTGAGTTAATGCTCTGCAGCGAGTAATCAAATCAAAGCTCCGCTAATGTGAAAGGAACAGACACATTTCTGGGCCCCTCTTCAGCCATTTAATGCTAACAGCATCAGTATTAACAGGGAGTACACAGAAAGAGCAATTAGTTTGAGCTGTGTGGAGTGGCATCTGAATGCAATTTGTTAAAGCATGTCTGATTAATAAACCGGCCCGCAGCATTCCCAGCTATCTGGAAAAGTCTGGAAAAGAACAACAAAAAGTCGGAAAATGTCTGTTTTTCCAGAGTTAATCCATGATCCTGTCATATCCATCCATCCATCCCTTCATCCATCCATCCAACCATCCATTAGTTAATCATCCACCCACCCATCAATCCATCCATTCGTTCGTCAGTCCATCAAACCATCCATCCATCCATCCATCCATCCATCCATCCATCCATCCAACCCTTCGTCCATCCATCCAACCATCCATTAGTTAATCATCCACCCACCCATCAATCCATCATTCAAACCATCCATCCATCTGTTAGAAAAATGTGAATGTAATCATTTTCTTT
The DNA here is from genome assembly GCA_037039145.1 of Fundulus diaphanus. Taxonomy (NCBI): domain Eukaryota; kingdom Metazoa; phylum Chordata; class Actinopteri; order Cyprinodontiformes; family Fundulidae; genus Fundulus; species Fundulus diaphanus. Next base: position 51,639,047 of record CM073125.1, on the reverse strand, counting down.
TTATTAAGTTAAAGGCATTTAGTCTGTTTAAAGAGCAGGAATGTTCTATTGTTTTAACTTCACACAGGAAGAACAGATGTTTCTCCCAGACGAGGGATGTCTTGCTGTATATGTTAATCCTACACCTCTTTTACCACGTTTACACTACCCCTTTTTAACCGTGCCGAGACCGGTCCGAGCTCGGTAACCGAGATAACTATCGAGTGTAAATGGAACGCAAACTGAACTGAAATGAGCCAGACACAACCGGACCGCGCTAAATGCAGACCAGTTCCATGTGTGAGCTCAGCTCGGTTTTTCAGTAGCCCGGTTCTCAGATGACAAAGAGCGCATGAGCAGACCGCGTCATCTCCGTACAGTCAGCTGACATTTCAGACATTCATAAAAATACTAGCTTCCCTACCGTGATACACGATTTCCAGTGATGATTCTGCTTAGCAGTGTGATGAAGCCCAGCGTCTGTCGTTTCCTGCGTCTGTAAATCCTTATTAGAAATTCGTTTGTCTTATCCACTTCCCAAAAGCCAACTATCAAGTAAATTCACCAAAAGTTGCCGTCTTCGCCTGACTCTCCGCAAACAACGAAATATAACCAAACATAACTTCCTGAATGTTACGGGTGCCGCCATTTTTATTTGCTTGATTTTCTCCTTCAATCCCAGAGAGCAGTAGTACCGCAGATCGTCACTAGGAGGCGAGGAAACCAAGGAACCGAGATAGCGTGGTGTGTAAACGGTCGTCAGAACCAAGCTCGGCTTGGTTAACTGATCCAAGCTCGGACCGAGCTCGGCCTGGATCGGTTTAACAAGGGTAGTGTAAATGGGGCTTTTGTGTGCCAAACCCTATGTTGTAAACCCCTCTTGTCCTTTTGTTTTTTAACCATCATGTTGTGAACTCCTGAATCCTCCTGTCCCCTCCTTGATGTCCGACAATAAAGGCAGAAAGACAGAGGTAGCTCGGCGCAGATGAGCCAGACTTTCATGGAGCGCAGTTCTTCGTCTGGCTGGTCTGCCCTCGGTCTCACGAGAAGTCTAAACTTGTGTTTGTGTGGTTTTCGTTCTAGGATAAATAAGGGGTTATTTATCATAACCCTATCACCATCCATCCAACCCTTCGTCCATCCATCCAACCATCCATTAGTTAATCATCCACCCACCTATCAATCCATCCATTCATTCGTCAGTCCATCATTCAAACCATCTATCCATCTGTCAGTTCATCATCCAATCAAACCATCCGCCCATCCGTATTTCCATCCATCAGTATATTCATCACCGACCCATCCAAATATCCATCACCATTCCACCAACCACCTATCCATCTATCAAACCACCCGTCTTTCCATGCATCCGTTGGTCAGTTATCCAACTTTCTGTCCACCCATCTATCCATCCATTCATTCATCGTTCATCATTCCATCATTCAAACCACCAGTCTGTCTATCCATCCATCTGTCAGTTCATCATCAAATCAAACCGTCTGTCTTTCCATCTATCAGTATATCTATCATCCATCCATCACCATTCAACCAACCATCTATCCATCTATCAAACCACCCGTCTTTCCATGCATCGATTGGTCAGTTATCCAACTTTCTATCCATCCATCAAACCATCCGTCTGTCCATCCATCCATCAGTATATCCATCATCCATCCTTCCAAATATCCATCACCATTCGACCAACCATCCATCCATCAAACCACCTGTCTTTCCATGCATCTATTGGTCAGTTATCCAACTTTCTATCCATCCATCCATTATTCCACTATCCATCAAACCATTCATCCATCATCCAAAGTTTTTTTTGCAGTTTTCATCAATTTCGATTTTTTTTGCATCAATAATTTACAATTTTTCCAAACAGGGCTGGGAACTCTAATAAAAATTATTCAAACGTTGAAAAGCTTGCACTAAAGTTGTTTAATGAAAATAGAAATTATTTCTTGGAGTTTCAAATGAATTAAATGAACTCAGGACTTGGTACCAACAATATTTAGTATTTGTTGCATAATTTTGGTTTAAATGCACATTAAAATCCAAAATCTGGGCAACAAGTCCAACATTTCATATACTGTGTAGGAACAGCATCCTGCCACTAGATGTCAGTTTTCCCGCAACACATTAAAACAACCCAGAAATGTCCAAAAAGAGAAAAAGTGATGCAGAATCATGAGAGTTTAAGGTGTAATTCACCCCAATAACAACTTTTTTGCAGATAAACTGGGCTTAAGGGTGCTACTTTTATGTTAATGTGTATTTTGTTTTACATTTTTATGTGAGCTAAAAGGAAATTATGAAATCAAAAGTGTCATCTATACAGGTGCAACCGGCCCTTTTAATGACTCCATGATGCCAAAGTGGCCTAATATAGAAATTAGTTTGACACCCCTGTCCTAGAGTCTGGAGGAAGTGCAGAGAGTCTCAGAATCCAAATTGTGGAAAATTTGGATTCACTGGACTTCAAGCAGTGCTGACTTGTGCCATGTCACCTGCAGGTTCTGGTCCACTGGGTTTTCTGAAGTCCACAGTAAACTCAACCATCTGCCAGGAATTTTTAAAACACTTTAACCTTCGATACGATGCGGATTTAATTTTCCACCAGGTACCTGGTACCAAAGGTACCAAAAATCGGTTCTAATTACCATGGTGCTACTGTGCTTGATGGACCAGCAAACTGGCCGGACCAGAACCCCTTACAGAGTCTGTTGTGGAGTATTGTTAATGATAGGGTTGTTATAGATAACCCCTTTTATCCTAGAACGAAAACCACACAACACAAGTTTAGACTGTTCTATAGAAGAGGACAGAGGATAAACCCAAACGGAGAACTTTTACTCCCTGACAGTCTGGGATCATCTGCGCCGGTCTGCCTCTGTCCTTCTGCCTTTATTGTCACACATCAAAGAAGGGTCAGGAGGATTCAGGAGTTTACAACATGGGGGTTGAAAACAAAGAAGGGAGCAAGTTTTATTGCGGTTGGTGATCAGTCACCAGCTTCATGCACAGCTGGATAAGGGAGACATTCCTTATCTGGGAGAACCATTTGTTCTCCCTGTCTAAGGTTAAAAACAACAGAACCTTCCTGAAAGCAAACTCTTAAAACAAACCAAATGCCTGTAACTTGATAAAAATAAAATGATTACATTCACATTTCTCCAACAGTTAATATGAAGATGAGACACCGGAACCAACAATGCAGATGACCTGCAGGCTGGTATCATAGCAACCTGGGCCTTCTCAGCAGAACCACAGGCTGATCGCCTCCATACCACGCCGTATTGATGTAGTTATAAATAAAACATTTTCTGTTTTATTTATCTTCCCAATAATAAACTACATTTTCAATATGTTACTGAAATGAACAAAATAGTTACAGTGTTTCCCGCAGGAATTTGGTTATGCGAGGCGGGGGGTTGTTGGACGACACGTTGCCCGCGGACCGAGTCGCGGAGCGGGGGGGGGGGGACGACACGTTGTCCGCGGACCGACTCGCGGAGCTGGGGGGGGGGGGGGGGGGGGGAGACGACGACACGTTGTCCGCGGACCGACTCGCGGAGCGGGGGGGGGGGGGGGTTGTTGGACGACACGTTGCCCGCGGACCGAATCGCCGGGGGGTATCCATGTGTTTTTTCCCTGCCATTCACGCACGCGCGAAAGCAACAACAACAAACCGCGTGTTAACGTCACTTTTTTTTTTTTTTTTTTTTGGGAATGTTGGCGAGGCGGTAGCGTGAGTTTGGCGAGGCGGCCGCCTCGCCAAGATAGCGCTGCGGGAAAACCTGAGTTATTCTTAGAATGTAGAATGTGGATCTGTAAATTATTGGAAACTTTATGCTTGACCCTTTTTATGTTTTGGATCTACAAACTTTTTGGGTCGATTGTTTTCTTAGCTGCCTTTGAGTAAAAGTTGCTGGATGTTTGTGGGCCTGTTCACTACAAAAATCAAGATCAATGCTCAAATCTGGTTAATGACTAAAACATTATGTTGTACCAAACATTTGTTTTTGTTTTTAGGAAGGTTTTGTCTGTGAAAATGTCACCCAAAAAGATATTAAAAAACTGTCCACAAGCATCAATTATGTGTCTTTGCCGGCCGTACAAAATCGTTCCGAGGTCCGCCAACAGCCCACCGTCAAAGAAGTCGTGCAACAGAAAATGTAAAGATCCCTCTCTCTGTAGGCGCCAACCTTCTCAAATGTTAATACCAGGAAGTGTGGTATATGTTTTTTGATATTGAAAAATATATTTCAGAACCCGAGATCTATTTTTTACCCACTCAATAAACGCACTGAAATTAAAGGTTGTCTTTTTCGGTGTAGGTTTACACTACAGCAGTAAAAAACATCCTTTATTATAAAACGCTCACAAACCTTTACCAGGGTTGTCAATACGTGTGCAAGGTGCTTTATGTGTGTCACATGTGTGCCTGATTTAATAATCTCTGTTCTTTCCACCCTAAAACAGCCATCCCCACCTAAATACAGCCCTGTGCTTGCCAGGCTTTACTGCTAACATTAGCATTTATTTTATGTTGTGTCAGAAAGAGCCCAGACGAAGTCAGCACACTTACAGCCATCATTTGACTGTTTTATATATTCTAATTTCTCTTGTGAACTGACTTTAAACTGTGCACAGACATCATCACTGCACAAGATGGATGCTAAAGACTTTATCTTCTTTTAACGCCGAGCTACCCACCTTATCGTTTTCTAAGAAATGTGCGGCTTTGGAGAAAAAGGTTAATCTCACACCAGTATAGATTTATTAACCTTGCTGGTTTATTAATGCTTCCAGTTCCTTGCTCTCCAACTAGACACCAATAAAAATGTAAAAAAACGTTTATTAATGTTTGCAGTTCCTTTCTATCCAACTAGACACCAATAAAAAGAAAATTTAAAAGATATAAAGTATATCACAAAAGTTTGTACACCCCTGATATTTTTGTAAATACTCCATCATATCTTCATGGGACAACAATATAGATGTAAAATAGCCAGTGAGCAACTTGTGAGTAAATTTGCTATTGTCTTAAAACTTAAACACACAGACATTGATGTCTAATCTGCTAGCAACAAAAGTGAGTACACCCCTTACTGCAAATGTCCAAATTGTGCCTAGTTAGCCATTTTCTCACCACAGGGTCTTGTTACTCGTTACTATTACAAGTTCTCAGGTGTGAATGGGGAGCAGCTGTGTTAAACCTGATATTAACGCCCTCCCACTCTCTCATTCTGATCACTGGAAGTTCAACGTGGATCTTCATAGCAAAACACTTTCTGACGATCTGAAAAAACTATTGTTGCTGCTTTGTTTACTATTTTTGTAGTTTAGCAAAGACTGAAGTAATTCTTCTTCTGTGTTTTTTCTTAAGGGGAATGTGATAACTAAGCATGTCAGAGTGGTTCTATTCTGAATAGAGGTGCATATAAACGTACATTATGATCGGATTAATTGATTGCAAGACCATGTAAACGGTACAATCCGATTATTTAATCCGAATCCATTTTAATCTGATCATGAAATTTTGTGCATGTAAACATAGAGGGAACCATGAACACCATGTTGTGACATGCTGATGCAGAGCATGATCCTCTTCCTTCACCAACAGGGCATTATTCCTATAACATGATGATGGCTCCAACACAACCAGTGCCTTGCTAAAGAGACTGAGGGTGAAGGTGCTGGACTAGCTAAGCATGCCTCCAGACCTAAACCCTATTGAGTCTCTGTGGGAGATCCTCAAACAGACGGTGGAGGAACGTAAGATCTCTAAGGTCTACCTGCTCCGTAATGTTGTCATGGAGGATTGGAAGAGGACTCCAGTGGCAACCTGTGACTCTCTAGAGAACTCCGTGCCCAAGAGACTAAAGGCATTGTTGGAAAGTAATGGTGGCTCCAGAGAGTATTGACACTTTCGGTGCAACATGGACATTTGGACATTGTTTCCAGCGGTTACCAGCGGTTAAGACATCAATGGCTATGTGTCGAGTTATAAGCTGCACAGCGACTAATTTACATGGTATCTGTGTTCTAATTTCAATGTCATCACGATTAACCTAAATGAAGGCTTAAAATCATCAGTTTGTGTGTAATTAATCTGTATAATGTGGTTCAGTTAGTCGACTGAGTTACTAAAATAAACTTTTCAATAATATTCTGATTTACTGGATAGGACTGTGTTTCATGCATTATAAACTCATCATGTAAGACAATACAAAAAGCAGGCCAACACTCATGACCACCGCTAATGATATTCAGAAATTATTGAAACTGTGTCACTGGTCTGATCCAAATCAAACAAAAACAGCAAGTTGCAAACGCTCACATTTTTTAAACAAGGGGAAAAATAAAGTATGTGGGAGAGTAAAAGAAATTTTTGTACATTGCGGATATTTTATAACTAGCATTTCACTCCATTGTGCTCAAAAATGCAACCAAAAACTGTTTAATCGCTCTTGATCCATTCCTCCAGACCAAACTGGTATTTCTGAGTCAGGGCTTTAAGGGGTTTGCACACACAGCTCAAGATCAAGGCTTTGTGATGGTCACTCTAAAAGACCGATTTTGTTCTTTGTACGCTCTTTTGTAACTACTTTGGCGGTATATTGAGTATCATGGCCGATTCGGGGCCCAAGGTTAAACTACCTGTCTCATGTCTTCAGAAGCTTCCTCAATATTTCCAAAAGAAATGGAAGCACGCCGGCCCCTGCTGCAGCCAAGCCCCCCCGCGGCACGACGCTGCCATCCCCGTACATCACAGCTTGCTTGGTATTCTCACTTGGAAGCTCGTCCTGTTCTACTCCAAATGTAGCAGTGGTCGCTCAGGCCAAACACTTTACTTTTAGCTTAACCCTGACCACAGGACACGTCCACAACAGTTATGGTCTTCCTGGAGTGCATTTGAGAAACGGCGATCTGTGTTTGTAAGGGTTGGCTGTGGACTAATGACTGCTTCCTGGCTGAATGACCTTGCAGCCCAAAAACACATTCATCTGTGGGACGCAGAACCTGCCTTCTTCCTGAACGGTGTGATGGCTGAGCATTCCCATGATGTTTATCCTTGCATATGATTATTTGAACAGATGAATGCGGTGCCATGTGACAACTTTAGGACTTAAAGAGCAGTTTTATTCAAAGAAACAACAACAAGCAGTTTGCTCAACATACAGCATCACTGTCTCAGATGTGTTGCTGGAAGTAAACCTTCCTCCTGCTTGCTTTTTAGCTGTTTGTTTGATGTAAATAATTCCCCTGAGGATAAATATGAATGCTACTGTCAACCTTGTAGACATTTTACCTTCACACCTTCCAGCTGTCCATTCATTTTGCTAAAGAACTTTATTCTTTTTTTCATTTTCTATTTCAAGCCGTTAAAGAGCTTCACTGCAAATACAGAACTGCAGAATTATTTCAAGGCTGGACTATTGTAATTCTTTAATATCAGGAAGTCCACAAAATGCAGTTCAAAGCCTTCAGCTGATCCAAAATGCTGCAGCAAGAGTTTTGATGAAAATCAACAAGAGGGATCATATTTCTCCAATTTTAGCTTCTCTTCATTGGCTTCCTGTTAAATCAAGAATAGAATTTAAAATTCTTCTTCTAACGTATAAAGCCCTTAATAATCAAGCTCCATCATATATCAGAGCTCTGATTACCCCGTATGTTCCTAACAGAGCACTTCGCTCTCAGACTGCAGGTCTGCTGGTGGTTCCTAGAGTCTCTAAAAGTAGAATGGGAGGCAGATCCTTTAGCTATCAGGCTCCTCTCCTGTGGAACCAACTCCCAGTTTTGGTCCGTGAGGCAGACACCCTGTCTACTTTTAAGACTAATCTTAAAACTTTCCGTTTTGACAAAGCTCATAACTAGAGTGGCTCATGTTACTCTGAGCTACCTCTATAGTTATGCTGCTATAGGCTTAGGCTGCTGGAGGACATCAGGGCCTATTTTTCTCACTCTACTGATTTCTACTGTTCTCCAGTTTTACATTGCATTACATTGAAATGACTATTGTCATTTCAGCTTTTAACTTTTTGCTCTCTCTTTTTTCTTCATAGTAGGTACACCTGGTCTGATGTTCTGTTAACTGTGACATCATCCAGGGAAGACAGATCACCTACTATTACCATCTAATGTAGAACAGATTACTGGATCAATGTGTGCTTCTGTGCTTTTTTGTCTCTCTTGTTGTGTCTCTGCTCTGTCTTCTGTAACCCCCAGTCGGTCGAGGCAGTTGACCGTTCATACTGAGCCCGGTTCTGCCGGAGGTTTTTCCTTCCCGTTAATGGGTGGTTTTTCTTTCCACTGTCGCTTCATGCTTGCTCAGTATGAGGGATTGCTGCAAAGCCATGAACAATGCAGACGACTCTCCCTGTGGCTCTACGGTTCCCCAGGAGTGAATGCTGCTTGTCAACTGGTTCCCTTATATAGGAAATTTTTGACCAATCTGTGTAATCTGAATGAATATGACTTTGGAAAGTGCCTTGAGATGACGTTTCATGAATTGGCGCTATATGAATAAAATTGAATTGAACTAAAAATAAGTAACATTTTCTTGAAATTAGTGTATTTGTCCTTGATTTGCGTAGGTAAATAACATGATCTGCCAATCAAATGAGTATATTGACCCCTAAAATCATATAATTAGACATACTGCACCTGAAATAAGATCATGGAGATGAGTTGTTGCTATTTTAAGTGCAAAACTCTTATTCCATTGGCAGATAATCTTATTTACCTGCTTAAATAAAGGACAAATAGACACATTTTTAAGAAAAGTTCCCTTTTGCTTTGTCGTTTTTGCCAAGCTCAACAACGACGCTCCTGATTGGTCGTAGCTCACTCGACTTGTGACCGATCTGTTGAGACGGAGAGAGGGTGAGAGTGTCTCCCTTGAATTGCGGCTTACTTGCATCACCTACTATGAAAAGGTTTGCTTTAACTTTTTTTTTTCTTTTTTAAATATTGAACAAAGTGCATTCCCGATGCACTCATTAAGCAACGGCCCTCTTAAGTTTCCGTACACCAGGCGGTTCGGTGTTTTACAGCACACTTCAGGTTGCACTCCTTCATAATACAGGTGTGATATAGTTACAGCTGCTCTCCACAGACGGGTGCTGGTCATCTCCTCAGATTTAGGCATGGATTCTGACGTATCCTGCTGACGTTTATTTATGTGACATTCAACTCAGAATATTCAGTGCAAGGTTAGGAAGCAATGCAACAACACCTGGCACCCCTATCCTACACTCTCGTGGCCACACAGACCCAAAGCAAAGTGATTCATTGCAAACATTAATAATGCTTGATATGAAACTACCACTACAAACTACTGCAAGTGCAGATTGGCTCATTGCTATTTATTTTATGTGGTGCCATTTAAAAATAAAAACTATTGGATGGTTGAGCGATTGGAACAGGCTGCAGAGGGATCTCCTGGGAAGCCTCCAGTAAAGGCATTTAACTGGATATCTCCGACCTCCTCCATATCAATTTATTCATGTATTCATTCACAATTATTCACAATTTCTTTGTGCAACAGCTCATCTCTGCGTAACACGAGCGCTTCAAATATTTACTTACCGACTATAAATATGGAAATTCGCATTTCAATCTGAAGCACTGCCTCGCGTAAGAACCACTCGCTATTTGCAGAGGCGAGCAACTTGAGTTCCCGGAGATCCATGCCCCGCCGTGTTTTAGATCTGTCCCTGCTCCAGCACACCTGCTTCAGATACTTCAATTATCTCCTCAGCTTGTCACCAAGCTCTATCGCAGAAAGCTAATGACCCCTTCGTGCAAGTCAGGTGTGATCAAGCAGGGACACAAGTCCAGAATGGCACAGTAATTTATTTACTGTTCCAGACCTTGCTCAAATTTTCCTTTCTTTTAAATTTAATTTCTGCTCACAGAGACGCTACGTGTTATTTTTATGTCCTGTTCCTGCAGTGAAACGATTTCCCTCACACACTGAGCAAAAAAGACCTTAATTGCGACAGTTATCTGGTATTCTTTGATGGCATTTAGCTTCTCCAGCAACATGTCTCCAAAAATAAAATACCAGGCAGCTTAAATCCCATAACAAAAAAAGCCTCGAGTATTGCAGGCTAGCCTTTAAATACCCAGATCTCAATCCAATCAGGCGAATTAATGATATCCTGGAGAACATATATAAAACCCAGCCTGTGTAAATAATTAAACGCTCGGCAGCCATGGTAACACAAAGCCTACGGCACGGCTTCTTGAAACTACAACCCTTTCTCCGATGCACAGCGGACGGCTCAACAGGTTTAGACAAAAAAAGTGGTTTTGTCAGCCAAGAAGCAACATCAAGATTCATTCATTTAGTAGTTAATAGTCAAATTATTGTTAATTAATGTTTAATGGATTAAGCGCTAAAAAGATGATGCTGAAATTTGGCCAGAGAGCTAATATTTGCTCAGTGTCTAATTGCACTTCAGTACGTTTCAAACGGTGCTGTTTTTATATGACAGTAATGTCAGGTTTTTTTTTTGGTTTAGTTGCACATCCCAGCATCAAAAGAGCAGCTTTCAGTATTCCTGCCTGTCGACGCTAACGTGCTGTTAATCAGTGAAAGGACGGGGCGTTTTACGGATGATTTAATCCGAAGCTGTGAACATAAATCGCTCCAGGGCAGGTTGTGTTCAGCGTAAGTCTCAATGATCCAGCCAAGTGTAAGAGATCATCGTGACAATGCAAACGTGACACACCTCGCATAATGTTTCTTCACAGAATCCATCTCTGGGAATAACCTCACAACTTGACAGACCTAACAGACCTTTTTATAATGTCTTCATGCCTGATGTCACAGGAAACCCTCCTGAATGGTAAGAGCGGCTCGTCCTGCAGACAGCGAACGCTGCAGCTGATCAGTGCAGGCTGTGATATTTCAGCATCATCACATCAGTACCAAAAGACTCATATTTTTGGGTTGGCCTCCTTTCTGTTTTCTCGTTGTTGCCTTCCTCTCCTAGAGTTGTGATAACGCCATATCTGTATAGCTACGGTGATAATTCCCTGCTCTAATTAGGATTATTTAATTTGAAAGGTTAGGTTTATTCTAGTGAGTTTCTACCTCGGTTCCCTTTGAGACGCGTGATTCATTCCTTGATATCTGCTGTCCTGAGGGTGCAATTTGTGTCATTCTCTGATAGCAGCTGAAAACTTCTTATTCTGGTCTCGTAACTCGGTCTCAACAGAAGAAGAAATGTCCTGTTTCCATCTCACTACACAGATAAAAACTTGCCAGTCCTTTTTTAGAAAAAAAAAGCAAGATTATTCACTAAAAGGGAAAAACAAATCCTATCTTCTAAATTGACATTTTGTTTTGTTTTTCAACTGTTAGTTTGGAAGTCCATCTAGTGGTTATTTTTTCTCAGTTTTGTGCTGTATGCATGATGTATAGGGTACATGTTAATTCCCAGTAATTGTATCAAACCATAAGAACACCTTTGTGACATCTATTAGAAAAAAAGCTTCTTCCATTGCATATATCAGAGAAATAATAAAGATGAAATTGTACTAAAGCGCAGTTACCGTTCAGTAAGATTAAAGAAATTAAAGGGGACATATCATGTAAAATCAATTTTTCTACTCCTTCAATACATGATGTGTATTTGGAGTCTCTAGGAGCGCAGAAAAAAAATACGAATGTGGTCTCTCCAGGTGCTGCGTGGATTAGAGCTAGACGATAATTCAATAATGTTTATCGATCGACAGACGTATATCGATGATAGAAAAAAAGGTCAATAAAAGGTTCAATAGAGTAGCAGTTCTTCTTCCTTTTGCATTCTAGCCCTATTAGTTAATATTACAGTCATTACATCCTCCAAACCAATCACAACGCAGACCCAGGAACAATTCGTCCCCTTCAAAGAGTTCAGGGAGCACGCGTACGTAAAGCGAGGAAAAGACAACCTTAAAAAGAGGAGAAGGATTCAGTTTCAACTATGAAAAACTTACAATACAGCGATAGGTTTGATTCCTGCTATATTTCACCCCAATCCACACCTCCATGCATGTGACACAACATTTATCCTGTTAGCCAGGCAAACGATGAGCCTAACGACTCTCCATTGTTGGGGCGACCAGTTCCAGGTGAATCTAAACTCTAACGAGGCCTAACCTGCAGGTCTATAAAGCTGGGAACTCCACACTACTCCAGTCATTTTTAATTCAGAAAGCTTCCTGGATGGCAAGCGAAACGTCTTCAGCTTCAGAATAGAAGTGCAGTTGTTTTATTTTTTAACCTTTTTTTGGATAAAACCCAGCTGGTTTTAACCAGTGTCTAAGGTGTTCACAAGTACATTTTTCCAACTTTAGGGCTCAAATCGTTTGGGGCAAGTCTCATGTATTTCAGGGACACGTCTCTATTTAAGTCGGGCGATAGTCGACTGCATGAATCCTTTCATTTTACAGCAATCCCTCATACTGAGGTACTCTTTCAAGACTATTTGGTCCAAATCAAAGCGAATTGTAACGTTTACCATTTTCGTCCACCGTTTTTATTATCAGTACAAAATACGTTAAAAAATATGACTGAATGCAATTTACTTTTGACGTTTGGCAGTATAATTGGACAACTTAATGTAACGGGTGTACTGAAGTCGGTTATTTTTATGTTTAGAAGCTGTAATAGTGTTTGGAGGGCTCAGACTGTATGTAGTGATATACACTCATGGCCCTACAAGATATTGTTTTAGCATTACTTGGATCGTTATCACAAGCAGTAACTATGAAATTTCTAATCCATAGTGCCATCCCTACTCTGCAGCCTCACCTTCACCATAAAGAATAATCATAATAAAAAAAAATGTATTATTATTATTATTAGCAGCAATTTTTGCATTAATTTGGTGTGGAGAGCTTTAAATAGAAGGTTGATCTGCTTATTTTTGATCCTATCAATTTGCTGATTGAGAGTGGAGATTGTTTCTGAACAACACATGGAGGACAAGAGACGTCAGCTGAGTAACAATCTGGTACAAATAAAGTGCTAAAAGGCAGCAACAAAAAAATATGACTGAACTTTACTACGTCTCATCTCTGTGTCAAAGCTCATCCACCACAAATGGCTCAAAGAAAAGGCGAGCGTTGATGAATTCAGAAAAGACGACCTCTTTGTCAACAGCACAAACATCACTGACGGCACACAATGAACTCTGGGATGCAGCGTCTGCTTGGATGGCACCATCTTATGAGATTATCTGGAATCAATGAACCAATTTCAGTGGTAAAACAGAGCAAATGTTCTGGACTCTGATCATTCTGTGAGCCACACAAGATGCTCCCCGTGAGTTCAAGAAAAACTCTCAGATAAAAACGTACAGCCGGTCAAAGCTGTTCCACTACATTAGTATTCATCCCATCAAACTTCAGCCCTAGAGTTTTTATCGATTACTGAAAGCAAAGTGCTAAAGGCCAGTCAAATAATACGAAGAACTCAAGAAGAGTCTGAATGATCCCTTAAGGCCTAGAAAAGGGACTTGAACAACCTGGCTGAACCGACGTGTGAACCTGCAGGTCCCATCTCTCCCAGAATCCTCGCTCAGCCCAGGACCGAACAACTCGCTGCTTCTTCAATTTAGGCCAAATATTAAATTTGCACCGAACAGTCCGACGCTCCATCAAACCTCATTAGTCGTAAACTGGGAAAACGAGCAGAAGGCAGAAACAACTGCTCCTTATTAAATTTTCAATGTGCTGTTAAAACATATATTCAGATCACTCATTTAAATGCACGTCTTGCATTGAGATGATGAGCTTACTGTGCCGACAAACGTTTAATCACTGCCCTGTAACAGCAGGGGTTGGGAATCAAAAACATTTAAAGTCTTCTCATGAGTTTACATGCAGAGCAGGTGGAGAAACAAGGTCAACATATTTTAACTATAATTTGTAGTCACATAGAGATAAAGATGCCCATGATGGCAAACACAGACATCAGTGTTTCCTCGTATCTTTGCATTGTGAGAGCACTTTCTGGCCAAGCTTAAAAATGAAATGGCTTTCAGGCAAAGTGCTAAGCCACTTCATTTTTAGTCACACAGATCAGATCCGGCTGTGGTAAAGTATGTCTGGCTTAAAGCCATTCTGGGCTATGGCGCTACCCCACAAAATGTCAGGAGATTTCCTTTTTACCTGGGGTTTCAAATAAAATTGTGCAAAACGCAGCATTCATGCAAAGGTGCATTATTATCACATTCCTCCTTTCTATCCACACTGTTTAAAAAAAAAAATTAAAGGAACATGTTGAAAAGACATCAGATCTCAATTGGAAAATAAATCCTGCTGGAAATCCATACTGGTATGAAATTGGTAATGTGTTAGGAACAAAAGGACGCCGCATTATTTGATGAAAATGATTATCCCACAGAAGGTTTAATCTGGTTTGCCCACTTAACTGCAGCATCATTGCAGCCACTCAGAATGGTCCCCAGTAGTTTGTATGGTCCCCCATGTGCTTGTATGCATGCCTGATGATGTCGGGGCACATTTTCCTGTTGAGTTTTTTTTTTTTTTAAATAGATGCCAACTTTTGCGTGGAAAGTGACGTACGCACGTTTCAGGCCCCATTTTGTGCATAAGCAAGCATTAGAAATGAGACCCCAGGGCAGTGAGCACTGGGCCTACCAGAGGACTTCGTGCCCTCAGGCCATCCTCAGGAAGTCTGTTTCTAATGGACCCGCTGGAGGCCACCTTGTAGGGCTCTGGCAGTACTCCTCCTGTTCCCACTTTCAGAAAGGAGCAAGCACCTGCTGGAATCTCCTGGAATCTCCTCCATGCTCTTGAGACGGTGCTGGGAGACAAAGCAAGCCTTCTGGCCTGTGGCACGTATTGATGAGCCATCCAGGTGGAGCTGGACTGCCTGTGAAACCTCTGTAGGGTCCAGGTATCGCTTCCTGCTACCAGTAGTGACTCTGACCTTGGTCAAAAAAAAAATAATACATCACTGGCCTCCACCTCCAAAACCCATTCTTGGTTTTGGGTTCATCTCATTGTTTCCCTGATTAGTGCAGCGGTTGTTAATTGCATTAACACCAGAACAGCCAACACTGACTAACAATCCCCTCTACTACTGAACTGACCAGATTAATACTCCGGAAGTTTAACTGGCTTGAATACTCTGATGAAGAAGTGTTTCTTTAATTCTTTGGGCAGTATATTTCTCTATAAAAGGAGCCAGATTTTCTTCCAATCTTTTTAAACGGTCTTGATCAATAATTCCAGAGGCCTGTCGGATGTCTTTTAAAGTTTTATCTTAGAGTTTGAAATGTGTTTTCACATCAGTATGTGGAACATTTACAGAGAAATCTGTGTTTCCTCTCCTTAAGACGCTCAACTCTGACCTATTAAAACGTGCATCATTCAAATCCAGTGTCAGGATGTCAGATGTTTTTCAGACATCGATTTGGAAGGCTGACATTTATTTTGCCCTCAACCTGTTCACACCGCTTCTCTTTTCAAACACTGCTATCATGATGTCAGGGTCAGCCAGAAAGCTTTGACGGAAAATAAATGAAAAAAAAGCTAATTTAAACTTTAGAAGAACTTTAGAAAGTCGAGGGAACTATTGGTCAAAAGTGACTTTAAAATATCACAAAGGCTCCATTCAGTCAGAATAACACACTGGGGTGGTTCTTAATTTATTACAATTATTACTTTACAAAAGGAATTGCAGATGACATTACAATTTGTAATTTTATTCATGTATATTACTGGGAAGTTGAGTGGAAGGAAAAATTGTGCAAAAGCTATATGGATCACCACAACCCTGAGATGACTGAATCAGAGCCCATTGAAGGGTTTGGGGTCGATTCACAAACGATGAACTGCTGCTGGAGTCAGTGTTTCGAGAGCCATGACCACGCAGACGTATCCAGAACCACAGACAACGTCAGAGGCAGCTTACCTGGGCTAAGAAGAAAAGGATCCAGACCAGTGCTCTCAGTGATCCAAAGTCCTCTTTACAGATGAGAGCAAAGTTTGCATTTTATTGTGAAATTAAGGTCCAAGAGACTGGAGGATGAGGGGAGAAGCACAGAATCCACGTTGCTTGATGACCAGAGTGACGTTTTCACAGTCAGTGATGATTTGCTGGTTCTGGTCCACAGTGTGTTCTGAAGTCCAAAGCCAACGCAGACATCTACCAGGGAACTTTGGAGCACTTCATGCTTCCCTCTGCTGACAAGATCTAAGATTTCATTTTCCAGAAGTGCTGTGCAACGGCCAATGCTGCCAAAGGTACCAAAAGCTGGTCCAATGTTCATGGTGTTACTGGGCTTGACTGGCCAGCAAAGTGGCGTGACCTGAACCGTGACGTAGTAATCTACAGGTTTATTGTCAAGAGGAAGACGAAAGATACCAGACCCAACTATGAAAAATGACCTGAAGGCAGCCATCAAAGCAACCTGGACTTCCTGGACACCTCAGCTGATCCACAGGCTGATCGCCTCCATGTCACGCCGCATTAATGGAGTAATTCAAGCAAAAGGAGCTCCAACCAAGTACTGAACGCATAGAAATGAACAAACTTTTAAGAAGCCTGACATTGCTGTTAAGAATATACTTTTATGTTGATCTTACTTAACTTTCATTATCTGCATCCATTATCCAAATCACAAGAAATAAAGAAATAAAGTCTTGAAATATTTTTACTCTATTTGTAATGAATCCGTATAATATGCAGTTTTTACTACTGTAAATGAGCGACAAAGAATATTGAACTCTTTCACAATATTAACATTTTTTGAGCTGTAACTGAACTGCAATTTACTGGGCAAAGTCAGAAATATAACGAGGATGCAATTACTAAACCATGGCGCACCTGGTTAAGAACAAATCTATTTGACATTAATGTGTCAACACTAACGACCCAGATATAGTCACAGACAGACAAACTGATCAATGCTTCATTGCATTGGTTTGCATGTCCTCGGAAGAACAGAAAACACGTCTGACTGCTGCAGCCAAACAACACAGCAGAGAGGCAGATTATATGGAGATGTGCACAACCAATCAAAAGCTTGCACACACCTTCTCAGTCAATGATTTCAATTCAATTCAATTCAATTTTATTTATATAGCGCCAATTCATGAAACATGTCATCTCGAGGCACTTTACAAAGTCACATTACATTTACCTCCGGGAACTCCTTCCAGACGGCTGGAAACCCATTTCAGGTGACTACCTCCTGCAGCTCATCGGAGGGGATACCAAGAGGCTGTAAAGCAGTAATTTAAACTTTTTTTTCCTAAAATATAGAAGTAAAACTTCTGTTTGCTACGTAATTCTATGTGCTTTTGCTTCCTAGTTGCGATGTCTTTGCTACGCACATACAATGCAGAGTGATAAAAATGAGAAGTCATTAAATGACAAACTTTTGACTGGTATATATATATATATATATATATATATATATATATATATATATATATATATATATATATATATATATATATACAGTGGAGAAACATGCAGCCCCACTTTTAAAATGGAGCGCCCCTCATTTAATTGTTTTAATTCAAACAAATTGCACAACTCTTCTCTTCTTAATCCTCAGATTTTGAGATTTTAACCATTAATGCATAAAACGGCAATACCTGAATTGCTTAAACCTGAAAAATGACGCCTCTATTTTTCTGTATTCTTTTAGCAAAAGCACCGAGGAAAGTAAGACGGCACAGGTAAGACCCTGCAAAACATCAATTTAAACAACATGAGGATTAAAAATAAACAAATATAAGAGCGGCTTTCAGCTCTTTTCCTGATAAGAGGTTGGCTTCAGCTCAGCTATCCGGAGATCATTAGAGAACGTATTTGTCAACTCAAGACTTAAAGTTTTAAAGCTTTTTCTTTAATGCCGAGCTTTTATACTGACATCTACAGATCTGCGGATGCGGCAGCTTTTCTCTCTGCTTTAAAAAGCTAAATATAGGACCCTGGTTGAATAGCCGATGAATCCTGCTCGATTGTGCCTGACACAAGTCCCACCCAGGAATCAACGTCTCAACGGATGGGCAAGAACTCGGTGCACTTTTGAGAGAACCTGCAGACTCCACTGAGCTCAGTCTCAGCAGAACTAAAACCGACTGTCCTGTTAGCTTCAACAAAACCGTGTCATGCTGGTGTTACAGGTGTAAAAATAATAAAAATAAAAAAGCTGAGCACAGGGAAAACATTTCAAGCTTCACGGTGACAAGTGGAGGAGGAAAGGAGGAGCTGGAAGTCTTGGACCTCAGATTTAAAGAAATAATTGGAGCGGCTGCACTGACAGGTGTCCAGTCAGACGCTCCAGCTGAGCGATGCTGCTCCAGGCGCACCAGTAACTGGAGCTCCTGACTCAGATAGTGATCCTCTGCCAAGCACAGCAGGAACTGCAGCCCCAGACAGTCGTGCACAAGCTCCTGAAGTCATGTTTTACACAACTTCCTCCTGGAACTCTGCTCTAGGAAAACAATAAATTCATGCATTAAGCCTCTCTGTCTTTTATGACAATCTGAACAGCGAGCAACTCGTTTAGAGTCGCAAACGTTACCAGACCTTTCAAAAAAAGACAACTACTATGGGATATTTGTTGTCATTTCTAAACAAACACAATTTTATTTCTATTTTTAGGTTTTAAAATAAAGAAAACTTTTTGCAAAAAGAGGATGGATGCATTTTCTACTATGGGATGTTGACATTTGTGGGAAATGATGTTAAAAAGGCACATCGCTCCCAACCAAATGACAAGAAAAATAGCTCTTAAAAAATAAGACTGGTAGTTTCAGCGTCATTCTGTTGTGGAAATGCAATCCAATTGTTGGGGATACAACAAGTCGATACCCGGATCAGATATCAGCTCCGATATTGACTAATTAGAAGGGGTGTACATAACCTGCTTTATCACGATACAATGTTATATCGATTTGTTTGGATGCCGATACGATATTTGCCGATATCACAAAGTCTGTTATGATATCCGATCGATGTGATCGATATCATCTGCCCATCTAACACTATTATTTACATTGATATTAACTCACAAAAAAACAAATATGGTTTGACCATTTTATTTCTAAGCAGGCATTTAAAATAAAAAAATATTTCAATTTTAAAATATTAATATTAGATCACCAGTTAATTTTAGTCTCATGCCTAGTGAATTTCAGGATAAATAAAATAAAAATGATGATATGTATTGATATTTTCATTAGATCGTTAATCATTTACCATTTTTTGGACTATAAGGCGCATTTAAAATCCTTACATTTTCTCAATAATTGATGGTGCGCCTTATATATATGATTACCGTTGTGTTTACTGACTGATTTTAATTTGGTATCTGTTAAAATGTGTAAGTATGACTTTAATTAGCAACGAAGCCACTCTGCTGAGTGGATATTAGGAGCATTACGGTACACTGTGTCACTACCTGATAGGACCCCTGAGCTGTCTACAAGACTGCCTGACTGTAATGTCTAAACCAGAAGTGCATTCATGTAAGGCAGCCTGGAGTACGTGTTAGCAACAATAAACCTAGTAAGTTAATTCCATACAAAAGTTGCGTTTATTTTGGCCTTATGTTAGAATCAGGGCGGTGTAGTTCAACTACTCTGTCCTCCCGACAGAGACAGCTAGCTCTCTCTATCAGGAGAGAGCTGTGTACGTGAAGGAGCGGAGTGATATTACACACTTGGGAAGAATTTTTAATGCGCCTTATAATCCGCTGCGCCTTATTGTCCAAAAAATACAGTAATCGATATATCGATGTATCGTTACACCCCTACTAATTAGCTGGATTTGATATCGGATGAATTATGCCGATCCAGCATTCTGATCCAGTCATTTCTTTTTCTTATTAATATCATACACAGCAATACAGTTATAGCAATCTAGTCACTTCAATTCTATGTTTGCTACGCCAGTTACGTCATCACGCAGAGCAGCTAGTGATGACCCAACACAGGGAAACAGAGTCCTAGCCAAGTCTGCTATTTGGAAACATTTCAAACTTGATACGCCAACAAGTCTGACTTCAACACCAAATAAACTGTTTTAAACGTTAGGTTGGTGAATATACCAGAACGGGTTCTAAATTGGGTCAAATATACGACTGCAGACCCACACATCACTGCAGCTGGGTTCAGCCCAGGACTTTATAGTTAAATAGTAATGACTTTCTACCCAAACACAACCTGCATGTATTACTTCTGCTTCCCTGTCATCAAACCCCAGACAGGCTCCTGGCTCTTCTGAATTACTTTTCTCCCGATCTTCTTTGAATAGCAGAGCAGACTGCGTCGCACAAAAACAGAGCTGGAACCAATGCGTTCAAAGCAACAAACAGCAAAGTTTACCAGCACAGAAATAGCTGCTTGCAAATTCAGATATCTTTCCGATGTACAGTACGTCGCAAACAGGCATCTTGTTTTTGGACGATGTGGCTACATGGCTGCCTTTCTCTGTTTCTGGTATCAAAAAACACAAAAACGCATCCAAAACCCTGACTGTTGAAGCCAGGAATCAAGCTGAAGTCAAATTAGACTTCTTGCTGCTCTGTTATCTTCCAATTTGTACCAGGATGTTTTAGGCTTCAGGCCAGGATTCATAATTTGCATGACATGAATGTGTGGGAAGGAGCTAAATTTCTTCTCATCACTTAGAAGAAAAATGTAAGATAAATGAGCAATGAAAAGAGAAGGGGGGAAAAAACATACAATAAAATACACAGACAGTGAAAAAATATGGGTTCTGCAGCTCAGTTTCACCAGGCTACACAGGGAATATCACATATTTACACGTGCTTATTACACATGTGTACTTTCTGGACTCAGACAGAGACACCAGGACAGAAAGGTTTAGTTTATATTTCAGCGAAATTATTATTATGCTGGATGCTTTCCACAAGAAGGGACTTCTGTTGTTTACCATCAAACGTGTATCAGGATGAACTTTTTTTTTTTTTTTTGCATATGATGATTTTGCATCTTTTAATATCCGAAATGTCACATTTTTACTAAAACTATTCTGAATTTGCACTAAACACAGCATGTTAACAATGACATTTGTTCCACTGAGGGAAAGTGTACTTTACTTACGGAAGTATAGCATTAACTGGCCACTGAACTTCATGTGGTGTTTTTTTTTTTTTAATTCCAAAGCTATAGAAAGAAGGAAGCATTTTTTTGTGTGTTTGAGGTCCCTAAGGCTTTTGCACTTTAAAAAATGATTTTTGAACCAAATAAAAAAAAGAGTTTTAAAAACATTTTAAGTGGGGGTTTTGAAAACGTCTAAAAATGACTGGATATTCCAAGATTACTAAAAAATAAGGACATAGAGGACTCTGGTTTGCACTTGCAGGGGCAGGATGGGGCGGCGTAGGACATAGAGCCAAACCCACACACTGCAGATTTGCACCACTAAACTACTTTGTACCCAATGATCTAAGACCACTGTGCATCAGTTCATTATTTCTTTCACTATTTTAACATTTTTAAAATTAGGATCACTTCTATTGTCATCGTAATAGCTAGGACAACATGTAGTGATAAACTTGTGTCCAGTATCAGTTTATAAAGAGGTGCATCCATGTATTTCAAGCAGGACATTATGATAACGTGTTTTAAAACATGTAGTATTATCAAACCTTAACATTTTAGATGGTTATTGGTCAATCCAGTTAATTGTTTCAGTGATTTCCAGAACCAGCACACTGCTTAACACTGCTGTGCTTATCGCCACCAAACCCAAACATGAAGTTTCAAGTATTTTTGGTAAAGCGCGGTCTGTGCTGCCTTAGCTGTCAAAAATAAACGTGACTTGGCACAGCCAAGTCCAAAATTATTCATACCCCTAGCACACTCCGATGTAAAACGATTTAATTAAACCAAGAAGTTTGTGCTTCTGACAGGAAATGAGACATTTCTGGGAACATAATAAAACTAAGTAAAAATGAGCATCTATTTTGGAAGAAAACAACTTATCTGCTTTTACTTAGTTTTAAGTGCATTTTCTAAAATTCCAAGAAATATTTTTGTTCTCTTCCAAAACCCCTAGCCAAAGTGTTTATTGATATTACAGCAGTCAAACTCCTATAATTGCTGACCAGCTTTGTGCTCGTTTCCACTGGTAATTTGATGATTTATCTTTGTTTTTGTGCTGAGGCTGGAAGGCCTCCTAAACATCACCCTAACACTTTGGCTCCCACCACTGATATTAGCAGTCTTGTTATACGCACAAATGATAAAAGTCAAGGCCTGTTTTTCAGTGCATGTCTTACAAAATTATCCACGGCGAACATGATTTTGTTGAACAAAATAATGGGTTTCCAATAACAGCCCTTTTCCATCGGTACCCAATCAGCCATTAGTGCTGACTCGGCTCTACTCGGTTATTAGGGTTCTCTATTGGTACCAGACCCTTTTTTAGTACCTATTTCGCTGAGGTTCAGAGCGAGGCGAGTCAGGCCAAAAAATACAAAAATGACTGTCTGTCACTGATTGGTTACCGTGATCCAATGAGGTGCAGAGATCTTTGAACTTGGTGGCTGAAGGGACACAGAGGGAACTAACCGGAGCAACCAAAAAATAAAAAAGTATGATGGCGGCTCAATGAACGAAAAGTAAGTAAAATTTTCTTGAAATTAGTGTATTTGCCCTTGATTTGAGCAGGTAAATAAGATTATATGCCAATGGAACGCGTATTTTGACCCCTAAAATAAGATGATTAGATATACTGCGCTTGCAATAAGATGATGGAGATGAGTTGTTCCCCTTTTAAGTGCAAAAATCTTACTCCATTGGCAGATCATTTAAATTTGCCTGCTCAAATCAAGGACATATACACTAATTTCAAAAGTTTTTTAATGACTTCTAGTTCCCTTTTTGCAGCGAGAGAACACCAAACCAATGCTAGGAGAGGCAAAAGTTGAAATGTGATCACCGGACCATCAAGGACGGTTTGAACTGGCATACAGGCTTAAACTTGACTTTCGCTCAGTTCTTTTTGAGCAAAAGTCCGGTTGCCTCCGATTTAAGCCTGTTTGCTGTTGCGATGACCCGGATAACTGAGAATTTGCACAGGCAGGTTTGAATTGGAAAAATTGGAAGTGGTTCGGCCAAACGAACGGCATCTCCGGCAATGGGAGGGGAAGTGTCCTCATCTCGGCCATGCGGTGCTCCATTTCTTGATGGATGATGGTTGAGTGTTTTGTGACTTTAAGACTCTTGTATGTTACTCCTACCATCGGCGGTGAGCTGACTTTGAACAAAGATATTCTGACGTTTTGCCTCCCACAGACTTTTCTGCCTCTCTTCTTTTCAGCAGGTTTTTCCACGTACTCCTGTAGTGTTCCAAACAGTGGGGTCATTTTTGTTCCTCATGGTATTGAAAGGGTAGGGAAAAAAACATTTATTATATCAATGAATATCAGTTATCGACAACGACGGCAATATTAATATTGGATGTCGATATCTGCCCCAATTTTCCTGCCACTGCTTCCTGTTGTTACTTTCAATCTAAATCTGCCAGGGGTATGAATAACCTGTAGGTAGAACATCTGGATTTAAATTCATTGTTCTGTGTTAAGAATCAGCAAATATAAACCTGTCATCGATTACACAGGCAGGTAATTGGGAGAAAGAAATCTGTTCAGACATTGCTTTGTCCTCTGTCATTTAAAAGGCTTCAACAGTGTTAATTAAACCAACCAATAACAGGAACTGATACACCGAGCTGCTTACGGCGGTGAGATGAAAAGAGAGGAAACCTCTGATTAAGTCCGAAAGGATTGCAAATTTGACTCAGTGCACAGAGAATAAGAGCAATCCTAAAAAGGTGAATGAAGGAACCCTCCCGCCACGTGAGTAATAAATAAGATAAGTTATTCACTGATTGCAGAAACGCAATGCAGTAATTGCTGAACAGAAGCCAAGGTTGATATTTCTATACAAGCCTCCACTGCCGCGCCAAGAAAAGAAAGCGCTGAGTGAATTTACTGAAAAGATGATTTGGAATCAAAAGAGAGCTTGGGTGAAAGTTGAGAAAGTTAAAAGCCTTTTAAGTTTCTCAGGGTTATTCAAATTCAAAAGGGAGCTAGGTTGCAATTATGCAGCTCTCTCTTTTCGTTCACTCGAGAAAAAAAAAAGCTACATTTATTCCTTCGCTCTCGTTTGAATATCGCCGTCTATCATGCCGCCGACTCACAAACCAACATGCTCTTCGGGGTGCAAGGACACTTGTTTCTACCTCCACAGCTGCCTCATGAAATATGGAGAAGGCTTAGATTATTTAGACTTTATAGTCAATATAAAGCATTATTTGATCCTGCAGCGGGGAACCTTTGATACTCACCGTTTGCAAGGCTTTGCTGTCTCTTGAAGGTTGGATGGAAAACCTGACGGCGGACAGCAGCTGACAACTCGTTTTTAAATACCACTAAGGTCTAGGTTTGAGTCTCATTCACCTAAAATGGAAATCTGGGGCCAAATTAAAAATAAAAAAAGGACAAACTACGCTATTGACATGCTGCAACATTTAACAGTAAAGTGTACTTTCTAGGTTCACTTGTCTTGTTAAATTGCAGGAACCTTAAAATAACTACAGTCTAAATGAAAAGGTGAAGATCTGCAGATCTGGCTTTTTACGGCTCATACGGATGGCTCGTTTCCTGGGAGTCTGACACACAAATTTATTTTGACCTATTCCGATTTTCATTTTAACTAACTTTAACTAATTTGTCGACGCTTTCTTTATGATTCAACATCCATCCGTCCATCCGAGGTCGGGTTAGGGAGGCGTGAGGTTTAGGAGGGAGACTCAGATATGCATCTTACCAGCAACACTCTCCAGGTCAGTCCGGGGGATCCCAACGTTTCTCCAGCACAGGAGTGTTTTTGAAGAGTTAGAGCTGCACTGTTTAATGGTGGTCTTATCTGGTTAAACACTGCTGGTCAGTGGTATCATAGCAAAGGGGAAGCGATTGGGAACGACATCATTCATCCACGTTAAGTGACAGAGCGGGGACAGGGGATGCTGAGGTGCCTAGTGTGTAGGCACGGTCAATCGCTATAGACCTCCAAACTCTATGTGGCCTTCAGATTAGCTTCAGAACAGAGTAGAGAGTTTCGTGGAATGGGTTTCACGAGCAAGCAGCTGCATCCAAGCCGTACATCACCAAGTCCGATGTAAAGCGTCGGATGCAGTGGTGTAACCCGCGCCGCCGCTGGACTCTAGCGCAGTGGAGGCGCCAATCGAGTGACGAAACGAGCTTCTCCATCTGGCAACCTGATGGACGAGTCTGGGGCAAACGGTCCCTGTCTGACTGTATTATGGTGTAAAGTTTGGTGGAGGGAGGATTCTGGTGTGAGGATGTTTTTCAGGAGCTGGACTTGACCCCTTATTTCCAGTGAAAGGATCTCTGAATGCTTCAGCTCTCCAGGAGATTTAGGACAGGTCCATGCTCCCAACTTTGTGGGAAAATGCGCTTCTGGAAAAAAAGGTCAGAATTTGCATAAACACACTTCAGAGCCTTATGGACCACCTTCCCACAAGAGCAGAAGCTATAATAGTCAAAAAGGGCAGACGGACATCATATTGAACCCTATGGATTAAGAATGGGAGGTCAATGAAGTTCATATGCGAGTCAAGGCAGGTGTGCCAATACGTTTGGCAATATGGCGCATGTGTACCGGAAATATCCGGCACAGCCCTGTTGCTTTGACACGCGCGTACCAGACAGCTGAACACATGCCGAATGTTTATGTGTGGAGAACTGAGAGGGTCCTGGGACTTTAAAAAGTCCCACCAGAACAAGACAGAGGGGACTCCCAGCTATCACTAAACTCGGCTGTTTTAAGGTTAAGATTAAGGTTTGTCATGCAGCTACTGTGGAGAACAAAGAGGTGGCCGAACCAGAACCTTATGTCGGTGTACTCATGGTTTAAACGCTAAAGGTTAAATACCTCACTCTGCACTAAGCTGATGTCCAAATGGCCACCTGTAACATCCAATCAGCCCAGACTCAGTACTTTATATAAAGTACATGTCAGAGGAGGGGGAGGGGATTATTCTAACAGCTGCGTGTGCTGCATTCAGGTACAGCTGGGAAACTAGGTTGTTGAAATATCAAAACAACTCCAAAATCCAGGAAGACATTTGTCAAGGTGTGTCGAGGCCTGTGTTGATGACCCGTTTGGGGACATTTGCAGCCTTGCGACGGATTCAGGGACCGGGTCGCCGGTTTACCTGTGATTCGAAATATAAGTCACTCTGCCTGTATTACATTTATTGTCCACCTGATGGCCCAGTATGACGCGCCACGATGCTTCGGCTAACGAGGGGACCCATACTAGCGATGGTAATGGTAACGGCATTCAAAGCACTTTACACATGAGCTACATTCACCCAAGCACATCCACAAACGTCCACACACTCATTCAAACCCCTTAGGGTGGAGCGCCCTGCCCAAGAGCTCATCAACATGTGCATGGGCAGGAGGAAACTGGAATCAAACCCACAACTTTTGGATTGCAAGACGACTACTCTTCACACCGAGTCACCAGTCGCATATCAGGTAGTCAGCGGATCCGCCAGGTTAGAAAGAAACCAACCCAACCCGAAGTTAATCCTCCTGGGTCGTGCAGGACTCAGGTTGCATTCCATTTATAGTCGGAACTCGGAAATCCCGTCTTCCGATCGGAGAAATCAACTGTAACGGCCGCTGTAGTTGTTGGACTTTCCTCTCGAAAAGTCGGGGAAATATATTTGTTGGATACCAACATGGCAGCTCCTCGCATCAACAGCAGCAGGCTGTGATAAAAACATGTTTATTTTACAAGACACAGTTGTAAGGGTGCGTCTAAAATCAATGTTACATGCAGTGTCCGAAATTAACTTCCTGATTCACCGGCCAAGTTGGCCGGTAGATGTAAAAATCAACCGGCCAGGCATATTTTTTACCGGCCAAAATATTAATCCTGACCAGACCTCAATTTTTTATCAAAAATTAAGAGTGAGATTATGTTAATTTTCGGGGGGCATGGTTGGGGGCGTGGCTGTCTGGACCCTGGAAGAGAAATCTTTGTTTCCTGACATTAATAAGAAAATATTGTAGTTAATTATAAAATGCACAATATGAATGATCACATTTACATCCAGGCAATAAAAAACACTACAGATTATCATTATTCTATCCGTGTTGGTCTCATTTGTGAATGAGGCAGAGTTTCATCAAGCCTATATGGTTCAATATTTTTCCCTCAGCTGCAACACTTAAAGCACGCAGGGGTTCGTGCAGCGTCTTTACATTGATCCAGCTGCTGGATTTTACCCTCGTGCGCTGCGCGCAAGGGGGATAAACAGTGGGGAAAATGCATAAATAAAGACTGTAAAGGGCTTCTTTACAGGGAAGAGAATGAATAATGGGTCTGAGCTGAAGCCCCTGATTTTACAAGTTCCTTAAAAAGTCTGCACCTATATTACATGTAACGTAATTTTGCGCACTAATTTTTCGCAAGGCAGCAGCCCACCAAAGCACCACTGGCTCTGTGTCGTTAAATACAAAAGAGCATTAAACATAGCTACTGACTCTCCTATTGATTTTAATTGGGACATTTTGGTACGAGTGGAAGGACATTAAACGTAGTGATTCACGTTTTGAAGGCTGGTCGCTGACAAAAGCACCTAACTCAGAGAGGCGCAGTTACAGCGCTGAGGCACTGTAACTGCGCCTCTCTCCTCCCTTCCCTCGGAGCGCACGTAGTTAAATGCAGAATTAATAAAAACGAAACTTATAAACAGACTAATGGGCGTTTTAGACTGTATCTGGTTAGCAGATCTGTTTTCTGATCCAGCGTGCAGCCATGACTGGTTTTGAATGAAGGCTTTATCTGGGAGCCACTCTCCCCAGAAATAAGATGTGAAAGAAGCTGAACCAGCTCCGCAGAAGGCGGGTCTAGACTGATCTCTGTGAACGTATCATCCGCAGCCCAAATGGGCTTTGTTATTTTTATTTTATTTGGTACAAAGATTTACTCGCCACGTGGCAGCTAGCCCTCTGAAATTCACTCGCCAAACGGGAAATTTACTCGCGAGTGGCGAGTGTTAATTTCGGACCCTGGTTACATTTAGCGGCTGTAACGCTTGAACCGAACAGATTAAAAGTGGTGTTTGCATGTGGAAAGCACAGCTTTAAAGGACATTTGTAAGAGGTGCTACGAACAAAACAGCAGCTTTCCTGGCCATTTTATTTCAATCCTAACCTTTTGTTTTTTGTTTTTGTTTTTAAATCCCGACTTTTCCGGCTGTGCTAACTGGAACGCTTTTTACCCGGGTTTCTCCCATTGCCAGCTCCTATGAAATGCAACATCAGGTTTGCTCTTCTAAAGAGATTTAGCTGCAAAGCTTCATATTGAGATGTTGTTATCTTGACTATAAACCCAGGCTTTAGTTATGCTTTTTGTACTTTTCACACATTTTGTTTTAACTGTGGGGCACCATCTTGGTTAGGTAAGCTGCCCAAAGAACTGGAAAAAAAAAAAAACATTTTTGTTTGGTACACATGGTTTATAAAGGTGGCAGGAAAAAACACCAGCAGCACCAGTGGTTTGTTTCCAGACCTGCTCTGATGATGTATTGAACTCCCCACAGTGAATAAAGGCTTTTGTACCAGTGGTAGATAACAGCTACATTTGCTCCGGACTTATTTATTCCTAAAATGACTAATCTTTATTTCTGCTTCCATCTAAAAGCTCATGAGGTGTCAATATGTGCAGCTTTCTGAGGCTAAGAATATTTTATTTATATCATTCCACATAAAACCTGTGTGGCTAGGACAAAATGTAAACGAATACAAAAGACATAGAAAATAAATGGAGGTTTGTTTAGCCTTTGTAAACGACCACTAACAGCAGAGATCCTCCTAAAATACCAATAGGACATGTTTTGCACTGATTGTGAAACACAATAGCTACACTTTCACATCTACAGACCCGATGGACAGCAGTCACTGGCTCTGACGGTCAGACCGCCATAAACCTATCTATCAGCACTACCAGAGCGGCTTAAAACACAGCTTAGACGACATTAACCTCCGTGTTTTCATACCTGACACTTGTCCCGCACCTTCACGCTGTCAGCAGCATCCTTCAGGGCGCAGCCATCTTGGACCATCCCCTGCTTCTGGCGCACAGCGCTGCCACCTGCTGGCACGGAGGAGCAAATGCAGCAACCGGGGGTGCGGAGAAAACACTTTTTTCATTTAATTTTTAACAGGTTAAAAGGTTTAATAGGCTTACAGCCGCGATGGAGTCGCTTTAAAAAAAAGGCTAATTATTTTAAATTGACCCGGTCAAAGTCTTGGTCCAATCAGGAATATCTTTCAGGACCTGGAAATTGATATTCACAGACGCTCTCTACTGACAGAGTTGGAGCAGTTTTGCAAAGAAGCGTGATCAAATACAGTGCTGCAATTTGTGCAAAGCTTAAGAAGACACCCCGAAAGGGCCTGCAGCCGTAACTACAGTGGAGAGGATTTTACAGATTAACTCGGGGCTGAATATAAATGCACGTCAAACCTTTCAGATATTAATTTGTGAAAACTGAAAACCTCATATTGCTCTCCTTCCACTGCACAGCAATGTACTGCTCTGAGTATGTCTATCCCATAAAATCCCAACAGAACACATTTAAGTTTGTGGCTGCCTATGAATTCTTTGGCAAGGCATTGTGAATGATTTGTCTTGAAATGTTCATAGAAAATGTTTCATTTGAAACAATAGAATGTAAACCAGATTTGACATAAAATCCAAATGACGAAGCACTAAATTGAGAAAAAAAATCTAAAACTTGGAAAACTTTACAAGTTTGTTTACTTCGTTGTAAACAAACATGTAAAGCCATGAGAGCACTACAACCTCACGCACCATAAACTGAGCTTTAAAAAAATTCATTACTCTAACAATGCAAAGATCCATTTGTGTTTAATGCGGTATGTGAGCAGTGCTGCTTATAG
Organism: Fundulus diaphanus; assembly: GCA_037039145.1. NCBI lineage: Eukaryota > Metazoa > Chordata > Actinopteri > Cyprinodontiformes > Fundulidae > Fundulus > Fundulus diaphanus. Next base: position 51,609,036 of record CM073125.1, on the reverse strand, counting down.
TCTAACATATAACAGATGGTAAACATATTGACTCGCCCACACAACACTGGGTTGTAGTGTCCACACTTTCATGTGACACTGCAGTGCAATAGTATCAGCCTGACAGGCATGTCTTTATTCTTGCTGCAAACTCTCCTGCTAGATTCCCAAAATCATACATTACCATAGAACTTCACAGCTACAGTAGCTCTATTATTATTATTATTATTATTATTATTATTATTATTATTATTATTATTATTATTATTATTATGCCTTTATTTAACCAGGAAAGTTACCATTAGGATCAACAATCTGTTGAGCAAGACCTGGCAAAAAATTAAGAACAAATAAAAAACAGTTACTAAACATTGCATGTAAAACATTTTAGATAAATAGCATTCACAAGGACTATTTAAAAAAATGAAAACTGTGAAATGTTACATTGGAGAAAATTAAAAACACCGACAATTTAAAGAAGTCCGTGTTTTAAGACCATCGATCTAGCTTTAAAATCACTTAAAGAGACTAAGCTGTTAAGCATTCTTGCAGTGTTGCAAATTTAAACTTATAGCACTCTCCTATTATCATATTTATATATTTTTTTTTACCCTAGTGTGTATAAGCCAGTGATTTTATTTGATTTTCACTTACTGTTGGGATGCATTAATTTCCCCAATGAGGGACAATGCATTTCAATATTCTATTAAGATTTAAATAGATTATTTAAAAAAGGTTAGTTTGTATATTTTTTTCTTCTTTACTGTCTTCTATACAGATAGTTTCTTCTACCTGGTTATTTATTCTTGATCCATCAGAGTCTTCCCAGCTGGAACAAGAAGCTGAATGCCAAAATGTGTGCGGATGCTGAATCACAGTCTGCTGAATGCCCAGCTGGACACTTGGTGAGGATTGACACTGTTTAAATGGACTGAGCACAATGAAAGAAGATTGCTCTGCAGTGCTGCTACCCAGGTACCAACTACAAGCTGTAAACATTTGCTGTTCAGATGTCAAACAATTGCCAATTTAACAGCTGGATTTAAATCTTAAAGAAATTCTTTTTGTGTTTTCAAAAAACATCATCTCACTCCTAAACATATATACATAATTTACTAATTTTAATACACTAACAATAAACTAATTTGCCGTTCAGTACAGCTTTAATGATTTTGATTTTAACCTTTGTGTTTCGATTGTATGATGCATTAATGTTCCAGTTGTCTCAGCCATCTCCCTGTTTTTTAGTCTCCACATGTTCTGACCAGTCCTTGTTTCTTCTATGACTTTTATTGCTGATTTAATTGTTTATATTTTGTCAACCTTAGACTTAGATGTAATTTTACCTTTATTGTCAATTAAGTTTGCAACACCAAATACGTATATGGACAAGATTTTATTGCAATGGCTCAGGAAAGGCACAGGATCAAAAAAGCGGCATAATTTTGATCGATCTGAGTTCAGCGGTCTTAAGGTGTGGGGGGAGAACACAGAACACGTCAGTCGGACAAACTGTCTATGTGTTGTTAGTTCATATTAAGTTTCAATGATGAAAATACAATCAGATTAAAAAGCTTTTATTAAGAAATGTTTATGCAGTGTCAATAGGTTCTTAAAAGGATTAAGATCTAGAGTTTCCTTGTCTTGAACCCATAATTTCAATGGCTTAACCATCATTCATCACCAAAAAGCTCCTGGAGGACATTTTGATACAATTATTTACTCATAAATGATCCTAGGATGGTTCAGCGTCTGGATAAAAAGACTCATGGTGGCGTCCACCTTTGCTTTTTCAGGCAGCCCTTCCTCAAAATGTCTCAGTCTAAAGGGGGTCTTCATCACAGAGAGTCTGTCCCAGTCCTCAGCAGTCTGATCCCGACACTTCCTGCAGAGTTTCAACTCTATTCCTGATGTTTTGTTTCATGAAGTGTCTTATTTGCTGCTCTTCTTGACACCTGGCCAGCGGGAAAAGTGTGCCTCACTGACCTGATCAAGCCCCACACCGGCCTCTAAGATGAATCCTGTTGAAAGGACAGTCCTGGGAATTGCTGGACGCTCACCAGCGCCCTGAAGCTTTTCTGCACACCAGCTGAATCTTCCTCCCCGACGTTTGGTACATGATTGAATTGGGTGTAATGTCCCTAGCAGCAATAGTCTTGCCCGTGAAGCTGTTGTGATGCAAACTGGTGATGGCAGCTCGTCCTTCCTTGGAGGTAACTGGTTTACAAAAGAGGAACGATTTCAAGTACCTCTCCCTTTCAGAGCAACCATGCTGCTCTTCTTATCCAGTCAGAATGACCGAAACCATATAAGCTCCACTGTGATGGCTAGCACACTGACTTCTAATTATGCCAGCAGGTCATTTTGTTGCAGGGCAAAAAAAAAAAAAAAAAAGTTAAATAAGCCTTTTGTGATTATGGAAATGTTCAACTTCACAATTCATCTGATCAATCCTAATTGCAACACTGAGTCAATGCCTGTGAAAAAAATATTTATGCCAGAGTAAACCCGTGCATGAAGTTGTACACCCCAGGGGTCCTCACCCAGTAGGATGTGCCTGGAAGACCTCTAAACAGAGGATTTCTTATTGGAAAACTAATCAAACATATGAAAACTAAAAAGAACCGTGGATGACCTTCAATGTATACAGAATGTTTTTTTTTATTCCAGCTTTAAATTTGACTAGGAGTCTGTGGAGCAGCTGTAAATCTGGGCTGATGTGGTGAAATGAAGTGCTGGTGAAGAAACGGGCGGCTGAGTTCTGGACCCTTTGAAGCTTAGAGTTTCAATTTAGAAACCAATATTTTGGTTCAGTTCAAAGGTGAGAGAAACATATGGAACTGGGTTTACTCTGAGTCGTATCAATAGAGCTGTCATTGGTGTAGAAATGGAAATGGATGGTAAACTAATGGATATTGCCATGGGGATGTAGGGGTTGGGGGGTGTATCTTTGAGAGAGACCAATATGAATAGAACTGCTTAATCAATACAGGTGTGGAGGCTGAATAAGAACTGAGGGTGAGGGGAAAGGGAGAGATGGAGACAATTGATGTTGCTGGGATGATAATATGCAGACCAGGCAAAGCTATTAACATCAGGTGAAAGAAAGCGATCAAGGATGACATCCAGACTCTTAACCTGAGGTAAGGGAGTGACTATGAAGCTGCCGATGGAGAGAAAATGTCTATTTTGGATAATATAGATTTTGTTTCTATAAGAAGCAGCTCATTTTTATTAGTCTCAATTTAGAAACCAATCTTTTGGTTCAGTCCAAAGGTGAGAGAAACATATGGAACTGAGTTTACTCTGAGTCGTATCAATAGAGCTGTCTTTGGTGTAGAAATGGAAATGGATGGTAAACTAATGGATATTGCCATGGGGATGTAGTTTAATGGTGAAGAGGAGAGGTCCTAGGAGAAAGCCGAGGCACACCACATTTCAGCTTTTAACTTTTTGTTCTCTCTCTCTTTTCTTCATAGTAGGTACTCCTGGTCTGGCGTTCTGTTAGCTGTAACATCATCCAGGGAAGACAGATCACCCGCTATTATCACATAGCATAGAAAGGATTCCTGGATCAATGTGTGCTACTGTGATTTCTTTTGGTCTCTTTTATCGTGTCTCTGCTCTGTCTTCTCTAACCCCCAGTCGGTCGAGGCAGATGACCGTTCACACTGAGCCTGGTTCTGGTTCTGCTGGAGGTTTTTCTTCACGTTAAAAGGGGAGTTTTTCTTTCCACTGTCACTTCATGCATGCTCAGTATGAGGGATTGCTGCCAAGCCATCAACAATGCAGACGACTGTCCACTGTGGCTCTACGTTCTTTCAGGAGGAGTGAATGCTGCTTGTCAAGACTTGATGCAATCAACTGGGTTCCCTTAGATAGAAAACGTTTTGACCAGTCTGTATAATCTGACCCAATCTGTATAATCTGATTGAATTTGACTTTGTAAAGTGCCTTGAGATGACATGTTTCATGAATTAGCGCTATATAAATAAAATTTAATTGAATTAAAGATAAAATTTACTTTATTGGTCCCAGAATTGTGATTTTACTGGGCAGCACTTGCATGACTTAAAGAAATACTACGTAAAATCTAAATTTCTATACAATAAAACTGTTATATAATGCATTTGTGTAAATGGAGCAATGATGATGGACAGAAACCAGCAATAAACAGTCTGGTAGAGAAGACGCTCTGCTGCCTGTCCAGTGTGTGGTGGAGAGGTGATTCAACAATGACCATGATGAATTACAGTTTCTTCAGTGTCCTCCATCCACCACAGTCTCAAATGCCTCCAGTCTGAGACAAAGGAGAAGGCTGGGAACTGAAGGACTCAAACTGGACAAATCGAGAAAAACCAGAGCGAGGATAATCTGTTGAGGACGATGGTGTGAAATGGTATCAAAGGTCGCAGTCAGATCAAGATGTTCCAGGGTAAAAAGTAAACCCGAGTCAGCTGCCATCAAAAGATCATTAACAATTTTATGAGCAGTTTCCAGTTTCTGTCCTGGACAGAGTACTGAAACCGGACCGGAATCGTTCGCAGACATTAGTGAGAGTTAAACGGGAGTGAAGCTGAATAGCAGCTGCTTTTTCAAGCATTGTGGACATGAAAGGTGGATTGGAAATGGAGCAGAGATTACTGTTGTTGTCTGGATCCGAGTCAGTTTTTTGTGTTTTGTTTATTATAGGATAATTACGGCCCTAGGGAGGGTGGGAACAATTGCAGTATTGATCAAAGAGTGAATGATGGTAGTCATGAAAGGAAGGAGAAACGAGAGGCAGGCAGGAGTTAACCAGGGCTGCAGGGATGGGATCAAACAGGCATGTAGAGGAGTAAGATTTAATAATCTGAGATGTTCAAGAGTTGAAAACTGGAAAGACTTTAGATTTTCCTAATGCATTTACATCTTTATTCAAATAAAAAAAAAAAAAAAAAAGAGATGACCAAAATCATATCAATGCACATTTTATTTGGAAATACGTTTTCAAGTTTTATACATTTTCTTCAAGTTTTGGGAGTGGCACGGATCGCGTTTTGACAAACTGTGTGCAACTAGAATAGCTGCGATTTATTATTTTTAAAGGAAAAAAACTGAATAATCCTTTAAGTAAACAAACACCTTTAACGTACAAAGTGCTTTAAGTGACAGATCGTTTTAGAAAACAAAATGGGGGAGGTGAAACCTGTAATATAAAAATAAGGGTCACTTTTTCCTTCCTGAGATCATAAATAGCTAGAATATTCTGAGTCCCACAGATAAAGTTCCTGATTTCAGTAGAGTTCATCATCGACACGGGAGCGTAAAAAATAAGAAGTTTATCGACAAAAAGAAACATTCACAGAGTGGTTTGAGGTAAAAATTAAACAAAAAAAGGCTTTTTTTACATTCATACATACATGGTCCCAAACATTTGAAGGCAATTCTAAATATCTTTAATATTTAAAAAGAAATGACTGCACGTTAAAAATAAAGGCAGTTTTCACAGGTCAGATGGCGTTGTTGGTCACTTTCTGAAGGATGCAAGCACTTATGTGTAGAGAGCTCTCGTTGGGCAGAAATACCCTCAGCAGCAGTGCAAGGAGCGTCTGTTAGAAAAGACGAGACGGACATTTTTAAAACCGAAACCAGACGGGAGTCTGCTGACAGAGTGAGATACTCACATAGATCAGAGTTTTGTTCTCCTCTCTGTTCTGGAAGAGATTGAAAACCGACTCCACATCCGTCTTCTTCAGAACCAGATAACTTGAATCTGCGCACAGAGGAGACAAGAGTGAGATTTTCCTGATAAAGCGACGTGAGAGTGACTGGATTTAGCGCGGGGAGACGCCGGCTACATCGAGCGTTGAGGAGATCGTGCGCTCGCTCTCTGGTCTCCTTCTTCTCCTCGTCCGTGCGAGGATGAGGAGCGGCGACCTGCTGGATCTCCGGCCACAGTTTGCTGCGCAGAGTGTCGATGTAGGCAGCCATCTGGTCCTCCGTTGGGTTTAGCTTGTTCAGGAAAGTGTTCAGCTTCCTGGAGGGGAAACAAACGGAGACTCAGTCACAGATTTAAACATTTCTGAAAGCTAAATCGCCAACTTACTTCTTCAAGATGGGCATCACGGGTTTTAATATGGCATCAAAAATGTTCACGAGGATGGAGTTTCCTGTGAAAAAAGAAGTACAGTCATGAGAATAAGAAAGTACACCCCGTTTGACCTGGCTTCTTCATCGTATTAAGTATCCGTTTAACAGACCGTAGAAACACATTTAGCAGGAACCCAGGTACCTCTAAGAAAAATTCAATATATTGAAAAGTTTCAATATTTTTTGTCCCTCATTTCACAAAGTGAAACTGATATTTTACAGACTCATAGTCACACATTTCAAGCCTCTATTTCTTGTGCTTTTGATAATGGCTTACAAATAATAAAAACCCAAATCAGCATCTCAAATAATTAGAATATTACACAAAACCAGTTTAAAAAAAACATTTTTTAATGTATAGATGATATGTAATGTATATATTATAGCCTGCACAGTCATAGGGAAGACAGCTGGTCACCGACGACACCCTCTACAAAAGGAGGGCAAGCCACAAAACGCTGCTGCTAAAGAACCTGGGACGTCCTCTCCTTAAAAAGACAACTGACTTAAATGTTTTCCCCACTTTTGATTGATCCCTTTTCTCTGCAGGATAACAGACTTTACATTTAATTAAAATGGCCTCACAAGTCTCCCTAGATAGATGGACAGAAACAGGTGATTCTAAAAGGTCATTGCTGATGTCTTTCCAACCTGGTTTTGCATTAACACACACCTGCGCGCTCCAGACCATCCAACTCAACCAGCTGATCCGTTAAAAATCGGCTGCATTTGATTACTTTCCCCTTTAAAAGTCTATGTGAAAAACAGTGGTGTACTTCCTGTTTCCACACAGCCTTTCTAGCCATTATTGCTTTTTAATAAATGGTTTCTGGCCAGTAGGGGGCGTTAAATCCACCAAACAGATCGGCCACAAAACATATCAAACAAAACCAAGATTTTTATCAGTATGTTACACTAAATCAACCTGTCTGGCATGACTGAACCTCAGAGACTGACAACTACAGAACTGCAGCTGCAAAAGTTTGTCTTTCTTTAAAAATCAAAAGCTTCTTTTCGCAAATGTCCAAGGCCAATCTCTCACTTCCAACTTCAGGCTGTTGTAAAAAAAACCAAAAAAACACACTTGCCTCAATTTCCTCTTAAGCAACCGTTTAACAGTAGCGCTCAGATGTCAGATCTGTGTCAAGTACTCAAGTTCACCCCTGCCACATCTATCTATAAGGCAAACAACCAGTGTCAGTTCATTCCAGCAGAGTTTGAAATTAATTTGACAGTACGAAGTTTGCCTCAGGTTGATAATCCATCACTGAACTTATTATTTCTTTGCTGAGGCTCCATTATTAAAACATGCTCCTGCAGCTGCTGCTTTCACCATCTTTTACAGACCCTGCATGATTTCTATCCACAGCTCTTATTACATGAAGTTTTCATTTTCAATACTTTTTCTGCAATATAATTTTATCCAAGGCTGCCAGCTGTCAGTTTTTCATTGCCTGTAAACATGAAAGCGCTACACGGGTAGGTCTTATAAAAACAAGCCACTCGCTCAGCCAAAAATAACACGCGTTGATTAATGAAGACTGTATTTTCACTGCAGGATTTGCTTCCTGAGGCAAGTTTCAAGTCTCCACTGGCTGTGTTTTCATTTTATTTTCCTACCACTAGCTGAAACAACTAGCTGTCAAGACTTCAGGAAGAAAAAGAAACAAATCAATAAAAAAAAAAAGATTGTCAGTGTGCTTCAGAGCCTGCTGCGAAGTTCACACGACCGTATGGTTCAACATTAAGGAGCAAAAAACCTGATATTTCTTTCAGCAGATCAAATATGGCTTTGGTCGACTCCAGCTGCTCCCAGTTGATTTGGCCTCTCTGACACGGAGCGTCCTCCCCTCTCTGCAGAGTGCCTTGCGTCGTCTCCTTTCCTTTCGTCTTGCCCGCTCCACCTGACATCCTGAAGCACGTCCTCTCCCTTTTATTCGACTTTGAGCAGCCGCTGAGACGCGACAGCTCCTCTGCGCCCGCCTGCTGCGTTTCATCAGGCTGCTCCTCGTCCCCGCTGGCCTTCGCCGAGGACAGAGACTCCTGTGACCTGGATCTGGTTAGGCCCCTGATGATCATTTTAAAGTGAGAGGTTAAGGTGCCATCAGAGTCCTCGGGCTTCTCCTGAAAGCAGCTCAGCAAGGGGTCTGCATTAGCAGAGGGTTGATTGTTAGCTTCTGCTTCCTCGGGGTGTTTGGGAGGTGAATTGTATTGGGAGACGACGATCGTTGGGAGCGGAGAACCGTTCGGGATCGGAGTTGAATTACAATGATTTTCGACAGACAGGGGGGAGGATTCAGGAAGTGGAGATGGCACTGCGAGTTCTTTGGGGACTTCTGTCTGCGGGCTTGAGTTCTGCAAAGAAAACAGAAACAATCTGGTTGTGACAGAGAGCCAACCCTGACAGAACAGCCTTCATTATGAATTTAAGACACAAACCTAAAAAAAAACTGTTCAGACACAACAAAAGAATCAGGCCTCCAACTTTAAAACATCCGATTTCATTTTAAATCCTCAGGAAAAAAAATGTACCCCGAAATATATGTTTGCCCTGTGCATTTTAATGGGAACAAATTGTTTCAATGGTTGAAAAATTAAATAGTTGGTGGGATGTGAATGATCTGGAACGTCCTGTTTGCAGCCGGATCCAGAGCTCTATGGCACCAAAAACGGGAATAATGAGACTTTGCAAAACCATTCATACAAATTTAACATTTAGTCATGTTACGACAAACTTCAATGTATTTCTTTGTTATTTTTGACTGAAGTGGAAGGAATATTATGGTACGAGGTTAGTAATTTTAAAATAAACCTTAAAAATGGACATATGCAAAATAGATTTTTTTTAGCCCTTAAATACCTTTTTGTTGTGAACTTCGAGTCTCTAGAAATGCATAAAATGCAAATGTATTTTCTCCAGGAGTTGCGTAGATCTCTTTATATTCCGTATGGGGTCATATTTTTGAAGCCGTTCAGCTTTCTATTATGTTTTGTGAACAATTATGTCACAGTATTTGATGCGGAGCTGCTAAACAAAGTCATGGACTTACAGTTTACCAGTCCTGTGAATCCGCCAGTTTCATTACGCCGTCCCCCAGCATACTAGAAAAATGGCTGAACGGGGTGGAGTGGAACGCTCAGCGACCTGGAGGGGGTCAGGGTGTGAATTGCCTCCTTTAGATTTAAAGAGACGGCACCAAAATGAGCTGCTCTCAGACACACCTCAGAAAAGGGGTAAGAAGGGGTAATATGGGGGTAAATTAACGGGGAATTGAAACCAAACTATTGCAGTTCCACTTTATATCGACCACAACCGAATGATTTAAATGAGAAAAGGCAGAACTGAAAAGCACAATATGTCGCCTTTAAGATTGTGCTATGCATACAATGTAGTTCCTTTAACGCATCTAGTCATCTTTTTATTGGTTGTCACTAAACAGACAGACACGGTAAGGAGAGCATTAATCAGAAGCAGCCAAGAGGCTCATGGTAACCCCGGATGAGCTGCAGTAATCCACTACTCAAGTGGGAGAGTCTGACAGGACAAGTATTAGTTGTAAACTCTACAAATTTTGTGGGAAAAATAGCTAGAAGAAAACCCATTATAAGACCTATTTAAAGTTTATCACTAGTCAGATGAGACCAGCCCTGAACACCTGGCCCCTATTGCCAAACATGGTGTTGGCAGCTTCATGCTGTGGGGATACTCTTCCTTCAGCAGGGACAGAAAAGATTGATAGAGCTAAACATGTAAAACACAATGCAACCCTGGAAGAAAGCCTGTTAGAGGCTGCAAAAGACCAGACTAGGTTCATCTTCCTGCAGGACAACGGCCCTAAACATGCAGCCAGTGCTGTTTAGATCCAAGCATGTTTATGTGTTCGGACAACCCGGTTAAAGGGGAAGTCCGGTCAACAAGGAAAAATCAGGGTATCATTAGCTATAACTAAAACTAATACATTTGTGGTTATTTAATGAACTTATCTTTAATCAATAAGAAAATAAAAACATAAATTGTCGTCTGAATCACTGTGTATGGGGGCTGACATGACTGCCCAAATATGGGCAGTAAGGGGCGTTTGACATCACATCCTGCGACGTGGAAGAGCGGAAGCGGCGACAGTATTTCTCTCCGCTTTCCATGCAAAGTCAATAGGAGCCGTTCTACACAGCTGCGATCATCAATAATTATTTCAGATTTCCAGAGGACTTCACCGCTGACATTCCCAAGAGCTATTGCTGAAGCAACAATGCCCACGTGCATGGCCATCGGATGTTCCAACACAACTGGTAAAAGAGGAAAAAACATTGCTTATTTCAACACAGTCACTTCAGCGATCTCTCCTCCGCTGTGTGTGTGTGTGTGTGTGTGTGTGTGTGTGTGTGTGTGTGCGCTCAGCTGCAGCGCCGGTGCAAAGCCGTGCTCAGCCCAGCATGTGCTGGAATGCTCTTATATTTTAATACTTATACTATAATAATCAGCTAACTTAAGTCACTTCAGCGATCTCTCCTCCGCTGTGTGTCTGTGTGTGTGTGCGCGCGCTCTGCTGCAAACTGAAACTGAAACCCCGTCTGTTAGATGCAAAGCCGTGCTGCGCGGAGCGCGCACACACACACACACACACACACGCGTGTATAGATATATACTGTAGGACCCGACTGAGTTTGATCTTGGAAAATAGTGCGCCGTGACAAACAGAGCGTTGAAACTTGCGCAACAGCGGGTCCGCCGAGTGACGTAAAAAAATGGGAGGTGACAGTACTATTCTTGACCAAGATGGATTCCTCCACATAAACATGATTAAATGAGAATTATTATTAATTAAAAAAACTTATAATTTTTTGCACAGTATGTAGTAGTTTTATATTTAAAGTACTTTCAGCAGTTTGAATTCTGATTTTGACCGGACTTCTCCTTTACAGCCCAAGCATAAATCCAACTAAGAAATGTGGCAAGTCTAAGATTTACATTAGGAAATAAATTCAGTCTGACTGAGCTTGATGAAGATGATGGGGGTAAATGCAGATGTTAATAGGAGGTAAATCTAAAAGGATTGAAGCTGGAGTAGCAGAAACATTTGTATTAGCAGAGAGGGGCTTTTCAGATTAAAAGAAAATACACCATTTTCCATCCCTTTAACAACTTTGTCCTTTTTTATGTCGATCTAACAATGTGAAAAGGCTCCAGAGGTGTGAATAGTTTTGCAAGGCCCTGTGCTGTTACTGATCAGAGCAGCATATTCTGCTGCTCCAGGTCAGCTTTGCAGGTCAGTGATCCTCTGTTGGGAAGAGCGTTATGACAAATGTGCTCCCTCTGCAGAGATGAACTTGCTTCTATTTTAGTTTCCACATGGAGGAGCAACCTAAAGCAGACCAGCAAACAGAGGCATGCCGAGTACATGGCTATCAGCAACTTTAGTGCATGCGCTAACGCAGGTATTTTAGGCACCCCGCCATGCCCAACAGATTTCCATAGTGAGAAAGTAGCTCTGTTACACACAGTTGCTTGTACTCTAAGCTTGTTGGCTGCAGACTGGATCAAATTGGATGTTTTTCGAAAGCCACATTTAAGAATCAGACACATCCTGGTGTGGGACATCTGTGATGACGGAGATAGATAGCAAAATATTAGAAAGAACGAAATAACCCAGACCACCCCTCTTAAACCATTCATCTTAACTTAAAGTTGTTGTTGTTTTTTTTCTGCGGCAATGTTTGCAACAGTGATGGTTAGGAGAGTCAAAGTAGATTCAAGTTTTCATGATTTGACATCCCATATTCCTAGAAATAACCTGGAAAGGGTTAGATCCAAGCAGAATATTTTGCTAATTATCCAGAGTTTATAATCCAGGCTTAATAAACGCTTAATCTGTTAACAGATGTGTTTAATCCCTCATTAAAAGAATGGACAGGGATGGCCATCAATAATCTCATAATAAAAAAGGGACAGGGTAGTGATGAGGGTGTACTCTGTTATTTCGGCCTGTTCGGCACATCCACATTTTTTTGTGAGGCTCACAAACACGCAGTAAGAGAGGCAATCATATTTTCTCCTGCAGGCACTGGTACTGTTGAATAAAGCCACAGAAACTCCTTTCAGGTTTGCAGGGCGGCTTGCTCTCATTGAAATCCTTCTAAAAACATGCCTGGTCAGAGGGTTTTATTGGCCACTCCAAAAAAACTGACTATTTTGTCACCAAGACTTTCCATGACATAATACGGCTGTATACTTGGGCTCACTGTTGCATTTAGAGGACTAATTAGAGTGCAAGCTTCATCTCCCTGGCTCTGGGTTTATGACTTTGCTTCAATATTTACACATAATCTTCTTTCCTCATGAAATCACCTATTTTGTGAAGTGCACCAGTCCCTCCTGCAGCAAAAACACCTACAGAACGAGATACTGCCACCCCAATACTTCACAGTTGTGGATGTGTTTTGAAGCTTGCAGGGTTCCCATTTTTTTTCTTCCTCCAAATGCAACCATAATGATGACCAAACATCCGTTTTAGTTTCATCAGACTGCAAAAAGTCTCCAAAACTAAGGCCTATGTCCCTGAGTGAATTAGCAAACTGGAATTCATCTTTTTTATGTTGCTTTTGGAGTGGCGGCTTCTTCTTAGGAGAGTAGCCATCAAGTCTGAGTTGGTTGAGGAATACTAATTTATTTAGTTATTTATTCGGAGCATTTGGTTTCATCTAAAAGTTGTAAGAACCGTGGGTGACCACTGCTCCAACAGTGTAAAATGGACTGTAAGAAGGTTGTTGGGGTCAATTTGATGTATTGATTTGTTAAATGTCATTACACGCTTGTATATAAGCAGTTATTCTTAACCACAAAGTTCTATGGAAATGTTTATGCTGACTACTGTCATGAGGATGATGGATGTGAAGGCCGCAGTGACGGCAGTACCTCTTCTTCCTCTTGGCCAGGAGTGAGGAAGTAGGCCAAACCACTGAGAATCCCCCACACGCCTCCATTATGCTCCTCCTCGTTCAGCAGTTTGTCGAGCGGACACAGGAACTGAAAAACCGTCTGAGTGTGGCCGATCATACTGTCAGAAACTAGTTCCTGGGGAAAAAAAGTGATAAAGTGTTCACTTAAAGCTTTTTAAAAGATTATCTGCCATTGTGATCTGAGCCTCCGGACCTGCAGGAAGTGCTCCACGGACGCTGTGGCTTCTTCTTTGACCTTGTCGTTGACCTCAGATTCTTCCAGAGTACAGACGGTGGGAAGGCTGGTGGAGTCCTGAAATATGAAAAAGACATTTTTACATCTGATGGCATCCCTGAACAGGGTTGCTGCTGGAAAGAAAATGTAACAAATCTGCAGAACTGCTCATCTTTTGGGACTGTCCAAAACTGTCCTACTCCCGGCGCATCAAACTCCAGTCCTTGAGGTCCTTTTAGACGCGTCTCTGGTCCAAAACACCTCGATCTACTAGCTTAATTGTGTCCTCAGCATGTAATCAAGTTCCTCAGAGTCCAGCTAGTAACCTAAATAACAGATTCAGGCATGTTGTAGGACATCAGCCCTCTAGGACTGGAGTTTGACGCCTGTGCTCTACTGAAATCAACCTTCAGTTAACATTTGATTTCAGTGTGATAAGTCTTTATAATCTATTGCCTGGATTTAAAGAAAGAAATACTTATAACTAATATTGTTGGTGGGTAGCAGGAATTTTTATTTAAGCTAAAACCGGATGCTGACTTAGTGAAATTAGCCCAACTATTAAAGATTGGACAGGGACTTCCTAAAAGGGAAATATAGACTCTTACTTTAACACACCTAAACACTAGATTTAATAAACTGTCAAAATGTAAATTTGTCTTTAATCAGGGAAGACTCCTCTCTGTCTGTGTAAAGGTGAACCTCTCTCACAGTGCATTACGTTTATTATTATGATATCTTTGGAATTTGAACCTGACCACAAACAGGTTTGACCAGTGGGTCCAAACAGCAACAGGAACGCGTGTGCTGGCTTTTTTTATACAGGACCCAATATAAAAATAAAATATGTAACTTGTTTTTCCTGTTTCCTATAGAAGGACAGCTGCGCCATATGCCTGTCAAGTTAATTTATGTTAACTTATTATACAGCAACATTTTTGTTCTCCTGGTAAAAACATAGTTAATGGTTTAATTCTGCCTGATATAAAAAAAAAAACAAAAGTGACACAAGTAAATTCTATATATTCTGTTTCTGAGATTTTCAGTATTTAGCAGATTCAATGAATCTCTTCAGAACGTTTCTAAGTAGTGTGTCATCCATTTGCTTCTTGGAAAACTGCTGCCTCGTCGTTCAGCTTCCAGGAACTTGAGATGTAAACACGGATGATTTCGACATCAACCCATTTGCTTCAGACTGAAAACGGACGATTTCCTTCTGACGTTACTTTTTAAGCCTTCAAATGGTTGAGAGGGTATAAAAGTTCTCGTGTTTTATTATTTGGCATCTTGTTTGTAGGACGAGGAAAGACGAGTTCAGGACATCCAAGACTCAAGAGTGAGAGAGTGTGTACATTTAACTTGACGCATAGAAAACTTTCTCCTCAGATGTCTATTGTAAGAAAACAAAGTTGGCTGTACATCAGTGACTCGAACCATAACGACTACACCATGCGTCGGCTCTAGAGGCGGTTAATTTTCCCCCTCTGATCGGATTACGGACAGAAACTGACGCTTGTGGTAAAGTAAAATTCTACATTTTCTGCAGAAACACCAACTCAGGATCAGCTACAGATCAAAGCCACATCCACATGGATGGTTCAAATCAAGGGTTCCCTGCAGAACATTTCCCAAAGCATCTCACTCCCTCTAGGTTAGTCCTTTTCATAGTACGTTTAGGTGCCATCTGTACCCCAGGTGGACATGCACACCTGGCCATCTAACCTATAGCTGTGTTGTACGTTTTTTAAAGTTGAAACCTGAGCCCTCCTCTGTTTAAGGTTGTTTTTTCTCGCTTTACATAAATGGCTTCCTTCATCCCTCTTTCAAACCGTCTGTCTTCTCTGTCCAAAATGTGAACATTTTGGTCCTCAAAGAGTGTCCGTTATCCTTGAGGTGCAGGTGGACGGCCGAGTCTTGTCCTGAGGAGGAAACGTCTTCAGCTTCAGAACAAAAGTCCAGATGTTGTTTTTTTAGATCGTTTTCTTTTTTTTAACACATTTTTTTTTGGATTAAGCCACTAATTTCCTCTTATCCCGGACTGGGTTCCTTCTGCCACTCCATGGAGATCTCCTGGTGTCTCACCGCGTTCCTCTTCCATGCGACTCTCTTTGACCAAGGAGTTTCCAGAGCAGATGTGATGTATACGGTCCTTCCAGCGAGTTCTGGTTCTGCCCAATCATCTTCTCCACGTAAGCCATCATGATCAGATCAAATTCAAAAATACTTTATTTATCCCAAAGGGAGATTAAATATCCTTGACTGTCCTCTTCTCAGATGAGGTTAATTTAGGCCTCTTGTATTCAGGACCTCAGTCGTTCCTGATCCATCTCTGCTGATCGTAGGTGAGGTTTGAAACACAGAGCTGTATGTAGAGAGCTCCTTCTTTAGCAGAACAGACTAGAGCAGCCGCATTACTACAAAGGAAGCTCTGATCCACCGAGACTTTCTCCCAGACACATTTCAGTTAAAGTTCCCCATTTACAGCATTTCTTTTTTACTGCGGTTCTACGACGTTGGACACCTGAATCCGCTTTTGGGCATGGCACTGCCTACGTTTTCCCTCAAAGCGGATGTGTTGTTTTTCACGACCCTCCCTGCGTTAATGTGCTTTATGTAACACAAGCTGTGGAAAAGGCAAGAAATAGATTTAATTGAGTGCAGCAATCCCAGTGGGTTTTTCATCGCTCACTGCACAAACATCAAGTTACTGCCAAAAAAATGTTTTCCAACAGGTTGGCGCTACGTTGCATCAGCCAAAAGAGCAATCTGCGGTGTTTGGTTCTTAGCCATATGGTAAACGGTCTGAACTCGTTTTTATACGGCCTCTGCACAAGCCTCAAAGATGTTTTTGTCATCTTTCCTGGCCACAGTGGCATAAATGGAATGAAGCAAGCTCCTGAAACACCTGCCGTATCGCACAATCCGGGAAAAGGTTGTAATTGGGAAGAAGAAAACACATCACGGCTTTGCTTACGGGTGTTTTACCTGCCATCTGTTGCGGAAATAAACAACATCCATGTAAGTCTTCTTGATGTCCCACTGTAAATTCTCAGGGCTGTCCTTTTCCTCCAAGTGCACCGTAAAGATTAGCACACCGTCCTCCCAATCGGCCTGAAACAACAGTTAACAACTGCTCAACAACCCAGCTCAAACATTAACAAACCAGCCAAGGACGAGCGTTCACAGGGCCTCTGCAGGCAGATAACAGCCTTACAAGGCACTCCTCACTGATGTCTTTACTCACTCACATGAGGGATGCTGACAGCCCAGCAGCCAACGCGCCACATCTCATAAGAAAGCTTGAATTCCATCATGTCCTCCTGGACGCTGGCCAGATAGTCGTCCAGATCGCTGTCTTCCTGATGGAGGAGGAAAAGGAAGCGGCAATTGACATGTCGGGTTTAACTAACTGTTAGCTTTATTTTAATATACTGTGGTATGTGGGGCCGCCCCACCCTCTCGAACTCCTCCTGGCTGAAGAGCGAGCCCTCTCTGCTGCTGACGTCGCCCTCGTTGGAAGAGTCTCCCTGGTTCGCGATGATCCTCATGACCAGGTCCTGCTCCATCTTTTTTATCTTCTTCTTCTTGGCTTTCTTGGACTTCATCTTGTCCACAAATTTGGACCATCCTTCTCTTAACCTGTGGCCTTAAATTTATAACAAACCACTTATTTATTTATTTTTAATTGAAGATTGTGGCAAATTACAACTAAAAATGTTTTTATTTATGTCTTTATATATACACACACATATATATATATAAAATGTCTTTTTTTCCGCCTATTTCATGGTCACTTAGGAAATAAATAAATATTAAATCTAATGTTTTTTTTTTCACAGTTAAAATCACAAGTTTTTTATAAGAAGCGGCTGAGAGGTAAGGGATAATGCCCTACGATAACAAACCTCCTATAGCAGGTTTTAACAGACACCCTGCAGCCAATCAGAATAGATTTCAATTCAATTCAATTCAATTTTATTTATATAGCGCCAATTCATGAAACATGTCATCTCAAGGCACTTTAAAAAGTCAAATTCAATCATATTATACAGATTGGTCAAAAATGTCCTATATAAGGGAACCAGTTGATTGCATCAAAGTCCCGACAAGCAGCATTCACTCCTGGAGAAGCGTAGAGCTACAGGGAGAGTCGTCTGCATTGTCCATGGCTTTGCAGCAATCCCTCATACTGAGCAAGCATGAAGCGACAGCGGAAAGAAAAACTCCCCATTAACGGGAAGGAAAACCTCCATCAGAACCGAGCATTCACCCAGACCATGGTATGTACGTGTATTTATAGGAGACCTATAGAAATTATCCGGTCAAATAGCCTGATTGTCCTAAATTATTGGGCTGGCTCAAACGTTAGCTGGTAACGGCACGACAGTTGACGCTGGTTACCTGGGAAAACGTCACACCGAGAAATTAAATGGTTTTCTCAGCCGCTTCTTGTAAAAAAACTTATGGTTTTAACTGAAAAAAAAACATTAAAGTATAAATAATTGATTTAATATTTATTTATTTTGAAAGTGACCATGGTATAAGTGGGATAATACCCTTTGAGGTGTCCATTATCAGAAATTAATGGACTTCGCGGAGGCAATCGTCCTCTGCTTTGCTTCGGCTATTAATTTCTGATAACAGACACCTCGTTGGACATTGTCCCTTACTAATAGGACACCGATAAAAATGACCCAGTCAAATAGCCTGATTGTCCTAAATTATTGCGCTGGCTCAAATGTTAGCTGGTAATGGTAAGACAGTTGACAAAACAACTATTTTACCTTGTGAGTAAGTCAAAAGTAGAAGGAGGGATAATATGCAAGCGTTAGTATTAAGACCTTGAACGTTACCTATGCAATAGCCAAACAAATTGCATTAAATATAACTTTACTGCTGTTGGATTATTTTCGGCTCAGAGAGAAAACTGTTTTTTTGGCATTCAACTTGTCGCTTTCATAATTAGCCGTCTGGCCAACCAAACGAAACAAACCAGGGACTAATTGTGCATGGAAAGACCAGCCGGTAAAAAATGTAAACGTCAAGGCTGGCATCCCATTGCGTTTTATCAAACTGTTGTACAAGAAGATGTGACCACACAGTTATCTATAGTCTAAACACAGATGAACAACTCAATTTACTTTTCTGAAACCTAATCATTTTAATTTTAAGATTTATTGGAGGGGTGAAAAAAACAACTGCACATCCCCTGACACAACGTACCTCTCCTCTTCAACATAAACCCACTACCAGCTGAAATCTCTGCTCCCGTTGAGCTCCTGGGGAATGAAAAGAAGCACAAAAAAACAAAGTCACGTCAGTTCTGATCTTAAACACAGGCGGTGGCAGCTGCAGCAACAGCTTCTGCTTTTTTGAGCCTCACTAACGCTCGGTCAGATCAGCGGGGTGCAGAGATGACAGCTACTCACACTTCACTGCCTTCCCCGTCGCCTTCGCCCTCCTGCGAAGCAACAGAGGCGCGATCTGGGTCAGATGCACGCAGCTCCTCCGCAGAGCTTTTCAGGGCAACAATGTCGAGCTGATTCACCACCAGCTGGTTCAGGTTGTCGGGGTCGGACAGCCAATTCACCATAAGGCCCAGACCTGCGAAGACAAGCACCAGTATTACATCTAATTAAACGCCTTCGTAAATAAACCTCTTATGATATTCAGACTTTCTTCCAAAGCTTTGGTTTATATGATTAATATAGCTGCAAAATTAGTAACGGCAGTCTCAACACCTGAAAGGTGAGTATTTTCACGTGTTGTGAAAATAAAGATTACTGATTTGTGATACAGAAAGTTATTCATATCTGCACAGAGAGTACAAGTTGATATCCATAATTCGATTAAGTTAAATTAGACCGTCGTAAACGGAGAAAACAATGTTTCCAGATTCAACAAAATATGCCAAGACGCTAATTGAAAGTTTTAAATCAAGGCTGAGATCATATACACAATATTTTAAAGCAGGGAAAAGCTGACAGCTAATAATTAAGTTTTATGTATAAAGCCTTCAGTTAAAAAATAAATATATGCAGCTTCATGGGGAGATTAGGTAACACTTTTACTCTTATTTTTAAAATAACAAACCTCAACTTCTTTTTAAAGAATTAAAATAAGGGTGAAAAATCTTTGCGCAGACCTTGACAAGAAGCCTCATCTTTATTCAACACTTCATCTGGATTTCCTCCAACTCTGATTGCACAGGGAAAATGTAGGAAAGAAAAAACGTGGTTTCTTAACGTCTGGAAGCAGTTTTTCCCCCCATTCTAGTCTAGTCCAGGGACATTTTTTATTTATGTTTTTAGATTTCTACAAATTTACCATCAGTTTCAGCTCTCCTGTGGCAAAACAAACACCGTCTTTATATTTGTCAGCTCATCAGCATCAGGAAAGGATGCAGGGGCCAGGAGTTGCCTACGCAGAACGCTGTGCACCGCTGAGCATGTCACGCTGCACCCTAATCTCACCTCCAGGCAGCACAGCATGACCTGCGCTGTTTCCGGCTCAAGTAATCATACCCTTTTATTTCTTACCTGTTTCACTTATAAATACATTTTTATTTATTTTATTTGGATTTTAGGTGACAGAACAAAACACAAACAGAAATTAGGTCAACGTCCAGGAGCAAATTCGTCTGATAATGGAGCCCACGATCCTTTTGGGGGCATTTCTCTTCCAGTTTTGCACATCAACACACTTCAGGCTGTTCTTTGTTTAAAAAGCTCAAGCTCAGTCAGACTGGATGCAGAGCAAGGTGTAAACATACATTTTGAATCCTTGCCCTAGACTCTTTAAATGATTCAGGTCTATACTTCAATGGCACCGTTCCAACACGTCAAAATACTTTGATCCAAATCAAAGTATAGCGTCACCACAACATGATGCTGCCAACACCATCGTTTACAGCAGGGATGGTGTATTGGGGCTGATATACTCTGAGTTTTGCACACAGGCCTAAAAATGATGTTTTGGTCTCACCTGGTCAGACCACCTTTCCACTACTGCTCCCCCTGTAGATTGAATCTCAGTTGTCATCAAGTCTGGGTAATATCACAATCACAAATGACTGACTGACCATATTTTGAGCATTGTGCATTCCTGTTCTGCATTTCTACTATATCTTTGGGTCGTTAAATGGACTCTACCTTCTCCTAAGGCCCACATTCGGCCTGCTTCCTTATTGGCCCAGTTTGAAAAGCTCATGGAGAGTGGTGTGCACGCTGTGCATTGGTAAAGAAAGAAATGCGTCCTAAACATGAGGAGTATCACCATTAGATCGTTCCCTGAAATAGGTGAGACCTCGTTCTTTACATGGCTTGTGGTGAACTGCAAACAGGACTTCTTTTGCTTCGTCTTTGAAGATGAACTTGCTGCTCTCGAATAAAAAGGCCAAATTTACGAAGCACATCACGGACAGTTGTCCTGTCTAGAACCTCTCACCTGACCTGTGGATCTCTGCAGCTCCTCCAGAGACACCCTGAGCTTTCAACCTAACGCTACCCCGCCACTGAACTTTTAAGCATGTTATAAAAAAAGGCTTATGAATAAACTGGCCTCTGAATAGACCCCTTGCAACCACGTGACTCCGTTACCCAGAACCCCTTGCGTGGCGGCCATATTGGTTGGCACGCCATTTGACGAAATGACGAGTTCTCCGGGTATTTTTCTCCTTTAGATAACGTATCACAAGATCGTTTTAAGACTAAGTTGATGGTTGATGGTATCAGATTGCCAGATCCACACAGCAAAAGCCTGAAGGGACGGAGCGAGTCTGTGAAATGCTGCCAAGGGTTTCGTACCGCGACATACAGCTGCTTTATAAACACGCAGGCCAGTACGGACAAGAGAGCACGAAAGCCCCTGAAACCACTGGACGGCTGCAATTATTTTATATCAGGAAAAAGGCTCCAGCAAACGCCCGCGACGCCATGAGGGATTAAGCGGGTCAGAACATGGATGGATGGATGTTCAGACATGTTTGTGTAACATACGAACGCGGAGTCGGACAGGAAGACCCGCCCGGTAGGTTAAAAAAACATAGTTCACTACGGATTATTTTGGTGTTTTTGTCTTGTTAAAATGGGTGGGGGTGTCGGCGAGCCGCCGCTGTCTGGAGCAGCACCCGCTTCCTGCTGCTCCAGACAGCGGCGGCTCTCCGGCCGGTGTAGCGATCGTTACACTGGCCGCCGCAGCCGCCGCTGTCTGGAGCAGCAGGAAGCGGGTGCTGCTCCAGACAGCGGCGGCTACAGCAGCAACAGCGGCTTCTCCGGCCGGTGTAGCGATCGTTACACCGGCTTCAGACAGCGGCGGCTGCTGTAGCGATCGCTACACGGGCCGCTTCTCCGGCCCGTGTAGCGATCGCCACCTCCCCTCCGCCGCTATTTAAGTAGAACAATGAATAGAGCAGAATTAAGTTGTATTTACCGGAGATGAAGTGTAGACTGCAAATTCTCTCGTAGTATGATGGATCCCCCAGTCAAATAAACGACAGAAACGTACATCCAACGATTTGGAATGCCTCTGTGTGCAACCGGGAGCACAACAAGTCGTAGGCATTGCTTAGATTACAAAAATAAACTAAAAGTACGCTCTAACTAAAAGTACGCTCTAAATCACCCGTTTTGTCATGTAGTAGATGGGCTGTCAGGCTAGCGTGCCCACCAAGATGGAGGCGCGCACCCCCGATCACGTGACTGTGACGTCAGATGCAAGGGGTCTATATGCAGCAGAGCGGCGCCGAATGGCCTTCCACCTTCTCGCCGTTTTATTGTCATGCTGTGGTGGGGTCTTAATCCAGTATGAAAGGGGCAGATGTTTCCACTCTGGTATGCGTTATTCTTTTGCAATTCTGCTATTCTCTCTGACAAATAAAGAGCTCTGATCTTCATTATAAACCGTCTTGTTTCAAGCTTAAGATTAAAAGCGCCAGACGTTCCTCTTTTTATCCAACCAGCAAGATAAAAGGAAATGTGGACATGAGCAGAATAAGTCAGTGATGTGCTCGTTAAGGATTAATTGCATTTCTGAAATGTAGCTGCCAGCTTGTTAAAGAAAATAAAAAAAGAAGTAATCTTTCAATTCACATGAATTCCAGCATTAATGCCCCTGAACGGCGAGATGCAAGCCCTTAAACAATCACTGTTTTTTCCCCTTGTTCATAATATAACTTTTTGCTAATTTAAAAAAAAAAGACAAGTTAAAACAAGCCCACAGCAATGGATGGAAGAAGTTGAAAATATTTAAATATTTATAGAGCAGAGCTTTAACTGTACCTCCAACAGCTTTTATCATCTCTCTTTTTTTTTAAAAGGGCTCAGGTGTTAATAAAAAACGAATAAGGATCTACAGCTCATTACTGTAGTCAAAAAGAAGAATATGATCAGCTTTAAAAGCCAAATTAACTCACCCGTGTATCTTGGGTTTTTAAAAGTCGTAAAAACTGGCCATTTGATGATTCTTACTGCCTTTTATAAAACTATCATTCTCTTCCCGTGTCTACCAGACTCCTAATCTACCCATGGAACGACATGTAGTTTCCATTCATGCTGTGCTGAAAGTTATATGCGTGCTCCTGATTCGACCTACTTATGTACGAGGGGGGGAAAAAAGCGCCAGGAGGCAACTCAGTGTGGCACAGACCTGCTGAGTTGCCTTCAGCTGAAAGCTAAAACCTTTCCCTACAGCAAGACTCATGAGGTAAAAACATTATATCCGCCGCTATCAAAATGAAAAAAGGTAACAAAACCCTAAAGGAAATTGGTGGATCACAGCAGGAAAATCCTTTCTTTTACATACCTTAAAATACCTCTCTAAGCTCTGTAATGCTGCTGACAATAAGGGATTACACAGTATTCACACTCCGAAAAGACGTCGCAAGGCTTAGTCCTTGTATAGCACAGTGTTACAGTGTGAGAGAAGATTTAGCGCTTCCTTACCCTTTAAGGCAATGATCTCATTTAAGGCACAATGGTTGGTTTCAGGGCCCCAGAAAGATGGGGGGAAAAGGTTGCGCACCAGGGCGTCGGAAAGCTCTCTGAGCATCGCCATCTCCAGGGCAGCGGAGCTGAACAGGGGGTCTCTGAGGGACATGAAGTAGAAAGACAGGAGAGGGAACGTTCAACAACACCTGATATTTACATTCACATACTGTTGTGTAAAAAAGTATTTGCTCCCTTGCAGCTTTCTTCTGGTTTTGCTTCTTTTTTTGTGTCAGACTTGCGTGATTTTACATTTTAAAAACATTGGACAAAGATAACTTGCGTAAATACAAAATGATGAAGGTTTTTAATGATAGTTTCGTTTTTATGGGGGGGGGGGGATATCCAAACCAACCTGTCTACCTGTAAAGGAGCAGAAACTAAATTATGATTTGGCTTTGACTTTGAAAATCTGAATCCATTATTGCGTGATCTGTAGAATTAAGAAAATCTCTTAAAGAGGACCTGGCTGACAACATGAAGTAGGCTGAACAATCTCACAAAGCAAGACCTAACCAGATCTATAGACAGTCAACAACAGATGGGAAACGGTAAACAGTCAGTGACATCCACCAGTCTGGAGTTAGAAAGCCATTTCTTGGAGATACGCATGTCTTCTTCCATTTATGGTTACTGACTCTCACTGTGGTTCATCGAACGGGGCTAAACTTAACAAAATTACTCCAAGAGTGCCTCAACAACTTACCCAGGAGGTCACAAAACAACATCTAAAGCTCTGCGGACCTCACTTGCTTCAGTTAAGATCACTGATTATGATTCTAAGAGACCGAGCTAAAAAGGGCTTCCAAAGAAGAAAATATACTTCTGGCCAAAAAGATCGAGAAAGCTCAGCTCACAACAATCAAATAAAAAAAAACAAAAAAAAAAAAAACAACTTTGGTGAAAATTGTCTGTAGACCGATGAGAGAAAACTGGACTTTAAGGTGTGCATCCTGTCACATCTGGTATAAAACTAACAACATTTCAGTGAAGAATTTCATACAGACAGTCAAACACTGGGATGGTCCAGGTTTGCTTTGCCGGTCAACCTGCTGTTAGAGATGAAACCGTGACTTCAGCTCTCTACCACAAGGCCATCCATCAGATTGTGACGTTTTGCAGTAGCACAATGATCTCAAACGCAACCAGAAACTCCAGCCCTTCAGAGCGGCCTAGTCAAAGTCTGGACTCAAATCCAGCTCCTGTGGCCTTACCTTAATCAGTCCGTTAATCATCGGGACAAATTGATTCTATTCTGGGAAGACGAGGAACCGAAAGTTCCTGCGCGATAATTTAAAGAACCAGTTACTGTCAACACCCGACACCTTGTTGACACAACCAGTTATCGGGTTTAGGGTGCAACTACTTTGTTACACGGTGCCATGTTGGTTTGGATAATGTATTAAGTCACCATTTCAAATTAGCAGTTTTTACTCAGGTTATCTTTGATATTAAAAGTATATTGATGACATGCAACATTTAAGTAACAAAAAAAAGCAAAAAAAAAAACAGGCGAAATCTTTAAAAAAAGACAAATACTTTCAGTTAGCTACGGATCTTGATTTTACATCCAAAATGCAGCACCACCTTAGGTAGGCACCGAAGCATGGTTAATTATTCATACGGTTGTTAGAGTAACAAGAATTTCATAGAGTTCAGACATTTTACTGGGTGCAAAGACTAACCGAAGCGGCCCCTGCAGGGATTTCTACTCAAATTGCAAGAAAGAAGAGAAGTCTTACTGGTCAGACTGCTTTGCATTATGCAAGTGCTGTGTCAAAATCCTAATGGAGCCCACCACGGCCTGGCAGACATCAAAGTCCCTGGCTCTCTCAATGATGCGGTCGATTACAAAGTCCAAATCCCTGCTGAGCACCTTGTGCAGAGGCTGTTGCTCACAGGGCTCGGGGACGACGTACCAAGGCAGAACCAGCTGAGCGTAGGCGCACTCGAACACTGCGAAGATTTGTCACAAAGTCAGTGAGTCACAGTAGAATAATCCCACGCTCACCTCCTGAACGTCAAACTAAAAAAAAAAAAAAACAACAACACTGCAGCAAAGCTAGTTAGAAATTCAAACCCTCTTTCTTGCAATTATTTAAAAAGCCTCCGAGTAACTTGAGGGAAAATTACTCATTTCAAAACCAGGCACAAATATTCATGAAAGGACTCTGAACATGAGGGTTTGTGCGGTGAGCATAAACTTACCTCTGGACTTTAGGGGGGAAAAAAAAGCTTTTGTAGTCTCTTATTTAAACACCAAAAAACCCTTTTTTCACTGCGTCTTGCTGTTGGTGTGAATGTCACGTTGACACGCATCGCCACATAGCTGCATGGCAGAGAGGCACCGCCACAGCAGCAGCAGCAGCTCTCATGGGTTTCTCCTGTGGCCATTTGCGTCACGAAATGTGACCCTTACCGCGGTAGTTCAGAGGAACATCGCAGCGTTTGTAATTATTTCTCTAATTTTACCACCAGGTGTGCTGTAGTGACCTTTGGCGAGACAGTAAACCATGAAACAATCCCGAAGAGGAGGCACTCACGTGTACGTTGCTTTGGAATAAAGCGTCTGCCCAGTTTTTGCGATCTAAAGTACTGTACGTTAGAAAAAGTAAGTTGCATGTGTGCCGTTTCAACTAGTTGGCCCTTTTAAAAAAGTGAGTTTACAGTGATGGCAGAGAGACTGCTAGAGGTTCCTCTGCCTATGCGGGTCATAAAGTAACTCAGCTCAGACATAAAAAGCCTTCTACACGTTTCCCCATGTGTAAAAGAGACAGATTTTTCCGCCCCAGGTCTCAAGTCTTGCAGCCACCTGCTGTTATGTCTTCCAGTATAGCCATGCAGGCAGCCTCATTCATAAAGTGCATAAGTAGAACGCAACTGGAGCCCTTTTTCATTTATTTCTGCAGCTTTGACTGGTCGACCTGATTGGGTTTCACAGCTATTCACACTTTGGGACAGGTGACTAAAACAACTGACATGGTTAAGGACTTGTTGGGATCATCAAGCAACACCAACCCAAAGGTTGGGCTTAAGTGTCCTAAATGTCATATTGCTGATTTTAATAGCCCTGTTAGTGTGATTTTTCGGACTTTGTTTAAGCCCGTTACTTCCGACCATGTTAAGAACTGATGAAGCCTTTTGGATGAGATAAAATGCCTTCAATAAACAAAAGAAGTCCAGGATTGTCGTGTCATGCATGACTGACAACCAGCTTACAGCATCATGCATCTTTCCATCCACTCTGACCAACTTTCCTTTCCTACGAAAACCACTCAAGAATTATGCTGCCGCCACCACCATTCATGCTTTTTTTTTTATTTATTCAAGGGTTGTGATTGAATTCAGTGTTCTTTATCTTAAAATAGGTCATTAAGCAACAGCATAAAATGGCCAGGGCTGTGCTTCAAAATGCATGTAAATGTTTAAAATGTGGTGATTATTGACATCGATCAACATGATTTCTATTTTATCAATATGTTTTTTTGCCTATATTGTCCAGTCCTATTCCATTATATGCTCACCTTTTAACACCAAAATAAAAAATTATTAACAAAAACGAGATGTTTGAACCATTTTCAACCAGAAGGTGGAAATCTAACCTTTTCTTAGTAACCTGATGACTCAGACTTCTAGACAGGCTAATCTTGAGTCCCATCTCCTGTTTAAACAATAATAATTTTAATCTGTCACTGCAACACCAGTGAAATGAGTCCTCTGCACTTAACCCATCCCTCAGGAAGCAGTGCCACTAAGCGGCGCTCGGTGAGCATTCTGGGGCTTAAGGTCTTGCTCAGGGACCCAGAGTGGCAGCCTGTGGGATTGGAACCGAGGAATATACTGCCACTCCAGGACACAAGCGCCCTGCTGCAACTACAAGGTCACCACTACCCCCCCCCCCCCCCCCCCCCCCCAAAAAAAAAAAAAATCTAAAACCAGATCAGAAGAAAAACTTGCTTTGGAACAGTCTCCATAACATATTTTTACAGCTGTCAGAATTTTACAAATTCTCCGAGTTCCCTTGATCCAAATCAGTTTTAGCATCAGCCAGCAGCAACAGCACAAACCTGTTCAGGAAGTGCCCCACAGCACTTGCTTTCAGTCCCCTGAGGTCCTAAATGCTTGACCTCAAGCACCAGCAGGACAGAGCGGCTGTTCTTACATAAGGCAAGCAGTGCATCACGCGGCAAAACAAAGGTTTTACATGTTTTCGCTCTTCAACTTCACAAGATGAACAACCAGCCAGGGTTCTATCATGTTTCAATGGCTTACATTTTTATACCCAGTATTTACATTTAAATGTATGATACTCAGAGATGTTGCAAGCTGTTTTGTGGAGACCAGAAATGGCCACATTTCCCTAGACTGGCTATAATCAGTGATGATCGGGTCATTTAAGGTCATTAAACGTGTAGGAGCTACTCTGCATTTCTCTGTATTTTGCAGGGATTTGTTTATATGTTGCTGTGTATTTTGGGATTATTTGCCAGGTTTATTTTGTGAGCTAGTTATTTATTTTTTGGTTTTGTTTCCGTTTGCTTTTGTAAGTCAGTCAGGAATAAGGAAAGGGACTAGGATAGGACCAGCATGCACTGGGGCTGCCTGACGTTTGTCACATCCCCGCAATTCTAGTTTTTTTTTGTTTGGTTTGTTTTAACCAGAGCAGGAGAAGCAGCACAATGGAAAAAATATATATTTGTTTATGTCTGCTGCCTGCGTACTAGATTGACAATGACACTGGCACGACACAAAATGCTTCAGAAGTAAAAAACTACGACCCCTTTTCAGTGTAAAGCATGCACTTTAATTTGCTTTTACTGCATTTATTAAAAACCAGATAAGAAGTTGGGGATATGTGTTTGATACATAAAGGGGACTGGTCTCATCATTCCTTCACTTTCTGTTGGGTTCAAACTACATTTTTCTTTCAATAAACAAATTACAAAAAAAGGAGATTGGAACCTGCCAGGAAAAGCCTGATGCATCAAACATTTTTTCTTGTTTGCTTTCCAACATTTATTTGTGCGTCCAGACGAATTAAAACTCAAATAGTCCTGAGGTGAGAAATACTTTCAGGCTAACTAGCAGCTCTCAGCGGTTTTCTTACACAACTTTGCTGTCTACAAAAACTGCAGTTTACACGTGTGGGCCTCTTATTTAGTTGACACACACTTGATTTATATCTTGATAAAAGAAAAAATGTCTTATCCAACCATAAACTATTGACCTGTCCAGCCAGATTGATAATATGTAGCACTCCTTGTTCTGCAGAACATGTTTGTGAACGCACAAATACCGCGAGAATTCATCTTGAAGGCAACGTTAATAAACAATACCTGTCCATCTAGTTTAACAGGACCCTTAAATACATAAAGATTTAGCTTTTCTGTGAATCACTAAAGTAATACTAGGTTTTATAATCACCATTTCTAAGAACTGCTTCACATCTGTTGCATGAAGTCGCCCGATTCATGGTTTCAGTGAGCTGGCATTCCAGCCCAGGAAATTTGAACCACATTTCACATGTTTTCTTAGTTTTTCTTTGGAAAAGCATTTTTTGATCCTTCCTACACGTTCTCTTTTGGATTCTTGCGGCCCGTAGACCAAAAAACAACTTCACCAGTCTCTAAAAAAACATTGCTTCATTTCTCTTTAGGCTGGTCAACATGTTCACTGGTTGACTATAATCTCTTCAGGATGTCTATTTCCCTAACAAAGTCACTTTGCAGTGGCTTCTTGCAGATAGCTTGCCACATATGTGTCTTCTAATTGCTTTTAATACTCAAACATGACTATATCTTTACTAATCACCCATTGGTTGAGTCTTTCATACTTTTTCTACTCCTCAATCCCTTCAAATGACTAACCTCTGTCAGAAGAGACTGAGAACTTCAATCCAGATGCACAACTTTTGCTCAAAACATCCCGTCTGTCCAGGGAGCAAAGATCTGGGACAGTATCCGCCCATCAGTGAGAACACATAAGTCTCCCTACATTAAAGAAACATTTAAAACTGTGGCTGCAAGACTCACAAACGCGAGCATTTGTGACCTATATATCAGTGCCTAGAAGAGGTCCATGTGTTAAAGCCCTTATTTTATTATGCTCACGGAGTTATGAGCACATTGTTGAAAGAGTGCAACAGAAAGCAACACAATGGAGGTGGTGTGCGCTGAAAGATGGATTTAAAGGGGAATGTGCAACACCTTGGGTTCTCTTTCACCGCTTGTTATTTTCTGATGCACGCTTATTGTCCATGCTCAACCGTTTTTCTACATGTCTTTGTTCACTTATGTCCCGTTGTATACAGTATGTATTACCTGTGCAGCATCTGTTTTTATGGTTTATTTGTTCTCCTTTTTATTCTTTGTATAGCATCCATTTCCATCTGGAGATAGAAATCAGCACAAGGCTATAATCTGACATATTTACATTTGTTTACGTGTTCATTAATATGCAGTCCCTCCTTTTCTCTTAAATAAAATAAAATGGTATTTTTGTCAGGTCTTTCTGGCTATTCATTTGAGGTCCTTAGACTGAGCTTCACTTCATCTGTTGACCCCATTTCAAAATCAACTTTTTAATCACAGTATGTTCTTCTGAATGTCGGGAACGGCACATTCACGTTTTTTAAAAAAGGAGAATAAAATTCAATTCGAGCAGCATTTGCTGCTTTTGTCCCTAAAATAAACCACCTGCTTTTTTAAAGAGCATTGACTGAACTCCACTTTGCTTTTGTTTTGAACGTGCCCTTTTCGATAAATTATTAAATTGCACAGAATCATCGGTACGCATGTCATGACTATTGGTTTTCTATTACTCTACTTTGCCCATAAGTTAATTATTTGCAGTCTAGTTAGTGGTGCTGGAGAACTTATTTTTAACTGAAATGGAAGGGACTGTGAACCACATTAATGGCTGAATAATGAGACAGTATACCAGTTTTCATGTAGGGCTGCAGGATATTGAGAAAAGATGTGATGTGTGATAACTTTGCTGAATTCTACGATAACAAGAGGATATGTCTGAAAAAAACAAAAAAACAAATAATAAACGTCGTCAGTCAGACAACAATGACTTTTTGCTTTGGGCTTAAAGCAAACAAACACCAGATAATGAGAAATCTATCCAACTTCTGGAGAAAATGGAATAAAATAAAATCCTCCATCTCAACCACATGGCTTTGCCTCTAGCTGACGTCTGTTCTTTAGGCACTGGAACAACCTTAGGGCCTCTTTATCTTACTAAAACAACTGTCAAATATATTGCAAGCAGCAGAGCCTGAATGCATGGCACTTAAATAATGAGCTGACACTTATTGCAGTCAAAGCAGTTCTTTGTGATATGCAGATTGCATAGAGTGATATTGCGCCGAAGACAAATTTGCGACATATTGTGCAGCCCTAATTGGATGCATTTCTGATCTTACTTGTTGATGTGTTTTTATTGTTATTAAAAGGTTTAAAACAATATTCAAAAGAAATGAGTGCAATGCAAATAAAAAAAATGGAGATAAGAGGCATTTAAAAATCCAATGAGTATTGTGGGCAACAGGTCTGTCACTGCTGCCAGTCGGAGACTCACAAGAACAAATATGATGAAAATTATAGAGGTCATATTTCTACTATTCTAGCTTCCCTTCTCTAACACGACTCTTGCCAGATGGATTTTGTTCCGCAGAGCTCCACGCATTCATCTGGGATCGCTCCATTGGAGATGTATTTCAGAAGGAGGGGCCTCATCAAAAAACCTTGCATATGATTGGATAAACCACTTGTCCGTCATCTTTACTGACGTGCTACTTCAACCGAAACCAACGTGAAACTGAAACCATCGTTTCCACTAACAAAAGCCTTCAAAGCCGTTCTCTGGTGTTCTTTTAAAGAATTAATATTTGGTAGATTGAACAACACTGATGAAATAGCAGCATCCATGTTACCAGGTGACCAGATTTCTCTAATGAAAACCGGGGACGTCTCTGATTTTGCTAAGCAGGCGGACGCGGTGTCTCTGTCGAGGGCTTCGGCCCTGCTCTGCTACAACGTCAGGACAGCGGCAGGACCGGGTAAATACCTCCTGCTGCGTTAAACTGCTTTACTCCATCATGAGACACTGAAATCTGGGGACTTCTTTTGCCGGGGACAGGTCAGCTAAAGCCGGTCACCGCTTGCTTCCTCGCTGCGAGCCGACATTTTTGTCTGAATCCAAACAGTCGTTTCTCTGATACGTCACATCTACTAAAATCCCGCCTGGTGATCCTGATTGGCTCGTCCATTTTATGTGGTGCTGAAATCCCTCCCAATGGCAGCGAGTCCAGATGGATGTGTGGAGCATGTGGAGCTCGGCAGAACTACATTCAATTAGCGAGAGGCAGGTTATCCTTCTTTGGCTTCCTGTTAAATCCAATGTAGAATTATAGATTCTCCTTCTCGCGTATAAAGCCCTTAATAATCAAGCTCCATCATATATCAGAGCTCTGATTACCCCGTATGTTCCTAACAGAGCACTTCGCTGTCAGGCTGCAGGTCTGCTGGTGGTAGAGTCTCTAAAAGTAGAATGGGAGGCAGATCCTTTAGCTATCAGGCTCCTCTCCTGTGGAACCAACTCCCAGTTTTGGTCCGTGAGGCAGACACCCCGTCTACTTTTAAGACTAATCTTAAAACTTTCCCCTTTTAGTTCCCTTCTCGCAGTGTAGAGTGGATGATGAGTTAATGTTGCATTCACTCATATTTTGAGACATTTACACCGAGTTTATTGATGATATTATGGTATAAAGAACGGAAAAAGACAGCAGAAACTAAAACAACTGCAAACATACGTTCTGCTTCGGGGATTTGCTAACTTCAATTAGGAGTTTATTGTTCCTTTGAAAGGATGACTTCTTATCACCATCAATTTCTTTTTCCTGGTAATAATAAATGATACAATAATTTCTTATCCTAAGTGTGTTCATAATGTACATTTGTGAAAAAAATCTAAAAAGAAAATCCAAGTTAGCATTCGGCCAGCAGAGTCTCTGAAAACAAAAGATCGCAGCCGTCCTCTTAACGTCTCTCACATTAACTCATTTAGAGTTCGGTAGCTTGAAATGCAAGTGGAGTGAATCTGAACCATGTTTCTAATGGACTCAATTTATCAGCAATTCTACAGAAACATCAGTAGACTCGCTGATTGCTGGCTGCTCGGCTTACGGCCCACTGTGTGACTTTTCTACACGTCGATTTGCATGAACAGCCACTGACTTAGATCTTTATCACCAGGGACAAATTATAATAGCAGCAGTAAACCGTCACAGCTAATGTCGTGCTCTTGTTTCTCTGTCAAACAGAACGCGGGTCAATGCCGGCTCTGAACAGGAAACGTCCACAGCTCACAGAGGACAGGAAGGTCGAATCGAGTTGAATCTCTAAATCAGTCACTTGACAAAGCTGAAAAGACTTGGTGGAAATAAGGGAAAAAAGGGAGTAAATATTATACGAGTCATCGTATCTTAACCTAAATAACTAATTTTAAGACGAAACAAAACACTTAAACTTTATCACATGTCACACATGGACAGAAAGTCTAGGTATCAGTATGGAGCTATATAGTAGATAGGAAGATGGATGGGGCTAAATGCAGGATAATCCTGGAACGAAGGGCCAGTGAAAGGCTGCAAGAGACCAGAGATTGAGAGGAGGTTTACCTTCAAGCAGGACGACAACCCTAAACATTCACTGCAACAATGCGATGGTTTGTGTCTAAACTTAGCCATGTGTTGAAATGGCCTAGTCAAAGTCTAGACGTAAAGCCATTTTATCATTTGTGCCAAGACTAGAAATCTGACGTTCGAGGATACTTTTCCATCCAATATGAGGGAGGCTGAGCTATTCTGTGAAGATTAACCTGCAAGAAAATTAAATAAAAAAATCTAAAGATGTGTAAAGCTGGTAGAGACATGACTTAAAAAGACTAAAGTCTACAGTGTTGACTCAGGGGAGCAAAGTGAAAAAGCACACCTCACCTTTCAGATTATTTGTAAAAAAAGAATCTTGAATGAATGTGACTTCCTGTTGGTCTTTCAACTGAAATCCCTCTGACATTTGTGGTTGTGATGTGACTAATGTTGAAAAAGCTCAATTCCGACTTTTTTGTGAAATCGGATTTTTTTTTTGAGTGGTCGTTCACATTTCCAAATATATGCGACTTGTATGTGATCTCCTGTGTGAACTGAATTCATACAACTTAAGTGTCCCGCATGCACAGTTGAGGACGCGATGATGTCACACGTAGCAAGTAAACATGGATTATAATGCTGGCGCACATTTTGCAATCTTTAATTTGTTTTCTAACCGGAGCTTTCTCTCCATTGACTGCTCTCCTCGTTGTTGTCCGCCACGGGTGGCGTTTTTCTTCCCGCTTCTGCAAAGCAGGATGGAGATTAGTGGCGTTTGTCACTAAGACAGATCGGATAAATGCGACCTGTCCGTACAGACACAGGTCGCATTTGAAAAGATCAGATACGTATCGAAATTAGGACCACACATTCAAGTGGCCTGGGTCGCATTTGAAAAAATCCGATGTGTGTTGTTCAAACTGTCATGAAAAGATCAGATCCAGGTCGCATATGGGCAAAAAAAAAAAACCACATCAGAATTGGGTCACTTCAGGCTGCAGTGTGAACGTAGCCTTAGACACTGTCTCTGGGAAGCATGTCTGCTCTCGTGTTTCGTTTTACATTTTTATGGAGATGCAACAAAAATGTCAACCCCACAGCCTCCTGATAGGCGGGTAAAATGACCTGTTGGAGGCAACTTAAATTCAATAAAACAATTAGCTCATAACGGTGAGCTGCATCCTGGGTCCATTTCCTCTGAGCTTGAGGGTATCGCCATCCTATGGAAATCTTTGACTTGTGTTATGGAACCTTAAATAGACTGCTGCTTGTAAAGCTTGTAAAAATATGCCCCCCCCCCCCCCCCCCACACACACACACACACACACACACACACACACACACACACACACACACACACACACACGAGTTAAGGAAATTAGTTGAAGAGAGTTCGTTCTGGTCATGCACGAGTAAATTATATATTTATAATTCAATTACTCAATCTCTAAAGCTATAGATGTTTATTTTGAAGCCTGGTGCTGCATCAGTACCAGCGTTTACTCATCTCATTACCAGCAGTGAGACCACCACAAGCCGATTTGATTAGAGTGAAGGAAAACTGACGCAAAGCAAACGCAGCTCATACGATAATACTGCAGCTATTTCCTGCCTGATCCATCACTGCCATGCAGTATGCATGATCTCTGCTGAGGGAGTGGTTTCTCCTCTGATTCCTTCCTCCACCCCCCTTTTCGCTGCATGAAACATGAGCTGCAGCTGAGAACCATCTCCCTTCAGTGTGTAAAGTCAAAACAGGCTCAAACCAGGAGCAGAACCGTGACTTCAAAGCACAGAGAACAAACCCCCAGAGCAAACTGTCACTGGCCGATCCAGCTGAGTGTGCATTTTTACCCCCCCTCCACCCCAACCCACTGTGGATAAGCCACGCTTCACCTTGCTGAAGAGACTTCTTGACGTGTGGACACTGACAGGTGTGAGTCAGGTTCCCCGCATCCACACGTTCAGACGATTCTTCCTCGACGGATTCCTGGTAAAAAAAACAACAACAGAACAGAACCCGGAACCCATGAGAAATGCAGTACAACCTGTTGCCAAGCCTCAAAGTAATACAAATAAAGAGAGAAGAAAAAACTTTTTCAACTTTAATCGCCTCATTAATGCGTTTCACCTGTGGAAGTTAATGTAATTGCGTTTTTTTAAACTCCAGTCACTGATGGTGATTTTGAATGTTATTTCGCCCTCATATCAACAGGTTATGAGCTTTAATATGTTATAAAAAACATTTTTTATGTTAAAAAAAAAAAACAAGGAGGCGCTGTGCCCACCTGAAGCGGGTGTTGTTTCGTATCTTGGTCTGTTTGGGTGCTGCTCTCTCGCCAGTTGTTTCCGAACAGCAGCGGCGTTGAGACACAGAGGAGGAAACATATCGCGTACTGGGTGACAGCGCGACCGTAGTCAGAAAAATACCAAACCAGGCCGAGGCTCACGGCGATGGAAAGACGCCACAGATACATCTTCCTCCCCGCCCGCCTCACAGCAGCCTCTCTCCGCCGGCGCGTCTGACTTTGGGTCGATAAACGTTGCACGAAGCGGCCGCCGGCTCGTTCATCAGCATCTTTAAGAGCCCCGCAGAAGAAGAGCGGCGATATGAGGCCGTGCGGCGGCGGCCCCTCCGAACGCAGTCAGGCGGCGGAAAAAAGCAAACTTTATCAAAGCTGGGCAAAGCAGAGCTGTGATTGGCTGCGGGGAGTTCCGGCTCTGAACGGCGAAAGCGCGACATCTAGTGGACACGTCCTTACATTACAGCGAGAAATTGCCTAACCAACCAACAACTGAACTCGATAAATAAAAAGTCAAAATAAATAGATACATGAATAAACAAATAGTTTTCCCCCTTAGCTCTAGCTGAGAATGAACTTTTTTTTTGTCAGGTTGAGATATTTCAGATCACTTATAAAAACGTCAGGATCATACGTAGATAACCAAAGTATATCTGATGCTGATTTAATTTGGGAGGAAAAATGCAATTCAAATTATTAGGCCTACCCCATGCCATTAAACTGTCATCAGTACCGCCATCAAGCGTTTATAAAATCGGAGAGATGGCAGTTGTTTTATTTCCGCCTCTTTTGTCTGTTTGAGGTCTCGCCTCAGCGTCTCAATCAGATTTGGATTTAGACTCTGAATAGAAGAAAAAAAACTTAATGTAGTATTTGTAAGCCATTTAGAGGTGGACATGTTGGTGTGCTTTGGAGCATTGTCCTGCTGCTGCACAACCAAAGGGCATTTGAGGGTTAATGTCTAAAACCATACCATACCATCTTTATTTATAAAGTGCTTAAAAACAGCCAATAGCTGAAACAAAGTGATGTACATTGCTACAAGCTAAAACACATCCATTAAAATAAATAAAAAGGTGGACATTCTTCTTTAGGTTTTTCTGCAAGAGAACCAAATTCATAGATGAATCTGTCACAGCAGAGCCGGGTTATATTGAGCAGCACAACCCCAGCTTGAGTTAGGGCCAAGTTGGTTTGGAAACCCGTTTTTCCTGTTATAAATTAAAGAATAATTCGAAAAAGGTATTTTTGTTTGCCTTTGTTCAGATGTTGACTTTTTTTGTTATCTGAATTATTATGGTGAAACAGAAAACATAAGAAACTGTTCTGCAAAGGTACAAATGCTTTTTCATAACACTGTACTTAAATGTACTTTGCATGCCTCTTGAAATGATTATTTAAAAGGAAAGTTAATGTTTTAAATCACATATATTCTTTAAACAAAATGTATTTTTAACTAACAAAATAAATATATTTTGCCCTATCTTTTTAGCTGAACAAAATAATCCTAAGAATCTTTAAT
Organism: Fundulus diaphanus; assembly: GCA_037039145.1. Classification (NCBI taxonomy): domain Eukaryota; kingdom Metazoa; phylum Chordata; class Actinopteri; order Cyprinodontiformes; family Fundulidae; genus Fundulus; species Fundulus diaphanus. The sequence continues at coordinate 51,572,291 of CM073125.1, read as the reverse complement.
AATTATTTATTGATTTTTTTCTCTTGCAGAAACCTTACCTTAAACTATTTATTCAATGTTTTGAATTTCAAATGGTTCTAGCCCACTTCTTCACTAAAGCACAGTCATTGGTAACAAATTATCAAATAGAAAATGTTGACCATGCATGTTCTAGGGATTTGTATTATTTTCTGGACCAACAACATCATAAATATTTGAACCCATTTATAGACTGAACATCCATGATGTACCTTTATAAAAGATGTAATTTGTTCTGGTGAATTCTGGGGTGACTGCTTTAAAAGAGGCATCTGTTCAGTTATTAAGGTTTTCTTGCAGCAGTACATCTCAATTTTCTTCTATGTTCTCTATTTAAATCATAAAAACTCAAAATGAAAAAAGCCGGGCATTTCCTTTCATGATTTTGGTGTTGTGTTACAAAGACACAGGGTAGCAGGTCAGCTTAACCTGCCAGCTGTGCTCTCTTAAATCTTCTGGACTGAAAACTGGCTCAGAACATTAGCTGCATTTCTTTACTGGATAAAGTTAGTAATGGAGGTAGTTCTGCAATTTTCCTCCTACATAGAAGTACTTCTGATCAGTGCATCTGTGTGTCTCTGCTCCATCTTCCCCAACCCCCAGTCAGTCGTGGCAGATGGCCAATCACACTGAGCCTGGTTCTGGTGGAGGGTTCTACCTGTTAAAGGGGAGTTTTCCTCTCCACTGTTGCCACATGCATGCTCGGTATGAGGGATTGCTGCCACGTCAACGACACAATGCAAGCAACTGGGTTTACCTTAGAAAACTGTTTAACCAATCTTTTTGAATGATTAGACTTTGTAAAGTGTCTTGAATGTCTTGTTGTGAATTGCCGCTACATAACCGAATCATTAGGAATTGGTGTTGGACTACGTTCAGCAGTTCTTCTGTTGGGTCAGTGTGAAGTGATTCATAAAAAGCAGTTTTGAGATTATGCATAAAATGATCAGTTCTTCAGATATGAATAACAGATCACCTTGGTGTAAGGACTGGATAATTCAGTCAGACACCAAGGTGGCTTTAACATATTTATTAAAAAGCAGATGTAGATAAGATAAGATAGTCTTTATTGATCTCACAATGGAGAAATTCACTCGTCACATCGGCTCATACAAGAAGGTGCAGAGTAGGGGAGGTGCATTCAGTTATATACAGATGGATAGATGGATTAGGAACTCACTGGAGCGCACACAGGAACCACTGCAAAGGGGAGAGACAGGCTGAGACAAACTCTGAGATTTAATGACCACTGGATAAAAGCCACCAACCTTTTGAATGACCAATGATATGAATCAGTGACTGATTTACTGTATGCAGACTGACAGGGGAACAGAGGTAGTTGGGTAATCCGGTGTCCAGGCTTGGGTCATACACAGGTTATCAGGGGAACTGGCGTAGGTCTCCAGAAGGGCACAGGCAAATCGGTCACGGCTGGCACACTCCGGGGAGAGGTTTCCAGACAGGGGCTGAGACAGAAGACGAGTCCGGATCCAGGTAAACAGGTAAACGGGAGGCAGCTGAATCAGACAGTGACACAGGCAGACAGACAAGGTCGAGAGACAGTTCAGGGTTTGGGTCCAGAAACCGAAGCCAACTGGAGAGTCTGACAAAGACAAAGCAAAAAGGCAGAAGTCCAAGGAAACAAAAAATGGTCACAACAGGCACAGACACAAGGAATGCTGGCCTACTCACACAAATGTCAAGGATCTGGCAGTTACACACTGGGAGAGACAGGTATATATGGTGGTCTTGCCAGGTGCAGCAATTCTGTATAATTAGGACTGCTGCAGGTGTAACTGCTCAGACCTAATAGCCAGAGCAGAGCAGGCAGGGAGTGACGTCATAGTCACTGCAGACAGGATCTGACAGACAGGCTCATTACACTTGGACCATAACTGTCTCCAACTTTAACCATATAGCCTATATTTTTGGTGTTTTCTAAAAATTTGAAGCTCCTCTTTTTGTTTTTATATTTTCCATCCAGGTTGTGCACTTTCTTTGCCTGTACCCAACCCATGATGACCCCCCCCCCTGCACCATTTTGACTATTCGTTCAATGTTCTTAAACTCCAAACTTGCTTCCCATTATTGAGGCTTAAAAGCTTGATCTTCGTCTCCTCTGATCACAAAAAAGAGGTCTTTATATCCATCATAAGTCTCGTGGGGGGACAGTGGTGCAGAACCTGGAGTTATGGAGTATGTCCTGTAACCAGCGGTTATGCCGGTTTGATCCCCCGCTCTGACTGTCTCAGTAACCAGAGGGCTCGGTAGCGGCGATATATGGCAGCCTCACTTCTGTCAGTCTGCCCCAGGGTATCTGTGGGTATAATGTAGCTTATCACCATCAGGATGTGAATGTGTGCTTATATGGGTGAATGACTGAATGTAGTGTAAAGCGCGTCGGGGTTGTTGGACTTGATAAAGCGCTACACAAGTACATGCCTTTTAACATTTAAAACTCTATGAAAATCATACTGGTTTCTGGCTTCTATTATTCCCTTATTGCACTTATGTAGGTATATAATCATCTCTCTCTCTCTCTCTCTCTCTCTCTCTCTATATATATATATATATATATATATATATATATATATATATATATATATATATATATATATATCGGATGTGACACAAAGTTGTAACTATTTTCTTTTGGTAGAGTATTAGGTAATGTAACCTGTAATCCCTGTGCATTCTGGCTGCAGGCAATGCACATTGTAACAGGGTTTACGCTATGGCAGGGGTCTCCAACCTTTTTGAAACTGATAACTACTTCATTGGTGTTGTGTCATACAAAGGGCTCCAGTACTGACCTTTGAACTTCACCTTAATTTTATGTAAAATAAATAAATTTTTCATGCGTTGTTCTAGATATTGTCATTTTTAAATCTGTATAAATGCAAGTGTGAATAAACAGGAAGAGTAATGGAATACATTTTTTTTAGATGCAGCTCAATGGTGGATTGTGTTTTTTTTTTTTTTAAGAAAAGGCTTGAGGGTACCACATGTGGTCCTCGGGGGCTACTTGGTGCCCATGGGCACCATGTTGGACACCTGCGCTATGGTATGACACCAGCTCCCATTTTGCTTCCCTCTACTCAGAACTGCCTTAAAGCGGTATCGGGTTACCTTGTGCAGCATTCAGTGTTATCGGACATAAGCAATTCACACTCATAATGTCCAATATGCCAATAACTGTTTCTTGAATTCATAGTTGCCAGCTGCGATGGCAGCAGGGGTGTCAAGACTTTCTTTAATGGTGGCCTAAGCCATCCCAGTAGATCTGCCCCTGCAAATAATCTACATACAAGGATCACTTTCCCTATCATGTTGTTATAGCAACCACAAATAAGTATTTAATAGTCTACCAACATGAGTTGTAAATCTGACTTGATATAAAATAATTTCTTACAATGTATAGGTCAATTTAACATTTCTTTCACACATAACGTTTTTAAGTTGATCAGCTGAACTCTTGGGGTGTTAACTGACAGTGACCAATATTATATTTTACCAATTTCATATTGTGGAACTTGATTACCCAATACTAATAATCATTGATGATGTCAGGAATTGTTTAGACGCCTCACAACAAGCATGGCGGCAGGCTAAGACATGGGTGTGTGTTGAAAACGCATGACATCATTACTGAATGTAAACTTTTTTCTCCATTTAACAGGCTTATAAAAACAGACACTGACCATGATTGATGTAGTTCATATTATGGTTTAATGGTACTTCTAACCGAATTGGTTTTAAATGTTCAACAGAAAGTTTCTCACACAAGCTCACCCCACCACAAGATCCAGGACATCTCGCTACACCTGCACACACATAAACTAATACCACCACCTCACCCAGAGCGCTGGTGAGGTGCTGGTGAGTGCTGCTAGTCCAGTTGTTTTGTTAAAAAACAAAACAACTGGACTTCTATTGTGAACTTGAAAACGTTTGTCTTCCTATACAGGAAGCTTTTTCATTTCGAAATGTCTGCAGTAGTGTGCAGTTACAAGATTTATAGACCTGCTGGTGAGACTCGTTAGAGCTTAGATTCGCATGTAGATTAACCTGGAACTGATCGCCCCAACAATGGAGTGTCATTAGGCTCATCGTTTGCCTGGCTCACAGGAGAAATGTTTATAGACCCACCGTCAAGGCCTCGCCGGCAGGTCTATAAAGCTTGGACCTCCACACTACTCCAGACATTTCGAATTGAAGAAGCTTCCTGCATGAGAAGCGAAACGTCTTCAGCTTCAGAATAGAAGTCCAGTTTTTTAACCTTTTTTTGGATTCAAAAGAAGCCCAACTGGGGGGAAACACGCTCAATCTGGCAATGCTGACGCCCTTCTCGTTTGGATATGCCCCCCTGTGACGTCTTGAGACACACATCAGTTCAGATTATTTTCTTAAGCTCGTCATACAAGATGAGCACAAAGGCAGTGCCAATGCCTCTGAGCACGTTGGACAGCGTTCCTTTGAAGAACGCCTTGCCGCCTTCATCACGAGCAATCTTCCTCCAGCAGTCCAGGGTGCCGCTGTACATAATATCAGCTGAGGAGGAAGAAAAGTGGGTAAAGAGCTCAATCATGGCCACAAACATAGATTTTGACAGCTATAAAGCCAGCATGTCGGTGCTGTTACCTCCTTTGCGACCAGACTGCATCATCATACGACGACGGACGGTGTCGAAGGGGTAGGAGATGAAACCGGAAACGACTGTCACTGACTGAGCAATCAACAAGCTCACAATGATGTGCGTGTTCTTGGGATCTGGTAGCATGCCTGAAAGAGATGCATCAATTCCAAAGATTAATCTTCTTCCCTATAGGAAGCGAGGGGCTCACTGCGGAGAGAGGCAGTCAAAGTTTGTGAAACTCACCCTTTGCTGTGTCGTACATGCCAAAGTAGGCCGCTCTGTAGATGATAATGCCCTGCACTGAGACGTTGAAGCCCTGGTACAGGCCTTTGAGGCCATCAGACCTGAAGATCTTCGCTAAGCAGTCTCCCAGGCCCTTGAACTCACGTTCTGCTCTTGCTTTGCCCACGTCAGCAGCAAGACGCGTCCTGGCAAAGTCGAGGGGGTAGACGAAGCAGAGAGACGTGGCCCCCGCGGCGCCGCCGGACGCCAGGTTACCTGCAAAGTATCTCCAGAACTGCGTGCGTTTGTCTACGCCGTCCAGAAAAATCTTCTTGTACTTGTCCTTGAAAGCAAAGTTTAGGGCCTGCGTGGGAAAATATCTGATGACATTAGCCAGGTTGCCTCTCCAGAAGGAAAGGAAGCCCTGTTCTCTGGGGATGCGGACAAAGCAGTCCACGATGCCCTTGTACTGCTTGTCCACTGTGATCTGCTTGCTGGCATGTTGCACCTGTGAAGAAAGCAGAAAAATGCATTGTTATTTTGCGTGATTGTGTTATTTCCCAAACTTTGCATGTATCCGATCAAAAATTCAAAGGCCTGCGCACTCCTCTTCCTCATGCTGGATCCAGGTCCATACGCAGCAGGGTAGAAAACTGTTGCACAGTCCTTTATGTGACCTTGTCTGCAACTTCTCGACCCAAACTGTAAGCTTTTAAACCCACAGCCAAAGCAGGTGACCATGTGAGCCTGTTGTGTTTCCTCTTTTGAAGTGCTGCCACATTGGGGGCTGACTTTATGCATCACTGACCTCCGAATATCCATTTACCTCAAAGTTCAGAGCTGGCACACACTGAGGTGCAGTTTCATCCATATCTGTTTTCTGACCAACGACATTCAGTGAGGCTACAGTTGCAGAATTGTCCCCTCTAGTACTTCTTTGTCTCTTACTATGGCTACGGCTAAATCCTCAGGGGTTGTCACTTTGACTTCTGTGTGCCCAAGACTTAAAGAAACTACCAGTCAGGATGGCACTCCAGAAATGTATAGGCTGTCATTCCTAAAAAAAAAAAGATGCAGACCACCTGATATTCAGCCAGACACCGTGTTGCATTTCAAAAGGTTCATTAAATGAATAAACAGAACCTGATGCAGGCAGGCCAATCTTTAGCAAAAACTCAGAAGATGCTGAAAGAATGGACTAAGGCAGGTCCTCAGGTCCTGGATATCCTCTTTGCTGAGCTCAGTGGCATGAGCAGAAGCTGAGGCATCAAATGGACCCTCAGCTGTGAATAGGAGCTGGGGTGTCAAACAGACGTGAACAAATGCTGAGGCATCATGCAGATCCTGACTGGACCTGAGATGTGCAGATGTCCCTCTGAAGTAGGACCAGCAGCAGCATCTTCAACAACAGGGTTAAACAGACCTCTCAACTTTTATCAAAAGTTAAGAGTGAGATTATGCTAATTGTGGGGGCGGGGCTTGTTTGCAGGTGGAGCTAACTGGACCCTGGAAGAGCCGGTGGAGTCTCAACTCCATCTCATTTTTATCCCACCAGACATTGAAGTAGACATGTATTACTTTTGTTAAAAAGAGAAAGAGACGTATTAATACCTTATTGTTCAGTTAATGGATTAAAACATAAAAAACACACAATTGTTCATATAATACTTAATAAAATTAAGTAGTTTTAAGTTATTCACCGAATTATTACACTGTTACACATTAATCTATGGGTTTGTTTATCATTGTAGATCTATAACCTGATTGGTGAATCAGGCTGAGTTTCATCAAGTCTTTATGGTCAACATTTTCCCCTCAGCAGCAACACTGAAGCACACAGAGGTTCCTGCTGCGTCTTTATACACGATCCAGCTGCTGATGTCTCCCTCTTTTCAGCTCAATGCACTTGTAGACTGTTACAGTTTATAACCAGCCTGTTGCCAAAAAAACGCATCCCCTGCTGTTTCATAGAAATATACACTTGTAGTTGATGTAACATTTTCTACGTGTTTACACATGTGTTCTGAACTACTAGTCTGAATTTCAGGTGTGTGGGACAATGTTTAATGCGTTTTTTGGCAGCCCCGTTGCCAAAAAACGCATCCCCAGCTATCTCAGAGGAGTTGACACTTGTATGACTGTATTCCTGTATATCCATCTGTAATTAAAGGACAAGGGTCAGCAAATGCAAATTCTGCCCTGTAAAACAATGACAGCACAATTGTCGCTCTATGATCTGAAGCCCCATTTGGAGCTTTTAAACAGGCTTTTGAAAAACTTTGATAATTTGCTGCTGTAATATTATAGATTTTTCAGAATAAAAAGCTAGCAGATGTGCAGAATCAAAAATAACAGAAATACAATTATAGAGCATTCAGTATTGTAAGAAAGCCCACACTGTTTCTGGATAAATACATTATTGTATGAGTTAAGTTCTATTCCGTTTTATGCCTCTTTCCTTGTAAGTCTGAAATGTCCCATGCTCCTGAATGCACCATAGCTTTCTGACGCTCACGAATGCATCCCACTGGTCTATGAACGCTGTGCTGTTTCTGCCATAGACATAATATAAGAGTAGACACGTCGTTGGGCGGGTTCTGCCTATGCTGCGATGCGTCAGAGCGTCTGCCATCTTAAATGTGGCAAATCTGCAGTTACTCAGTCACTTAAACAGTATCAGAGGGACTTTAATCTCAGAATATACTTTGTATTCATAATATTTTTATTTTTGTAATATTACAAGTTTATTTTCGTATTCCTTTAGCTTCATTCTCCTGAATTTATTCTCCTAAAGAATAAAAATATTTAACATAATCTAACCTGGCCCTATTACTCCAGGAGTGAAATAATTCTGCAAACTGTGACTATTCTGGAAATGTTCCCTCTTAATTCTCATAATATGACGTTTTTCTCATAACATTATCACTTTTGTGTTGTTTTTTTTACTTTATTGACCTAGGACTTTTTTTCTTTTATTATTCCTAAAGGTTCACATGTGACACGGTTTTATGAAATAATGAAGACCACAATGTTTAGATTTAACAAATTGATCCTTATATTCATAACACATACACACACACACACACACACACACATATATATATATATATATATATATATATATATATATATATATATATATATATATATATATATATATATATATATATATATCCCTTCTATATATATATATATAGAAGGCAGATACAAGTAGGGAAATCAGCCAGAATACATTTCCATGCAGCACAGGAATGAGGCATCTTTTCTGATTCACGTTCACAATAACAGAACTCAAGTTTTTTCTGCCACATACAATATGGCGGTGACGTTGACGTGCGAACCTGCGCCCTATGACGCGTCTACGTATATGATGTCTGTGGTTTCTGCACGTTTGATCTTCCGCTTAAGAAAAAGCTTTGCAGTTTCAAAACTCACGTCGGCTCTCACGGTTTATTGTTGTGTGTGAATGATAAGAGACCACAACAAATAAATCAGCCGTACCTCGGATAAAAACTTTGGATTTAATGTTGTTGTTAACATCCGTACTTTTGTAAACGAATCTGCCAAATACACACAGTTTTTTCACACTAGAAGTACATTTAAACGTTTTTATATAATTAATATAAGAACAAGTCGCTCCGTTGGTCGTATTTTAATTCGTTTTCCGTCGATATTCATTTGTACAGAGCGAGGCGCGCTCCCGCGACAGGGGACGCATATCTCGGCAGGCATGCACTTTTGAGCATAACACCGGCTCACTTTCACCACTGGTTAAGACTAAAATTATTCATAATTCTGATCACTATTCCTGCTGCTCTGTTAACACGAACTGCAGCAGGAATTACTGATGGCCACAAGTTGTGAAAGAAGCCGAAACAGCTCAGCAGAAGGCGGAGTTTTGTCGTCCGCAGCCCAGACAGGCTTTGTGATTTTTATGCGTGAGAAATGCCATGTTTGCGTGTGAAATGGCATGTGTTGCGTGTGAGCGTGTGAAGTTAGCGAAATGCGTGTGTCACACGGTCAATGCGTGAGAGTTGAGAGCTATGGGGTTAAATGAATATGTAGCAGAACCCTCAACAGCTGAAGACGGTATGATGTAAAATAAATAAATAAATAAATAAAAGCTCAGCAGCCCTGCTGAGCAGCTCCTTCTCAGCCTCCCAGGACAGATAACCTCTGCTAGCTGGCTGTGCATGCGCACTTCTAGTGTTTATGTAGCTGGTTAGCTTGGCAGTTAGCTTCAGTCTTAGCCGTTCTTTGAACGTGGCTGAGAGTCACAAGAAGCAAACCGTGTACAAGTTTAAGAAAATACAAGGAAGGTCTCAGTAGAAAGAAATAAGACCAGAGTGGATTTGGAAGATTTTTGTCACACGATCCCCCTGAGGAGCAGAAGAGCAATGTAAAGCGGTCTTGCGCAGTTATTCAATAAGGGACTTGGGGAAACTTCCGCAAAAATTGCTGACTCTACCTTTAAGTTGAGAGTTATTTGTCACATTCTCTATCTTGTAGAAACCCCACTCTCACAGACAGATCCATGTTTCATACATGTTAAGGTTCAAGTCCGAAGTAAAGATAACTTCAAGATAAAACCTGGATTAGGACAATCTCTTTCTCCTTTCTTCTCAACTGACCTGGACATATTACTGTTCTGACACGACTCCTGAAGTGATTGCTAACCTGAATAACAACCACATACAGTCCTTGTCACACAGCCAATGAACGCAGGACATCTTCTCACGATAAGGCTTTCAATAATCTGGCAGGAAATCATTGTGGGAGACTGGTATATAAAGACAGGCTCACAGGTGGGAAGAATTAAGATAATTGGGAGAGACACAGGTGTAGCTGCTTCTTCCAAAAAGCAGAGCGGAGAATGGAAACCACCTAGTCTAAAAAGCAGATTATGGACAAACAGGGAAGAAAGGGCTGAATCATAATAGATACAAATACACAGTTAAATATCAAGCTGTGTCGCTTGTTTAAAGTTAGCATTAACTACATAGGATTTAAACAGTAACGTGCGGTCAGGGGAGGCCTCACTCTTCATCATGACAAGTAAAATACTAACACTGATCAAATAAGGTCAGTTTACACCCAGAAAGGCTGGCCGGTGCCACAAGACGGCACCTTTTTTCTGCTTATCATGACTTTTCATTCCATGTTTTATTTCTATTTACTTTCTCTGCATGGGAAAGTCTGAAAACATCCAGTTGGGATGCTTTTAAAAGCGAAGTCAAACAAGGACAATTTTTACAAAATAGTGATGGAGATATTCATGGAGAGGCGCATAGTCTAAATTTATACACAAATAATGATAAGATCACACGCAACGTTCTATTTCAATAAAAAAAGAGGTCATGTAACACCACATTGGTAAATTTCAAGTAGTAAATTCGGAGTTCAAAACATAAAAACTTAATTAAAATTGCATGTTTTAATAATTGCCTGTAAACATGCAGAATTTTGCATGTTGTAATTATCAGCATGTTCTGTACATTCTTGCTGGAAACACGCTAAATGGATTGCGCCTGCTATTCCACTCATACTACTGAAGCAATCCTGTTTGCACCTGGTTTGTATAGCTTGGTAGTTATTAAATGTGGCCTATATTGCTTAGGGTGAACACAAAGAGTGGTTTGTGATCATTTATTGCTTAGTGCATTATTAATCTTTCATTTTTGAAAGAGAGGAACCTCTACATTTTTTAATAACCACTGCAACTTGTTATAAAGTTATAATATAATGCGGCTATATATTTAGATTGTTACAAAAAATGGTTTAGAGGTTTATTAAATTTTGTAGTTTGAATGTATTACATTATTACATCATTTTGCATTCTATATCAACAAAAAAAAAACTTGAGATCAAATTTGATTTTTTTGTTCTTGATATTGCACTTGATATAGAATGGATTAATGGATAATTAAAAGGTGTTTAAACTATTGTCAAAAGAGAAAGGTTGGGTTCATTACATTCGAGTCATTGGCGCCTCACCTGTCATGAACCCCAGCGGATTCAAATATGATTTTATCAAGCCTGCTGTGAGCAAATAGTTCTGGGAAATAGCGAAGGTGATGCTTCATCGCCTTACACCTGCTACCATGTCATTTGATGCCTCTTTGTGAGGTCAGGTGCATGTGTTCCGCCTTGTTTCCATGCTGGAGAGCTGAAAAACGCACTTCACTCACCATAAGTTTTCCACTCCGGTCATAAGAACGATGGTGGCAGCAAGCGTTCACCCTATTGTCGAATTTAATTATTGCAAAAATATTATTTTCATATTTTGGATTACTAAACGCGCAACGCAGCCGCATCCACTGAAGCATCACTCCGTGTCCTCAACTCCCGCAATGAATGCATAGCGCTGTTTTTTGAGCGCTGACGTCACTATCACGCCCAGGTAACTGCGTAAAGGAGAAGAACACCTACCTGGAGGAGAAGTTTCACTCTCTCGATGGGGGCTACGGCTGTTTCTGTGATGGCAGCGGCGATGCCGCCGGCCAGGAAGTCCTTGGCGAAGGAGATAGCCTGTTCAGTCATCTTCGGGTGTTTTTGTCCCGCTGCTCGCTCCGACGGGTCTGCAGGCGGAGACTTTACCTGGAGAGCTGAGTGAAACTGACACCCAACCCACAGAGGAAAAAAAAACAAAAAAAACAAGACCTCAGCGTTTTGTTCCTCAAATCTTTATTAAACATTAAATCAGCAAAGATGCCAATGTATATTGTAACATAAACAATTACATATATAAGAGAAAGGAAGAAAATTAATAAAAAGAAGAGCCAGAGGTCAACGGCTACCTGTGTGGACTAATACAGAAAACAGTGAACATAGGTAATGTACGTTAATATATATATATATATATATATATATATATATATATATATATATATATATATATATATATATATATATATATATATATATATATATATATATATATATATATATGTAGCACCTTCTTAAGTTTATTTATATATCACCCTTATATAGCACCCTTAAGGTAAGGTAAGTTTATTTATATAGCACCTTTATATTGCACCTTTAAGGTAAGGTTAGTTTATTTATATAGCACCTTTATATTGCACCTTTAAGGTAAGGTAAGTTTATGTATATAGCACCTTTCAGTAACAAGACATTCAAGGTGCTGTACATGAACGGTACTGTACATAGAGCACAGCTGGAAGGGTAAAATCAATAGCTTTGTTATTGTTGTTGATGATGAAAATGGTGCTGTTCTAAAGTAAATCTTTTTTTCTCTGTGACACCGATTACAAAAGGTTTCGTTTTAGAAAATGTGCATTCACTCAATAATCCAAACACTTTTATTAGCATATGTTGACCTAACAAAACTAAACAAAAACAAAAACACACATTTTTACATTTTCAAAACAATGCTCATCAAGATTAAAGTCCAGAATGAATTGAGGGATATCTTTCCAAAGCTTATGGGTATACTGGCGTCTTCAAAACAAGTGGATGACAGACATGGAGTGAGTTCAACAGAAGTTACACTTCACAGCACAGTTCCTGTGGAGTTTAACCAGGAAGATTTGCCTGCATGACATTGATAGATTAGTCAAAAGATGCTTCCTTCACTTTACTCACTAAAAAATCTTTGCAAGAGTCCAAACTCATTTCAAGGACAGATTACTCACACCGACATTACAATAAGCAAGAGAGGATCAGAATCTGAAAGAGCTTCATTGCCAAGTAGCATTTAATTTGTACAAGGAATTTGCTTCGGTTATAAGTTACTACACATAGGCAAGCATATAATTGACACAAATAAAGGTAGATGTACAAAATATGGAATTAATAAAGAAATTTGTATTTGAATAACAAAGAAAAAATGGAAAGACCATTCACACAGAAAGGCCAATGTGGCAGATATTTACAAGTGCATTCTTCTGGGTTTGTGTTGTGCAGTAGTGTTGCGACTGGATAGGCTATAATGTACATAGACATATAATGGGCAAAATGTATACATTTAGAATAACAACAAGTAACATATATGTCCAAAATCCCAGGTTTGTGCATGATATGAAGTCCAATTAGTAATTACATGTGAGGAGAAACAGTATTACTTTACAAGTGTCGGGGGGGGTCCCAGAATTGTCAGTGTTTGCAGGCTTTAGGGAAAAATTGCATCACATCTAGAGTACGAGGTAGGCCTGTTCAAGAAACGTCCTCTGGAAATATTGTGATATTGTCAGCTAGCTGATCAGGGCTGCAGCTACGGATTGATTTAGCAACTGATTAACCACCACCACCAAAAAAAAAGAAAAAAAAAACTCACCCAACTTCACTCAAAATTGTCTTCTGATGAAAATTTACTGATTTTAATGGAATTGAAAAGAGATGTGGCCAAACAGCTCCACAGCGCCCCCCAACGTGAAATGGGCAAACTGGAAAGCCTCAGAGATTTGAAATTTGGTATATTGGTAGATCTCCTCAATTCATTAAAAAACTATCTTGGAGGTACGCCCTAAAGTCAACAGGAGGTCGGCCATTTTGGGTCAAAGTCTCGTTTTTTGGCAATTTGTCATTTTCATACATGTCAAACTTTAACAAACTCCTACTAGGGATTTTCAGCTATTGGCTTTAAACTCACTAAGTGCAGATAAGGCACAGGGGATTCAAATTAGGGCTGGACGATAATTCAGTGACTATATATTTCGATCGATAGATGTACATTGATGAAAAGGGTCAGTAAAAAGTTAAATAGAATAGCTCTGTCCTATCTAACCCCAGTCGGGGTAGATGACCGTTCATACTGAGCCTGGTTCTGTTGGAGGTTTTCCTCCCTGTTAAAAGGGAGTTTTCCTCTCCACTGTCGCTTCATGCATGCTCAGTATGAGGGATTGCTGCAAAGCCATCAGCAATGCAGACGACTGTCCACTGTGGCTCTACGCTCTTTCAGGAGGAGTGACTGCTGCTTGGAGAGACTTGATGCAACCTGCTGGGTTTCCTTAGAGAGGAAACTTTTTGACCAATCTGTATGATTTGATTGAATTTGTTGCAAAGCAACTTGAGATGACGGGTTGTGAATTGGTGCTATATAAGTAAAATGGAGTTTAATTGAAATTAAATACAACTTGGAAGTAATCTGCTGTGTGAGAATTAGGTGAGTAATAATCAGCGGAATACAAAATAGCTGGGGTGTTGGGATGTACTGAACAGGGGCTGACATGAGGAAATCTAAGAAAGGAAGTGACCAGGATATGCAAATAGTCCACAAAACAAACTACTAATAAAGGAAACTAACCAAAGAAACATACACACCCTCTTTTAAGATGAAATCATGGAGAGGTACTATAGTATAATGTACATACAGATTGATTAAGATGAATGTTCAAAATCCACCTTTTACAATAATTAAAAATGAAATTCTGCTAACTCCAGGAGATTTATTTGCTTTACGGCTGTTAATAAGATCTAATTTCTCACAGTATTAAAGTAGCATCGTAAAACTATAGCTATATATTCAATGGGATTGACCTTGATTGATTCTGAGAAAGAGGAAGCACTTTTTTCCACAACTATTAGATGTATGTAATTTACCCTGAAAACCTGTGCAAAAAGTAGAAATTTGTTTTGTGTTGTCCCATAGATCATCATTTAATGTTCAGCTGTTGGTAAGAGTTGAGTTTTGGATTGCATTTCTCTAATATGAAAAATCTGGGAATAGTTTGTTCACCCTCTTCAATCCATCTCTGTCTGATCTAGCAAAGGTGCCTTCAGCTTTACGCCTGTAGATATTATGACGTTTATTCCGATGTTCAATAATAGTTTCTTTTTAATATGTCAGCAGATTCTCAGAAAGTTTGTTTGTTTGAGAGAAACATGACAACAGATGACTTCACCTCTTCTCCTTGATTTTGCAAGTTTGGAACCGTATTTCCTCTTCTATTTGAATATTTGACATTTTAAAGGTTGCCCACTGAGGCAACATTTGTCTTTGTCTTGTATATAAAGTGATTACCTGTAACACCTTTTATCCTTTTAACCTTTTTTTTTTTGCTCGGGTTAAGATGTTTCTATCATCTAATGTTTTGCTTTTCGTAGAGGCTTTGCAGGATTTTGTCTGTAAAGCTTTGCATAGCAAGTCCTATAAAAATGAATATGACCTTGACCTAATGTCTCCCTGCAGATTTCTAGAGAGTAGAAGCAGTGGACTCAAAAAGAACAATTGTTTCAAAGGTGACTCTGCTTGTGTGTCTTTTGGCTTGAAAGTCTTGTTTTTGATTAAAAAATATATATTTATATTTATGCATGTATAACGTATAGTAACACAATTTTAGCTTTGTGATGGCGTTTTAATGCCAAACATGACATTGTTGGCTGAGGTGGTCAGAAACTACTTATTACTAAGTTGCATAGCCTTGAGTAAATGTTGGGGAAAAAGCTGTTTTACTACAAAGGACTTTTTACTAGAGTAATACTATTAAGAAGTACTTTTACTCAAATAAAACTCCTGGCTACTCTACCCACTGTGAGTAACTTCACTGAATACAGAAGTAGTCTGAATTGGGGGATTCGTGGCCTAATGGTTAGAGCCTTGTGTCCTGGAGGATCTAGGTTCAACCCCCACAGATTGTCCCTGAGCAAGACCCTGTAACCTCACAAGCCAGATTGATAATGTGTAGCACTCTGTGTTCCACACGTTATCAACCCAAATGACACGGTGCTTTTAAAGAATCTCCCACAATCCTGTTAGTGAACTGGACTCCACACTGTTCTCATCGTTATCGTTATCTGTGCCACCTGAGTACCTTTTTTCAACCACACTCCTGCCTTCCACTCAACTTTTCTTTAGTGTCCTTGGATACATTATTCTGTAAGCAACCAGGTTTTTTTTCATAATGTCTTTTTTTTTTTTCTTTTATTCTCCTTTTTTTTGGGGGGGGGATCTATGACTGTCCTGTACATCTGTGAAGTCAGCAGTCCTCCCTTGTGATTGTGTAAATCATTCTGAATCTTTTACAGTTCCTTTTTGTTTTTTTACTCACGCAAAAGAGCTCCAATCATGTCGCTACATAAGCTATATCACTCTGTGTGTAATGGATCTAATTGGATCTAAATAAATTAAACCCTTTGCTTGATGGATTTATTGGGATTTACCAGTAGAAAATGGATGGAACTGGATCCTTTAATTTCAAAGATCTATCTGTTTTTCTGGGGCTGATATTTGTATTGAAGCAGTCATTAAAAAAATAAACTATTCTCTTACATAACTGCTTACTGCTAAAGGGTTTAAACGCTTTAAGCTTTTTGCTTTCTTCTCTCACAAATCTCTTACAGGCTTTGGATGTAGTAGAAAGGGTTGTTTCAATCCACAAGGGGGCGCCCTTACCTCTCTCACGCTAAAATCAGAGCATGAAATTGATCTAAACGCAATCATCATCTGCAATTGTTTTAGGATAATATACAAAAGACAGAAATTGCAAGCCATCAATTAAGTATTATGTATCTAGCTAGAATAAAAACAATGATGCTTTCAATATAATTTACTTAATCAAAGGTAATGTTGTGACTTCATATTTTTAGTATAAAGGTCTAAGATCTCGTATCTTGTGTAGCTCCATGATGCTGAATGAAGAGACAGACTGCTATGTTTGTTTCCCCCTCCATGTATGGAAATCCCTGTGCCGCCATGATGTTGTGACATAATTCAGTCTAACAGCTGGTGTTATGTAACAGCCCAGCTGAAGGAAAGCTCTTGGGGGGTGTAGCCATGCAGACCTTTGTCCTGCCTGTTCATTTTTGTAATGTTTCATGCTGCACAATTTTCAGTGTGTCAACTTCAGATTTTTTGCTATTTTAAGTTAAATATGTTCTTGAAATACAGGTGCTGCCTGGATATATAATTAGAACATCATGAATTTTTTTTTAATTTGTTTTCCAGTAATTCAATGAAAAAAGTGAAACTTGTATATTATATTCATTCATTACACACAGACTGATATATTTCAAGTGTTTATTTCTTTTAATTTTGATGATGATAATAACCGACAACTATTAAAACCACAAATTCAATATCTCAGAAAATTACAACAATACTTAAGACCAATACAAAAAAAAAAGGATTTCCAGAAATGTTGGCCAACTGAAACATATGAACATGAAACCTATGAACATGTACAGCACTCCATACTTAGCTGGGGCTTCTTTTCCCTGGATTACTGCAGCAATGCGGCGTGGCATGGAGTCAATCAGTCTGTGGCGCTGCTCAGGTGTTATGGGAGCCCAGGTTGCTCTGATAGTGGCCTTCAGCTCTTCTGCATTGTTAGGGCTGGCATATCGCATCTTCCTCTTCACAATACCCAGAGATTTTCTCTGGCGTTAAGGTCGGGTAAGATTGCTGGACAATTAAGAACAGAGACACCATGGTCCTTAAACCAGGTACTGGTAGCTATAGCACTGTGTGCAGGTGTCATCTCCTGTTGGAAACTGAAATCTGCATCTCCATAAAGTTGGTCGGCAGCAGGGAGCATGAAGTGCTCTAAAGCTTCCTGGTAGACGGCTACATTGCCTTTTGACCTCAGAAAAAACAGAGTGAACCAACACCAGTAGATGACATGGCACCCCAAACCATCCCTGACTGTGGAAACTTTAAAATGAACCTCAAGCAATGTGGATTATGTGCCTCTCCTCTCTTCCTCCAGACTCTGGGACCTTGATTTCCAAAGGAAATGCAGAATTTACTTTCATCAGAGAACATAATGTTGGGCCACTCAGCAGCAGTCCAGGCCTCTTTGTCTTGAGCCCAGGAGAGACGCTTCTGACGCTGTCTCTTGTTCCAGAGTGGCTTGACATCAGGAATGCGACAGCTGAAACCATGTCCTGCAGACGTCTGTGCCTGGTGGTTCTGTTGGTCCCCTTCCACAAGTTTATCACAGTGTTTAGCAGTAGTTTTGCTCCATTCCTCCTGACAACTGGACAGTAGGCTGCTTTCGAATCTGTATAAGACCTTTATCAAGTTTTACTTTCTTCTTCTCTATGTCATGATTTAGGTTTTTGTATATTTTTTTGTTTGGACTTTTCTTCTTCTTCTTCTTCTTCTTCTTCTTTTCTATTATGGCGGGTCGCAATCAACTTTAAGGTGCATACCGCCACCTACTGTACACGAGTGTGTAGCAACTGTATTCTACATCAGTCATATTCTATTTTTTAATTTTGTGTTATGAAGAAAAATAAATAACGCTTTTCTTATCATACAAATATCCATTATATTTCCATCATTTCCCAATATTCCTTTCAAACTCCATTCTTGATCTGTCTTTCCAACTATTCTTCTCAATTCCTCCCTTTCACGTTCATATGTTTTACAGTTCAATAGTATATGTTCTACATTTTCTTTCTCTCCACATTTTTCGCATTTATCATTATTTTTCTTCCCTATTAAATATAAAGTATCATTTAAATATGTGTGCCCTACTCTCAATCTACTCATTATTATTTCTTCCCTTCTATTTCTCTCCTTAACATTTCTACTAAATATTGACTTCTGTATTTTATATAATTTCCTTCCTTTCTTATCTTCATTCCATCTTTTTTGCCATATTTCCATTTCTTTATTCTTAATAATTGATTTCCCTTCCCCTTTGCCAATAGGTATTTTAATCGTTATTGCCTGATCTAAAGCCCTTTTTGCTAATTTATCTGCCCTTTCATTGCCTTTTACACCTTGATGTGCTGGTACCCAACAGAACCAAACATCAATGCCACCTCTATATAATCTAAATAAGCTATGTTGAATTTCTAGTACTAGATCTTTCCTATTGTTTCCTTCTCCTTGAATACTTTCTATGACTGCTCTGGAATCTGTGCAAATTACTACTCTGTCTGGTCGCACCTCCTCTACCCACTGCAAACTGATGATAACTGCCACCGTTTCTGCCGTAAATACAGATAGGTGATCAGATATTCTTTTAGATATGTCAATTTTAAACTCAGATATATAAATTCCTATTCCCACACATCCTTTTGAATTCTTAGAACCATCTGAATATTTGGACTTTTCTAGAATCTGCTCTGTCTTGTCTTCTTCTTCTTTATGGTTTTTTCTGGCGGTTGGCACGCAACGAAACGGTGCATTACCGCCACCAACTGGTTTGGAGTGTGGATCAGAATGACTTATACTACCTAAAATAAATTAAACCAACCTACCAAAATAAAACAAACACCCCAAAAAAAAAAAAAAAAAATTAAATCCTATCAATTAAATTACTAAGTCTAAGATAATGAAACATAATCCCATAACACTCATCTCTTGAATTACTTCTAAGCATTTCTATTAAATCAAATTTTATTCTTTTCCTTTTCAAATTTTTAACCATTTCCCTTCTTTCTTCTTCATATTTTTTACAGTATATCATAATATGCTCAACTGTTTCTTGTTCCCCACAATACTCACATCTTCCAGTGTTATGCTTCCCTATTTTGAATAATGCTCTGTCTTGTCTCAGCCACTAGTCATTATACAATCAGCTCCACCTGCTGCAATTAATTAGAGTCAACTCAGCTCACCTGTTCCCTGTCTACATATACTTGCCTCAGCCAACCCATCCCTGCCAGATTGTCTCATCTCGTCTCATGTGCACTGTTGCTTTGACGCTCCCAGTTCCTGTGTGCGCAGTATCTCTGCTTATACGTTTCCAGTGTCTGCGTCTCAAATCTGCCCTGTTAACTGTGAGTTCCTGCTGCTTTCTCTGCTCTCCGCGGCCTGTGTTTCTGTTCAGGTCAGTCACTGCCTGCAACTCCTGTTTAGTATTGGTTCTGCCAGCTGCATCCTCTGGTCTCCTGCCCATTGCTGCCTGCCTCGTCTGTTATTATTCATATTCTGCAATAAGCTTTTTAAAAACGAAGCTCTGTGTCCGGCTGAATATTGGGTATTTCAGTAGTATTCATCACGGATGTACTTTCATTTTACCGCTTTTACTTGGATTATTAATTTCTACTTTTAGTAATTGGATTTGTTTTACATTTTAATATTTATTTTATTCTTTTTGTTTGCTTTGGTCAATGTCTATTTTTATATAGCTTTTTAGATAAAGTTTGCTTGGTGCCTTGCAAACACACACACACACACACACACCTTTTAGAAGCTTTTAACATCTGTCTGATGTCTTAAGATGTTGCTTTAATATTTCCATATAAGGCTTTTTCCCCCCTCATGATCCAATCTATATTTTGAGGTCCACTAGTCGTTCCTGCAGCAAAATACCCAGACAACATCATTGCACCATCCCCATATAACCTACAGTAGGGATGATGCTCTGTCTCTATTTATTCTGGTGCCTAAGGGCAATTCCCCCTAACCATTAAACCAATAAGGCATATCTGGACCATGGGAGGAAGCTGGAGTACCCAAAGAGAAACCACACATCCAAAAGGAGAACATACACACTCCATACAAAAAGACCCCATGACGGGATTTGAACCAATGACTTGGGCACTCAATAGCGCAAAAAGTGATGTTTTTGTACTTTTACTAATTCTTTAGTAAAACTGAGATAAAGCAGGAGCGGCGTTCAGTCGGATTTAAAGTAAGATAGTGAGAATTTTTTTTTTTTATAAAGTTTATCTCAATATCTGGTTTTAGCTGTATCATCTAACAGCTAAAAAAAAAAAATCCAAATGAAGCAGTTTTGCTCCAGTATATTGTGTAAATAAAGCTGTTTCCTAAATCGTGTCATAAACTGCAGGTAAGTCAATATCCTGCAATCCAAACATCGACATTTGATTACGGCATGTGGTTTAGCGTAAAACCCACTCATCCGACATGTGACCTTGAAGTTAATGTTTCTCAGGTAAACACAGAGCATACACAAAGCAATGATCCCTTTAAACGTGGCGTTAGCTAAAAGCGGGCCGCCTGCTGAGAGGTCGGCATCGCACCTGTCGACTGGTTTCACTCATTCAGGGTTCAAGTTCAAGTCTCTGCAGAGGAGAATAGACAGAGGCCAGCTGAGAAAGTCTGGCCATAGACTTTCAACCCATAGGACATTAACATGATAAGAATTACTTTCATTAAATTATATTTATGATTGACTATAAGAAAATGACCTTAGCTGCTCTGATGTTAAGAAATATGGGCAACTGACATTGTTCCAAGTTTTAACAACTGGGACTTTGTAATTATTTATCTGCATATAAATTAATCAAATCACTGAGTAGTTTGAAGGGAATATAAAACCTGTTCTACAACTGTCCCATATTTATGCCAACTGCACAAGGACAAATATTACCAACAAGGATTGGAGCGCACACCCTGGTTAGAAACCAGAGTACATTATGTCCTGTGCTGCCAAATGCCACTACCAGGTCAAAGCCGCCCACTCTTCCTGTGGGAGAGAGATCATGTCTCCGGGGGTATTTAGTGTATGACTTCAGCTGCACATGCACATCCAAACCCTAAAGAGGCATATTTAACTGTAACATCTCGCTTTCATCTAAAGACACCAGATATCATGTCGGTGACGGCAAATAACTCGTGTGTCATATTCGTAAAAGGTCAATCCGCTCAAGGACACAAAGTCCTCTGCCCCAGCAGTCAAAGACGGACAGAAAGAGCAGGGCAGGAGATCAAAGGATATTTAGCTGGCTATGAATAATAGAACCCCACTATATTTAATCTGAGTCGTTCCTCTGCGTGGAGTTCAAACGGCCCGCTCCCAGACTCACCTTTCTGCAAGTGCGACTTGAAATATCATCTGCAGGTCAACTTCCTCAGCTGATTTTGGCTCCCCCCCAACTACAACCTGCAGCTCTAAGCTTACAGCTCTCATGAGACGCTGCCAGACACACGCTCCCCCTGGAAACCCTTCATGTATGACATTACAGTTTGAAACCAGGTAGCTTCACGCAGTAGGTTGCCTTTATTTCTCTTATTCTGGCAAAGTTCTTCCAGTCAGGGAATGAAATTCTTGTGAAGGGCAAAAATCCAAAAGAAAAGACAAAAACATGGGCCAAGATACAAGTGCATAACAGACTTCCCCCCCCGGTACAACTAGTAAAAAAATACTAGTTGGTCCCCTATAAACATATATAGCTAAGGTATTTAAGTTCTTCCAAATGTACAAGATATGTTACAGATAAATTTCACAACATGAACAGTGGAGAGACACACGTCAACTTAGATGACTTTCTTAAGCTCGTCGTACAAGACCAGCACGAAGGCGCCGCCCATGCCTCTGAGCACGTTGGACAGCGCTCCTTTGAAGAACGCCTTGCCGCCTTCATCACGAGCAATCTTCCTCCAGCAGTCCAGGGTGCCGCTGTACATAATATCAGCTGAGGAGGAAGAAAAGTGGGTAAAGAGCTCAATCATGACCACAGACACAGATTCTGACAGCTATAAAGCCAGCATGCCGGTGCTGTTACCTCCTTTGCGACCAGACTGCATCATCATACGACGACGGACGGTGTCGAAGGGGTAGGAGACGAGACCGGCAACGGCTGTCACTGACTGAGCAATCATCCAGCTCACAAAGATGTGCGTATTCTTGGGATCTGGGAGCATGCCTGAAAGAGATGCATCAATTCCAAAGATTAATCTTCTTCCCTATAGGAAGCGAGGGGCTCACTGCGGAGAGAGGCAGTCAAAGTTTGTGAAACTCACCCTTTGCTGTGTCGTAGACGCCAAAGTAGGCCGCTCTGTAGATGATAATGCCCTGCACTGAGACGTTGAAGCCCTGGTACAGGCCTTTCAGGCCATCAGACTTGAAGATCTTCGCTAAGCAGTCTCCCAGGCCCTTGAACTCACGTCCCGCTCCTGCTTTGCCCACGTCAGCAGCAAGACGCGTCCTGGCAAAGTCGAGGGGGTAGACGAAGCAGAGAGACGTGGCCCCCGCGGCGCCGCCAGACGCCAGGTTACCTGCAAAGTATCTCCAGAACTGCGTGCGTTTGTCTACGCCGTCCAGGAAAATCTTCTTGTACTTGTCCTTGAAAGCAAAGTTTAGGGCCTGCGTGGGGAAATATCTGATGACATTAGCCAGGTTGCCTCTCCAGAAGGAAAGGAAGCCCTGCTCTTTGGGGATGCGGACAACGCAGTCCACGATGCCCTTGTACTGCTTGTCGACTGTGATCTGCTTGCTGGCATGTTGCACCTGTGAGGAAAGCAGAAAAAAAATGCATTGCTATTTTGCGTGATTGTGTTATTTCCCACTTTCACACACGTGCTGGATCAACTTTACGCATCCATTCAATGATTCAAAGCCCCACCCCCTCCTCCACCCCCTCCTCCTCCTCCTCCTCCTCCTCCTCCTGCTGCATCCAGGCCTCTATGCAGCAGCGGAAAACTGGCGCAACCCTTTCTATGACCTTGTCTGCAAGTTGTCAAACCAAACTTCATAGCAGAAGGGCGCGTTTAAGCACCACGGCCACAGCAGGCGCCCATATGAGCCTCTTATGGGACACTGTGTCTCCTCCTGTGGAGTGCTGCAGCTTTGGGGCCCGACTATTACATAACTGGTCTGTTTCGCCTCGAATAAACCCAGTCCTCGTCTGTGTCTGCAGCAATCTCTGACAGAGCGGCCGAGATTTACTTTTTTCTTTTTTTTTATGCCAACTTTCTCTTCCTGGCGCTGCAGCAGCCATGCATTAAATAAAAATAAATATAAAACATCTGCACCAGCACTGATCAATGCATCGGGCCAGGATCTGAGAGTCAGCGGTTTTCAAAGATGCCGCATCAACAGCCGAGGCGTCACAACACGTCAGGTGTCTGCGCGGAGGAGAAGAAGGACGCCTACCTGCAGCAGAAGTTTCACTCTCTCGATGGGGGCTACGGCTGTTTTGGAGATGGCAGCGGCGATGCCGCCGGCCAGGAAGTCCTTGGCGAAGGAGATAGCCTGTTCAGTCATCTTCGGGTGTTTCCAGACGCCGTCCCGCTGCTCGCTCCGAGGGGTTTGCAGGTGGAGTTGAAATGGCCGAACCAAACCGGGACCTGAGCGGGTTTTAAGGAGGCCGAACGCCACGAAAAGCGTGAACTTCGGCTCTCGCTTGTCATTGGTCGGCCGGGTGTGATGGGCGGGGCCGGGTGACGTCCTTTCAGTCAGATTTGTTGGTCTCCATGGAATGAAAGGACACTATTTGTCCCAGAAGAGTACTAGAAGTTTATCAATCACCAACAAAAAAAACTTGTGGTTATATGTGTATATATATTTTATCACATCCTAAGACGTTATTTTATTAGTTTCATTTTGTTATAGTTAAAGGTCGCGTCATCTGCCAGTCCTAAGCAGAAAACTATGGTGGGTAAAGGTCACCCCATCTGTTGATGTCCTTTGGCTGTCACCCTATTTCCCACAGTGAGAAGGACATGAGTCAATCAGCTGACCGAGTTCATGTAAAATCTGTCACAGCAAGTATGGCAGGCCGTGGTAGCAAATAATCTAGCGACAAAACTAATTCACAGGAGTCCCTCATAGAAATTAACGACAGGGGTCGTTCCAGTCAGACATCCTTATTATCTGAGATAACAGTAAAATACATAATATTTAAGTCTTCAAAACTGAGATAATGTCTGAAAAAGGTTTTACATTCCGGCAGCAATATTCATCCTCCTTGGATTCCTTTTTTATACATTAATCAAGTTACAACCAAGATCTATCTATCTATCTATAATTACATGATTCTAATTTTTCTGAATTCAGCCAACTTTACTCTGATCTCTTTGAATAAAATCCAGTGCAAGAAGTTTCCTTTAGAAACACCCTAAATGGTAAACAGATTCAACATGTGTGTAGTAAAATCTCAATATAAATAAAGTTGTTCTGTGGAGGCCTCAGAGGTTCTTTTGGAGAGTGTAGGTGAACAAACGGCATCATGAAGGGCAGGGAATTTGTTGACAGGAAAACTACAAGAAAACTACATCTGGCTTTTATGAAGGGGTTTAAAAAAAAGGTACTGTTGAAAGAAGTCCATTTTGCTGCTTGACACAAGTCATTTAGGAGACAAAACATAAATTATGAGCCATTTAAGTCTTGGCTGTACTGCATAGTTTGAACACAACTCTTTTTTTTTATAACTAAAGGAGATCTAGCTCTGACCTACATGGCCTCCTAACTGATATCAATACAGTTTTGCCAAGTCGGCCCTATTAAAAATGCCCATTTTCTCATCTTGTTTAAATTGAAAACAGAAGATGGTCTGGAAAAACAAACTCATTTTCCATGCATGACAAAGCGTAAGAGTTCAAAATAAAATTTCTTGAGCATACAACTAATTTTAGGAGGAACACTAATTGGAAGAATGACAGAAGTAAAAACCAATGACAATTTAACTGGCTGAAATCCAATCAATTAACTACACAGGCTTGTAAAAATGAATAAATGTTACAATGGCTTGCCATATACAGGATGTAGTACACTATGTTGCCTTAAAATACTACGAGGTGGAGGACAAACTGCTTACAGAACATCCAGAACCTTACCATAAATAGCTATAAAGTACAAAGGTATTATCATCAAAATATATTTGGTAAAGATGTACCATGAGAGGTCTGTATAAAGCAGGTTGTCGGTTTCTCATCTTTGGTAAAGACACTTTGTAATAAAACGTGAATTTGGAAGGTCGGCAATAAAATTGGTATTTTTTGCCTCATACAATGAAAATTCACATTTTTTAAAATAAAAAAGGTGTCTAAGCAGAAGAATCTGGAAGTTTGCTTACAAACAAAGCAAATGTTAAGACATATTAAACTGTAATAAAAAAAACATCTCTGCTTTTAGAGTCACTTTTATCCTCCTGGATTTGTTAGGATTTAAAAAAAAACAAACACACATTACAAGATACTAACCACTTTAGGTTCTGGGTAAAGTAAACTTTTTAATGACTGAATCCATGTCAGCAGATGTACATGATTACAGAGGAACAGCTGTTCCTGTCAAAGGATTAAACCATCGTCTCAATTTGCTTCTTTTTTTACAATCATAATGCTCAAATCTCAATGTCCACGGTTAAAAAAACGTTTTGCTGTCTACTTCATGAGAATAGGCTGCGGCACAGTGTGAAATTAATGCAGTAAAAACTGCAACAGGAGTCAAAAAAATAAATATTTAACACCAAAGGCACGTGTTGTTACCTAAAAAAAGTCATAAATCGGTAGCAATTCATGGTTAATACTGTCAGATAAAAATGATATCATTCCGAAAGAGTCTCAGTTTCAGCGTCTCGGGGTGCAGTCTGGTAAGGAGTGTTTTTATTTTTCCTCCTCCTACTTCAGGAGGACATGTTTTCCCGTGAAGCTTCACCAGCGGTTTCCCAGAGACGACTCCCCTGACCCAAAGTTCCTGTTTTTCAGGCAGCGCCTGACCTCTTCCAGCTCGTACGGCCCGAGGCTCTGGTCAACCCCCGGCGTGGGCGTGTAGCTCAGAGGTGAGACGATGTAGCCGTTACGGTAGAGGCAAACCTGCTTGCACATCTCGCAGCAGGTGAAGAGAAGGCCAGAGTAGGGAACGATCTGTGAGGGAAGGACAGAGGTTGGTGGAGATAAGTGTTAAAGCAACAAGGAATTGGACCAAAATTACTTCAAATGTGTAACTTTAGGTTTAGAGGATTGTTTCTTTACAACTTGTAATAAGCCTTGTTTTAAATTAGATCATCATGTGTGAGACAATGTTCAGCTCTGGAGATATTTGCAGCTGAAATCGGAGACTGGAGCAGGCTGTTCAACCTTGCTCCTGGTATTCCTGCAGTGGACACACTCTGCGTCACTTTCCAGGTCCTGCCCACATTCTCGCCTCTGCACAGATCGTGCGTTTAGAGTCTTTCCTTTGGCATGTGCGCTTTATTTGTTACAGCAGCTCAGGCAGACCAGGTTTCCTACCATACGAATGAACCTAGCATCTATGACATGATGAAATATGTGAAGGCACCTTTAGCGTGTTGGCTGTTAGTCCGTTCCACAGCGTCAGGACGCCCTTGTTTCTTATAACCTGCCTGAAGCAGTCCGTCATTCCAGCGAAGTGGACATCAACGCCCCCGAAATGGGGAAGACGGGGACTCTGTGCCTGAGAAAACAGTGAAAAAGAAATTAAAAAAATAAGCGAATCTCCAGAAAATGTAACAATGTGCTAATAAATTTGATTATTGAATCTATTACATTTATGCAGAACGTCTTAGAAACTCCTGAGATGGGCAACCCATTGATGTTTAGAGTTAAATAATCAAATACCTGCCCCCTGCAATAAACCTGACAAAGTGTTGAAACAGATGCAATGTCCTTACAAGCTACTATTACCAAGATTTTGCAGCTGTAGCTCCTAAATTGTGGGAATGGTTTCTGATTGTATTGCTTTATTTTCATCTGTTATTGTTTTTATTGCTTTTATTGCTTATTTTACCAGTGAAGCACTTCGGTCTCTTTATTTTGTGTAATAGTGCTATATTAAGAAAGATCAACTGACTGACTGATACCATTAGCTTTGTTGAGGAAACCTACACCAGGAGACAAATCATGCATTTGGCATTTTTTTTGCAATATTACATACATGACAAATGCAAAATCTAGAAAGTAGTGGGCCAGGAACTGAGCCTTGGTGTACACCGGTATTCATGGTGTTCTCTAGCAGTTTGTGTTTTTCTATTATCCTTAACATCCTCTTTATTGTCCAGCCTTGTTTTTATCCAGTTCCAGTTATTTTACACTTCTTAATTAGTAATCTGCCTGTAGATATGAGCCTGATAGGCGAGTATCTTTTTTCTTGTAATCTCTCATTCATTTTAGAAGATCAGAACATGACTGACTTCCTTGAACGGCATGTTCTCTTGCCAAGAAAAACTGGCTCATGTGTCACACCACATTAATACCCTAGAGAAACAGGAAGTCATGGATTACCAATAAACATTTCTCGGCATTGATCAACTTAAGAAATGAAAGTATGCATTCTTTAAAAATGCTTTAGTTACCAGAAAGATCTTCCAGCATTTTGTTGTTGTAAAACAAATTCTCTATTGTGGATGTTTCTTTTCCAACTGAACAAATGGACTCAAAATATTGGATTTTCCAAAGGTATTTGTTAATATTTGACAATAGTACTCTACTAATAAATTAAACTGCAGCAAAATAAAAGCTAAATTAAAAATACAATACAATAAAACAATAAAATACAATAAAAGCTAAATTATTTTTAAAATGTTTATGTTCCTCTTCACACAAAGGTGCCCATAAACGCAGAGGGCATTGTACCAGAAATAAATTGACAGAAGCAACAGTTTCTCTGGAAAATTTTCAAGACTTCAGCACACGCCGGAAGATCGCTTGTATTGGGTGTGTTTGCCGTCAAACAAAACATCCTGAATACACTAAGACAAGTTGGTGTGTAATGTTTTGGGTCAAGCTAAGAGATGAGGAGGGCCCATCAAGCAAATGCATTGAGGAGTAAATGTTGCCACGAGACGGGAGGACTGCTTCAGATGGAGCCGTTTGCAATTTATTTAACCACAGCTGTGCAGACCGAACCTCCTGGGACACCACCATGCATCCTTTAAATATTTAAACCCCTACAACAAACTTTTATACTACGCTGAGCAGAAGAGGTTTGAAAAAAAATGTCCACACAGAAAGCTCCTGGAATTCCTTTTCTAGACGGCCGACGTCATTTCGCCTCCAACAGGCTTTCTCCGTGCTGACTCTGGTAGACTTCCAGATATTTAACCCCCTGCTGGGCCCATAGCGCCCCGAGCGTCTTTGAGTACACGTAGGTTTTGTCGTAGATCCAGCCGGCCATCATGTGGGCGTTACGACTGCTCAGGTCACATGTGGGTGTCTTAGAATTTGCAGTGGAAACATAGAGCTCGGCAAGAAGTTACACTACACCTCGCTTATCTTTAATCATTACCTTATGCTTCTGGAAGCATCTTTTTCATCTATACTCTTCACTGGCTTAATGTTTAACCCTGTGCCTCTCATTAAATCAAAGCATTTCAATAAAAACTCCATCATAAAGCAGCATAAGTTTAATTGTCTTGGAGCACACAGCTCTCAGAGCCGCTGCTATCTGACAGTTACGGTCTATCTTTAGAGAACTTATCTATGGCCTGACGGACCTGGGGCACATTCACATTCCCAGCTGCTGTTAAACCATGTGGGTTCTAATAATAAGCAGACGAAACCCAGATGAAGCGCCGAGTCCTTTGCAGAACCATTGTTCCTTCTGTGTCCTTCCTAATAAAACCAGAAGAAGTCTCAAATTCAAATTAAAGCGCGAACACAGTACATTTAACCATCACAAAACACTCAGAAAACAACCTAAGACTAATATACATGAAATATATTGACTATTATTTTTTGTTAAAGCGTGTTTTATACATGGATTTATTTTTCTGTCCAGTAAAGGTATTCTGTTTGGTTTGTTTATAACCTCTGTTAAGGTCATAGACTAACGAGACATATTCAATCAAAGGTTTGGACACGTCCTTACTGCCCCCTTCTGGTAAAACAGAGGTGGTTCAGTCACTTCATAAGGTCCTATGCAACCAGTTGTAGCAGGTATTTACTGTAGGAAATGTGGTCTAATCTAATATTAATGTATATTACTATATATATTTTTATGTAAAATTATCTCCTGTAGCCTATTCATTTATTTTTTGCAGCTAAATGCATTTTACATTTAATTTAATTTTACTAACTTTTAATAACTGCATATGAGTAAATAACTTTAAACCAAGAGCTTTAAAAAAAAAACGTTATTTAAGGGATGTGTTTATTGATCATTTACTAATGATCATTTATTTATCACAATGATCAGACAAAACATTATGACCACTGACAAGGAAAGGGAATAACACGGATTATTAGTATTTGTAAGTGGGTGGAATATATTTTATTTATATATATATAAATAAAAGTGAACACTTTGTCCTAAAAGTTGATGTGTTAGAGCACTATAAAGGCACTATGAGGCAGGTGGTCAGAACTTAATGCCTGATTTTAGTCCAAAAAATGGTCAATTCTGTTGTTATCCTTCTGCTACACATGCAAAAAAAAAATCACTTTCATTTTGATTATTGAATCTATTACACGGTAGTTGAACGTTACATGTAATTTAACAGATGAAAATAGCGTAGACAAAAGCAACTTTTACACCGAACAATCGATCTCTACCACATGCGTGTCCAATCACGCATTTCGCTTCACTTGAATACACCTTCCTTTGTTGCAGATGAACTTTATACTGAATAAATAATTTTGCCACAAGAATATGAAGCTTCCTGGAGATGGTCTAGCAATCTTTAGCTTTAACGTGGATACCGACAGCATACTCTTCTTCCCTAATAGCTCTAGCTTTGCCTTCTTGTTTGCATGTTCAGCGAGGTGCACGCTGCGATAGCAAACTACTCAGCGGCATGCTACTTCCTGCAGGACCGGCTTATAGGCTGAAAAAAACGCTCAAACGCACTTGTGACAGAGGTTACGTTTAAACTCTTGCTTTGAAACCTGCATACACCATAAGGTAATGATCAACTGTCTCTTTTTTGTCACATGGGCCAAAACAGTCCAGTCAACATTATTTGTGGGACAGAAAAAAAAAATTCCAGGTAGCTAATTATTTCCGACTCGACTGAAAAAAATGGAAAGAATGTGGTCTTTCCTCAGCAGTAATCAAAGGATTTAGGTTGATCTTTTTGCTTGCTGTATTTAGCCAAGTTTAATGCCCTGGTTAAAAGCAGATTTTGGTGCACTATAGTCTGCATTTGAGGAAAAGTCCCTGGATAGAGGTGGTCCCACTTACTATGAAATGAAAAAAAAAAAGACAAATACTTTGTGTTGTAGCCAACATTTCCCGCTTTAAGAAGCTGCAAATGGCTTTTCTGAAGGCAGCAACCAATTTGTTTGCTTGTCTGCTTCAAAATGAAGTTGAAATTCTGTTAAAAAATAATTTGTATATTCTGACAAAACATAACGTTTCATATTTTCTTTCCTCTCATATTATTGGGTAGTTTCACTGAAGGATCAACTTCATCACACACTCTTCACTTTCCAGCAAACTAAAGGTTCAATATTATTAGTTTTAGGTTTCTTTTCTTGTGGATTTGTTGGAATTTCTTCTTCTTTAACTCACTGAAGACAGAGTTTTCTCTTGGACTTTTTTTAGTGTGAATTTCTAACCTGTTATTCATTAAAAACATAACTAAGGCCCACGGGTAAACAGAAAAAGAAGGGCACATCAACTGAAATGAAATGTCAATGGATTAAACTAAAGCACAATAAAATAAGCTGCTGATAACCCACCTGCATTTTCCGCTTAACCGTTTCAAAGGGGTATGAGAGCGTTTGAGCCACTCCTGCTGCAATGCAGCCATTTACAAAGTTCTGCAGAGGAGTGAAGCGAAAATATGGCTCCTGCCACAGCTTGTCCATATTCATGTAAACCGCATAGCAGGAGACAGAAAAGGGAACCGCACCTGCAGCCAGGGAAGATACAGGAAGTAGATATTTTAAGTATCAATATCAGACACATGTGCACCGCTATCATTGAATAAATACGTTGTCCGTAAAATGCACACATACCCAAAACGGTGAGGGAAAATCCTCTGTAGAGAGCAGGAAGCCCTTCATTCCTGTAGATCTTTGAGAGAGTGCGAGCTACGCCGACATAGGTGGGCTGCCTGCAGTTCTGAACGATGAGTCTGGTCTCTGCCACCTCCAGAGGATATGTGAGCAGGGCTGCGGCGACGCCAGCCAGCCCCCCAGCAAATATGGCCCTCCACTGAGAGATGAAACCCAGCTCATCCATGTGAAGGTGGACTATCCTGCACACACCACAAACCAGCATGTGTTGAGGACCTTGCTCGATATTTTTTACCGCCTTGTTCATTGGTGTAAAAGCTACAACTGTATTGCAGGAAAAGCTCCTGTTGTTTGAATTGAATTTTCAACGTTTTTGCTTTAAGGCCAATGACCTGAAACCTTCAGCAGGAAAACACGTGTTCATGCAAAAACACGAGATACAAGAGGAAAGAGGTTTGTTTTTCCAGGAACTGAACAGTAGTTGTCCCTTCTAGTCAGGAAAAGGTGGCTGTATAAACTATATAGCTGTATGCAACTAGTGCCGCAAACGCGTGTTATAAAACCTGAGTCACGGAAAACTGGATTTATTGCTCTTTGCTGGATTACAGCTCAGCTTACTGCCTGTTTTTTTTTTTTTTTTTTATAACCATGCTGTCAGAGCTCAGCAGTTTGTTTTGTCCTCTAGTAACCCAATGGACAGGATTTCAGTCAGTCTGCCCTCAGTTCAGTCTTACAGGCAGGAATTCTCCCTGTAATCAGTTCTCCAAATATCGCAAAACACTTGCCGGGGATCTAACCCCAAGCAATTTCTTTATTTTAGATGAATAATACTATGACTGTTTTGTTTGTATATAAAAATATAAAATGTTTTTTTTTCTTACAAAAGGAGTGAATCTGTGGTCAAAACCTTGTGGATTTGAATTATTACAAACCTGTTTTTTAAAGCAGAATTAAATGATTGTTTTTTTTCAATTAATATATTTCATTTACAATTTGATCACATACCAAAAAAAATTCTTAATTGTTTTTTCTTCTATACATATTGTCAATAGTCTTTTGTTCCCATTCATGTCACAGAAACAATTTTCAATAACAATTTTCAGAATTTTTTTTTCACAGTTTTTAATTACTGAATTGAAATTGAAAACATGACATTTGTTAAAAAAAAAGATAAATATAAAATCCTTTAAATGTTTTAGTGTCTATGGAATGAGGATTTCTCTGTTTCTAACATTTTATGGTAGTGAAATGTAATTGAATATTAACTATTATCTTTCACTTACCACACTTAACATGATTTACTGTTTTTTTTAATTAAATTTTATTTTCCTGCTACTTAGTTTTATCAATCAATATTTATCCTGATAACAGTTTGAAAGAGCCCTGATCTAAACTATTAATCAAACTGCGAAGTAAAGTGTAATTACAGGCCTATCTCCATATTATGCATTTTAGCAAAAAGTTTCTAATTGAAAAATGTAATTACTGCTCTAGAAGTTTGAATGATGTGTTTGAGGCACTGAGATAAAAAAAACGTGTATAGCTCTGTTTAATTGACTTGTCCATGTTATTTGACACTGGATCAGTCTCTTGTTGGACATTCTTTACAAAAACAGCATCTCCAGACAGGCTGTTTCTTGGTGTGCAAATTACTTGGCAAGTAGGACACAGGGTGTCATGAAAGCTGAAGTTAGTTTCACCTTTCTTGGGGTCACAAAAGGTGAAACTCAGGGCTCAGTCTTAGGACCAATCCACATCTACAATATTAATCAGTGCGTAAACTTATCAAATGCCTCCAACCATATTTATGTGGATAACTCTGTCATTTACTGCCATTAAAACTCAGTCACACAGAACCTTGAATTTCTACAGTCGATGCAGTGCAGACCCGTCAGGAGCAATTGCAACGAGTTTTAAATGCTGAAAAATCCAAAATGATGCCT
Source organism: Fundulus diaphanus (assembly GCA_037039145.1). NCBI lineage: Eukaryota > Metazoa > Chordata > Actinopteri > Cyprinodontiformes > Fundulidae > Fundulus > Fundulus diaphanus. The sequence continues at coordinate 51,538,954 of CM073125.1, read as the reverse complement.
TTTCAAATTCATCTTTTTCCTTGGAGAACAGTGGTGGTTCTAGACCAAATTTACCAGGGGGGCCAGTGTTTTTTTTTTCAATAGGGGAACATAAAAAAATTAAATAACAAAACAGGGCAATATTTAACCATTTAATAATATTAAGTGAGCCACTTGTGGCTCTGGAACCCCTGATCTAGCAGATGAAAACTGTGATCCCAGCTCAATAGGGCTGAAACTAAAAGAGAAACACCTTAATTTTTAAATCCTTGTTTGAGTGAAACTATAAAGGTAAAAAATAAAATTGGTCAAAGTGACCAGTCAGTTACTGTTTTTTCGCCAGTGCATATAATCGTTAGAAGTGTATTCAATGTTACGACTTTAGTACAGGGGCCAGGACCAGTTCCTGGGATTAAATATTGACGCAGAGCTTTCTTTTAAAGTTGATCTTAAACCTTTGATCTCCAAATTAAGGGTGAAGCTCGGTTTCTATCACAGAGATAAGTGATGTTTCTCCCTCAGAGCTTGGCAGCTTCTAATAACCCGTTTTCTGCCTATACTCCATTATGGCGATGTTGTTTATATATTTGCTTCAACCGCTTGCCTACACTCCCTGACTCCAGTGTAACACTGCGCTCTGAGATTTATCACTGGTTGTATCACTGTGTGCTAAAGCTGGCAAGCCTTCCTTGAATGTAAGGCGATATACGCACAGGATGACTCTGGTTTAGATGCCTCTTATTTGCTTGGTTCCTTCTTATACATGCATCATTTGGAGAACTGAAAGAGATTTACGCCTTACGATCAAATGACATTCTGTATTTCTCTGCCCCTCATGATCGACAGAAAGTTTCAGTTTTTTGCCCACTCTGACAGGAATGCCCTCCAATCTGAAGCAAAGCTGTCAGAACTGGTTTCACTGAAAGTCTCCCACTTTATTTTATGTAACCGTCAACAGCAATCCTTCAAACAGTGCCTACGTTTTAAATTCTAAGTGATTACTGTTTTACATACAGTAACACTAACTCCTGCATTTGACTTTTCAAATTGCTAACACCTCATTTGTTTTAATGGTTTTATTATTGCTGTCTGCCCCAGGTAGCCCTTTTGAAAGAGGTCTTGATCTCAGTGGTTCTTTTATCTAGTTAAATAAAAAAAAAAGTATTGCATCAAATGTATTCCAACTGCAGAAGATGACAATGTTAGGAGACATAATATTAGTATCATCTGATTAAATAAATGTTTTTGTGTTTTATGTTTGTAACTGTTTTTCTAAATAGTTTTTCTGCTTGTGGCGATGGCTTTAGTTTCCCTAGCTTAAACCTGTGAGACAAAACTTCGGACATCACAAACACGCAGGCGCTTAAAATCGACTGAGTAAATGCAGCCTTCTGATTGGCTGGAAACCAGAGGGTGCGTCTCGTGCGATCCAAACAGGAAGTATTTCTGGAGGTGTTGAATAACCGACAAAACAACAACAGAACGTTTTTCTAGTGAAATACAAAATATTTCCACGTTATAAAAGAACGGTTTCTTTATCCCAATTGGTAATAAGGAAAATGTGCATTTATAACGCGATCTAAACACTAATAGATGAAAAATTAAATTTAAATAAAAAACAAACAAACACGAAACAGCTATAAAAAGAGACAATTAGTCCCTTTCATTTTCTGCTAAACTTACTTCTTGTATGTTGTGAGGTGAACGGCTGTATATGGAAATAGCCGGAGACAGGAGGCCATATTTCCTTTCCAAAACCCTCGAAGTCCCTCATTCCGGTAGATGACGATAAAAGTCTGCAGGAAGCCCCCTTTGCAGTGAAAAGTTCCCACCTGGCTCTTGATCTTCACCACCTCCAGGGGCGACGTGACGGTTTTGCTGAAGAAACCAGCGAAACCTGCGCAGAGAAAACTCTGGGAGCCGGTGAGCCGGGTGTCGTTTTTCACCGAGACCACCATCTCTCCGGCTTGTTTGGGCTGAACTCTGAACTCCTCGACTCCCCCCCGGAGAAGGTCTCGCTATTCTTCGAGAGACCGCCAGCGACCTGTGCGAACGGGTCAGACATCTAAATTTAAAAAGCAAGAAGACGTGTGTGTGTGTCCTCTGCAAGCCTGTGGTGTCATGTGACAGAAATATCAACGTCTCTTAGATTTGGTCCTGCGAGAGAATTCAGTTGAACACTAGAGGGCGCTCTTTAACCTACTATTCAAATCCCCCAGTTCAAAAAAAGATAAATAGTGATAAATCTTTAAAGATGAAACTAAGCAGATGACAAGGGAGGTTTGATAGTGCCACATAAAAACGTAACTGACGTTATTTATATGTGTGTTTTTCAAATTCATTTGTTTTCTTGAAGAACAGTGGCTGTTCTTAGACCAAATTTACCAGGGGGGGCAAGGTGGGGCCAGTGTTTTTTTTTCATAGGAGCACACAAAAAAAATGAAATAATAAAACAGGGCAATATTTAACCATTTAATAATATTAAGTGAGCCACTTGCGGCTCTGGAACCCCTGATCTAGCAGATAAAAAAAAAAAAAACTGTGATCCCAGCTCAGTACGGCTGAAACTAAAAGTGAAACACCTTAACTTTTAAATCCTTGCTAGAGTGAAACTATAAAGGTAAAAAATAAAATTGGTCAAAGTGACCAGTCAGTTACGGTTTCTTCGCAGATGACAATGGAAGTCTGATAGTGCCACATAAAAACATAACTGACGTTATTTATGTGTCATTAAATAATAAAAACTGGAAACAAATCCTTTGGATAGCTTATCAAAATGTAGATTTCTACACAAATGAGTCATAATTAAAGATATTAATGTTATTAAAAAAAGCATATGTAATTCATTTTATGTTGAAGTCAGAGGATGTGTCTAAAGATGCTCCAATTCATGCTTTGTTATAGATATTGTCATTTTTAAATCTATATAAATGCAAGTGTGATTAAACAAGAAGAGTAACGGAATAAGATAAAGTTTTGGTGGTGGATTGTGTTTTTTTTTTTTTTTTAACAGGGCACCACATGTGGTCCACGAGGGCTACTTGGTGCCCGCGGGCACCATGTTGGTGACCCCTGCTCTAATTGGTCTAAAGGGAACTCTTGAGCTGGTCAACCAATCAGATGCCGGGCTCTACTGGAAGACTCATAGTAAAAGCTTGAAATATTTCATGGTGCACTTCAGGAACATCAAATAGTTTAAATAAATACTGAATTTATTGCAAGTAGTTTTATTATAAGGATATTGATATCATTAGAATTTTTATGTATGTGGCCTATAATACAGATAATGAATTAAAATTATTGTGGATGCATTTGATCATTGGCTACACAGTGGTGCAGTTTGTAGCACTGTTGCCATGAAGAAAGTAGGTCCTGGGTTCATATCCTGGCCTGGGGTCTTGCTGCATAGAGTTGGCATGTTCTCCATGATTGGGTCCTTTCTGGGTACTCCGGCTTCCTCCCATAGTCCAAAAACATTACTGTAAGGATAACTGTCTCTCCTAATTCCAATTAGATGTGTGTTATTTTTTGTTATTAGATAGTAACTGGGTTAGTAAAAACAATTTAGTGTCCTTTTAGTTGATTTTTTTTCTGTCTTTTTATTTTCTTTTATTTTTTGAGCATGTTTGTTTGCCAACTGCCATTAAAAATTAAGAGGAAGAAGAAGAACGGCAACACATAAAGCATCCATGACATTGGGCCTTGAAGACCAGAGTTAAGAAACACTGATCTAAACCATTTTATTGTAGCTCTGGGTAAATGTTCAGGCTCAGTGTCCTGGTGGCCACCGGTAAACCTTCATCCCACTCTCAAGTCTTTTGCAGCCTTTAGCAGGTTTCTGTCCATTGCCGAAAAATCTAAACTGCTTCATCAAATGCCAATTTTCCCTTAGACTGTAGGCCATCCAGTTGAGAAACTTTACGAACCCTATTAGAGATTAGCTAACAGCATGGCCTCTAACCCTGACCACGGTCTGAATCATTAACACACACCAAAAACACAGAGTTCCACAGTTTAATAAGGTTAAGCTGAAAAAATGCTTTTGTCCATCAGTCAGTACTGCAATTAAACATGGAACAATAACTTGTAGGGATTTCTATCATCTTCTCATCTTGCAATGTGTACTTTTTTGACTCTGTTTGTGCAGTTATGTCTGTAAACAACAGACTTGTTCTTCCAGTGAATGTTTATCGTATCATATCACATTTTCTTCCAGTATTTCCCTGTTTTTAGCTCCACCCATCTTCCCATCAACTCTAACCTGATTCCTGTTCTCGGCTGAAGAAAAGCATCCCTACAGCAGGATGGCATCGTCAACGAGTGTCACTATGGGGATGATGCGTTCGAAGTGATGTGCACTTTTAGTTTTTCACCGCAAACAGCATATATTTGTTGGCCTAAAAGTTCCATTCTGGTGCCATCTGACCAGAGCACCTTCTCCCACATGGCTTATGGCAAACTTTAAACTTTCTCATGCCTTTCTTTCAAAGATAGTTCATTTCCATAAAAATCAGATATGTGGAGACCACAAGGGATAGTTGTCTTGTTGACAGATTCTCATATCCAAGCTCTCTGCAGCCCCTGAGCTACTGTGGGACTGTTTCTTTGTCCAGTGCTCTCCCTGTCTGGCCTTTCAGTGCAGGTGGACATCTTTGTCCTAACAGGTTTGCAGATGTGCTATGGTGACGGTTTTCTTTGGCAGAAACAGGAACATCTTTAAGTCAGGTAGGAAGATGAGTGAGGATAAATACAGACCAATACTATAAAAAACACCTTAATGCAATGTGTCATTTTTATTCCACGTCACAGTTATGTTCTACTTTGTGTTGAGCTGTCACATAAAATCTTACAGAAAATAAATGGAAGTTTTTAACTGCGGTACATCGACTTTTTGCAAGACACAGTTAGCAGCCACAACCATGCAGCGAGTAACAGGTTTAGAGGGGCACGGTGTGTTTTAAACAAACCGGATTTGTTTTCCAGTTTTAGCATTTACTGATACTCCGAAAGATCATTTTGGGATTTTATCCGTAGTGCTCAGATTTTCACCTTATCTCTGTACACCTCAGAGCTTTTCAAGCACATGCCCCGTCATTTCAAATAACTTCTCTACATTTTGTTTAATTGTGTCAGATTGATCCCCTGTCAAACTGCTCAGTGTCAATCGCTTCATACTGCAGGTTCTCCGAAGCCTTTGCAGCATTCTTCACCATTGAACTGTGCTCCTTTTTAAAGAGAAAGTGTTGATGGCAAACTTTAAACTTTCTCATGTAGTCAGTCAGTTCAGTGTTTTAGATTCATGATAAAAGATTTGTTTAGATTCTCTGCCTCTCTATATATGACACTTTAACTGCAAGTTTTTCCCAGCAGCTGCCACTAATTGACATTACTTGCATGGGTTTGTTGACATTTTACTGGTTTTCCAAACACCTCTTTCACATATTTTTTTGCAGCTTCTTTGCAACAAGACGTTTGTATTGTGATCTTTAGGAAAGATGAATTCACAGAACGTTGCATTTCCCCTTTGATCATTGTACAGGCAGCACCTGCCTGTAGAGCGTGACCTAAAAAAAACACCTTTTGTATTCCCATGAGAAAATTCATCTGTATAAATATAGCGTTGTACAGCGATAGAAGAAGCAGAAGTGAAAACTGTGGTCAGTGTGCCCTTTTTTAAAGTTTTGTTTGTTATTCCTAGCTCCTAAAGTCTAAGACCTGTGATCTTGAGCGACCTTCTCTCTTTCTCTTACAAACTGCTCCTTACCAGCCACTTTGTGCCCTCCTGCCTCCTGCACACATTTTATGTAAATGACCTTGACTCACAGAAATGTGGCTAGTGTTATATTTTTCATTTACTGTTATTAGAACTTTTTTAGTATTTTTTTTATCTAATCTTAGAATGTATTATATTTTGCACTAAAAATCTCTGAAGATCAAAATCTTAATTTAAATGAGTGTCCTCCATATGTGGCAAATTTCTAATAAAGCTAACTTTGACTCTGACTTTTTGCTGATTTATATGAAGATAAATAGTTACGGTTGACCTCAGGGTTGCTGCATCTTCTGGTTTAACTTTATTTGTGTTGCAATGAAATACGGTATATCTTTACTACGGCTGCTACAGTGCCTCTCTCCTGTAGTCATAATCCTTTAACTTTATCGTATTT